>JAGIQG010000024.1:29505091-31905091 GCA_024679065.1 Sphyrna mokarran | reverse complement strand
CTGGAGGTAGACCCATTAGGAAAGATCAAATAGTCTAGGGCTGTTCTCTCTAGAAAAGAAAGATTGAGGAGTGGCCTGTCAGCAGTCTGAAGAGTTGGGAAATTCTCCCAGCTCACTGGGGCTGGGAGACTCTAGCGGAGGCTATTTTGCGAGTTGACCACTGGGTGCCACAGCCTCTGCATGTCTCCAGCTGCCAGATTTTTGGTGCTGTTCGCTTCTTGCTGGAAATCAGCTTGGAGCTGCATAATTTATTTAGATGTGAATTCACGTACAATTTTATTATCATTGGCAGGCACGGGACTTGTCAGCACAGACCCCTTCTTTGCCAGGAATGGTTCACTCTTCACTCCATCAGGTATAGCTACCCACTTTTGGGGGAGCTGATCGCCTGACCCTGCTGGAGAAAAGGGAGAGGCAATCAAGGGTCCCCAGAAGTCGGATGCTGGAGAGTTGCCCCTGGGACATTGCCACCTTTGCACTGCCAGCCTGGCTCCCAGCATTACTCAAGGGGCCAAATCTTGGCACTGCCCACCAGGTATCAGTCTGTGCCAAAGGAATAGAGGCGAAGAGTGAATCTGATAGGAATTGGAGCCCCCCAGAGGCGATTTATAGGGATGGGGGTCCCACTATATTTGGGCTGATGGAGGGAGGTCAGCGACAAGCTGGCTTTCGGGGTGGGTCAGGGCTGCCACTGGGGACAGGTGGTCAGAAGGTCAAGACTGGGGGCAGGGCTCGAGGCTGGCCCAGGCACTTTTGGGGACGGGCAGCAATTGCGCTATTTGCAGGGGGTGGATCACAAGGCCAGTCATGTGGGAGTTATGAGGCTGGCCATTGGTCAGTGGCTGACAAGGGCCACTGCGCAAGCATTAATCTTTCCACAGACAGATCAATGCATACAAAGTGACCTGCTCAATGCTGTGCTACCAGCCTCTCCAATGGAAATAGGCCCCGTTTTCTGATTTTTGCATGATTCACACTTGTACACACTGCAATGCACAGCATGTGAGAGATCGGTTATCAAACTCCTGCTGGAAAAAAGTGTAATTTATTCCAGTTCATTCGAGCAGACATAATTAACAGGTGTCCCAAACCAGCAGAAATAAAGATAATAAATCCAATAAGGAATTTAGGAGAAACCTTACCCAAAGATTGATTTGAAATGTGGAACCTCTTAAGGCAATATATATTTGAGGCAAATGGTCAAGACACATTTAAGAAAAAGCTAAATAAACACATGAGGAGAAAGAAAAGAAGAATATGTTGATAGAATTGGAGTTAAATGAAGTTGAAGTGAAGGAGACTCATGGCAAGCAGAGATGCCACCAAAATGAATTGGACTAACTGATCAAGAACCACAATTTCCTAACCTTGAATGAGAGATTCCGTGGCACGGTACATGGACTTGATTTTATAGATAGAGCTTGTCATCAAGAGCTGTGTCTGATTGTTGCCTCAACTGGAAGAAAACCATTCCTGAGAATAATAAAATTATTTTTCCACTGATGCTTTTACAACAAAGCAGCAAGTATCAAACCAGCTTCATGTACGCGTAGTTGCTTCAAACATTAAAGGCATCAAGTAGGGCTTATTGTTTTGATTGACAACTAAGGAAGAAATATTTATAAAAGGACAGCATAGTGGTTAACAGGGACCCAGGTTCAATTCTGGCCAGAGGTACTGCATGAGTTTTCCTTGTGTTTCTTTTGTTTCTTCCCACAGTCCAAAGATGTGCAGGTTAGGTGGATTAGCCATGATAAATTGCCCTTAATGCCAGGGGGATTAACAGGGTAAATGTGTGGGGTTACATAGGTTCTGGGTGGAATTGTTATCAGTGTCGGTTCAGTGGGCTGAATGGCCACCTTCTGCACTGTGGCAATTCTCTGAAAATGGCGTACTCTTTACATGTGAAAACAAACTTACTGGTGTGGATTTTTTTTGACATTTGGAATATAAATCACGTATTTCTCGCTTTTGTTCATTTCATTTGTTCATTGTGTGCCCATTAATCCTCCCACCTCCATCTCCCTTGTCAAAAGATCTAATGCTGTCATATTACCCAGCCAAGAGAGGAACCAATAAAACTGACATCAGCTTCAATCAATGCTACCTTTGATCCTGGTGTTTGATGCTGTACAAGTGAGTTTTGCTGGAGAATCTGAGGACAGTTCTCAAGACAATTCTCACACAGGAAATATATCTGATCTTCATTTGGTATCTTTTCCACCCCAAATCAAGAACCACAATTTCCTAACCTTGAATGAGTGATTTCACACACGGTACATTAGAGTGCCAACTTGTACAGGCAAGATCACCTCTGAAGTGAGGGACAAGGGATCCATTCGAATGCCAAAAGCCCTTGACTTTGTCATTGCCCATTATTGTTGACTTCCTGAGACTGAAGGAACAGAATGATTGGTGAAACATTCAAATGGAAGACTGATTGTTATGTTCGCAGTCAATTTGCTTTGCCCATTCCAAACCTCATCCTTTGCAGTGATGTATCAGCTCATAATTAGTCACATTTAGCGTTTTTCAGCCTTTTTGATCAGGCTTTATTCCCTCTGGACAAATGCCGAAGTCATGATTGACTACACTAATCGCATTGAGCAGCAGTATATTCACAGGATGTTTCATTATGAATGAAGTACACATAGCGCTGCAGGTCTTGTCATCTTTGGCTTTCCATTATGAAAAATCCTGTATTTAATATCTATTAAGTAGTCTTTTGTCTGCATTTTTAAAGCAAAGCACCTATTTTGCATTAGCTCTTTTTGGTTTTTGCCAGACAGAACAATAGTTGGACAGTTTTTCGTAAAACAGGTTGGTTGCACATGAGCATAAAATGCATTGATGCCAAGGTTTGATTTGGTTTATTATTGTCACATGTGTTGCGATACAATGAAAAGTATTGTTTCTTGCTCACTATACAGATAAAACATACTGTTTATGGGGAGAAGCAAAGAAGAGTGTGCAGAAGATAGTGTTGCAGTCAAAGCTAGGGTGTGGAGAAAGATCAGCTTAATGTATGATAGGTCCATTCAAAAGTCTGATGGCATCAGGGAAGAAGTTGTTTTTGAGTTGGTTGGGACATGACTTCAGACTTTTGTATCTTTTTCCCAACAGAAGTAGGTGGAAGAGAATATGTCTGGGGTGCGTGTCCTCAGGCTGGCTTTTTTTGTGAGGCAACAGGAAGTGTAGAAAAATCAATGAATGGGAGGCTGATTTGCATCATAGACTGGACTTCATTCACAGCCCTTTGTAGTTTCTTGTGGCCTTGGTCAAAGCAAGAGTCATTCCGAGCTGTGACACAACTAAAAAGGATGCTTTTATGATTCATCTCTAAAAATTCATGAAAGTAGTGGTGGACATGCCAAATTTCCCCGTGTTCGGTTATCTGAAAAGAAGCATATAAAGTCTTTAACCCTTCCTTCTACATCTCCACTGAGTTTTAACTTTGCAACTCTCAGTATCTACATGCAAACTGTGCATGGGTAAGACCTCACATCTCAGGCAGAACTTTTCTGGGCCCCATCCAGCGGGATTAATGGCAGGTGGTGGGGGCAGGGGTTTATTATGAATTTGGTAGAAGGCCCGTAAGTGGTTTCACACCAAAGTGAATTTGAGAGGGATCTTCAAATGCTGTCCCCATAGCGGATTGGGAATCCTGTTGGAGGCAGATATGAAACTGGTCCTGCTAGTAGCATGCCATTGGGAAAACTACCAATCCAGAATAAGTCTATACCAACAAGACCTGGACAAGTTGGGACCTACTTGAAGAAGGCTTAAGCTGCCCTCAATTCAGGATCAAAGTTGCAGGAAACCCTGAGCCCTGGAACACCACAGCAGAGGGTGGAGGGAGCTTCTATGAAGTATTTCTTCCAGCTTCAATGCCTTTGAGGAGGTTCCACTTCAACATCAGTGTATTTTTGGAGATCTAAATTCTTTTTTCAGGAAGTCCATCTTCTTTCTTCAGTGTGGGCTGGTGATGTTGGTGCTCTTTAAATATGTCACCTGGTTCTGAAGGTGGGACATGCTCCATCAATCCCACCCCACCATGGAAGATGGCAAAAATTCCCCAGATGCATATTTAATTATTCCAATTAAAGAAGAGATGGTGTAGTGTCCTGTCATTTGCCAAAGCACTCCGAAACACCACCCTTGTCATGGGTTAGAGCACCAGATGGGAGTCTAAAATGTCTGATTAGTTTGAGATTCATGACAAATTGCACAATTTCCTCCTATAAGGTTTCAAATTGTACAATGATTGCAGCAAAGAGGAGTCCACCAGGTCTAAGCCAACACTCTGCAAGAACAACTCCATTAATCCCAATTTGCTGCCTTTTTTACTTGGCGCTAAAAATCCTTTTCTTTTTAGTGAGTATCCAATTTCATTTTGCAAGATGTGATCAAATCTGCTTACACCACACTGTCAGGCAGCATATTTCTGATTCTAAACATTTGCTGTTTAAGAAATGTCCTTCCCACATGTCGCCTCTGATTCTTTTCCAATCAATTTAAATTGGTGTTCTCTTTTCCACCAAAAAGAACAATTTCTTCCTGTCTGCTCTTTCCCGGGTCCTTCATGATTCTGAATGCCTCAATCAAAACGCCTCTCAATCTTTTCATCTCTAAGGAGAACAACACCACTTTCTCCAATATTTCTTAGAACTGATGTCACACTTGCCTGGAATGCCTTGTAAACCTTTCTTGAACCTTCCCCAATACCTTTACAATCCTTCCAAAGGGAATAGATGTGCATTTGAAACCCAAGTAGTGATTATAAAGATTCACCATTGCTTGTTTGCTTTTGTACATTCTGTGTCAAGTTATGAAGCTCAGAGTCCCATATACCTTATTGTCACATTTCTTAACTTGGCCTGCATCCATTTGATTCCCTGTTACAATTGTATTTTTTAGTGTTTTCCCATTCTTCACAGCAAAATATATTTTCATTCTATGTTTCTTTATATTAAATATCATCTGGCTGCATGTCCGCCCATTCCATTGGTCTGTCTATATTCTCTTAACGCCCATCACTATCCTCCTCACATTTCACATAATTCCTAGTTTTTTGTTAGCTGCAAATTTTAAAATTTTGCCTTGTACTCCCAAGTCCAGGTCATGTGGATAGAGAAAAGCAATGGCTTTGATATCAACCCCAGTGTGAAATCCCACTATGCAATACCCTACAGTTAAATGAACAACAATTCGCCACTTCTCTTTGTTTCTTGTTACTCAGCCAACTTTGTATCTATGCTGCTATTGACAAAATAGATTCAAAACCATCGATAGCGCACAATTTAAAATTAGTTATATTTTGCGAGAATGATGAGATGACCGCAAGTACAACAGCCAATGGAAAAGCATTCCATATATTACTTGTCATTCCATAGTTGACTGATACTTAGCGTTGTAGTCCTGAAATGTGTTGAATGATGTGTTTTTTTTTTAAGCAACACAGCACGGGAAACAGGCCCTTCGGCCCAACGAGCCCGCGCCGCCATCATACTATATAGTAGCAAATACATTATCCTATTTTAATATTCCTATATAATAATATATATATTATTCCTAATATGGAAAATTTTCACCATAGGTACAATTTGTTTCCCAATCAGCCTAAGAGCGAATTTTTGGGTTGTGGGAGGAAACCGGAGTGCCCGGAGAAAACCCACGCAACCACGGGGAGAACGCGCAAACTCCCGCAGACACCGGACCAATTCCAAGTGTCTGCACAGCCACATCGATAGTCTCTGAGCTGTCATGGTGCCCTTCAGATGGTCCACATAAAGCACTCATTTACGACATGAGGTACCAGGCAACCCATGAATCAACAACGTTCTTTAGACATCTCCATGATGAAATTTTGAGAATTGTATGAGACATGAACAATTTATTGTTAGTCTTTAGGGAGGGGTATTCTTGTCTGAGCATGTGACCTCATGCATCAAACTATTCTCCAGCCCCACATTAATTCTTGTTTCAATGGGCATCTTTGCATTACAATGGCATGCACGCAATATCACGACAATATGAACATAGGATTCAAGTTTAAGAGTCTTTATCTTGGAATCTTGGTTTGTCAAGCTGCTAATAATCATCACTTCTTATTTCTAGAGTCAAACTCAGAAGGATTTTATAACATTGCAAAACCAGTTATGGAAGACTTGCCTGGTACACTATTGCTGTACTATTGAATGGAACATTCTCCACTCTTAAAATATTGATTTTGTGACATTTCAACCTACTACATAGACCTCAGGACCTTCTTATTGACATTTGAAGATGGTTCTTTTTTTCCTTTTCTCTTAGAGAACCATGAAGCTCTCTGACTTGAGCTTGGCAGGGTGCGGAAAAGTTAATTTTCTCTTTCAATGCTGGTAAATTATTGATCCATTAGGAGACACAAAAAGCAGCTTAATATCTATGTTCGCTCATGTTTTGACCTTTATTTTCCAATGCTACACGTTATCGACTGCTAGATTTTCACTAGTATCTTATCCAAGACAGAAATGAGAGAGACAAGCAGCTAACAATGAGTACCGTGCACACTATGCTCTGTTGGGTCTTCCTGCAAACCAGCCTCCCATCGATTGACCCTGTCTACACTTCCCACTGCCGCGGCAAAGCAGCTAGCATAATTAAAAACTCCACGTACCTTGGACGTTCTTTATTCCACCACCTTCTATCAGGAAAAAGATACAAAAGTCTGAGATCATGGATCAATTGACTCGAGAACAGCTTCTTCCCCACTGCTGTTGGACTTGCGAATGGACTTGTCTTAGATGAAGTTGATCTTTCTCTATTGCCTAGCTATGACTGTAACACTACATTCTGCATTCTCTCTTGTTTCCTTCTCTATGAACAGTGTGTTTTGTCTCTATAGCAAGAAACAATACTTTCCACTATGTTAATACATGTGACAATAAATCAAATCAAATCTTGCAATATTCATAGTTGTGATCTTTCTAAAAAGAGCCATTGGATGGTGGACAAAACTGGAAACTATGCCTGACTTTCCACACTCCAACTTGGGGATATTTTTTGCTCACAATGGCATATTTTCAGCTGGCCAGGCTCACCTCGCTAAGGACTAGAAATGTATCCTGGCCAATATTGACCTGTCTGACAGGCTTTATTTACCATTTGAACAATCAGGAAGAGCTGTATCCTCTGAATTTAATTGCAATGAATCTTATGCAATTCATATTATTTTATAGTTAGGTAACCTCCCTTTTGAATCTATTTTTCTCTCAACTGTTGATAAGCTGTCTTGAAACTTCGCCGAATTTCATTTAAATTACTTAAAAATTAATGAATTTGCAACAAATAAGACACAGCAAGAACATTGTTGCTGTGGAGCTGGACTACTCATGTCCGCTTATGTATGTTTCATTTATTGTTAAAGCATAAATCATATCACCTCTTCTTCATCAGTTTTTTCAAGTGAAGATGCCGAGTCTCCTTGTCTGCTCTGCACGTGTAATGTTCTAATCTTGAGAATTGTCCTCTATCTCTTTTGAAAGCAACAGGTTTTAGTTGCAATGACCCAGCAACGAAGGAAATGTCCTGTACCTGGTTTAACAAGTAAGTACCACAAAGAATCCAAATACTTGGCAGTAGATGTACTGTAATTTTCGACTGCACCGTGATATTCCAGGATATATTTATGTTCAAATTGGTAAATGAAACTATTTTCTAATCCAAACCTAGGATGAAACTTTCATTTCCCTCATGTACTGAAGCTACAACATGTACTTGATGCATAGATGGAACTGAAGACTATTCCCTCAAGGTTCTTTGCAGCCAGGATTTCACAGTTATGCAACTAGATACATCATTTACAAGTTAGTGGTTGGTCGAGGACAGTGTCAAATTAATCACACCAGTGTTTATTGTGCAGTCAATATAGAAGTTTACAGATAAGTCATCTATATGCCCCTATTGGTCAGGTTGGGGATGAAACTCAAACCAAAAGGGTAGAGATCAAGAGTGATCTTTTCCCACCAAACAACCCAAGCAAAATGAAGAAATAATCTTCTACAAGTAAACAGTGCCATAAGTAGCTGTTAAGGTCACAAGACATTTCAATTAGTATCAACTCAACCAAACTATCCAAAAATTCTATTCACATTCTTTTGTGTTTAAAAAAAAAAGTAATGTAACATTAAAACAGTAAAAGTTTCATTGGAAGGGATTTTTGCACCCCTCATTTGTGGTGAGCATTACCTCATGTTGGCAATGTTTACAGCAGGCTTGGGTCAGTATGACCCAAGCGAAACAAACCTGCTGGGGGGCAGACAGATAAGTACAGCCCCCTGGGATGGAGCGGACCAGCCCTGGCAGTATGAGGCAGTACCACGGTATTGTTGGGTGGGGAAGGAGAAATGCTTCCCAGTGTCTGAGGGGAGGGGGTTTCTTCGCCATGTCTGAGGGGAGGGGTGTTCCCCACCCATGGAGGGGGGGCTTTCTCATGGTGATGGAGGGGGATTTTCTGTGTTGGTCAGAGAGAGGTTTCATAGGAAAACATATGTCCATGAAGGGAGATTTGGGATTTCCTGTGTCAGTGGAACTGGGGTTCACCATGTACGTGAGAGCAGGGAGGGAGAGGGGTCACTCCTGTTCATTTGAGGAGGTGGGGATCTATGTGGCCATGGGAGGGGAGGTTCTGTCATGTCCATGGGTATGGGAGTGCTCCCCATGTCTCTGAAGGGGGTTCCCCATTTATGTTGCGGGGGGGAGGAAATGGCCTCCATATCTTTTTTCTTGTGAAGGGGGTTCTTTTTTGTTTTTATTTTTCATTCTGTTACATCAGAGTGCCCTTGAAAAATTACTTCCTATCAAAATTGTTCTGCCATTTTAGGAGGACCAGCGTGACGGTATGGGAACAGTCTCCAGCATATTTTTTTTTCAATGTGTTCAAAGACTTAGTGGGAAAAGTTGGCAGTTTTTTCCATTTGAAACAACACTTTGGGGAAAAAAAAACCTAGAAAATTCCATCCATTATTCATGGCTGTTGGCTGGATGAGGTCTTCAGCATTATGCTGTGGGACATGCCTTGTATATATTTTTTTTCAGAAGTAATGATAGGCAAATCATTGTTCGATGTGAGCAGTTATTCTATAATACAACTGTTCATGTTCATTTATTACATAGAGATGCTAGCATTGGACTAGTGTGAATTCAGTGAGAAGTCCAACAGGTTTATTTAGTAACAAAAGCCACTAGTTCCACTCATCTAATGAAGGGTAGCAAGCGCTCCGAAAGTTAGTGGCTTTTGCTCCCAAATAAACCTGTTGGACTTTAAGCTAGTGTTGTGAGACTTCTTCCTGTGTTCACTCATTACACTGTGGCTCAATGTTCACACTCTTACCTTTGAGTCCAAAGATTATAGGCTCAATTTCCACCCTAAGGGTTTGACACAAAATCTCGGCCAGGATACGCTAGTGTAGTAATGCAATATTGTTGACACCATCTTTCAGATGGCGTGCTAAACCAAGATCCTAATTGCTTTCTTTTGTGAATTTACTTCGAAGAAAAACAGGCATGTAATCCTCAGCATCTTAATCAATCTTCCCCTTAACCTGAATCTTTTTAAAAAAAAGCCCCATCATTGTCACGTTTTGTCTGTGGGACGTTGCTCTGCACATAGTGGTAGCTGTCTTTCCCCATAATACATTAGTGACTATGCACCAAAAGTATTCCATTGCCTCTAAAGTGCTCTTTTATTTCGTTCTTTCATGGAATGTGGGTGTCGCTGGCTGACCAATATTTATTGTCTATCACTACCTAGTTGCCTTTGGAAGGGCAATTGAGATCAAACACTGTGGCACTGGATTCACATGTCGTCCAGACTTGGTAAGGACAGAAAAGTACCCTCTCTAAAGAACATAAGTGAACAAAGTTTTTCATGTCCAGGTTACCAGCAACCTGTCCTGGTCCTCCCCCATGCCAACACTATAAGTAAAAAAGCCCACCGATGCTCTTTCTTTCTCAGAAAACTTTAGGAAATTTGTCATGTCAGCTACGGTTCTCACCAATTTTACAGGTGCACTATAAAAAGCATTCTTTCTGGTTGTATCACAGCTTCATATGGTTCCTGCTCTGCCCAAAACCGCAAGAAACTACAAAGGGTCATGAATGAAGCCGAATCCATCACGCAAACCAGCCTCCCATCCATTGACTCTGTCTACACTCCCCACTTCCTTAGAAAAAAGCAGCCAGCATAATTAAGGACCCCATGTGTATTCTCTTCCACCACCTTCCATTGGGAAAAAGATACAGAAGTCTGAGGTCGCATACCAACTGCTGCTTCTCAGCTTCTTCAGACTTTTGAATGGACTTAATTTGCATTAAGTTGATCTTTCTTTACATCCTAGCTGTGACTGTAACACTACATTCTTCACACTCTCCCTACCTTCTCTATAAACGGTCCTCAGAACAGGAGGCTTTATGATATCTGGGGATATAAGTTATGTAACTGCAAATCATTCTTTTTTTCCCCCTCTGTTCCTTCTTTCCTTCTTTTTCTTTTGTTCTCTGATACATCTTCATATAAGGATGCTTCAGACAAAAACTGACTGATCTCTTGAATAAGAATGACATCAGATTTACTTACTGTTTAAAAACAACACATCTGAAGCTTCCACGAAGTTGTTGGTCTGCTCTGATGTTTTTGTCTTGTCTTTGAATTTTATTTCTTGGCCTTTGCATTGAACGGTTATAATATATTGAGGTGTGACTTTAAATTGATGCTTTAAATTTGGCAGCGGTAAATTGCTACTACTTAATGCAATAGACTTTCAACTAAGTAATTTAAACTTGGCAATTTGCTTGAAATATACCCCTCAGAATTTTCTGCCAGAAGTCTGGGACTTCTCTCAGTGCCAATACTGTAGACTGATGATTATCTTAACAAAGAGACAAGCTTTAATTCACAGTGTGCATCTGGGCTGACAACTCGCAGGATTGTTTCATAATTGACAGCAAGCCTGCTCACTCAACAAAATGATCATTCAGCAAAAAAAGACCGAGCGTGGTTGGAAGCCGTCATCTAGTTGATGAAACCAACCAGGAAACCATTTCTGTGAGCAGTGAAATGTGAATTTTATCCAAAGTGTTAAAACAAGATAAATTGTGGAGTTTGAGATGAATTCCTACAAGAGCGGAGGAGATTAATTCATTAAATGGGTTCCTGTATTCAACAAAAGTAACACGAGGCAAATGTGACATGATTTCTTTTCTAATTACTTGGAGTTTTCTGAAAAGCATAGACATACAAATAATCATGCAAATAACATACAAAAGACCTCTTCACTGAGTCTGTCATGGATTGACTCACTAGGTCGTTGATGCATTATGAGAAGCACGACTGCCAATTTATACACAAAGATGTCCAGTAAACAAAATATTTTCACAATTTAGCTTTTTATTTGAGAGCCTTGTTGTGGATTAAGACGCTAAGGATCATTTCCCTGCTTTTCTTCAAAATAAACAGGGTGGAATCTCATCCACTGCAAATGGTTTGAGTCATTGGGATCATATGCAAGTCTTGATCATAGAATCCCAACAGTACAGAAAGAGGCCATTTAGCCCATCAAATCGATACAATCCCACCTCGGCCCTATTCCCATAACCCTCATTTACCCTGCTAAACCCCTGACATGATGGTCAATTTAGCACAGCCAATCAACCTAATCCGCACATCTTTGGATTGCGGGAAGTAACTGGAGCACCCGGAGGAAACCCACAGAGAGAAAGTGCAGACTCCACTCAGACAGTGACGTGAGGCCGGCATTGGACCCAGGTCCCTGGTGCTGTGAGGCAGCAATATTAATCGCTGTGCCACCATGCCGCCCTAATGATCGTGCCTATCTTGGTATTGGGCCTGAGACATGATCATACTGCAAAATTAACTTTCTGCGCATTAGCTGTCCAATTAAGGATAGTTGTTGGTACAAGGACGAAAGAGGCCCAATGGGAGGGTCTTTAACATTGGTCATCTAGCATCTCTTCTGGGAGAGTTGGGCACTGCTAAATGCTCACGATATTAACACTTTCATTGTGGAAATGGAGCACCTGAACAAGAAGGCTTTATGCTGCAACTGCACCTATGAAAGTTTTGTGGCTCTCTGATAGCAGAACAGCAGCTTCTGATGTCCTTCCAACTTTCTGCCAACAGGCATCTCCAAAACCCTGTCTGGCTCCGAACATGAGAGCCTGAAGGAATTTACCCTGTGCAAACTGCAGCTTTCCCTTGTCAATGCAATGAATAAGGAAAAAACTTTAATACAAAGCATTCACTTAAGCTTATACAACTCTCCAAATTTTTTTTCATAATTGACAGCAGGATTACTCATTCAATGAAAGAGTAATGCATTGTTTTGCCATCTGAGAATGATAGAATCACCACAGTGTAGAGAGAGAGGCCAATTGACCCATCAATATCCCACCCTGGCCTGTCCTTCTGGGCCATTCCCTTAAACCTGTGGAATTACCATGGCCAATTCACCTAACCTGCACATCTTTCGAATGTGGAAGGAACCTGGATCACCCAGACGAAACCCGTGCAGACAGTCATCCAAGGCAGGAATCAAATTGGGGTCCCTGCTATAACATCTTTAATTATGGCTTATAATATTTTCCCTTTGACAGAAGTTAAAGCTAACTGGCCTGCCATTTCCTGCTTTCTGTCTCTCGATTTTTGAGTAAAAGAGTTACATTTAGTATTTTCCAATCTAATTGAGCCTTGCCCAAATCTAGGGAATTAGGCAAATAAAAAGCAATGCATCAATTATCTCACCAGCCATTTCTTTAAACTCCCAAGGGTGAAGTCTATGAGGATCTGGGATTTTGTCAATCCACAGCTCCAAGAGTTTGTTCTCAGAATAGCTATAATTCTCTTGAGTTCCTCTCTTCCATTTCCTGATTTACAGCTATTTCTGGGACGTAACCTGGAAACATAGACAGTAAGTAGAATCAGGAATAGGCCATTGGACCCTTCAAGCCTGCATTCGTTATCATGGCTAATCATTAAACTCAACATGTTGATCCTGCCTTCCACCCCACCCCCCATATCCATTATCTCTTTAGCCTCAAAAGCAATATCTAATTTCTTCTTGAATTCATACAATGTTTTTGCCTGAGCTACTTCCTATGGTAGTGAATTCCGTGCATCCACCACTCTCTGGGTGAATAAATTTCTCCTCACCTCAGTCCTAAAAGGTTTATCGCTTATCGTCAAACTATGACCCCCCCACCATTGGGAATATTCTTTCTGAATCCACCCTCTCTAACCCTATCAGACTTTTATAAGTTCATGTGAGATCCCCTCTCAGATTTTTCAACTCCAATGAATATAATCCTAACCAATTTAGACTATCCTCATGTTATAGACCTGTCATCCCAGGAATCAGTCTGGTCAACCTTCAGTGCACTGCCTTAATAGCAAGAACATTCTTGCTCAGAAAAATGATGACCTCCTGGCCATGACAGAACTGTTTAGCAAAGTTCCTGATGCAAAAGATACTTGCGAAAAGATATAAATTAGTTAAACCATTCTTTCCAGCTTTGCAATTCTTGGTTTTCAATATAATATTCACCAACAAAACATGTAGATGATTCCATTGTGTTTCACAAATTTGCAGCATTCAATCATTTCAGAAGAAAATTGCAAGCAATTATAAATCTAAGAGCGACATGGTGACACACTGTTTAGCACTGTTGTGTCTCAGTGCCAGGGACCCAGGTTCAATTCCAGCCTTGGGTGACTGTCTGTGTGGGATTTGCATATTCTTCTCTTGTCTGCATAGATTTCCTCCGGATGCTCTGGTTACTTTCCACAGTCCAAAGATGTGCAGGTTTAGTGGATTGACCATTCTTATTTGCCCTTTTGTGTCACAAAATAAGTAGGTTGGGGGATTGGAGTATATGTGTGGGGTTATGGGGCTTGGGCTTGGTAAGATGCTCAGTCGGAGAGCCGGTGCAAACTCAGTGGGCCAAATGGCTTCCTTCTGTGCTGTAGAAATTATGATGATTCTATTCTATGATTCTAAATAATTATTTTTGCTCAGAACATCATATTTTCAAGGAAGGGAACTTTTAAGAATGTTCGAGTTGGCATACTTATAAAACCCGAGAAAAACCAAGTGGATTGGGTAGTGAAAGTAGAAGTGCAAATTAATCACATCAGTATTTACTCTTGGTAAGCCCCTTTGCAAAGACTTCGCTCTTGTTGAGTAGTTTTGATCAATTTGAAAGTTCCATTATTTATGTATATCTGGAAGTGTATGGATGTTGATTGCAACTGTACAGCAGTTTCTCTTGGGAAGTTTGAGGTTTTTACTTCTTGCCTGTCTGTTGAGAATGGAATTCTGTTTTCTGATTTTATTTGCTTTACTCTCAAATGTTGGATTTGAGTGAAATCTCTATCTTGAATGTTCAGGAATTTATCCTGTCATTGAGCTAGATTTTCAATCAACTGTAGGGGTAAGGACAGCTGTGGGCATGATGTGATATTCGTGCTTGTGGAGGGCGTACTATTGCTTCCTGAATACACTTTCGTTTTCATAGTGAGGATGTGTTGGAGAGAGCTATTCATCCTTTTGTCTCCATTCAAAACAAAAGGTGAATTCACCATAGTTTTAAGCTGTGACTATTGGTGAATTACCGTGATAGTCACCACATCTTAGGCAAGGGGCAAGGTTAAGAAAGCAGGGTCTTCATGAAGAACCTGAGCCAGTACAAGAGTTGAACCCTTGCTGTTGACATCATCCTACATCACTAACCAGCTGAACAGCCGACTAAGCTAAATCAAACCCACTGCCTCCAATTAAGTCTCTTTTAACATCATTGAAGAGCATTGGACTGGATGAAGATGGCCAAAAGGAGATTCACAATGCAGGAAGTAGGAAAACTAATTGGTCTGAGATAGATTTATGCAGATTTTGTGGGAGCATGGTGAGGAGACATACTGCACGGTACCCCTATTGAATTAAAATTATGGGGTTTAACAAAAAGGGTTATTCAAATTGAGGTGTTCAGTAATGGTACAAAATCATCATTGCATTAGCAGCCTGGACCAAGTATCCTGTGACTGATTGTTCACCCATGTATGCTGAGAGGTTGCTGGCTCTCTGCTTTCCAAGCTGCTTCATTCCACAGTCATTGATGTCATCAGTCTTTGAGCTTTCCCCTTCAGAGTCAGAGCCTGCCTGCGGGCAGTGCCCAGAGCCACTGATTGGGTGCTGAAGTCTCCTCTGATCTGAATTAGTGGCTTTACATAGTAAAATAGTGTTGCGTTAGTAATGTAAATGCTGAGTGTGCTCAGAACCCAGAAACGATTCAGGAGTCAACTTCTTGAATCCGGACTGAAAATCCAGCCCATTTTTCTTTCTGTTAAGAGCCGTACAAACAGTCCTCTCTGTCTGTCACACAAACTACCATCTTCAGTCCACATCTTCATTCTAAAAGCACCTGCATCACATAAATATACTGACAGTAACTGATTAATTTAATTGCGGTACAGGAAACATATATTTTCTTTTCAGTGTATCCTTGTCAGCTGGGCTATAGATAAGGGTGTGTAGAAGTCTTGATGGTATGGCAAGGCCTAATTCACTCTCAGATGTGAAGCCTCTATATTTCTGACTTCCAACAGCACTGTTGATTGGAGTTACCCTGACGATCTCCTCAGTGCTTTTGTGATTAGATGTCAGATTGGATAGACTGCATTGAGTGAGATCGCCATTCTCAACCAGCATGGAGATGTTTGAGTTATTCCCCATCAATCATTGCTGGAAGTGACTGGGATTGATTTTACACATATAATTTATATGTAACTACCCCAACTTGCTGCATTTTGCTAAACAAGTCACATTGTTGTAGTCAGGAGGCACTGCTGCAGTTCTGTTTGTTATTGGTCATTGCAACTCTTTGTCAACAGATTTTGTAAATTGTTGGCTGTTGTGAGCCTCAGCACTATCAACTCAGTTTACAAAACAAATAGGTTTTCTTTGTAATAAAGTATACTATGCTAACCCTGCAATGGCCAGGTTTGTAAAACAGGCTAGAGTGAATTCTAACCCCAAAATGGCAGGGTGGCACAATGGTTCGCACACTGCCTCATAGCACCAGAGATCCAGTTTCGATCCTGGCTTGGGTCACATCTGTGCAGAGTTTGCACTTCCTCCCTGTGTCTGCATGGGTTTCTTCCAGGTTCTCTGGTTTCCTTCCACAGCCCAAAGATATGCTGATTAGATATATTGGCCATGCTAAATTCTCCCTCAGGGTACCCCGAACAGGTACAGGAGTGTGGCGACTCGGGGATTTTCACAATAACTTTATTGCAATGTGAATGTAAATCAGCTTGTGCCATTAATAAATAAACCATAAGCTTTAAAAACCAAACTTGTAAAATAGACAGCAGTGAGTGCTAACCTTGTAATTGCCAGGTTGTCACAAAAGCCTATCTGATTCACTAATGTTCTTCAGGAAAGGAAATGTGCGCTCCCTCCCCGGTGCCAGACTGCATGTGAATTCTTGTCCGCTTCAATGTGCTTGACTCTGCCCTCTGCAAGTCACTCAGTTAAGGGCAATTTTGGATGGGCAGCATTGGCCTTGCCAATGACTCCCACATCCTGTGAACGAACATCAAAAAAAAATCCCACCCTGCCTTCAATTCATTTGCTGACAATGGTGGTGCCAGTAGACAGTTCAATTAATGTGATGTCTTCCTACAGGTATGTGATGGAAAATTAGAACTGAAGTAATATTGTGTTCACTGGGAGATGATTATCTTTTGTAGTAATTGGAGGGAGCAGGAATAAAAGTAAGAGGAGATATTTATTGATGTTCGCCTCACTTCTTGACCCCAAGCCCTTTTGTGGTGGTTGTATAATCTTCATCCTTTAATGTATCCAATACAATTAACAACGCTGGGAAGAAAAGACTGAAAAAAAATCTTCTCACCGATATAAGATTGAATTGAGCAAAAATGCCTTTGGAATTGTATTACATTGAAAGTGTGAATGGATGAAGTCTTGCCGACTGATGAATAAGATTGCACTGTGCTTTTGAATGTCTGATTTTACATTAAAAAGCTTTTTCTTTTCAATAAGCTCCATTACTTTCAGTGTATTCCTTGGACTATTTCTGTTCAGTTTGTGGAGCTTTTCCATTCTCTCTCTGTCTCAAGACTCTCTGGAAACCTTTTTAGTACTTGGATGAATTCATTCAGTGATAATATTAACCCATCTTTCAAATTACCATTTGCCGTTTGTAAGGTAGCAATTAAATTATAAATCAAATTGTTCCACTTTCCCTTCGGAAGAGATGAGACCTGCATTAACAAAGTCAGCAGGATTGTATAGTATGACTTTTTGTTAAATTGCGCAGCCAGTAGTGGCATTTGATTCCTTTTACTATGGTTAGTTGCACACAGATTTAATGAATCCTTCACATAAATGAGCTTGTCCATTCATGGTATTGGTATTTCTCTTTCAGTTGTACATATTATATACTCATCTGCATGGTTCTGAACACTCTGGTCTAAAGCATAACAGAGGAGAGAAAATGATAACACTGAGTGGCCAGGGTCATTGTATAGCAATATAGAGACTCTCTGCTGAAACAGATAATACTGAACAACAGCAAAACCTCTCCAGCCTACTAAACAGATCAGGACACCACTATGTGTTTCATAATTGCCAGAATCTAATTCATTCTGAAGTACATCTGTTGTAATTTTTACAGCCACTCTTTACTCCAAATAATGAGTACCCTCACTTCTAATCTGAAAACTATCATTTTAAATGAGTAAGCAGCATTAAGACTTTGAAATGTTGCTGTGGAATGGTAGTGTGCTGATTTCTAACACCTATTGAAGTTCCTTTGGCAGCTTTTTTAGAGATGTGAGTCAACGATAAAAACAAATAATTTGATGACTCTGCTAAAATAGTGGATCAAGGAATTTCTCATGAGCACCTGAAGTTTTGCTGTATTATAATCCCACAGCATCATTTCAAAACCTGCAAATAAAGATCATTTAATACACAGTGCATTTCCCAAATGGCTCCAGGCTGTAATATTTTCAAAAAACAAAGTAATTGTCTTGAGTCTTCCTGTTCTGTCCAGCTTATAGCTACCTCCTACCAGGAGGTCTGCTGGCATAATACATCAGGAGAATCTATCTTGCACCATTTTCACATATCCACTGTAGCTTGTTCTGGGACATCCATCATCCAACTATGCCAAGGGTGACCCACTTTGCTGCTTCAGCTGTGATCAAAAAGCTGAAGTACTGAGTGCCAGGTTATCAGTTTTGAGAGTTAACTTACTTTCACAATTTCAAACACCTCTTCATCTTCTGATTGTGAGGTGAAGATTTTTTTTAAGCGATGGGTCAAATTGTTTGAGGAAAGTCAGAAGATATTGGGCTGGATTTGACCTCCTTCTGTTGATACACTGGGAGAAAGGAGGTTTCATCATAATGCGATGTAAAGTGTCAAGAGAAAGCCCCATTGCAATAAAATATGATAGGGTTCAGCCAGATTGACAGGGGGCTGAAAGCTAGCAGAAAGGCAATTCAGCCCATGAAATGGCAATTAATTCCAGTTTGATCACTACTTACTAACTGCACAATGGGTGTAAGAAGTTTCCAAACCTCACCACGTAGTAGAAAGCAGTGTGGCTGCCATTGTGAATGGTAGTGTGACTTGGTGGGGAAGGTAGGACTGGATGAGTGCAGTAAATGATAATGATTATTGGCTGAAGTGGTCTAGAACAGGATTTTGTGCTGTGGAACCCCCAGTGATCTTGTAATACATCAGGTAACCTCAAGCATTTTCAGCAGGTCAACACAGCTTCCTATTTACTATTGAACAGGAATACTGTTGAACGCAGAAATCAATGTAAACAAGCTTTTTTGAGCTAAATCTGTGCATTTTATTAGGAATTAGAAAGAGACGCATAGTCACAAATACATACACCAGCTACATAACCCCCTCACATTAACCCATGGCCAAGTCATCCTTCCAAGGCACCTGAACTTTAACCCCTGGAACTAGTATCCATCTTAAGAGAGGCTAATCTCAAAAGTTACCTTATTAAATAAATCTTACCTTTAGTAACTTTTAATGGGAGGAATGATGCTGGGAAGCTGATACTCATATTGGACATACTCACCTCTTTGAAACACATACACTTCTCATACGTGTACGCACGCACACACCTCTCACTCACCTCTCTCTCACAAGTACACATCTCACTCTCCCATATGTTTCATGCTGTCTCTCACATGCATGCATACACACGCTCCCTCTCTCAAAGCACTCAGCCTGTCACACACCCCTTCACACACCCTCACTCTCTCACCCAGACTCATCCTCTTCTCAACACACACATTTTCCCAATACATATTCATTGTCTCTCTTGCACACATTCTTGCCCCTGCCTCGCACACACTTATACTTTTGCCCCTTACAGTTTTTTTTTAAGGCTTATTCCTTCCTCAGTCTTCCTCCAATGCTCAGAGGCAAGTGATGGATGACCCACCACTCTAAGGCTCACTTTAGACTCCTAAGCCGAAGCTTGCTGGGCAAGTCAGCTTCAGACTGCTCTGGGTGCCATTGCACAGGAGATACAGATCTCTGTGAATTTGGAGGCTCCCTTCTACCACCCGCCTCACGGATATCAGAACCCTGTCCATTATTGGCGGCATGTTCTTATCCCACCAACACTGGTTGCCAGCATTGGGAGCATCAAGATTCTTCTGATGATTCTTCTAGTGGACCTTCTCAGCCCCCCCATGCCACAACACCCCCCATTGTAGAGCCCACAGCTTTGCAGAGACTTAGTTGCAAACCTCCAATGCCTGCCCCCCTTTAGAGAGCCCTCCCTCTTGCAAAACCTCCCCTCCCATCAGCCTCTTTGCTTTCAGAGCCCCACCCTGCCAAGGTCCCCACTACATAAGACCTCATCATATGCATGTCCCCCTCCACCCCCACTCCCCCCTCCTCCATCTGGTCTTGGTCTCAAATCCAATCAGTCGCCACCACCACTTAAGCCCCCCACAGTTATGTTACCCAGCTGAACGCTGTCAGGCTGGCATTGCCCAATAGGCCTTCCTCCGCTAGCACAGACCAGGAGCCAAGGCCATGCCCTTGACCACCTGGGGGCTTCAATGATCTCTGATTCCTCCCGGCATGGCCCTGGCTCCTGCTCTGTGCTGGTGGAGGCTGGCAGTGTTTCTCGTTAGCATCAGGTCATGCCAGCAAGAGAGAGAATTCCGGGAAGCCGTAAGATGCCATCTTGGACATGTCTAATGGGATTGAAATTTATTCCCCTTTGGAGGAGCTGCTGAACTACATGTGCCGCAGAAGGCTACACCTATAAAGGGAAACAGCGCAACATCTGGCATCGCGGAGGAGGACTATACCTGGTTCCCATTGCTGTAAAAGGTCACCACTGCCCTCAACCTCTTTCCAGGGATCTCAGTCACTTCTGTGCAGGTGCATCTGCCAGATCCTTTATGGACATTAGATTACATCAGCTTCAACCGAGACCAGGCCCGTCAGGATATCCAGGCTGCATCATTCAGCGTCATTGCTGGGATGCCTCAGATCCAGGGGGCAATCAATGGCACACATTGCCCTGTGAGCATCATATCAACAGGGAAAGCGCTATATTAACAGGAGAGGGTTCCACACCCTAAACATCTAGCTAGTGTGCAACCAGCAGCTTGCTTGGATCATCCCGACCTCGCAGTTGGCTACTGACCGCTGCTGGCCTTCCCCTGCAATTTCTAGTGCCCTTTCTACAAAGGGAGTAAGGACCCTCAGCCCACTCCTCCTGTCTTCCCTCTCTCCCTTTTTGTTATGAGCTGGCTTATCCTTTTGAGGAGAGAAAAAGATGATTTTGAGTGTGTGGCAAGGTTGGTTTGGAGGCTTAACATCAGCGTCATGTGTGAGACCTGGGAGAAGCCTGTGAGGGATCATGATGCTGTCAGCGAGTGGGGGAAGAGAGAGGGAATGCAGAGAAACTGATGGGGATCAAAGAGAGTGTTGGGAGGTTCTGAAAGAGATGCTGGTCAGCCAGCTCATTGAAAGCTAGAAGTACTTACTGTAACATGACTGTCGTTAGGGTCAGGAATGATGCCAGGGAGGTCAAGTAGGTACACATTTTTCCCACTCTAAGGAGATTGTTAATTTTCCAGGTCAGACTTCTGCTGCGCACAGTCTTAACCATCATTTCCAAGCTTCTGCCAACATGTTAGCAGGTTGTCTCCTGCATACCTTGGACAGCATGGTCACCTCCCCCCCCCCCCCCCCAACCTCGATGGAGCTCAACATCTGGTTAACATCCAAGAAGCATGAGGCTGGGCTCCTTTGGGCCATCTTCCCTGGTCATGAGCTTTGATACTGCCCCCATTTGTTGTTGACTGAGGTGATTCCGGATTCCAGCCAGTCACCGCTGGAATCGGAGAACCCACGCGTTAGCCCGTTTGGGTAGGCTGGGTGGCTTGTGAAGGTGGCAGCGCGATTCATTCCCGCTTTCTCACCCAGCAGAAGCACAGAGCTTGAAAATGGGAGAATCTGGCCCTGTGCCTCTCTCTGTGTCTCAAATGTAGAATTAAAAAATTCAATGGTGATGAGCTGATATGAATTCAAACAAAATAAAATGTATAAACTAAAAATAATAGGAATTGTCTGATTTGAGTCTGAGTTTTCTCTCATTAAGGATTCACTGTTTATGATGACATGAAAGAATAAAATCCCTGCAGTACAGAAGGAGGCCATTCAGCCCATCACTCCTGTATTGACAACCATCCCACCAAGGCCCTATCCCCATCACCCCACGTATTTACCCGCAAATCCCCCTGACACTAAGGGGCAATTTAGCATGGCCAATCAATCTAACCCGAACGTCTTTGGATTGTGGATTTAAACCAGAGCAGCCAGTGGAAATCCATGCAGACACTGGGAGAACATGCAAACTCCTTACAGGCTGGAATTGAACTTGGGCCCCTGGCACTGTGAGGCAGCCGTGCTAACCACTGTGGATCTAAATGAGTTCTGTAAACAGAGATATTTACGACTTAAAGCAGAATAATTGGCTGCATGTTCAACATGATAAAAAAAATGAACCTGAAGCCGACTGTGTTTAGATGTAACCTTCAGCTGGGTTTATTGCTTTCTTTACACAGTCTGTGAGAAATGAGGGTGTGAGGTTGACCGTGTCTCTGCTGTATTCCAGAAGTCAGTGTGAATGCAATAATACAGAATAACAGCAAGATAGAATGTGACTTTCAAGCAGAACGCATTTGCTGGAATATTTCACAACTGTAAGACTCGCACTCATGCAGTTGGACAGTAATAAACATTTAATGAACGATAGGGAGACAAGCAATTCATGTAGCTTCGCCGACATCTTTTTTTTGCTGGATATATGATTTAATAAAGACTCATAATCAATGATGTGATTAATGTGACACAGGAGTGCCAAGCTGTCAGCTTCAGTACCGATGGGACTTTGATTTAATTTAAACATAAGAATGCATTTTTACGTTTAAGCAGAGTACAATATAATGATATACCACTGAATGTCATTTAACTGGGGAGGTCATCATTTTCCTTTGACTGGTTGTCTTTGCTGAGAATATTATAATTCACTTCCACAGCTTGGGTTCTAAGCTTCTACCAGTCACGCAGATACCTTCTACATTCAGTGCGTTTCCATCACTTTGATCCACCCTGCCAAAGAGTCGGAACATTTCTTTTTGAACACGGTAAAGTTTTTGAGTAGTTACAGCTAAAGTTAAAAGTTATTTTGGAAATCACTTGCAGCTAAAATTCTGGAAGTTCAAACCACAAGGATATGAAAGCTTTGGAGAGATTGCAAAGAAGGTTCACCGGGATGTTGCCTGGTCTTGAGGGTGTTGGCTGTGAGGACAGGTTGAATACACCGCAATTGTTTTCACTGGGAAGATGGAGGCTGAGGGGAGACCTGATAGAGGTCTCCAAAATTGTGAGAGGACCAGACAAGGTGGATAGCCAGAGGTTTTCTCCGAGGGTGGAATTACCAAGGAGCACAGGTTCAAGGTGAAAGGGGAAGGTTAAGGGAGGAAGGTTTTCGTGCAGAAGGTGGTGGGTGCCTGGGATGCACTGCCAGAGGAGATGGTGGAAGCAGGCACATTAGCAACATTTCAGAGGCATCTGGATGGGTAAATGAATAGAGAGGAAATGGAGGGTTTCAGACCCAGTAAGGACAGGTTTTCTTGTAGTTTAGTTTAGGGTATCATTATCTCACCACTCTGAGGGTGGTTATTGAGTGCTTCACTCTGAGGGTGGTGAGTGAGTGGAATCGGCTACTGTTGGTGGTAGTGGAGGCAAACTCGTTGCGGTCTTTTAAGAGACTTCTGGATGATTACATGGGATTTAATGGGATTGAGGGTTCTCGGTAGGGATATGATCAATGCAACTGGTGGGCCAAAGGGCCTGTTTGTGCTGTAATGTTCCATGATCAGCACAGGCTTGGAGAGCCAGACAGCCTATTCCTGTGCTGTACTTTTCTTAGTTCCTTGTTCAGAAGTGCGGAGGTTTGAGAGGATCATGGCAGGAGCTTTAGTGAGACATTCCAACCATAGCTGGCCCATGAGACTGCCATATAATGTACTGAATTCTCAGTTCTGTATTATCTGTCAGTTCCAATGAACTGAACACAGACTTTTTCTTCTTTAAAAATACTCACATTTAACAAACTTCTCAAATAATATGCAGAATTCATAGAAGTTGTGAATAATTACAAATTATTTAATCATATTTAGTTCTGTTTATTTTTGAAGTTGGCAAATGTCAGCAAAATAATCCATGTTACTGCTGCCTCTGTCTCATCACCATTTAATGCCTAAATGATGAAACACCAGGAGTGGTAAAGGTTCAGGGAGATTAAGGGATCTGTGTAGATAAGGTTATTAATGGACAGATACACAAAATGATCAAAAAAGCTCATGGTTAATGAAATATTGGCCATTACGTCGGGAGAATGAGAGTTGAAGGGATTAAAATCATGGGGTGGTATTCTCTCAAAAAAAAATTCCAAGTGTCAAATTCATGTGAAAACTGGAGTAAATCCTGTTGTTTTCTTCAGTAGAATTTTCAAAATGGATCTCCCACACTGTGCAGTGCAGAGTGCAGTAATGTGAATCTTGTAAAACAAAAAATCAGGAGCTGGGGTCAATTTCTGCTTGAGAGGCTGCAGTGTAGCACTAAGTGGATCACTGCACATGTGTTAATCTGTCAGAGTGGAGCTTGGCACTTGTGCAGTAACCCTGCATTGTTGGCCTCCCAATTGCTGGTCAGCACCCGACCCTGCATTGCTGCCCCTCCAATTCTTCCACTCCCTGATCACTGGCCTCCTGGACGTGTCTAGGCCAACCTCAGCCCTGCCCCCTACCATCTCTTCCCCAATACCCGCCACTACCCTGTAGTCCTGACTCCCCAATCCCTGTAACCCTGACTCTCCCCCACTTCCCTGTCCCCCATCCCAAAATTCTGCCCTTATCACTGTCCTCCCTCTGTCTGTCACCAAGCCCCCACCCCCGTTGATTGCCCCACCCTCTTGGCAATGACAAGATGCCCTCTTGAGCAATGTCACTTTGCCCCTTAGACAATGCCAGGGGTCCAGGTCAGCACTGCCAAGCTGGCAATGTCCAGGGGGCATCCCTCCCCCTTACCCCCAACCCGCTGAAGACCTCAAGGGTCCCCCTCACTCCACCAGGACCAAGCCATGAGCATCCTGCAATAGGGAGCCCTATTGTAAAGCCTTAGCCAGATGAGCGGGGGGAGAGATTTTAGTTTCAGTTCCAGGCCCGCTAATGATATTAAAATCCTCATTAGCATAAATTATGGAGTGTTGTCGAGGCTGTAGTACCCATCAAGAAGGCTCCTACAACCTCTGGTTGAGTCTCCTGGCCTGCTGCGCTGCTAAAGCAACGTAACAGTGTGGGAAAATCACCCCCACAATGTGGTTCTGCAAGCTCGAGGTCGAGGATACATGAAGTATTGTAAACAGTTTTATATCACAAGTGTTATAAAGTGAAAGGTCGGTAAATGTACCCTGACCAGGTACATTTGACAAGTTTGCATTGACCCTTTTTAACTGAGGTGTGTTACCTGGTGAGATAGACAAAGGGAACAAGAATCAGCTGAAGGTCCAATACAACATTATTGAATGCTTTATCAGAGAAAAACAATATTTATGAGACTCTATTGTTGTACTTGAATTAAGCTGTATCAATCCCTGCACAGGACTCTTCAGAAAGCAGTCTTAAATCTCTAAATAAACAGTTTCAAATCTATACTAGCTATCTACTTCTATCATGCACTTCCGAGGATTGGCTACACACTGTCCACAGATCCCCATCGCTGTTTTTGAACTATTTGTCTGAAAAAAAACAGCCATACCCATTCAGTAAGGCTGGGACGGGCTGTTCCTCAGTCTTTGAGTGTTGGTTGATGTCACTGGGTCGACAGTTATCAATTTGGGCTTCCCCTTTGGTCCAGGGCTGGTTCTGGTCTTTGATTAATCTCACTGGGGTGGTCTTCTGAGTCTGGTCAGTCTGATGATGCTCACCATGGAGAACAAGGAGCTGGAGATGCTTGGCTGCCAGTTGAAGGTACTCTCTGGGTGATGCCGTTGAAGAAGGTGCAAAAAAGAGAGAGAGCTGTGCCTCTAGGTTGCTCCCATGACACTCTTCTCCCAGAATTTGTAGCTTGTATCCAATTCTTGTTCCATTTTGTCTCTGATTTCTTGCTGAGTTGGGTGCCACCAAATCTGCGTGGCAATCTTCTAACAAAACAGATTCACTGGAGGTGGAAAGAATGATTTGTTCTGCAACGACGTTGCCATTTGAACCTGGTCAAATAGTTTCGGGCATCTCTGGTTTCAGTGGGAAATTGATTACCCAAGGTAATCTCGCTGCATGACTATTGTTCCAGCTCTGCAGTTTGCAAATTGCAGAGTCTGGCTAGGTTTAAACACGACTTCCACATTTCGAGTTTTTATCCACTCAATTCACAGATAGTTAGGGATAGGCAATCAGTACTGTGCCTTGCCAGCAATGTCCCCTCCACCGCAAGAAATAAATAAAGAATTTAAAGAAGGAACCTGTGTTTCCCAAGCACCTATCATGATCTTTGCAAAGCATTTCACAGTCAATGGAGTTGTTTTGAAGGGAAGTCACTGTTGTATTTTTGGAAGGATGATGCGCAGCTTTAACAAATGCAGATGAAAAATACTTCTGGAAAAGTTTGTCTTGGTGTCATTAAACAAATGGAACTATTTTGTCGCCACCCTAAAATGTTAGGATGCAATGCAATGCTGGCACCATCTCTGACATCTGAGGCTGTGGGACTCCTCCAAGTGGCCTTGCAGTTGCCAAAATGTTGTTCACAGTACCTCCTGCAGTTCCTGGCTCTGTCTCTGCATCTCCAGCAGCTTTGTTAGAACTTTTTCTACTGGTTTGGCATCTGTTTAGGGTCCAGCTATTTCCTGAAGCCTGTCTGTGAATTCTATCCATCGAGGTGTGCGCCTCTGTGCTGGAGGATAGGACAGGTAGTGTCTGTGATACTGGTCAGTGCTTTCCTCAGAGCTTTCTTCCAAGGTGTTGGTGGGGGGTTTGGGGAAGGGGGGTGGGGGTAGGACTGACTCCTGATGTCCCAGCCTCATCAGGTGTTGATTCTGCAAGGCAAGAAACATGGTTCAGTACAAAGGAGGGACGAGTGTGTGGGCTACTTGGAGCTCATTTAGAACAGGTATTATTAAACAGATTTTTAATTGGTAATGGGTTGAAGGGTTGTGGGAGAAGGGCAGGAAAATGGGGATGAGGAACATATCAGCCATGATCGAATGGTGGTGCAGACTCAACGCAACAAATGGCCTAATTCTGCTCCTGTATCTTATGAACTTAAGAATTTATGAAGTCAGATGGATGAAAATTCTGTCGACCCTCACTTCTATAACACCGACCAACCTAACAGGACTGACAGCTCTCATGTGGCTCCTCTGAGATACCTATAGCTCTCCCCTCACAGGCAGTTAGGGAATGCGACTCAAGGATATCCCTGCCAGTCTTCTCCCTCTCTGTTATGATGGATTATTTTCTCCCACAGAGACAAAAGAGGTTTGATTGAAAGCCTGCTGATGGGCCAGGGTGATGGGTGTGGGGGGAAAGTGACTTACGTTGGCATTGTGGCTGGACAGGGAAGAGTTGTGAGGCAGATTGCCAGAGGTATCTGAGGGTCATGCTGGGAACTGAATGCTGGAAGGCTATAGGGGTTAAGGTGTGGATTGAGGGTGGGTGTTCCAAGATAGGACTGATGCCAGGATGTGACAGGTGGGCATTTACCCTTGCAGCTCAAACAAAGTCATTATTTCTTTGCGGCATTGGATGGTGGTCCTCAGTGTCAGGCCGCTGACACTGACTGCTGCAATCACCATATCCATTTCCTTCCCTGCTTCTGGGTTGTTTACCCACCTGGAGGGGTGTACAAGATGGCATCTAGCTCTGTTTTCATGAAGTGTTTGGCCACTTATTTATTGCACAATTTAAATAATTGTGGTTTTCACTTCTGTATTAAATCAAAGGTAGAAGTAATTTATTTTGAAATAAATGTAATCAACTTCTAATGGTTGTGTTGCATCTTAATGAATGTTCTCATTGGATGTTATTGGTAATAAACTAAAATTATATAATGTAATTTAGAGTTTCTTTATTTAATGAGTTTGATATCATTAATTAATTTAGTGATAGGGAGTGGGATAGCTTGATCTTGGTTTCGGAAAAAGCTCGGCATAACATCAAGGGCGGGAGGGCCTGTACTGTACTGTAGTTTTCGATGTCCTATGAAGTTGTGAGATGACTTAATGTGTTTACCCCAGTCTAACATTGGCATCTCCACATCTAAATTATGTTGATTATATAACTTAAAGCGCTATTTTATTATTATCACATGTATTATATACAGTGAAATGTATTGTTTCTTACACAGTACACAGACAAAGCATACCGTTCACGGAGAAGGAAAGGAGAGGGTGCAGAATGTAGTGTTACAATCAAAGCAAAGGTGTAGAAAAAGATCAACTTAATACAAGGCATTCTACTCTATGGCAGCAGGGAAGAAGCTATCCTTGAATTAGTGTGCCGTTATTAAATTGATTTAACATCTTAATTTCAGTTGTACATTGAAATGATGATGGGATGTTTGATGAGTTCCATATTATCTTCTTTAACAGCATATAGTGGAAATATAACTCATTGCAATTGATTAGAATCAATTTAACCTGGACCTTGAACAAGTTAACTTTGCCGAAGCTGTGTGAAATATTTGTTCCTTTGATCGGATCATTTACATTTCTATAAATGCCAGAAATCTGACTTTTGATGTCAATCCTGTTGATCTCATTATAAGGTTTTCCTTTGCCAGTTTGAACTATTAAAGACAGCAGCATTAATTAGGGAGAAAAAAAAAGCACTACCACTTTCAAATGTAGTTAAATTGTTATGGCTTAACCTCAACTGACTGGTAACAGTACTGAGATTCATGTGATAATACAATACATTCATAGCCCCCCTCTGCAGTGCAGGGAATCTATTTGGCCCTGAGCTGGCACTGACAACAATACCACCCAGGCCCTATCCCTGTCACCCAACGTTAATCCCCCTGACACTAAGAGACAATTTTGCATGGCCAATAAACCTAATTTGCACACCTTTGGAATGTGGGAGAAAAATGGAGCAACCAAAGGAAACCCATGCAGACATGGAGAGAATTTGTGAACTCCACACAGACCCAAGGCAGGAATTGAACCTGGGTCCCTGGCCCTGTGAGACAACAATGCTAACCACCCTTCTTCATCTCAATTTCCATTTGGGTCATGATTCAGTCAGATGCACTTTTGTCGTCACTGCCTGATTTCAAAGGAATGAAAATGAATTGGGTGTTGTGAAAGTGAGCGATCTGTCTTTCCAGATACAATCACCCAGATGACCAAGAAGAACACCTCTTCCAATAAACCCTCCAGCAAGCTGCTGAAGAAGCACGTTTTGGCCTGAATTTTTTGTCACATGCACTCACAAGCTGTGGTTTGTCTCAGTGCACAATTTCAGGCTGGATGGCCAATTAACAGCCATCCAGTGTGATCATGTTTGGAAGGCTGTGTGCTGCCGGGACTGATAGTGGGGCAGCACATTGACACAGTCATTAGCTCTGCTGCTTCATAGTGCCAGGGACCCAGGCTTGATTCCTTGGGTCTGTGTGGAGTTTGCACATCCTCTCCATGTCTGCGTGGGTTTCCTCTGGGTTCTTTGGTGTACTCCCACTCTCCAAAGATGTGCAGGTTTGGTGGATTGGCCGTGCTAAATTGTCCATTAATGTCTAGGGGGATTAAGAGGGTAAATATGTGGGATTGTGGAGATAGAGCATGGGTGGGATTGTTGTTGGTGCAGCCTTGATGGGCTGAATGGCCTCTTTCTGTATGGTTTCTGTGACAGGTACAAAAACAGGGAGATACAGTCTGGCATTTCAAATGTGCTCCCTCAGTGGAAAAAGCCCCTGCAAAGTTGTGGCTGGGAGCTCCTGACCTGTGAATTATATATATATATATAGATGTTAAAACTATGTCACAAGTATCGAGGCAGCACAAATATTCATTGGCCTCAACCCCCAGATACTGCTATTAATTTTATTTTGGCCTTACAGTTCATCCTGTCTTGGACACAGGTTGCAACTAAAATGTAAAGGTCACCTGGCCAATCGGCCCATCTGCCAAGTAAAAAGCAAGTAAAAGCAAGTCCAAGTAACACTGCATTCAGTTGGCCCCTCAATGAGCTCAATTGCCTGCTTAATTGTTGGCAAGCTTGTATTTGACTCTCATGACCAAAATATTGTGAGTGCCTGACAATGTCAGGACATGGAGATGCCAGCATTGGACACAGTAAGAAGTCTCACAACACACAGATTTATTTGGTAGCACAGGCCACTAGCTGTCGGAGCGCTGCCCCTTTATCAGATAAGTAGGAGTTCTGTTCACAAACAGGGCATGTAAAAACACAAACTCAATTTACAAAATAATAGTTGGAATGCGAGTCTTTACAGGTAATCAAGTCTCAAAAGTACAGATAATGTGAGTGGAAAGAGGGTTAAGCACAGTTTAAAGAGATGTGATTTGCCTCCAGTCAGGACAGATTTTGCAAGCCCAAGCAAGTCATGGGGGTTGCAGCTAGTGTAACATGAACCCAAGATCCCAGTTGAAGCCATTCTCATATCTGCAGAACTTGGCTATCAGTTCCGCACATTGGCATTTGGCCTCTGATCTTGGATAAGCATTCTCCAAGGCGGCCTTCACGACACAAGACAATGTAGAGTTGCTGAGCAGAGACTGATAGCCAAGTTCCACACACATGAGGATGCCCTCAACCAGGATCTTGGGTTCATGTCACACAATCTGTAACTCCCGCGATTTGCCTGAGCTTGCAAAATCTCACTAACCGTCCTGGCTGGAGACAATACACATCTCTTTAACCTGTGCTTCACCCTCTCTCTACTCACATTGTTTGTACCTTTCAGACTACCTGTAAAGACGTGCATTCCAACCATTATTTTGTAAATTGAGTTTGTGTCTGTATATGTGCTGTTTGTGAACAGAATTCCCACTTATCTGATGAAGGAGCAGTGCTCCAAAAATAGTGGATGTGCTATCAAATAAACCTATTGGACTTTAACCTGGTTTTATGACAATTTTTACGATGTCAGGATACGTAGCTGATGCCTTCTCATAAAATTTCACATGCCTCTGGTTCCACGCACATGCCCTTGTTAGCAACACAAAATTTGGGCCTTTGTGTTGATAATTATTTAATTGATTCAGGTGAGTTAAGAGGCAGATTATTGAAACTGAATTGTGTGGTAGTCAGAAGAGTTAATATGACTGAAAAACCGTGCCTGCAATAACAAAGTCAAGCACACAATGCTTCGTAGAATCCCTGCAGTGCAAAAAGAGGCCATTCAGCCTATTGAGTCAGCACTGACTACAATTCCATCCAGGCCCTATTCCTATATTTACCCTGCTAGTCCCCTGAAAGCAGGGTCAATTTAGCATGGCCAATCAATTTAACCCCCATATCTTTGGACTGTGGGAGGAAACCAGAGCACCTGGAGGAAACCCACAGAGACACGGAGAATGTGCAAACTCCGCACAAGGTGTGACCCAAGGCCGAAATTGAACCTGGGTCTCTGTGCCACCATGTCGCTCTATATTCGTATTTAGTATTTATGCGCGTCTCCTATTCTAATTTTACATCTACTTCTTTACTTCATGACTTCACAGAATTCAGGGAGTTGGGTAGATGTATCATGGAGTTGTTTACATTGATAAAATGAGCACAATTTGTGGTAATAGACAGAAATTGGAATATAATTACCAAATAAAATTGGCATGCGTATAATTCCAAAAAGGTTTGTAATCCCTAAAATAGGATGAGCCCCAGTTTTCCATGCGGTTGTTGTGTGCAAAGGTGTCCCAACTTGAAACACTAATTCAAGGTGGTATTTTTTGTTGGAATATTGAGGAATCACGTAAAATCCTAATAAGAAATCAATCCAGTCATGAAAGAATATTTATTAACCTTAAGAAAATAAAAATGCGCAATCACAATACTCTAAAACACTTGAATACAGGAATAACTAAACACATGCACAGTTTATGTCAAAGTTACCTCTTGTTCCAAAATATATCAAACTTCTATGAACTCACTCCTTTTCCTAAACAATATTCAAATTAAATAAATCTAGAAGTCAAATCCAGCCTATAGTTACCAGCCATTACAGGGTGATGATCAAGTTTGGGAAGTGTCTTTTCCTGGTCCAGCAAAGATATTTAAACCACCTATAGAAAGGTTTTCTGCAATGCTTTGACTCTAAGACTTCGATGCAATAGTATCGCATCTCTGAAACGTAAAAGATGCCTCAGGGCCTCTTCAGCTGTGAAATGGGTCCTAACCTCTTAGCTGTGCATGCTGGACTGGCTTCTAGCTGTGAGGCTAATCTGTCTCCTTCTGAGAATGATAGTAATTATAGTTTTTGTGAATTCAGACTCAAGAATCAGCTGTCACATATCTCAAACCCTTTCCTTTTGTGGAGCTTAGCCTTTCTATGGCCTGGATATCACCTAACCTTTTAGGTCAACAGTTTCTACTTGGGGAATTTATCCTTTCCATAGCAGTCATCTAGGTTTTCTGTTTCTATTCCGAGAGTAAGTCACACCTAATCGTCTTTAGATGCTCTCATGCCTGTGCAATGTCCTGGTCACTTTTAAAAGTTTACCTGCCCCTGTAAATGCTGGCTGTTAGTGTTGCTAGGGGGATTTCTACCATTCAGACCTTCTTTAAATTCCTGTCAACTGTTAGGTAGATTTCTACTTTTCGGGCCTTTTTAAATTCCTGCTATTGCGAGGCAAATCTCTGACACAGTAGCCATTGTCCGAATCCTGAAAGATAACTAGCGGAATTCCCCAATCTCACCCGAGACTTTCCTGCTGCAAGTGAGAAGGGAGAATTTGGTGCTCCAGTCAAAATTCCATTCACTATTGCGGCACTGGAGGATACAAGCCATAGATCTGGTTGAAGGATTTTGGCTTGCATTCATCCAGGTAATCTTGAACGGAAATGAATGTAATCACTTCAGATTTGATGATGCAAGTAGAATCTCTAGAAGAAATCACAAAAAGCTATTTAATAAATTTCATGCAGATGCGAATAAAGGTTTAATTGGCCTTTGGGTTCACAGATTGATATGGATTTCTTGAGCCAATAAAGTTCTTTTTTTAGTGCCTGACAAATTGAAGATGGGATATTACGATGACACGATAATCACATTTAAATTAAATTTCAGCTTACTTTTAGCAGTCTATGCAGCTGCTGAGAGTAAGCTGATCTGAAAAGGCAGTGTGAGAATAATTGTTTTAGCAATGAGAATTGTTGCTGAATATGCAAATTAATTGAGATTTATTTGATAAGGCATGCCTGAGGAAGTTATGACTTTACAAGAATGCCTACTTAACTAAAGTTTCCAGGCAATACCTTTTATTGCTGTTTTTATTTGCTTCTAGAGAAGCAGTCGCTATAAGCCTTGAGATCTATGTATCTTGTCAACTTTTTGAGTTGCGTAGCCCTCAATACATTGATGCAAAATTGTTCTGTTGCAATAGTGTTGGCCACAAAACATGTCTACTGAAAAATTCATTATAGTTTTCATCATGCTAATAGTAAGTCTTTATTTACTGCTTGTAATTATATAGATATAAACTGTCAAGGTAGATGGATAGGTGGCACAGTGGTTAGCACTGCTGTCTCACAGCACCAGGAACCGAAGTTCAATTCCTAGCTTGGGTCACAATCTGTATGGAGTCTGCAAGTTCTCTTCATGTCTGCTGAGTTTCCTCCGGGTGCTCATGTTTCCACTCACAATCTGAAAGATATGCTGTTAGGTGCATTGGCCGTGCTAAATTCTCCCTCAGTGTACCCGAACAGGTCCCGGAGCGTAGTGACTGGGGGATTTTCACAGTAAATTAATTGCACTGTTCATGTAAGCCTACATGTGACATAAATAAATAAACTTAAGGATCAATCTCCTTAGGTGGAATTTTGAATCTACATATAATTAAAGGTGCTCCTCACTAGCTCTCCCCTTCCCCACTCCGGTAAATGTTTGTATCTCACCAACCTGATGTTACATTCGTGAGGTTCACAATTGGTTCACTCAAATGGGACCCCCTCTACACCCTCAGTGGCACAATTGATTTGTGCAGGGGAGCAGTGCTCAGGCATTCCTCGGGGGACCCTCACATGTATCCAAAAGGATTATATCCATCGTATCCAAAAGTTTACAGATGACACCGAGATTGGTGGCATAGTGGACAGTAAAGAAGTTACCTGGGATTGCAATGGATCTTGATCAATTGGGCCAAAGAGCTGATGAATGGCAGTCGGAGTTTAATTTAGATATATGTGCGGTGATGCATTTTGATAGATTGAACCAGAATAGGACTTATTCAGTTAATGGTAGGGTACTGGGGAGAGTTACAGAACAAAAAGATCTAAGGGTAAGTGTTCATAGCTCCTTACAAATTGACTGACAAGTGGATAGAGAGGTGAAGAAGACATTCAGCATGCTTGATTTCGTTTGTCATTGAATATAGGAGTTGGGATATCTTGTTGAAGTTGTACAAGACATTGGTAAGATACCCTTGGAATACTGTGTATAGTTCTGGTCACCCTATGATAGAAAGGATATCATGAAACTAGCAAGAGTGTAGAGAAGATTTATTAGATACTACCGGAACATGATGGTTTGAATTATAAGGAGAGGCTAGGTAGACTGGGCCAAAGGAGACTCAGGAGTGATCTTATAGAGGTCTTTAAAATAACGATGGGCGTAAGTCAGTTAGATCATCAACATCTTCTGCCAAAAGTTGGAGAGTCTAAAACTCGAGGACATAGGTTTAAGGTGAGGGGAGAGATAGAAAAGAATCCAGAGGGACAATTTTTTTTAACACACAGGATGGTAAGTGTTGGAATGAGCTGCCAGAGATAATAATAGAGGCAGATATAACTTTGTCCTTTAAAAATCATTTAGACAGTTACATGGTTAAGATGGGGGATGGGCTAAATGTGGGCAGTTGGGACCAGCTTCGGGGCTTTTAAAAAAAGGCAGCATGAACAAGTTGGGCCGAAGAGGCTGTTTCCCTGCTCTAAACCTGTATGACCTCTTTGATACTGTGCCTTCCTGACTATCCAAATGAATCCACACTGTTGAGACCTGTACCAAACCAGTGCAAACTGCACACTTTGGATCCCTACCATACCATAAGCACATGAATAGAGGCAGCTCCTGATTGACATGGGTAGCAGTCTTCAAAACCATGGATGTTCAATTTATAACTCATACCCATTTATCACCATGTAGCTATTATGAGATTCACAACTGAAATGGCTTTCCCAGTGTATTTATTCTTTTGTAAACTGAAAACTAAATGATTGCATGTAAGGATATTCCAGTATATCGTTATATACAAATTCAATGATGCAGATTGAATGAGGAGCCAAGTGCCACATTAGATACTCAGATAGAATAGTAACTGATCCAAGAATAATTCTGCATTGCTTTCCAATGGACTAAATCACTTCACATATTTTCCATCTTTCTGAAACTGAAAAATTTACTTTCTGTTCATTGTCATTATTCTATTCAGAATTGAAAAGATTCAAAATCCCATCTACTGCCATTGTATAGAATTCCTCTAACTGAGCGTCAACAGAAAATTCTGGTGCAGGTTTGAACATAAGAAATAGCAACACGCGTGGGTCAAGCATTCGCTCACACTCGCTCTGTCAACTCAGTAAGTCATGGCTGATCTTTAACCTCAAATTCCCCTTTCTTCTGTGACCCCCAGATCTTTTGATCTTAAATATTGGGGTGGCACAATGGTTGATTAGCACTGCTGCCTCTGAGTCAGGGACCCAGGTTGAATTCAGCCTTGGGTGATTGTGTGAAATTTGCACATTTTCCCCGTGTCTGCATGGGTTTCTTTCCTCAGTCCAGAGATTGTGGGTTAGGCTGATTGGTCATGTTGAATTGCGTATTCATGTCAGGGGGACTAACAGAGTAAATATGCGGTGTTATGGGATAAGACCTCAAAGGGATTGTTGGTACAGGCTTGATGGGCTGAATGGCCTCCTTCTGTACTGTAGGTATTCTACGGTTCTATGAATACACTCAAATCCTGGATATCCATAGTTCTAGGGGCCAAATTATTTATTTTCCCACTTACTTAATGCTGGTTCTTGTTCCATTCACTCCATGTGGTCGATCTGCCGCTTTCCTTTCTATTGAAGATAAATACTACATTTTAAAAGCCAAGAATTATTTGCTTAAAATGTATTTAATTCAGGTTGTTGAATTGAAGATTAATGCACTGTGGTGCAAACATTTTGTCACTTTGGAGTTACTAAACTTCTCAGCCCAGCACAAGTTTGATTCATACTATGACTTTTCTTTTCAATAGTTATGTGTTCATCAAGATTTAACAATATCTGAATAACACAATTAGACTGTAATTGGTGCTTAATTTGCGTAAAGAGAAAAAATACCTCTTGTCGTGCAATAAGGTGGATGCTCGGTGATTAATAAGGTCTGAATAAAAAGTCACATCAAGTGCAGTGTTATTGTAGATAGTTGTTAAATTCAGCAGCATTACTTTTGTTAAATACTCGTGTCCAAATTCCTTGTGAATTAGGCTAATAACCAACTGGAATTTGTATTGCAATCTGCCCCCTCGAGCTCGTGAAGCTGATTACTGCACTTCTGTTCTCTCGTGTATGGTAACAGAATGGGAAATCTCTCTGTGCTGTAAGGAGGTGTCGTTTTGACAAGTCATCATTTGCAACATAACACATAAAACCAGTAGGACCTACTCAGATAATTAGAGCATGAATCTGTGCTTGAACAAGGATCAGATTTCAAAAATACAATTAAACTTTGTCTTTAGAAGTGGAGGCAGGCATTACTCATAAACTGTTAAGGGGAGGCAGTGGCCGAGTGGGATTATCGCTAGACTATTAATCCAGAAACTCAACTCGTGTTCTGGGGACCAAAGTTCAAATCCCACCATAGCAAATGATAGAATTTGAATTCAATATTAAAAAAAATCTGGAATTAAGATTTTACTGATGACCATGAAAACATTGTCAGAAAAACCCATCTGGTTCACCAATACCCCTTGGAGAAGGAAATCTGTCGTTCTTACCTGGCCTGGCCTACATGTGACTCTGGAGCCATAGCAACGTGGGTGACTCCCAATTGCTCTCAGACAGGTAGAAACGGGCAATAAATGATGACCAGCCAGTGACACCCATGTCCCATGAATGAATATAAAAAGAAATTGTATTAGTGTTGTTGATAGTGAATGCAGGTTTGAACTTGGCATCTTATACCTCCTGAACACCTGATTTCCATTTTGGAGCACATAGTTATTTAATAGCTGTGGTTGTGAACCAAATATTGGCTGGAGAGCTGCTGAGAAGCCCATCATAGCCAATTCTGGGCATTCCTTTGGGATTAAGTGTCTGGCATCCCACCTTTGGCCTTTATGGTTCCCAGCTCCATTGTGGGGACAGGAGGTGTGTGTATGAAAATTTACCCCCAGACCACATAGCACCAAATACAGCATAGTTACAAAGGCATGAGTTTAAGCAACCATTGGTAATGCTGTGTAGCAGGCTTGATGGGCCATTGCTATAGCCCCCTGATTAAAGTATATCATAGAGATTTACAGCATGGAAACAAGCCCTTTGGCCCAACTTGTCCATGCCTCCTTTTTTTTTAAGCCACTAAGCTCGTCCCAATGGTTCGCATTTGGCACATGTTCCTCTAAACCCATCTTATCCTAAATGCTTTTCAAAAAACAAAATTGTACCCGCCACTACGACCATCTCTGGCAGCTTGTTCCAGACACTCACCATTCTGTGCATAAAAACTGCCCCTCTGGACCTTTTTGTATTTCTCCTCTCTCTCATCTTAAACCTACGGCCTCTAATTTTAGACTCCCCTATTTTTAGGAAAGGATGTTGACTGTCTAGCTGATGTAAGCGCCTCATTTTATCAACCTCTATTAGATCATCCCTGATTATCCTACGGTCCAGAGGAAAAATGTCCCAGTCTATGGAGCAGGATTGACTTGGAAGGCACAGTGGGTACGATTTGGGTGTGGTCATTCTCAACGGTGGGGGGGGTTTCCCATGGGTATCACCAGTTCCACCAGTGGCTCCCTCTCTTGGACTTAGTGCTTGAGAAAGAGGTGCACTCCCACCAGGCCAGAAGCATACCCATCACCTGATAAGGAGTCCACATGATCTGGTTCCCATATATCACTGGTTGAATAATAGTGAAGGGCCTCACTTAGACTCTGGGTGGGAAGATTGTCCTCAAACTTCTCACCCGGATTGAATTGTGAGAGAGGGGTAATCAGGAAGGAGATGGGGTATCCATACCATGCTTACCTCATTCCCCATCCCAGCTCATTTTTTGGGGAGGGAAGACATTAATTCCATCACCCCCCCCCCCCCCCCTCCATTCTATCCTGTCAGGTGAACAAGGATTGGAAAGAACAAAAGGAAAGAATAACAAAGGAGATCAATAACACACCACCCTGCTGCACATCAGGGTGTGTTTATCAGAGAGCCTGGAAAATGAGCTATTTTTTTTGCAGAGGTAAATGTAGTAAGGACAAGGTGGAGCTCATTTCCAAAAGAAGTATGTGGAGCTTGCACATTCTCTGTGTGGAATTTTCATGTTCTTCCTGTGTCTGTGCGAGTTTCCTTCATGTGCTCCAGTCTCCTTCCACGCTCCAAAGATGTGTGAGTTAGGTTGATTGGCCATGCTAAATGGATCCGAATGTCATGGGATTAGCAGGGTGAAAAAGCAGGGTTATTGGAATGTGGCTTAGGTGGCATTGTGCTAGGTGCAGACTCGATAGCCTGAGTGGCCTCCTTCTGCACTGCAGGGATTCAATGATTTTATTCACCTGTAGCTATTTCAGTCATAAATCACTATTTACCTTGTCTATCCAGAACTTCCTTCGTGTCCCTCAGCTTCTTGTTACGTGCACCACTTGTGTACAAACTCAGGAAACACATTCCAGCTGCTTTATTCTTGACGTGTCCAAACTATCGGAGTTATTTTAATATAAGGATCTAACAGATGGGCTATGTTCTGGGATGATGTAGATATACCATTGACATGAGTCGGTCTCATGTTTAACACTCTCTCTGAGAGAGGTTGAAATTATGCCTAGGAGCAGCATGCCTACCCTGTTCAGATAGTGCTATAAACAGAGGTTAAGTAGATAATAGAGGGGTGGGATTTTCTGTGCTGCGTGTTTCATGGCCCACTATTGGCCAGCAGCAGGATCTTCCAGCCCCACCATTGTTAATGTGAAGTACACCCCTCAACTCTGGGAAACCCGTGGTGGGGTACGCCATCAGTGTGATCAGAATATTCCACCATCGCAACCAGTATGTTGTTATGAAGTGGAGGTTGATCCCTCTCTGAGGCCCAATACCTCAAAAGTGGAGTAACCTGCTTCATAATCTATTAAAAGTGTGTGAGAAGGAGCATGATCAGCAACTTTTAGTGGTTAAATCAAAATAACTACATGAGATACGTCTGTAAAATCAATGAGTAACAACTTCTACAATGCTAACAATCTTGACATGTCATCAAGCATATAAGAGATAGGGGACAATGAGACAAACAAGAATAACAATATATTACAATAACTCCGATAGTTTGGACACATAACAAGAATAAAGCACCTGCTGAATGACAATTTAGTTTAGCTCTCAGGGAAAGAGAGAGAGAGAGAGATTGGCCAGCTCTCAAAGTTGCATTTATGTCTTAAATGAAAGCCTCAGAACAATCTTTTACATAGTTGCTGTTTCTTGTTCAAGTCATGCTCTCATTATAGCAAATACTTCGGTTAAAAAAAAACAAGGCAAAGGGTTAATGAAGTAATGTGTTGGAACATGAGAATAGTTGATGAATAACAGATAAAACTGGCCGAGATGAATTGGTTGAGGGACACTGGATGAAAAGAAAGACATTAATGAGTTCTGCTTGATTAGGCTTCACTTCAGGAAATGTGAATTGATATTGCTGGCATTAGATATTTTAGTGATTACTGAAGACAAGAAAATTGCACAGAAAAGATGACTTGGATCTGAACCCAAATGACTCCCAGTTAGCTTTGAAGAAAATAATGGAATTATAGTGCATGCTGACGGGAATCTGCATATCATTCTGTCTTTTCAACATCTTCTATTTTAATTCCTCAAAGCTACTGGAAATGATGCATTATTTACAGGTGCAGCTTAATGCAAATTAATATGCAGAACTGTCAAATATTTTTCAAATGATTACAGTTTTACATTTACACTTCTAATGAAACAACTAATTACTGTTCTTGTATAACAGAGCATTCGTGTATGTTCATCCAGAGGCAAGAGGTAAACTAATTTGCCTTGTCCACTAACGTAATGTATTAAAACGTGTGGTGTTCCACCAAACAACCTCAACTGACAAAAAAAAATCATCTTGAAAATCCCAATATTTTCTCTGAGGCCGTGGAGCAAAGTTTGCCGAGGCACACCTCAACTGTGTAGCAGATTCAGATTGCACTTACTCACGAGAAGTACAACAGTAGACTGCATTTATATAGTGCCTTTAAAGGAAGAGCTGGCAGTGTTTCACAGATGTGTTATCGAACTAAATTGAACATCAAGCCACGTAGGAAGATTTAAGGATAGTTGATCAAAATGTTGGGTTGTAAAAGTGAGTCTTAAGGAAGAGATAGGGTTGGAGAACTGAAGAGGCCATGTGCTGACAGTTGAGAGAATAGATCAAGGTAGCTGGCAATATCCTGTGATGGCTGTCCCCAATTTGAGACTGCCGCTCTGCTTATCAACTTACTCTTGCAAGCACTTTCAATATTTCACTGAACATACAAGTTAGAAGCAGCAGGAGACTACTTACAATCATAGAATTCCTCCAGTGCCGAAAAAGGTCATTTGGCCCCTCAAGCCTGCACCAACAACAATCCCATCCAGGCCCAATCCCTGTTAGCCTGTGCATTTGCCCGGCTAATCCTCTTGACCAATCAGTCTAACCCATACATCTTTGTATTGTGGGAGGAAGCCAGAATATCTGGAGGAAACCATGCAGACATGGGAGAAATAAAAAATCCACACAGGCAGCGACCCAAGCTGGGAATCAAACCCAGGTCCTTGGTGCTGTGAGACAGCAATGCTAACCACTGTGCCATTGTGCTGCCCCAAATAAAGGCCCCTTCAAGCCTGATCTGTCATTCACTAAGATCATGACTGATCTAACTGTAGCATCCTACCTATCCTTAATAACATTTCATACCCTTGCTTATCAAGTATCAATCTTCCTCTGCTTTGGAAGTATTCAAAAACTCTGCTTCCGCTACATTTTGAGAAAGGGATTCACGGCTTCCTGAGAGAAAAGAATTCTTCTCACCTTTGTTTTAAATTTGCAAACCTTTGTTTTCAAACAGTGACATCTAGTCAGACCCAGAAGAGGAAGCACCTACATGCTGGCACAGTGGTTAGCACTGCTACCTCATAGTGCCAGGAATTCAGAGTTCAATTCCAACCTTGGGTCACTTCTGTATGGAATTTGCATGTTCTCCCCATGTCCACATTGCTTTCTTCCAGGTGCTCCGATATCATCCCACAGTCCAAAAATGAGTGGATTAAGTTGGTTAGCCATGCGATTAGCAGGCTAAATATATGAGGTTATAGGGATAGGGCCTAGATGGGATTGTTGTCACCGCAGGTTGAACGGCAGTCCTTCTGCACTGTAGGGATTCTGTTCTTCATCTCTGGTCCTTTCCGCATCCATCCTGTCAACGCCTTCAGCATCTGATACATTCCAATCAAGTTGGCCCTTATCCATCCAAACTCCAGAACAAACCTATCCTGTTCAATCTTTCTTCATAAAACAGCTCGGTATAACCTGGTATTGGTTTTATAAACCGTCTCTAAACTGCTTCCAAGGTATTTATGTCCTTCCTTCAATAAGGTAACTAATACTTTTCATTGAACACCAGATGTGATCTCACCAGTGCCCTGTACAACTGAAGTGTAACCTCCCTACTTTTATATTCAGTTCCTCTCACAATAAATGATAATGTTCAACCAGCTTTTCTAATTGCTTGCTGGACCTGCAAACTAGCCTTTCGTAATTCATGCACCAGGGCACCCAGATCCCTCAGAATTTCAAAGTTCTTCAATCTTTTGCCATCAAGATAATAAGTTTCTCTTTTACCCTTCCTGCCAAAATAGACAATTTCACATTTCCCCACATTATACTCCATTTGTCAAATTATTGCCCACTTGCTTAACTATCGATGTCATCGCATGCTCTCTTTATGTCTTCTTCACAACTTAATTCCTGTACTTTATGTCCTTTCATCCAAGTTATTTATATAAATTGTAAAAGGTTGAGGCCCAGCACTGATCCCTGTGCCACCTCGCTCGTTATGCCTTACCAACCAAAAAATATCCATTTATGCCTACTGTCTGTTTCCTGTCAGCCAACCAATCTTCAATCCATGCCAATACATCACCCCCAATACCAGGAGCTTTTATTTTCTTCAATAACCTTTGATGTGGCACTTTGTCAAATGCCTTTTAAGTACAGTACATCTACAAATTCCCCTCTATCCACAGGACGTGTCTCCTTCAAAGAACTCAACACTCAACTGGGTTTTCCCGCATTAGCCTTAGCAAGTTACATTCATCAGCTGTTAAGCAACAGGGATGAAAATAAGCAAACAAAACCTCATCAAAATTATCCTATCTTCTCACACAGGCACAGACATACAAATACTTTGCAGTAAGTGTAACTTGAGAATAAGCCGAGCTATGTTTATTCTCTCTCCTGAATCCAGGAGCACTGAGGTCTGTTGCCATGTTTAACTGCCTCAAGCAAAATGAAAATCAAAAATTAACTTTGAGTGTGTCTTGATTTTTCTAGCTGAATGCTGCATGAAAATTACCTTTAACAATCAAGGAAGTCAGTGGCTTAGTTTTTAACCAAATAATGATTTTTAAAAATGCAATAATTCATTGGAAGCCATTTTAATATTTAGATGAATACATATGTGTCTCTGGTGAACTGGGGGAAGAGCACAAAGGAGAGGGCTACTCATGACTGGCAGAAACATCTTGGCACCACATCAGTTAAAAGATAATAATGTGTACCTTCTTCACCAGCAGTAATTGTCTCCTTCACATCAAAAAAAAGGAGCAGATCCCACTCCTCTTCTACTCAGTGCAGCCCAATTAGTAAAGGGATTCTAAAACAGGCTTTAGACCTCACAATCATCTGTTATGTTTGTTTGAGGCAGTGTTTTGAAGACTTGAAAAATGGTCCAACGCAATGGGCTAATCTTGCCACCATTCAAACCATACTCCCACTGCAGCAAAGATGAAGAATTTGGTGACAAGCCAAACCTCCATTCATTGCAACAGGTTGGGAAAATCCTGCTGGCTTGAATGATGGAAAACTTTTGGCCAAGATGCTTTTTTAATCTGCTTGAATGGAGCAGGATGCTGGAGCTCAAAATTGGACCCCACTGTGTTTGTTTACAGCCATGAAAAGAGCCCATTTTTATTCATTTGTGGGCCATGGGCATCACTGGCTGGCCAGTATTCATTGCGCATCCGTAATTGCCCAAGTCTTGTTAAGGGATAACCACATCGTTGTGGTTCTGGTGTCATATGTAGGCCAGACCGGATAAGGGTGGCAGATTTCCTTCCCTAAAGGACATTAGCTTTTCCAACAATGGTTTCATTGTCATTAGTTGATTCATAATGCCAGACTTTTTTTTATTGAATTTGAATTCCACTATCTGCCGTGGCAACATTCGAACTTAGGTCTGCAAAACATTAGCTGAGTTTCTGGATTAATAATCTAGCGATAACACTACGAGGCCATTGCTTCCTCTCTGTAAATTTTAACATGCAGTTTAATTGATTCAGGATCTTTCTTGAACCTTTGTAATCCTTCAGAGCTTTCATGTTCTGGCACTGTGTAAACACTACTATCTCACAGTGCCAGAGACTCAGGTTCAATTCCTGGCTTGGGTCAGTATCTTGTGGAATCTGCACATTCTCCCTGTGTCTGTGAGTGTTTCCTCCCACAATCTGAAAGACATGCTATTTAGGTGTATTGGCCATGCTAAATTCTCCATCAATGTACCCAAATAGGTGCTGGAGTGTGGCGACGAGGGGATTTTCACAGTAGCTTCATTGCTGAGTAAGCCTACTAATGACGCAAGTGAATAAACTTTAAAACTGTTTCTTCCTTACTTTAATTTCTTATCTATGACACTTAAATCACCCTGATATTGCTTGCCAATGATTTTGTGGTGTATTGGAGATGTGATATGTGGGACAGATTTTGGTTAAAAATAAAGATAGCTTTATTAATGTTGTGTGATCTCTTTCGTGGCAGCTTCTCTCTCTATTTCCTGCATTGAACATTTTTACGTCATTTCAGGTGCAAACATTGATATCACAAAGTTCCAGTGAGCCAATAGAAATGGATACAAATTCATAACAGTTTTTTTTACTTTCTCTATCAATTTCCCTTGAACTTCAGTTTTATTTATCACAGGAAATCAAATGTTGCTTCAATATTGAAGACAGTCATTCTCGTCGCAATGCTGGAAGTCAGTGCTTTTATCCATGTTTGAGCCAAGACTGCTTTGTGGTTTGGAACTGAGTGGTCCTGGTAGAACCCAAATTGAGCATTGACGGACAGATCCATGGCAATGATAGCACTGCCACAGACAGCACCTTGCAGCACTGTGCTGATAATTGTAGGCTGATTGAGTGAAAAGGGTTGGAATGAATTTTTTCTCCTTTTCACAGACAGGACATCCTTGAGCAATTTTCCACACCACTGTGTATTGTGTGCTGGAATAATTTGGCTAGTGGAATGGCTAGCTCTGGAGCACAAACCTTCAGTGGCCTATTGTCGAGTGCCATAGTATTTGCAGTGTACAATGTATTTGGCTTGTTCTTGCGATCATGTGGAGCGAGAAATATTGGCGGAGAACTGGCTTCAATGTTGTTGGAGACCTGAAGAGAAGGCCGAGATCCACTTGGCACTTCCGGTTGATGTTGGTTGCCAACTCTACAGCTTTCTCTTATGTACCCATTTGTTTTGGGTCACTTTGCTCTGTCTGTGGTTGCTACTTTCACCATTTATCAAGCATAGCTTCTGCAAAGTAGCACCTTATTTTCAGAAATGTCTGTAATATTCTTGATAGGCTCTTCTACACTCTTTACTGAACCTGAGTTCATTCCCTGATGTAAAGGTAAATGGTTGTCAGAGAGTTAAGATAGGTCATGGAGTTGGTTTATTTAATAGTGTCATAAGTAGGCTGACATTAACATCGCAAGTTACTGTGAAAATCTGCCAGTCGCCACATTCCAGCACCTGTTTGGGAACACTGAGGGAGAATTTAGCATAGTCAATTCACCTAACCTGCACATGTTTGAAGTGTGGGAAGAAACCAGAGCACCCAGAAGAAACCCATGCAGACACAGACAGAATGTGCAAACTCGACACAGACAGTGATCCAAGCCAAGAATTGAAACCGGGTCCCTGGCATTGTGAGGCAGCAGCACTGTACCACTCCATGACAAAGGGCACACTTTATATTTGCAATAATATTTGTAAGTCACTGATCTTGTTTTCAGACCAGGCTAAGCAACAGATGAAATATGGTTGCATCCCCTTTTGAATTTAACTTGCATTCTAAATATTGTTTTTCTATCTCAATTAATGCCTGAGCTTAGAGCACTATCAAAGCAGCGTTCTAACTCGCTTGTAGTCACTTAAACAGGATGTAAAAGGACAGGTCTATTGACCATGTGGACTAGCATCACATTATCATTCAGAGACAAGCTGTACATCCATTGATAGTGACTAGTTATAATCATCCAAATTCATTGCAAAGCAGAGAGATACGTACACACAGACAAACAGATCAGCAGACAGAAAGCAAAAGAATGAGAAATGGAGAGATATAGGGATTCTTGGTGAAAGGGAGAAAGAAACATTTCCGGGAATCACGGAATTGTTACAGTGCACAAGGAGGCCTTCCACCAGCTCACCAAATGAGTGTTATAGTTTAATGCCGTTCCCCTGCCTTTTCCTGTACTCTTGCATATTGTTTCTATTTAATAAATCATCTAAGGCCCTTTTGAGTGCCTCAGTTGAACCTGCCTCCATCATGATTCGAGGCATTGCATTCTAGGCCTAAACCACTCACTGTGTGAAATAGTTTCTTTTCTCACAGCACATTTATTTCTTTTACAAATTAGTTTAGATTTGTGCCTGTTGTTCTTGATCCTTTTAGGAGCAGGAACAATTTCTCCTTATCTACCATGTTAATCCTCATGAGAATGTGGTGTCTGCCTCTCTAAGACACCCGATGTTAACACTGCCAGTATGGTACAATAGTAGCAATGCTGACAACTGCCAATCTCCAGATTCAATTTTACAACTTCATTGCTGAGTAAGCCTACTTATGACGCCAGTGAATAAACTTTAAAACTGTTTTAACACTTGTTCTTTAAAACTTTAAAACTCAACAACCAGTTTTTCATCCAGACACACGGAACAACCATAGGAGCCAAATTCGAACCTCAAGATGTCAACATCTTTATGCATAGGTTCAAACAAGACCTCTTCACCCGCATAGGAATTTCAACTAATGCTATACAGTAGGTACATCAATGGCATTTTCTTCCTTTTGTTCTAATGGTGAACAATCACTGAAACAATTATATGATGACAGCAACAAGTTCCATCCCACCATCAGACTCACCATGGACTACACTCTGGAAAAATTACATTCTTGGACACACATCTCCATCAAGGACATTCACCTCAGCACTTCACTTTACCAGAAGCCAACAGATAACCTTATGATGCTCCACTTCTCCAGCTTCCACCCTCAGTACGTTAAAGAAGCCATCCACTACAGACAAGCCTTTTGTATACACAGGATCTGCTCAGATGAAGAGGATCACTGAAAGATGTCCTCATAAGAACAGGATATGGCGCTCGGCTCATCGATCGAAAGTTTCGACATGCAACAATGATAAACTGCACTGATCTCCTCAGAAGACAAACATGGGACACGGCGGACAGAGTAGCCTTCATTGTCCAGTAATTTCCTGGAGCAGAGAAGCTACGACATCTACAACTTTAACATGTCATCGATGAAGATGAACATCTCGCCAAGGCCATCCCTACACCCCCACTTTTTGCCTTCAAGTAACCACACAACTTGAAACATACCATTATTCACAGCAAACTATGCAGCCTTCAGGAGAATCACACAACCCTTTCACAGCAACCGCTGCAAGATGTGCCAGATCATTGACATGGAGACCATCATCTAACATGAGAACATCATCCGCCAGGTACACGGTACATACTCTTGCAACTCAGCCAACGTTGTCTTCCTGATGCGCTTCAGGAAAGGATGTCCCGACGCATGTCATTGGGGAGACCACAGAGATGCAGAAGAATGAACATCACTGGACAATCACCAGACAGGAATGTTCTGTTCCAGTTGGGGAAGAGCGGCCACAGACATTCAGCCTCTGATCTTCAGATAAGTGTTCTGCGAGGTGGCCTTCATGAGATAGGACAACATAGAATCCCTGAGCAGAAACTAATAGCCAAGTTCCACAAACATATGTTCATGTCACACGATCTGTAACCCACACAACTTGCAAAATCCCACTAATTGTCCTGGCTGGAGATGATATACATCTCTTTAACCTGTGCTTAATCTTCACTTGTATTGTCTGTACCTTTAAGCCTAAATTACCTATAACAACTCGCATTCTAACCATTATTTTGTAAATTGAGTTTGCCCTGTTTGTGAGCAGAACTCCCCACTCACCTGATGAAGAAGCAGCACTCCTAAACTTGTGGCTTGTGCTCCCAAATAAACTTATTGGACTTTATCCTGGTATTGTAAGTTTTTTTACTATCTTTAAGATAGTAGAGCAGAGCAGATCAGATCAGGTCACCTGACTTGAGGGATCAATAGAAACTGAGAATGAGAGATCACACCAAAGGGTCGTTGTTTCGGGGATTGTTCACCATTAGAACAAAAGGAAGAAAATGCCATTGAACGGAATTATCCAGCAGCCATGTAGTTAACATCATAAAGACTGGAGCACGACTCCATGGCAGAGAGTTGCAACTCTTGTACATCATGACTCTTATCGATCACTACCTTTTATTCCTAACGAAGGCTGAAATCAATTGATGATGCCAGAAGTGCTGCAACATAATAGAACATCTCTATCAAAACTCCTCTCAGTCTTCAAGGAGAACAATCCTAACCTTTTGAATCCATCCTCGCCACTGAAATTTCTCATCCCTGGAACCATTCTTGTAAACCCCTTCTCCATTGGATTTGCATCCTTCCTGTAGTTTGGCACTCAGAACTGCATAAAATATTCAAGCTGAGGTCTAATTGATGTCTTGTTTTGTACGCATTCACATAGCCTCCTTGCTTCTGTACTTCATGCTCCTACTAGTGAAGCCCAGGATACTATAGAATTTACTAATTCCTCTCTCCACCTGTCTTTTTTTCTTGACTGTGCTTTCACAGCCCCACTTCCAATTCATGGCCATTAATATGCTTTTACCACATCCCACCTTCATCCATCCACAAGGCACCCTGAAATCATCACACATGCAAAGCAAGATATTATTGTTCTAATTCACCAGACACACAAGATAAAGCAGGACAGGAACTCCCCTCAACCTAAGCTCTTTACATTATGCTGATATCATCTTGGCCACGTACACCAAAATCTCCTCGGCAACATTTTGACAGCTGCCTGTGTGGAATTGGGAGGCATTACTCATGCTGTCAGGTTCATTTTGCAAATGAGGTAACGTTTGATCCATTTGTGCATAAACCTGGCAGCATAAACAAGGCCAAAATGTTGTGACTGGGTTTTGTATTTAAATTGGCAGTTTGTATCAGTGTTGTGGCAAAGAAAATGGCAGAATTGAAGTGTCATTTTCCAATCTGATGCTCATCATTCATGCCAAATGATGTTGGCTATCCTCCCGCACCTCTCAATCACACCCACCTACTGTTCAGAAGGCTGTCTCCCAATCTGCTCAATTGCTCTCCTGAAGCCACATCTCAAGTATCTGCTGGATGGCACAGCGATTAGCACTGGTACCTCACATCTCCAGGGACACAGGTTTAATTCTGGCCTCAGAAGAATTGTCTGAAAATATGTCTGGATGGAGTTTGCACGTTCTCCCTGTTTGCGTGGGTCTCCTCCAACAGTCCAAAGATGTGCGGATTAGTTGGATTGGCTATGCTAAATTGCCCCTGAACATCAGGGGAATTAGCAGTTTAAACATGTGGGGTTACAGGGATAGGGTCGTGAGATTATCGTTGGTGCAGGCTTGATGGGCCAAATGGCGCTGTCAGAATTCTGTGTGGTCCAATGTATTTCTGGGCACTTGATGAAAAAAAACTATTAGAATATAATGAATAAACTTTTCAGCTTATTTGTTCCTCCTACAACCTAAAAAAGTAAAACAATCAGGTTATCAGCACTCCACAATGATGAAATGTTGGTGTCAGACTGATTCTGTCTGATAAGTATCTTAGTCGGCTGATGTTAGTCTGAGATCATTATCTACCTCACAACTGGAGCTTTAAATTGACATGTTTCGCAAATCCTGCACAGCCCTTTCTTGGTGTGATCATGGGTTGATTTACTACCAGTACAGGTACTAATGATAAACTCCAGCTAGACGATAATATTAGAAAGCTGACCTGTGGGTGATTGCATTAAAAATTTGCAAGTCATGGGTATAATCCAAGTCCTTTACATTATTGATGTCAGTGACAGCCCAATATTGTCGTTGCAATTAAATTAGCATTTCTTTTCATCATCCGTGGGCTTTGCTAATTTGCGCCGAATGATCTTTGGCTTATTTTATTCATGTCTTAGGAATAAACAAAAACGCATATCTGGCTCTGCACAGATGTCCTTGCTCTCAGATACTGAAAAATAAATGGTGCTGCTTTTTGGGCATCTTACAATGAATATTCATTGTAATGGCTGATCAGTTTCTCAGGCGCTTCCTTGTTTTTCCCTGTCTGTTGGCTGCGTACTGAAGATTTAACATTTCTCTTGTTCCGATGCAAATTGATTTTGAATATGTTTAATAGTGTGACCCAAGGGTGAGGTCTACGATGCGCCCATTGACAACAATAAAACCAAGAAGCGTGAGACAGCTTTCAGACACGCACTTTGTGCTTGCATGAAGTGTCAAGATCCAGATGGATGTTTTAGAGATTGTCTAACCACCCAAAATTTGACGCTGAAGTCTGTAGTTTTTTTCTTTGTTAACAGGATGTATTTGGACGTTTGCATGAGGTTCGATCTTCTCCTCTTCCAGATCTCTCTCTGTCATGTTTTAAAGATTAATGTTTAATTATGAGTTTATTTATTTGTGTCACAAGTTGGCTTATATTAACACTGCAATCAAATTATTGAGAAAATCCCCTCATCGTCACACTCTCTACCTGTTCGGGTTGACTGAGAGAGAATTTAGCATGGCCAATCCACTGAACCTGCACATGTTTCAGACTTTTGGAGGAAACCAGAGCACCCACGTGAAACCAATGCAGATACGGGAAGAATATGCAGACTCCACACAGACAGTGATCCAAGCTGGGAATTGAACCTGGGTCTCTGGCACTGTGAAACAGTGATGCTAACCACTGTGTTACCATGCAAATTGATGTCATTATTCCCTTCAGTATAATATATGGTTCCGATACAAAATTGGTACTGGAACTTTCTCGGGTGACTTGAACTTGGAAACAATAACAATTTACTTGTGTACCATTCTTCAAACTCTGGAATTGTAATTGATTTAAAATATCACATCAGTCAAATTCAAAGATAAATCATTTCACACACAAAAACATAGAAAATAAAGCAATTTTTTGTCTGGGTTAAAGGAATAGCCGTGCATAATTTCTGCTTTAAAAATAAATCAGGTGAGAGGAAATTACTTGAATAAAAAGACAGGATTTACCAGTTCTTACAAAATAGTGGGATCTTCGTGTCTTGCTGAAGAGAACCACCCATAGAACATCCTTGGTGTTAGGGGCTGTTATGATGGTTTTATTGTTATACTTAAAAACTAACATTTTCCTCAAGTAGCCCAACAAAATAACAGAGTGGTTCCAAGATTAACTTCACTGTTGTCAGCTACAGGATCCTGAATGTCCAGTTAGGGTATTAAGTGAAAAATTAAGAAATACAAAGGTAATTCAAGTCTCAGCACCGATTACAAGTAATTAACATATGTCAATAAAAGAGTCAGAGTTAAATCTATCCAATCATAGTTATGATTGCATCATGCGTACACTTAAAACTGCATGTTACATCACAGAGTCATAGAAGTATACAGCATGAAAACATGCCCTTCAGCCCAACTTGTCCATGCTGCCCCTTTTTAATGGCTAAGCTAGTCCTAATTGCCCGCATTTGGTCCATGTTGCTCTATATCCATCTTACCCATGTAACCGTCTAAATGTTTTTTAAAAGACAACATTGTTGTGGCAGCTTGTTCCAGGAACTCACCACTCTCTGTGAAAATGTTGCCCCTCTGGACCCTTTTGTATCCCTTCTCTCTCATCTTAAACCTATGCTTTCTAGTTTCAGATTCCCCTACCTTTGAGAAACAATATTGACTATCTAGCTGACCTATGCCCCTCATTATTTTATAGACCTCCATAAGATTGCTCCAAAGCTTCTCCTTATAACACATCATCAAGTTTTGATAGCATCCTAGCAATTTTTTTCTGCACTCATTCTAGTTTAATAATACTCTTTCTATAATAGGGTAACTAGAACTGTACACAGTATTCCAAGTGTGGCATTATCAATGTCTTGTATAACTTCAACAAGATAGCTCAATTCTTGTATTCAGTGTTCTGACCAATGAAACCAAGCATGCCGAATGTCTCTTCACCATCCTACCCACCTATGATTCCACTTTCAAGGAGTTATGAACCTGTACCCCAAGATCTCTTTGTTCTTTAACTCTCCCCAATACCCCACCATTAATTGAATAAGTCCTGCTCTGGTTTGATCTCCCAAAATGCATCATTTGCATTTATCTAACTTAAATCCCATCTGCCATTCATCAGCCCACTGCCCCAATTATCAAGATCCCATTGCAATTGGAGATAATTTTCTTCACTGTCACTATGCCAGTAATCCTGGTGCCATCTGTAAACATACTAACCATGCCTCCTGAATTCTTAGCCAAATTATTAATGTAAGTGACAAATGATAGCGAACCCAACACCAATCCCTGAGGCACACCACTGATCACAGATCCCCAGTTTGAAAACCAACCCTCGACAATCACCTCTGTCGTCTGTCATGAAGTCAATTTTGTATCCATTTGGCTACCTCACCCTGGATCCTGTGAGATTTAACCTAATGCAACAATCTACCTTGTCATAGGCCTTGCTAAAATCCATTTAGACAACATCAACTGCACTGCCCTCTTCAACCTTCTTGATTGCCCCTTCAAAAAACTCAATCAAATTTGAGGGACATGACTTTCCACTCATGAAGCTGAATGTTCTTAATCAGTCCTTGTGTCTCTAAATGCCTGTAGGTCCTGTCTCTCAGAATACCTTCTAACAACTGAATCACAACAGATATGAGGTTCACTGGCCTGTAGTTCCCAGGCTTTTCCCTGCAGCCCTTTTTAAATGAAGACACAACTTTGCCATCTTCCAATCTTCAGGCATCTCACCTGTGGTTATCTGTGATTCAAATATCTCTGTGAAGGGACAACAATGTCCTTGCTAGCCTCCCACAATGTCCTGGGATACACTTCATCATGTCGTCAAAAATTAATAATTATACCTCTGATAAATGGTATCTCAACCTCCCTTTTTATTCCTTTTTCGAATGGGTAGACATGAAGTGTAGCTGCATACCATTAAATTAGATAGTCCTTAAATGTTATCTGGGCTTACTTTAATCAAAACCTGTCATTTACACATAGTTTTCCCTGTCTGACTGAGGTTCAACTTGCTTCATATCTGATTTTTAACCCTTTTGATTGTGGTAGGAAGGGTGAGCCCCGCAAAATGTTCAAGACATTGGCAGGTCCTGAAGATTTTCAAGTCATGGAAAAGATGCTGCGTCGCTGGTCAGAAGTGACGGAAGCAGAGAGGGAGGGTTGGCGGCGGGGTTTGGGAGAGAAGAGAGGAGAATCCTACCTGTAGGTGGTGAATCTTTGCAATTTGCTACCCAGATGGTTGTGGATGCTCCATTGTTGAATACATTTAAAGCTGGGAAAGCAGACTTTTGCTCTCTGAGGAATTGAGAGAATATGGGGAGTGGGCAGAAATATAGAGTTGAACCCCAAAATCAGCCGTGATCGCGCTGATTGGCAGAACAGTCTCAACAGGCATCTTGGTCTACTATTTCTTGTGTTCTTATTTTGAATTAAATATCCAGCCATTAAAAACTGTCACCCTATTAACTGAAATTGAGAGAGCATTCAACAACAGCTTAGATCTGTTTTGTGCCTTTAATGTATTAAAAATGTCCTAAGATACATCACAATCATTATTTAACAATTTATACCAAAGCTAAGAAAACTACACTTGGTCAGGTGGGGTTTATCGTTATGTAATTTACTTTCAGGCTGCACATTCCCCCGTCTCGTAGGCAACTAGGAACAGCAAATAAATGCTGGCCAACCAGCAAAACCTGTGTCCCATGAATGAATAATAAAATAACCATTACAACTTCCTGCAACATAATAAACCTATGTTACCTTTTGGATAAAAACAAATTACTGTGGGTGCTGGAATCTGAAACCAAAAGAGAAAAGAAAGAAGCAGAGAGCTTTCAGGTTGTCTTGGTGTGGGATAGAGGTGCGTAGAGATTGCACGTCCATGGTGAATAGGAGGCAGGTATGGTCTATGATGTGGAAGCTGTCAGTACAATGCAGGGCACCAGAGGAATCCCGGATGTTGATGGGGAGGGAATGGACCAGAGGAGTTTGTCCTCTTTTGATTTCATATTCCTTTTGAATCCTTTTTCACTGTCTTGAATGTGCATACCTAAAGTTTTTGTCCTATCTTCCAGGGAAGTTTCTCCCCAAAGTTGCTTTATGAACACTCCCTGTAACTTCCTCTATTGTCTGTATAAATAAAAAACAGTGCTATAAGTTATTCATAAACATTGTTCCTCTACACTATGCTTGAATATAAAAAATGAGTAAACAAAGGCACATCACCATGTTCAATAATGCATTGACTGCAGTCAAAACACAAAACATGGGGAATCCTTTCTCAATTCTGTCAATGGAACGCAAACTACTGCCCTGATTTTTGACTCAGCAGAATGGAACCAGAGGTGACTCAAACCATTATTGTTTCAACTGCTTCATATTTTACACCATATACCATGGGGTATTGGTTAGCACTGCTGCCTCACAATGCCAGGGTTTGATTCCTGGCTTAGATTACTATCTGTACGGAGTCTGCATGTTCTCCCTGCATCTGCAGGGGTTTCCTCCCAAGCCCGAAAGACATACTGATTCAATACATTGGCTATGCTAAATTCTCCCTCAGCGTACCTGAACAAGCACCAGAGTGTAGCAACTAGATGACTTGATTGCAGTGTTAATGTGAGCCTACTTGTGACATTAATAAAATAATTTGTTAAAAAAGTTAAAATTACTAATTAGGTTGAAAAGATTGGCCACCTCCAGTCCCTTTCACCATCCACTATGTCATTATGATGGAAGGATTGTTTACTTCCAGACTCCACGCTATGCTCGCTCTGCGATGACAGAATAAGTTCAGATTCACAGGCTGTCCTCACAGTGATATTGCTGAAAGTTATTTGTATGGATTTCACCTCTGCTGTGGATATCCTAACACTGGGAGAAAATTGTCTGGGGCTTATGTGCAATACTGATGTGATCATAAAACCCTTTCAGCACACTGTGCTGAGATGCTGATGGTGGCCTGGCACCAACAGGATAACACTTCTGCAAGAAGTCAGCTTCTTCAAGAATAGCGAAGGCAAAATCAGCACAATCAGAAAATAAAAACCAACAAAAAGTGGCAGAAGGCCGATTTCAACAACTTCTCAAGAAATTACTTCTCAAATAAACTGGCACTCGGCAAGTTTAGGACTGACACTCTGTCTAAGTTATAGCAGGAAGTGAAATTTGCCGTGAGAGGCACAGTTGGTTCGCACTACTGACTTATGGTGCCAGGGACCCAGGTTCGATTCCCAGCTTGGGTCACTGGTGCATTGGTCATACTAAATTCACCCTCAGTGTACCTGCACAGGCGACGGAATGTGGCAATCAGTGGATATTCACAGTAACATCATTGCAGTGTTAATGTAAGCCTATTTGTAATTTAATAAATAAATGAGTAAATATTTCCCCTTTTTTCCCTTGGGAGGAGTGAGAAGTTACTGGATGGTTCAAATAGTTCATGGGTGCATTGCTTGCTGCAAATGTATCAACCTTCACAGTGCCAGGGACACAGGTTCAATTCCCAGCTTGGGTCACTGTCTGTCTGGGATCTGCACATTCTTCCTGTGTCTGTGTGGGCTTCCTTCCACAGTCCAAAGATGTGCAGGTTAGATGGATTGGCAATGCTAAACTGCCCCTTAGTGTCAGGGGAACTAACTATGGTAAACGCATGGGGTTGTGGGGATGGGCCTGGGTGAGATTGTGGTTGGTGCAGACTCGAAGGGTTGAATGGCCTCCTTCTGCACTGTATGATTGTATGTTTCTATGATTCTAAGAAAGCTGAATCTGAAATTTTAGTTGCAATATTAAGTCTACATTTCCTGTCCCCATCAAGAAACATCCTCCCCTCTGATCCTCACTTGTTCTTCTGCTGTTTTCAACCATTATTTCGAGGGATTTATTTGGCAGATTAGTGGCTTGTGATGAGGGTTAATTGGTTCTCCTCTCTTCAACATCCTCTGATTACAGTAAATGTTGAAGTTTCTTTGTTATGATGATGTGCTTTTTCCAAAACCAAATGTATTTATTCTATGAGCAAAGGGAACCAACCAAATAAACAAGGTTTTTTAGTCAAAGTGCAAATTTATTAATTAAACTGAGAGAATCATAATAATGTGATATTACGCACACCCACACTTATCAGAAATAAGAGAAGATAGAGCCCAATAAAAATGTTGCAAGAGTACTTGATTAAAGCTGACTTGGAATTATCTGCCTTTGTGGTTGTGGTCAGATGGAGGATATGTTGTGATTATTTCAAGTCTCAGTTTACTGATAGATGTCTAGTAAAGTTGTCTTCCAAACTGCATAATACACTTATTCTAAAGAGAGGTAGAGCAAGCAACTGTCCCCAGCTTGCTTTTTCTGTTGAAAGATTGCTTCCGATGTCTCTCCAGTGACTATGATGTGGAGATGCCAGCGTTGGGCTGGGGAAGACATAGTAAGAAGTCTGACAACATCATGTTAATTCTAACAGGTTTATTTGGTAGCAAATACCACTAGCTTTCAGGGCTTTGCCCTTCTTCAGATGAGAAGGGCAAAGCCCCAAAAGCTAGTGACATTTGCTACCAAGTAAAGCTGTTGGACTTCTTATTGTGTTCTCAGTAACTGGCAATCTTACTCTAAAACATTTTACCCAAGTGTTGGTGGATGGGTCTATATGTGGCAGCTGTTGTTTCAATACCTAGCACATTGCATTTTAATGTCTCTTTATTAGACAGTGATGAGTTTCATTTGATCTTTAAATTATCAGAAATGTCTCCCTCTTCACACTTGTGATGATACTGTACCTTTCAGAAATGTATTTATGTCATGTTTCTTATTCAGGATTCTTTTAGGAGTCAGTTCTATTTATCAGTGCCACTTTGTCTGTAGATATTTCAGAAGCGTAATTGCTTCTAATTGCTGGAATGTTTGCTTTAATCTGGACTAATGCAGTTCCATTATTTTATTGCTTTCCCCAGGGGTTTTCAGAGTAGGGCTTGATTGACTGAAAAATCATGTGGCTGGGTCTTTATTACCCAAAGAGATAAGCTCAGCCACTGCTTATGATTTTTAGAGAAAGGTAGTTCTTTCTATGCCTCTGTCACTCTGTGGATTTGGAGACTGGAATCTGCCTGGAAATGAGTATTTTTCACTGGAGGCTGATGTATGGGAGTCAGTTTGATTTATTATTGTGACATCTATTCATATGTAATGAAAAGTATTGTTACTTGGGACAATACTGACAAAACTTACCGTACATAGAAAAGGAAAGGAGAGTGTGCAGACTGTAGTGTTACACTCATGCTAGGGTGCAGGGAAAGATCAACTTAATGTGAGGTAGATACATTCAAAAGTCTGATAGCAGCAGGAAAGAAGCTGTTAAGTCGGTTGATACCTCAGACTTCTGTATCTTTTTCCAGATGGAAGAAGATAGAAGAAAGTATGTCTGGGGTGCGTGAAGTCCTTGATTATGCTGGCTGCTTTTCCAAAGACAGCAAGAAGTGTAGACAGAGTCAATGGATGGGAGACTGGTTGAGCTGAGTGGGAGCCTTACCTAGCTGTGGTACAACCAGAAAGAATACTTTGGCGCATCTCTACAAGTTGTTGTCAGAAGGCAGATATATTTCTGTATCTGACCAGAGAGGTTAAAAGGCTAGAAAGGTAACATCCATATGAGCATATCAGTTTCTGTGCAAACTGACTCTGAAGGAGGATCTATGTCTGTGGGGATATTGCTTAAATTGGAACTATAAAACAATTAGCTAATAAGAATCATATCTTATCATATTTAGGACTCTTAATAGTGTTGATGAACAGAGGGATCTTGGTGTACGTATGCATAGATCCCTGAAAGTTGGCAATCAAGTCGTTAAGGTTGTTAAGAAGGCATACAGAGTCTTAGCTTTTATTGGTAGGGGGATTGAATTTCGGAGCCGCAACGTCATGTTGCAACTGTACAAAACTCTAGTGCGGCCGCACTTGGAGTATTGTGTGCAGTTCTGGTCCCCGCATTATAAGAAAGATGTGGAGGCATTGGAGAGGGTACAGAGGAGGTTTACCAGGATGTTGCCTGGTATGGAGGGCAGGTCTTATGAAGAGAGGCTGAGGGATTTGAGGTTGTTTTCGTTAGAAAGGAGGCGGCTAAGAGGAGACCTTATTGAAACATATAAGATGATTAGAGGTTTAGATAGGGTGGACAGTGATAGCCTTTTTCCTAGGATGGAGAAAGCTAGCACGAGGGGACATAGCTTTAAATTAAGGGGTGGTGGTTTTAGGACAGATGTCAGAGGTAGGTTCTTTACCTAGAGGGTGGTAAGGGTATGGAATGCCCTGCCTGCTGCAGTTATAGATGCGCCAAGTTTGGTGACGTTTAAGAGGTTAGTAGATAAGTTTATGGATGAAAAGGGAATGGTCTCGGTTAGAGGGTCACTGCTTGTTCCTAATTGGTCGGCGCAACATCGAAGGCCGAAGGGCCTCTTCTGTGCTGTAATGTTCTATATTTAAGTATTTCAATTCACAAAAATTATGTTTTTTTTATATCTTAACTCTTGTTAAATAAAGCTTGTTTCAATAAAAGCTTCTTAGTGGGTCAATGGAATCATATCTGGAGCTGAGCACCTTATACTCACTTTAATGCCAAAATCAGAAGAAGTTGGAGTCTCAGCTAACTTCACAATATGTCTTGGAATTTCTGATCTGATCCCTAAGGCACAACTCCCCTGTGGAAAAAAGTTTGTTTTTTGATCTCATTCTTGCCAACCTACCAGCCGCAGTATATGTGTCTACGATGATATTGGTGGAAGTGACCACTACACAATCCTTGTGGAGACAAAGTCCTGCCTTCACATTGAAGACACCCATCACCGTATTGTGTTGCACAAACACCATGTGAAATAGGATTGACTGCAAACAAGAGAGGAGATGGGCATTTAGTAACCTATAGCTGTGGTTGACTGGAAGTATTGCTGTTTTATAGTCTCTATCATAAGAAGTGTTTAGTCAAAGCAGCATTACTATGCAACCACCTGTAAATACAGAACATTAACCAGTATCTGCCATGTGCAATAGAACTCAGAATCCATCTTTGGGGATGAAACGCTCATTACTATTTACAGTTTGGTATTGTAGGATCAGAAATGCCTGTTTTTGGTGGGGGAGGGTAAATATTAGCACTGGCAAGAGATGGGAAAATGAGAATCTCATTTCCCCCCTGATTTAAATTAATACCATTCACAAAATATTGAAGATTTAAAAGGACTTGTGTGATAACATTCAAGCTCAGTAGTTACTGACTAACCGCTCACTTCTTTCTTGTTTTTCGATCCAGAGCCTTCTATGAAATAAAACAAAAGCAGCAAAATTTGTCCTGAATTGATTGCTATAAAGTCTGATCAGGGCCTCATATAAATGCATCAATGCAAAATTTGATCTTCTAAAAAGATGAGATTAGCATCGTAAGAAATGCAACTAATGCATTTAATATAACCGTGAGGCTATATTTAAATATTTTGGGAGATGTACCGAGATTTTGCTTGGGAAATTGCATAAAGACCCAAGGCTAGAATTCACTACAACCACCCCGCCTTCACTGGCAACTTGTTTTCTGACAGTGGAAATAGCTTGCCATTGGTCGCTGGCAGCGTCTCCCAGTCTGGCCGATGTCAGTGGTATTTTGCGTAACTCGCCTGTCCTGTCATTGGGGAATCCGCCATAGGTAGTCAGCCATCTTTGGCCACACCAGATAAATCCCGCCTATGGGAAGAGCCAGAAAATCTAGCCCATAGAGTCGGGAAGCATATTGTTTTGTGGGGGTGTGTTCCCTTGGTCCTGTAGAACATAAACCCCTTATCCCATTGTTTTCCTCCCTTTTCTTCTGCAGCAGTTGGCTGCTTGCTTACACAGTGTACACAGTGTTTGCATGGATACCAGGTGGGAATCCAACCTATACAGTGCAGGTGCAAACTGGATAAAAACCACAACCTTCCTATCATTCTGACTCCATTTGTGCTTCCCTGTCTGTTACCATTTTCCTTATCAATGAGCAGACCTGACAACCAGTTCCGGATTTGGCAGTCTATACATGGTTGACCCGCTACCAGCTAGCAACAGGCATACTCATGTAGGTTTCACTGTTTGCACAGAGGAAATGCTAACCTAACTATGCAGAACGCTGACCTTTCCTCTGCTGCAAAAAATAACCGGATTATTTGCCTTCCTGCTCAGCCAGTACATTAGCTGGAACTGGAAAAGAGGCAATGCAATTAACCGAATGACCCAATGCCAGGCAGGGATGGAGCAAAATTATATCCTTTTCAAATTGCTCAGGAATACCACTGAACTGTTACTCGCATGTACTTTGCCGCAAATGGCTATTCTGGGCTCATAGAACTATTATTCATCAAAAGTCCCATTGTGTAAAGCCCAAACTATTTCTCTCTTGTGGGCCAGGTAACATTGGGTCATTCAAGAGGTAGGCCATCGTAAGAAAGTTTTGTTTGTTGTAATCAGAAATCTGGGGCTTCACTCATCCATGAGCGTGACATTTTTGTATTTTTTTTTGCTGATATTTGTTGAGGGAAAAAAACATAGTTTTTTTTGGAAATTATGACTTGACAGTTTCATTACATTTATAAGATGTTGCAAGCTTTCAGTAAGCAGAGCTACTCTGACAGGAAAAAAAATTGAAAGTCATTCAATAGACCCCAGTGTTTGCTTTCATTCAACTTGGCCTAGCTAGAAAGGGCACAAGAAATGGGGAGCAGGGATTAGACCACACAACCCATCAAGACAGGTCCGCCATTTAATCTGATCCAGAGCTTCAACTCCATTTTCACACCCACAATCCCTTACTCTTTTGAGGCCAAAAACCTGTCCATCCCAGTCTTAAATATATTAAGTGATGGGCAGCCATGTCACGCTGGGGTAAAGAATTTCGAAGATCCACAACCTATTGAGTGAAGTAATGTCTCCTCATTCCAAGCCTAATTAATTGGCCCCCTATCCTGAAACTGTACACATCTGACCAGCAGTAACTATGGCCGGAATTCTACCACCTCACCTGTCACAGAACCGGAGGGTCCAACAGAAATCTCTGTTGCCGGTTGGATGGGGATTTTCCAGTCTAGCTTGAGTGAGGATGTAAAATCCCACCCTAATTCTCAGTATCCATTCCACAAGTTCTCATAGAATTCAATGAAATTCCTTCCTAATGTGTGGCACAGTGGTTAGCACTGCAGCCTCACATTGGCAAGGATCCAGGTTCGAATCCCAACTTGGGTCACTGTCTGTGCAGAGTTTGCATGTTCTCCCTGTGTCTGCATGGGTTTCCTCTGGATGCTCCAGATTCTACCTATAGTCTGAAAGACATGCTGGTTAAGTGTACTGACCATGTTAAATTCTCCCTGTGTACCCAAACAGGCACCGCAGTGTGGTGACTGGGGGATGTTCACAATAACTTAATTGCAGTGTTAATGTAAGTCTATTTGTGACACTAATAGATAAACTAAAATTTAAATGCCAGAGAATATCCGCCCCAATTTATTTGGCCTCTTATCATAGGACAACTCCCTCATCCCAGCAACCAATCTAGTAAACTTTTATTTTACTGCCTCCAATGAAAATATAGGTACAGATGTGATCAGCGCAACTCGTGGGCTGAAGGGCCTGTTTGTGCTGTAGTGTTCTATGTTCTATATCCTTTCTTAAATGTGAAGACTAAAATGATACACTATATTCCAGATGTGATCTTACCAAAACCCAAAGCAATTGCAACAAGACTTATTCATTCTTGTAGAATAGAATCATGGAATCCCTTCAGTGCAGATGGAGGTCATTTGGCTCAAGTCTGCACTGATCCTCTAACAAGCATCCCACCCAGCCACTATCTACATAGCCCCAAGCATTTATCCCGCTAATCACCCAACTTAAACATCCTTGCACAATAAGGAGCAATTTAGCATGGCTGAGCCACCTAACCTGCATATCTTTGGACGATGGGAGAAAACTGGAGCACCCACGCAGTCACAGGGAGAGCGTGCAAACTCCACAGAAACAGTGACCCATGCTGGGAATTGAACCTGTGTTCCTGCAGGTAGCAGTGCTAACTACTGTGGGACTGTGCCGCCCATACTGCAGTATCTTTGTAATAAAGACCATCATTCTATTTGCCTTCCCTAATTTCTTGCTGAACCTGCATGCCATCTTTCTACATACCAAGCACACCCAAGTCTGTCTGAACATTAACACTCACAAGTTTCATACTTTTTTTATAATAGAAAAATATATACTGCAGGGAAACTGTTGAAGAAGGCCTGTGAACAGGCAAACCAGGAGGAACAGACTGAAAATATTTTAATATCTTTAAAGAATGAAAGAAGTTATGATACAAAATGGACACTGCATGTCTTTGAACCATTGTCCAGCTTATCAGGAAAAATGTATAGAGTTGGAAAGCATTGACTTGCCGATGTACTCAGTTACAAGTAGCGGTGGAATCCTTTCAATGTAGATAACAACTGAGCACTTCTCAAGGGAACCAATGACAAGGGCAAACAGAGAACTACATGCTTTTGAGAAACTGTGCTCACAAAGGAAGAAGAATAATCTCTCAGGCCTTCTTCAAAAGTTAATCCTCTCTCTCATAGTTCTCTTATTTATTGATTCTTTTCCAATTCCCAAAACCAAAACTATAAATTGCAATGCAGGTTGAGGTTAGAAGGCTGTTTATTTATAGTCTTCAAATCAGTAACATCTAATAGGCACATGTCTGACTGGGTAAAAGCCATCAACACTGATGTTACTTTACAACTGAGACATGAATTGAACTGAAATGCTTTTAAACAGTCTTCACTCACACCTTGATGTATTAGTCCTTCTTATCTCAGCACTTTGTGGAGATATGCCCTTCACTCCATGTAACTGCAGGTTTTGTGTTTTATTTTACAAGCTTTTTGTTTGGAACAAAATATTGCAAAGCTTAGAAAAGAGTGATGAATGATTGTGTACAACTTCTCCATCTCAAGAAAAGGGACAAAAAAATGTTGCAATTATCCAGTCCACTGCATTGTGGGATTGTGAAGGGGTGGCTTAAAATAGGAGCATGGCTGCACAGTGGCACATTGGTTAGCCCTGCTGGCTCATTGTGTAAGGGAACCGGGTTCGATTCCTGGCTTGGGTCTCTGTGGAGTTTGCACATTCTCCCTGTATCTGCTTGGGTTTCTTCCCATCGTCCAAAGATGTGTGGGTTAGGATTGGCCGGCTAAATTGTCCCCTAATGTCAGAGGACTAGCTAGGGTAAACACATGGGATTATGGTGATGTGGCCTGGGTGGGATTGTGGTCAGTGCAAACGTGATGGGCCAAATGGCCTCCTATGATTTGATGAAAGCATACACCAGTACGAGATCTACTCCAGAGCTACATGTTAAAATATGATGTTCCCAGTGAAACTTTCTAATTAAACGGTTTTCTGACGCAATTTGGTAGCTTCATGCTGTAACAGTATGTTCGACCCTTCCCAAAATGTACTGTGACCTGAACACCTGAATTGACTCTGATGTACCACCATTTCCTGTGTTGAAGAATTTTGTGTCTTGCACACGAATTCTTGCAGTAACGAGCAGTAATTACAGGAGCAAAAATGTCTTGAAATTTCAAATATTCTGCAACGATTCTCCTTCTTTGTATGGTGGGAGTTCTATTTTTGCTCTTTAATTTTCCTGCAAGTGCTGTAACACAATCTGTTTTCAGTTAGGATTAGCAAATATGCACATTCTTAGCAATATCGGCTACACTATGCTGAATATTCCACTGCCAGATTCACTTAATCTAAAACTACATCCCGTCTGCATTGCATCAACATCACATAAAGCCAGCTGACATTTCCCTTGCTTAAGTACACATCCAAAGATCAGTGGGGTGTCAAACACACACTTTGTTAACGAAGATGCAGTGGGTGAAGGATTTGGCACTCTGAGCAGACCAAATATTGAAGGTGACCATATTGTGAGGATGCAAGATGCCAAGACAAATAGGTTTTTTCAGTCTATCACTGGGACACAAGGTGACACTGATGCTCGCAAGCTCCGCTAAGAATAACTTTTGTGCATTAGGTACGGTTTCTAGTCACTATTACTTCAGATGAGTTGAGAAATGTGTTTTAAAAGTTCAAAACCAAATGACACATGTGGAAGTAGCAGTTTCAAGGTTGCAAAAGGGCAAATTCTGCAATTAGCATCCGAGGGAACAGAGTTAAATTCATCAAGATTAGTCTTACCAGTTCACAGATGGATGACTGTCATTGGCAGGGTCATGTTAAAATCCTGGAGAGGTGCAGTGGAACATCTAATGTGATTCCTTTACCAGAGATGTTTCCGAACAGTGTAAATAACAATTTGGCTGCCTGCTGAATATAGGTGGACATCTAAATTGAATGATTATTGGTTCAATTGAGTGCAATTTTTCTGGACTTCTGGTACATTAACATGGTAGGCAGATGTTGCCATGTGAGGAGACTGGTTGAAAGTGGCCTCCTGGGGGAAGGCTGTTGGAATCAGAGGCTTGATGGAAATTGGATTTGATTTATCATTGTCACGTGTACTGGGATACAGTGAAAAGTATTGTTTCTTGTGCACTAAATGGACAAAACATACTGTTCATAAAGTACAAAGGGGAGAAGAAAAGGAGAGGCTGCGTTGCAGTTACAGCAAGGACGTAGAGAAAGATATACATCCATTCAAAAGTCTGATGGCAGCAGAGAAGAAACTGTTCTCAAGACAGTGAAGAAAGTTATCTCCGATTGCAACAGGATTTTGGTCAGTGGGCTGACAAAAGGTCGATGAAGTTTAATTTAGATAAATGCAAGGTGATGCGTTTGATAGATTGAACGAGATCAGGACTTACTCAGTTAATGGTAGGGTATTGGGGAGAGTTACAAAACAAAACGATCGAGGTACATGTTCATAGCTCCTTGAAAGTGGAGTCACAGGTGGACAGAATGTGAAGAAGACATTCAGCATGCTTGGTTTCATTGGTCAGAATATTGACTACAGGAGTCAGCACAACTAACTGAATTTGTACAAGACATTGTTGAGGCTACACTTGGAACACTGTGTACAGTTTTGGTTGCCCTATCATAGAAAGGGTATTATTACATTAGAAAGAGTGCAGAAAAGATTTACTAAGATGTCACCAGATCTTGATAGTTTGAGTTATGATGAGAGGCTTAATAGGCTGGGACTGTTTTCTCTGGAGCGTAGAAGACCGAGGGGTGATCTTATAGAGGAATTTAAAATAATGAGGGGCACTGATCAACTAGATAGTCAATATGTTTCCCAAAGGTAGGGAAGTCTAAAACTGGAGGCCATAGGTTTAAGGTGAGAGAGGAAAGATACAAAAGTGTCCACAAGTGTTCACAGAGGGTGGTGAGTGTCTGAAACAAGTTGCCAGAGGTAGTAGCAGAGGCCAGAGGGGACAATTTTACCTTTTAAAATATGTTTAAACAGTTACTTGTGTAAGATGGGTATCGAGAGATATGGCCAAATGTAGACAATTGAGACGAGCTTAGGGATTTAAAAAAAAGAGTAGCATGGACAAGTTGGGCCAAAGATTGTTTCCATGCTGCAAAGCTCTGTGAATTTATGAATCAGTTGGTCCATGTTCTCAGATTTCTGTATTGTTTTCTCAACACAAGAAGATGGAAGAAAGTTTGTCTGTGGTTCATGGGGTCCTTGAATATGCTTTTCTGAGGCAGTGGGAAATGTGGACCGAGTCAGTGGATAGTAGATTGGTTTGCATTGGGGGACCGGACTGCATTCACAACCTTTTGTGATTTCTTGTGGTCTTCATCAAAGCAGGAGCCATATCAAGCAGTGATACATCCGGGAAAGGTACTTTCAATAATGGATCTGTAAAAATTGTTGTCACAGACATTTTGAATTTCCTTCACCTCCTGAGAAACGAAAGGGCTTTCTTAACTATAAGATGGAGAGGTAGCATCAGTTCACCTTAGTTGAAGTGCCAATAATGAGAGGGCTTAATTTTAAGGTGAGGGGCAGGAAGTTTAGAGACAACTTGGGCATGAAGGGAACAGGACAGATTGTTGGTGATCTGGACACCAAAAACTTGAAGCTCTCAACCATTGAAAATGACAGGGGCATGTCTTCCATGATGTTTCCTGAAGTTGATTTCCTTTGATTTATTGACATAGAAGGAGAGATTATTGTCTTTGCACATTTCGCCAGGTTCTCTATCTCTTTCCCTGTATGGTGCGTGGGCAGAGGCTGTCAGCTACAAAGTGTATTCCCTTGGCTCTGTTGCTATCACAGGACAAGTTTCCTCTCCATTCTTCAGGCACCGCTGCTTGGCCCCTGGAAATATTTATTTCATTTTCAACCCTTCTGAGGATACTTCAAGATGGAAGCACTCTTGCATTCTCAATCTTGCTTCAGTGGTGTTGCTGAGGCTCCAAAGCTGCTGGCTCTCTGTGTGGATTGACAGTGTGGAAAGCTCTCTCGCTCTCCTGAAACATTGGCTTTCATGAAGGGAAAGACCCGAGTGAAAACCACCCCATCATCGAGCTGTCAACCATTCTTGGCAAAACATTATTGATGAAAGAGGCCGGAAAAAACCTGAAGATACTGCAAGTTTAAAATAAAAAAAAGAGGAAGTGCTGAAAATGCTCCATGCATCAGGCATCAATGTCAGAGGGAAAAAGAAAGTTAGTTGCTGGAATTTTACCAGCCTGCCTGCCTCAGACTTGGGTCTGGTGAGGCTTGAGGAACGACCTTCTCCGTTGGCCTCAGGCAGACAAGGAGGTAGAATTCCAGCAAATGTTTTAAATCGATATCTTTCGTCAGAACTGGATGAAGGATCATTGATGTGAAACTTTAATTCTGTTCCTCTCTCCACGGACGCAGCCTGATTTGTTGAGTATTATTAGCATAAAGAAAGATAGCTCCTGGATGTATTTTATAAAACAGATGGCAAGAGATGAATCAAATGCTTTTTCTTGCACATCCTCATTCACTAATACTTTAGCCATCATGTTATATGAGGGATGATCTACCCCCATTTCTTGCAATTTGGAAAGAAAATTTGCCAAATTATAAGGCAAATAACATTTATCTTTAAATATTAATCACTTTTTAATTCTGTTGCTTTTTTTTTATTAATAAATGTAGAGTTGCTGTGGTGGAGCCGTGTGAATGAAGTATGCTTAATAATGGTAGGATGGAGCACAAGTGAAAGGTGAACCCAGGTGAAAGATATTTGAAGAATTATACTCAGAGAGTCATACAGTACAGAAGTGGTCCTTGAGCCCATTGAGTCTGCACCAATAAAGCTACATTGAACCTACACTCATCAAACGTTCTCACACTTGATACGTAGCCTTGAATGTAATGAATTTCAGGTGCTCACTGGTGAACCTTTTAAAGGTTGAGGTTCTGTGCCTCTACCACCTTCCCAGGCAGTGCCTTCCATACAATCACCACCTCCCAGGTGAAAAATATTTTCCTCAGATTGTCTCCAAACCTCCTGACCCTCACCTTAAAATTAACCCCCTTGTTATTCAAATAATGCTTCCTCTCCATCTTGTCCATAGTTTTATACACCTCAATTAAGTCTACCTTTAGCCTTCTCTTCTCTGAAGAAAACAACTCCAGCCTCTCTTCATAGCTCAAATGCCCCATCTCATGCAAGGATACTCTTCCACACTTTCTCCAGTGCAATCACGTCCTTCCTATCGTGAGATGAGCAGAATTGCAAATATACTCCAGCCTAACCAAAGACTGTACAACTCCAACATACCCATCCTGTCTTATAATCTATGCCACAACATCTAAAGGCAAGTGCCCTTTATGCCTCCTTAACTATGCTATTAACCTGCCACATTCAGGGATCTGTGGACAAGCACCCCAAAATCCCTTCATTTCTCTGAGCTTCCAAGTGTCCTGTCATTCATTGACTAACCCTTGTCTTGTTACTCCTTTCAAAGTGCATCACCTCACTTTTTTCAGGATAAATTCCAACTGCCGCTGATCTGTCTGTCTGATCAACTTGTATCTTGATGCAACCTGAAGACCTTCTTTCTCACCATTAAACAACCTACCAATCCTTGTGTCACCTGCAAACTTACATATCATGCACTGCCCCCTCCCCCTCACATTCTCATTTATGTCACTTGTATATAGCATGAACAATAAGACCCAACACTGATCCCTGTGGAATGCCACTGAACACTGGCTTCCATTGATGCAAATAGCCTTCTAAGCCAGTTTTGGACTCTGCTTGCCACATTACTGTGGATCATGTGTGCTTTTACCTTGTTTATCAGTCATCCATGTCAAAGGCTCAGAGAGCCAGGTTCAACTTCCAGCTCATATCATTGTCTGTGCAGAGTCTGCACAATCTCCCTGTGTTTACTCTGGGTGCTTCAGTTTCCTCCCAGAGTCCAAAAGACATGCTGGTTAGGTGCATCTGCCATGCTAAATTCTGCCTCAGTGTACCTGGAGAGGTGACGGGGAGATTTCACTGTAACTCCATTGCAGTATAATTTTAAGATTACTCGTGACACTAATAAATAAACTTTAAAACTTTAAACAAAGTTGGGAGAATTTTCTGTCTAAAGTTTATTTAATAGTGTCTCAAGTAGGTTTACTCTAATACTGCAACGAAGTTACTGTGAAATCTCCTGATTTTCCACACTCCAGCGCCTGTTTGGATATACTGAAGAGCATTCAGCATGACCAATGCACCGAGCCAGCATGTCTTTTGGAGTGTGGGAGGAAACCAAGATGTGGAGGTGCTGGCGTTGGACTAGGTTAAGCACAGTAAGAAGTCTCACAACACCAAGTTAAAGTCCAACAAGTTTATTTGATAGCACAAGCTTTTGGAATGTCGCATCTTCAGGTGATTAAGCAATTGTGTTCACAGGGCAGAAATAGACACAAATTCAGTTTACAAGATAATGGTTGGAATGTGAGTCTTTACACGTAATCAAGTCTTAAAGGGAAAAGAGGGAAGAAACCAATGCAGACACAGAGAAGGTGCATTCTCCACTCAATGACGTAAGCCAGGACTCGCACTTGGGTGTCTGATGCTGTGAGACAGCAGTGCTAATCACTGTACCACTTTAAATCAGATGGAGGATCTTCCAAATGGAAGTGCCAACATGAGAGTGGCATATATCTTGTTTGTGTTTCATCCATTGCAGTGATATCCTGTAGATCATCAAGGTGATATCAAAGCCGGTATGTTTCCAAATAGGTTGATTGGTTGTTTTTTTTCCTTAACCATCAGCCCACGCATTTTGTTATGTCACATTTCAAAGGACTAATTCTTTATCTGTTGACAAACAGAGTGATAAAATGAGATGTCGTTTGGCTTGATGGTTGAATGTATTCATCATTTAAGCCTTTACATGGATGCAAAGTGCTTTGTGCATCATCTTCAGGTTATGTTACAAGGTGGTGATGTCTTCTTATTTGATTGAGTTGAGACGGATTTCTAAAATACCTCTCTGTGCAATATAATTTTGCATTTCATTCCTGCAGGCAAAACATGGGCTTTTAGCAATAAATGCCTCTCTAAGCTAAAACGGAGAATTGTCAGAATTGAATATTTTTGCTGTTCGAGACAGTTGATCAGATCTTTGAAAGATAGAAAAGCTGCCAGAATGAATTTTCGCAACCTTTCACGATCACCGACTGCTTGTTGAATGTTTACATCCCAGTTTGCAGAGATGCAAACATCTTGGGGAATTCTTCAGCAAGAGGCACTGAAGTTGGCAATGTGAGCAAAACCAATACAATAATTGGGCAGTTGCAAAGCCGGCCACCTTAGTAGCAACGTGGCTGTTAAGTTAATTGAACTGTCTGGATAGAATTTTCCAGCTCAGTCTTCTAATTATTTTATCAGTGCTAAATACGTAAACAGAAATATGCCAAAGAAATGACAATTATAGATAGTAAGACGGTAACTAGTCCTGCTTTTTTTTGTGTGGAGATTTTGCAGCATTAATGAAGAGGTGTAATTGCAGAAAATGTCTTAAGCAGGGCTTATAGGCCCTTCCAATGGAATGCAAGAGGGAGGAAGGAACAATCAAAGCAGAGTTATCCCTGGGCCATTGTCTCGCGTTCCCCCACCATTCACAGTGCAGAGCAACATTGGTGTAAGGCCATAAGCAGATTGTTCGGCATCTCTTTTTGTGCAATGTTTGAATTTTATCAGGGATTATGAGACTCTCCCACTGTAGCAATATGGTCTCATTAGTGTCATTCCCTGAATTTCTCTAGAACGTTAATTATACAATAGATTATTTCTCACATATGAAGAAAAGCTGTTGGAGTTTGGGAACATGGTTGCAGCACCGTTCCAGTTTTAGTTACCATTTTCTTAAATCTAATGGGAATTGAATGACTCCAACTTGGGAAATAATGGCCGAAATTCTCCAGTCTTGCAGGCCCTACTTCCACTGTCAGTGAGAGCGGAGAATTTGGTGCTCAGCCAAATCCTCATTCACTACAGTGGGACTGGAGAATCCCAACAATGGGCAAGGTGGGAGAATTTTGACCAATGTTTTCCTTTTAGAGACTTCACGAAGAAAATTAAAAGAATGCCACTCTTGAAATTACAACTATTTTACAAGTAATCCTCCCTTCCCAGGTCAGCAGATAACATCTTGCTGAAAGAATGTTTAATTTAAGCTGAACCACAAACTTGAATTTATTATAAATAGCAAAAGACGAAGCTGCAGAACATGTTACCAATGTTAATCTAATGCTTAAATGCATGAACTTTTCTTCAAGTTGTCACAATCTGTGACTAGATTTTTCCAATTGCAGCTAGATTTTCTTCATTTCAGCTAAGGCACGATACACATGCACTCACAAAGGTTTGGCTCATCAGCATAACGTGGGACTAAATGGTTGAACATGCGAGGTTCCGAAGTGGCCGGAGGCTATTAGCATTTATCTCTGCCAGTCGGCCCAAGGGCATTGAATGATCAAAGCCAACATCAGAGAAACAATGAAGCATCTCATTCAGGCCTGACATACTCAATGAATCCCTTCACATGACACAAGCAGATTAACCTGGAGAACAACCTATGGAACAATACATTTACTTACTCTCAAAGGGCAAAATTTGTGTTTCTAGAACAAAAAAAACAAATGTTTTTGTCAAAAAAAATATTGGCGAAACCTTTTTAAAATGTCAGCCTTGTTCTACTGATACATTATACTCTTGCTCAAGGCAGTGATTCCTTATGAACTGTCTGCACCAAGCTATTGACTGTCTCCTATGCTCTTCAGCAATATTACTGATCCTCTCTCTTCAAGTTCTCTATAATTCCTCTCAAATTTGCTGTTAATGGTGGTACAGTGGTTAGCACTGCCGTCTCACAGCACGACGGACCTGGTGTTCAATTCCTGGCTTGGTTCACTGTCTGTGCGGAGCCTGCACTTTCTTTCTGTTTCTGCTCCGGATGCTCTGGTTTCCTTCCACAATCTGCAAGGTGTGCAGGTTAGGTACGTTGGCCATACTAAATTCTCCCTCAGTGTACCTGAATAGGTGCCAGGGTGTGACAAATAGGGGATTTTCACAGTAATTTCTTTGCAGTGTTATGTACGTTGACCCGTGATAGTAATAAATCAACTGTTAAACCCCTCTCCTCAAAATAAATTGCCTGACTTTTCCATCCTGAACAACTGCCCCATCTCTAATGTCCACAAATGTTCTATTGCTTCCCCCGTTCATTGCCATCTATTTTTGGAGCTCCATGTTTGAATCGCTCCAGTTAGGTTTCCTTCCCTGCCACAGTGCCAGAACTATTTTTGAGTGAAAATCACAAATGATATCTTCTCTGTTTTAGAGGCAAACTTTCCCTTCAAATCCTTTTTGTCCTCTTTACAACATTCAACAGAGCTGGACAGACAGTCATTTATTTAAACTAGGCTTGAGAGAACATCGAACCAAAGGTAGAAAGCTTGAATACATTAACAGCAAAACTGTGTGCTCTGTGTTCTATTCCCAGGCCAAAGTGAAACTGGATTATATGACACACTTCCCTTCTAGTGATAGCATGCTGCTAATCCTTAAAGGCATATTACAACATCCCACTTTGGTTTGAAAGATGCCCTTCCTCCTTTCCAAAGAAGTATAACAAAGAAGCTGAACACGTGCTGTGGAAGTAATGGTATAGTTGCACATAAAAACACTGCTCTTAAATGTAACATTGCGCTGTGTATATCTCACTCATTCTGTCCACATTTGAGAATTAGAAATTTTATCATGTGAGTCATTTGTTCAACCCAGCCATCAGATCTGGGGTTATGCACAGAAGAAGTAGCGTGATCAATATTCCAACTCTCATCATGTCAGGCTTAAGAAATGGTTTACCAATAAATTAAGGGCTGTTATCTATAATGATCTCTTCAGATAGACTAAATAAACTGAGAGTAGTACTTCACTTAAAGTGTGTGCACAGTTGTGCTTGATGTATTGTATTGAATAATGGGCTACTTACTCAAGTAGTCAACAGTGATGATGAAGTTGGTGCTATGGACATGAAAGAGGTTTGACATGATTTTAGTCTAAGGATAGGTAGGAACTGTTCATGTTCTGCCTATAGAGTATAGCTCTTGCAGCATCTTGTTCAATCTCTGCTTATATTTAAGTGATAAAGTTGCTGAGGAATATCTGGTTACAAATATTCCACTGTGATCATTTGCCTGCCTTAAAAATGAGTTCCTGCAAGATGCCTATCTCATCCTGATTAGACCAAAATAGTCTCATATGTTTATGCATATTCAATCATCACAACACTACATTTTGCACTTTCTCCTTTCCTTCTCCCCTGTGTACTTGATGAACTGTATGATTTGTCCATTTAACACAAGAAACAATACTTTTCACTGTATCCCAATACACGTGACAATAATAAATCAAAGCCCATCCTTCAGTTGAGGGTTTCCACAGTTTCTGTAGTGGTTTTCTTCTTGTGGCTGCGCGTGTGTGCACAGCACTTAATATACAAGATCATTTGGCAATCTCCTGCAAGTGTAATATTGTAGCTTCTTTGAAATTGTCAATTTTGTCAAACAGTTTCTGGCTATTTTAACATCAGGTCATGAAGTGAGACAATAGGAGTAGCTCTGAGGCTGATTGACCCTGAGAAGTTTGAATGATTCTCTAGATTTTCCTGGAAACTTCCTCGGGGTGAAGCAGGTTGTTTGTGACCTCAGTGTCATATTTAACCTCAAGATCAGCTTTCAACCATATTCTCGCTAAGACTGCCTTTTTCCACCTCTGTAGTATCACTCGTCTCGACCCAGCCATGCCATAATGTTCAGACTTGACTGTTGTGTGCACCGTTCACCAAACTTTACCCTCCTCAAACATGAGGTCCTCCAAAGCTCTGCTGACTGTATCCTAATTAACACCAAGCCTCATTCACCCTTATGCTCACTTGCCTACATAGACTGGAGGTTTATCTTGATGTTAAAATGATCACTGTTGTTTTCTAAGTCCACAATTGGCCTTTCCAACCCTGTCACTACAATGCATTCCAATCCAACAAACCTTATCTGCACTCCACAAATTCTGGCCTCTTCAGCACCCCTCATTTTTAACTTCAGCTGTTAAAGCTCAAGCTCTGGGATTCCGTCCCTGAACCTTTCCACCTCTACCTTACTTACCTCCTTTTAGACACTGCCTAAAACCCTGCCTCTGACCAGAATTTTGATCTCCTTACTTAATGGACTGGATTTTACACTCCCCCACCAGGATATGAAGGTGATGGCGAAATCCAATAAGTAGCTTTTATTCTGCTTACTCAGTCACTGCCAACCTGCCAAATATTTTGTGAGAAGTCAGGCCTGCCCTCACAGAGAACAACTGTGCCATACAGGAAGCTTGGCAGATTTAGCTGGGTAGGCTGGTGTCGGGCAAAGCAGGGGCAGGTGGAGACATCATCTTTTGGAATCTTTGGGTCAATTGGAAGCATTTGCCCTCAAGGTCAGGTCCCTGGCACTGTGAGGCAGCAGTGCTAACCACTGTGCCACCTACTTCGAAATTAAATTAAATTGAGTTTTTTTTTTGCTAAATTGAGTTAAATTACAGCAGGGCAATCATCAGGAAAGTAGGTAGGCTCCCCCACGCCCCTGACTTCTTGCTGGTGGACAGGAATATCAATACATCATAAAATTCAGTCCAATATCCCTTTATCTGGCTCTGTGCTATATTTTTAAATTTATCTCTGGAAAATACTTTGGAATGTCTCAATAGGTTCAAGGTGCAATGTACATACTTGCGCTTGTTGTGGCACTTAGTTCATCAAATTTTGTGATCGGCCTCGGATTTATCCCCTGATGCATTTTGCTACAGTTCACAACAACTGCAGCCTCACAGCTCCAGGGGCTTGGTTTCGATTCCTAACTTAGGTTTGATTTCCAGCTTGGGACACTGTCTGTGTGGAGTTTGCACATTCTCCTTGTGTCTGCATGGGTTTCCTCTGGGTACTCCGGTTTCCTCCCACAGTCCAAAGATGTGCGGGTTAGGTTCATTGGCCCTATTAAAATTGCCCATTAGTGTCCTGAGAGGCGTAGTTTAGTGAGATTAAGAGTAAATATGTAGAGATATGGGGAAAGGGCTGGATAGGATTGTGATTGGTGCAGACTCAATGAGCCAAATGGCCTCTTCCTGTACTATAGGGATTCTGTGATTTCTACGAAATTACAAGATCCTGAATGTATTCGGAGCAGAGACTGATTTTTCTCTCTTAAATATGCACATCTGGAGAGGGGAGAGTCTGTGGCAGAGAAATGATCGTCTGCCTCATTCAGGGGTGCTGAGGTTAATTGTTGTACGCTCACCTTGTCACCCTGGCGAAGCCAATAGAGGTTGCAGAAGGATTCTGTGACCTTCCTATTTGAAAAGTTCAGATACTCAGGGAATTAGCTGGCCAAGTCATTGTCAGAACCTTGCCAGATCTTTCTTTTAAACTTGGAACAAGAAAAAAGCTTGAGGGCCTGCCCTTAGGATAAGATAATGCAATATTCTTTTTGTTGTAGTTTAATATTGCTTCAAATAGGTGGTCTGTAAAAGCCAAGTAATGAGCATTTTCTATTGCAAAATCTATGATAAACCAGTTCTGCTGTCACTGTGGAAAGTCGCACACTGGATGAAATCAAGGCCTTGGTGTTGTTGCAAACATTATTCGCAAACAGTTAAGAGGAAGAGATGAGAAATATATTGAGCCTCAGGCCAGGTATGCAGTGGACAAGTTGGGAATACAAAGACTGAGAAGGCTGAATAGAATCAGTTTTGAAATATACCAACGGGAGAGAAAGCAGTGAAGGCCATTGATCAGGTTCATGTTTGATCATGCAGAGAAAAAAATGAACAAAAGCTGCATTGAGGCAAGTATAAGAACATAATTAGTGTTTCAAGTTTATTTATCTGTGTCACAAGTAAGGCTTACATTAGCCCGACAATGAAGTTACTGTGAAAATCCCTGAGTCATCACACCCTGGCGAATGTTCGGTACACTGAGGGAAAATTTAGAATGGCCAATGCACCTAATCCGCATATCTTTGAACTTTGGGACAAAACCAGAACACCTGGGGGAAACCCATGCAGACCCTGTACAAATTCTGACTCAAGCGGGAATTGAACCCTGGTCCCTGGTGCTGTGAGGCAGCTGTGCTAACCACTGTGCCACCATGCTACCTTAGCATGGTGACAAAGAAAGTTATTGTTTTCATGAATTAATTAGGTGTAGGTAGGATGTATTGGCATAGTAGATTCATATTAGGAAGATGCAATTAATCCCCCAAAACATGCTGTTCAATGGAACCCCCATGGCCTGTAGCTCATCTTCCGTAGGTTTATGTGAGCAAATGAGAGAACGTGATTACGACAATTAGTCAGCCAATAAGTGTGTTGTTTTCAATGTCTGTCTCACAGACACAGCATATAAAACTTAAATAGTTTGATAAATAGCAAATTTTAACCAGATATCTTGGTATTTCCTGGGCCTCAAAATTCAATAGCTTAGTCTCTGTTAAACCTAAGATGATGAAGACTCTTTTCATGAAGACAGAGCTCCTTTACACACACACACGCACGCACACACGTGCACGTGCACATGCACACACACCCCTCATTCTCACACTGTTACGTTGCCTCCATTCTTGTTCCTCAATAGAGGTTATGCCCGTTTTCCATTTCTGTGGGGTCTCCAACATTGTCCACAGTCTTGCAGTGTAAATTTTGGAAAGCTATGACCAGTAGATGAGTGTAAAGGCAACCCACAAACAGGCTACCATCTGATCACAAAAAAATCACACCTTCTTCCTGCACAGTGCTTTGCCAAACTGTCTCAGTCAAAGCTGGAAATCAGAAATAAAAATTCCTAATTTGTAACAGGATGGCATCATAGCACAGTGGTTAGCACTGCTGTTTCACAGCTCCAGGGACATGGGTTCGATTCCTAGGTTGGGTCACTGTCTGTGTGGAGTTTGCACATTCTCCCCGTGTCTACATGGGTTTCCTCCAGGTGCTCCGGTTTCCTCCCACAGTCCAAAGATGTGCAAGTCAGGTTGATTGGCCATGCTAAAATTGCCCCTTAGTGTCCTGAGATATGAAGATTAGTGGGTAAATATGTAGGGACATGGGGGTAAGGCCTAGGTTGGATTGTGGTCAGTGTGGACTTGATGGGCCAAAAGGCCTCCTTCTGCATAGTAGGGTTTCTATGATTCTATGTAACTGAAACAACTGTTGACGAACACATGGGGTGTCTTCAGTTGATTGTAATACACATATCCCATGCAATGGGAGGAGAGTCCTACAGCATCGTCAGTCTTAGCATATTACAGAATGATCCCTGACAGAGGTGATCTTCAGATTATGAAAGGGTCAGCAGTAAGCCACCACAAATAGCCACTATGATAGTAGAAAATGTAAAGATTGTTAATTTCAAACAAGTTTAATAGATGTAACCCTTGAATCGGAAAACATTTCCTCTGAAATTCATCGTTAATCTATCAATTATATACTGAGAAGTTAGTGATAGGAATTGCTCATTGAACAAAGTATGGTGGCAATTATTTACAATATTGAAACAACCCCAAATGTTACATATTGGAATAATTTTTCCTCTAACTCTAAGCTCTAAATGAGATAAAATGGTGACTTAAACAAGAACTATTTAGCAAACTTTATGACACAGTTGACACTCAAACAACATCTCATTGTAAGAACCATCTGTGCTTCTTCCGTAAAACAACACATCATCCTGTCATACCTTGTAGGAATAAGCTATGAAAACTTGTAAAGGCTTTTCATATGGGGCTGTGATTTAAGAAATAATGAACAGTCAAGATACATGGGTTGACCTGAAAGGGATCACAAATCAAATTGTTCAGTCTGCTCAATTTTCTGAGCATGGCAGATATGGAATTCATTGTGTTTTAATTGGACTTGTTTTTATTACTACTCCAACCACAGCCTCATTGTTTTCAGAAGATGAAAAGCATCTTTGCAGCTTAGCGTCAGCCATTGCTGCCTCACAAAGGGTGGGTTCAAGTCCCACTCCAGTGATTGGATCATGTAACCTAGGGTTGATACTGCCATGAGGGAGTGCTGCATTGTCAAGGGCACTGGCTGGGATTCTTCCCAAAAATAAAGCTAAGTGCCCAACAGGTGGGAAAATGGGAGATTTTACTGCCTGTTTTTTAGGCGTACTTTGTGTAACAAAGTGCCTGGGGGGATTCATGCCATAAGTGGGGCTGGGGGGTTGGCCAGAGTCAGTGTGCTGAGTGGGCCACTGCGCATGTGCCGATCTATCAGTGTGGAGATCAGCACATGCACACTGGCCACGCCCCCATCACCAACCACCCCATCCCCGGCCTCTTGATTGTTTCCCAATGTCCACACTCCCTCCAGCAAGCCACCCTAAGGCTAGCCCTGACCACCCCGAGGCCAGCGCCGATCTCTCTTTCCTCACCCCTTCCCACAGTTGTCAGCCCTGATCATCATCTTCCTCTCCCAGTGATCTCATTGCAGACTGCACAGCGGGTGTTCCTCTTCCCCTTCCCCATGACTGCTTCCCAATGCGCAGTGTCAGGGTGCACCTCCTCATTTGCTCCTGACCTCTGCAAGGAGTTGTGTGTGGAGGGAGAGGGTGCATCTTAATGGCCTCTGTCCCCAGCAGCTGGGCGAGTATGTCTTGTCCCTGCTGATAGGGACCAGTTGTGATTTTTCACTAGTGGGAACGTCTTCAAGCAGGGGTGGGGTGGCGAGAAGGGGGTCATTTGCGGGCCCGGTGAAATCCATCCCAGGCTTGTTAATCATATAGAAAGGATGATTTCAATCTGGTCATCAGCCTCGTGCCGATTCCCAGCATGGAGTTGGTTATGTCTAAAAACATAGCCTAGGTGACTTGTGATTGCAGTAAGAAATCACACAACAACAGGTTTATTTGAGAGTAAATGCCACAAGCTTTCGGAAAGCTGTTCCTTTGTCAGGTGAGTGGAGAACTCCGGCCCCTTCCTCCCCCTGCAGGCCTGACCTGACTCAGCCTATAGTCCAGGCCTGTGCGGGGTCAACCCAAACTCATCAGCCCTCCACCGTCTAAAGCTGGATCCACTCCAATGCCCAAAATCCTGGATTTTGCCACCACCCTTCCCAAATCCAACCTATTTTGTTTGTACCATTACTTTCCTCCCTGGATTGTCAAAGGACTGGGACCAGATCTTGAACTTTATATCAGGCTAGTGCTGTAGGAAAGGGGGTTGGGAAGGGCAAGGCTTACTGACTTCTTGGGCTGCCCTTGGTTGTAGAACCAGTTGTGCAGGAGTGAGCTCGCCCACCTTAAGTCAGGCAGTTGGGTGAGGTGGGAATGACTTCTTTTTAGAGAAAGAAACTAGGGTTTGGAGTTGCGATTTGATTCATTTGTGATTCCGCCAGATATTACGGGCTGTTGTCTCCTTGTGGCAGCTTACTATGCAACTTCACTTGAACGACGCAGTTAACACTGCTCCTCACAGCTCTGGGGATCCGGGTCAATTTCAGCCTCAGGTGACTGTCCCTATGAGTTTGCGTATTCTCCCTGTGTCTGCATGGGTTTCCTCCAGGTGCTCTGGTTTCCTCATCAGTACAAAATGTGTGGGTTGTATTGATTGGCCATGTTAAATTGACTCTTAATGTTTGGGATATTAGCAGGGTAAATATGTGGAGTTATAGAGTTTATTGTCGGTGTAAGCTTGATGGGCCAAATGGTTTCTTTGTTCATGATAGGGATTCTGTGATTCTGAGAGTTACTGCTTTACCTATATTACAATGTGACAACATTTGAAGAATGATTTAATTGCCTGCAAAGTATATTTGGGGTGTCCTGAATTTTAAATGCAAGTATTTTAAATGCAAGTATTTAAAAAGAAGTATTTTAAATGCAAGTTTTCTTTGCTTCCAGTCTCGCTTTTCGAGCATTTTATAACCATATCCGCAGCTTGGTGTTCTGATAACAGGTACAAGGTCTGATGCTTCTGGCCCATTTTAAAAATTTCAAAATCACAAGATAGGTGTGCGGACGGATTAAGAGACTGAACACCAACCGAGTCCTCACACACTTGGTTCGTGATGAGACATTCCGTCAGGTAATAAGCTGGAGGACAAGCTTTTGCATCTGCTCTCTTCCAAATTGGCAAAACATGACAAGATGAATGACAAATCCGGCAAGCTGGAGTTTGGATTAAAATAATACTAAATTTACACCGACCATACTGCATCTGACTGAGAATTTGCAACCTTTCTTAATATCCTGTATACACAATTAATACCTGAGTGGGTTTCTCTGAGGATTACTGGATTTGCTGATGTAGAAAATTAGAATGTGGACAGAAGGAGGCCTTATAGCTGTCAGAGAAAAAAAAATAGCAGCAAAGCCCTGAATCCTGATGTTTTCTTGTGAATTCAACACCACTGCTGGGGCAGCAGAGTGGCACAGTGGTTAGCTGTGTTGCCGCACAGTGCCGGGAACCAGGGTTCAATTCCCAGCTTGGGTCACTGCTTGTGTGAAGTCTACACGTTCTTCCCGTGACTGAGTGGGTTTTCTCTGGGTGTTCCGGTTTCTCCCACAGCCCAAAAGACATGCTGGTTAGGTCCATTGGCCATGCTAATTTCACCCTCAGTATTGCTGGAGTGTGGCGACTTGGGGATTTTCGCGGTAACTTCATTGCATTCATTGTGACACCAAGTAAGGCTTACAAACAATTTTCTGCAGTTTGGTGTCCAACCAGAGTTGCTCATTACAACTGTAATCACACCACATGAAAAGCCATGACCAATTTGTTTCTCGCATATCTGGAAGCCTTCACTTATAATATTAAATTATGAAGTAAACAGGAATTTTAGAGGCTTTTGTTCTTGATGGCAACCGAAGTTTATTATGTGGTGTCCCTTCCATAAGATTTAATGTATCCATCCTGTTCACCTTCACGTATCACAAAGATCTATTGACTCGTGAGGCAACAGTACCAAGAACTTCCCAAACTTCCAGGTCCAGAAAATTCATTCTAATACATGAGAAACAAAATATACCCATTTGTTGCATAATCAGATAATTGTTACTTCTGAAATGCAAAGTATTGATAGTGTCAGTCTCCTTCTCCTTCTCGAACTCTGTTTCTGTTGGGAGTTGACAAATACCTACCAGATTGGGGTCTGGGGGGGGTGGGGGGTGGAATTGGGGGAGAGGGGAGTTAATGCTGAGGGGTGGGATAATTGGGGAGTGGATGATATCTGGGGAATGGAGTGACAGATCTCCACAGTGCATTGGAAGATAGGGGCACCTAAGCAATGGTTCACCGAGTGCTCATCAGCTGGCTTCTCAGTGTGAATAGGCTCTGCCCACTCCTTCTGCTGGTGGGAATCACACTTTGCATCATTTCTTTCTAAGATTTTTCTATGATTGCTTCTCGGAGCTCACCCAGTTTTCATGCCTGTTTGGCACTTAGTATTCTTTTAGTAAGATCATCCCCCACTTCTCCCTGTCTGCCCTGCTTCCCCCCTCCCTCCCCCGCTTACCCCTCCTCCCCCGCTTACCCTCCTCCCCCGCTTACCCCTCCTCCCCCCCCGCTTACCCCTCCTCCCCGCTTACCCCTCCTCCCCCGCTTACCCCTCCTCCCCCGCTTACCCCTCCTCCCCCCGCTTACCCCTCCTCCCCCCGCTTACCCCTCCTCCCCCGCTTACCCTCTCCCCCGCTTACCCCTCCTCCCCCGCTTACCCCCCGCCTCCCCAACACACTCTCACTCTCAAATGCACCTCATAGGTATTTTAAGGGGCTTGACAGGTTAAATGCTGTGAGGATGTTTCCTCAGATGGGACAGCCTCAAACTAGAGGGCATTGTCTCAATAAAGGGTCAACTTAAGACTGAGATGAGGAAGAATTTCTTCTCTCAGAGGGTTGAGAGATTTTGGACCTTTTTGCTGCAGACAGCTGTTGGGGCAGCTCCTTGTGTGTATCTAAGGCTGAGATAGATTTTTGATCAGTCAGGGAAGCGAAGTTTACGTGAGAAGGTCAGGAAAGTGGCCATGAGGAATGTAGTCAGATCAGCCATGATCCTGCGGAATGATGGAGCAGGCTTGAGGGGCCAAACAGTCTTATCTTTCTATTTGTTATTGTTATTTATTGTTCAAGTGAGTCTTTATAGCTGCAGGCCAAGTTTGTTCCAAAAGGTATTTCCTGTTGGCATGACGTTGGGGTTAGGGCATTTATCTGTCTTCCATTGAAGGGATACAAATGAGGTTCACACCAGTCTCTGTTGGGGTTTCCAATCTGTTATGACAGGCCCCAATGGAAGATCCGGCTGTAAATTCATACTGGGCCTCACCATCGAACATGCCATCAGGGAATTCCACCTGTGGTGCGAGGAATTGGCGGCACCAGTGCTTAGAAATGTTTAGTGAAATGTTCACGTTTCATACTTCCTATTTATAAATCGAATGATCTTGTATTCATCTTTAACAATCTTTCCCAGTAGCCCTGCCAACTTCATGTATGCTTTATGTTCCTGCTCCCTCTATAATATTGAATCTAAACCTCATCCAAAATTGCAGGCTTTCTTCAGGCAAAACTTTTAAAAAACCATGCAAGGAAAGAATGGAGTAGCCTGCAAAAAACAAGAGTTCACTCTTATTTCCGATATTGGTTTCGGTGACTGTGGTGGAATCTAGTTTCATCCACTGTAATCCTGTAATACCAAGAGTTGGAGCCCCTGTAAAACTCCAATTGCTAGAGACAATTGATGATTGAAACAACACCTGAATCACAAAAAGTTGGTTTAAAGGTGCAGCAGGTAATTAAGAAGGCAAATGGAATTTTGTTCTTAATTGCTAGAGGGATGGAGTTTAAAAACACCAAGATTACGTTGTAGCTGTATAACAAAGAACAAAACAGCACAGGAAACAGGATGTTCGGCCCAACAAGCCTGCGCCGCCACCCTGATGTTCCCACCTCTATCCGTGATCCCTGTCTATGTTTATAGATCTATGGATTAAAAACCAAATTTGAGACAATTTAGGGAGAATTTGTTTTGCCAATTAGCCTAAGAGCACATCTTTGGGATGTGGGAGGAAATTGGAGCACCCGGAGAAAACCCACGCCAGCACAGGGAGAATGCACAAACTCCCAGGGACACAGGCCCAAATCCATGTATCTGCACAGCACAGCGATAGTCACTGAGCTGTCGTGTTGCCCATCAAATGGTCCAGGTCAAGCATACACTAACGACGTGAAGCACGAGGATGCTCTCAAAAAAAATCCAAGAGCAGTCCTCTCACGACCCATCGCGTCTATGCCCCTTGTTAGACAACAAGGTGGACCAAAACATCTGTGGGATAAAAACAAGTACATCAATATCATCATCTATTTACACACTTCCCGGGAGCTCCCAAGGCTCAAGATCCCTATTTTAAATCAGTTTTCTATACCCCTCCATTCCCATTCTGTTCATGTGCCCATCTAAGTATTTCTTAAATAACTCCAGAGTACCTGCCTCCACCACTTTACTTGGCAGCGCATTCCGTACCCCCACCACCCTCTGTGTGAAAAAACTCCCTCCAGCATCCAAATTATACCTTACCCCACTCACCCTAAGCCCGTGACCCCTCGTGCTATTTGAGTCCATCCTAGGAAAAAGCTTAACCCTGTTTACTCTATCTATACCCCTCATAATCTTGTACACCTCTATCAGATCTCCTCTAAGCCTATGTCTTTCTAAGGAAAACAGTCCCAATTTGCCGAACCCCTCCTTGTAACTGAGACCTTCATACCAGGCAGCATCCTGGTAAACCTCCTCCGCACTCTCTCCAGAGTCTCCACGTCCTTCCGATAGTAAGGTGACCAGAATTGGACGCAGTATTCAAAATGAAGTCTAACCAACATTTTATACAACTGCAACATTAAAGGCCAGCTCTTGTACTCTATTCCCCTTCCTATAAAGGCTAGCATACTATATGCTTTCTTCACAACCTTCTCCACCTGCTCTGCCACCTTCAGAGACTTGTACACCTGCACCCCAGGTCCCTCTGTGTTTCTATACTCTTAATAGGGTCTACCCTTTATAATATACCTCTCCCCTACATTCTTTCTCCCGAAATGCATTACCTCACATTTATCAGGATTAAATTCCATCTGCCATGTATCTGCCCAAGCTACCAGCCTATCTATGTCCTGCTGCATCACCTGACAATGCTCTTCACTATCTGCAAGTCCAGCCATCTTTGTATCGTCTGCAAACTTGCTGATCACTCCACTTACTCCCTCTTCCAAGACATTTATGTATATTACAAATAGAAGAGGTCCCAGTACCAAGCCCTGCGGCACACCACTAGTGACCGATCTCCAGCTAGAAAAACACCCTTCCACTATTACTCTCTGTCTCCTATTACTAAACTAGTTACTTATCCATCTAGCTATCTGTCCTTGTATCCCATGAGCCTTGACCTTCTCGACTAACCTCCCATGAGGGACTTTGTCAAACGCCTTACTGAAATCCATATAGACAACATCAACGGCTCGCCCTTCGTCCACTGTTTTCATCACCTCCTTAAAAAATTCTACCAGATTTATAAGGCACGATCTCCCCTTAACAAATCCATGCTGGGTATCCCTAATCAGATCACAATGCTCTAAGTGCCTATACATCCTATCTTGAAGAATCCCCTCCAACAGCTTCCCTACCATTGACATCAAACTCACCGGCCTATAATTTCCAGGATTATCCCTACTACCCTTTTTAAACAACGGTACAACATTAGTGTTCTCCAGTCCTCTGGGACCTCACCTGTGTCCAAAGAAGAGACAAAGATTTGCGTCAGAGGCCCAGCAATTTCACCTCACACCTCCCTAAGTAGCCTGGGATAAATGCCATCAGACCCTGGAGATTTATTAGTTTTAATGCTGCCTAGAAGCTCTAACAGTTCCTCCCTCAGTATGGATATTTCCCTCAACTGGTCCACAGCTCCCTCAGAGACAGGAGCTGTCAACAAGCCCCTCTCCTTCGTGAATACCGACGCAAAGTATTCATTCAGGATCTCCGCCATTCCCTCGGGCTCGAAGCACAGTTCCCCTCCTCTGTCCCTAAGAGGTCCCATTTTTTCTCGAACCATCCTTTTATTCCTAACATAGGAGTAAAAAGCCTTTGGATTTTCCTTAATCCTATCCATCAAAATCATTTCATGCCCCCTTTTTGCCCTTCTAACTCCCCGTTTGAGTTCCCTCCTACTCTCTCTATATTCCTCCAACGCTGTCTCTGTTCCCAGCTGCTTTGACCGATTATACACCTCTCTTTTCTTCCTAACCAAGTCCTCAATATCCCTAGTAATCCACGCTCTCTAATCCTACCTTTCCCATCTTTCCTCTTAGCTGGCACGTATCTATCTTGCAACATTTTCAGTATTCCTTGAAAGAGTCCCACATGCCTCGCGTGGACTTATCCTTGAACAACTGTTCCAGATCAGTTTCCATAAATTCCTGCCTAATCTGACCGTAGTTAGCCTTCCCCCAATTCAGCACCCTGCACCGAGGGCAACAAGCATCCTTTTCCATCTATATCCTTAAGTAGACAGAATTGTGGTCACTGTTAGCCACATGTTCCCCTTCTACAAAATCAACCACTTGCCCTGGATCATTACTCAGAACTAAATCCAATATAGTCCCTTCTCTAGTCGGGCGAGCCACATGCTGCTCCAATGATCCTTCCAGTACACATTTTACAAATTCCTGCCCGATTAAAAAACCACCAGCTCTAGGTACCTTCCAATCCACCCTAGGAAGATTAAAATCTCCCACTATAATGACTCTGTTCTTTCTGCACCTATCCAAAATGTCATTACTTATGCCTTTTTCAACTACCAACGGGCTGTTGGTTGCCTATAATACACCCCTAATATAGTAATCGCCCTCTTTCTATTCCTCAACTCCACTCACAGCGGCTCCACTCTGAACTCCCTCTGTATTGTCCTCCCTCTGCACCGCCGTGATGCTCTCCTTAACTAACAACGCCACTCCTCCACCTCTTCTGGACCCTCCTCTGTCATGCCTGAAACACTTATACCCAGTAATGTTCAGTGCCACTGCTCCCCTTCCTTTAACCACGTCTCTGTCACCACAACCACATCCAAGTTCCTTGCAAACATTAAGGCCCTAAGTTCATCCGTTTTTCCTGTTATGCTCCTCACATTGAAACAGACACACTCCAGACCTCCAAGCCCACTCGGAACCTCCTTCTCGCTGGTGTATTTCTTCTCATCCAAGCTTAGTCTATCTCCCATCTCGCTCTCTACCGAGCTATCGGTCTCAGCCCATTCCCCCCTCCATATTAGTTTAAATGCTGCCGAAACACTGCAGCTAACCTCCCAGCTAAGATATTTGTGCCCTTCCCATTTAAGTGTTCCCCGTCCCTTCTATACAGGTGCCTTTCTTTCACAAAGACTTCCCACCAGTTATCCACAAATATGAAACCCTCTGCCCTACACCAGTCCTTCAGCCACGCATTCAACTGTAGGATTTCATTTCTTCTGGCTCCGCTATTACCCGGCCCTGGAAGCAGCCCTGAGATCGCCACCCTGGAGGCCCTGCTCTTCACCCTACCCCCAACTCTCTGAACTGTTTTCGTATATCCTCCCTGCACTTCCTTCCAACATCCTTCCCTCGTACGTGAATAATCACATCCGCCTGGGTCCTCTTACCCTTCAAAATGCCTTCTACCCTGTCAGACACATCTTGCACCCCTGCTCCAGGGAGGTAAACTACCATCCTGGAGTCCCACCTTGGACCACAGAAGTGCCTATCTATTCCTTTAACTCTCCCATCCCCCACCACTATCTCCCTTCTAGCCCCTTTCCTCCACTTTGAGGTACTCTGGTCCTTCTGCCTTGCCTTTTTAACCCTCTGCCCTTGATATTTTGGGGTACTGCCCCTGGGGAAGTCTTTGGATTGTCTCCCCTCTCCTTTTTCCCCTTCCTTACAGTAATCCACCTGTAAGGGTCAGGTTCCCTCCTCTTAGGCTCCAGGTCCATCGCCTTACTCTGCCTCCCTTCCATGATTGCTTCATTCTCCCTGACTAAAAATGTATCTTCCAATTGCTGCTCTAGTTGCTTGACCTGAGCCCTCAGACGCTGCAGCTCCAAACACTTGACACGTACGTGGACATTCGGGAGAGGTCTTGCCTCCAGGAATTCCCACATATGACATTGTATGCAGGTAAGGCGTCTTCCCTTAATCCTTGCCATTGTCCTGAACACCTTAGGAGGTGTGAATGCAACTGGAAAACCAGTAGCACACTGTGCCTAAGCCTGCTCTCGCCCAAGCCCTATGAGCCAAAGCCCTTATATCTCACTCTGCTTCCCTACTCACTCAGACTGCCCACTCCCGACGCTGCCTGCTGTCCACTGCCACTTCCTTTTTTATACTCCCCACTCCCTTCGCAGCTAGCCCACGCCTAACTACAGCATCAAAAAGAGAGAAAAAAAAGCAAATTGAAAAATTCACACTCAGACACCAGCACTTCCAAACACTCTGTCCCAGAGAACAATGATGGTGAGACCACATCTGGAATACTGTGTACAACTTTAGTCTCCTCACTTTAGAAAGAATATACTGACACTTGAGAGGGTGCAGAGGAGATTCACTAGGTTGATTCTAGAATTGAGAGAGTTCGCTGATAAGGAGAGATGGAGCAGACTGGGGAAATACTGATTGGAATTCAGAAGAACAAGGGGAGATCTTGTAGAAGCTTATAAGATTGTGAAGGGAGTAGATAAGATCGAAGCAGGGAGCTTGTTCCACTGGCAGGTGAAATTAGAAATAGAGGGCATGGCCTCAAATTAAGTAGGAGCAGATTTAGGACTGAGTTGAGGAGGAACTTCTTCACACAAAGGGTTGTGAATCTGTGGAATTCTCTGCCCAGTGAAGCAGTTGAGGCAACATCATTGAATGCTTTTAAAGAAAGGATAGATAAATTTTTGAACAGTAAAAGAATTAAGGATTATGGTGAGTAGGCGGGTAAGTGGACCTGAGTCCATGCAAATATCATGATCTTATTGAATGGCGGAGCTGGATCAAGGGGCCAGATGGCTGACTCTTGCCCCTAGTTCTTATGTCATGTTTTCCAGACGCTGATGTTTTTTGGCACATGGAAGTTCCTTGCAATGGGAATTCGCTATGTCTGTACTGGATTTTAAACCTCAGAGATGGGGTCTTGAACATGACAGAGAAATGGAGGGGAGAGCATTATATCCCTTCGGCAAGATTTTCCCAGACCATATGAAGCAGCTTGCTTGCTGTATGGAAAGAGATATCAAAAATGATTACCCCAATCAGATGAAGTCTCTCCCTGTAATGATATTGGAAAATATATGCTGAGCTGATGTCTGAACTGACTCTGGCTCTTGTCCCATGACTTATAATATCTGAGCCTTTAGCCTCTGAATCATTCACTACCTAATCTAATGAGATAGGATCGAAAATGTTTCCTTGTAACTATTGTTCTAATGGACTTTCGATCTCTACTTGAGAGTTTGCCTTATAGAAATGAAGATCTGAGGTCCAGTACGGTCTTCGGTAATTCCGGATGAAATATTTCTTGACATTGGCAGATTTGAAATTCTAACCAGCTGTCTGGGCGAATCTTAATTGTATTATACCTTAGAACCTTCCAGAAAACTGGTCTACTGTTAATATCACACATCAGGTGACTTGTGGCAGCCATCTTATATCAGTGCCCTTGTGTGTTTTAGGTAAGTCCTTTTGAAACAGTTCAATATATGTTTGGCCAGCCGATTAAATTAAAAATTAACAACACCATGACAACCGTTAGTCAGGTGACGAGCCTCAAATGAGTTGTGCATTGATAGTTGAGGTGGGGACAAAGGGCCCATCTTTGGACTCGGTCCTGACATGGGTGTACATGAACACAATGATAGCTGGTCCACCTTATAAGCAGGTACACATCTTCACTCTTTACGTGTGAAAAGACTGTCTAACCAAATAAAATTGGCTTGATTTCTACTCATGACTGTTTTCCCCGGACACCGCTGCTTCTGGATGTATACATATTTTATGTAACAATACAAGGCAAGAGAATGTTTCACCATTATGCATCATTGCTTTGAGTTTAAGGATCCGCAGCATGCGTATTTGTTTTGTTTATGTAAATAGTGCTTTTCAGTCACTCAGTTGGACTGTTCACGATTGTGTTAGGCCTCCAGCTGTGCACCTAATTACCTTTTTGTCTTCTGGAGTTTCCTTTCACAGTGAGGAACAGCACTGAATGTTGTAAGAAATTCCAGTTAGTGGAACAAAAGAAGAGGAAGAAGCTGCTTAACCTTTCTGATCGCTCAAGGGCGTTGCCTTTCTTGCAAAATGTCATAAATGACACCATGAGGAAATGAGGCAAAAATGCTCAGAAATGTAAACACAGGAAAATGGATCAACAGATGGGAACACAGAAAGAAAGAAACGCAGCACAAAGGGATTGGAAGCCATCCAAAACATTTTAATTAGTACCGAAAGCAAAACAGGGTATCATGAATATATTAGAAGTCTACACATGTTGTCACTTTGACCACATCGATTATTTTTATGTTAATCTACTTTATGACGCACATTTTTTTTAAAAAATGAACACCATCTCCAAAGTTACTTTATTTGTAATTGAAACAACTATCTCTCCACTTTGAAGATGATCACAGTAAGCCATGCAGATTTTATTTTTTATGTAGTCGGCTAACACTTTGGGTAGGATTTTCCAGCCCCACTTGCCTCAAAAACTGGAAAACTGGCCCAAGGTTGATGGGTGTTGGCATGGCCTGTCCGCTCCCCCCACCCTTTCCCCACCCTGCCTGCTGCTAAATCCGTGGTGAGTGGAACAAAAAAAAATCTTCCCCTTATCTCTGCACACATTTGACCGAAGAAATTGAAGTTATAAGCTTGAGTAAAAGTGGTTATTTGCCAACTTTCATCTGAGCATCTCCATCGTGGACAAATTCTGAGAACAAAGTGCACCATGAACCCTGCGGGAATTTGGGGGGGGGGGGGGGGGGGGGGGGGGGGGGTGGTGGTTGCAGGGGGAGGGTGGCAGCGGGCGGAAGGTGGCAGCGTTGGTTGGGTCGGTGGGACTGGAGTTGCCTTTTGTGGAGCCCAAAGATTTGAGTTGATTGATTATTGTCACCTGTATGGGAATTCAGTGAAAAGTAATGTTTCTCAAGCTGTATCCAGACAAGACATACCATTCATAAAGCACATAGGGGAGAAGGAAAGGAGAGGGTACAGAAAATAATGTTGCAATTACAGCTAGGGTACAGAGAAAGATCAGCTTAATGTATGATAGGCCCATTCAAAATTATGACAGCAGCAAAGAAGCAGTGTTCTTGAGTCAGTTGGTACGTGATCTCAATCTTTTATATCTTTTTCCCAATGGAAGAAGATAGGAAAAAGAATAGGGCATGTTGAGTCCTTAATTATGTTGGCTGATTTTCTAAGAAAACATAGAGTCAATCGATGGGAACATCATCATTCACAAGCCTTGTAGTTTCTTGCAGTCTTGGTCAGAGCAGAAGCCATACCAATATGTATTGAATTCACAATATATTGTGTTCATTGACAGATGGTGTTCATTTTTTTTTAAATGTGGATCATAAAGTAGATTAACATAAAAATAACAAATGTGATCCAAGTGGCAAAATGTGAAGACTTTTAATTTATTTGTGGTATCCTGCGATACATTAAGGATATTTTCTGTGGTGCATCTGAACAAATTGCTGACAGTTGTAACAGACATGCCAAATTTCATTAGCCAACTAAGAAAATAGAGATTTCTATAGATAACTATAGTGTCAGCATGGAGGGACCAGGACAGATTGTTGGCAATCTGGATATCTAAATACTTGAAGCTCTCGAGCATTTCAACTTCATCCCCTTTGATGTAGAGAGGAGCAAGCCCTTCATTGTACTTTCCAAAGCCAATGAAGCTATGATCAATTGTACTATTGAATGAAATGTCTGGTCTAGTCGATAAGTTGAAGCATCTCCCTTCTGACTTGGCTGTCTTGGAGGAAATTCTCGCACTTCATTACCACACAATAATCCAGTCATATTTACAGTACTGATGAATCTGAAAACACTGCACAATAGAAGTGCTGATGTTTTCACATTTTTGTCAGGCACTTGTTGCATTTAAGTTGCTGAATTCAAGACATCAAGTAACTTAAGATTTGTTTTTCTGACAAAGAAACCTATGTGTTCTGCAAGTTTTCCCCTGGTAAAGTGGGTATATCATGTGATTAATATCCAAATTATGATACCACCTGCCTTAGGATATTGTTTATGGAACAACTAATCAAGGACAGCACAGTGATTAGCACTGCTGTCTCACAGTGCCAGGGATCTGGGTTTGATTCCCAGCTTGGGTTCTCCCTGTATCTCCATGGGTTTTCCCTTGGTGCTGTGATTTTCCCCCTCAGTCTGAAGGACATGATGAATACATGCATTGGCCATGATAATTCTTCTTCAGTGTACCCAAACAGATGCTGGATTGTGGCAACTTGGGGATTTTCACAATAAATTCACTGCAGTGTTAATGTAAGCCTTTTTATGACACTAATAAACAAACTTAACACTTTTTGAAAGTGATTGACAGTTTTGGACCAAGCAGTAAAAAACTGGGGACAAACTCAATCGGATGTTCTAAATAGCAGAAACTATTCCATCCATCATGTCTAATACCTGCTCCCAGAGATGAAAGGGCATCACGTTGAAGCCTATCCCCCACCTCCACACCCCTATTTATGCTGTTGTTTATGTCTTTCCTTTTACATAGATTTTCTTTGTGTTGCTTGGAGCAATTCAGGTTGAAACCAGTTTATACACATGTAGCTTTCAGTTTCTCAAGTACCTGTGCTCTGACCCATGACATTTAAAGTCGTTCTGTATTTTCTCCTCTGTCACATTATTTGTAGAGAGATAAAATACTCATCATGTTACTATCAGTTCCAAGCGAGAGATTCTATAATTAATTGCAATTGTTCCTTAGAGATGTCTAAGGGATGTCTTATAAGTGGTTATAAGATGGACCTGCTGAGTGGGTCAGTTCTTGACGAAAGCAGATTACAATCATGGGAATCAAGGTCAGGAATTTATTAACTGAGGAGCATTTGCTTAATTCCTATCAGTAAATCACCACGTTACTAGCATAAAATTTACTTAAGCAAAATTCCCTTGGATCATTTTCTTTTCTGAAAATATCACCGTGGATCAAGTGCAGGTTAAGAGTGGGTGAAAAATCAGTTCCATTTCAAATTGGGGCTGATTTAATTCAAAGTCTCTTAATTGCATGTCAATTCACATTTTTGTCAGGCACTTGTTGCATTTAAGTTGCTGAACTCAAGACATCAAGTAACTTGATTTTTTTTTCTGGCAAAGGATCAACTTTGAATCATTATCAAGGCTCCTTCTAAAGTGATTTCCAAAAACAACCCATGCTGTCCAACAATAAAGAACAAAGAACAATGCAGCACAGAAAACAGGCCCTTCGGCACTCTGAGCCTGCGCCGCTCATTAGTCCAACTAGACTATTCATTTGTATCCCTCCATTCCGAGTCTATTCATGTAAAGACCCCAAAATACTTCATTGAATCTGAAGGTCAAAAGGACACAGCCAAAGGAGCAATGGTGATTGAATAAAACTTGGCCATGGTATTTGCGAGGGTCGTAAAGGAGGTGAAGGTGTGTCAAAAATGATTAGAGAGGATATTCTAAAGTGTGCAACCCAACTGGTTGATTTTCCAGCCATCCCCTGGGGGAGGAAGAATGGGATGTTCCAGTGCATCTGGACAAATTGCTGAGAGTCCAAGAGAGAGATTCTGTAACTAATTGCAATTGTTCCTTGGAGATGTCAAGTGGTTATAAGATGGACCTGCTGAGTGGGTCAGTTATAGATGAAAGCATATTACAATCATGGGAATCAAGGTCAGAAATTTATTAACTTAGGAGCATTTGCTTAATTCCTATCAGTAAATCACCACGTTACTAGCATAAAATTTACCTGAGCAAAATTCCCTTGGATCATTTTCTTTTCTGAAAAGAGATGGAGATGGTTAGCCAATGATTATTGGGGCAAGACGGACATCCGTCACTGTCATAGATTGCATTTCCCACTGCATTCTTTCCTTGACCCACTCCAATTTTAGCAATGGTGAGGAAGCCATCGGGTGGCCTGTCCTTCTGTGGGTCAATTGAAACACAGAAATGGCCAAGTTTTTGCCTGGGCCTCTCGACTCCTGACCTTATTACAGCCCTTGTCCAAATATGGACAAAAGAGCTGAATACAAGGCATAAGGTGAGAACTCCCCTTGACAACAAGGCAGCAACATATTAGCGAGTCTGGCCTGGAGGGCCTCTCACAACATGGATTTGTTGGGAGTTGGGGAGAAAGTTCTGTATGCCAAGTGTGTGGCCAGGTTCTGTTCACTGTGTTGAGCCCAGTGAAATATACCACCAAGGTTCAAGCAGGAGACTAATTCTGTCAATTTGCCAATCTCAAATTTTAAGAATTGGAAAAACATTTATAAAATGAACCAAAGTCACATTGAAGAGATTTTACTGTTATATCGATGCATTCCATTGAAGAATATATAAATGACAGGAGGCAAAATACATTGTACAGAGTCCATTTGCACTATGTTTTAAGAGCAACACAGCATGGGAAACAGGCCCTTCGGCCCAATGAGCCCGCGCCGCCATCATAACTATATAGTAGCAAATCCATTATCCTGTTATATTATTCCTATATAATAATATATATATTATTCCTAATATGGAAAACTCTCACTATAGGGACAATTTGTTTCCCAATCAACCTAAGAGCGAATTTTTGGGTTGTGGGAGGAAACCGGAGTGCCCGGAGAAAACCCACGCAACCACGGGGAGAACGCGCAAACTCCCGCAGACACCGGCCCAATTCCAAGTGTCTGCACAGCCACATCGATAGTCTCTGAGCTGTCATAGTGCCCTTCAGATGGTCCACATAAAGCACTCATTTACGACATGAGGTACCAGGCAACCCATGAATCAACATCCAAGAGCTGTACCCGCACCACCTGCCGAATGCATGCTCAATGTTGGTCAAGTATGGACCGAATTTACCTGTGGAAAAAAGCCGTAGTTAAACAGTCCTAATATATCCCTCTATCTGCATACAGCTCGTGTGGCTGTCCAAGAGACCCTTAAACAGCCCCAGCGTGCCTGCTCCCACCACCTTACTCGGCAACTTTTGTTTCGTCCAAAAATGTGAAATAGTAAGGAATTTGTACTGCACACAGGACAGAGGGAGTAGGTTACTTGTAAATATATGTTGGGCAACATCAGGAATGGAAATATATCCAAGTGAAGAACAGAGCCAAAGGGACTATTGGAACGATTGAACCTGGTAAGACATGCCCTTACTGTTCTTCAACAAAGCAGCAAGCATCTTACTGAAGAGCAGGTGAGCAATGTCACTTTGCTAAGTATGTAAGTATTCTTTATTTGTCAGGAAAGTGTGGTAGCTCTGCAACTTGTACCACTTATGCATGTTTGCTCAGCATAAGTGCCATGCCCAAGTTCTGTCTTCATTTGATGCACCAAATTATGGCAGATGGCAAAAGATTGGATTCCTAAGGTGGAAGAGTCAATTATGTGGGGGTAGAGGGTTAAGGTGCCAGGGCAACGTTTAAAGGAGATGTACGAGTCAGGTTTTTTACACAGAGGGTGGTAGGTGCTTGGAACCTCGCTATCGGGGGAGATAGTGAAAGCAGGTACAATAGAGACTTTTCAAAGACATCTTGACAAGCACATGAATAGGGTGGAAATAGAGAGACATGATCCCTGGAATGGTATGGGGTTTTAGTGCAGCTAGGCAGCATGGTTGGTGCAGGCTTGGAGGCCAAAGGGCCTGTTCCTGTGCTGTAATTTTCTTTGTTCTTTGAATCTTAATGGGGCAGTCTTTGCCAATAGGTGCTCAGTGGAAATTATAAGCAATTCAGTCAAATGTTAAGAAGTGGGTTTGCTCACAAAGGACTGTCATCTTACATAATCCCAAAACTCCTGTAAATAAAATTAAAAGACTGATTGAAGTAACAACCACACAGAAATTATGTGACCTCTACAGTGCAGGAGAGGCCATACAGCCTATCGACTCTGCACCAACTGTCTGACAGAGTATCTTACCGAGGCACTCTTCCCCCGTTCTATTCCTGTGACCCCACACGTGGCTAATTCATCTAACCTACTCATCTTAGGGGCAATTTAGTACAGCCAATCCACTTAACCTGTATATCTTTGGACTGTGGGAGGAAACTGGGTCACTTGGAGTCACGCAGACACAGGAAGAACCCGCAAACCCCACACAGAGAACCACCCACGACCAGAATTGAACCCAGCTCCTTGGTGCTGTGTGGCAGCAGTGTGCCACAGGGCAAGATATATTCTCAATTTAAAAATATAAATAATTTCTGTTTCCATTTGATGTAGATAGTTATGTAGTTCCTGACAGACAGCTTCTTTGTTCAGCCCGCATTAATTTCTTATGAAGAGAAGGATTTAAAAGGTTACCGACTTATTTGAAGAAATATAATGGTGAGAAAGGCAAACTTCACTCAAAAGTTTTGGTGTCGCCACAAAACCTTTAAAATTTTTTTTTGGCTGAACTCTGCAAAAGAAAACCTTAGAATCTGCATTTCAGACATAATTCATTAGCTGTCCAACATATCAAGGTAGTGAAAGGCACTATGTAGATCCAAATATTTATTCTAAGTCATCTATAAACTAGTAGGAAGGTCTTATTGCCCAGTGGGGAGTGTCCCTGCCTTTGAGCCAGAAGTCCTGTGTTTGAGTCCCTTCCACTCACCTGATGAAGGAACAGTGTTCCAAAAGCTTGTAAGTTTACTATCAAATAAACTGGTTGGACTTTAACCTGGTGTTGTGAGGCTTCTTACTTTGAATCCCACCCCAGGACTTGGTAACCAATGGAAGTGTGTTCATAACGCTGCCAAACAGATTATCAAGCCACAAAATCCTTCCCACACGCCAATGGCTGGTGATCAGAGTTAGAGAGGCTCTTGGTCAGCCATGCTGACAGGGGAGGCGATGGCCAAATAGTATTATTGCTCGCTTATTAATCCAGAAACTGAGTTAATGTACTGGGGACTGAGGTTTAAATCCCACCAAGGCGGCTGGTGGAATTCAATAAAAAAAATCTGGAATTAAGAATCTACTGATGACCTTGAAACCGTTGTTGATTATAAGAAAAAAAAAACCCATCTGGTTCACTAATGTCCTTTAGGAAAGGAAATGTACCATCCTTACCTGGTCCGGCCTACATGTAACTCCAGAGCTACTGTAATGTGGTTGACCCTTAACTAGGGATGGGCAATAAATGCTGATGTAGAGATGCCGGCGTTGGACTGGGGTAGTAAGAACTCAGCAAGAATCTAGCAACACCAATTTTAAATCCAACCGATTTATTTGCCAATAAATGCTGGCCAGCCAGTGATGCCCAGGTTCCATAAATGAATAAAAGAAATGCTTGATGTGGAAGCTGATCCTGAAGTGATAAGCCTCTGGTGGCTGATGGTGAACTAATTCAGGAGAAGCCTTGCTATGGGGACAGATGAAATTCTGTCATTTGCCAAAAAAAATACAATAAATCACTATATATTAGAAAGCTCCCTATTGAATACATTTATTCCTTGATTTGTTTTCATCGTACCTATTTTAATATGCCTAATTTAACATGTTAATGTTTCATTTATATGACACCTGTCACAACTTCAGGCCATTAGTACATTGAATACGATGGTAACAGAGGGATATGGTGCCCAGAAGATTTAGGGGTTTTAGTTCAGCCTGTTTGGTGCAGACTTGGAAGGGCAAAAGGCCTGTGCTGTATTTTTCTTTATTCTTTGTATTCCAAAGCATTTCACCTCCTCTTCTCTGAGGGGGTAGTTAACCTTTGGGTTTAAAATACATACACTGCTCTAATATAGGAAATGCTGCACTCAGTTTGTACACAGCAGGTTCCTGCAAACATCACTCTGATCACCAAACAGGTTATCTGGGCATCAAGTTGACTGAGGAGTAAATACTAAGGAGCACATCAGGGATAGTGTCCTTGCCCCTATTTGCTGAAATGGTGCCCGTGGAACCACCTGAGAGTATAGCTAGGGCCTGAGTTTAATTCCTCATTCAAAAGACAGCACAGCTGACAGCAGTTTCTCAGCATTCAATAAATTGCCTCTTAGTGGCAGGGGGAACTAGCTCGGGTAAATGCATGGGGTTATGAGGATAGGGCCTGGTTGGTGCAGATTCAATGAACTGAATGGCCTCCTTCTGTATTGTCAAATTCCATGATAAACTTTGTGTTCAAGTCTCCACTTTGAATGTAATTCGATATGACAAGCAATAAATAATTGTTCAGTTATTTAAATATTTACAAATTATTCTGCCCTGATTTCCTACTTTATTTCTAACGTAGGCCTCGATGTTGTTTCTAAGAACGTGGCATTTTCTGTTCCTTGGATCTGATTTAATAATGGAGGATGGGTAAAAGCTAGTGCAACTAAACACCAATCTGTCTGTCACTTCAAATCTCCTTTAAAATTAGCATTTTAACTTTGTGATTGTAACATTGTAAAGTGAACTCCAGCTGTGAATAACAGGCCACCCAGGATGTCCCCTATGATTCACTGAGGGTTTGAGACCTATTAGTTATCATGCCGGTCCATTTCCCACACATTAAATTGCATATGACTGCTCTTCAGAATGTATCTTTTCAATACATTTGGGCAGTACGTATACATCAGCATTTTTATATTGTTAAGTTCAGTGATGACACATGGCAGATTAAAGAGTACCGGCAGATAAAATGGGAAGGATTTTCTGGCCATTCCTGCCAGTGGGATCTTCCAGTCCCACCAATAATGACCCCTTTTTTGAGGCCAAATTGGAATCCAACTTGATTTTTAAGTTTACTGATGACACCACCGTCATGGATTGGATCTCAAACAATGGTGAGATGGAGTACAGAAGAAAGAATCTGGTAAATGATGTGATCACAATAATCTCTCCCTCAATGTCAATAAAATGAAGGAGATACTCGTTGACTACAGGAGGCATAGTGGAGAACATGCTCCTGTCTATATCAATGGAGGTGAAATGGAAATGGTTGAGAGCTTCAAGTTTTTAGGTGTCCAGGTCAACAGCAACCTGTCCGACTCCCTCCAGATCAACACTATAATTAAGAAAGTCCACCAATGGCTCTACTTCCTCAGGAGGCTAAGGAAATTGGGCATACTTACAATGACTCTCACCAACTTTTATTGATGCACCATTGAAAGCATGCTTTCTAAATTTATCACAGCATGGTATCAGTATCGCTCCCACTGTGTCCAAAACTACAAGAAACTACAAAGTTTGGAAAATGAAGTCCGGTCCATCATGCAAACCAGCGTCCTGTCCATTGACTCTGTCTACATTTCTCACAGCCCTGGAAAAGCAGCCAGCATAGTTAAGAACCCCAAGCACCCTAGACATATTCTGTTCTGTCAGGAAAAGGATACAAAGGTCTGAGATCATGCACTAACTGACTCAAGAACAACTTCTCCCCTGTTGTCACCAGACTTTTGAGTGGACCTACCTCATATTGAATGGATCTTTCTCTGCACTCTTTCCTTTCATTCTCTATGGACCATATGCTTTGTCTGTATAGTACACAAGAAACAATTCCTGTCGCTGTATACTAATACATGTGACAATAGTAAACCAAATCAAAGAGAGTGTGAACAATGAGAAACTTCATTGACAGCGATGGGACTCATATCTGGCCAATGGCAGTCCATCACCGCTGTTGTGGGGGAGGGGCGTGGAAAATCCACCCACAGATGACAGATATAATCCTTTTCAGTAGTATTGAATATTGCATACTGATGGAACTTATTGGTCACTGCTTGGTGGAATTTTAAGTTAATCATAATATTTGTTGGCTTAAAAACAAAAACAATCCATTTTCCAACAAATCAATTTTGGATCTTGAATTCTTCCTTGATAAATTAAAAGCTTCAGTCCCAAAATCATGGGTATTTAATCTCCCTGGCTTCGCTGCAGCAGTGCATTTACGTCCTTTTGAAGGCAAGGTCTCCTAATTAGCTAAAATATAGAACATGCAACCCATAGTTGTGTTCAGCTGCTACTATTGGAAGCTGTGAAATCGATAATGACCATGAAATTGAAACTGCCTATTGCTAGACTATTGCAAAAATACCCAACTTGTTTGCCAACATCTTTCAAGGGAAGGATAAAGGCAAAATACTGTGGATGCTGGAATCTGAAACAATAACAGGGTCATCCTGACTGGAAACTTTAGCTCTATTTTCTCTCCATTGATGCCGTCAGACCTGCTGAGATTTTCCAGGATTTTCTGTTTTAGCTTCAGAGGAAGGAAGCTGCAACCCTATACTTCACTCACCCTGAATGTTTCACTGTTAATCCCTTCAGGACATCTCAGTACAAGCAATAAATACTGGGCTTACAAGTGTTGCTCTTATCCCAAGGTTGAAGTAGAATTGGCAGAGCAAATCCTTCCAGTGTAGCTATCCTGGCTGCATATTTTATTTAACAACAAGATCAATCTCTGAATATCAAATATATTGAGCCTCATTTATTTCTTTTTCATGTGCCTGTAAACTTTTGCCATTTCCATGAATGGAATAAATTGGATCAGTCTCTCTTGTGCTGATCCTCAGAGGCCCCACTTTTGTCCTCCTTCCAGGGTTGGCACATTCAGAGTTGATGTATTTATTGATCTCCTGCTCGCAAGCATATCATAAATTTAATATGTTGTGACGGGATGAGCTGAATGGTTCACAGTTTGATCAGCCTGGTACACTGATGCTGCCTGAAGATTGCTCTGGTGTGCCCCATGAGCAATCCTTTCCATTTCAAAGTTAACAGCCAAGAAATTTCAACCTTTGCTGTGCTGCTTGTAAACCGAGAGAAGAAATGGTAATCCGAAACTGTTGTTGATGCCAATTTCTTACTATAGACAATGACAGTGCTGTTTACAGCAGTACTATGGACAATTCTGATTACCTTGCCTTGCCATAGGAAAGATGTTATTAAACTGGAAAAAATTTACGAGGATCTTTGAATTATAAAAAGAGCCAAGGATTATTTTTCCTGGATCGTAGGAGGCTGAGGGGTGACCTTATAGAGGTTTATAAAATCATGCCGGCATCGTAGCACAATGTTTAGCACTATTGCCTCTCAGTGCCAGTGACCCAGGTTCAATTCCTGGCTTGGGCCACTATCTTTGTGGAGCTTGCACATTCCCATCGTGTCTGTGTGGGTTTCCTCCCATACTCCAAAGATATCTGGGTTAGGTGAATTGGCCATGCTAAATTGCCCCTCAGTGTCAGGTCAACTCGCTAGGGTGAATTATTGGGGTTATGGGGTGAGGTCCTGGCTGGGATTGTGGTTAGTGCAGACTCAATGAGCCAAAATGGTCTCCTTCGCCACAGGGATTCTATGAGGGGCTTGGATAAGGCAATTCACGAAGGCTTTTTCCCAGGGTTAGTCTCTGTGAGTTCCTACCTCACAGAGACTAAGTTTTAACTGTTGTTGTAGATTCCACCACCACCCCATTCCCCCCCCCACCCCTCCCACCACCCCTAAAAAGCACACATCGAGGATAACGTGAGATTGTCATTTTGGGGAGAGTTTTGCATTCGTATCCTTGTGCCAAAAAGCATAGGTTTAAGGTGAGAGAGAATATGTTTTTGAGGGACCTGAGGGCACCTTTTTCACATAAGGTTGTGCATATATGGAATGAGAAGGCGATGGCCACTTGTATTATCGCTAGACTATTAACCCAGATACTCAGCTAATGTTCTTGGGATCTGGGTTCAAATCCCGCCACAGCAGGTGGTGGAATTTGAATTTAATTAAAAAATCTGGAATTAAGAATGTACCGATGACCATGAAACCATTGACTATTGTTTGGAACACCCACCTGGTTCTTTAGGGAAGGAAATCTGCCATCCTCACCTGTTTTGGCCAGAGCCACAGCAGTGTGATTGACTCTTAACTGCTTTTGGACAAGTAGGGATGGGCAATTAATGCTGGCCGCCAGCAATGTCCTCATATCCCACAAATGAATGAACAAAATGAGTTGCCAGAAGAGATGATAGAGAGGGGTATATTAACAATATTTAAAATACATTTGGACAGGTATGGATAGAAAAGGTTTCGAGGGATATGGGTCAAACACTGGCAAATGGGATTAGTTCCATTTAGGAAACCTGGTCAGCATGAGCCAGTTGAGCCGAAGGGCCTGTTTCCGTGCTCTATATCTACATGACTTTAACAGCTGGCAGTGAGATTAAAGCTGAATAAAGTTTCCAATGCTTCATTCATCTTTTTAATTTTTTTTCCGTATAGAGTGGAATGTTCAGCATGATCTCTCATTTCCATCTCCTTCATGTAATTAGTCTTGATGCTAACTAATACCTGGGAGCCTGGTTAAAACACTTGTGAATTACATTGTGCAGTGAAATTCCCAAGCACACGGGAGGCAATCAGCATGTCCTTCTCACCTGATAAGAGAGAAGTGAATGAAAAATTGAGAAGATGTGGCTAATTGAGCAGTGCAATTGACTCCCTGTTATTGCTAATCAACGCTGCATGACCAAGGGGGAGTTCAGCAGGCTTCATCAGATTTTATTCAGCCAGTGGATCTCTCCTGTGTTTGGACAATTTTCAAAGCTCGAATCAAATGCTGAAGCAGTGAAGCAGATTGGAATCATTTCAAAATTCATTGCAAGTTTGTGGATGAACAGTCATGCCTGTTCTGATGCGTTTGACAGGTTGCTTTGGCTGCCATTGCCAAAATACAACCAATATTACGAGGTTAAATGGCCAAGTCTCTTCATTCAGTGCTAACATCCTCATGAAATAGAATCACAGAATCCCTACAGTGGAGAAGGTGGCCATTTGGCCCAATGACTGTCTCTCTAACAGTGTATTTCACCCAGATCCTATCCCTGTAACGCCATACATTTGATGTGGAGATGCCAGCTTTACCCCATTAAGGGGCACTTTTTTTTTGAGCCACAGTCAATCTCCCTGCACATTTTTGGACTGTGGGAGGATTCTGGAGCAACTGGAGGAAAACCACACAGTCACCCAAGATCAGAATCGAACCTGGGTCCCTGGCACTGTGAGGCAGCAGTGCTGACCACTATGCCACCATGTGACATTGTTATGGCCCATGTACCATCAGCATATGAATGCATCCAAATAAAACCAATTTCTCTCATTTTTGAGTAAAGAGCAAAGTACAACTTCAATAGCTTTTGGGAAAAAAGACTCACAGTGAGCTCCCCCAAACAGCACTGTGATAATGACCAGGAAATCTGTTTTTTAATATTGACTGCATTGGTCAGCACTTCTGCTCATCTGCAAAATAGGATCTTTCACGTGCACCTGAGAGAGAAGGTGGGCCTTGATTTAATGTCTTATTCAAAATAAAGCACGTTCAACATTGTGGCATTCCCCAGGTACTGTTTTGGAGTCTTGGCCTTGATTTTGGTGCATATGTTCTGGAATAGATTTGAAATCAGAATTTTCTGACTGCAAGGCAGGAGTGCTCCCCCATGAACAACACCAGAAACACAGGCCAGGCTTGTCCAGCCCCATTCACCACTGATATCTTCTAATCTGCTAAATACCAAGTATTTACCTTGCTAATTCCCCGACACTAAAGAGCAACTTAGCATGGCCAATCAACCTGACCCACACATCTTTAGAGCATTGGAGGAAGTCGGAGCACTCAGAGGAAACCCACACAGACCTGGAAGAATGTGCAAACTTCATACAGACAGTCACCCATGGCTGGAATCAAACCTGGGTCATTGACGCTCTGAGGCAGCAGTGCTAACCACTGTGCTACTATGCTGCCAGTCGAGGGAAATATTGATTGAGGTGTGCTGTTGTTCAATTGCTAATGGTTGGCTCACATATTGCATTGAGTTTTGCTCTAAAGTGTTCGTAACCATGGCCTGATGACTAATTTTGAATGTAGAAATCCACCTCAGGCAGTGGCACAAAGCAGATGATGTTGGGTCGGTTGCAATTGTACGCAGCATCTCGTATCTTTGTTGCAGTTTGTGGAATTAAAGTTGCCTGTGGCAATGTTTAAGAGCACATCATTGGGAATAAGATGAAATGAGGTTTGACATAACATCCTTTTAAGGCTTCAATGGATGGCAGATTGACTGAGCACTGTGAAAGGATCTTGTGGTGTAAACATTGAGTTAAATACCTGAACATATAGGTGGTCATCTAAACTAGATAGTGCACCTAAGCCACAGTTTCCCGAGTAACACAAAACTTGCTTGTGTATTATCTGTTCGCAGGAGCAAGGCAAGATTTTCGGTAGAAGGAAAGATTGATTAAGCTGGAACTGATTCCTTCAGTTCCAGGCAGAGGGGAGCTTAAATTGACATTTATGAAGGGTCTGGATAGAGGGGACCTATGTCATTAGCAGGTAATAACTTGGGAATGTAGATTTAGACTAATTGGTAAATGGATTAGAGAGGAACCGAAGAGAAATTCTTTCTTCCAGGGAGGAGTGGGGGTCTGGAATCGATGCCTGAGAGGCATTGATTGAAAACCTCACTACACTTAATTAATGCTTGAGTATGCACTTGAAGCACTGACACCTGCAGGGCTACAGACAAAGAGCTGGGAAGCAGGATTAGGCAGAAAAGCTCATTGCTTTTTGGCACAGGGCAGGATGTGCCTAATGGTCTTCCACTGTGCTGTGCATTTTCTATGTTTTTCTGCGGCTGTAGCCTATTTCCTAAATCACCTGCCTGGTGTTGATTGTTCTACAAATGACAAAATTCCCATGTCTTTGGCACTCTCAGGCCACCTTCTTCAGCTCCAGTTTCATGATGAGATAAGTGTCATAGCTGTGTCGGCTGTGTCATGGGAATGCAAAGCTTTGCTGTATGATTTAGCACAGCTGCCTCAGGGACCTCGGTTCAATTCTGGGCTCCAGTCCCTGTCTGTATAGAGTTTGCATATTCTTCTTGTGCCTGTGTGAGTTTCTCCCGGGTGCTCCAGTTTCCTTCCACACTCCAAAGATGTGCATGTTTGGTTGATTGACCCTGAATGTCAAAGGGATTATCAGGGTAAAAATGTGGGATTAAGGGTACAGGGCCAGGGTGGAATTGTTGTGTGCAGGCTCGACAGGCCAAATGGCTGCCTTCTGCCCCGTAGGGATTTTATGATTAACTTCCATGAGTGCTGTGGTGCAGCTTAGAAATCAGGACCAACTAAATCAGATCAAATCTGAGTTCAGAATTCTATTTTTGCTTTCAGATGCCCTTTTAATGTCTAACTTGTCAAACATCGCTTGATTTGGTTCTTAAAAAGCTTAGATCCCTTGAGATGTACTTTCTTGCAGCTCAGTTTTGTTAACAAGCTTGAGAATGGGAATCTGGACATCAGCACAAAAAATGTTTTTGATTGCTTTCTCTTGCACTCCTTTTACAGTCTTCCATTTTAATATCACAGTAAATACTAACATTAAATCTTCTGTTACTATTGAATCTTGACTGTACAAAAGTTACTTAATGTTGATTCTTTCAAAGTTTTTTGTTGTAAACATCACCAGTGGGTAGGATATATTTTTAAAGTGGTGACGTTTGCTGTGGTGGTGCCTCTGACCATCTCAGTGGTTCACACTGCAGCCTCACGACGCCAAGGACCTGGATTCAATTCCGGCCTCAAGTCACTGATGTGTGGCATTTTCCCTGAGTCTGTGTGGCTCTCCTCCGGATGTTTGAGTTACCTCCCACAGTCCACAGGTTAGGTTGATTGGCCATGTTAAATTGACCCTAGTGTCAGGGGGATTAGCAGGGTAAATAATGGGGTTACGGGGTTAGGGCCTGGATGGAATTGTGGTTGGTGCAGACTTGATGGGCTGAATGGTCTCCTTCTGAACTGTAGAGATTCCATGAGTCTCTGATGACTCAGTGCTCTGCTTCATACCCCACTCACTGCCTCATTCCTGCCTCCTTCCCACGAAGCCTTCTGCCCCACTCACTGTTTCCATATCCAGGTGACCTCACCTCAATTTATATATATACATTGCTGGGAAAATCTGATTTGCTTAAGGTCTTTTCTTTGACTTGAAAAGTTAGACTTCCATAGAACAAGGACATTAAACTCAGACATTAAGTCAGGAATTACTTGGCATTATACAAGCTATTGTTAATGTAAGACAGTAAGAAAATAGGAACGGCTACTTTTAAAGCACAAATATGAGTGAGAGTCCTGTGTTTGAATACACCAATGTAATTCTGCGGCAAAGTAATGGGCACAGTACACTGTCGGTAATAGTCATGATGTGGAAATGTCAGCGTTGGATGGGGGTAAACACAGTAAGAAGTCCTGGTGTTGTGAGACTTCTCACAGTACGTTGTGCCAGAGTTGACCACAGGAGAATCTCTGTTGACTTAGTTTTTTCCCCAAGAAAATTGCGCATATTGACACAGATTTAGTTTTGCCTAAGGGCTTCTTTCAATAAAGAATATTCAACACCAAGTCATCTATTAAAATATATGAACTTAATCATCCCACAATGAATGTTTGTATGCTAATTACATCATATATGGCTAGTTATGTGACGTAAATAGCCAATGGCTATTGTCGATCAGCAAGGTTGGGAGTTTTAAAGGAGTAAATGTTGGTGCAGGATAGATGACAGCAAAGAGAGATTTGGAGAAACTAAAGATTATTGAGAGCGGAGGCAGTCAGCAGTGTATGGAGGTAATCACGACTTGGAGTTGAACTTCATTATAAACTATGACAGGAGCACATGGGTAGTACAGTGGTTAACATTGCTGCCTCATAGTGCCAGGGGACGCGGATTCGATTCCTAGCATCGGGTGATTGTGTGGAGTCTGCACATTCTCCATGTATCTGTGTGGTTTTCCTCAAGGTGCTCCAGTTTCCCCTCATGCCAAAGATGTGCAGGTTAGGTGGATTGACTGCGCTAAGTTGTAGTGTCACAAGATGTGTCGGTGAGGGGGAATCAATATGGTAAATATATAGAGTTACAGGGATAGGGTGGCAGGGAATTTTGGTGCAGGCAAGATGTTCTGTTGGAGAGTTGGCGTAGACTTGATGGGCCAAATGGCCGCCTTCTGCACTGGAGGGATTCCAGTTCTAATAAAGGGTCTTTAAAAGTAGAACCACATTTGCAGGATTAGGGAAGCACTGAGTTTCATCTTAAAAGTGTCCTTTTTAATTGTTCTAATGTATTCTGAGAGCCTTCATCCAATGGGATCTCAAGAGAGATCTTGCTACTCTCTGTCTCAAGCAATTAGTTCATCAAAATTCTGCATTTGCGCATCATTTTGCACACAATCGACTGGCCACTGAGAGAAGAAAAAAAAAGAATCTGTTTCACCATCATTGCCCATAGCATAAAAATCAAGTTTTGTTTTTGATCAACAGTAATGAGTTCAATTTTGATTAGTTTTGCTTTAAGCAGTGAATGCTGTTGGGATTTTTTTGATGATATTAAGGAACTATTTCGACATGCATTGAACTCACTGAAGACCTATAGATGATGATAATATCTATTCATAATCCAGAATGTTCATGGGTGGCACAGTGATTAGCACTACTGCCTCACATAGGCTGATGTTGAGTAAACTGATCACCATCACTGGGGGAGGCAACAAAATCAGAAATCTTAGTTCAGACCTGATCCTGTGAAATGTTTGTGTTGTGAAAGGTGCCTTTCTCGTTCCCATCTCTGCTTTCCCCTGATCCTTTCATACAAATACTGATTAGGTGGGTGAACTATCATGGGGCTTTTGGTGCCTCTGGAGCAACATCTCAATGGGAACACTGCCATCAGGAGGCAAATTATTTGATTGTGGGGGATGGTGATGGTTCGAGACTGGAGTAGGGGAGATGGGGCAGTGGGGAGGGGCGAGGTAGAATAAATACTCCATCAGCAACAGTTTGAAAAATTGACACCAAACTTTAACATATTTTTCGATCTCTCTTTAATAAAGAGTTCTTTAAAAATTGAAACATGAGTTTCAAGATATATTCCAGCTATAGAATTGGAGAATTTAGCTGAGAGGAGATGAAGTTTATTTATTGGTGTAACAAGTAGGTTTACATTTACATTGCAGTGAAGTTACTGTGAAAGTCCCCTAGTCGCCACACTCTGACATTTGTCTGGCTACACTGAGAGAGAATTTAGCATGAATAATACACCTCACCAACACATCTTTCACACTATGGGAGGCAACCGGAACACCCAGAGAAAACGTGCACAGTTAATCAAGTCGAGAATTGAACCCGGATCCCTGGCACTATGAGGCAGTAGAGCTAACCACTGTGCCACCCATGAGCATTCTGGATTATGAACAGATGATATCATCATCTATTGGTCTTCAGTGAAGTCAATGCATGTTAAAACATATCACCAAAAAAATCCCAACAGCGTTCACTGCTTAAAGCAAAACTAATCAAAGTCAACTCATGACTGTTGATCAAAAAAAAACTTGATTTTTATTACATGGGCAATGATGGTGAAATAGATTCTTTTTTTCTTCTTCTCTCAGTGGCCAGTTGGTTACATTTAGAAATGAGTGACGAGATTTAATTGTGTGCAAAATGATGCGCAGATGCTGAATTTTGATTAACTAATTGCTTGAGACAGAAAGTAACAAGATCTCTCTTGAGATCTCATTGGATGAAGGTTCTCGGAATACATTTGTACAATTAAAAAGGATGATTTAAGATGAAACTCAGTGCTTCCCTAATCCTGCAAATGTAGTTCTACTTTTAAAGACCCTGTGGTGTTGCCATATGATGCTGTTGACAAGACAAATCCTCACTGATCTCTAATCTATTGATTTTGTTTAACAACCAGTTCAACTATTGAGACCCTGCAATCTCAGAAGGCAGTTTAATGGTCACTTACTGCCAAAGATGCGTTAGCAAATCAAAGAAATAAGTTCACAAATTTTAGTTTTGATCCTGTGCTTGAAAATTCCAGAACTTGTGTCCTGAGATTGTCAACCAATCTTGTGATAAATATCGATAGGATTACCAGTGGCACATTGGTTAGTCCTCAGGACTAACCAGGGACCCGGGTTCGATTCCCGGCTTGGGTCACTGTGTGTGCAGAGTCTGCATGTTCTCCCTGTTAACTGTGTGGATTTCACCCACAGTTTAAAAGATGTGCTGGTTATGTGCATTGGCCATGTTAAATTCTCCCTCATTGTACCTGAAAAGGCAGAGTGTAGTGACTAAGAGATTTTCACAGTAACTTCATTGCAGTGTAAGTGTAAGCCTACTTGTGACTTTTTTTTAAATAAGGGACTTTTTGTCATGCTTCTTTAACTTTTATAGTCTTTCATCTGGAAGAAATAGATTAATTAAGAAGTTCAAACTCATGCCTTTGTGGCATATTTGGTTATTTTGCCTCTTTGGCCATTTCTTCACCTTCAGAACGTTCTGAGCAGAATTTCATGCCCTCCTTCTTCACGGGTTTGACAGATGACATCCCACCACCTTCCAAACTTCATGCAATAAAGCCCATGGTGGGAAAGCCAGTTGATAGTGTCCTCCATCCCCATCTCCCTTAAGTAGGCATTAATTGTCCACTGCTGCTATTAAACCAATGGCAAATGTGGGGCAGGCGACTATGTGGTGAGGTGAGGCCCATTGCTCGCTTGTCAAGTGGCTGAGCAGTACAAGATGCATCATGCCTTCCCTCCAGAGACCCTTATTGCTTCCACAAGATTCTGCCCTCTTTATTCAAAGTGAAGTTTAACAATGGCATGTTGTGTACTTGCACCAAAGTTGTTTGACATCTTCTCCTATTTTCTCTTGCACTCTGTCCAGCGTAAAGATTTCAGGGAAGAAACATAGAGACTAGAAGCAAGAGTAGGCCCTTTGGCACATTGAGCCTGCTCTACCATTCATTTTGATTATGGTTGATTATCAAATTCAGTATTCTGATCCCACCTTGATCCCTTTAGTGCCAGGATCCCTACTGTGCAGAAGAGGCCATTCAGCCCATTCAAGTCTGCACCAACTCTATGACAACAAATCTCAGCCTTTTCCCCCTGCTGTACCTCCGTAACCCCACACATTTACTACCCATCTAACCTACACATCTTTGCACTACGGGTGAAACTGGAGCACCCGGAGGAAACCTATGCAGACATGAGGACAATGTACAAACCCCACACAGTCACTCAAAACTAGAATTGAATGCAGGTCCCCAGAGCTTGAGACAGCAGTGCCAACATTGAACAGTTTTCAACCAGTCTCGATTGAGAACGAAGACCACAGTGTTATTGTTCTAATACCTGTTTGCTGCTGCAGCTTTTGTGAATTGAAGACCTGCTATCAATTCTAAGCACCTTCTCGACTACTGCTGAAAAATTGCAGCTGATAGTTAGCCTACAGAAGACAGTGACAATAGTTCAAGGTGATCAACTCAAAACAGCACTAGAATTAAATAACACTTCATTGAAAAATAGAGACCAATTCCAATACCTGGGGTCAACAGTGTCAAATTAAATGAAACTAGATGAGATATCAACTCCTACAGCTGTGGCACTTGGAAAGCTTCTGGCAAGAGTTTTGAAAAAATCCCAAACTTACAAATGCCACACGATGAAGAATTTATAATGCCTGCATAGCAGGCAACTGCTGTTAAAACTTGAACTGCATATCAGAATCAGGAGCACATCTCATATGGGAACATAAGAGCAGGAATAAGCTATTTGACCCCTTGAACCTACTCCACCATTTGACAGAGCATGGCTGATCTTCTACCTCAACACCATATTCCCACATGATCCCAATACCCCTTAATGCCATTGGTATCTAGAATTCTGATAGGAATACAGGAGCAGGAGTAAGCAATGTGTGTTGCTTGAGAAGGATCCTTGGGATCCACTCATCCCAATACATCACCCATCTCATGCAGGAAGTATTATGACAATGCTCAAGCAACATGCATAAGCCATATTGTTGGAATGGACGATGGTTCTCTTCTGAAAGATGTGCTGTTGTTGAGCTTGATGGTGCTTTTCAACCTGTTGGGCAGCCAAAATTAAGCAAAGAAAGATCCATGTAAGCGAGACATCATTTCGTACCAGACTGACTCCAACAACTGGGAACAGTTTATACATTTTTATTCATTCATTGTGGGATGTGGGTATCACTGACTGGCCAACATTTATTGTCCATCCCTAATTGTCTGAGGGCAGTTGAGAATCAACTACATTGCTGTGGCTCTGGAGTCGCATGTAGACCCAACCAGGTAAAGACAGCAGATTTCCTTCCATAAAGGATATTAGTGAACCAAATGGGTTTCTCTGACCATCAGCAATGGTTTCACAGTCGTCAGTAGATTTTTAAGTCCAAATATTTTTTATTGAATTCAAAGTGGAATTTGTCCCTGGATCTCCATGACATCAGCTGAGTTTCTTGATTAACAGTCTAGTGATAATATCATGAGGCCATCACCTCTCCTAAAAAAAAAACTTAGTGTTGAAGTGATCACACTGAAATGGGGAAATTTGAACATCTGTATCTTCAAATTTCTGCCTAAGAGTGACATTGCAAGAAGGTGCATGAATGATGGATTATCTACTGTAATTGATAAGGTTGTGTTCAAATTGGATTTTACTTGCACTTGAAGAATTTGAACAGTGGAAGAGAAGATGAAGATGTAAATCATTGGTACTAATGCAAAACCAAAGTGAACACTTAGTAAGCTTATATTAACACTTCAATAAAACTGCTGTGAAAATCTCTTAGTTGCCACACTCTGGTGCCTGTTTGTGTATTCTGAGGGAGAATTTAGCATGGCCAATGCACCTAACCTGTACATCTTTGGAATGTGGAAGGAAACTGGAACATTCTGAGGAAACCTCACAGACATGGGGAGAACGTTCAGACTCCGCACAGATAATGACCCAAGACAGAAATCGACCCCGAGGCTTTTGACGCTGTGAAGCAGCAGTGCCAACTGCCATGCCGCTGCACTGCCCCTGCGAAGTAAATCCCCAATAATGCCGTAAGTTTAAATGTTTTAGCCACTTCTTCAAAACAGATTAAGTGGAGCACTAAGCAGGAAAATACACCATGTACTAATGACAACTAATTTGAGAAATGCAAATCAATGTATACCATTTTAATGAGTGAATCCTCAAATTTGTTTGCTCCTTTCCCTTTCTGCTATTGTTTATCATGCCATTTTTATACTCCTCTCATGACATGTTTCTGGTCAATGATAACCCACTGGATCTTGATGGTCAGGGATGACGATACCACTGAGTGTTAGAGAGAGGTGGGTAGACTTGCAACTTGGATATGCTTGGCACTTGAGTGGTGTGAATGTTAGCTGCCACTTATTAGTTGAAGACAGAATATTGTTCCAGTCTTGCTGCATGCAGAAATATGTGGGGAATTGTGAATAGAACAGAACATTGTTCAATCAACAAAAAAACATCTAGATCTCATGACGGAAGGATGATCAGTGATGAAGCAGCTGAATATGGTTGGGTCTAATTCCCTAACCTGAGGAACTCCTGCAGTAATGTTGAGCTGAGATGATTGGCCTCCCACAATCTTCCTTTCTGCTGGGTATGACTTCACTCAGTGGAGGCTTTGCCCTCAGTTGCCACTGAGCGTAATTTTGCTCAGATCTGTTGATGTCACACTCAGTCAATTGCTGCTTTAATGTCAGGGACAACCTTTCTTGTCCATGTTAAGGCCAAGACTTAAACTGAATGTTCCTGGGGCAATTCAAGTTGAGCTCTGGTGAGCATGTTATTGGTATGTAATAGCCTCTTGATAGAATTGTTAATGACATCTTCCATCACTTTGCTAATGATTGATAGTAGATTAATGTGCAGGAAGAGACTGGATTTAATTTGCCCTGCTTTTTGTGAACAGGACATAACTGGACAAGTTTCTGCTTTGTCAGGTGGATGTTTGTGCTTGCCTGTAAGGGAGCAGCTTGATAAAAAGCATGGCTCGTTCGTAAGTCTTCAGTGCTCAAGCAAGTTGTCTTCAGTATAACAGCTGGAATGTTTTCAGGGCCCATAGACTCTGCAGCATCTATTACTTTAAACAGTTCCTTGGATCTGGATTTTCCACTGTCATTTATATTGAGCAAGTATGGTGACAAGAATGGAGGATCTCAGGAGAGTTCCCTCATCATATTTCATGCCGACATAAAAGCGTGATATGATTGTCCATTGGCCCATAAGTAGTGGGACATGTTTTCTGATGTTCAGCATTAGGGACGTAACATGAATGCACTAACATCTAACTCACTGGCTCCAGTCCTGAGTCAAGCCAACAAACTTCTCCCCGCCTCTCCACTCCCACCCAGCAGAGAATCCATTCATGTCAGCATGAGAGCAGAACAACGTGAAAGCCAACTGGTTCCCTTCCCCCCACCCAAAGGTGGAGATGAACAGACCTCCCAGTGTAGCTCAGGTGAATTCAGAACTCAGAGAGGAGAGACTCATGCATGGACAGTGCCTGGACAATGATACCTGGGGGTGGCACGATGTCTTCTTTGTGCTGCTGTCGTGTTTAGAAAATGGCGCCCTGATCTTTGAGGGAACATAAGAACATAGGAGCAGGAGTAAACCATCGAAACCCTTGAAGCTTGCCCCACCATTCAATAAGATCATAGTTGACTTGAAGTGGATCAGTTCCACTTTCCCGCTTTGTCCCCATAACCCTTAATTCCTTTGTCTATCAGAAACTATCTACCCGTGACTGAAATATATTCAGTGAGGTAGCTTCCATCACTTCAATGGGTAGAGAATTCCAGAGATGCACCATCCTTTGAGTGAAGACGTTCATCTTCAACTCCGATCTAAACTGCACCCCCCCCCTCCTTATTTTGAGGCTGTGCCCTCCAGTACTGCTACCCTTTCTAACCGGGAAGAATCTCTCTCTACCTCTACCCTATCCTCTATGTCACTATAAGATCCCCCCTCAGCCTTCTAAACTCCAAGGAGTACAGACCAAGTCTATTCAATCTCTCTTCATAGGCTAACCCCCTCATCTCCGGTATCAGCCTAATGAACCTTCTCTGCACTCCCTCCAAGGCCAGTATATCCTTCTGCAAATGCAGTAATCAAAACTGCACATCATACTTCAGCTGCAGGCTCACCAGTACCCTGTACAGTTGCAGCAAGACCTCCCTGCTTTTATATTCTATCCCCCTTGCTATAAAAGCCAACATTCCATTTGCCTTCTTGATCACCTGCTGCAACTGCAGGTTGGGCTTTTGCACTTCATGCACAAGGACACCCAGGTCCCCCTGCACTGTAGCATACTGCAGCTTTTTGCCTTTTAAATAATAATCCCTCCTACTATTATTTCTACCAAAGTGGATAACCTCACACTTGCTAATCTTATACTCTTATGCCAGATCTTCGCCCACTCACTCAACCTATCCAGATCCCTCTGCAGACTTTCCACACCTTCCACGCAATTTGCTTTTCCACTCATCTTCGTGTCATCAGCAAATTTTGTTACCCTACATTCAGCCCCTTCCTCCAGATCATCTATGTAACTCATGGGGCTTATGTTGCTAGAGAGATATGTGAACCAGTGGCATTACATTGTGGGACCTAACCCTTTAGGTTTTTTACTCTGAATGTTAGTCACTAGAACAGAGAAAGCCACCCTTGATGTTTGTGGCTTCAACGCTGCTTTTCTTACACAAAATCATTTTTTGCCTTTTTCTGCACTTTATATCACACTAAGTGAATCAAATTGGCTGCAGACTGGCATTTGTGATGCTGGGTACTTCCAAAGGAGGCCAAGGTGCAGTATCCATTCTGCACTTCAAGCTGAAGAATATTGTTGACATGTCATTTTTAGGTGTTGCTCCTGACATGCCCTTCTGCATTCTTCATTGTATCAGGTTGACCCTGGTTTGGTGGTAATAGTAGAGCGGGGGATATGGCAGGCCATGGAATCACAGATTCTGGTTGGGTATAATTCTGCTGCTGATGATGACCAATTGTGTCTCATGGCTGCAAAAGTTGCTAGACCTATTTGAAATGTATCATTTTTAACACAATATTAGGGCCACATAACATGGATAAATAGTTCTGTCAGTGTGAAGACCAGATTTTGTCTCTACAAGACAATACCAATATTGTCTGTATCTGTCTGTTACTGTACTAGAACATAGAATATGTTCTATGTTGTAATATGCTAATGGACAGATACACTTGTGGTAGGCAGGATGCTGAGGATGAGTTAGGTATGTTTCTTCATATGCAGCAGGTGATGAGGGAACTCATTGGAGGATCTGTGTCCTTTGGGGATTTAGTCTTCTTGGCCTATACTAGTGCTGCCGAATTCTTCTTGGTGATGGACATTGAAGTTTTACAGCCATGATATGTTCTATGCTCTTGCCACATGAAAAAATACCGAGTGATTTTTGCTTTTGACTCTCAGTTCTTATGATTGTAAGTAAAAGCGATCTCTTTCAGCATTTGTATGACCCCTGTGTACAGCTGCACAAAAACTCTCAATTCTACTTCAAAGAGAAAACATTACCAGGCTGCTTTTTTTTTTAAATTAGTGTCACAAGTAGGCTTACATTAATACTGCAATGAAATTAGTGTTTAAAAACCCCCAGTCGCCACATTCCGGCGCCTCTGAGAGAGAATTTAATATGATCGGTGCACTTACCCAGCATATCTTTTGGACTGTGGGAGAAAACGGAAGACCCAGAGGAGACCCACGCAGACACGGGGAGAACATGCAAACCCTGCCAGTTAGTGACCCAAGCTGGGAATCGAACCCATGTCCCTGGCGCAGTGAGACACAGTGGTTAGCACTCTGATGCCCTTTTCCCCCTACAGTCCCTCACAATTAACTTGCCACTTACATGGGCTGAAGCAAAAAAAATTGCCTGCCTGTACTATCAGTCAGTATTTAAATTAGTCAGTTTCTAAACTGTCAAGACAGAACTCTGTCCTGCTGGACCCTGTGCATCTCATGGCTCATCTAAGTTTAACTGTGAAGGTCACATTGGTGGTTCAAATAATGATAAACAGATCAAGAGCCTCTTGGTGAATCAGAGAGAAACATCTCCTCTAATATCTATAAAATGGTTCTGAATATTACTATAGAAACAATCAGAAGATTAAACCTTCATTAAAATGACAAAGTGCCAGGAGAAATTTGATGCACAGTGAGGGAAAGAATTTTACATAAAAATCAATTTTACCACACTCGCCTCTGTTTTAAATTTAACCTGTAGGATTGGTGATAAGCTAATTATATTGAAATAATGTTGTGTAAAAATTATAATTAGGAATTGCTGTTTTTTTCTGTGACCTTGATCTGCTTTTCATTTTCAGCTGGGTTTTATGTGTATATACAGATAGTGGAGTCTCTGTACGTTGACTGAACACTAACTTAGACTTGGTAGGTTATTTGAGGATTTCTCGTAGATCTGCAATTAATTTGCATTACAGATTGTTGGCTGTCATTGACTGAGCCAAACTTGAATAAGTCAATCTTGACAATCACTCAAATCGGTCATTATAAACCCATCATCTCAAGATTAGCATACTTCATCTTCACTTAATTTCAAATGGACCAAATGCTTTGTGGTTTTGAGAAACTTCCCCATAACTTGGTAAAATTAAGGTGAAATTTGGTTGCAAGTTATTCTAACCTTTCAGCAGCTTTGGTTTATAAATGTGTTAACTTTGGCAAAACAATTGCCAGATCACTGTGTCGATCCCGATGCTGCAAAACAGCCTGTACCACATTTTAAAGTCAAGTTTATTTCTTAGTCAAAAGTGAGGTTTCATTGCAATGAAATTATTGTGAAATTCCCCTAATTCCACAATTAATGGCTTCCTCAAGTATGACAGAAATCAAAGTGAAAAGAAATACATTAAATTTAGTCAGCCCTCTGAAGATGGGTTGGGAGATGGAAGGCACAGTAAACCTTACCATTGAGTACAAACATTGGCAGGTCATGCTGCTGCTGGACAGAATCTTAGTTAGGGCTCATTTAGAATATTGTGTACAATTCTGGCTGTTGCACTACTTGAAGGATGTGAATGCTTTGGAGAAGGTACAGAAGAGGCTTACCACTATGTCATCTGGTCTGGAGGAAATTAGCTATGAGGAGAGATTGGATAAAATCAGAACAAGAAGGTTGAAGAGTGACCTGATAAGGTTACAAGATTGAGGGACATGGAGAGAATGATAGTCAGAAGCTCTTTCGTAGGGTAGAAAAGTCAAGTATTAGGGGACATAGATTTAAAGTATGTGGGAAAAGTTCAATGGAGATGCGCGAATCAAGTTTTGTACACAGAAGGTGGTGAATGTCATAGAATCATAGAAACCCTACAGTGCAGAAAGAGGCCATCTGGCCCATCGAGTTTGCACCGACCATAATCCCACCCAAGCCCTACCCTCGTATCCCTGGACACTTACCCACTAATCCCTCTAACCTACACATCTTAGGACACTAAGGGATAATTTTAGCATGGCCAACCAACCTAACCTGCACATCTTTGACTGTGAGAGGGAACCGGAGCACCCAGAGGAAACCCACACAAACGTGAGGAGAATGTGTAAACTCTACACAGCCAGTAACCCAAGCTGGGAATCAAACCCAAGTCACTGGAGCTGTGAAGCAGCAGTGCTAATCACTATTGCTACCATGTCGCCCAGGGATGGGGTGGGAGCAAGTACATCATTTAAGGGGCAACCAGACAAAGTCATGAATAGGGTGGGAATGGAAGGATACGGACTCCGTAAGTGCATCCAGTTTTAGTTTAGGCAGGCATCATAAGCAACGCAGTTTGGAGGGCTAAGGGCCTGTTCCTGTGCAGTACTGCTATTTGTTCTTCATTCTAAATGGAAGCAAGAAGGGTTGGGAAAGGAATCAAAGGAAGTTCTCAGGTGCAGCAATCTCAGCATTGTGCTCGCTAACCGTCTAGGGTCAGACAGTGACCAAATAAGGACCACTCCCATCCCCACTGGCATTTTACTAGTATTTAAAGAGGTCATTGCTTTATGGGAAAGCCAGCAACTAAGCCCTGCGAGCCTCTGGATGAGTTCCTGGATTAGGGAGATGGAGTATGGGAAAGAGGGGATGGCCTTTCTTTATGATTGGACCATGCTCGTGGATGGGGACCCTCACAAACAACAACATTTCCAAGGTGACAGCAATGTCAGTTGATACTGCAACCCCAGTTAATTGGGCCTCTGCTTCTTTAATTAATTTTTGATTTGATTTATTATTGTCAGATGTATTAACATAAAGTGAAAAGTATTGTTTCTTGCAAGCAATATGGACAAAGCATACTGTTCATAGAGAAGGAAAGAGAGTGCAGAATGTAGTGTTACAGTCATAGCTAGGGTGTTGAGAAAGATCAACTTAATGTGAGGTAGGTCCATTTGAAAATCTGATGGCAGCAGGGAAGAAGCTGTTATTGAGTCAGTTGATCCATGATCTCAGACTTTCGTATCTTTTTCCCATGGAAGAAGGTGGGAGAGAATATGTCCGGGATGCCCGGGGTCTTTGATTGTGCTGGCTGCCTTTCTGAGGCTGCAAGAAATGTTGGCAATGTCAGTGGATGGGAGGCTGGTTTGCATGAAGGATCGGCATGCATTCACGACCCTTTGTTGTTCCTTGCAGTTTTGGGCAGAGCAGGAGAATTTATCTGGCCTTTAAGGATTACTCAGCAAGGAGGTACCTTCTCCTCCTCCCTGCAGTGGTCATCTCTATTGATAACATTGCCAAGGCAGATCAGCTGCCAGCCTTTTGAGTCAGAGATATATTGCCTCCTTTAATTGGAAGACAGTCCTGGCAATGGCCTTTTAATTGACCATCACCAGTAAAGTGTTGGCCATTGGTGTGCTACAACCTGCATAGTCTGGTGGCAAATGGTATATCATTTGGAAATATTCCAGCTAATGTTCCATATAAAAATATTCATATTTGCAGCAGGTTGCGTAATATGATTGAGCTGACCGGCAAATTTGAAATATCATTGACTCAAGTTCAAGAGTTGAAGGTAGTTTCAGAGGCTGGATGGCACAGCGGTTAGCATTGCTGCCTCACAGCGCCAGAGTCATGGGTTTGATTTCCTGGCTTGGGTCACTGTCTGTGTGGAGTTTGTACCTTCTGCTCCTGTCTGTGTATGTACAATTTCCTCTGGGTGCTCCAGTTTCCTCCAACAATCCACACAGTGTACTGGTTAGGTGCATTGACCAAGTCCTCCCTCAATGTATCCGAACAGGCGCCAGAGTATAGCAACTAGGGATTTTCATAGTAACTACATTGCAGTGTACATATAACCCCATTTGTGATATTAATGAATGAACTTTAACTTAGTAGAGCACCTGAACATAAGCTGCAACATGAAATGCAACAAGAGCTTGCAACCTCAAATCTCCTTTTCTCTCCTCCCATATTTTGCAGTGTCATGAAAATGTATTTGACAAACCATTTTTCAAAATTAATGGCAATGAGATTCAGAAAGAAATCTTTATTTCCATGATCTCAATGCCACATTCAATACATTCTATACACATTGTAGAGTATAGGGCTAATGGTAGGGCTCTTAATAGTGTTGAGGAACAGAAGGATCTTGGTGTATGTGTCAATAGATCCCTGAAAGTAGGCAGTCAAGTGGATAAAGTTGTTAAGAAGGCATATGGAGTCTTAGCTTTTATTGGTAGGGGGATTGAATTTAGGAGCCGCAGCATCATGTTGCAACTGTACAAAACTCTAGTGCGGCCGCACTTGGAGTATTGTGTGCAGTTCTGGTCCCCACATTATAAGAAAGATGTGGAGGCATTGGAGAGGGTACAGAGGAGGTTTACCAGGATGTTGCCTGGTATGGAGGGCAGGTCTTATGAAGAGAGGCTGAGGGATTTGAGGTTGTTTTCGTTAGAAAGGAGGCGGCTAAGAGGGGATCTTATTGAAGCATATAAGATGATTAGAGGTTTAGATAGGGTGGACAGTGATAGCCTTTTTCCTAGGATGGAGAAAGCTAGCACGAGGGGACACAGCTTTAAATTAAGGGGTATGAGTTATAGGACGGATATCAGAGGTAGGTTCTTTACTCAAAGAGTGATTAGGGAGTGGAATGCCCTGCCTGCAGCTGTTGTAGATGCGCCAAGTTTGGTGGCGTTTAAGAGGTTAATTGATAAGTATATGGAAGAGAAGGGAATGGTTTAGTTTGGAGGGGCATTGCTTTTTATTTTGGTCGGCACAACATCGAAGGCCGAAGGGCCTGTTCTGTGCTGTTATGTTCTATGTTCTATGTTCAAGAAAAATGATCATGCAGGAACATTTGTGGATTGTAACATTTAATATAAATGTGGGAAGTATTGTAACATGAAAAGAAAGAGAAAATAATGGATAATTTCTCGAGATATTTTCACTGACAAAGTGAATTTAAAAAATACACAAATAAAAATGTTATTGTAAGTAAATCATTTGAGTTGAGAAAGGCTGGTTCAGAATAGGTTTCCAATCATGGAAAAGATGAAAGAAGTAACAGATTGTAGTCTAGACACAATTGCATCAAAGGCAGTACAGAAGGTCAATGGCATTGTTTGAGTTTTACAAAAATTGGATTAGCTGCAGATGTGACCAGGTTCTCTACTAAAGTAAGTCAAAAAAGTACAAAAGAGGAGGTCATCACAATGTGACTGAACTATGTATTTGTACATGCCTCTCTTTATTCATTGATTGCTGCCATCATTGTCCCTAATTGCTGCCATCACTGTCCCTAATTGTCAGTGCAGATATTGTTGTGTGGTTTCATTGACAATTTTTTTATTACCCAATCCGAAGTATATTATTGAAATATGATTAGCCTACTCCCTGGATTAATTATAATGAGTACATATGGTGTTGAGCAGCATGGCACTGATTAGCATTTCAGTCTCACAATGGACCCAGGTTCAATTTCGGCCTCTATGTGGAGTTTGCACATTCACCTCGTAACTGTGTGGGTTTCCTCCGGATGCTCTGGTTTCCTCCACAGTCCAAAGATATGTGGGTTAGGTTGATTGGCCATGCTAAATATTGCCCCTCAGCATGTCACGGGGATTAGGAGGGTTACAGTGATAGGACGTGGGTGGGACTGTTGTTGGTGCAGGCTCAATGGGCCAAATAGCCTCCTTCTGCACTGCAGCTTCTATGATTGAACCAAAAATATTTTATTCGCATTGATCAATAATTTAAAGAGCCAGATTTTCATTGGTCGACATCAAATGTCTTTAACACTGGTGGATGGAAACTGGATACAAAAATCTCAACTCTGTTTCTCATGAAACCCATTTTTGCAGATAAGCAGGAAGGACCAGAGCGTGAATCTCATAGTTGGGAAATTGGAACTCAACAGGGAAATTTGAAATTGATATTGCAGTCAGAGATTCCATTTTCACTGTTCCAAGAAGTTTAACTTGTAATGTGGGAATCATACATTGATGCTGTTGAAGGGTGGGTGAATATTGTTTAAAGGTCATCATGTGAAGTTATTTATACCAACAGGCCTTTAAAAATAATATAGAAATGACAGGTTGAGGCACAGTGTTAGAGTTTTAAAAACATTATCTTTTTGACTGTTTTAATTGACAGACCATCTGAAGTAGTTTAAAAAGTTACCAGCCATTTTGGCATTCCCTATAGAATTGGTTAAATCTCACATTTCCTAAGGGCTGTTATTTTATTTAAAGTCATTATGAATGCTTGACTGAGTTTCAAAGCAATATTTATCTCAATGGGAAGAGATGTTAAGTTTTGATTGATAACATAAAGAAGAAATAAAGGATTAGTTGTTATTGATACGGTTACTGGATAATAATTTGTTTTTTGTAATAGGTTGAATGCATGAGGGCTTTACAATCTTTCAATACGTTTAATTTATAAGAGTTATTTTCCAATGTCAAATGTTTACACATGAGAGCTCCATCAGAATTTTTGAAAGATTTGTTTTCATTTCAACATGTCTTCTGATATCTGCCCAGAATGAATACTGTGTGAGGTGACATGAAGATGGTATGGGGCATGAAGAGGCATAATCTTTAAGCCTGGTAAAAATGCAGTCATGAGTTGGCATGGAGGGGCATTGTCATATGACGGATCATAGAAGGTGGGTAGGGAGAACCTGTTGACATGGAGGCAGCACAAGGGTCTTAGGATATGGGCCTAACAGTTTATAAAACAACTTGGACAAGCTCTCAAGAACAAAGTGGCTGTGTATCCACCTAACCTCATGGTCATCTTTGAGCTGTTTGTGTGGCCAGTGGGCACTGAACATCCTGTCTCATCTCTTTGAGCTAAAGCTGGAAGTAATAGCCCTACTTCAACGAAAGTGCATCTGATGAGTCAGGAAATTTCCCAAATGGAGCTACCACTTTGATAGCTAAAACCTGGCTCTAAATCTTTTTGTTATAAGTTTCCACTTGCCCTTCTTCCAATTCCCTGTACCAAATGTAAGGATAGCCTTAAGAAGCTAAGTCAGTATGGTTGTTGAGCTTGCCATCACCAAAATAATGTTTACATTTAGTTTAAAATGGATGTTGCCTGGTCTTGAAGGAGTTAGCCGTGGGGAGATTTTCAATGAAGTCAAATTGTTTTCAATGGAAAGACAGAACTATGAGAGGCATAGGTAGGATGGATAGTCAGAGGCTTTTTCCCAGGGTGCAAGTTTCAATTACAAAGGGGCAGAGGTGCAAGGTTAGAGGGGGGAAATCTTCAGGGAGATGTGTGGGAGGGAGTTTTCATGCAGAGTGGGTGCCTGGAACATGCTGCCAGAGGAAATGGTGGAAGCAGGCACATCAGCAACATTTAAGAGGCATCTGAATGGATACTGGAATATTGAGGGAATAGAGAGATACAGTCCAAGTAAGGGCAGAAGGTTTTTTTTTAGTTTAGTTGGGGCAAGTTCAGCTCATGCTCAGCGCAGGCTTGGAGGACTGAAGAGCCTGTTCCTGTGCTGCATTTTCTTAGATGTGGAGATGTCAGTGTTGAACTGGGATGGACACAATAAGAAGTCTTACAACACCAGGCTAAAGTCCAATAGGTTTATTTGGAATTGTAAGTTTTTAGGGCGTTGCTCCTTCATCAGGACTCACCAGATGAAGAAGCAGTGCTCTGAAAGCTCATGATTCCAAATAAACCTGTTAGACTTTAACCTGGTGTTGTGAGACTTCTTTCTGTACTTTCCTTTGCTCTTTGTTCGAAAAGAGAAACTTCATGCTGGTAAAATAAATACAACAATGAATGTTTGCAGTAAGCTCCACAATCAGAATGCAAGTTGCATGAAAGTGTAATTTGAGATGGTAAAATATTGATCAGAAGTTAGTTATCTGTGCTTGTGATAAATTAGATTCCTTTAACCTTTCGGCTAAGATCAAGAGTAGTTTTGGCAGCCTGCATTTGGTTGAAATCGTGAGGTCACACTGAGGTTTCATTTAAAGCAATTTTTTAAAGTGGCATTTAGACCTTTTGGCTAAGATGCAAATGATATCAAGTCTTGGAGGAGGTGTAATGTCTGCTTCAATCAGCTTGGATCATATAGATCAAGCCCAAGACAGGAAGTGGCTAGCCCATCTTGTCGCCTTGGATCTGGAATATCTCACTTTGAGACTTTGAATTGCACTTTGATTGGATTGAATTGGGTATAAACAAACAAAAAAAATTCCTTCTTTGATATATTCCTGGCTACTTTTTCAAACTGGGACCAATAATTCGTACAGAATTTGTAAACGGAACATATCTCTCTCACTGCTTTTTTTCTGGGTAATTATGGAGTTGATTACTAAATTGGAAACATTGAATTTGGACACAATATTCGTAAATATATTAGATTAGCCATATATGAAAAAGCAGCAACATAGTAGACTAAATTCAATAGGTTACAGCTGGAATTCTCCAATTTCATGCGCTCTGCCCTGCTGCCAACAGGAATGGAGAATTTGGTGCTCAGACTGATCACCATTCACTGCAGCAGAACCGGAGAATCCCAGCGGCAGGCGAGGTGGGAGAATTCCAGTGTTTGTCTCAGGGATGTGTATTTGCACGCAAGAGAGAGACAGAAGAAATAAAAAAAACACAACAAAAATAACACTGAAGAAAAGTAATAACTCAATCACAGATAATTGTGCACTTTCCTCTTCAAACCATGCCATAAGTCCTTTGGTTCAGTTTGAGGTTGGATGCAGTGCAAAAAAAATGTTAATTTCAGTCAAAAACAGTCCAGCCTTATCCAATTATAGCTACTCAAGGAAAATATCAATCCAGGTTCTGAATAATACACAATGAAATACTGACATTGGATATCATTGAGGAAAACATATCAAGTAAAAAACAAAGGCCTACGTTAATGCAGAAGTATGATTTGGAAGGAATTACCAACGTACCTGCTCTGTGAAACTACAATGATAACCATAAGGGGTCATGAAAAGGGATTATAGGGAACTAGGTAGACAGCTGAGAAAGAGGAATACAGAAGTAGTAATCTCAGGATTAATGCCTGTGCCACAGGAAAGTGAGAGCAGGAATAGAATGAGGTGGAGGGTGAATTCGTGGCTGAGAGACTGGAGCAGGAGGCAGGGATTCTGGTTCCTGGATCATTGGGACCTCTTTAGGGGCAAGTGTGACCTGTACAATAAAGACGGGGGACACTTAAATCCCAGGGGGACCAGTATCTTGGCGGGAAGGCTGGCTAGGGCTTCTGAAGGGACTTTAAACTAGAAAGGTTGGGGGGAGAGAATCGAGATGAGGTGACTGGGAGCGAGGAGGTTAGCTCCCAAGTAGAGAAGGATTATAGACAGTACGAGAGGGAGGTTAGACAGGTGATGGAGAAGGAAAGTGCCCAGACTGAGGGTCTGAGGTGTGTCTATTTTAATGCCAGGAGTGTAGTGAATAAAGTGGGTGAGCTCAGGGCCTGGATTGCTGCTTGGAAATGTGATGTGGTGGCCATTACAGAGACTTGGATGTCTCAGGGACAGGACTGGGTACTTCAGGTGCCAGGATTCAGATGCTTCCAGAAGGACAAGGAGGGAGGTAAAAGAGGTGGGGGAGTGGCATTGTTGATCAGGGACAGTGTCAGAGCTGTAGAGAAGGAGGATGCCGTGTCTACGGAGTCTCTGTGGGTGGAAGTTAGGAACAGCAAGGGGTCTAAAATTTTGCTGGGTGTTTTTTATAGGCCGCCCGATGGTGACAGGGATGTTGAGGTGCAGATAGGGAAACAGATTGTAGAGAGATGTAGGAATAACAGAATTGTCGTGATGGGAGACTTTAATTTCCCAAACATCGACTGAAATGTCCCCAGGGTAAGGGGTTCGGATAGTGAGGAGTTTGTTTGGTGTGTTCAGGAGGGTTTCCTGACACAGCACATGGATAAGCCTATGAGAGGAGAGGCTGTACTTGACCTGGTGCTGGCTAATGAACCAGGACAGGTGTCGGATCTCTCGATAGGAGAGCATCTCGGGAACGGTGGTCATAATTCTATCTCCTTCACGATAGCATTGAAAGAGAGAGGATCAGGCAGGATAAGAAGGGGTTTATCTGGAGTTGGAGGAAATATGAAATCATTAGGCAGGAAATTAAAACAGTAAACTGGAAGGAGGTGTTCTTGGGGAAAATTACTGACGGAAGGTGGCAGATTTTCAAGGAATGCTTGTCTGGAGCTATGCACGACAATATTCCGGTGAGCCAAGGAGGTTTTGGTAGGTCGAGAGAACCGTGGTGCCCAAAGGTTGTGATGAACCTAGTTAGGAAGAAAAGAAAGTTGTACAATAGGTTCAGGGAGCTAGGGGGTGTTAAGGATCTAGAGGCATATAAGACTTGTAGAAGGGAGCTTAAAAAGGAAATTAGAAGAGCCAGAAGGGGTCATGAGAAGGCTTTGGTGGATAGGATTAAGGAGAATCCCAAGGCATTCTACAAATATGTGAAAAGTAATAGGATGAGAAGAGAAGGGATAGGATATATAAAAGGTGAAGGGGGAAAAGTCTGTGTGGAACCAAAAGAAATGGCAGAGGTGCTTAATAAGTACTTTGCCTCAGCATTCACAGTCGAAAGTGATCGGGGGGGTTATACTACAGGATTGCAGCAAACTGAAAAGATTGAGTATGTGGACATTAAGAAAGAGGAGGTGTTGGAACTGTTAAATTCCATCAAGGTAGATAAGTCGCAGGGTCCTGATGGGATGTACCCCAGGTTACTGTGGGAGGTGAAGGAAGTGATTGCAGAGCCCCTGGCGATGATCTTTGTGTCGTCGATGGAGACGGGAGAGGTTCCAGAAGATTGGAGGATTGAAGATGTGGTGCCTATTTTCAAGAAGGGGAATAGGGATAGCCCGAGCAATTACCGACCAACGAGTGTGACCTCAGTGGTCAGTAAGCTGATGGAGAGGATTCTGAGAGATAGGATTCATGAGCATTTAGAGAAGTTCAATATGATCAGAAATAGTCAACATGGCTTTGTTAAGGGCAGATTGTGCCTTATGAGCATAGTTGAGTTCTTCGAAAATGTGACTGAACACATTGACGAAGGAAGAGCAGTGGACGTGGTTTACATGGATTTCAGCAAGGCATTTGATAAGGTCCCCCAAGCAAGACTTCTTGAGAAGGTGAGAGGGCATGGAATCTAAGGGGCTTTGGCCTTGTGATCCAGAACTGGCTTGCCTGCACAAGACAGAGAATAGTTGTGGATGGGTCTTTTTCTGCATGGAGGTCAGTCACCAGTGGAGTGCCCGAGGGATTTGTTCTAGCACCCTTGCTGTTTATCATTTTTATAAATGACCTGGATGAGGAAGTGGAGGGATGGGTTAGTAAGTTCGCCAATGATACGAAGGTCGGTGTTGTGGGTGGTCTGGAAGGATGTCTGAAGTTGCAGCGAGACATAGATAGGATGCAAGACTGGGCGGAGAAGTGGCAGATGGACTTCAATGCAGATAAATGTATGGTGCTCCATTTTGGCAGGACCAATGGGATGAAGAAGTATAATATCAAGGGTAGGACTCTTGGCGGTGTTGAGGAGCAGAGGGACCTTGGCGTTCGGGTCCATAGGACTCTTAAATCTGCCCCACAATAGAGGATGTGGTCAAGAAGGCATATGGCCTTCATTAATAGAGGGATTGAGTTTAGGAGTCGGGAAGTAATGCTGCAACTTTGTAAGACCCTTGTCAGACCCCACTTGGAGTATTGTGTGCAGTTCTGGTCGCCTCACTGTAGGAAGGATGTGGAAGCTATTGAGAGGGTGCAGAGAAGATTTACAAGGATGTTGCCTGGATTGGGGGGACACGCCTTATGAAGATAGGTTGAGAGAGCTCGGTCTCTTCTTCCTGGAGAGATGAAGGTTGAGAGGCGACCTGATAGAGGTTTATAAGATGTTGAGAGGAATAGATAGAGTGGATTCTCAGAGGCTATTTCCCAGGGCTGAAATGGTCACTACGAGAGGACACAGGTTGAAGGTGCTGAGGGGCAAGTACACAGGAGATGTTAGAGGTAAGTTTTTCACTCAGAGGGTGGTGAGTGAATGGAATCGGCTGCCGTCAGTGGTGGTAGAGGCGAACTCACTGGGGTCTTTTAAGAGACTTCTGGATGAGTACATGGGAATTAATGGGATTGGGAGTTACAGATAGTTCTATGGCCTGGTAAGTACTGATATGATCAGCACAACTTATGGGCGGAAGAACTTGTTTGTGCTTTAGTGTTCTATGTTCTATAAAGTGAAGTTTTAAACAGCAGCTCACACTGTCACCAGTGGCATTGCAGCCTCAAGAGGGCTGCAATGGAAGTCCATTGCAACTTTTAGCCAAGAGGTTCTCCAAATAATGTTGTTTGGACACTCCATTTGTTCAAGTTCCCAGTGGATATTCACTGCAGCTATGTTAGATGTTGGCACAGTTACAATGTGACCCCTGCTTATAACGTCAACTCATAATTATCACTTCAACATTGAGGAGAAAAAAATAACAGCTTATCATCCATCCGAGTTCAGGCCGATTTTTATTTCGTGCCATTGCAAGTTTAGATCCAATATCTCTTTGACTGGCATCGGGTGGCACAGTGGTTAGCACTACTGCGTCACAGTGCCAGGAATCCAGGTTCAATTTCAGCCTTGGGTGACTTCTGTATGGAGTTTGCACATTTTCCCTGTGTCTGTGATTATTTCTTCCGGGTGATCTGATTTCCTAAAGTTGTGTGAGTTAGATTAATTGACCATACTAAATTGACCCATGATGTCAAGAGGGTTAGTAGGGTAAATATGCAGGGAGATAGGGATTCTATGACCTATGATCAATAGGTTCAGTTGCAGGAATAGGATCTGGGTGGGATTGTTGTTGGTGCAGGCTTGATGGGCTGAATGGCCTTTTCTGCACCTCGAGATTCAATGTGCTATGATGCAGCAGGGTAACTCTGAAAACTGATAAAATTCTACCAGTCACAGGATGGAAAGAATCAGGTACAAGGAGATACTGAGTAGTTCTTTTAATTACTATCATTGGAATGATTGGTAATAATGGTAAAAATGGCATTGGTGAGAATCAATGGAAATTGAATTTGGGTGGTTTCATCCAAGGTAGCTGATATACCGTGGGCACTAATTTGAGAATCTGCTGATTAGATAACGGGAGACCGAGAGAAAGAGACAAAAGCAAATAGAGATCTTCAAACTATTTCCACTCTAAATGCAGGTGCATGCATCTAACAAAGCACTGGACCATTGACATTTCTGAGGAACGCAAGAGGTGGTGGAAACAAGATAATGTCCACAAATGCCCCCTACGTGATACTTTCCAACAGGTTGGAATATCCTATTTAGGTTGGATAAAGGCATGAGAGGCATCAAACAAAAAGCTTGCAAGCTGTTGGTATGCCCAATTTTGGGGTACGGCACAGGATGGAAGAATGGTGATGGACAGATTAGAATCATAGAATCCCTACAGTGCCCAAAGAGGCCGTTCAGCCCACCAAATCTGCACTGACAACAGTCCCACCCAAGCCCTATCCCCGTTACCTATGTATTTACCCTGCTAATCTCCCTGACACTAAGGGACAATTTAGCATGCTCAATCAACCTAACCCGCACATCTTTGGATTGTGGAAAGAAACTGGAGCAAAGCCATGCAGACATGGGGAGAACGTGCAAACTCCATGCACTCAACCTAGGCTAAAGTAAGGTTCCTGGCGCTATGAGGTAGCAGTGCTAACCACTGTACCATGTCATTTACACTAGTGTCTTGCTCAGAAATTCAACGACCTGCACACTTCCCACAACATATTGAAAAAGCCATCAAAGGAATGATTCATTTGCCATTAAACAATTACATTGAAAATATGAAAATCAAATTCCGAATTATGTTTGCATCAATAAACAAATTCTCGTCCACTGCTTTAATAATCGTAATATTGTGCGGTTGTATTAAGTGTGAAAAATATTTGTGCAGGAGCTCCATTATATTGATTGAATGTCTGAAGGATTTGATTGCTGAAGGAACTTATAATTTGACTATCAATGCAAAAGCAGGTAATTTGAAATATGTAATTATGACGCAAATTGTCAACTATCTACTTAATTCACAAACTAATTAGTACCTGAACAGGTGCAAGTTATCAAGCATTCATTTAAAATAACTTTTTGCACCACATCAATCTATCAAAATACAACTTTCGAGACAGAAATTAGTAACTGAAATGATGTGAGAGCTACTAGTTATAGGAGTGGATGAAGATGAATTATGGATTAAAATGTCATTTTAAGTTGCATTGGTGTCAGCTTATATAGAGATATTATCTCACTCATCAAGAGTTGTGGTTATATACACTTGCAATTTATAAATGATTGTGGGTTTGTTTTAAATAGTGCATAAAACGACACAGAGGTATTTTTGTTTTCATTTCCATGCAAGAAAATAGCTGGTTTCAACAGGCATATTAGAAATGGAAAGTTTACTACACTGTACAAATAGATTATTATGTTCAAGTTAAAGTTAAGTTACATTTATTTAAGAGTCACAAGTAAGTTTTACATCAACATTGCAATGAAGCTACTGTGAAGTTCCCCTCATCACTTCATTCCAGCGCCTGTTCTGGTTAATGCATCGAACCAGCACATCTTTCAGACTGTGGGAAGAAACCAGAGCACCTAGAGGAAACCACGCAAACACAGGGAGAATATGCCAACTCCGGTTAGACAGTGACCTAAGGTGGGAATCAAACCCAGGTCCTTGTTGCTGTGAGGCAACAGTGCTAGCCACTTTGACATTGTGCCACCTCTAAGAGTGACTTTGATGAGCCACAGCTGAAGTGTATTGTGCAGTTCTGATTGCCGCATTATAGGAATCGTGATTGTAGTGGAGAGGGTGCAGACAAGATTCATAGAATGCTGCCTCGGATGGAACATTTATGAACAGAGGTCAGGTAGGCTTGGTTTGTTTTCATTGGAATAGAGAAGACTGAGGAGTAACCTGATCGAGGTGTACAGGATTATAAGGGACAAGAGCAGAGTGGGTAAGGAGCAGCTATTCCCCTCAGTTGAAGGGTCAGTCATGAGGGACATAGGTTTAAGGTGAGGGGGCAGGAAGTTTGGGGTGATATGAGGAAAAACCTTTTTACCCAGAGGGTGATGACTGTCTGGAATGCGGTGCCTGGGAGGGTGATAAAGGCAGGTTGCCTCGCATCATTTAAAAAGTGCCTGGATGAGGACTTGGCATGCCGTGACACTCAAAGCTGTGAGTTAAGTGCTGGTAAATGGGTTTAGGTAGGAGTTTGTCCCTGTTGCTCGTGTGTTGGTGCAGACTTGATGGGCTGCAGGGTCCCATTTGCATTATATGATTCAATGATGCTATAACTAGTGCTATAGGTGCATCAGCACAACAGTAATATTAGGGCAAAAGTGGTAACTGTTGCACATTTTAAATGATTAATAATAGCTAACTATGCAGTGGAAAGAATGTTATGCGATGGTATCATCTGAAAGATGAACATGTTCATACCAAAGTATTCTGTCAATTGTTTCAATAGTATTAACAAGTTTGTATCTCTTAAAGTAAAAAGAGGGGAATTGACTAAGAGTCCATTAAGGAAGTAAAATTGATTGAAGCCAGAACACAAGATGGATTTAGAGCAAATTGGCAGCCAATTCCTCACTGCATTGTATTTTCTTTTATTTCATAGTCTTACTTTCACTTTTACTTGGTTTTAAATTAAAACCTTGACAATATTTTGCAAGTCATTGGCACACAAAAGCTGGAACAGCGGACAATCGACCATATCCCAGTGCTACGGGAGTAGACTGGAGAGATGGAAAATATCACCACCAGAAATGTCTCCCTACATATTTCAAAAGATGTGTTTCTACTCGAATAGGTGCAGATGTTCACCACGCGCACACAAACATTTTCAAGATGACACCAGGGACACAGTTTTACGAGCTTCTGTTGAACTGGCACTAAAAGCAATTGTCTGAATCAGAGCACAAAAACAGCACTCCATTTAGCAATGCATTACTAAGAGCAATGTCTTAACATTTAAATTCTGATTAACATTCATTCCCAGTGCGCTGAAGTATCGCTGCCAGAATGTTTACTGCATGCCAGAAAAGAACGTTCCCTCCTCCTCATCCATGTGTTGCATAAATGAAAAAAAAAACAGCCACATGTGGTTACATTTGTGGTGAGAGCTTAAACATATGCTGAAAAATGCTGCTTCCAGTCAAGTGATATGAGCATTGTATCAAAGTGATCTTTGTGTCACTGGAGTCAAGTATGTGCAAATGTTATTTTTTAACATGAAATGGTACCGTTCATTGGACATTCAGACTTGGCCTGACAGTATCAAGCAACATTCATGCCACACAATTGCTGGGCATGATTATTTATCTGAACAAGCTACTCTTATCATCTCCCCATGATGGTATTTCCATCATTGAATTCCCTATCACCAACATCCACACAGTTGTCATGATTGACCAGAACCTGAACTCAATCAGGAACATAAATAGCATGGTTTCACCTGGAGTAAACCCACACAGATACAGAGAGAACGTACAAACACCATAATGACTGTCACCTAAAGCCGGAATTGAACCTTGGTCCCTGGCACAGTGAGAAAGCAATGCTAACCTCTGTGGCACTGCGTCATCCACTGCCACGTTGTGCCTGCTCAAACTATTGCAGTCTATGTGTTCCTTAAGCATGTCCTTGTAGCACTTGTGCAGCTGACCTTGGTTTCTTTTGCCAGACGTTCACTGTCTGAATCGCAGCTGTCTTGAATTTTGATGATCCTCCATTCCAATTGCAAGCCCCACCCAGAGCAGTTGGACTTTGTGGAACATTGTCTTTCTTTTTGTTATCTCAGTTTGGTTTAAACCTTTGTGATTTGATTTTGCAGGAAGTATTGAGTATGAAGGATATTCATGTATATGCATTATTCTAACTGTCTTACGTGTGTGTGGTATAAATGCAGCACTTAGCCTTTGAGGAGGGAAATAATGATGAGATTGTTGTATATCTTAATCTTCATGGACATTCGAATGCCATGGTGGTTTGCCACTTTGTAACGTAGCCTTCCAAATGCATGGATCACTTTGCTGATCCAAGCTGACATATCAGGCAAACCATCCTTGGAGATGATGGTTTCAAGGTATTTGGAGATATCCTTTAGCTTTGTGTCACTAATGGAGATGCCTAGTTGAATAATGCTGGAATTTGGCTCATTATACAATCTCATATATAGAGTCTGAGGCTAGAATTCTTCAATGATGTACGCCTCGCCAGCACTGCCAGCAAGAATGGAGAATATGACTCTCAGCCAGATCTTCATTCACTGCAGCGGGACTGGAGAATCTCAGCCTTGGATGAGATTAAAGAATCCAGACGTATAGGTGTGTTCCTTACCATCCCTGCTGTGAGGGTGAAGAAGAATTTGTCACCCATCCAAATATCTGTTGACTGCAGCAAGACTTGAATTTCCTGCAGATGTGAACTGCTAGAAAATTGCACCCTTAGTCTTTCCAAGCCTGATGGTCAATCCAAAGCTTCAAAGCAGTTGATGTAACAATGGAGTGTTGAATTTGTAAAGAATGTAAGTTGAATTTCACCATTTGTTTAATCATGCTATAGAATAGACAGAAATTAGTGCAGTACTTGTGATGAATTTCAAATCCATTATCACTGATAAGGATATCAGCGTTGCTGTTTTGCTTGGATACTAATCTACCAGACTGTTGTTATGTGTGCCTCAAGTCCTGTCTCATTCCTTGCTGCATTCCCTGTGCTACATTTGATCCAGTTGATCTGCTTCTCACCTCCATATTTCTGAATGTTCTGTTTTACCTCGCTATCTTCTGTCAGGACTACTTTTAATTATGTGTTGCGCTCTTCTCAACTCAATGTTCTGTCTTTGGTTTTTTTTATAGCCTGTAGATGCTGAGCTGCTTGGCTTTCAATCTCCATATTATGCTCCATGGTTTGAGTCAGGAATATTTTAAGAATTTACAATCAATAAAGCAAATCGTGATCATGGATAAAAAGATGTTAGTGCAATGTCACTGGACTAGCAATTAAGGTTGGCAACATTGCACAGTGGCTCATACTGCTCCTCATTGCACCAGAAACAATTCCTAACTTGGGTCACTGTTTGTGTGGAGTCTGCATGTTCTCCCTCTGCCTGCATGGATTTCCTCTGATGCTCCAGTTTTCTCCCAAAGATGTGCAGGTTAGGTGGATTGGCCATGCTAAAGTGCTCATGGGTGTCAAGAGGATTAGCAGGGTCAGTGCATGGGATTACAGGGATCGGACATGGGTGGGATTGTGGCCAGTGCAGACTCGATGGGCCCAATGACCTCCTTCTACACTGTCGGGATTCTATTCTATGATCTCTAGGCCCAAGCCGATGGCCTGGGATATGGGTTCAAATCCCATCAGGGAAGCTCATGGAATTTGAATGCAATGAAAAAAATCTGAAAATGAAAGCTAGTCTCAGTAATGGCAACAATTAAGCTGTCATAAATTGCTGGAAAAATCCATCTGGTTCATCAATGCAGGTTGAGTTTGAAGTTAGGCAAATGCAAGGATGTACTGCTGGAGCTTTATTCATTAAGATCATGGCTGATCATACAACTCAATAGTCTAATCCTGCGCCTTCCTCATAAATCTTTCATGCCATTTGGTCCAAGTGCTATATCCAGCCGCCTCTTGAATGCATTTAATGTTTTGGCATCAACTACTTTCTGTGGTAACGAATTCCACACGTTTCCCACTCTTTGAGTGAATAGATGTGTCCTCTCCTATGTCCCAAACGGTCTAACCTGAATCCTTAGACTGTGTCCTGGTTCTACACTCCCCCACCATCAGGAACATCCTCTCTGCAGCTATCCAGTCTTGACCTACTGGTATTTCACAAGTCTCGTCTGAACTCCAGCAAAAACAGTCCTAACATAGTCAATCACTCCGCGTACGTCATTCCTGCCATCCCTAGAAACAGCCTGGTAAACCTTTGCTGCACTCCCTTGCGAGCAAGAACATCTTCCTCAGAAAAGGAGACCAAAACTGCACACAATACTCAATAGAGTTTAGAATGATGAGGAGAGGATGCTGACCTTACCAACAAGTGCTGGCATTACCAACAATGCCCACATCTTATGACCAAATGAAGAAAAATAAGAGTTAAGAACCTCTGAGTTCCCAGTCGGTGGATTTAGTGGAAAACAGTACCAATTTGTCAACTTTATTACATAAAGCAGAGGGTAGAAGCCTTGTCTTTGTGCTATGGAAAGATAAAGAGAAGTAATTACTTCAATGATGGAAATTATTTATAATCTCTAACCCTTATTACTAACTTTCAAAATTAATAGATTCCTTGGCAGAGCTAAAAGTACTCTACAACAAACTGTATGCAGACTGTATGACAGCAATTGGGATGTAATTACATAATTCACATTAGTTGTGAATGGTAGTGCAGTGCAGATTGTTCATGACCATATATCCTAACTTAATGTAAAAATGATTCTTGGTAGACATCAAGACCACGTCAGGTTTCCAAGAGGAAATAACAAATGACAATAGAAAAACAATTTGTTTTGAGATTGATCAGTAAAGGATAATCTGCTACCGCTCTTCACTGACCTATAACTCGTGTGTATGTGGGATGGAACCGACGGAAAAAGGTCTTTGCCACTGGTGAGGGCAGTGGAGGGTAATGGGGTAGGGTACAAAGCTTAACACCAAATCCGGTGTGTGGAACCATCTCCCACAACAGGCATTCAATGCTTAGTAAATCATTTCAGCTCTGAAATCATTGAATTCTTCCCAGCCAAGAGTGTAATGAAAGCAAGATGGAGTGAGCATGAGATCAGATTTCACTGTATGATAAAATAGGCTCACGCAGCTGGATGGTTACTCTTCTTCCTTCCATACACTTCGATTTGTGTTAGTCAATCTCTTATTGAAGATTGTTTAATCACAAAACATTTGTTTAACCTGTGCGGTTGCCTTTCAAATATTTTCAGATGTCTTTCTCCCCTGAGCCCCATCGTGTCTACACGCTCTCTGCTTCCTTTGAAGTGCCACTTTATTTGCTCTCTTCTTTTCTGCTGTCACTGTCATTTGATCTTTCGCTTCAAACCCCATTGCGCACACATTCCCCTCCCCCATGGTCATAATGAGGAAAAGTACTTAGTCAATAAACACAGGCATTCAGCATTGTACAAAGTGTAATCAGTGAAGAATTGTTAGGCTGGCAGAGAGATAGTGATTCAAGATGCACAAAAAATATCTGGAATGCTGAGCAACAGACGCTGCAGCAGAAAGTAGATCAAGGTATAATAAAACATCTTCAAAACCGGAGAATCATAGAATACCGTAAGGAGGCCATTCGACCCTTTGAGCCTGCATCGACGACAATCCCATTGAGGCCGTATCCACGTAACCCCACGTATTTACTCTGTTAATCATCCAGACACTAAAGGGAAATTTAGCACAGCCAATCCCCTTGGTCTGCACATCTTTGGACTTTGAGAGGAAACCAGAGCACACGGAGGGAACCCACACAGACATGGAGAGAAGGTACAAACTGCACGCAGTTACCCAAGGCCGAAATTGAACACTGGCGCTGTGAGGCTGATTAACTAAATGACTAATTCAGCTTTAATAAATTAGTTTTATTTATTTACATTTTAAGTCCATTTTGTACTTCATTAAAGATCAACAACAGATAGCTAAAGCATGAGTAAACATACACGACATGACACTTGCATTGATTTGACAAATCCATTTTGGTTTCGAGTTAATGATGCCGGTGACGAAAGTGTCCAAATCGTACAAGAAGCTCTTTGGTCTGTCAAAGACAGAGAACGCCTCCTCTGGTAATGTTTTTTCATGGGGATATGACATTTAAAATGAAGTGGGTTTGAAGTCAGTTTTGTCACATTACAATATGTTGCCGCTCAAGAGAAGGTAGCTCCCAAGACAGCTCGCAATGTGGCTTTTTGCACCAAATAGAACTCCGTGGCTTTAAAGGGACAACAGCTTCCCACAGAGACAGGACAAAAACACCTTGTGTAATACTCCTGTCCTTAGTCAAAATGAGTAACATTTACCTTAAGCTGAAAAATGCGAGAAGCGATGAGTTATTTTTCAGTAGACATCTAATACTGCTTTCTGACTTGAATTCTACTCTAATTGGCAATACTTATCAGAGTACACTTACAGATATATAATACCGCAAAGCTCCTGAGGGATACCATAGCCCACCTGAGTTGTCATTTGTTTCTATTCATTACAAAGTGGCGAAAAAAAAGACTTCCTTTCATACAGTGCCTTTCATGACCTGAAATTGTCCCAATACAGTTTACAGTCAACTAATTATTTCTGATAAAAGCAAAATAGTGTGGATGCCGGAATCTGAAACCAAAACAGAAAATGCTGGAAATCTCAGCATCTGACAGCATCTGTGGAGAGAATACAGAGCCAACATTTTGAGTCAAGATGACCCCTTTGTCAGAGCTGGAGGTAAAGAAAATCGGACAAGATTTATGCCATAAGTGTAGTGGGGGAGGATTGGGGGGAGCTGTAATTGGATAAAGTGAATGAAATTGGTGGTGATAAAGGTTAGGAAAGGTAATAGAGCGTCTACTGAGAGTTTGGAATGTGTGACTGACAGGACAAAAGTACAGATTGTGAAAAGGCAACCTGAGGAATGTGGCAATTGGCACTGGGGGGCGGGGGGAGGTATGGTTCTGAAGTTTAATCATTGTTTTAATGTAAGCAACTAATTTGGCCACTGCAAAGCCACATAAATAGCAATATGATAGTGAGCACATAATCAATTACAATAAAGTTGATTGAGGGATAATTCTTGCCGAGGAAATAGAGGAAAAAAATCCCCTACTTCTCTTTAGAATAATGCCATGGGATCATTTTCATCCACCTGCAAGGGCTAATGGCTTTAGTTTAGTTTTTCATCTAAAAGGCAATGAAACACTTCCTCACGAGATAATGAAGAGCACATAAATAATGTGTTCAAGTCCCTGGAATGTGACCTGAACCCGTTATCTGCAGACTGAATGATGACAGGGCCACAACTGAGCTAAAGCTGGTTCTCTGAGCCCAAACTCAATTAATCACTGGAGACTGAACTAGGATTCAATGTAGACTGCTAGAGGGAAGGCTTACCTTAAGGGCAGTGTGTCTAATGAAGCAGCGAGACTTAACTGGTGGTGAGTAAAGGAAATGAGTGGCACATTAGTTAGCACTGCTACCTCACATCGCCAGGGACCCTGATTCATTTCCTAAATTGGGTGACTGACTGTGTGGAGTTTGCACGTTCTCCCCATATCTGGGTGGGTTTCGTCCAGATGCTTTGGTTTCCTCCCACAATTCAAAGATGTGCGGATTTGATGATTGGCAATACTAAATTGTCTATTAGTGTCAGGGGATAAGCAGAATAAATATATTGGATTATAGGATAGGGCCAGGGTGGGATTATTGTCGGTGCAGGCTAAATGGATCGAATGGCCACCTCCTGCACTGTAGATATTATATGATTCTATGAAATATCAGATTGACACAGCAAAAATGTTCTTCTGAAGTTAGCATTTAGACATATTGCTGACAAGGTAATAGGGAACTTTGTCCACCCAGGTATTCTAAGCTGAACTGATCTAAGGTTGCATGAACAAAGAAAATATTCCATTTCTTAATGCGAGCATTCCTCAGATGACCATAAATAAGACCTCATCAGCAAATGAAAGAAACATTCAATCTAAAATAACACTGAAATAAAGTTATGCTATTGTTGTTCCTCAGCCTTTAAGTTTATAATAAAGAAGTTTTGCTGTCATTGATTCCTACATTTACCCAACTCTACACAAAAGCTGGGGATTCTGATCAGTATAAAGAAATGGATTGCATGCAAATCAAACATTTGGTAAGATGAGAGTTGGGAGAGGGTTTAGTGCATTCTCAGCAACAACTTTAGTATTATTGTGTAATTAGCCTTTGAAAATTAATATGTAATCTGGTCATTTTTGTAAAAAATATTTCTCACAGGACATGGGCATTGCTGGCCAGACCAGCATTTATTTTAATTGCCTGTCCCTAATTGCCTTTAAAAAGGTGGTGCTAAGCTGTTTTCTTAAACAGCTGCAGATTAGGTGGTGTAGATGCACACACGGTGCTGTTAGGAAGGGAGTTTCAGGATTATGACCCAGCAACAGTGAAGGAACAGCGATATCATTCCACATCAGGATGTGTGTCTTGGAGGGGGACTTGTTAGTGATGGTGTTACCTTGCTTCTGCTGCTGTTGTCTTTCTATGTGGTCGAGATTGCAAGATTGGAAGATGCTGTTGAAGGTTGCTGCAATGCATCTTGTACCCACTCGCTGCCGTTGTGTGTTTGTACTGGAGGAGGTTGAAAGTGGTGGATAGGGTGCCAAACAAGTGGGCTACTTTGTCTTGGATAGAGTCCAGCTCCACAGTTTGGTTGGAGCTGCACTCTTCCAGGTAAGTGCAGAGTATCTCATCATACCAAGACTTATGGCTTTTAGGTGGTAAATAGGCTCTGGCGAGCTAGGAGGTGAGTTACTCTTCACAAATTCCCAGCCTATGACCTTTTGTAGCCACAGTATTAATATGACTGGCCTAGTTTAGTTTCTGGTCAAAGGTAATCCCTGATGTGTTAACATAAGGGGACTCAGTGATGGTAATGCCATTAAACACAAAGGGGCTAGTGCGGGGGGAGGGGTGGTGGTGGTGGTGGTGGTTGGATTCTCTCTCATTGAAGATGCTCCGTGCCTGGCATTTGTGTGGCATAAATGTTACTTGCCACTTATCAGCCCAAGCCTGAATGTTACCCAGGTCTTGCTATTTATGGACGCAAACTGCTTCAGTGTCTGAGGAGTTTGGAATGGTGCTGAATATTGTGCAATCACCCGTACACATCCTCACTTCTGATCTTATGATGGAGAGAAGATCATTGATGAAGAAGCTGAAGATGGTTGGGCCTTGTACACTACCCTGAGGATCTCCTGCAGAGATGGGACTGAGATGATTGACCTTTCAGCAACCGCAACCATCTTTTTTTTTAGCTAGGGGTCCTTAACACTGCACTTATACAAATACTGCCTTGATGTCAAGGGCAGTGGCTCTCACCTCCCCTCTTGAGTACAATACATTTGCCCATGTTTGGATCAAGGCTGTAATGAGGTCAATAACTGAGTGGCCCTGACATAACACAAACTGAGCATCAATGAGCAGGTTTTTGCTGAGTAAGTGCCACTTGATAGCATTGTCAATGGTACTTTCCTTTACCTTGCTGATGATTTTTGGAATAAATGCAAAATAATGAGAGGCTCTTGAAATATATCACTCTACTGTTGATTGAAGCTGACTTTGGAGCTCATTACTGCAATTATATTGGTGGAATTGAGGCAATAGAGGGGGGAAGTAAGAACTAATTAGTATCCTGACTGCAGAACCGGATGGCTAAAAAAAAATGAAGGGAACAATGGCAAAATTTGTTTTTATTCATTCATATGACATGGGCATTGCTGGCTCATCAGCATTGATTGTCCATCCCTAGTTGGCTGAGGGCAGTTGTGAGTCGATGACATTGCTGTGAGTCTGGAGTCACGTAAATCAAATCAGATAACGACATCAGATTTCTTTGCCGAAAGGGCGTTAGTCAACCCGATGGGTCTTTTTGTTCAATCAACAATAGTTTCATGGTTATCCGTTAATTTCAGATGGTTTTTATCGAATTCAATTTCCACCATCTGCCATGATGGGATTCTAACCTGGGTCCTCAGAATGTTAGCTGAGTTTCTGGATTAATAGCCGAGGGATAATACCACTCGGCTATCGCCTTCCCTGAAAATTTAACCCAAAAATGGCTGTGCGATTAAAAAATGTCAAAGAGCAGGATTTTACTGCTTTGCTTGGGCAATATTGGAATTTCTGAGCCAAAATCAACAGAGATTTCCATTGTCAGACCTTGCCCCCTCTGATTCCATGGTAGGTGAAGTGGCGGAGTTCTGGCTGTTGATATTTTTGTGATCTGGCTGTGATAACACACTCTAACAACAAATGATAAGATCACTACTTGGAAGAAGTCGTATATTTTGCTTAATTAAGTTGGTTGCATTGAAATAAGAGAAAACTTGGATCATTTCCATTGCACAGTTTCAGATAAAGCATACTTTTTGTTGCAGCTTGCGATCAGCAGTACATCACATTGCTTTGCTAGCCTCACTGGGTAGCAGACTAACTCATGACTTCAAAGACAAATTAAATTAGTTTGCCATAAATGAATAATTTTAATCAATGCCCAACCTAATGTTGTGAACCCAAAATTTTGGTATGCAGTCATGGTACACCGGCGTAGGGAAAAACAAAAGAAGTCACGATTGCTCCCAGCAGTGAACTCAGTAAATAAGAAAAGCTTTGGGAAAAAGAAATGATTAAGTTCTGCTTTCGTCATGTATAAAATCAAATAGACCAAAACCAGCATCAGAATGGGAAGCAGTTTGCCATTTGGCAGAACTACATGCAGTTATAATCATTTTAGTTTGCAATGTAACCAATTATGTTTGCTCAGGCACTTTGTTCTTTTGACCTTGCCGCAACCCAACATTCACCCCTCCTCACTCAATCCACTCTACTCCACCGCTCAACTATACATTCACAATCTTATTATGTTCAATATGCGAAAATGTAATTAAGCAAGAACTTCAGGATCATGAATGTTTCAAACAAATCAAAAAGTCCACTAGAGTAAATTAGCATTTCCTCAAAGGCACCAAGGATTTAAATTGTGGTAGTTATTCTGACAGAATCCAAGATTCTCCTGTTGTCAAAAGTTATATCCGAGGCCTCAAGTGAATCATCCTCACATTAACAGCAGTGAGGTGTAAACTGGTATCATCTCCGAGTCTCAGTCTGAAGGAGTTTGTACTCAGAGCCAGGAAATATTTAGATATACCTCCTCTTCGCACTCCTGTTCCCTTAACTTTGGAATCCTTCAAAAATCTATAATTGGTTCCCTCCTGTTTCTCTTCTGCTAACAACTCCTTGGCAACACAATTTGAAGACATAGGGCAGAATCTTCCCTTCTGCATTGGGCAACGCAAGTTGGATCAATTTCTGACTTCAAAATACCAAATCCGTCACATCCTTCCATTCCCATAGTACTTTTGACCCTGTGAGGCATGGACAGACATGGTTTTTACCTGCCATTCTGGGATAAAGCTGAGGTTGCAATGGAGGCAGGTGGATGAGGAAGTGGGCTGCTTTGGAGGCCTCTTAGATGTCAGCGCAGCCCTCTACATTTTTGCCAGACTCCCTCCCCATCAACCCTTATCAATGTTGACTTATTAATTACATTGTTGAGAATTGCTCATGTCATTGTTAACGTGTTGAAAAACAGGCAATGGCTATGAATTGTCTTGAACACATATAAGTAGGGAATAGTTGGTACATTGGGTTAAATGGGAGGAGAACTGAGAGACTGAACAATTCAATAAACTCTCTGTATAAAGAAAAGTTGTGTGTCTTAACTTCAGCTTCATCAGTCAGTGGGAGGCAGTGGTGTCATGGTATTGTCACTGGACTAGTAATACAGAGACCCAGAATAATGCTCTGGGGACCAAGGTTCAAATCCCACCATGTCAGATGATGAAATTTGAATTGAGTATAAAGCTGGAATTAAGGATGGGATTTTACAGTCTTCCCCAAGTGGGCCTATAAAACCCCGCCCGAGGCCTTCCTCTCTGCTATCCTCTGTGCTTTCTCTGTTCCATTAATTTCCCTATGTATCCCCCCACTTGTTCATAACATCACAGTCATTCTCCATACCAACTCTTCTATGATGTAGAACTAATGAGCTATTGACAAGTTTGCCCCTAAAACAGAAACAATAACCAGTGAGACTTAGACAGTTTTGTTTTTGGAGAAATGATAATTTTTCAGCCGAAGAAAAATGTCAGTCAATGACAGCCATTCAGAATATCAATGAGACAGCTTTAATTACGTATTCTTCTAAATCAAATAAACAAACAGGTATGGAAAAACCACATCAAAGAGAAAAATTTATTACCAGCTTATGAAGATGTTCCCAAATACATCTAACAAAAGCTTTGCAAATAGGCCCCTTCTGAGCTAAGTGAACTCGCCATTCAACTAAGCTTCTATTATGAGGTCTTCTGGAAACATGGATGTCTGACCAGCTGTTCAAATTATTTTTATTATCACACTTATCAGATGGAGGATATGAGGGAACATTGGCAAGGCCTTTTAAAATTACCTGCCAAAAGTTTACCAAATCTTTCGGCTTGCCCCAAGGTTTCAGGACTGATTGATTGACCAAGCTTCCCTTGGTGGCATGGTGGTACAGTGGCTTGCACTGCTGCCTCTCAGTGCTGGGGACCCAGATTCAATTCCCAGCTTGGATCACTGTCTCTGTGGATTTTGCACATTCTCCCTGTGTGTGCGTAGGTTTCCTCTGAGTGCCCGAGTTTTCTCCCACACTCCAAAGATGTGTGGATTAGGTTGATTGGCCATACTAAATTGCCCCTTGGTGTCCCAGGATGTGCAGGTCAGAGGCGAGAGTGGGGTAAATTTGTGGCGATAATTCCTGGGGTGGGATTGTTGTTGGTGCAGACTCAATGGGCCAGATGGCCTCCTTCTGCAGTGGGGTTTCCATGATTTCTGTAATTTTAATTGCTCCTTGCAATAAAGATTTCAAAATTCCTCTTTCCTCTTGGCCATAACAATGATAATCATCGCGTCACAGGACTTGTGTGGGAAGATGGAGTGGGTGAAGAATGAATGGTAAATTCTGGCTTTATGCATTCCCCATTCCCAAGTAAATTCCAGGCTGGTATAGGAGATGAAAATCAAGCCCATGATGTATATTTCCGAAGTATACTAACAGCACTCATTTCTATCTTACTGGCAAATCGCCGTTATTTTCTCAATTGGAGTTCAGACTTGAATCTCCCACACTCTGTGCACCACAGAGGTCACAATCATGAATATCATTAAGAGCTCGGGGGAAGTGCCAGAGTCTGACAATTCCAGAACTCTGCACATGCGCACTGGCTCTGCACTGTCAGACTGCAGTATGTTGGCCAGTCCAGGACACTCGCATTGCTGCCTTCCACCCCCAATCACGGAGCCCCAGGCGAGCCCCAATAACCTGCTATCCCAGAGCACCCCAATTTCTAGCTCTCCTCTTCCCCCGGCAGTGACGATCCCCCCCCCCCCCCCCCCCCCCCCCCATCCTCGACCCTGCAGCAGTCAAACTCCCAAGCACGTCCTGATTGCTGGCCTCCCTTCAGCCCTGACTGATCCTGTCTACAGAGTAGCAGTGGGAGACCCCACCATCATCAATCGCCGTTTGGCCCTGTCCTGAACTGGCCCTGCCTGCCAGACTCTACCTCTTGGCACTGCTGCTTGGGCACCATCCCTTTGACATTGCCCATGCCTAGTGAGCAATGCCAATGAGTTCCCTGGGCACAAGCACTTTGCCCCTTGGGCAGTGCTGGGAGCACAGGCTGGCATTGCCAGGTGTTCATACCCAGTGGTCACACGCCCAACTCTCTGGGGGACCTGGATTGCCCACCGCCTTTACTCCAGTGGAGTCTGCTACCAGTTTCCCAGAAGTGAGGAGCTACCTTGCCAGAGTGAAATTGTATTAACAGGATGGAAGACGCTATCAAGTCTGGAAAATTCAATCCCAGGCCTGATAATTACATTTAAATCACATTCAAATAAGATTAAAGTAACTGACCTGGTGTACCTGCCAGTTTCCAGTGTGGTCCTAACTGTGCAGGATTTCCATCTTTGAGGGATTTGCGTGCTTCGGAAACACGTGTGTGAATCCCACCAAACAGATTGGAATTGTCCCCAGCGATTGGGATTTTTGGGCGTCACTTGAGCGAGACCAGAAATTCCTGCCTGAGGTCAACGGAGGTATCGGATCTTCACATGCATTGATTCTGTGGCAGGTGGGGTGGTAGAGTTCCAGCCATAGTGTTGCAGTTACGGATAGGATATAGAGAAAGATCAGCTTAATTATGTGGTAAGTCCATTCAAAAGTCTGATGGCAGCAGTATTGCACGTGATAGCAATAGGTTCTTGAGTTGTATCTGTCCTTAAAACACCCACGCAGATGAAATGTTCCTCAGACAGATGAGAACTCATGAGACCCACATTCCATGACTCTGATGAGAGGGAGAATGTGAATGAATTCACAAAGAAGTGTGAAAGTAAAGTGGTAAAATTGGAGTTTGAGATTGAGGAACGTAGAGCTACATCTTGATGCATGCACTCAAGGGTACGTTTGGCCTTTCAAACCATCACCTCTACGTCACCAGAGTCCATGCGGAAAAGGTTCCAATTGCCCTCCTTTATCACCATCCACTCTCATTTTATTGTCAGTCAGATATTAAGTAACTAAAGCCCACGTAAACAGTGATGTTTTAAGAACATAAGAACGAGGAGCAGGAGTAGGCCATCTGGTCCCTTGAGATGTTCCACCATTCAATAAGATCATGGCTGATCTTTGTGTGGATTCAGCTCCACTTTTCCACCTGCTCATCTTAACCCTTAATCCCTTTACTGTTTAAAAATTTATCTATCCTTACCTGAAAGGCTGTTGTTGGGAGACTTCTTACTATCTCTTTTAGTGCCCTGGGATGCATTCCATCAGGGCCAGGAACTTGTCTACTTTTAGCCCCATTAGTTTGCCCAACACTACCCCTGTCATGATCATAGTTTGTAGGTTCTCATCTGCCATAGCTTTCCTGTCATCAATTTTTGGCATGTTATTTGTGTTTTCCACTATGAAGACTGATGCAAAATACCAGTTCAACACCTCAGCCATTTTCTCATTTCCAGTTCTTTATCTCCTTTCTCATCCTCTAAAGGATCAGTGTTTACTTTAAGCACTCTTTCTCAATTTATATATTTGTAGAAACTTTTGCTTTTTTTATACTCTGAGCTAATTTACCCTCATAAACTATCTTACCTTCCTTTATAGCTTTTTTCGCGGCTTTTTGTTGACCTTTGAAGATTTCCCAATCCTCTCATTTCCTACTAATCTTTGCCATTTTGTATGCATTTTCTGCAATTTGATAACCTTCTTTAGATATCCATGGCTGATTATCTGTTTTTTTACAGTCCTTCCTTATCACTGGTATATATTTTTGCTGAGCACCATGAACCATTGCTTTGAAAGTCCACCACTGTTCCTCACTTGTCCATAAAGATTTTGCTCCCAGTCTACCTTAGCCAATTCCTCCCTCTTCCCATTGTAAACTCCTTTGTTTAAGCACAAGACGCTGGTATTGGATTTTACCTTCTTGTGCTCCATTGATATTTTGAAGCAAGTTTGCAATAGTGCACCAGTTCCATTGAATACAATAACTTGTATGTTATTTTGCATCATGCTTTAGGTTATTTTAGGAGCAGAGCCAGTTTACTTTGAAGTTTATTTGTTAGTCTCACAAATGGGCTGACTAACATTGCAATGAAATTACTGTGAAAACCCCCTGGTTGCCATACTCTGGCACCTGTTCAGGTAAATTGAGAGAGAATTTAGCATGGCCAAAGCATCCAACTAGCACATCAGTGGAAGAAAATTGGAGCACCAGAGGAAACCCACACAGGCATGGGGAGAACATGCAGACTTCACACAGACAGTGACTCAATCTGGGTCCCTGGCATTGAGGCAGCTATCTACAATGCCATGTAGCTCTTCCTGGGTCAATTGACTCTTAAGATCTCCTGGCATTGGCAGCTTGAAACACTGGCTGGGATTTTATGACCTTGCTTGGGTGAGGCTCATAAAATCCCACCTGAGAACAGCAGAGAATTCCCTTCTATGAACCTCACCAGCTCTGATTCTGGGGTGGGTGAACCGTTAAAATTCCAGCTACTGTTTGTGATCCAAATCCTAATCTTTCTACTCTTTTCAATTGGGCATCAATATAGCTCCCATATAGCAATTTTTTCCAAAGATGTGCAGAGTAGGTCAATTGGCTATGTTGAATTACTCTAGTGTCAAGTGAGATTAGGAGGGTAAATATATGAGGTTAAGTGGATGGGACCAGTATGTGATTGTTGTCGATGCAGGCATGATGGGCTAAATATCCTTCTTCTGCATTGTGGGGACTTTATATTCTACAGCTGCTTTTCTAAATTATGTCAGCATTTATTGTATTGGTTGATATTTTGTTCCATATTTTGCATGAAAGGTTTATTCCTTAGATTCCCTTCAGTTACCAAACACCATTGCAAATCGTATGTTAAGTACTGCTCTTTCTTTTTGATTCAAATCTTGAGCCCAATATCAACCTCAACCTCAATCCACTTTCAGAACATTGCCAAACACGTCACAGTGGCGTTTCAGTTTGACAAATACATTACCTTTGTGACCCCTGGAAGAAATGCTGCTGGTTTAACACCAATTAATGCGCACTGTGGGCTCAAGAGTTGTTGAAAAGAGATTGAGACTCCCTGACAGCTGTGTCACAGAGGATCCGAGCAGGGAACACGTTTTTATCCAATTATTCGGGGCTGCAGTCAAAGCAGAATCTCAAAGGTTATAAAGCAAAGCTGTGACCTACTGTGAAACCCGAGGTGACTGATCTCCAGAGGAAGTCAGCTTTGTTGTTGATTAATTGGCAATTAATTACTACTGAAACTATTGTCCTTTATTTAAATGTTAAAATTTCTTTGTTTTGAGACTTCATTCTCCTTCACTGTTAACCAGCACTGATATGTGAACAGAGCAAACACTGGTAACTAACTGCAGCTGAAAATCTTCTAAGTTTGCCAAAAGACAGACCAGACAGGAAGGAGGGGACCTCCAAAGGAAACAAATCAATGTAAAGGAAACAGTGGCTTTGCAAAAACAAATTAGATTTATAAAGTACCTTTCAATGGAACAAAAAGCACTTTGCTCAATTGTTCTGTGCTTGATTAGGTCAATCAGTTTACAGTTGATGCTTGCTGCATTTGATTAATCAAGACTGGGTGTGGATTCTAACAAAGCTGAAATTGTATAGTATGTTGGAATATTTTATGCAGTTTTGGTGTCATTATCTGAGGAAGGATATCCTTGCCATAGAGGGAGTACAGCAAAGGTTTACCTGGTTGATTCCTGGGATGGCAGGTCCGTCATCTGAGGAGAGACTAAATTGGTTAGGATCGTATTTACTGGAGTTAGGAGAGTGAGAGCAATTAGACAGGATACATTCAGAAAGAATGTTCCCAGTGGTGAGGTAGTCCAGAACTAGGAGTCATAGTTTGAGGATAAGGGATATCCTCAATTTTAAAATTGAGATGAGGCGAAATTTGTTCACTCAGATTGTGGTGAATGTGTGGAATTTACTACCACAGAAAGTAGTTGAAATCAAAGTGTTGTGTGGTTTCAAGAAGAAATTAAATATGGGGAAGGTTGGTCAGGATATTGGATTTGATGATCAGCCATGATCACAATGAATAGCAGAGCAGGCTGAAAGAGCCAAATGGCCTACCCCTGCTGCGAAAGAGCTGGAACTAAAGACAAATTATGGAATTGACATTTTAAAAACAATAAAACCAGACACAAAGAAACTAGTGTCATCTCCACATGAACCTGAGATATAGTCACTCAAAATCTCTATCCTCTTTGGTGGCTGGGATTCTCCAATGCTGCTGAGTTTTGGTCGGAACAGCCAATTCTCTGTTTTCACTTGGCAGCAGGCGTGGAGAATCCCACCAAATATACAACATCAAGATGCTTCCCAGGATCACCAAAAAGAACACTTTACCAAGCTTGATAAGAAGGCATTAGGTTAGCTGATCAAAAGCTTAAAGTTCATTTATTAATGCCACAAGTAGGCTTACATTAACTTTCAGTGAAGTTATTGCTTGGTCAAATAGGTTTTACATTTAAAATAACCATATTGGAAAGTTGTAGCCTTATCGATGAGGGAGCCTAATCTGGGGCAATGGGTGTGAGAGGAGGACAGTTGATGAGTACTGAAGGGTTGGATAGGGATTGGAAGAGTGAAGTACCTGAGAAGAGGGTAAGAGAAAAGAGACATGAGAATAAAAAAAAAGAGGGATAAAGAGGAAAAAAAAAGAAAAAAAAGGGCAAAAGTGTAAATTGAATGATGAACTTCATTCTCAAGTAGCAACCAGAAAATGCATATGAATGGACAAAGGAAAAACTCAAGGTACATGGGTCTTGTTCAAGAACAAAATAGGGTATCAAAACCTGATGAAAAACATGAAATAGATTGGAGATAAAAGCTAAGATTCTCCAGCCTCCCAACTGCCTGTTTCTTGTCAGGGGAAGGTGGAGCATTGGTTGCTAGTGGCAAAATTTTCTGAAATCGCCACAGTGAATGGGAAATGCCATTGACATTACCCATGCTGACAGGAAAGCCAAGAGTGGGGTGCGCTGCTGGTGAGACCTGAGAATCTCACCAGCACAAATGGCTAGAGAATTCCAGCCAAAATATTGGGCAAATCTTTTTATTTATCAATAAGTATACAGCATAACAAAATCATTTGCAGCAGGTATCGTACACCATGTAACAAAATGATGCTTGTCTATTCTGTTTCCCCAGGAAAAGCCATCGACAAATATATTTTTCTTGGATAGCAATAAAAGATTGTAGAATGATGGCTCAATCATTATGGTATTGAAATAACAATGCGTACCATTATTTACCAGTGACATCAGTCATGTGCAAGAGATTGAGATTAGAAGATGGGATTGTTTGTACAAGAAGCTTAAAATGTATTGTAATGTAAATAAGGAATTCTTGAAGAAACAAGACCTAAGTCACTAATAAGTAGTAGGTAACTTCCCCAAGCTTCCCGAGAATAGGCTTTGCTCAATTTACTCAAAGGTACATCCAAATAGTATTTAAAACTGGTTGCAGCGATGGTGCCGGAATCTAACAATGGTTTATTGCCATTGATAAAACCCCCCACGGGGACAGATAGGAAGAATTTCGAAGAAAGCAGCAGAAGACTTGTTGAGAGGCACAATGAGAATTGATAGCAATGACAGGATCAGTCAAGCAGTCACAACCCTTTCAACTGCCATTTGCAAACCTCAAAGGTTCACAGATGGCTCAGCACTGAGACTTGTGGAAAAGCAGTTGGAGAGATATCAAGCCACTTCAGGTTTGCATGCCAAAGAGCAGAAGCACTAGGTTAGTAAGTTCCTGTATACAATGGGGTCCGCTGCTGCCTTTGTCCTCCTCAGACAGAGGTAGAGGAGACCTCTGTAGACCTTGAAACCTCCTTGAAAGCTTTCAATATGTCGGTCAGCTCCAATGAAACATTGTAATCGATTGAGCACAATTCAGTCAGAGATTCCAAAGGCCAGGGGAATGTATTGAATTGTTCCTCACAGACTGTCAGATTTTGCAAACAAAAAAGCCTGAACAAACATGCAAACAAGTGATTCAATATGCTAGTCAGATCAAACATGGGGAGAAAAATCAGGCCGTAGAGTCATAGAGGTTTTCAGCATGGAAACAGGCCCTTCAGCCCAACTTGTCCATGTCACCCTTAGGTGTTTTTGTTAACCCCTACATTATTCCCAATTGCCCACGTTTGGCTCATATCCCTCTATACCCAATTTACTCATGCAACTGTCCAAATGCTTTTTAAAAGACAAAATTGTACCCACCTCTACTACTACCTCTAGCAGTTTATTCCTGACACTCGCTACCCTCTGTGTGAAAAAATTGCCCCTCTGAATCCTTTTGAATCTCTTCTCTCTCACCTTAAACCTATGCCCTCTAGTTTTAGACTCCTCTACCTTCGGGTGAAGATGTTGACTGTCTAGCTGATCTATGGCCCTCATTATTTTATAGACCTTAAGTCTCCTACACTCCAGGGAAAAAAGTCCCAGTCTACCCAGCCTGTCCTTATAACTCAAACCATCAAGTCGCGTAGCACCTTTGTAATTTTTTTCTGCAATCTTTGCAGTTTAATAATACTTTTTGATAATAGGGTGACCAGAACTGTACACTGTATTCCAAATGTGGCCTTACAATTGTCTTGTACAACTTTATAATCCATGGAAATGCCAAGGCTTCAGATGAGTCTGTTCATTGGGTCGATCCAAAGATGGCAGCTAAGTCACTCAAAGAGAGTCAAAAACAGGGGAAAGTGCAGGAAACCCTGTAGCAGCCATTTTAAGATAACCACATGTTGGAGCACTGAAGGCAAAATTGTCCTGAAAGAGTTGCAGGATATATCCAATGTGAAGGACAGGACACTTACAGTCGTTCTGTCAATCTAAGTATGCAGTAAAAGGAAGAAAGCAAGAGAATGTTTATGAAAAATGAACAATCCAGGAAATTGGAAATAAAGGAAACAACGAGAATACCGATATCCAAGAAGTGAACACTTTAGAGCAACAATTTTTAAGTTGTTTTATAACAAAGTTCAAACTTGGACCCTGATGCCATTGTGAAAGTACTTGCTCATTATTTGGAATAATTCCAGCCATCAAGAATTAAATTGTAAGGCAAAAGTGGTACAGATGTTGAAGTAAATGACCAGATAACTGCCATCTTAGGCTCAAGGGGCAGGAGATTATCAACATCCTCTGTATCTTGCACGTTTAAAGCCAACCTTTCTAAGTAGAAATGCATGTAAACAGTTGGGTTTTTTGAAAAATCAGACAAAGCCCGACAGCAGGATAGTGAGGCACTGCTGAAGGAAGAATTTCCAATGCTGGGTGCAGAGCCAACGGATTTTGATTTATAGCAGCTGGTGTGGTTTATTCATTGAGTTGTGAGTCACTCTTTATTACAGAATCCCTACAGTACAGAAGGAGGTCATTTGACCCATTGAGGCTGAACCAACAAAATTCCCACCCAGGCTTCATCCCTGTAACTCCACATATTTCTCCTGCTACTCCCCTGACACTTTGGCATGGCCAGTCAACTAGTCTGCACATCTGGGAGAAAACTTGAGCACCCAGCGGAAAGCCATGCAGACACGGGGAGAATGTGCAAATCCCATACAGCCAGTCACCCAAGGCTGGAATTAAATCCACATCTCTGGCACTGTGAGGCATCAGTGCTAACCATGTTATCACCACGTCACCCATCGACTGGGCACCAGGATGAGATCAATCAGTTCTTTTTACAAACTGACTAGAAAGTATGCTGTGAGGTGTTAAAGACAATAACCATTCACTGGAAGAACTTCTGGGCCTAGAGTTGGGTCTTTCCTGAAAAAGATTGTGGGAAAGAAGCTTTCAAGCAATGGCTGATCTGTCAGAGGATGAAGTGCTGGCGATTATTTTGCCCTTTGAATCTATTGCCCAAAGATGAAGTCTCTGTTGTCTTATTCAAGAAGTCAAGTGTGTTTGCTGCTGCAGAGATGAATTTGGTTATTTGTCCCACTGAACCAACCACAGGGAGTCATTTTAAATCATGGGCTGATCACAGTGACTGTCCAGGGAGAATTTAGAATGTTTGATTGCAAGTTGGATCAAACTGCCAGAATGACAGCAGAGCTTGTTAATTTGGGGGAAAGTAAGTTGATGCTGAGACTTCAATCCCATCCACAAGTCATCCTTCCACTAAATTAATTTTTCAGAGGAGAAAACTGCAGAATTTCTCAATCTGAAGAGTCATAAAAAGGAATTTCATTTATATTCAGCTGTGGAGATTCATTCCATAGCTAAAGATGATGATGTCTTGTTGACACTGTCATTCCATTGTCTGCAATAGAGCAGCCTCACACTGGAGCAAATGTGGCAATGTTATTGCTACTAACAGGAAATATAAATAGTATCCTAACCATAGTAGGAAAGTAATAGTTTCCTCATTTCCTGCAAATGTCTGCCAACATTCACCATTCTTTTCATCTTGCAGATTTATTTAAATCTTAGAAATGGAACATGTTTTATTCTCAGTGGACAATGACAGCTGTGCAATTTCTCATTGAGTTGAAGACACTTTATTCTATCCAAACTTTCTTTGATATACGAAGCAGGATTGGAAGATTTCAGAGAGGGATGCTAGTTTGTTCTCTTCCTCGTTGAAAGAGTTTGGTTATTTGACCTCTCTGGAATCCGTTTTCATGACCTTTATCATTGAGATCACAGCCCAGTTTGGCAGCAGTCTTGCCAAGCTGTTATCCCATGGCACTAATGTTATTGTCTTCTATTGAAACGATGAGTCTATGTCTTCAATACCCTCTCAAGAGTCAAGAACACTGTGGGAGATTGAAGTGCTTTCTGATAGTAACTTAGGGAGAACGAAGGATAGGAGTTGGCTAGAACCTCTAACAGTACAGGAAGGTTACAAAAGGTTGAAAATGTAATGTAAGCAGTTGAAGAAAATAGCTATTTAAAATATTGAAGTTTAACTCGGGTGTCATGCAGGATAATGCGCCAATAGTTAATGGCAATGAGATAGTGACATGTACCATGATGTAACAGTGATATTAACAGTCATGTACAAGAGATGAGAAGCAGCATATGAGATGTACCAAAACATTTAGAATGTACCATTGTGCAAGCAAAGGAGGTTTTGAAGGAATGTAACTGAATTGGATCAAGATCACTCATCAGTGGTGTGAAACCTTTCACCCCAGAATAGGCCATAAGTTATCGCAAGAAACATCCAAACAATTTAAAACAGAAGTCAAACCACAAACCAATGGATCACTTTGAAGATCAATGTTGGTAATTTTATGTTCTACTCAGGCAGTCGGAGGCATATCTGCATTCCAGGTAACAGCTGCAAAACATCCAGTCAGAAATACCCAAAATCTGTGTACTACTTGTGTGCTGGCCTTCAGGATCAAGGAATTCTAACCTTAAAGAACAAAATTGAAATATTCCCAATCTTTTGCAATCATTCATTAATTCTTCCTCAAAATGCATCTTCCCTTCTGCAAGGACCCAGTTTCAATTCCTGGCTTGGGTCACTGTCTGTGCGGAGTCTGCATATTCTCCCCATGTCTGCCTGGGTTTCTTTTCGGTGCTCCAATTTCTGCCCACAATCTGAAAGACATGCTGGTTAGGTACTTGGCCATGCTAAATTTGCCCTCAATGTGAACAAACAGGCTGTAACTTAATTGCACTGTTAATGTAATCTACTCCTGACACTAACAAATGAACTTTACATTTCATTTCTCAGATGTAATCAAATGCATCAGCAACCATTTAAATTCAGCACATTGAACAAACAAATCTGCATTTTTTATGGGACTGGATATGGGAAGAATGCTGGACAGGTCAACAGTTCTCTTTCTCGATTTGTCCATTTGTTGCAAGGACAACACCTTTGGCAATGCAGCAGTGCCTCGGTAGCACACTGAAACATCAGCCCATATTCACATCTCTGGAGGATCTGTGGGGCAGAATTTTCTGGCCCTTCTCTCTGGCAAGATATTCCAGTTCTGTGACAATCCCCCCACCCCCAGTGGTGTGATAGACATGCCACACAAAATGCCATAGACATCAACAGGTGGCCAATGGCAAGTTGCCTCTGCCGTTGGAAAACAGCTGCTCAGTGTGGAGGGGCAAGGTTGCAAAATTTCCCACTCATAATCTTTGGATTAAAAAAATAAGGCGACTGCCAATTGAGCCAAAGTGATGAGTATCCATATCGTGTGATGAACCTGAACATGTAGGTTTTCATAGAATCCTTTTCCCAAACTCCACCCACGTTGACACCCACCCTTCGCCCATGCTGCCACCATTCATCTCGTGCAACGCACCATTATTCTGGCGAAGGAAGTGGACTTCTTTTGATATTGCTGTTAAAAAAACAAGACTATTAGAAAATTATCAGAGCAGCACATTGTGACTTCTTCATCTTCCCACTGTGAGATGTGTTCTACTTCCAGTTAGTGCCAAACCCCCAGGTGGCTATAGATCAGCTCAATGTTGCACTCTTGTATTGTAGCATGGAGTGACTCAATCAGTTGCTCAGCATGGTCTGCTTATTCCTGTTGCTACTTTTTTGATAGGTCTTCTATCTTTCTCTGATAATTGATTCTAAATTGTTGTTCCATTTTTTTTGTTCTGATGCCTTTTAGTTTTCCCTTTCTTGCTTCCCTTGTGCATGATGTGTGTTAATTTGACAATATTGATAAGTCTTCAAACTCTGTAATTTTAATTTTGCAATAACAGGAAGTGAGTAATGTTTTCTCTTATACATCATCATTATTCAGGATCGCTTAAAATTGAATAGTTGAAGCTGTCATGTCCCCAGGTACAGAATGTTGTCGTTTTTTTAAAGACTGAACACATTTCTCATTTACATATTGCACTGAGACAGTGAAGCTGGCTTCCAGCATGATCACTGCACAAGCTGGAATTGGTAGAGGTGGTGTTAGATGCAGCCACACAAAACCTTTATCTCTAAAGCTTATAGTTATATACAAGATAATAAAGCTTATAGTTACGGCACAGTGGTTAGCACTGCTGCCTCACAACATCAATGACCTGGGTTCAATTCTGGACTCAGGTGACTGTACATGTGGAGTTTGCCCATTCTCCGCATGTCTGCGTGCATTCTTCCAAGGTTCCGGTTTCCTCCCACACTGTAAAGATATGTGGGTTAAGTTGCTCCTTCGTAACAGGGAGATTAACAGGGAAAATACATGGGGTTGCATGAATGGGGTCTGGGTGGGATTGTTGTTGGTGCAGGCTCAATGGGCTGAATTGCTCCTTTGACACTGCAGGAATTCTATGATTCCATGATTCTAAGATAATCAACTAACCAGATCTCAAACTAACTCTGGTCTCAACCAATTGAAACAATAACAATCATCAGCATCCAATCTCCTGTTCAGTCTATGCATATTATCTTCACCTGTATTTGGATATAAAATGTATTTTATTAGTCATAAGTAGGCTTACATTCACACTGCAAACCATGGTAAAAATCTCCCAGTCACCACACTTTGCCTGTTTGGGTACACTGAGGGAGAATTCAGCCTGGCCAATGCACCTAACGTGCACGTCTCTCAGGCTGTGGGAGGAAACCCACACAAGAAAGGGGAGAACATGCAAATTCCACACTGAACACTGACCAAAGCCAGGAATTGAGCCCAGGTCCCTGGTGCTGTGAGGGCAGTGAGTCAAAGGCAGCATATTGAAAAAATGTATTAATTTTAATTGAATACCTTTTGTTTCTTGCTTTACCTGAGAGCAGAAAGATTACAGTGATAGCAAAAATCTGAAATCAGCAGATTAAGGGCAAAATTCTCCCCACCACTCCACATGGATTTGGTGGAGGGAAGTTGGAAATCTGCCAGTGGAAAGTCATAGTCATATTGTTTTGTTTAACAAAAAACAATTTTTTTGGATGAAAATGAAAATTGGGATGAAATTGTTCGGTTAACATGGCTGACTCATAATGCCAGGGAGCTGGCTTTGATTCCCAGCTTGGAGGTCACTGTCTATGCGGAATCTGCACATTCTCCCCGTGTCTGTGTAGGTTTCCTCTGTGTGCTCCAGTTTCCTCCCTCAGTTTGAAAGATATCCTTGACCATGCTAAAATTCTCCCTCAGTGTACCCAAAAGGCAGAGGAGTGTGATGACTAGGAATTTTCACAATAACTTTATTGCAGTGTTAATGTAAGTCTACTTGTGACACAAATTAATAAATTAACTTAAACTCTTGGGGTACTTTTTCTGGGATACTTGGACTTCTCCTTAGTCTGGGTGCCTTTGGTCTCCTGAAGGTAGATATTGTCCTAATTTTCTTCTGCCTGTGATTACAAACTCCTTTCAAAATACCCTCCTTTGCTTTCAAGGCCTTTAGTTTAGCCTCAGTCTCGGCAGGGACAAAACTAAACAACTTTTAGAAGTATTACTGTTGCAAGAAGCAAGAGATGGTCAAATAGATGATGAAACAAACAAAATGTGGTTAAATTGGCCATATGTGACAAGTCAGACGTTAGCAAAAACACCTTGGAGACAAAAAAAAATCTCTCAGGAGAACAATAGGTAATCAGTCCAGCTGCAAGTCGTCAAAGCTGTTACCACTGGAGCCAAAGGGTCATTGGAGAAGAAGATTGTGGATAACTGCAACAGCAATAGCAAAATTGTTTTTCTTTTAACCATATAAAGGACACTGCTATGAAGGATTGCATGGGACTGTTGAAAGAGATGGCATAAGAGATTCAGTTGAGCTGCCAGGACATTGTTGAGGTTTCAGAAGTCCACTGTACCTCATTCAATTGTGTACTTATAGGTATCATTTGTGCAATGTGCAATTAACTCTTAAGTTATTAATGTCAAAGTAAATCCTGTAGGGGTCTTGAAACAAATGGCCTTGTGCTTATTGAACCCTTTCCTTAACTGGTCTCTGGTGCCAGTGTCAAAAAAAAAATCAAGTGGTTATTGGCCTATTTATTATAAATTAATTTAAAGGCAATTATTGTAATAGTCATTAAAGAACCCCAAAGGCTTCCCACACAGGTTGAATTCTCAGGGGCATTTACTTGGTTCATGGATGAAGGTATCCTGATCAAATAGAAAACGGAGCAGAAAGAGGCCACTTGGCCCTTCAAGACTGCCCTACCATTCATTATGATAATGGCTGATCATCCAACTAAACAGCCTGATCCCATCTTAAGTTATGTAATGAAGTGGCATTGAAAATACTATGTCCTTTGGTTATTTTCCAAAATTCTTTGGTCTCTGGACTGGTACCTACAGATTGGAGGTAGCTAATGCAAGCTCACTGTACAAAAAGAGAGGTTAGAGAGAAAATGAGGAACTGTAGACCAATGAGCCAAATGTTGGTAGTCAGGAAGTTGTTAGAGTCCATTATCAAGGATTTCATAGTACCACATTTGAAAAATAGTAGTCTCATTAGATAAAGTTGGCATGGATTTACAAAAGAGATATCATGCTTGACAAATCTACTGGCATTCTTTGAGGATGTAACTAAAAGGAACAGAGAGAACTGGTGCATGTGATTTATTTAGACTTTCAGAAGGCTTTTGACAAGGTCTCACATAGAAGCCTACTGGGATTGCAAGTCATGTCTTGAGATGGATAGAATACTGGTTAGCAGATAGGAAGCAAAGAGTTGGCATACACGGACCTTTTTCCAATTGTCAGGCAGTAACTAGTGGGGTACTACAGGGATCTGTGCTCGGACCCTAACTGTTCATGTTATATATTAATGATTTGGACCAGGGAACTAAACGTATTATCTCCAAATTTGTAGATGGTTTGGAGAGTGAGCTATATGGAGGATGCACAAATGATTCAACATGATTTGGATAGGCTGAGTGTGTGAGTGTATGTATGGAAGATGCAAAAAAAGAGGAAAAATGTGAGGTTATCCAGTTCAGTTGCAAAATAAGAAGGCAGATTATTGTTTTGATGTAAAAAGAGAGAGATGGATACTCAGTGAGACCTTGGTGTCCTCATGCATCAGTCACTGAAAGTAAGTACACAGATGCAGCAGGCAGGAAAGAAGACAAATGGTATTTTGACCTTCACAGTGAGAGGTTTTTACTTTCGGAATAGGGATGGTTTACTGCAATTGTACAGAATGTTGGCGGGTGACATTCTGGAGCACTGGAGTACTGTGTACAGTTTTGGTGCCCTTATCTGAGGGAGCATGTTCTTGTTATCAAGTGAGTGCAGTAAAGATTTGCCATGCTAATTCCTAGGATGGTAGGGCTATGATACGAGGAGAGATTAAATTGGTTAGGATTATATTAATTGAATTTCAGAAAGTGAGAAGAATCACATTGAAACTTATAAAATTCTAACAGGATTAGACAAGATAGATCCAGAAAGAATGTTCTCGATGATGGGGAAATCCAGAACTAGGGGTCATAGTTTGGGGAAAAAGAATTTGAGGACTGAGGTGAGGAGAAATTTCTTCATCCAGAGAGTGGTGAATCTGTGGATTTTGCTACCACAGAAAATAATTGAAGCCAAAACATTGTGTGATTCCAAAAAGGAATTAGATAAAGCTCTTGGGGCTAAAGGAATCAAGGGATATGGGGGGGAAGTTGGGTTCAGAAATATATCAGGAAGTAATCTGAATGAAAGTTTGTAGTTGATACAAAGGTAAATGAGTTATTTAACTCATTTTATGATTTTATGATACATTTTATGGTTATTATTGTCTCCTGGAACTTAGTTTGATCACCTTCAGGTAATGTGGAAGACTTTCTCTCATTTTCTTGTGCAAAACGGATCAAGATTTTTTGCTTTGCTTCATTAACTTCTCCAAGACAATTACATGGAAGAACGTTTTGCAGTGGCACTATTAGCAGTGTAATGGTCATAATATGGGTAGGGATGAATAATTCACAGGATATGCTTTCCAATCCCTTCACGACAGCTTGAGATTTTGAATTTAGTCACAGGTGACAGAACAAATCGATTTTCAGAAATCAACACTATTTCCCTGATGTCCTTCAGGGAAGGAAACTTGCCCTTACCCATGGTGGTCTATTTTTGATTCCAGTCACACACAAACATGATTGGACTCTTAACTATCTGCTGAAGTGGCCTAGCAAGCCATTTGATTGTATCAAATAATAGAGATAGTCCACCCTTACCTTCTCAGATTGAGCAGGAATTACTGACTTTTACCAGTGATGCCCAGATCCTGTGTTCCATGGGGGAAGAAAATTGTATGTGGACAGATCTAATCCACCAGCTGGTCTTTCCCTGTCTATTATTTTTGCATGTGTGCTTGTTCATGTTTTGAACGCTTTGAACCTTCTTTCCAAATGTTTTCACTGGAAATACTCGTTGCTTGCAAACCATTTTTCTCCTCCCACTCTCCTACCCCCACCTATGCCTCACTCTCTCACCTCTGCCTCCATCTCCCCCACTTCCCCCTCCCTGGTACCTTATAATTTACAGCTCACAGTAAATTGTAGCAACACGCAAAGCGGTGTCTTGGTTCTCACACTTTGCTACAGACATGAGGTAATCTTTTTTCCAAGAAAAAGAATGTCAGACCCATTCATATAACCTGGAGGAAGAAATTTACAAATAGCTACACTTGACCGTTAAATTACCGTGCAATTTCTAAGCAGATTTGCTTTGCTGACTTTCCCAATTGAGATCACTTCCAAAGGGAATACTTGAAGGGTAGTGGCTTTTAAGGGACACAACTCATTAGACACAACTCTATCTTACCAGCTACATGTCACCACTGCACTTCAGGCATTCGCAATGCACTATCAATTATCTGCACACATACAAAAGAAAAATTGGAAAATCACTCTGAAAGATGTGCTTTGGCCATGCTAAATTCTCCCTCATTGTACCCGAATATGCACCAGGTTGTGGTGACTAAAGGATTTTCACAGTAATTTCATTGCAGTGTAAGCCTCCAAGTGGCACTAATAAATAAACTTGAAACTTTTATGCAATGTTGAAATATTTGTGTTGATATTTAAATCTCTTCAGTTCACAAGTGAGCTTAACTGTGATTAGAAAAGGTATTTGTGACCTTAGTGTTTTGTAATAACGACAATGAAGCAATGCATATTTGCTGCCATTGCTGCTTTCAAACTTCGAGCAACAACAGCGAAGTCTACATGTATTCAGTTAAACGTGGAAATACAAAAGATGCTATTAATTTCTTGCTTCCCTACAAGGTACATTGTTGAAGTTGTTCTCAAAAGGCCATTAATTAGAAATCACTGAACTGATTAATCTCTCAGTAAAATTTCTTGAAAGCATTCCACATTGTTGAATGATGTGAAGTTGCCGGTGTTGGATTAGGGTAGGCACAATAAGTAGTCTCATAATATCAGGTTAAAGTCCAACAATCATTATCTTGTAATGGAGTTTGTATTTTTTAATGCCTTGTTTGTGAATCCAACTCCCAATCACCTGATGAAGGAGCAGTGTTCTGAAAGCTTGTGCTACCAAATAAACCTGTTGGACTTTAACCTGGTATTGTGAGACTCCTTATTGTTGAATGGACTCTAAATCAGAGTTGAATGGCATTTCTTGCAAATTAAGACAGCAGAGCTTTGGGCAACCTCAATTTACAGAAAGAAAAATGAGGAAAACAGCGGAGGAATACTTGAGTACCTTGGGTGAGTACTCCTTGAATGAGGGTTTGAGCTGCAGAGGTTGCTGAGATAGTAACAGGCAACCATAGTGGTGGTGAGGGCATGTGATTGAAAGTTCATCTCCAGATCTAATGTGACACCAAAGTTTGGAGCCATTGAATCAGAATCGTTGGGCAGGATTTGATGGTTTCACTTGACCGAGGTCGGAAAATCCCACCCAGGATCAAGGATATTTTCATTGTCCACCCCTCGTCCACACTGATTCTATGACAGGCGGGGTGGTAGAATTCTGGCAGTGGAGTCATATAGCATAGAAAAGGCCCTTTAACTCATTGATTCTACACTCACAATAACTACCACTAGAGTAATGCATCAGTATTCACAAAGGAGAAGAATATGGTGGGTAGTGAGTGCAGAAAGGAGGATGTTGACATTTTGGGACATTTTGAGATAAAAAAAGGAGGTATTGGAGGTCTTGAAAATCGTTAAGTTGGATAAGTCTCAGGGCCAGATAGGGTCTATCCCAGAATATTGAGAGGCAAGAGAAGATATTATTGAAGCCTTGGCCAAAATCTTTGTATCCTGTTTAGTCGTGGGCGAGTAGCTAACATTATCCAAAAATGAAAGCAAATTACTATGGATGCTGGATTCTCAAACCAGTGGACTTTGACAAAGGGTCATCTGGATCAGAAACATCAGCTCTTCTCTCTTCCTACAGATGCTGCCAGATCCGCTGAGATTTTCCAGCATTTTTTCTTTTAGTTAACATGATTCCTCTGTTTAAGAAGGGCAGAAGAGGCAATCTGGAAAATTACAGACCTGTGAGCCTTACATCAGTGGTCGGGAAATTATTGGAGAAGGTTTTTAGGGAGGGAATCCAGAAGAGAAAAGATTAGTGATCAGCAGCATAGTTTTGTGAAGGGGAGGTTATGTCTCTCAAAAGTGATCAAGTTCTTTGGGGAAATGACAAGAAAAATTGACCAGGACAGGGCAGTGGATGTTGTATACATGGAAGTTTGGTAAAGCATTTCATAAGGTTCCCCATGGCAGGCTGATACAGAAGATGAAGTCATATGGCATCTAAGGTGGGCTAGTAAAATGAATACAAAAGTGGCTTGGGCATAGAAAGTGGAAAGTCATAAGAATTCTCACAACACCAGGTTAAAGTCCAACAGGTTTATTTGGTATCATGAGGTTTTGGAGCACTGCTCCTTCATCAGTGAATGGTCCACTGCTGTGCCCACTCACCTGATAAAGAAGGAGTAGCAGCGCTCCGAAATCTCATGATGCCAAATAAACCTCGTGGACTTTCATTTGGTGTTGTGACACTTCTTATTGTATGGAGTCTGCACTTTCTCCCCGTCTGTGGATTTTCTCTGGGTGCTGTGTTTTCCTTCTATAGTCCAAAAAGTGTGCTGATTAGGTGCATTGGTCATGCTAAATTATCCATCAGTATACCTGAACAGGTGCTATAGTGTGGTGACTCCGGGATGTTCACTTCATTGCCGTATTAATGAAAGCCGACATGTAACACTAATAATAAACTCTAAACTGTTTACAGATGATGTTGCTGAGGGGGCAACATGTAGATGTGAGTTCGGTGGGTTGTGGGGGGGGGGGGGGTGTGAGGATAGATCTTTGGGGGTTATTAAAGGTAAGAGTACAGGAGTGGGAAGAGAATTCACCAAGATCTGTAGCTACAATTAGATAGATAAGAATGGAGCTACATGAAAGCAGTTCCATTCTGTTGGATGACAGTGGAAAGGTATTGTTTGAGGATAGAGTGGTTAATCATGTCAAAGGCTGTAGGGAGGTTGAGAATGCTAAGGAGAAAAATGTACTATTGTCACCGTATTATTGGATGTCAGTTATGTCTTTGATGAGAATTAATCTGGTTCTGGCAAGGATAGGGGAAAAGGAAAGAAGGTGGAAGATGAGGTGACAATTTGAAATAATGATGGGGTAAAAGCTACTTTTTGAGCAGATTTGAAAGAAAGGGAAACACTGTCTGAAGAAAAAGAATGCTCAGTCCATCACACAAACCAGCCTCCCACCCATTGACACTGTTTACATTTCCCACTGCCTCGGAAAAGCAGCCACCATAATCGAGGACCCCACGTACCTTGGAGGTATCTTCTTCCACCTTCTTCTATCAGGAAAAAGCTAAACAAAAACCTTGATATTGTGTATCAACCGACTCAAAAATAGCTCCTTCCCTGCTGCCATCAGACTTTTGAATGGACCTACCTCTCATTAAGTTGATCTTTTGCTACACCCCTAGCTATGACTGCTTTTTACTATATACTGATGCATATGATAATAGTAAACCAAATCAAATCAAAGAAGTTAACAGTGGGGAAAATGGTTCATCAGTGGCTATTTGGGAACAGGTTTGAGGGAGCACAATGTGGGTCTTATTAGATGAACTTTGAGAAGACATGAGTAAAGGAAGAAGTGGAACTGCAGAACAATATGCAATTGGGTGAAAACTTCAGGGGATGTTTGTCCTGGCATTCAAGAGAAAGAAAGGAAAGTGGGACAGTCAGCTGAGATGGTCTTAGTCTGAGTGACAAAGAAGCTCTGAACTCTTCAGAGTTATTGGAGGTGAGGGTGGGGAAAATACAGGGGAGTAGTTTTAGCTGATGGTTTGCAGTTGAGTAGAAAACAAACCAGAAATTTTTCTTGCTTTCCAGGATAATCCTGGAATAGTGAGCAGGTTTGGCAGGTAAGGCAGGAAAGGGCCATTCTTTATGTGGTCTAATGACATATGACAGTGAATGGCTAATTCACTTGACGAAGAGCAGAGCCTCGAAAGCTTGTGTGAGTTTACTATCAAATAAATTGGTTGGACTTAAACCTGGTGTTGTCAGACCTCTTACAGTGAATGGCTAAACCAGTTTCTGCCATATCTGTACACTTCTGTGTGCCTTTAACTTCTGGGAGCAGAGATGGAAACCATGAAAGGGAAACAGTCAGTGCCAGAGAAATTAATGGGGACCAGGGCATCAAACACAATTGTTTGGTTGAGCATATTGATGATTCCAGAACAATTGTGGTGAACAGAAGACTAAAGATGAGGCAGTTAGGATTTTGAAAGTGCAATTGTGACTGAAGTTGGGGAGAAGTTTTTTCCAAGGTTAAACTCAGAAGCCATGATGTTGAGATGTTCACCTGATGAAGGGACAGTGCAATGAAAGTTCATACTACCAAATAAACCTGTTGAACTTAATGTGGTGTTGTGAGACTTTTCTACTGAACTCAGAAGCAAGTAAATTTGGATGAGAAAGGAGATTTTGTTGGATTTCACTAGTATGAAGAGATCAATACTGACCTTACCGATGATAGATGAGGTAAACAAGGTCAAGAGATAATTGTGAATATGGGTTGGGAAGCTTATGTGGAGTTTAGGATTAAGGAGGGTGAAGAGGGTAGTGAATTCAAAAGGCAGACAGAGCATGGTGAATTGAGGTGTATTTTTAACGAGCTGCATCTTGATCATCTTTCAAAGCTTTGAAACCAAATTTCACAAATGCTTTGAGCTGCATAGCAGGATCACAATTGAAAACATCAATTTGTTATTGAGATTGACAACTGAATTTTGGCTGACTTAATTTCTTAGATTTGTAAATGAGAGCTAAGTCCCAATGAAGGTTACATCCTAAAGCTTTTTTTCTAATGAAACTGCTGTCCTGCTGCTGCTCATACATCCTTTGTCATCACTGTTGGAGGCATTGAAGATGTGTCTGAACATTAATTAGGCCTATTGGCTAGAGCAAGGCATGGGGTATCACAAAGCAGCAATTTCCTGTCGCATCCTCTAAGGGAGACGGGAACACTGTAAAATAGGAAGTTTGACAAAATGCCAGTTCTAATGCACCAATAATAATGGTCTCTGTCGCCTGTGATAAAGTCACAAATCAATCACAATACAGGCGTTAGTAACTTTCATTATAGAAGAAGTGATTAAAATTTATCATTAATTTGTGATACTTCAGCCAGAAAAAGTGCTATTAAACAATGTTGATGAGTATTCAACTTGCAAAAGAAAAACCTTTTGCTTTGAAACTAAACCAATGCTCTGCTGCATTTCAGCAACTGAAGTAAAGAAAACAGAAGGGCAGAATTGGATTTTTCACCTTGTTTTGTAGCACTGCAAAGCCTTGTACACTTCAGGATATTTATTACTTGACAATTTTTGTACTTGAAATCAGATTTTCTTCTGCCTGCAATCAATTAAAAGATACAATTCCAGCATAGTTTGTTCCCAATCTACCTATGTTTGCAACTAGCCACCATTAATATTGCAGTGCAGTTAGTTTAAAATTAATCTTGGTGCAGACTCAATGGGTTAAATGGCCTCCTTTTGCATTGCACGGTTTCTAAGATTAGCCATTTTTATTACTCTTTGCTATTTGAGGTTGGAGTATCATGCATGTAAAAAATTGCTATGCTGTTCATTTTATTGTGGTAGACCATATAAGAGAGAACTTGATTGTTAATCTAAGTGGCAATCCATTTAACTGTTAATTACTGGTTAATTTTCAAACATTTTCTCAATATTATTTTTCAATTAGACTATAATTTTCTAACCCTGAGTTTCTTATGAACTCAAGCCACCATGTGGATTCTACATGTGATGTATATTGATTTTCCCCCAGCAAGAATCTAAATGTTGCTTTTGACGATAGTAAAAAGAACACTGACTGGTTTAAATGAGGTTGAAGAGAGGAATATGCTTGCGGTTTGGGGAAGGCAAAGGAAAGTTCAACAAGGCATCCTACTTCCTCATCTCTTGAGAAGTGCAAGTGTATGGGTATTGGGTGAAGATAGGATCTGGTTGGGCTTTGAGGCTGTACGTGGTGTAAGTTTTGTTTGAAGAATATTTTTGATTTTAATCCAACTTTGCCATCTCTTGAGGTCATGGGCTGAATAGCACTGGCACAACCCAAATTGAGGATTAGTTTGCAGGTTGTTTCTGAGAAAAAAAAGACCTTTTGATGATCTTTTCCATCACTCTCTGATGATTAAGAGTGGACTGATGGCATGGTATTTGTCTGGTTTGGAGTTGTGTACAGGAAATACTTGGGCACATTTCACAGTGTTGGATAGATACCAGTGAGGTAGCTGTGCTGGAACAGTTTGGCTAGCAGGGATGGTTAGTTCTGAAAATATTGCTGGAATGCTGTCAAAGCCCACAGCCTTCACAGTATCCAGTGCTTTCGGCCATTTCTTGATATCATGTGGAGTGAATTGAATTGCACATTGTTCAGTTTTATGTTTTGCACTGATGTGCTGAATTCCCCCAGTGTTGAAGATGGGGGATATTTGTGGAACCTCCTCCTCCAGGAGGTGTTTAATTGTCCCCCACTATTCATGACTGGATGTGGCAAGACTGCAAAAGTGATCCCACTTGTTGGTTATGTAATTGCTTCAGGTGCATGCTGCTTTCACTATTGGGCCTGCAATTTATCTTATATTGCAGCTTCAGCAGTTGGCACTTTTTTTTAAAGTATATCTGGTATTGTTCCTGGCTTACCCTTCAGCACTTCTCATTGAACCATAGTTGGTCGCCAGGCTAGAGTAGGGAAATGTTACACCATTGAAATTATAGATTGTGGTTGAGTATAACTCTGCTTCCGATAATGCACAGTCGCTCTTGGATGCTTTGCTTTGAGTTGTTATATCAGTTTACAATCTATTGCATTTAATATCGTGGGAGAGCTACACAACAAGATGGAGGGTATCCTCACTATCTAGGCAAGTTTTTGTCTCCTCAAAGATTGTGCAGTCAATACTATCATGGACAAATTCATCTGTGACAGCTTGATGAAGGGAAGATTACATCGGTTTTTATTTCCCTGTTGATTCCCTTACCACCTGCTGCAACCCCAGTCTAGCAGCTATTTTCGTGGGGACTCAGTCAATGGTGATGCTAGCAAGCCAATCTTGATGATGGATACATTCTGTGCCCATGCCACCTTAGCGCTTCTTACAAATGGCATCCAACAAGGAGGAGGACTGATTCATCAGCTGAGGAACATGTTGGGAGGAGGTAGGATATGTCTGATTGTGGTAACCAGCAAGAGGTTTCTTTGCCCATGTTTGTCCTGAACCAATGAGACTTCATGGGGTCTCGAGTCAATGTTAAAGACTCGGGCTACTACCTCCCACTCTCGTGGACCACTGTTGTGCCACTTTTGAGGGATCTGTTCTGTCAGTGGGACAGGACATGACTAGGTCTGGTGCTGGTTGTGTCTGGGATTTTGTATGTACGACATTGTCAGGCTGTTGCTTTATTCATCTGTGTGGCACCTCTCCAAATTTTGGCATAGCATATCAAATAAGGACAACTTTGTTGGATTGACAGGTGTTTAGATTGATGCCAGATGGTCCATCCAGTTCCATTCCTTTCCCTAGTCATTGCTTCGTTTGTTTGGCAGTTTCAAAGTCAACCATGTTTTGGTGGGTTTGTAGTCCCATGCAGTTCTGACTATGAGTAAAGAAGATGGTTTTTTTAATGACAGCGTAGAATTGTTTCACCCTCACCATAAGTGAGGCTAATTTTCAATTCCAGATTTATTAACTAAATTTAAATCCCACCAATTGCCTTGGTGAAATTTGAACCGAGAACACTAACCAAAGTCTCTAGTCCAGTAACATTGCCACGACGCTACTGTCTCTCCTTAATAGTCTGCCCCTTAAAGAGGCACTGTTTTCACAAAAGGCTGCTTTTAATTTTCTTGGGAGAAAGGAGCAGAGAATGAAATATCTCTAATCTTTGTTTCAGTACTAGTTATTGTGGTGCATTTCAGCCTGATTTATATTGTGTTTTTGTAGATGAATGAGAGCAAGTTGGTAAAACACAATGCAGCTAGTGCCATTTCATTGATAATGCCACTGGGCAAAGACAACTATCCAATAACACTATGACAATCAAAGATTTCAGGAAAAATTCAAACGAGAAGATTCCTTTTAATGATATCTTGTTTCTCTTTCTCATTTGATGCATGATACCTTGTGACGATTTGTATGGCTGATGTTATTTTACTTCTTGTCTGATATCAGTTTGAATGCCAATAATCTGAAAAGTTTTTTTTATTCCAGTGGTTTCCAGTGTGTTATGTGAAACAAACATGGACAACCTCATCCCATTTCAATCTGAACATGATTTCAGAATTGCTGACAAATATAATTTACTTTCTTTTATTCATTCATGGGACATCTTTGATTACTGAAATCAATTCCATAGCAATGTCACTGACATAGTTGAGTAGATTTAAACCAGCACTAGTTATTTTAAAAATAGCAGAATTATCCAAAATCCTGGCAAATCTATCATCAGATGATACACATAACCCCAAATTGAATTCATTGAATGTTTTAGTTCTTGTTGCGTAACAGTCCTTCGACATAATGAATTCACTCCGTGGAATCCTGACAAGTCAAACAAAAAGGTGTTGTTATCCTGGTGAAGTGACTTAGATGCAATTTTTTATTGTACTTCAGAGACCGACCTCGCAAGTTGTTGATGCGCTGTGATAATCACATTGGAGATCTCAGTTTCTTCTACGAGCCTCTTATAGAGTAAACAAGGAGCTATGTTGACTGTGCAGCAGCAGGAGGGATCTTCCACTCTGCATGAACTGACACTTCAGAGCAAACTGTTTCAGGATCTGGCACTGTCCCAGGACTCATGATAGATTTGTAATGCTGTCTTTTTATTTATTAACTGAGCTGAAATTAACTGCTTCACCTAAAGCTGCGCTTTCAAAGCGATTGTCTAACAATAAGGTGCAAACGTGTGATTTCAGGAAAAATTCAAATGAGAAGATTCCTTTTAATGATATCTTGTTTCTCTTTCTCATTTGATGCATGATACCTTGTGACGATTTGTATGGCTGATGTTATTTTACTTCTTGTCTGATATCAGTTTGAATGCTAATAGAAAAGTTTTTTTTTACTCCAGTGGTTTCCAGTGTGTTATGTGAAACAAACATGGACAACCTCAGCCCATTTCAATCTGAACATGATTTCAGAATTGCTGACAAATATAATTTACTTTCTTTTATTCATTCATGGGACATCGGCATCTCTGGTTGGCCAGCATTTTCTGCCCATCCTTAGATGCCGGAGAGCAGTTGAGAGTCAATCACATTGCTGTGGCTCTGGAGTCGCATGAAGGTCAGGCCAGGTAAGGATGGCAGATTTACTTCACTAAAGGACATTACTGAACCAGATTTTTCAGATCATTAACAATGATTCCATGGCCATCACTCATCATGTGATGTGGTGAGATTCGAACATTTTTGGATTCTCAATCTTTAAACGTCAATGGTAGTAAAGCAGTTTGTGACATGGGAAGGTGGCACAATGGTTAGCACTGTTACCTGACAGCAGCAGGGACTGGGGTCACTCTCTGTATGGAGCTTGCATGTTCTCTTTGTGTCTGTGAGGGTTTCCTCTGGGTGCTCCAGTTTCTTCCTGCACTCCAAAGATGTGTGGGTTAGATGGATTGACCATACTAAGTTGCTGCTGAATGTCAAGAGGGTGAACACATGGGGTTACGTGGATAGACCTGGGTGGGATAGTTGCTGGTGCAGACTTGATAGGCTGAATGCCTCCTTCTGCACTTTATGGATTCTATGATTTTTGAGTGCATATTTTAAAATTTTGTATATGATGCTATTGGCAACGTCCAGCTTTGCTGCAGTTAGGTCAGTGAATTTTTATTGGTGTTGGGCTATAAGTAATTCTTACAGATAAAGGTGTAAAGCTCTCTACTTGGTATAAGAATTCTGACCTTAAGTTTTGTTCCACTAAATATGGCCAAAATAAACCACCAAGCACAAAGGCTGTGGTTTGCAGTCATGTTCTCTTGATCAACACAAGTAGAGACTGTCATCAGATGAAAATTATGTCAAAAAAAACCTGCGAAAATGATTTAAGGTCTTCAAGAAATCTACCCTTCATCAATTGTTACATGTGTTTTAATGTGCAGCTATATAAAAAAATACATTAAATTTGATAGTGATTATTTTTAACCTTGCGCAAGACTGAATTAATTGCATCAAAGCAAATTTACAGTGAGGGATTTCTTTTCAGTGAACAGAGTTTAATTGAAGTAAGTTCCATTGAAGTAAGTCTGCAATTCACATTTTTGCCTGGTGTTAGTTCCATAATTTGAGAAGCAGCATTTACTGTGCCACTCCAGCCAGGTTTTCCATTTCTCCTTGGCATTGTCCATCAGATCAAATGGCACAATTCCCCAGGCCGTGGCCCCATCAGCTCCTGGCAAATACCGTGACCCAACCCTAAATATCTTCATCATTATTTTCATCGTCAATTTCACATCTCTGGCTGAAAAAAAAGCAACACTCGAGGTCACAGATTTAACAGCCAGAGCAACGTCATTCAATCTAACCTGCTAGCTAACTACCTAACATGTGTTATCTGACCTTGTGTTGTCCTAACTATGTGAGGGATAGTGGGTTTTAAACAAAAAGATAAAACACACAGATTCAAGGTAGCACACGTCAGGTTTATTCCAGGAGCTCTGCCCAGAGTGCAAACTGAAACTAAAACAGCAACCTGTACAACACTTTAATGAACACATCCTCAAATCATGTGATCAACTCTTAAAGCAATCATGCAACCAGTTAAATATACAACAAACCCCCAGATCAGGTGACCCCAGATGTATCATGGTGTCTGATACAAGTGTCATAGTATTCAATACTCAAATTCACACACACAACCAGCAATCATCCTGATAGTCATGAAAGTCAAAGAAAAAAATCCTAGTTTGATTCAAGAGATGGTTGGATGATGTGATGAAGTCAGTGTAAGATTTTTATTTATTTCAGGTGGATAATTCCACCGAATTGGATAACTCCGGTCACTCACCATGATTCATTTATTCCGTGAAGAATTATTTGAAGTAAATTGAACTGCAGTAGTGTATTGCTTTGTTTAACGTAATAGTATTTATCAAAAGACATAGGATTGTATGAGTTCTGAGTCACTGGGAGAAAGCATAATATTTGCATGAATGGGATTACTTCCAGGAAGCTGCTTGCCCTGAAACAAGTGCAATTTCACAGTAGGGCAGGCAGAGCCTCTCTGTGACCCTCTTAAAGCCTTTATGTGACCACTTTATGGCTGTTTAAGGGCCTCTTCCCCCTCAGCCTCAATTCATACACTGGTAGGCACCAGTCAGAGCATGTGTCGATGAAAAAACATAACAAATCTCAATTTTGTGTGAGAAAGAAGGGACGGTCACCCCTCTTGGACTTGGAAGCTCTGATCCTAACTCCAATACATTCCCCACACCCTAGCCTGCCTCCCTGATACCAAGATCAACACACACCCTATTCTCATGCTCCTTGGACCCCTGGTACACACCTGAAGTGCGATCTGGGACTTAGGCTCTGGCACAGCATGCTACAATACCTCTTCTGGCCACTGCAGCGCTGCACCTGGAGGGCTGGAGAGCTGTCAGCCAATCTGATTGGCCAATAGCTCTCTAAGGCAAGGATTTTCTTCCAAGAGTGGATGAAATTCGCACCTACGACCTATAAAGACTCCATCTTAAATCGAATACTGAAAACTTAGGTCATTGGGTGTTTTACTGGATGTGAAATGAATGAATTTAGGAAAAATACATCCTTGTATGACAGAAGATTGAGAGAAGATATATGTTCAATGTCTAAAATCATAAATGAATTCTGTAAAAGGAAGAAGAGATTTTTATGTCTCACCCCAAAAAGAATGAATTAGATAAATAATTTGATTTGACTTGTTATTGCCACTTGTCTTAGTATACTGTGAAAAGTATCGTTTCTTGTATGTTATACAGAAAAAGCATACCCTTCATAGACCACGTTGGAAAAAAGGAAAGAAATGAGTGCAGAATGTAATGTTAAAGTCATAGGTGGGGTGTAGCAAAAGGTCAACTTAACTAAGGTAGGTCCATTCAAACGTGTGATGACAACAGGGAAGAAGCTATTTTTGATTGGTTGATTATGTGATTTCAGGCTTTTGTATATTTTTCCATTTGGAAGAAGGTGGAAGAGAGAATACCTGAGGTGCACGGTGTCCTTTATATGCTGGCTGCTTTTCCGAGATAGTGGCAAGCATAGATAGTGTCAATGGATGGAAGGCTGGTTTATGTAATGAACTGGGCTATCTTTGCAATTCTTTGTACTTTCGGACTTGGACAGAACAGATGCCATCCCAAGATGTGATACATTTGGAAAGCGTGCTTTTTGTGGTGCATCTTAAAAATAGGTAAGAGTCATAGTGGGCATACTGAATTTCTTTAGTCTCCTAATGATGGCGATATCAAAAAAAATGAGAAGAATCTTCCTCAAAGTTTGCCGACCTGCCTCACACAATGAGCTGCCACTTTAGATTAAGGTAATGAATCTGCAAAACAAAATTACAGTTTCACACCTGAGACTTTATTTGAAAGGTTACTTGACAAAAAGGCGACTTAATAAGTTCTAACCACTTTTCCAATTCCAATTTTATTAAACGAAATAGAAATAGATAATCTGATTGCAATGATTTTGCTGATAAAATCAAGCCCAAGGAAATGTTGAAAGTTGCCTAAAGGGAGGTCACCCAATATCGAGGCATGGCATAAGAAATGCAGATTCTCATGTCATGAAATATGAAGAGTTGAAGTTTGGTACTGAAAGCAGTGCTGGTCATTTTGTGTGTGTATATTCAAACTGTCTATACATCAGCAAAGATTCAGAGAACAATGGCAAAGCTGTTTTTAGACTCAGCTCTAAACTCTGAAAGACCATTAGTGAGATCCACAGATCCCTCTTCATTAAAAGTGTAGAGAATAAGCTTCAGACGCTTTCCCCCTCTCCAACCCTCCCCCCCTATTCCCTAATCCCTGACACCCAATGTTCCTGCAGTTTGGGAGTGTTCAGATTCCCAATTCATGTTCCTTACAGTGTTTCTTTGCTGTGCTGCTGCAACTTCTTTTTTCAGCATATGCATTTATCACCCAGCTGGGCAAAGCTTTGGCAGTAGCCAAATGGAGCTCCTCAAGCCCTTCCACTGAATTTTTCCATGGGGCAGTTTTCAATGATGTGAGTCGTTGATTAGGGAGCACCACGGCTGCAGTCCGGGTTCCCTGGAAGCCCCCACTTGTGCCGATTTGCTGTGTAAAGGCCTTGACTGGTACGGAAATGGTTGAGGAGAGCCCAGTTGTAGAATAAAGTAGAATCCCGAGAGTATGAAAAGAGGCCATTCGGCCCATTGAGCTTGCGGCACCAACAATCCTACCCAGGCCCAATTCCCATAACCCCATGTATTCACCGTGCTCATCCTCTTGACACAAAGAGGTAATTTAGCATGGTCAATTGACGTATCATTCATATCTTTGGACAAGGAATGTTGAAGCTGGGTGGGCACGCTGTGGGATCTGTGGAAGTGTTTTTCATGGTGGCGCATTGGATCCATTCCTGCTGTCACAAGGTCTCTGCTGCTGTTCCTTTGTAAGGTGGTCTTAGTCATTTGGGACCAGCAGCTGAAGTTAAAGAGGTGCAAATTATTATTCAGAAGAGCAGAATTGTTGGCAGTTTAATATATTTGACAATTTTCAGAGTATTTCAGATGTGAACTATGAGAAGTTTGGATATTCTGCGAACCATGATTTTAATCTGAGCTGAGAATTGTTCCATTCCATTTAACCAATTGAGCTCCTTTTCTGCGTTCAGTTTTACATCAGTGTTATCTGCTCATAATTCCACCGCAAGGTTTAGCTGGGACAAATGTGGATTAATATCTTGTACATACTCAGCAAAATTAATTCTGTTTAAAAAAAACTAAATTTTAAAAAACTATCAATATTTCATATCATAGTTATAACAGAAACAAATAAGTTGGTTAAGAACATGAATGTTTTATAAGGGCTCATTCATTATTGTTGAGGAGTGCATAAGTGGTGTGAAAGGAAAGCAGAAAGATTAATATACGTACACAAGTACTCTCACAGAGTGATATATCAAGTTAATTTTACTTGCGTGCAGCTTTTTCTTGGAACAGAAGGGGGAAGAATAAATGAGACGAACATTATGATACTTGTTGGTATTCATTGATTTTTGTTGTCATGACAGATTGTTCCATATTGGGAACAAGTAATGCTATGATTGGTGCCTTTGTTTTGTTATGGGTCTGATAAATAGCTCTATCATCCCATGTCGATTGTTTCGCTGATGAGGAAATTAATCCAAGTCTGTGAGAACATTTGGAAAGTTGATTTTCATTTTTTTCTTATTCATTCATGGAACATGGGCATCGCTGGCAGACCAGCATTTATTGCCCATCCCTAGTTGCCTTTGGAGTGCAGCTGAAAGTCAACCATATTGCTGTGGCTCTGGAGTCATACCTAAGCCAGACGGGGTGAGGACAGCAGATTTCCTTCCCTAAAGGATATTAGTAAATCAAATGGGTTTTTCTGACCATTGACAATCGTTTCATGGTCATCTTAATTAATGATTCTTAATTCTAGATAGTTTTTACTGAATTCAAATTCCACCACCTGTCTTGGTGGGATTTGAACCTACGTCTCTGGAACATGAGTAAAGTTTCTGGATAAATAAATAATATTGTGATAATAGCATATAGCCATGGCCTTCCCCAGTTGATTCCCATTTGTTTTTGAAAGGAACTGAAAGTGAAGCAACCTTGTTCTTTCTATCAGGAAGATTAACAGTCTGAAAGTGATCTTAACACTGCAAAATCAATTTGTAGTGAATCAAATTTTTTACTGCATTTGAGCTTCTTTCAGTTGAAGTTCGTGGAGAGTGAAAGTTTGAACTGGTTTGCACATCTCGCTATCACTTTTGCTGGCTTTAATGTTGAAAGTATTGGCAAAATTTTCCAAGCCATTGGGAACTGAAAACTGGTACAATGGCTGCCTGGGAGTCGGAGAGACAGCAGACCAGCGAAGAAGCAGGCTGGAGCGGGGGGTAATAAATCAAAATGAAGCTGGAGACCGATACTTACCTGAGAGAGGGACCAGTCACCAGTCAACCTGTCAGACTGTTGTAGCATTGAGTCTGAAAGAAGAGTGAAAAAAAACAAAGAATTTGGTTGGAGAAGAAGCTAACAGATGGTTTTCGCTAAGTGCTTAAGATCTGTTCTATTCTTAAAGTTTTAAATAGCACTAATACAGGCGTGGCACTGTGGTTAACACTGCTGCCTCACAGTGCCAGGAACCCAAGTTCGATTCCTGATCTTGGATCATTGTCTGCACATAGCCTGCACCTTCTCCTCGTGTCTGCGTGGGTTTCCTCCGGGTGCTCTGATTTTCTCCCACAGTCTGAAAGACATACTGGTTAGGTGCATTGGCCATACTAAATTCTCCTCCGCGCACCTGAACTGACCTTGGAGTGTGGCGACTTGAGGATGTTCACAGTAACCTCGTTGCAGTGTTAATGTAAGCCTAGTTGTGACACTAATAAATAAACTTCAAAATCACTGATCACTGGCAAATGTTGAAAAATAGCAATTTTCTGTGATCCCTTCCCTTTGTCTTTGCTGGAGATCCCAGTGACTCAAGTTGTAACGTGCAGCTCTGTAAAACAGAAGCTCTGGTCAAAGAACTCACCTATCCACAGGAGTCTTTATGAATAACCTCAGCCTGTATGGGAATTGGACCCATGCTGTTGGCATCGCTCTGCATCATGAACCAGCTGTCCACCTAAATGAACTAAACCAGCCCCCGACAAATTGCTGAACACCTGGTTCAAGATTCAGAGTGGCATTTGTTGTCTATTGTCTTTCATTTCAATGTACAATAATGAGAATTTTTATAAGGTTTGGGTTGAGGAAAACCTTAGATTATTGCTCAAGTAAGTCATTCTAAAGAAAATTCAGTGTTCCCCTCAGTTTCTGATAATGCCATGCATATTACTGAAATAAGAGACATGCTGTCAAAACTTTTCATCTTGAACCCATCAGAACAGATGCAAGAAGACCAAATTTCAAAAGGAACAGCAATTTATACCACATGAGAAAAGGTATTGATTGGTTTGCAAGTACACTGTGGTTGAAGCTTTACAATGCAGAATACACAAATATCCGCAAAGGGGGTGATCTTATCAAAAAAATTCTAAGTCCAAGAAGGGCGTGAAAATGGGAGAATTTCATACTCGTTTTTTGGATGAGTTCACATCTGCTATCACGCGCACTCTATGTATGAAAGAAACAGCAGAAATAGTTTCTCACCTGTGAAGGAAAGAAGTTGGGGCTGAATTCACCAGAGCATTTGCTGAGAGCAGCAGAGAGTATCATTGCATATGTGCAGGTCTTTGATAGTAGGGACTTGTCACTCAGCCTCTGCTGCTCTCAGCCAGCCTGCATGGCTTAAACATCGCAACCAACCCACCCATGCAACAATGGCAGGCGGCATATTGTGAGCCTGATGGACAGTCTAGCAATTGGTTGCCAGCATCACTCTTATCACATTTGGGATTGTTCATGGTGTGCTGTCCAGTTGTGGAATCATATTTGAAATTAGACACTATGGCCAAAGTTCCACCACATTGCCTGCCACCAAATCGATGCAGGCAAGAGCCTGACAATGGAATTCTCTGTTGATGTCGGGCTATAAAACTCCACCCTATATTCTGAGTTTTATGTGGTAGGTAGTATTTCTTTTTGCCTTGCTGGCAGTGTTCTGTTAGTAAAGAATACCATTTGCATTGCTACTGCATAGGAGCATCATGAAACAGTTAGCTTGACCTTTTGCCCAAATATTTGAGACAATATTCCTTCCAGGGTAACCTGAGGTAGATCAGGCAGCTTTCAGAGCCAAAAAGACCAAAAGTTGGAGGTAACTATTCCTTAGTAAGTTTTTCAAAACAATATTCTGTCCAATTAGAATCCACTTGCCTCCTAATCATATAGTATAAATTATTGCTGGCTTCAAAATTTGGTATTCTTGTGATTTTGTCCTGATGAGTGCCATTGGGATTATGGCATTCATTGTGACCAATCAATGCCCATTTTGCATTTAAAGCAAAAGTTGCCAAAATAACGGCTATCTGTTGCATTGCCCATGGCAACACCTCCACCAATCAGAGTCGGTTTGGCAAACAATCAGCATCATTTTATCATGCAGTGTAAATCATTGTTCCCTTTGAAATTTGATATTCTTGATATTTTGTTCTGTTGAATGTAAGACAAAAAGCTTTGTCAGCATGTGTCTTTTTTAATCAATATTCAACTTCTGCACTACAAGCAAATATAGTGCTATGAATTGAAGCTGAATCGTCTATACAAACTAGAGAATATGAAATCACCTAGAACAACAGAAAATAAAGGCTCATTCTTCTCCCAGGCTTTGTAGAATTTCACTATATCCCTGGTTAGTATTCCGGTCTAAGTTGAAGGGAGAATGTGGTGTGTGAAAACAGTAGACCAGAATTCAATGTATTGTTCATTTTCCAGAACATTTTCAGAGGAATTGAGGAGATATGGAAGAAACGGCAGCTCAGTGGCGCAGTGGTTAGCACTGCTGCGCCTCAGCGCCAGGGACCAGGTTCAATTCCAGCCTCAGGTGACTGATTGTGTGGAGTTTACACATTCTCTCTGCATTAATGTGAGTCTCTTCCGGGTCCTCCAATTTCCTCCTGCATGCCAAAGACGGGCAGGTTCAGTTGATTGGCCATGCTCAATTGCCCTTAGTATCAGGGGAACTCACAAGGTAAATACATCGGGATACAGGGACAAGCCTGGGTAAGATTCTTGTTGACACAGGCTCCATGGGCTGAATGGTCTCCTTCTGCACCATAGAGATTCTATGAAATTGTTTGTTGGGAAGAACAGTTCCAAGTTTTATTTTCCTCTGTGTAACTGGTTGTCTTTTGATGTTATGAGATGCAACAGATGTCACATGCATTCTCCCTCTTTTATCTGATATATTTGTAAAACCTCTTGCAGCGTTCTTCACTGTGACCATGAAAAAGGAGTGTGTGTGTATATGTTAGAGAGAGAGAGAGAAGGGGATTGTATTTAAATGAGTTTGAGTATCCAAGAAAAACACCAGGCAGCTTTGCTAAGGCAATGAGCATTCAGGTGTGAATTTCACATTGCCAGTTTTCTCTTTACCACTTGAATAGTTCAGTCCTCGCTTCAGGTGCTATCAAGGCTTGAGAGTTGGCAAGATTTCATCTGCCACTTGGACAATGCCTTCATTTGAATTTTCAAATGAATTCACCACTTTCTTGTTGAGAATTAAATGCAGTGCCAGATTGAGAACATAAATAGTGCCGGAATCCGCCAATAAAAAGCGCATTTCATAATCTTTTATTTTTTTTGAAGGATTACAATTGCGACAAACCTAAATGGTTTTACTTTGTAAAAGAAAATCTTCTTTCCTCTGCTGTACAGTAAGCTGGGAGAGGGGAAACTGATAAATTATTTCCATTAAGCAATTTTAAGAATTCACTGAACTAAAAAATTAATTTGTCGTATCCTCGAGCAAGTCAGCAAACAGGCAGCTGCGGGAAATTGAATGTCTGAACTTGTCACGTGTTTCCTCCACAAGTTAAAAGTATAACAACACATAATATCCTGTATTCTGTCTTGTTTCTCCAGTGTTCATTTTGGCTCTTTGATTTCCAGAGAAAAGAATTATTCGCAAACTAGAGAACAAGGTTGCTACAGAAAGAATGCTCATTTCTATCAAGTAATTGTACTTTCCCAGCATACTGACCCTACATTTCCACATGTTAATATTCCTTCTGCTGACTTGCTGTGACAGTGTCATCGCCCCTGCTCTCCATTTGCCCCCCATCTAGAAACAAGAGATGCCCTGGGCTGATGAGATTCTGTGCTGTTGTGATCGCCAACATTCATCATTATCCACCAGAAGGCAAGAACTGGAGCTGAATCACATCATTCATCTCTCCCATTTTAGTTCGTAATAGATTGAACCCTGCTCTGGTGTTCCAGTGACTTCTAAGCTAAGGGCCATGATTAAATCCACCAAAGTGAGTTCAAGTAACAATCATTGCTGAGCATCCCATTCACAATTCCCCTTGCCTTCAACAATGGTACACCTCTGCTATATGAAGTACTGCCCTCACTGTTCCAATTTAACTACATATGAAAGCCTTTGGTTGAAGAAAGTGAACTCAATTGACCAGCAATCTTGAAGTTCAGAGCTGTGACCTTTGTTTGGGCACAATGATGAGAATTATACGTCACCTCCCTTGTGAATTGCTTGTAAAATGGCTGTTTCATCTTCTTGTTCATGATATCTTGCTGCACAGTCAAATCTGTTTCAATATCATATTGCAACAGGACAAGCACAAAAGAGGGGTAAAAAAAAGTGTCCTTTTCCTTCATGAAGGTGTTTGCTCCAGTTGTGTCTGCTTATATGTTAAAGTAAAGTTTATTTATTAGTCATAAGTAGGCTCACAGTCACACTGTAATGAAGTTACTGTGAACAGATTGTGATATGTTAAAGGATTGGAGACGTTCTTTTTCAAAGCTCAATCTTTCGGAATTTATGACATCTTTTATTGGAAACGTATTCAATTATTTTCTCCAAATCTCTTCTTATGAAGTTAACTTTTTCCTCCAATTTTTCCCATTCATTTCTTCCTGTTGGTGTGGTTTCCATGAGTCAAAAAGAGAAAATCTGGAAAATCTCAGCAGGTCTGAACACATCTGTAGAGAGTGAATAGAGTCAACATTTCAATTCTTGATGACCCTTCATCAGACCTGTCATTCAGACTCAAAACGTTGGCTTTATTTTCTCTTCACAGATGCTGTCAGACCTGCAATCCACAAAATGTTGCCTTTATCCTGGTATGAGTCCTTGGATTCTAAAGTCCCCTGCCAGTAAGAGAAGGAGGCGGGGGGTTGGATGTGCATTAACTACCCTCCGATCTTTAGGAAAAATTCCGTCAACTCCATTTCTATATTGTGCTTTTCCACAGTTTTGCACATTAATTAACAGCATATCATTTCAAAGTATGCCACTGCTGAGAACCAGAACCTGGAATCTTTTCTGGAATTTCAGAATGGTTACAATTCTCAAGGAAATCTGTGCTGAGTGAACTACTTACACATGTTTCAAACCACTGCAGTAATGTCAAAAAAGGATTTACTAACAGAAAGTTGAAAAAAATAAATGTTTGCGAAACTATGCCCTCAGATTGAGAAATTTCAAAAGTTGAGATGAGCTGAGAAGTCACTTAATCCCTTGGAATAGTTGTGTTCCAGGCCAACTGGAAGGAAACAAATCTTTTTGATGCCGAAGATTCCCATTTGATTGAGCGTTGGCTGGTGGAGAGGTGAGTCCTTCGACCACATCTTCTGTTTTACGGAACTGCATGTTATAGCGCAGTTGCTGGGATCTGCAGCAAAAACCAGCTGAGGAGGGAATCACAAAAATTCTTCAACATTTGCCAGAGGTCAGTGATTTTAAAGTTGATTTCTTAGTGTCACAAGTTGGCCAATATTAACACTGTAATGAAGTTACTGTGAAAATCCCCTCGTTGCCACACTCTGGCCCCTATTTGAGTACACTGAGGGAGAATTTTGCATGGCCAATGCACCTAACCAGCACGTCTTTCGGAAGTGGGAGGAAACTGGAGCATCCAGAGGAAACTCACGCGAATATTGAGAGAATGTGCAGACTCCGTACAGACCCAAGCTGGGAATCAAAACCTTGGCATTGTGAGACAGCAGTGCTAGTCACCATGCCACCCATATTGGCATTTCCAGCAGGTGTGAGCTAGTCATCTTCTTTATGAGAAATCTTCTTTATGAGAATGGGGCAGTGTATCTTTGAACACTGAAATAAGGACAATTTATCTCTTTGCTTTCCAGTACCTGACATTGTGAGTGCAATGATACAATTTGTCTCACTGTGGTACATGTGTATCTAATACATTTGATGGGAGCTGTGAAAATGGGACAAAATCAAAGGACAGTCCTGGATAATGAACATTTTGCATTATCACCACATCAAGGGTAAAAGTCATTACTTCTTTCACTTTCAGCACTTGCCCTAATGAAGTGCAAGTTATATGCTGGTTGGTTTTACTTGTAAAGCAGTATTCATTTAGAGTTTACTTGGACCTTAACCACTGTTGTCTTCAGAAGGAGCCACTTCTTTGTTGAGTAAGCCAGATGAATGCTGGTAATTGATAGTGAACTGATCACGAGTTCACCCACCCCCGTAGAACCTATCCAGTCACATGGTTTATTCAACAGGCGAACAGCTAATGGATGCAAATAGATGATACTTCTTATCCTCTTATCCATCATTTACATGTCACCAGGGCAAACCACAAAGCCAAATAGTGTGCTTACCCAAAGCCAAGATAAGGGTCTCAGTTCCTTTGCCTCAGTCTTGTGAAGTGAACTCCCGAATACTGTTGAGGTTGACTGAAACGACATTGGCAATTTCCTTTCTTTGTGGGGATGAAGCATTATATTCTGGAACAGAATATAAGAAATATCCAGGTGAAAATCCTTTTCACGCTGATTCCTATTCATAGCAGCACATTGAGGCTGACCTGCAGACATCACTTTGTCATCCAGAGGTCATTCACCCATTCCACAATAATGAAGGTGGCTTAGTCACCTCCCTAGTAGGTGGTTGATGTCCTGAGATGAAAGGGATAAAAATAATAAGTGGACAATTGGGAAGAGCAAGGGGAATAAATGAGATGGGCTCGAACAGACGGGAATTAGAGAGAGACAAGTAATTGAAACGGACGATTATTTTTTCCTGAAAATATACAATTTATAATTCCAAAAATATATACTGTTCATAAAATTTATGAATACATTACTTAATCATTCAAAGTTGACATTGCATAAGGTCCAAATTAAACCAATTTCTTCCAAATACTATATGTCATTTACTGCAATTACAGTTAATATTTATTAAACTCATTAGATGTCAAACATCCAACACAAAGGTTTTTCTTTCAAAGCTTCCAGCTCCTGGATTTTCAAAGGCTATCGATCCATAAACAACAGCCTTTCCCCACTGTAACTCTATAGCAGGTTTAGTCTATCCCTCAACACTTTGTGAGGATGAATGAAAGGCAGTGTACTATTTGAATGGATAGAAATTGCAGAACTCTGTGGTATGTAGGAATCTGTACATAAATCACAAAAATGTAGTACGCAGAAACAACAAGTGATTAGGAGGCCAACGGAATGTTGGCATCCATTCCAAGGGGAATGGAATATAAAAGGAAGAAAGTTTTACTGTGGTTGTAAAGGGTGTTGGTGACTCTGTATCTGGGGTATCAAATAGAATTTTGGTCTCATTATTTGAAAAAAAGACAGAATTGTGCTTGAAGCAATTGAGAGAAGGCTGACCTGACCTTTTCCGGGATGAAGTATGTATGAAAAATTTATTTTCTCTGAGGGTCATTAGTCTCTCAAATTCTCTTCCACAGAAAATAATGGAGGCTGGGTCATTGAATTTATTCAAGATTGAGTTAGATATATTTTTGATAGACAAGAGAGTCAAGAGTAACGGGGGCAGACAGGAAGGTAGAGGTTGAGGCCAGATCGGGCAAGGTCTAATTAAGTGGCATAGCAATCTCAAAGGGCAAATCCTCCTGTGGTCCTGTCATCATTGCTTCCTGGTGCCCATGCAAACATTAATGCCTTTGTAATGTGGGATTGGGGAAAACCAATCTCAAATGATTCCTGATATAAATAATATAAAACGCTATTGGGGAAAAAAAAATCATGGGGCAGATTCTCCAACCTCATCTGTAGCTGGGTTTCTCCAGTCCCACTACAGTGAACAGAGCTCTGGTTAGAATCATAGAAACCCTACAGTGCAGAAAGGGGCTATTTGGCCCATCAAGTCTGCATCGACCACAATCCCACCAAGGACCTACCCTTTTATCCCGACATGTTCACTGCCTAATCGCTCTAACCTATGCATATTGGGAAATGAAGAGGCGATTTTAGCACGGCCAATCAACCTAACCCGCAGATATTTGGATTGTGGGAGGAAACCGGAGCACCCAGAGAAAACCCACGCAGACATAGGGAGAATGTGCAAACTCCAATTGAATGCCAAATTCTCCGTTCTCGCTAGCAGTGGTATCTGAATGTGAATGGCTGGTGAATTCTGGCCCATGTATTTTAAATTTTAGGTTTGTCTAATTGTCATGTGACATTACTTATTACAGTTCACGCTGAGCGTGGCAGTTCCCAAGCAACATGGCGAAAATAGTCAGTAACTGTCTAGACACAGACTTCTCAGGAGGTTTAGGGAACTCTCTGACAGAGTTGAAAGATCCACCTGTGCTTGCAGTTGTCACATGAGAGGCTCCCATGGTGTATTCTACACAAAAATTATAGTTTCATTGAGCAATGGGAGAGGGTAAAATGACAGTACACTTGATGGATTTCTTTCTGTGAAGTACCCATTGCTGTTGGGCACTTTCAATTCTGGATCTGACAAAGATCCCAAATCTCAGGTCATGTAACAGATGTACAGGGATCTCTAAAGAAACAGCATATAGAATACCAAAATGGCCACAGTTTTACAGGGAATGGCCCATATTATGTGTATTTTATAGGGAATGGTCCATATTGTGTGTATTTTGCAGGGGATTAAAAGTAAGCCAGGAAAAGCGGAATTTTCCGAGAATTAGACAAAGGCCAATTGTGATGGGCAAAGCCACTGACAGTAAAAGCCTCTGATTTGTTTATTCCAGTAACAAGTTTGTCAATTGAGGATTGGGCCGCTACTTTTAAAGACAGCCCCAGTGCGTAGGAGTCCAGTTTGGCACTTCCCCAACGCCCTGCACCACTGCTGAGGCAGTACCCCAGTGCAGTGGCCAGGCATAACCATCTAGCCCCTGAGTGGTGCACTCAGATCTCTTGAGAGATCTGCTCTCCAAGTGCATGCCTTGGGAGACCTGTGGGGTTTTGTGTCATTCAGCCCTCACATTGACATGGATGTCTTTTTCTGACCGGGGGAGAAATAATTTGGATGTTGAGGCTTAATGCAAATTAATTTAAATTATGTCCCCCATCATCAGTGAGGGGAGGGGACAATTGTGTCATGGTCACATGGAATTGAAATGCGATTTGACTATTTTCGCAAGATTTTCTTCTCTCATCACTGAACTCATCTGCGTGGATTGGTAGTGGAAGATCCCAGCTAACTAGATAGTTGTTTGGAGTCACACAGAGGCCTCACTAGTCAATGCTTTTACGGCAGTCAACATTAATGTGATTAGCTTCCAATTCCAGATTTTATTCAAATTTAAATCCACCAGCAATTGTGAAAGATGTTTTGATTAGTTGGAAATGAGGAGACGAGGGCACAGCCTCAAGGAAAAGGCATTTTAGACTTTGGCATTGAGGTGAGGAGGAATTTTTTTCAGCCATAGGGTGGTGAATCGATGAAATTCATTGCCAATGTGAAGGCCAGGTCATTGACTATGTTTAAGACAGAGATAGACAGGTTCTTGATTGGTAAAGGGATCAAAGGTTATGGGGGAAGAAGTAGGAGAATGGGGCTGAGAAACCTATCAGCCGTGATTGAATGGCGGAGCTGACTTAACAGGCTGAATGGCCTAATTCTGCTCCTATATCTTATGGTCTTACTGTCTTATTCTTACCTGTGCCCCCAGAGAATCGGCCTGGGCCTCTGGATTGTCAGTTCAGTGAAATTACAATTGTGCTGCCATCATTCCTAAATCACAGTTGTCACAAGCAGAAACGAATGCTGAAACCAACTGTGAAGAGCAGGTTCAGTGTTTGCTTGAGATTGCAGCTCTTTGGCTTCATTGAGATTTGTGCCAATCCATATTTCAGCACGTTATTATAATTGTTTGAAGCAATAAACAAAGAACACCTTTTGAGATTTCCTGCTGTAGGTACGTGTAATTTATGATCTGCTGGGTACAAGACAACTATACATTTTCAAAGCAAAAACAGGAATAAGTGACCAAGCCCGAATAAACCTGCTCTTTTTTGAAAGGTTGTGCCAAATATCTTAACCTAGCTTTCTGTTGAATGAATGTTAATAATTGTTTCAAGGCTGTCTGTAGCCTTGTCTTTAATGTCACAAGTAGGCTTATGTTAACACGGCAATTAAGTTACTGGGAAAATCCCCTCATCGCCACACTCCAGCACCTGTTTGGGTGCACTGAAGGAGAATTTAGCATGGCCACTGCACCTTAACCAGCATGCTTTTTGGACTGTGGGAGGAACTCAGACCACCTGGAGGAAACCCATGCAGCTACAGGGAGAATATGCAAACTCTGCACAGACATTGACCCAAACCGGGAATCACACCTGGGTCCCTGGCACTGAGAGGCAGTACTGCTAATCACTGTGCCTCCATGTTGCTCCTCACTCTGTATGCGGAGGGTTGGGAGAGAGGTGTGGCAGGAGGGAAATTGTGAAGGGAGATCATTTTGGCGAACAAGGTTTATGAGATGCAAATATATTTAAAATGGTGTTCCAAATGTGATGCAGCAGGAAACACGTCTGCCATTGAGAAGTGGAGATTGCAAATTGGATTATGCCGCTATAAAGCTGACTTTTGCAATTACGCCATATTTTCTTTCTCCCACTATGCTACTCTCTGCAAACAAGGGCAAAAAATCCATTGACATGCTGCCATACCAATGAAAAGACTCTATCCTATCAGATCTGTGAATGATTGACAATTTGAGGTTGTTGCAGGAAAGTTTTTTTTTGCAGCAATGAAAGAATACAGGACAGCTTGGAAAAACGTTGTCAATCCCCTTTACTAATGTTAGCTGGGAATCTCTTGCCTTGCTTGTGGCTGGGAATCTCTGGTCCCGCTTCTGTGAGTGGAGATTTGGTTGAGTACCCGTTCTTGCAGCAATATGACATCAGAGAATTCCAGCCATTGTTTTGGATCTGTGATCTGTGGCCTTTGGTTCAGGGAAGTGTGAACATTTTATACTGGGTTAATGCATCATGGCCTTTTCCATTCTCCTGAAAAATCCCAAGATACCTCATTCAGATGGTTAGTGATATCAAAATCACTTGGTTTCTTAAAATAAATCCCAAATTTCTCAGATAAACAGTCTCAATTGACATTTTTTTATACCCATTGCTCTTTATTTAATGCCTTTGTGTAGTTATACAAGGACAGGGTTATGGAGTCCCCTCTGTGAAATATGTTTGCATGGTGGCACAATGATGCATCACAGCACCAGGGACCTGAGTTCAATTCCTGAGTCACTATGTGCGGAGTCTGCATGTTCTCCCCATGTCTGCATGGGTTTCCTTTGAGTGCTCCAATTTCCTCCCACAGTCCGAAAGATGCACTGGTTAGGTGTATTTGGCATGCTAAATTCTCCCTCGGTGTACCCAAACAGGCACTGATATGTGGCGATGAGGGGATTTTCACAATAACGCATTGCAATGTTAATGTAAGCCTACTTGTGACACTGATAAAATAAACTTGAAAGGTTGTCGATATGAGTATATGAATATTTCTAAACGTGTTTTCACAAATTTATGAACATAGCTGGAAAGGAAGGTGTGCCCCATAATGACAGATTCATCACATTGTGATGGAGCGTATCACCTCTTTGAGAATACTCAAAAGGATGTATATTCATGTTCTTACAAACCTGAATTAAAAGGAAAAAAATGATATTGGAATCGTAGACTGAAAGACAATTTCTCTGTCCTGATATGCTGCCGATTAGTTGAATCTTTTTATAGTTTCTTTTTATGAATCTACTGAGGATTTCAATTTACTGAAAGGATATTAGAGTGACCTTGCAGAGTAATCCAATTTAACTTAGTTGCCGGTGGTTCAGTTGGCAATAGGTTCCAAATTGCGGAGTGTTGAGGTTTATTATTTGCCTTTGAATTTCAACAGCTTATCAGTACCTTTCTTTGGTCATTAATAATTTTTGTAACCACAATAGCACAAGGATAAACTATTCTACATCTCAGAATTGATTGAGGAATCATGTTGAAGTTTATAAATCGTACGATGCTTGCAAGCAGAGAAAACAGTTTCGCTCAGACCATAACATTACAGTCGTACCTTCAATCTTGTAAAATACCAACATCGCTTCCCTTGGCTGTTCAACAATCTCAACCTGGGGCCAATCCACAGATGTGATGGGGTACGAATAATTAATTGGCCTTGGTGATATATCAACATGGCAGCTGTACTCTTGGGGATGCAATGTATTGGGAAAAGTTACATAAAACTATGAAAACCTTAACATTTTATTCAGTCCAGACACTTCAATTTGATTGTATCCTTGGATGACCGAATCTTTCGAAGGACAGAAGTATTGAAATTTAGAATCACTTCACATTTGGTAGCTCCAAGGATTGTTCAGGAAATGTACTGAATCAGTTTCGAGTTTATGCAGAGTGAACAAATCCAATACAACCTAATATATCAGCACAGCTCAAGCACTGGACCATTGACTGGAAGGCTGGAACTAAGGTACATATTCAATCTCAATCTATCTTGCCAACATGCGACTCAAACTCACAGCAATGTGGTTGACTTTCAGATGCCCTCTTAAATAGAGGGCCATTCGGAATAGGCAATATTTTTATTTCTTTATCTGACATGGGTATCACTGGCTAGCCAGCATTTATTGCCCATTCTTAGTTGCCCTTGGAGAGCAGTTGTGAGTCAACCACATTGCTGTGGCTCTGGAGTCACCTGTCGGCCAGACCAAGTCAAAACGGGCAGATTTTCTTCTCTAAAGGACATGAGTAAACCATGTGGGTTTTTGCAGCAATCAACAATGGTTTCATAGATATCAGTAGATTTTTATTCTTAATTTTTTTGTATTAATTTCAGATTCCACAATCTGCTGTGGCAGGATTCAAACCTGGGTCTCACCAGAGTATTAGCTGAGTTTTTGAATAATGGTCTTGCAACAAGACCACTAGGCCCAACCTTCATTCATAAACGGTTTCCATTATTCAAATGCAAATCAACTGAATAAAGGATAATATAGTGATTTAATTTATTATTGTCACATGTATTAGTATATAATGAAAAGCATTATTTCTTGCGCACTCTGCAGGCAAAACATATTGTTCAAAGAGAAGGAAAGGAGAGACTGCATAATGTAGTGTTACAGTCATAGCTCGGGTGGAGAGAAAGATCAACTTAGTGCAAGATAGGTCCATTCAAAAGTCTGATGGCAGCAGGGAAGAAAATGTTCTTGAGACAATTGGTATGTGACCTCAGACTTTTGCATCTTTTTCCTGATGGATAAAGGTAAAAAAGAGAATGTCCGGGGTTTGTGGAGTCTAATTATTCTGGCAGCTTTTCTGAGGCAGTGGGAAGTATAGATGGAGTCTACGAGTGGGAAGCTGATTTGAATGATGGACTGGGCCCATGACTCTGTAGTTTCTTGTGGTATTGGATAGAGCGGGAGCCATACCAAGCTGTGATACAACCAGAAAGGATGGTTTCTATAGTGCATCTGTAAAAATTGGTGAGAGTCATAGCAGACATGTCAAATTTTCTTCGTCTTCTGAGAAAACAGAAGCGTTGGTTCTTAACAATAATGCCAGCATGGAGAATCATGACAGTTTGTTGGTGATCTGAACTTATAAAAACTTGAAGCTCTTGACCATTACTACTTCATTCCCATTAATGTAGACAGGGACGTGTTCTCCACGATGCTTCCAAAAATTAGTGACTAACTCCTTCGTTTTGTTGACCTTGAGGGAGAGATATTGTAAAGGTCTGAGGACACAGCCTTGTGGGGCAGTGATGTTGAGGATGATCAGAGAGGATGAATTGTTGCCTCTCCTTACTGATTGCGGTCTGTGGGTTAGAAAGTTCAGGATGTAGTCGCAGAGGGAGGAGCTGAGTCCTATACCACAGAGTTTGGGGATGAGTATTGTGGGAATAATGGCATTGAAAGCTGGTTTAATGGAATATTATGTTTTGCAATAATTTCAATCACAGAATTGTTACGGTACAGACAGAGGCCATTTGGCCCACCAGCTTTGCACTTGCTCTTTAAATGAGCATCATGACTCAGTGCCAGTCCCTTGCCTTTTCCCCATACTCATGCACATTGTTTCTATTCAGTTCATCATTGAATGCTGTTTTGATACTGCATTTGAACCTCCTTCCAGCATACTTTGAGGCAACACATTCCAGACCAGAACCACTCGCTGTGTGAGAGCTTTTTCCTCACATCATGTTTGCTCCTTTTGCAAATCACTTTAAACCTCATTCTTTACCCTTTTAACAAGAGGAAACAGTTTCTCCTTTTCCATCCCTCTTCTGATTTTGAACATCTCTGTGAAATGTCCGCTTAGCCTTTTTCTCTCCAAGGAGAATGGTACCAACCTCTCCAATCCATCCTGATAACTGAAGTTCCTCATCCCTGGAGTCTTTCTTGCAAACCTCTTCTGCTTTCTCTCCAACATTTCACATTCAGCCTAGAATATGGCACTCACAGCTGTGCATGATACTCTCACTGAGCTACTCCGATGATGCACCTTGGGCAACTCATTTGTTTAAACTAGATATATTAATTGTAAATTTCCATCACTAAAATTCTCACCTATGGACCAAGTAACATCCTTAACTTTGTGATTTGCAACAAAACAATCTGCAAGAATGTGAGCAGCACAAAGGGTTTTTACAGCTATAGCACTTGCTTGTTCGGAAGTAATATCTGACTGCGACCTCCACACCCCTAACCTCCCCCCCGACCTTGCTGCGGGATTCCCGGCGGAGACTGCAAACAATGGGAAACCCCTTGCACAATGGCAGGACTAGAAGATCCCATTACTGGCCAATGGCGGCAATCTCCATCCCGCAAAGCATGCCGTGGAGAAGGGGATGGGGAGAAGCAGGCTGTAAAACTACGATCATACGATAAATGCTAATTCTTGATGATTTTGCTGTGCACTGCAGGACATAAAACACATCAGATACCTCGTGAAATTTTATGTATTGATTATAAATAAATGTAAATTGACCTTAACCATGAAATTTTTCCTCATAGACCAGTGACCCAGGTTCAGTTCCAGCCTTGGGTCACTGTCCATGTGGAGTTTGCATGTCCTCCCCATGTCTGTGTGGGTTTCTAGCGGGTGCTCCAGTTTCCTTCCACAGTCCAAAGATGTGTCGGTTAGATGGATTGGCCATGCTAAATTGTCCCTTAGAGTCAGGAGGATTAGTAGGGTAAGTACATGGTGTTACAGGGATAGAATTGTTGTTGATGCAGGCTCAATGGGTCAAATGGCCTCCTGCACTGTAGGGATCCCATGATGCTGTGATTCAAAAATAAGTTTGTAGGCAAAATTCTACATGGAAATTTGTAATTTAATCTCTGGATTTCCTCACATCTGTATTCAAGCCTGAGGCATACACTCTCCTTACGTTGGTCTGCAGTGTCTTTACCCTGTGATACATCCTTTTCTTTATTTTAAGACTACATTATTGAAATTGTTCTCCACGTCTTGTCAGTACTGACCTTTCCCTGACAATTTTGATTGTATCGTTCTATCACGGCATCCCATTTTGAAAATAATGATGAAGTAAAACAATAGTTCAGAGTGTTATGACTCGGCACAAAGAAGTGTTGTATTAAAGTCAAACCGTTTATTGCAAACTCATGGACCACTGACCTTTCTTACTAAGGATTCATCTAATATACACTTTGGTTGCACCACTGAGTGCAGTGTGCCACGGCAAACTCGAGGGAAAGGTTTATTCTAATTATATTTGCAATATTGGAGTTCCAGGGTGCAGTTAATATTTCATTTCTTCATAATGTTTCGGTATCAGTCTTGGCTGAGTGGTACCACTCTCAACCCTGAGGCAGAAGTTCCTGGATACAAGCCCAGGGATTTGAGCACACAATCCAGCCTAACGCTTGAGAGCAGCATTGAAGGAATGTGGCACTGTTAGAAGTGCCATCATTTGGACAAAGTATTAAACTGTGATCCCATCTGCTCCATCAGCTGGATGCAAAGCATCCTCTGGCACCATTCAAAGTAGAGTGGCAAGGTTCTCCCCAGTGTCCTCACCATTAATTATTCCTCAGCAAACATCACTCAAAAATAGTATCTGGGGGTTATGTATTACAGGGTTGTTTATAGGACCACTTCTCTGCCCATACTAACTCTAATGTGGAGATGCCAGCATTGGACTGGGGTAAACACAGTAAGAAGTTTCACAACATCAGCCTTTATATGCTCTGTTTGAGACCAGAGCTCTCCACTTATTTGGTGAAGAGGCAAACCCCAAAAGCTTGTGGGTTTACTATCAAATAAACTTGTTGGACTTTAACCTGATGTTGTGAGAGAACTTACCATATTAACTGTCACATTCACTACTATAACTATCGTGGCTTCACTTTGAAAGTACCTAGTTGGCTCTGAAGTTTTTTGAATCGCCCTGGGGTGCGTGAAAGTTGATGCATGAATTAAATTCCTTTCCTTTAACAATTAAAAATGAAAACCACGGTATTGCAAGTGTCAGAAGATGCTACATACCTTCATAGAACATTACAGCGCAGTACAGGCCCTTCGGCCCTCAATGTTGCACCGGCCAGTGGACCCTCTAACCTAAACTATTCCAATATCATCCATATGCCTATCCACCGAACATTTGAATGCCCCCAAAGTAGGTGAGTCCACAACTGCTGCAGGCAGGGCATTCCACGCCCTCACCACCCTCTGTGTAAAGAACCTGCCTCTGACATCCGTCCTATAACTACCACCTCTTAATTTAAAGTTATGTCCCCTCGTGTTGGTCATCACCATCCAAGGAAAAAGGCTCTCACTATCCACCCTATCCAATCCTTTGATCATCTTATACGCCTCAATTAGGTCACCGCGTAACCTTCTTCTCTCTAATGAAAATAACCTCAGGTCCCTCAGCCTTTCCTCATAAGGCCTTCCCACCATACCAGGCAACATCCTGGTAAACCTCCTCTGCACCCTTTCCAATGCTTCCACATCTTTCTTATAATGCGGCGACCAGAACTGTACGCAATACTCCAAGTGCGGCCGCACCAGAGTTTTGTACAGTTGTAACATAACCTCACGGCTCCTAAATTCAATCCCTCTACCAATAAAAGCTAACACACTGTACGCCTTCTTAACAACTTTATCAACCTGGGTGCCAACTTTCAAAGAGCTATGTACTTGTACCCCAAGATCCCTCTGCTCGACAACACTATTAAGGGTCCTTCCATTAGCCCTATATTTCATATACCTGTTATTCCTACCAAAGTGAATCACCTCACACTTATCCGTATTGAATTCCATTTGCCACCTCACGGCCCAGCTCTGCAACCTATCTATGTCCCTCTGCAAACTGTAACATCCATCCTCGCTGTCTACAACTCCCCCCACTTTGGTATTGTCAGCAAATTTACTAATCCAACCCTCTACACCCTCATCTAGGTCATTTATAAAAATGACAAACAGCAGTGGCCCCAAAACAGATCCTTGAGGTACACCACTTGTAACTGCACTCCAGGTTGAATATTTCCCATCAACCACCACCCTCTGTCTTCTATCAGCTAGCCAATTCCTAATCCAAACTGCTAAATCACCTTCAATCCCATGCATCTGCACTTTCTGCAGTAGCCTACCATGTGGAGCCTCATCAAACGCTTTGCTAAAATCCATATACACTATATCAACTGCCTTATCCTTATCTACCTCTTTGGTCACCTCCTCAAAAAACTCAATAAGGTTTGTGAGGCACGACTTACCCTTCACAAAACCGTGCTGACTATCCCTAATCAATTTATTTCTCTCTAGATGCTTATAAATCCTATCCCTTATAATTCTTTCCAAGACTTTGCCCACAACAGAAGTCAGGCTCACCGGTCTATAATTTCCAGGATGGTCCCTACTCCCCTTTTTGAACAAAGGGACAACATTTGCCATCCTCCAGTCTTCCGGCACTATACCTGTAGCCAACGACGACATGAAGATCAAAGCCAAAGGCTCTGCAATCTCCTCTCTAGCCTCCCAGAGAATCCTAGGGTAAATCCCATCTGGCCCAGGGGACTTATCAATTTTCATACCCTCAAGATTCGCTAACGCCTCCTCCTTATGAACCTCAATCCTGCCCAGTCTACAACCTGGTATCGCAGTATTCTCCCTGACAACATTGTCTTTCTCCTGCGTGAATACTGACGAAAAATACTCATTCAGTGTCTCTCCTATCTCCTCAGGCTCCACGCACAACTTCCCACTGCTATCTCTGGCTGGCCCTAATCTTGCCCTAACCAATCTTTTATTATTTATATATCTGTAAAAAGCTTTAGGATTCTCCTTAATCCTATCCGCCAAAGTCTTCTCGTGTCCTCTTCTGGCTGTTCTCAACTCCCTTTTTAGCTCCTTCCTGGCTAATTTATACCTCTCCAGTGTCCTAACTGAGCCTTCATGTCTCATCATTATACAAGCCTCCTTCTTCCTCTTCACCAGAGATTCAACTTCCCTAGTACACCATGGCTCCCTCACTCGACCACTTCCTCCCTGCCTGGCAGGTACATATTTATTACAGACATGCAGAAACTGTTCGTTAAATATGCTCCACATTTCAGATGTCCCCAGCCCCTGCAATACCCTGCTCCACCGTATGCATCCTAAATCTCTCCTAATAGTGTCATAATTACCTTTCCCCCAGCTTTAACTACTGTTATTCGGTATGTGCCCATCCCTTTCCATCACTAAGGTAAACATAACCGAATTGTGGTCACTCACTCACCAAAATGCTCACCCACCTCCAAGTCTAATACCTGGTCTGGTTCATTACCCAGTACCAAATCCAATATAGCCTCATCTCTTGTTGGCCTATCTACATACTGAATCATGAAACCTTCCTGCACACATTGAACAAAAACTGACCCCTCTAACGTACTTGAACTATAGCTTTTCCAATCGATATTAGAAAAGTTAAAGTCCCCCATTACAACTACCCTGTTACTTCCACACCTATCCAGGATCAGCTTTGCAATCCCTTCCTCTACTTCTCTGGAACTTTTTGGAGGCCTATAAAAAACTCCCAACAGTGTGACCTCTCCTTTCTTGTTTCTAATCTCAGCCCAATCTACCTCAGCAGACAAGTCCACATCAAACGTTTTTTCTGCCACCATAATGCTGTCCTTAACTAACAATGCCACTCCTCCCCCTCTTCTACCACCACCTCTGCTCTGACTGAAACATCTGAACCCCGGAACCTGCAACAACCATTCCTGCCCCTGCTCTACCCACGTCTCTAAAATGGCCACAACATCTAAGTCCCAAGCACCAATCCAGGCTGCAAGTTCATCCACCTTATTGCGTATGCTCCTCGCATTAAAGTATACACACTTCAAACCACCCTCCCGTTTGCCACTATACTGCTGCAACCTAGAAAACTTGTCCATGATCTCCCTATTCACATCCTCCTGTATACTGGCACAACAATTGAGGTTCCCATCCCCCCTCCCCGAATCAGTTTAAACCCCCCCCGAATAGCACTGGCAAATTTACCCCCCAAGATATTGGTACCTCTCCGGTTCAGGTGCAGACCATCGACATAGAACATTACAGCGCAGAACAGGCCCTTCGGCCTTCGATGTTGCGCCGACCAATTAGGAAAAAGCAATGACCCTCTAAACTAAGTAAGAATTTAGCAACACCAATTTATAATCCAACCGATTTATTTGATAGTAAAAAAGCGAGCTTTCGACTCCTGTGTCTTCGTCAGGCAAATGCATTTGCCTGATGAAGACACAGGAGTCGAAAGCTCGCTTTTTTACTATCAAATAAATCGGTTGGATTATAAATTGGTGTTGCTAAATTCTTACTGAGTTCTTACCACCCCAATCCAACGCCGGCATCTGTACATCATGACCTCTAAACTAAACCATTCCCTTTTTGTCCATAAACTTATCTACTAACCTCTTAAATGCCACCAAACTTGGCGCATCTACAACTGCCACAGGCAGGGCATTCCATACCCTTACCACCCTCTGGGTAAAGAACCTACCTCTGACATCCGTCCTATAACTACCACCCCTTAATTTAAAGCTATGGCCCCTCGTGCTAGCTTTCTCCATCCTAGGAAAAAGGCTATCACTGTCCACCCTATCTAAACCTCTAATCATCTTATATGTTTCAATAAGGTCTCCTCCTAGCTGCCTTCTTTCTAACGAAAACAACCTCAAATCCCTCAGCCTCTCTTCATAAGACCTGCCCTCCATACCAGGCAACATCCTGGTAAACCTCCTCTGTACCTCTCCAATGCCTCCACATCTTTCTTATAATGCGGGGACCAGAATTGCACACAATACTCCAAGTGCGGCCGCACTAGAGTTTTGTACAGTTGCAACATGATGTTGCGGCTCCGAAATTGAATCCCCCTACCAATAAAAGCTAAGACTCCGTATGCCTTCTTAACAACCTTATCGACTTGATTGCCAACTTTCAGGGATCTATGCACATATACACCAAGATCCCTCTGTTCTTCAACACTATTAAGCGTCCTACCATTAGCCCTATACTCTACACATTTGTTATTCCTGCCAAAGTGAATTACCTCACACTTTTCCGCATTAAACTCCATTTGCCACCTCTCGGCCCAACTCTGCAACTTGTCCAAGTCTCTCTGCAAACTATAACACCTCTCTTCATATCTACTACTCCTCCGACTTTGGTGTCATCTGCAAATTTACTAATCCATCCTTCAATACCCTCATCCAGATCATTTATAAAAATTACAAACAGCAGTGGCCCCAAAACAGATCCCTGAGGTACACCACTTGTAACTGAACTCCACGATGAATAACTTCCATCAACCACCACCCTCTGTCTTCTATCTGCTAGCCAATTCCTAATCCAATTAGCTAAATCACCCTCAATCCCATACATCTGCATTTTCTGCAGAAGCGTTCCATGGGCCACCTTATCGAACACCTTACTAAAGTCCATATATACCATATCAACTGCCTTACCCCCATCCACTTCTTCGGTCATTTTTTCAAAAAACTCAATAAGGTCAGTAAGGCATGACCTACCCTTCACAAAACAATGCTGACTATCTCCAATCAATTCCTTCAGGTATAGTTGACCATCCAGTGCCCATTATCACTCACAGTCAGCTGCATAACAAAAAGAAAGGTTATCTGCAAGTTAAATTCATCAATAGCAGCAGCGTGTACTATCTATAAGATCTGAAAAATGTGTTGGTTAAGTGCATTGGCCATGCTGAATATTCCATCGGTGTAGCCAAACAGGTGCCGGAGTGTGGCGACTTGGAGATTTTCACAGTAGCTTCATTGCAATGTTAATGTAAGTCTACTTGTGACAATAATAAATAAATTTATACTTAGGCGCACTGCAGAAATTCACTAAAGATCCTTAGATGGCACCTTCCAAACCCACGACAGCTTCCATCTGAAGGAACATGGGCAACAGATACATGGGAACACCATCACCTGCAAGTTCCCCTCCAAGCCACTCACCATCCTGACTTGGAAATAAATCACTCTTCTTCCACAGTCACTGGGTCAAAAACCTGGAATTCCCTTCCAAGGGCATTGTGAGTCAGCTCAAGAAGGCAGCTCACCACGACCTTCTCAAAGGCAATTAGTGGATGGGTAATGAATGCTAGCCAGCCAGCCAGCAGTGTCCATTACCCACGAATGAATTAAAAAAAAACTGCTCAATATAAATTTTTGATGAGAGGTTAGCTGTAGGTAACAAAATCAAGGCAGTAATTCCAACACTGATTGACATTAATAAGTCTATTTTCCATTTCACATGTATTTGAACTATCACCTGGTAATGTGTAGAAACAGCTGCCTATTGTAATGTAACATGTAGACAGAATGTGGTATTTATGCAATTAAATTTGATATGAATGAACGTGACAGAATATAATTTTTGTCGGTCCCGATAGTTGTGATCAGCCAAATAGACACAAACACTTTCTGAAACATGGAAAAGGAATTAATCCAAAAAACAAGTATTTTGAAGGATTATCACACCTTGGGGATGAGATATCACTGAAGAGACACTGGAACGTTACTGGCAGTGTTGCTGTCATTCCAACCTCCCCATATGTTCCTACCTTGTATCCAGTTTCACCTTCTTAGTTGTTATTTGAAGTTGACCGCAATATATTTAGTAGTTTGAAATGGGCATGATTTCAAACCCATTTCTCATCTGATGGGACAGAGCTCTGTTTGTCGAAATTTATGGCAGCACAGTGGTTAGCACTGTGCCAGGGATCCGGGTTCGATTCCTGGCTTGGGTTACTGTCTGCAAAGAGTTTGCGCATTCTCCCATGTCTGCATGGGTACTCTGTTTCCTCTGACATTCTGAAAGACATGCAGGTTAGATGCATTGACCCGAACAGGTGCTGGACTATAGTGACTAGGGGAATTTCACAATAACTTTATTGCAGTGTTAATATAAGCCTTACTTGTGATGAACAAATAAGCTTTAAAAAACTTTAGAATTATTAATTTGCTTTTTATTCCTGTTTACCTTTTGAGCACATGAAACAAAATGGTATCATCGACCATTTTAGAAACAAAAAGACCTCAATTCAAAGTTTCAACAGAGCAGTGAGAGAAAACATTGGAATTCCATTTTTTTAAGTGTCCATTTGACTCAATGTTAGAACAAAAAATAATGGGAAATGTCACTGTGTAAGGTAAAACCCATAATACTGCACTCACAAAGAGAATGTGTACTTTCTGTTGGAATCATAAAATCCCTACAGTGCAAAAGGAGGCCATTCACCCATCAGGTCTGCACTGAACACAAGCCCACCCAGGCCCTTTTCCCATAGCACTACGTATTTACCCTGCTAATCCCCACGACACTCATCTCAAATTCGCATAACCAATCAATCCAACCTGCACACTTTGAAGTATGGGAGAAAACCGGAGCACCAAAGGAAACCCACACAGAAACAGCGAGAATGTGCAAACCCCATGCAGGCAGTGATCCAAGACTGGAATTAAAGCCGGGTCCCTAGCACTGTGAGGCAGCAGTACTAACAACCGTGCCACTGTGTGGTCTAGGTACTGTGAAAATCCCCTAGTTACCACACCAGTGCTGTTCAGGTACATTGAGGGAGATTTTTGTATGGCCAACGCACCTAACCAGCATGCCTTTTGGATTGCGGAGGAAACTAGAAGACCCAGAGGAAACCCATGCAGACACGGGGAGAAAGTGCAGACTCTGCACAGACAGTGACTCAGCTGGGATTCAAACACTGGTCCCTTACTCTATGAGGCAGCAGTGCTAACTACTGTGCCAAGTACAGAGGCAAGGAGAATGTGGGCATCGATTGCACTACCATTTACATGCTAAGCGAGTGCTGCACCATTTGAGCTAATTCCCCAAGCTGGAATTAATCTTTCTTTTTCAGTTTTGACGGTGGTTGATATTTATGTGACAAGGGCATGAAATTCACAGTTTGCATCGCAAATGTTACTCTGAGGTTATACATTTGTCCCAAGGTATGCTCAAGAAACACATTTTATTAATCTGAAATCCCACTTGGTTTACATCTCATTAGAAAAATGTGGAACTGGTTTTGAGATGTAAGCAAAGTTGTATAATGTTCTGTGTTTTATTACGGCTGCATGAAGAGGGGTAAAGACCTTCTACCGCACCACTCCAAGTCTCATCATAAATGGGTTTTTTATTTTAATTTGTAAGGGTGAATTTATTAACTTATTATCTGAGCTGCACCACTGCACGTACTGATTGCAAAGAAGCTCAGTTTGGCAGCTTCCTTTAGTTTGAAACAAAAAGCAGTGAGATTTTTATTCAGTTCAAAACACACCAAGACAAAGATATAAAAAAATTAAAAGATAAATTTGTGCCTGACCTTCGCAACATGCATGTGCACGTGCACACACATATACACACACACTGTGCACGTGTGCACACATGCGCGACTGTGCGCATGCACCTATGCACACATGCATGGATATGCACACGTATATGAGCGTGCACATAAACATGCAGAATTGCAAGTAATACAATAGGTAGTTACTTTTTCAGACCAATTAAAATTCAGTGCCAAGATAAGTAAATGGATGGTTCATTACTCAACTAACAGATTTCTCTACGTAATAACCCTGAGATTTCATCAGTTTAACGCAATGTCAAGCTAAAATTTCCAGAGGCAATCTCTTTTCAAAATGTAACCCCTCATTTCCAATCATTCCATTATTTTTGCACATGGTGTTCCTTTCGACCTCCACTTCTATGTCTGATTTTAAACTGGAATCAGAACAATGGCTGGAATTCTCTGGTTTCCTACCACTGCTGCCAATGAGAATGGAGAATGTGGCATTCAATCCAAACTCTGTCCACTGCAATGAGACCAGATACTCCAAGCCACAAGCAAGGCAAGAAACTTCTGGCCAGGGCCTTGATTTGACAGGGAGGAAAAGGGTGAAAGGATGTACACATTTGGTGAGCTGGCCATGCTAAATTACTCCTGAGTGTTACAAGATGTATAGATAATGACAATTTGTGGGACAATAAATAAAGTTACTGGTTATTGTGATAAGACAGGGGGATAGATGAGTTTGGGGTAAGATGCTCTGTTTTAGAGTTAGTGCAGGGTTGATGGGCTCCATTGCTTCCTTCTGCACTGATTCTATAAATTCTCTGATTCTATATTAGGGCCCCATTAACAGGTTTTTCCAGACTCCTGTTTCAGCAGCCTATATGTTGTATTAACAGAGATTTCAAAGAATGGTTACTCCAGCCACATGACCTCTCTCCCCCTAACAATTTCAGAAGAATTTGCATTGCTGACTTCTAAACAGTCAATGGCTATAGTTCCCGGATCGAGGTGTTCAGATTCTGTGTTCCTAAATACTCGCTATTTATCTGGCTTAGATAGAAAGAACAACCTCCCATAGAGCTGTTGTCCTGACAGATTCTTTGGGCGGACTTTTCCCGTCCTACCCACCACAGCGGGTGGGACACAGAACATGTAAAGGTTCATTGACTTCAGTTGGATTTGGGGCGAGCACAGCCAAAAAAACGCCCTTTGAGTCCACTTGAGAGAGAGCCTTTTAGGAATGCAGAGTTTCCAGTAAATCTTTTTGAAGTAGTTCTTGACATCAGCAGGTGTCAACTTCTATGAGGATGGGCATGTCTACAACTTTTCAGAAACTTGTCAAATTGCAAAAGCAGTTATCAGGTGACCCCAGGCAGCTATCTCAAGTCAGAGTCTTTTCTCGCTTTTGTAAACAGTTTTTTTTACACAGTTCAATACATGTTTGATCAGCTGGTGAAATTACATATTGATATCATTCGTGCAGAAGTCGAATCATTAGGGGGTAGAGTTCTTCAATTCACCAAACCATATTTGGTGCCTTCAGAGTTACAGTAATTTTATTCAGTAACAACAGCGACTTGTGTTTACATAATGCTTTGTCTATATGTTGTCTTAACACTGTTTGACAGCAATGTGAAAGTGTCTACTCTGTGTCGACTGCAGGAGTTCAAGAAGGTAGCACATCACACCATTCTCAAGGGCAATTAGCGAATAATTAAGAATAGGCAGTAAATGCTGGCCTAGCCAGTGATACCCATATTTCTAAAAATTTTTTAGACATAATTTAACCCACTTGTATCAAGTTAGCAAAGGGTAGCGAGAGCAGCAATCTCAGAAGAACATCCTGAACTTATTCTGAGCAAATTAAAATGTATATGAAAGGATAATTCATAGTTCATTGTAACTTTTAATTGCCGCAATATATACTTGGCTTCCGGACATCATTTTAGTGAATGACAGAAGTCAATATTCAAAATCATTGACATTGCAAGAGGGTCTCTGACCATAAAGTCTTGATTTTCCCACACTTCTTTCTTGTTCATAATAAATGAAAATATGTGGTCACTGCTTTGTCTGCATCTCCTGAATATCACTTCCTGGCCTTTTGGCTAAGATCAAGCTTGAGTTCAAGTCTAATCCCATTCTGGTCAGCTTGGACCTAGCATGGTCCTTGGGTGGGAGCCGTGAATTGAATGAAATTTGAGTGGCTTTTTGAAGCAAGCAAGGAGATGGATTAAGGGTTTGCCCGTCCGCTCTGCAGATTGGCTTTGTAACTCTAGGAAAGGAATACATTTTTTAAAAAAAATTCTTTTACATAGAATGAAATCAAAAATGTTGGGCAGAATTTTGAGCCCACATTAGTCTTCAGCGAAAATGGCAGTGCAGGCGCAAAATCTCAAGGGAGTCACGAAACATGATTCTCACCAGTGAGATCACTTTTCCTGATTCTCCATGCCCCTCACTGATGATGAAACAAAATTCCCACCCAGTATATCTGGAACCTCATTTAAGGACATTACAATATCATAGCAAGCCCTTCTTCCGGACTCCCCCCAACCCCCCACTTTCAGCACAGGGGGCGGAAGTGAGGCCGTTGGGTGTGTTCCCAATGAAATGCCAGGCTGTATAGGCTGAGTGAGGGACTCTGACCAGTAATGTTGAGCAACTCCATGAGGATAAAAGGCCCTTGCATGGGGTGGAGGACGAGAGCAATCAGAATGAACCTTAGCCTCAGGCTGCAAAGTGCATCCTCAGGACATGAGCTGTCTGGAAAGGGAAAACAAAACCACTGGTTATGGAGACCAGGCCATCAGGGAATAAAGTCTGGGTGGCTGGCTGCTCAAGGTGAGGCACTTGTGCAATCTAAAGTTGAGTGCCATCTAAGGGTGAAGGAGACAACAAATTACTGGATTAACAGGAATCACATCTGCTGCAAGGAGAGGCAAGTTGCCTAATAAACTCCCTCTCCCTTACTAGAGGAGGCAATTATGCCAAGTTAGTCAGTCCTGCAACGTTTGAGTGTGCTAATTTAACCCTTTCTGAGCTGAGTCCCCAAGCATCGAACACTGAGGTTTACACCCTTTCTCTAGGGCAGAGGTATCAAACATGTTCCCGATTCAAAATCGGCCTGATTTCAAAATCAGGCCATCACAGGGAGATTGGATTCTCTCCGGGTTTTCACACCAGGACCAATGATTTGAAAAAAAAATTGAAAAATTCTGCCCATTGATAAACACCCGTTTTTAAAAGTGTAATGTATATGTTATTGGAAAGGAATAGTTGTAACAATGTATGAGATAATTACTGGAGGAATCAATATCTTGCAATGTGTTCCTCATTTCAACTAGATTTCCAGTGGTCAGACAGACCAGAAGATAAAATGAATCACCATATCTTTCCAGCAGATTAAACACTTCCAGCAATGATGTGAACTTTTTGCCCATTTTCTTTTGAATGTTCCCATAAACTGTATCCGGCAGCAGAATTTAAATTCCATCACAGCCTTGGACATTTCTGTCTTATCAAAATGGTCGTTATTGTTCATTTACTGTCAATGACAACCCCTTCCCCCAAATCTCCCACCCATTCCATGAATGAAAAGCAGTGACAGCCATGTGGAATTTGCACAGTTGCTGTTAACTCTCCATATTGATCAACTCTCAGCAACAGGAAATTTGACATTTTCGCAATAACTCTCCAACTTTTACAGATGCACCATAGAAAGCATTCTTTCTGGTTGTATCACAGCTTGGTATGGCTCCTGCTGTATCCAAGACTGCATTAAAGTCAGTTCCATCACTCAGACCAGCCTCCCATCCGTTGACTCTGTCCGCGCTTCCCACTGTGTTGGAAAAGCAGCCAGCATAATCAAGGACCCCATGCATCCCTCTCTTCCACCTTCTTCTATCAGGTAAAAAAAAATACAAAAGTCTGAGGTTACTTAGCAACTGACTCAAGAACAGCTTCTTTCCTGCTGTCATCACACTTTTGAATGGACCCACCTTCCATCAAGCTGATCTTTCTCTACATCCCAGCTATGACGTAACACTATGTTCTGCACTCTCTCCTTTCCTTCTCTTTGTCTGTAGCGTGCAAGAAACAATATTTTTAACTGCATCCTAATACATGTGACAATAATAAATCAAATCAAATCAAATCAAACAGTGGGATAAACTTAAAACAGCAGCCAGTTGAGAATTGTTGAAACTCAAATCATTCTGGCAAAGTGTGTCTGATCACTTTGTAGCTGCAGCCACTGAGTGGCTTTCTCTCTCAACTCACTCATCATGACCAGTATGGTCACTGTATTAATAGGCATTCTTTTTCATAGATCATAGAATAGAATGTCTACTGTGGCCACAGAGGCTATTCAGCCCACCGAGTCTGCACCAGCTGTCTGACAGACTATCTTACTCAGGTCCTATCCCCAAAACCCACACATTTATCACGACTAATCCATCCAACCTACACATCTTGTGACACTAAGGGACAATTTGGCACAAGATGGGAGGATAGCAGCACTCATCAGTTAGGACTTCAAAAATCAGAGACAATCAACTTAATCTGCACATTTTTGGCTTGTGGGGGGAGCCCATGGAGACACGGGGAGAACGTGCAAACTCTACACAGTCAGTCACCTAAGGTCAAGACTTGAACTAGTGTCAATGCTGTGAAGCAGTAGTGTTAATCACTGTCATTGTGCTGGCCCTTCCATTGTTCAAAGTCGAGCAGAAGCTTTGTTTAAAAGTTATTTAGGAAACTGTATTTGGATTTCAGAATGTAAACTGTTAATGAAAATCATGATTGTGAAAGAGATTTTAAAGTACCTTTTCGGGACTGATGTAGTAATCATCTGGAGTGGGGAGGAGAAATTCACAGATATAAACTTGTGTTCACAATTGTGTGTGTATTTGATGACAGACAATCTGTGTGCTTAAAGAGAATTTGTGTTAATGTGGCAATTGTAACTTAAAATATACTTTGTAATCCATCTTAACTTTAAAATCTATGTATTTTTTAAGATAATGACAGAGTAAAGGAGTATTCCATTATAATCCAATTTTTCCAGATTTAACATCTGTTTTTAAAGCTAATTAGACTCCTGTGACTCTGTTCCTCCATGTTTAAAAAGAAGTGGAAGTTGCAGTCTTTTGAGCCGGGGTTCCATTCAGGGATCTTCCCATCCAGTGATAACGCCACCTGGGATTGTAAGAAGTCGCACCAGGTTTTAAGGTGTAGGCTGAGAGGTGATAGATTTAAAACTGAAGTGAGGAGGAACTACTTCTCGCAGAGGGTGGTGAATTTGTGAAACTCGTTGTCCCATAGCATGGTGGAGCCTGAATCATTAAATGATCTCAAGAAGGAGATAGACAGATTTCTAATTAAAAAAAAGAGATAAGCAGATATGGGGAACAGGTGGGAAGGTAGATTTGGGAACAGGGAGAGATCAGCAGAGCAAGTTCGAAGGGCTGAATTTATCTACTTCTGTTCCTAATTCCTACGTCGCCATCGTGCAGTTGTGCAAATCAGTATGGAAACTCAAGCTTCTCATTTGAAGTTCTGAGATATGGGCTTCAAGTTGGAAAATGCTGACATCAAACATTGTTCTTTCTGATGAGGATACGTTGCCTTTGCATGTACTAGTTTTTATAACCATTTAATATAGATCACTGTTACAGTTCGTTTTTGTGATTTACTGAATGCATTCTACCTTTAAGTATCTGTAAATCAATAAATAAAGATTTTGTTTTCATTTGTTTCATTCCAAATTTAGAATTGCTGTTGTGCCTTTGGAACATTTCCTGAAATATATATAGTGCTGTTTGAAGCAGCATTGATAAAGTTGTGGTCTTGCTTAGTATAAAGGGAGCAGTAAGAAATCTCACAACACCAGATTAAAGTCCAACAGGTTTATTTGGGATCATGAACATTAGGAATGCTCTCCTTCATCAGGTGAGTATAAAGGGAGGAGTTTGGTGTTAACATTTTTGTTGCTTTTATCATTTATGTGTGTAGGAAATGAATCTAACATATTCCAGTAAGTGTCCTTATATTTAATGATCCATGTTTGCAATTGAACTCAAAGGACTGTGAGCATCTGAGAGATATTTTTGGTCTATCATAGTGATGAGAAGGAAATTTGATGTTGTGTGACGCAATGTTCATTTTTTAACTGTAGATCTTTGAATCCTTAAAAGATCTCTTATCTTTGTAAGATTCTCCATTTAATAGAGTACTCGAAAACTTAGTGTGTCAGTCCTGGGAGCCACTGCAAAGAGAGAAAAAATCTACCTTCCTACTGGAATCCAAATGGCTTGTGTAACATCCTTGAACTTTGTATAAGTTGTGCATTTCATGTTGAGGGTCTTATTTGGATGATGCACAGGTTTACCTGCTAAGTAGCCCAGCCAGAACCAACCAGGTGCCATCCTAAATCAGTGTCTAGCCAACATACCTATACCAGCAATAGGGAGAGTACAGTTGGCCTCAGAACTGATGCAATTGATGAAGTTTGACTAAGATACCTCTAAAAGTCTCTGCCCTGGAATAATCTTGATGTGGAGATGCTGGGGTTGGACTGGGATAAATACAGGAAGAAGTCTCACAATACCAGGTTAAAGTCCAACAAGTTTATTTGGTAGCAAACACCACTAGCTTTCAGGCCTCTGATCTTTTGTCAGGTGAGTGGAGTGTGATCAGAACTCTCCACTCATCTGATGAAGGGTCAGAGGTCCGAAAGCCAGTGGCTTTTGTTATCGAATAAACCTGTTTGACTTTAACCTAGTGTTGTAACACTACTTAGTGGAATGGTCTGGCAGGTCTCCTTGTTAATCCCAGAACATTGAGGGGCGAGAGGGCAGTCAGCATGTGTAGAACTTGATTTGATTTCTTAATTTATTGTTATCATGTATTGGGATACAGTAAAAAAAAAAATGCTTTTTGTGCACTACACAGATAGAACATACCATTGATAGAACACATGGGGGAGAAGGAAAGAAGAGAGTGCAGAATATAATGTTACGGTCATAGCTTGGATGTAGAGAAAAACTTTAATATATGGTAGGTCCATTCAAAAGAATGATGGCAACAGGGAAGAGCATGATTAGAATGTTTAAAAGAATTAGAGATCAGTTTTAAGAGCATAGAACGAGAATAAAATACTGAATTAGAGGGTATGCTGGGAGCTCGTAAGACATCACCTCTCTCTGGCGCCATGTGTGCCTGATCAAAAACCTTACAAAAAGAAAAAAAGCCTTAACAGGAACACTTCACTTGATATTTCTCTTCCCAACACATGGGAAAACTAATAAATAAAACAATTTCAATGCAGGCCCAAAAGGTTTATACAAAAACCTTCAGTGCTTTGGTTCTACCCTCAAACCATGATGGATGGACAGTGCACATGGATACAGATGGAAATTTTGTGCCTCTTGGCATTGGCTGGATGTAGAAAATTACTTGATACATTGCAGCTGGTCTTCTTAGGGAATATGGTTTTAATAAACACTGTTCAAGAATCAGATACTTCGGCCAGGATTTTTTGTTCTTTATCAAGAAGGGCAGATTCAGCAACCGGAGTGAAATATATCCCTAGAACTATAAAGTCACTTTTTAACTTCACTTCAATGTTGGGAATATCAATTGAACATATGAAACTACAAGTATCAAGCCCCTGTGCCTGACTCAGCCCTTCCCCTGTCAGAAAACGCATGAATAGCTGGTGAATCATGACTGGTCTTCTCAAGCAAGCACATGGCAAGCAGAATTCCCAGGGGGATCTCAGGTGAGTGGAGCGCCCAGGCAGGAGGCACCAACCCTGCTACTGCCCTTAGAATTTACTTGCCAAATTCACAAATGGTCTGAATTCAGAAATTTATGATGTCTGTATATCAATCACAGTTCATCTTCAATACTATTCCTGTTATTGAGGACTCTGAGAGCAAGATGGATATGGCATTTGTTCAAGTTGATGTGCGCACTCTGTTTTAGCACTTCATGTTTTAAAAAAAAGGTTGCCTTATAAATCAGGTTATTCATGGTTCCTGACGAGACAAAAGTCCCCAGTTTTTGCTGAGGATATGGGCAAGATTTTCACGTAAATCAACAAAGGCTGATGGTGAGTAGGAGAAGCAGCATTGAACCCACGAAGGGCAATGGCAGCATTTCCCATTGAGTAATGCAGCACTTTACTGTCAAAATATCTCTGTCACAAGTTCCATATCGTATCGCTCCAATCAACTAAGAGGAATGCCCTCTTGTCCCAAGGTTCACCCCAGGCCTTGCTTAAATGTGGTCAATAGGGAACGCTTGTCAATGTGCACTTCAGCATGTGGCCAGGAATTAGGGGTGCTCTCCTCAGGCAGTGCGCCATTATCAACTCATTGAGGGAATGTTTTCCCACTCGGCTTATGGTGCATGTACACCATAGCAGTCAGCAATTTTGCAAGTTCGAGCACCAATGGTTAACTACTGTGCAGCAACCAGTGGCACTGAACACATGTAAGTGTTTCTTGAGTGGGCATCATTGTGTGAATAGACGCATAAGTGGTGCTTGAATGGGTATAAATGCAAGAGTAATTAGACTCCAAACATGTCAATTGAGTTATAGCTGAACAGTCTCAGGTCCAATGGGGTAATAATGATCACTAACATGGTTTTCCATTCATCTTCCCTGTGTCAACATCCTGCCTCCAGGCGCTCGGCACCCTCTAAATTTGAGTAGAACCGTCAGTCTGTGATGATTGTTCACCCATGCATTGAACTACCCCTGGCTTCCTTTCCCTGTTGTGAAGCACATTGATCTACTTGACAGTTTTCTGCCCATGGTACACAGGGCTTTTTCCCAGTATCCTGGGGTTCACTGTCCCCAGTTATCCTTTGGTCTTTCCCCAGCCAGGTACAGTGCAGGTATTACCATCCTGGTATCCCTTATGTCTGAGGCAGTTTGCCGATGTCAAAAGGTGGTTGCCCACTCCCCTCCACCCCGCTCCCTCCCCCCCACCACCTCCGCCTCCGCCTCCACCCTCTCTCTCTCCCCTCCCCCCCTTGGAGAGGCAAGGCTTGGAGAAGGTTTGATTCCGGCGTATGGGCCTGATAATGAATTGCTAATGTATTCAAATAAATATTGAATGGTGGGATATTGAATTGAATGGTGGGAAATGGGTCCTGCCACTGATGGGAGTGGGGAGGGAGACAATCGCGGGAATCTTGCAAACCAGGTGAAACATAACTTGGGCTTTCTCGCGATAATTTCGGGTCCTGTCGCCAAACCCACCCAATGCTATTGGAATCAGAACATCCCAACCAAGATATCATCTGGAAAAGAATATATCCACTGTTCCCTTCAATCCACAAGTACCAACTGAATGAAGGATCTGTAGCTTTTACAACAGACATTTTCTTTGTAATCTTCTGTGGTCCTCCAGTTCCTGGGATTTTCTGGGATATTTACCCAACTGAAAATGGTTTCTTAATTTTATGGAATCATCTTAGCAGTGGTTGTGTCTCTTGACACATCGCAGTAATGCTATAATGTGGAATGCCTTGCTGATTGATTGCCTTTCCCAAGTTTCAGGGAGTTTTACCCTACACTGTCAAGCGAGTGCTAAGAGGAAGGACAAGGCCAACTTCCATCCTTGTCCAGACATTATTCAATTTGCTCCGACTCAATTCTGGATGCTAATGAACTGGATGGATTGGGCTTGTGAAATCTCTACACCTCTAATAACAGTGACTCTGGCCTTGTGGACCATGGACAGACAGCTTTGAAAGGACAGTAGTGGTCTAATATTTATTGTATGAATATTCATTGTGCAAAATTCCAGCATTGCAAGTTCAAAACTGTGACCTTGATTTTGACACCAATGACATAGAGTTCTTTTCAGCATCCATATCATTTCCATCTGATTTGCATATTAAACAGTCTCTAAGATTTATGTGCCTGCCTGAAGATGGCTGCTTGTCCTTTATTTAATATTACAAATTTGCAAAATAGATTTACAAGAACAGTGGTTAAAAAAAGAAATAAACTTAAAAAATAGTCAAACTATTGATGTGGTAACCTGCTCACCTTGGTGGGCAAGATAATGCAAATGGAAGAGCCCTGGAAAATGATGAGTTAACTTGTTGGGGTTAACAAGAAAGTCAAAGGCTAGTGCCTACGTAACGGCCGCAACTTGCTAGTTCACTAGTGTCATGTTTGAGGGTATCCAGACACCATAAAAATCCCTCTCCTACCACTCCAGGAAAATTGTGGCATGCTGAGCTTATCTTGGCTGGGATTTTCCAACCATTCACACTTGTGGGGGATTTTCAGATCCCGTTGCAGTGAACGGAGATATGGCTGAGCGCCAAATTCTCTGTCTTCACTCACAGCAGTGGCAGGGCGTGAATGTTTGGAAAATCCCAGCTGGTGAGTGTCAAAACCTGACATGAAAACAACAAATAAACAATGTGAGAAACACTCATCGGGTTCAAAGAACAGCAATGGAGAGAGAAATCGAGCCAATAGGAGAGACTTTGAGCCCACACGGTGCACCAGGAATTGCTGGTACAGGCGCAAAATCCGGTGAGAACCGGGAGAAGTATCTCTTGGAAAGATTACATTTCCTGATTTTCCCTACACTTCACTGGTGACATCATTATGTTCATGTTATAAGAAGTGGGAACCTTCTTTAAATAAATTGTAACACGTTTAAGTATTATAAACAGGTCCCTGGCCACATAATCCTCTTTGCCCATCGACCCCCAACTACTCTCTCCTAAGTAATAATACCTTGTCGACATTCTGTCACATTGGGAAGTTTCGCAAGAGGTTTGCCCAAAGAAGAAACGTTTGAGGGGATCCAACAGGGGCTGCAGATGTTGGTAGTGCACCCCAGGGGAGAGGGATGTGGCTGGTTACTGCCCTGGCACAGGTCAGTGCCAACATGTGACAGCAGACTGTGCCAGGCAAGGGCCTTAGTGGGAGCCTTGTCGTTGATGGTGGGTGATGGGGGTGGTGAGGGAGTGGGGGAACTGAAGGGGGGGAGGGAATGCCAGCAATGATTGGTGAAGGTGGGGGAGAGCCCCAAATACCTCAATGGAAGTGGGGTGGGGGATTGGGGAGTTACTTTTTGTTCTGATTGGGGGCCTCTTTTCATTGTGGAGTAGGTCTTGTCAGCTCTCTGAGGGGCCCCTCCACCAGAGCGCTGGTGAAAAGCACAGCCACCCACTTTTGAAGCACAAAAATCAAAACCTGGAAAGAAAACGGGTGAGATTTTCCAGCCTCCCTCCTGCATATTTCCTGCCGACAGGAGGTGGCCCATTGTTTGCTAATGGCGGGATTCTCTGGTCCTGTCACTATCAATGGGAATTCCCATTCATGTTACCGCACACTGGCAGGAAATCTATGGGCAGAAGTGCACTACCGGCAGGACTGGAGAACCCTGCCAATGTGAATGGCTGGAGAATTCCAGCCAAAGTGTGAGGTGAGCTGGAAAACTTCACACTGGTTTTCTGTCTCAGCCTGACACAGAGACACATTGTAAAAGTTTAAAGTTTATTTATTAATCACAAGTAAGGCTTACGTTAACACTGTAAAGAAGTTAGTTCCAAATTCCTCTTTTCCTCTAGTATTTCAGATTAATGATCTTTCAAGTCAGAGATGTAATTATTTTTAACCCAGTCCAGAGGCAAGGAAAAAGCAAAGGGGGAGAAAGACAAAAGGGAATGTTTGTGATCAGGTGGAAGATGGAAGTCATTAAGTGATGAAACATATCATAAAGTAAAATGGAATGGTGATTGACAAGGAAAGAATGTGTGTCCAGAAAAGGTGCAATGGTTACAGCACAACTAGTACCAATGCCCGCTGTCTGAGAGAGTGATATAGTCTCCACAGATGCTGTCAGACCTGCTGAGTTTCTGCAGCATTTTCTGTTTTCCTGTTCGATTCCAGCATCTGTTGCATTTTGCCTTTACATTTGGCTGAGAAAGTGGGATGTGTGTTGAACTCAAATGTCAGCATGAAAGGACATAGAAGTACCGAATCAAAAGATCAACACCCGCTGTTCTTTAAGCTTTATTGGAAGAATTGATGGAGCTGAGGATCGTGAAAGATCAGAACGGTTTACGTTGAAAAATTAAAGCAGCAAGTAAGCAGAACTTCAGGGTCACATTTGCAGACTGACTGGAGGTGTTCAAAAAAGTGACCATGCATTCTGTATTTGCTCTCCGCACTCTGAAAGAGAATGCATCATGAACTGTGAATGCAGAGAACAAAATGTGGCATAGGGGCTGGCCCTTCAGCCGTCCAAGCCCATGCTGATCCTGGTGCCTGAAATAAACTAAACTAAAAGCTTTCTGCCCTTATTCAGTCTGTATCCCTCTCTTTCCCCCCCCTATTCATGTCCCCACCCAGAGGCCTCTTAAATGTTGTTCGTATGCCTGCTTCCACCACCACCTTCTCTGGTAGCATGCTCTTGGCACCCATCACTCTCTACATGAAAAACCAGCTCTGTACATCTCTCTCAAACGTTCAAAAAACTTTCCATGTGGGCAAAAAAACTTTATTTTTGACTGGAGTTGCCTTGCCAGTGGTCTGGAGCCCAAACAACATGAGTTGTTTCTTGTGCCTTTTATCTTTTAATGTTGTTTGTCTTCCAGTCACTCATCTGACTCCAAACCCAGACAGCAGTGCTGATGGCAAGCTTAGTTTTGCATACACGTTAATGCAAAAACAGCATTTTAATTTCCTGCAATGGGCTGGTATTCGACTTCATCTGTTTTCCACATTAAATGTCCTGAAATTCAATTTTTTAAGGGATGCCATTTTGTCGTCAAGTTAAATTATGTTTCAGTTCATCAAACTGTAATTGAAAACTGTTGACTGTGAAATGTGTCATTGCCCCTCTAATAAGAAGCACAATTCTCAATTATTTGCTACAATATTAGGTACAAGAAAACTCTCCCAAATCATTTACTGAGAAGGATGGTTCGATGATTAAAACTAAAATCTTTAATCACTTCTCCAGCCACTGAATGGCAAAACAATTAATTTTTAAAAAGAAAATTATGTTAGCTATGTGGGAATGATTATTGAATGTAAATTGTATCACAATTTTAACATGCCTCTGAAGTGCAGGCTATTAATAAACACATTGACAAGAAATAGCCTTACATCTACAAAGTCAGAACCATAGCAAATCATTTCTCAAATAAATGTATGTGAGAAACACACCTTTTCTTCACCTCACCTTATCGTTGAAATGTTGTTGGGATGAGATGCAAGTAATGTTGGAGGAGGCTGAGATGGAATATCAACACTGGCATTAAATTATTGGATCAAATAGTCTGCTTCGAGCTATAAGTTCCATATCGTATAAGTGTCATGTTGTAAGGGCGGTACAGTGGTTAGCACTGCTGCCTCACAGCACCAAAGACCCGGGTTGGATCCCCGTCTTGGGTCACTGTCTGTGTGGAGTCTGCCCATTCTCCCCATGTGGCTGTGTGCAAGCTTTCTTCTGGGTGCCCTGGTTAGTTACATTGGTCATGCTAAATTTCCTTCGGTGTTCCCAACAGGTGCTGGAGTTGTTGGGGGACTTTCACAGTAACTTCATTGCAGTGTTAATGTAAGCCCACTTATGAACTTAATAAATAAACTAAAAAGTGAGTTGAGACTGTTTTAAGGGTATCTTTTTGCTGACGTTTATCACTGCAAAGCTGAAAGCTGCCCTCTTTCTAAACTGGCTGGATAAATCTAGAGTTAGTTCCAGACCCTGATAGGTGTTTCTGTGCATGCTGACATTGAAAAAAGACATGGGAGCTGCAAATTCATGATATGGAGATATCAGCGTTTACCCCAGGTGCAAATTCAGGAGGAGACCCAAGAATCAGTGTGAAATTACAGCTGGATGCTGCCCACCAAGAATCCTGCTGGAAGCACACTGTTTAACATTGCTGCCTCACAGAGCCAGGGACCTGGGTTCAATTCCCAGCCTCAGGTCACTGTCTGTGTGAAGTTTGCACATTTTCCTCGTGTCTGTGTGGGATTCCTTCAAGAGCTGTGTTTTTTTTTCCCCACAGTACAAAGATGTGTGGGTTAGGTTGATTGGCCATGCTAAGTTGTCAGGGGGATCAGGAGGGTAGATATGTGGGGTTACAGGAATAGGGCTTCGATGGGATTGTGGTTGATGTGGACTCAATGGGCTGAATGGCCTCCTTCTGCACTGTGGGGATTCTATGGAACTGATGGGATGCAGCTGAAGACCCGACTGGAACCTTTCAGAGAGCCAATCCTCCACTTGCCAGAGGGAAAACACGTTGGCCCAGAACACATCTCAGACAACAGAAAGACAGAATGTACCTGAGAAAGACCAGGGGTGCTGCTAAGGTTCATGATGGAGGGCGCCTGTGATCCGAGAGCCTGGAACTTCACAGCAGTAGGTGGGAAAAGCATCTATTATGTGGATCTAAAGGTTCAGTGTCATTTTCCAGGCTCAAAGTCTTTCTGGATGTGTATCTTCGAGAATTCTATCTTCTTTCTTGAACAGTGGGTCAGTGATATAAGATGCCTTTTGAATATGGCATCGAAATATGTTGATTGGCATGTGTCATCAATCCCTCCCCACATGAGAAAAACCCTTGAATGGATAATTAATTATGCCTAGGATGGAAGATATGGTGTGTTTTCCTTCCATCGTCTGCAACAGGAATCATACCCGGTCTCCACCCTGCTATGCGATCAAGTGCAAAATGGGAGAATTCCACCTAATGTTTCCAGTGTTTGGGACTGAGGTGAATTTTAGACTGAATAAGGAGCATGTCTGTTTTGTTGTTGTACAGGGTCAGTTGTGGATCTGGCTGGTTTGACATCTTTATAAATTTCTTTCACAACGAGTCAAATAAGGTTACTGCTTGACGAGACATTGTGCAAAACAGGACACTGCTGGCAAAATTTTGGATGAGCTCACATTTCCAGTGCGTCCATTTTCCAGCAGTTCTCTCCATCTTCAGTTGGATTGTCAACCACAATGCTGAAACTGCAGGTATGTGAGGAGAGACTATAAGCTCGCATTCTGTCAAGTCTTGCCATGTAACGGTCTCTGGTGTTGCAATACCCATAATTTTACTGGTTAATTTTGGATAGTTGGGAAACACAGCCATCAAATTCATCGAATCCCTACAGTGCAGAAGCAGGCATTTGGTCTATTGAGCCTTCATCAACTCTCCAACAGAGCATCCTATCCAGATCCAATCCCAGAATCCTACATATTTACCCTACTAATCCCACTAACATGGTGAGTCCATCTAACCCGCACATCTTTCGACTGTGCGCAGAAATCAGAGCATCCAGCGGAAACTCACACATACCCGGGACCACGTACAGATGCCACACAGTCGTCGAAGGTTGGAATTGAACCTGCATCCTTTACACTGTGAAGTAGCAGTGCTAACCATTGTGCCACCCACAAACTCTGAGTCCATCCCCTAACTTTGACATCAACCATTTGATAAAAGCAAAATACTGCTGATGCTGGAATCTGAAACAAAAATAGAAAATGCAGGGAAATCTCAGCAGATCTGACAGCATCTGTGGAGAGAGAATACAGCCAATGTTAATCTTCTATTTAGACCATTTTCTTGTGACATTGATATAGTAGACATAACTTAAGTCTCCCGGAAGATGTGTCCTTGGACCTGTAAGGCTAAGTAAGCATTCGTATGACCACAGTCAAAAATCATTTCAGCCCATCTCTTTTTTGTTATCATTTCTTGAACTTGGTCAGGAAACATTTCTTTCTCCACCCTTCGTGCTTACAGGATCAGATCACGCCAGATTTTCCTTGACTGTATAGCAGCCATAATGCCATAAACAGAGGGAAACAATAGCCCATTGCTATTATCGCTGAATTATTCTCAGCGCTTGTTCTGAGGATCTGGGTTCGAATCCCACTGATGGTGGAATTTTAATTCAAGGAAAAAAAAAATCTGGAATTAAGAATCTACTCATGACCATGGAACCATTATCGATTGTCGGAAAAACCCATCTGGTTCACCATTGTCCTTTGTGGAAGGGAATCTGCTGTCCTTACCTAGTCAGGTCAATGTATGACTTCAGAGCCACAGCAATGTGGTTGATTCTTAACTGCCCTCAGACAACTAAGAATGGGCAACAAATGCTGGCCCAACCAGTGACTCCCATGTCTTCGAAATGAATCCAAAAAGATATCATCAACTTTCTTTATTTACCTGTTGTGATCATCTCACTCAAAGGATTCTACAGTAAGAATTTAATGTAAATGTCTCTAGCTGTCAATTAATAGCGTTTCCAAATCAGCCATTTTGTTGAGAGGCAAGCACTGGGTGGATTGAATAGATCAGCATTAAGTGGCAGGTGGGAGACGTTTCAGACATTTTCTCTAATTTTATGCTTTGTTGTCAGTAGTGGATACGTGCAAGAGCAATGTTTGCCAGGGCAGAGAGCCAAAGAGAGTGGACGAATCTGTGGAAATCATTGGATGTGACAACCAAATCAAACCCAGCACAACAGCTGCCTGATTTCAACCATCCAGCCTCAGCAGGTTCAGGACTGGTCATGGCTCCTGCTTTCCCATCTTCCGCAGATGGGGCATTCATGCCAGCCACTTTGGGAGAGAGAAAACTACATCAAACTGCATCACATCATGGAAAAGTATCCAATCCTTAGACTCAATAGAGGCCAATCTGCACTCAACCCAACAGGATCAGAACAAACTGTTTGGCTTTAGGATTTTGCATTTGCTAAATAATTAACAGCATTTAGAATTTCTGAAAAGTTCTCATTTTTAATCTCAGAAATAATGACTTTTCCATGCACGCTTTAAAACAAAGTACTAAAATTTAATCACTTTATGGTTTTGCAATAATACTGTTCTGAAAATAATTGGCACAAAATCTTCAAAAAGATTAAGATAATAAGCTCCCGCTTTCACTTTGAAAATAAACCCTTTAATGCCTCTGATAAATCAGAAGCTAAACATGTTAATAGACTTTTAGGTCAATATCATTTGCAGAGACAAGTTTCTTTTACACTTGGGTCAGATTAGTTAAGATTACATTTAGGTAAGATTGGCATCTTGGTTATAAGTGTTGTGTAGCATACAAAATGAGCTCACGTGTCCAGTTAAACCATTTGCAAGAACTACGTATTGAATTGGTCTTTGTTTTCTTTCCTCTTGTCACAGAAATATAATGTGGATATGGAAAATGGAATATTGCATACAGTTCTGGTGACCACACTATCTGAAGGATGTGGAAGTTTTGGAGAGAGTGAAAAGAGGCTTCACCAGGATATTGCCTGGTGTCAAGGGTGTTGATTGTGATGAGTGGTTGAATAAACTAGGATTGTTTTCACCAGGAAGACAGAGGCAGTGGGGAGACCTGATAGAGGTCTGTAAAATTATGGGAGGCATAGACAAGGGGAATAATCAAATGCTTTTTCCTATGATGTAAGTATCAACTACAAAGGGGCACAGGTTCAAGGTAAGAGAGGGAAAGTTTAAAGGAGATGTATAGGGTAGGTTTTTCACGCTGTGAGTGGTGGGTGCCTGGAACATGCTTTCAGAGGAGGTGATGGAAGCAAGCACATTATTAACATTTAAAAGGCATGGGTGGGTACATGAATAGGGAGGAAATAGAATGATACAGACCATGTAAGGGCAGGTTTTAGTTTAGTTCGGACATCAAGATTGGCTCGGAAGGCCAAAAGGCTAGTTCCTATGCTGTACTTTTCTTTGTTCTTTGTTTCTCAGTTATAAACAAAGAAACTGGAGGCAGCAGTGGTCATTCAGCTCTTCCAGCCTGCTCCGCTATTTATTATGATTGTGGTTTATCACCAAATTCAATACCCTGATTCCTTTATTTCCTAAGAGATATGTCTAATTTCTTCCTGAAATCACAGAATGTTTTGGCCTCAACTACCTTCTGTGATAGTGAATTCCACACATTCATAAGCCTTTCGGTGAAGAAATTACTCTTCACTTCTGTTCGAAAAGGTTTACTCCTTATCCTCAAACTATGACCCTTGCAGTATTCCATTTTCCATATCCACATTATATTTCTGTGACAAGAGGAAAGAAAACAAAGACCAATTCAATACGTAGTTCCTGCAAATGGTTTAACTGGACACGTGAGCTCATTTTGTAAAATACACAACACTTATAACTAAGATGCCAATCTTACCTAAATGTAGTCTTAACTAATCTGACCCAAGTGTAAAAGAAACTTGTCTCTGCAAATGATATTGACCTAAAAGTCTATTAACATGTTTAGCTTCTGATTTATCAGAGGCATTAAAGGGTTTAATATGGACTCCCCCACCATTGGGAACATCTTTCTGAATCTACCCTGTTAGAATTTTATAAGTTTCTATGAGATCCCCTCTCACATTTCTAAACTCTTTACATTTCATGTTTTTTCCTTTCCATTCCTTTCATCTGCAACTCTCCCTTCCTCTCTCTCAGTCTGCAAAAAATGAGGAATGGCTAATGTAAGGGACGTTTCATATCAAACTGAGACTGCAAACAGGGCCTTGCTTAATGTGTGATCTGAAAGATGATCCCATTGATAATTCAACACTCTCTCAGCACTGCATTGAACCATCAGACTAGATTCTGTCTTCAAAGTCTCTTCAGCCGTATTTGAACTCATAACCTTCACATACACAGCTGAGTTTGCGACTTACTGAGCCACAGGAGGGAAGGGCAGCGCCTAGAGCTGTCATGAACCCTATTCTCAACCATTTTTGGTGATGTTAAATTTAAAAGGGATGTTTTTCACGTGGAAGGTGAATGCCTGGAACGTGCTGCTCGAGGAGGTGGTGAAGGCAGATTTTATGACAACATTTGAGACACATCTGCATCAATATATGAATAGTCAGGGAATAGAGTGATATTGACCATGTAGAGGCATGAAAATATTAGATTAAAGAGGTATCTGTGTTGGCACAGAAAGGCCAATACCTGTGCTGTACTGTTCTTTGTTCTATCTTTAAATCAGTTTCCATTGGGAGTAACAGTTAGCAAGTATGTCTGAATTTCATTCATCCTTTTTACGTGGAATGGGCTGACCTCTGAAACATAAATGCATTGGAATTCTACCGCATTGTCACTATGGAATCAGGGAGGGCAAGAAGTGGCAGGAATTTCCAATTTCACTCGAACGAGGCCATAATGTCTACGCGTGGTTTTAACTCAACGTTAACAGGTATTCCTTTCAGGTGGAGTGTTACATGTCATGCTGATAAGCCTTCGGCTATCCAATTTAATACCAGGAAATACAGTTAGCTAAAGCAAACAAAAATCAATTCAAAATGCGAAGAGAGGAACAGAATGGCTGGAATTCTCTGCTCTCTTATGCCCCACTGCTACTGCAAGCGAGAATGGACAATTTGGCACTCAGTCAAATCTCCATTCACAGCAGCGGAACTGGAGAATCTCAGCTCAGATGAGGTTAGAGAATTTCAGCCAGCATTTGGGCAAGATTTAATATTCAGTATGACTCTGATTTAAAATTCTCCAGTTTCTGACAACACATTATTTCTGAATAATCGTCGAATTATAGAACCCCACAGAACAGAAGGAGGCTAGTTGGCCCATCGATTCTGTACTGACAATAATCCTACTTAGACTATAACCCCATAACCCCACATATTTACCTCGCTAATCCCTCTAACCTAAGCAGTCTGGGGTATGAAGGTGTAATTTAGCATAGCTAGTTCATCTAATCCCCACATCTTTGGACAATGGGAGGAAACCACCGCAAACATGGAGAGAATGTGTAGGCTCCATGCAGACAGTGACCAAGTTGTGAGGTAGCAGTACTAATCCCACAGTCACATTATCAGAGTCTTCAATCAGTTTGCACACGTGTCACCTTTCAAACATGTGGTGTGCAATGAAGAATGCTGACAAGGAAACATTGTCAAAAGCAGAATAAAATAATTAATTGAAGCAGTGAAGATAATTAGCCCAGAATCTTCTGCAATATATTGACATCATAGTTTGCAAATACAACGTTTTGCACACCAATTTTGCTGTTGCTAACCTTATTCCACAAATTTCCTGAGGTGAAGTTGTTGGTGTTTGACTGGGATGGGCATAGTAAAAATCTTATAATGCCAGGTTGAAATCCAACAGGTTTATTTGGAATCGCAAGCTTTTGGAGCGCTGCTCCTTCATCAGGTGAGACACTGTTGGACTTTAACCTGGTGCTGTTAGACTTCTTACCATAAATTTCCAGATCAAATCATGAAAATATGCTGTCATGAGCATAGTGATGAAGCAGAAGTGCCAACTTTCAACAGCCTCAGCAATATTGGTGAATGAACTTCACAATTATTATCGGCAAATTAAAGTTCATGTTTATTCCATTCAAAAAATCACAGTTCAGCAATCTCAAAGCTATCTTTCTGTAGAGCCAAGAAATTAAACATTTATTTTTGATAAGTAGATGAAATACGCAGTTAAACTTTTTCAAAAATATGCAATGCACGTTTTACAACAAATACATTTAATTGGTGCAGTCTTCTCATAATTAAAAAAGAGAGTACCATTTAGTGATGTATTGTTTGATTCTAATCTCAAGATGGGGGTCATAATTTTGTTAGAAAACGCTGTAATAAAATCAATTTAAATGCAAGTGAAACCTCTCCATGTTAGACAAGACCCAATTTATAAATAAACATTGATAACATTTCATAGAAAATTAAACAAAAATCCTTTGGTGATCAAGCACAAGCTTGTCTAAAGTAAGGTGCTTTGAGTTTAAAGCAGGCATAGTTTTATGGGGCAGTGATTACATTAAAAATTTAGTTGCAGTTTTAAACACAAAAAGATGTTTTGCATGTTCTTTAAAATGTATGACCCTAATGGAAAAGTATTAAATCCTTATTTAAAAGTCAAGTCATTCAGTAATGTACTGAGTGAGACAAAAATAAAGAACAGTGCAACACATGAATTTAACCAGGGAATATTGCCTTTTGGACACTAAACTTTCTTTACCAAAGATGGTCCCATTTATGTGGGATCTACAGAAAGCTAAAGTCCTACTCCCTAACCCTTCAGAAGTGTAAGCACGCCTGAAGCTTATGGTTACCTGCAGTTAGGTAGTAAGGCTGAGGGGGTGTTGAATTACATGTTCTGAATTGCAATTGTGTATGTTTTATTGGGAGATACTTCAAACAGACCACACAGATCTTTCATCCGGAGTTAGGTTATTGAAGAAATAATCAATGCAAGTTACTGGTCTTTTAAATAACTGGATTTAGTCTTGTCCTGAAGCAAGCCAGATAAATGTTGTATTTGAAAGGATAAATGTTACAAGGACTGATTTTACTGCACGTACACTATAACCATGTCAATGTTCCAATAGCTACTCTTTTCCATTTAAGAAAAAGTTTTTTTTACTCAGAGCTAGACTAAAATCAGTTTTGCCTGTATTTCAAACTGATATTCAACCCTAAATCATACCTCAGTTAGGCCATCAAAGGTCTGCCAGTGATACTGCTTCTAAAGGTACCATTAACACAGGTGATTTGTGATTGCAAATGATTTTTATGGATGCTCAGGAATAAATATTTGTTCACTGTTTTGTTGGGGGTAATGATAGAAGAATGAAAACAATGGTATAGCATGTGTAATAGTGACTTGCATCAAAGTTTCCAGCGACTTAAGTGTTGTAAAATAATCCTTATGACAAAGATGAGGCATTGCAATAATGCAAGTCACCAGGAAATTGTAAGCTACATGAACGCTTTGTAACTCTCCATACTGATGCAGTTAGTCCGTGGGAAGCATAACCTGATAATTGCACAGCAATAAATCAAATTTTCATTCGTGATAGTCAAAGATAGACTTTTTAAAGATTATTTATTATTGTCAAAAGTGATCTTACATGAACATTGCAATGAAGTTACTGTGAGAATTCCCTACTTGCCATAATCAGGTGCCTATTTGGGTACACTGAGGGAGAATTTATCAAGGCCAATGCACTTAACCAGCATGTCTTTCAGACTTTGGAAGGAAACTGCAGCACCCAGAGAAACCCATGCAGACACACTGAGAATGTGCAAAGTCCACATAGACAGTGACCCAAGCTGAGAATTGAACTGTGGTCACTGGCGCTGTGAGGCAGCAGTGCTAACTACTATGCCATAATGACTATTATTGACTTTTTGATTTATAACTTTATATAGAAATGGAGAACATCTATATTCCAACGTACCCAACTTCCACTGAATCTCAACATGTGGCTTCTTTCACCTCACACCCAGATGGTGAATCCACACAGGCTCAGTTTTTAATCCTGTTGTAAATTATGAATTATTCAGAAAGTGGATGATTTGAAGCACATTTTGTTCACAAATTAAATTAGATTACATGAAGAAAAAATAGAGTAATCCTAATTTTAAATTGCTTATGCATGCCTTCCTTAGAAATTACCCTTTTATTGAGAAAACACTTGAATCCATTTTTAAGGAGGCAATATCAAGACATTTAGAAATTCATAATGTATCCAACAGAGTCAACATGGTTTTGCAAAATGTAAATGTTGTTTGGCTAATTTATTACAGTTCTTTGAAGAAGTAACTACCAAGATGGATAATATGGAAGCTGTGGAGGTGGACAGATGGATTCCCAAAAGGAATTTGATGAGGTGCCACATCAAAGGTTATGTCATAGAATAAAAAAACTCATGGTATAAGGAGTAATATATAAGCATGGGTAGAGGATCAATAAACTAACAAGAATCAGAGAATAGGGATAAATGGGTCATTTTAAAATTGGCAGTCTGTTACTAGAATACCTTGGTAATTGATAATGTGGTGATGCTGACATTGGACTGGAGGAGGCACAGTAGGAAGTCTCACAACACCAGGCTAAAGTCCAACAGGTGTATTTGGAATCATGGGCTTCCTCAGGTGAGGAGCAGTGCTCTGAAAACTTGTGATTCCAAATAAACCTGTTGGATTTTAACCTGGTGTTGTGAAACTGCTTATGATGATTAATGCAGTGGCTTCCCATTATTTACAATCTGTATCAGAGGCCTGGGTGAAGGGACTGAATGTATGAAGTTCGATGATGACACAATGTAGGTTGGAAAGTGAATTGTCAAGAGGATATCAAGAGTCAGTGAAGAATTTAGGTTAAGTTATTGGGCAAAAAATTTGGCTGATGGCACATAATTTGAGAAAATATGAACTGGACCAGGAAAAACAGAAAATCAGCATCTTATTTAAATGTTGAGAGATTGCAGAACTCTATGGTACTCAGGGATCTGGGTGCCTTGATAGATGAACCACAAAAAATTAATATACGTATACGGCAAGTGATGAGGAAGACAAATTGGACGTTGCTATTTATTGCAAGGGGAAGCGAGTATAAATGTAGGGATGTGTTTCCAAAACTATACGGAGGGTTAATGAGATCACAGCTGGATTACCATGTACAGTTTTAGTCTCTGCTCAATAAATGATTTGATCACATTAGAAGCAGTCCAGAGAAGATCCTTTTGACTAATTCCTGAGATGAAAGGGTTACCTTAGAAGGAAGGATTGGGCCTTTACCCACTGGAGTTCATAAGAGCCAGAAGTGATCTTGTTGAAACGTATAAGGTCCTGTGGGGACTTGACAGGGTGAACACTTTGTGTGGTCTAGAAATAGGCGATGCTGTTTAAATGTTAGGGGTCTCACATTTCAGACATGAGTATAATTGTTACTCTGAGGGAGTTGTTAGTTTGTGGAATTTTCTTCTCTGGAGAGATGTGGAGGCTGGGTCATTGAATTTATTCAAGGCAGAGTTAAATTTTGATAAATAAGAGAGCCAAGAATGAGAGGGGCAGAGAGGAAAATGGAATTAGTGCCTCAATTAGATCAGCCCACGATCTTATTGAATGCAGAGGTGGATTGAATTGCCGAATGGCCTATTTCTGCTCCTAATTAATGTAGCCTTGTGTGTTCTTATTTGCCACTCCATGCCCCCAATTACTTCATGCCCCGTCATAACCTGCATACTCCATAGCAGAGGACAACTTTCGACATGAGCAGATAATTAAAGCATTGAATGTACAAGTGAGGTGTAATATCGATGGTAATTACTCTGCCAAAAAGCTGCATGAGTGCTTCAGATAATGACACTCAAACAGATCTTATCCACTCTTCAAGAGCATTTATGTCTACAATCTTAATTTGAAACTTCCACTCTGCGGATTCCAGCCCTTACGACAGCCAAAGTGTGCTCTGTTTGAATGGAGCACTAAGTTCCGATGACCTGCTGAGTTTAGGTTTGCCAACCATGTGAGTAATGGCCTGCCCCTTCTCTGTTGATGGATAAGGAACAAGGGCTACTGCATTTGAATGCTGCCTTGCACTTTTGAAGATCACAGAATCTTCCTGACACTCTGAAAATCTGGCTCTTGCCCTTCCAAAATGTAATCCTTGGTTGGAGATCTTTGGAAAATTGGTTTTCACTTTCTCTTTCCCTCTCTCTGTCTCTCTTCATACATCTCCCTTTCCCCCTTTATTTATTATTTTCTTTCTGAAGATTAATTTACATTAAATATTCTAATTCATCCTTCCTGGCTTCGACTCTTCATATCTCAGTTAGGTTTCTTCAGTTTCATTGATTGGAGAGGTTTGCTATCCCTTAGTTTGCATTCACACACCATGGTCAATATGTAGTAGGAGCCACGCTGAAATAAATTTCCAGCAAGTACTAATTGTTCAAAAGCTCATGAACACCTGTGGGGCAGCTGTGCGCTTCATAAACAGCATTGTTCCTTCACAGCAGACCCTGAAATAACCAGTGGTAGGAACTCCATTGTACTTCTAAATTACTATCTTCTTTCCTCCACTGTAAGGTTCCTTAATTTATTTATCATTCTTGTCTTCAGAGAGTTAAATTTGATTTTGAGCTTGCATGTTATGGACAAGGTTAAACTGAATATTGTGAGAAAATCAATCAATCTTCATTATTGATGTATTGAAAAGGAACATGAACGCCATTACTGTTGGTTCCTTGGGGTACAGAGGAACTCTTTGTATTCTTTTTTGAAATGTAAGTACAAGTATGAGCAGCCAATGTTCAAATCTAAGAAGCTTCCCTTTGAAGGCAATGAAAATGGAAACACTCATGCAGCATTCTGGAAGAATTAGTCTGATTAATGATGCATTCCCCTTAAACACTCAATACTTCAATTACCTTCTCATGTTCAAAGTTGTATTCTGCTATTCTTCTGAAACACAAAAGGATAAGGAACCATGTGTTGTCTGTAATGATGTGTAGTATATCAGAATTGCAAATTGTTCTCTGATTATTTCAATCTCAATTCTACTAGCCAAGCTTAAGGCGCTTGACCCTATGTTTGATGACCCATTTCCCCTCTTGATAATTAATAAGACATCTTGATGGATCCAGCAACATGTTTGCTATGCATCCGAAGAAAAAGAAACTGCATTTAATCTTTGTGATTTTTTTTTTCTTATCAATCAGTTTTTTGCACTTTCTTCCTTGGCACCATAATTCTTCATCTAATCTCCAAGGGTAAAAATAGTCTAATTGGAATGAATTTATATTTTAATAGGCTGATTTTATCTGACTTTAAGAGAGTGCACGATTTTTTGCCACTCACCTGATTACTTTGATATCCACACCATGCAATTATTTAACCTTTTGTTCCTGTTCAGTATGTCGATTTCACCAGTATTAAGTGTCTGTCTAAGTTGTAGTCGTGTTAAAGGAACGTAGACTAAAATGTCAAGTGATTATTAAGTGTAGAGGGTGGCACTGTGGCCAGTTAGCACGGCTACTTCGTAGCAGATGGAAGCCAAGTTCAGGTTCAGTCTCTGATCATTGTGTGGAGTTTGCACATTCTCCCCGTGTCTGTGTGGGTCACGTTCAGTTGATTAAGTTTCCTTCCGCACTCTAAAGATGTGTGGGTTAGGTCGATTGGCCATGCTAAATTGCCCCTTAATGTCAGGGACAGTAGTAGGGTAAGTAAGTGGAATTACAGGGAGACAGTCTGCGTGGGATTGTTGTTGATGCAGGCTTGATGGGCCAAATGGCCTCCTCGTGCATTGTAGGGATTCAAGAATACTGGAAAACTTACACATGAAATAATCTTGCCTAATTTCGTTTTGCTAGTCACTTGCATTGTAACATTTGGATGGCATGGGGGCACAGTGGTGAACACTGCTGCCTCACATTGCCACGGGCTCAGGATCGATTTGTGGCTTGGGTCACTATCTGTTCAAAGTTTGCACGTTCTCCCCTTGTGTGTGTGGGCTTTCTCTGCGTGCTCCACTTTCCTCCCACAGCCCATCAACTCCCACCATGATGGCGTCACTGACAGGACCAGAAGAGATTGAAGGCCCCCAGGACATCAGGGACAGAGCCTGGGTGGGTGGGGAAGGGTGCCCCTTGGAAATGCTGAGGGGACAGGACCTGAGTGTGCAGCGCTATAATCAGTCTGGGTTTGGGGGTGAGGATAGTGGGATGGATCAAGGCCAGTTGGAGGGGGATGATCGGCCAGGAAGGCCACCTGTAACTCAGGATTGGAGGAGGGAGAGGGTGCAGAGCACAGTGATCTGAACATGCACAATGGTGCTCTCTGCTCCTTTCAGCTGGCTTTTCTGTGAGCTAGGCCCTGTCTACTCCCCCTCCTAGTGGTAATTAAGTTTTGCCTCATTTTCTTGGTTAAGTTAGGAAAGGTTCAGTTTTTAAGTCGTCCAAACGAAGCCCGTTTTCACGTGATTTACCATGATGTTTCCTGGATTGGAGAGTTTTAGTTAGGAAGAGAGATTGGATAGACTGAGGTTGTTTTCCTTGGAGCAGAGGAGACTGAGGCGGGGTAGGGGGTACATGACTGAAATATATAAAATTATGAGGGATGTAGGTTGGATTGGATTGAAAGAAACTTTTCCCCTTGGTGGAGGGATCAATGACTAGACATAAATTTAAGATAAGGAGCAAGAAATTTAGGGGGGATGTGATGAAAATACCCTTTTGCCCAAAGGGTAATGGGAGACTGGGACTCACTGCCTGAAAGGGTGGTGGAGACAAGAGAGCCTTTAAGAATGCACTTATGATGCCAAGGTCTATACAAGGCTATGGACCAAGTGCTGGAAAATGGGATTAGAATCATTATGTGGTGTGTCTTTGGTGCAGACATGCTAGCCAAAGGGCACTTTTATGTTCTTATAGAAACATAGAAATTAAAAGCAGGAGTAGGCCATTCGGCCCTTCGAGTCTGCTCTGCCATTCATCTTGATTGTGACTGATCATTGAATTCAACAAACGGATTCCCCCCTTCCTCCCTTTAGTCCAAGAGCTATATGTAATTTCTTTAAGAAACGTAGAAACTAGAAGCAGGGTATAAGGTGTTCATAAAGGTATACAATGTTCCATATATTTCGATGACTCCTGGGGGCTTAAAATAATGTTGAGAGTGGGTCTGAGAACCAAGGCAGTCTTTTCACCAGTCCAGCTCTGTACCCGTATTCCTCACATGTTCTATCGTCACTTCTATCTGTTGTTGTGAACTTGAAACCTGTTTGAGAAAATGAAAGTCCTGGGCAAAGTTACAGATGGGCCAAGTGTGCAGCTTGGGAGCCACATAAGTTTTCAAGGCACGTTTTCCTCAGCCAGCATGAAAATCTAGGGCTGAGCCTTCCCCTGCTGATTGACTCAGTCTAACTCTGCCATTGAATAACCCAGCACAAACCTCTTTTCTTCGCTGGTCACCACTTGTGCTCTTCACACACATGGTGTAACCAACCCTCTCCACTGTCCAGTGCTTAGCAGTTGAACTAATTTGGGATTTGAAATGATGTGTCGTAATCCCCCTTAACAGCAATGTTTTACAAGTAGGAACTTAAAATTTCTTCTTCCATTTCAACAGAATTGTTGTGTCACAGGCCCTTGGTCAATCAGTGATTGTGAATCTCTGTCCCAGAAAAACACCCACTGCAAAAACAGCTCCAGCATTTGGTACTCAAGTTTTCTCCAAAGTGTAGCATGTCTGCCAGTCTCAGCTGTTCTTGGAAACGAGTTTTCCCTCACATAAATAATTCTATGTTATTCCTGTTTCATGATGAGTAGAACTTCAAAGAGCTTAATTTGAATATATTTAAATAACATCAGTGGAGAATCAGCAGGCAGATCACAGGGGGGCGCGGAGGAAGATTGTAGATTGGATCGCACCATATAGAGCGGGAACTTTCCAGAAACTGATCCTGCTCCAAAACAAACACCTCAAGATATGTGTTCCCACTGGGTGCTTTGGTTTCCTCCCATGCTCCAAAGATATGTGGGTTTGGTTGATTGGTTGTGCTCAATTGCCTCTTATTGCCAGGGCAAATATGAGGGGTTATGGGGATAAGGGCTGGGTGGGATTGTTGACAATGCAAGCTTAGTGGGCTGAATGGCCTCTGTCTGCACTGCATGGATTCTGTAATTCTATAAAATATAGGCATGCTGAGCTAGTACCCCGTTCACAAACAATGAACACTTTGTGAACAACACTTGGTGTGATATGTGTGGAGTTAATTGTTATGCTAATTAGACAATGATGTTAGTGATGATGTAAGCATGACATCAGGGTCAGGTGGCTGAGAGGCTCCAAGATGGAGGACACACTGGTAACTATAGAATAATGTACTCACTGTAAGGCCTTGGATGTAAGTAGTATAAATAAAGAGTTGTGGGGAAAGCTAACTACGGGCTATCTCCAAGTTGCTCCCTGAGCAAGTGCAAACGCATGGAGCCAGCAGGCCATCCAGGTGATGGGCAACAAGCCATGTCATAGTGTTAATGTTTAAATGTTCAAACGTTTGAAAATAATGAGACACAGTTACTGCTGGTCTGTTGAAAGGAACAAATATGTCAAAAGCCGGTGGGCTCAGTCTGGTGCAAGTGAGGGTGGAAAGATGGATATGCTGACAACTGAGGTGGGATGTTAAATGCCCCTGAGCAATAATTAAGAATTTCAGAGCAGCAGATGACCTGCAAGCCTCTAGCTTTTCATAAGCTTTTGGTTTAATGAGATGTTTGAAGTAGTTGACTTGTTAATCCTCATTTTCCAACTGTTGTTTTGATTTTATGAACTAAAGAATCAAGAAGTACTTGGTTTGCACTTGTAACTTCCTGAGTTTCAGGTTTTCAAAAGGGAGTGAAGAATTATAAGGGACAGGCAAGATGGTGACATGAAGGGCAATAATCAGAGCAGCATTGATCTTATTAAATGGTGCAGCGGAGTCAATGGGCCAAATTCCCCGCACCTATTTCTTATGATCACTACAAAATAGTCAAAAAATACAAGTGGTGTTCTGGACAGCCAATGCTGGTAGCTCAGGACAAGTGAAACTTTCTCAGCCCTACAGCAATTGTGGCTTGTATAAGCTCAGCGGTGAAATTTTCTACGCTTCATTGAAATAACTTTTTTTTACAAATTACAGACATAGGAATATACACATGAATTAGGAGCCTGAGTTCGCCAGTTTGCCCCTGGAACATGCTCCATCATTCAATAAGATCGTGGTTGATTTTGTTGTAACCTCACTTCATGTTCTTATCTTCCACCACCCCCATTAATCAAGAATCTACCTAGCTCTGCCTTCAAAAATATTCAAAGACTTTTCTTCCACTGCCTTCTGAGGAAGAAGCTCTGAAGACTCACCCTCTGAGAGCAAAACATTTTTGTTGTCTGTCTTAAATGAGTGCCCCCTTATTTTGAAACAGTGACCCCCTTTAGTTCTAGATTCTTGCACAAGAGGAAACAGCCTCCTCACATCCAGTTTGCCAACCTCTCAGGATCTTAAAGTCAGTTGACTTTCAACCATTTGGTTCAGCTGTAATGCAAGTTGGAAGATACTAAATGTGGACAAATGTGTGGGGTGAAGGGGTCAGTGCTGGACTAAGTTCCAATCACTCAAATGCCAGACTGTGGTACAGGCAGTTTGAAACATGCAACACCCTTTCATCCTGAGAAGGGTTAGCAATATTTTGCAAAGCAAGAAATACTATCTTGGTACGGAACATTTCAGAAAGTTTATCATATTATTTAATTGTACGTTTGACTATTTTTTCAACAAAAATCAATTGGATTTGAATGGTCCATTCAACATACACTCAGATTCGCTGACACTGCCTTCACATTTTTTTTTGCCACTTAAGCCTTTATTGATTTTGGAGGCACACCACATATTTTGGATGCATTATTCCTGCACTCAGTAGTTGATATTTGGAAGCCAATTATGCTTCTACAATTTAATTAGTGAATCCACTAATGCTGTTGAACTACGAGATATAAGCACTGATAAAGAAACCAAAATTGGATGGTCTCCTTTGGATTTACTTTCAACTGATGAGTTCCCCTGATGACGGGGGATCTGGAATGGTGGGGAAGGGCCAGCATCAAACTAAATTTGGGACAAAAGTATCTCTGAGCTGTGGGAATTAAAATGTGAATTTAAAATGAGGAAACATTTTTTTAGATTTATTTATTAGTATCACAAGTAGGTTTATATTAATATTACAATGAAAGGATGAAGAATATCCTATGTTCATGACACTCAGCCACCAGTCGGAGCACAGTGAAGGAGACAGTGCACCAAACTAGCATATCTTTTGGACTGTGGGAGGAAATTCCAGCACCTGAAGAAAACCCACATAGACATGGGGAGAACATGCAAACTCCACACACAGTTTATAGTATTGTTTTATACACAAGCTGGGAATGGAATGCGGGTCTTTGGCAGTAGGCAGCAGTGTTAATTAATATAGACTAGAATTCTCCAACCTTGCCTATGACTAGGATTATCCAGTCCCATTGCTGTGAATGGAGATTTGGCTTTGCCCCAAATTCCCTGTTCTCACTGGCAGTGGTAGTAAGGCATGTGAGATCAGATAGTCCTGGCTATAATGTATTTCATGACATTACAGTAATCACAGCCATGGGGTTTGTCTCCATTGTAATGACATCGCTGCTTTTGACTGTTTCTGGGACATATTCCGAGAACTGCCTCCTCATCAGCACTGTGGACAACAGAAGATTCAAACCTAGGTCTCTGAACAGAGAGACTTGTGCGCTGACCATATATTTAGTGTAGGTGTCTTTTGTCACCTTGACATTTCTCTCCCCCTTTTACCTCACACCATCTATTTCTATTGAAATTACAGGTGTTTGAGGGAAAATAGAGGCAATGTACAGATATACGCAGCTGCATAAGTCTGTGTCTCAAAGGTTCAAAGTTGTCCTGCTGCTGTCGGTCCTCCTATATAAGACTCTTATCACGTGAGCTATCAAGTCACGTATGAGCGGAAACCAATTCCACTTTGTGTAATGTGGTTCGTGATCAGAATTATGCAGCACTTTTAGCTTGTTAACTGAAAACCGCGCTTAAATAGCAACAGATGTTGGAGAATCACAGCCTGCACTGTTTTAAACCTGTCACTGATCTATGCTCCAGTCCTCAATTGCCCCTTCTGTATTGAAATTTCATGATTATTAATTGGAAGTGGACTAATTTTTTTCAGAGATAGCGTCCCTGTTGTGTGATACAGATGCACACTCTGCGATTTTTCCACTTCTGTGCGTCCCAATCCAGATTTCTTCCGCCCATTTATTTTAATAGGTGGGAAATCACGGACTGCTGAGCACAGTAGCAGCAAATTCCATTCTCTGAATTTGTATCAGTTATGCTTGAGGTCTGTTTTGCGGATTCACTGACTCCATGTGATGTTCTAGTGTTAACAGTAGGGAGAATATCGAACAAAAGAAATAGGAGTGGGAATGGGCCAATTTTATCCCTCAAGCTCACTCCGCCACCCAATAAGATTGGGGCTGATCTGAATTAAAGACAGAACATTCCAGAAAACTCAGCAGGTCTGGCAACACGTGAGGGAAAAAAAAAACAGCTTTGAAGTTTTAACTCGTTTTAACTTCAAGATGCACTGATCTTGGCCTCACCTCCACTTGCATGCTTGCTGCCCACTGTCCCATCAGGGACTAATGATCCTCTTCTCCATCTTAAATAGGTGATTGCTTATTCTGAAACTGTCCTGCAGCTTGAGATTCCCCTCACATGGGGACAATTCTCCAGCCATTGACACCGGTGGGATTTTCTGGTTGAGCTGTCAATGAACAGAGATTTGGCTGGGTGCCAAATTCACCATTGTCACTTGCAGCAGTGGTGGGGTGTAAACAGCAGGAGAATTCCAGCCATCCTCAAGGCACTTACTCTGTCAACCTCCCTCAGCAGAGCCTTACATGTTTTGAGTGGTTGCTTCTCGTTCATCTCAACTTCAGTCAGAATCTGGCCAATCCGCTCAATCTTTCGAATAAAACCTTCATCCCAGGAATCAGACTGGTAGATTTCATCAAATCTGGCTCAGGTCTTTTCCTCCTCGAATACGGAGACTGTGTACATGGCATGCCCGATCTAGTACTTCCCTACTTTTATATCCCTTGCACCTCACTTAAGACCTTGTGTAAATTCAAATACACTACAGTTGCGATCTTACCAGCCATTCACACACTGTTGCCACTGCAAGTGAGAATGGAGAATTCGGTGCTCAACCAAATCTCTGTTCACTGCAGCTGGACCAAATAATAACCCAGGTATGAACGGTCAGAAAATTCCACCCTGCATCTCTTGGCCTCCTTAAGCCTCTCCACTTGTTCCTTCCTCAAGGAATTTCAATAGATTTCTCAAATACAATTTTTCTTTCATAAAAATATGATGACTGTTCCAGATAGTATAATCATTTTCTCAATGTCCTGCTAATACTTCCTTTAATAATGGGTTCCTGCATTTTCCCAATGACAAATGTTTGTATATCTTTGAAACAGGAATTTTTTCTGTCAGAGAGTGTTGACTCTATGGAACTCTTTGCCACAGAAGTTGTGGAGGCCAGGTTATTGAGTGTCTTTAAGAACAGTGATACGTGATAAGAGGATCAGGAGTTATTGGGAAAAGGCAGGAAAACGGGGTGGGAAGAAAAACGGGAAATGGGAACCCACTGGGGGAAGCAAGGTAAGTATCATCCCCGGGGAAGTGGGATATGCCTGCTGATACTGCCCCCTGGGACAATTTGGAAGTGTCACCTTGGCAGTGCCGAGGGTGGGCCCACTTGGGGGCTCTATGGCAGGGATGGGGATGGGTTCTTTCATGTGTTTTGGGGGTGTGCACTGATACTTCCATGAAGGTGATGAAATAGAAAGTGTCCTTGAAACTTGTGATAGTGGGGGGCACGATGCCTGTTAGGGGAGTGGGGGGGGGGGGAAACAGGGGGAATTGGGTGAGGAAAATTGTGTTTGACAAATCTATTAAAATTCCTTGAGGAAGGAACAAGTGGAGAGGCTTAAGGAGGCCGGGAGATGCAAGGTGAAATTTTCTGACTGTTCATACCTGGGTTATTATTTGGTACAGCTGCAGTGAACAGAGATTTGGCTGAGCACCAAATTCTCCATTCTCACTTGCAGTGGCAACAGTGTGTGAATGGTCAGTAAGATCGCAACTGTAGTGTATTTGAATTTATACAAGGCGAGGTGCAAGGGGTATAAAAGTAGGGAAGTACTATATTGGGCATGCCATGTATACACTTTCCATATTCAAGGAGGAATGGACAGATTTGAGTAGGTTAACCAGCCTGATTCCTGGGCTGAAGGGGTTATTCGAAAGGTTGAGCAGATTGGCCAGATTTTGACTGAAGTTGAGATGAACGAGAAGCGTTCACATCAAAACGTGTAAGATTCTGTTGAGAGAGGTTGACAGACTAGATGCCTTGAGGAGTTCCTGTGTGACAATGGGAATCAGGAGAGGGGACTTTAATTTCAGTGCAGTTTGGGACAACATATAAACAGTGTACTCCAATCCCTGTGGAGCTTGCATTACTGGCTTTATCTGGCCCCACTCTCCCAGTTGGATCGCGCAAACCATTAACCAAACCACGTCTGGATATTTTCCCCAGATGCCAGAAAATTCGGTCTGAAAACTCAGCTTTGCATTTGGAGAGATGCCTGCTGGTTTCCAGTTTGCACCTGACATGTTGTCTGGAAATTCTTCGACCTTGCCTGCAGCTGGATTTTCCGGTCCCACTTTTTGTTTCATCATCTTCATGGAAGTATCAGTGCACATCTCTTTCACAGCATCCAGTTTGGCTGAGCAGCAAATTCTCCATTCTCGCTGCTGGTGAGGGTGGGGCGAACAAGATTGGATAATCCAGGCTACAGACAAACTTGGGTAAAATTGAGCCTGTTAGCTGAAAAGGAAGAATACACAAAATTCCATGGAAAAGCTGCAGTAAGGCACCAAAAAAGACTTACTCATTTAACAAGCTGGTGCACACATGGTGAACCTAATAGAAACATAGAAATTAGGAGCAGGAGCTGCCATTCGGCCTTTTGAGCCTGCTCTGCCATTCATTTTGATCATGACTGATCATCAAATTCAATATCTTTCTCCCGCTTTCCCCCATGTCCCTTGGTCCCTTTAGCCTCAAGAGCTATATCTAATTTCTTCTGAAAATTACGCAATATTTTGGCCTCAACTACATTCTGTGGTAGTAAAATCCACACATTCAACATTGTGTAGGTGAAGAAATCTCACCTCACCTTAGTCCTAAAAGGGTTAACACTTAGCCTCAAATTATGGTCCCTGGTTGTGAACTCCTGCATCATCCGGAACATTCTTTCTGAATCTACCTGTCTAATCCTGTTGGAATTTTATAAGTTGCTGTGAGGTTCCTTCTCACTCTTTTCAACTCCAATGAGTATAATTCTAACCAATTTAGTCTCTCCTCATATAACAGTCCTGCCATCCCAGGAATCTGCCTGATCATCCTTCCTCAGATAAGGACACCAAAATTCCACACAATATTCCAGGTGTAGTCTCACCAACGCCTTATATAATTCTAGTAAAACAAACCTATTCCTATACTCAAGTCCTCTCACTGTGAAGGTCATCATACCATTTGCCCTCTTGCCTGGGGCAGCATGGGAGGCAGTGGCTCGCACTGCTGCCGATCAGCACCAGGGACCTGGGTTCAATTCTGGCCTAGGGTGACTGTGTAAAGTCTGCACAACCTCCCCATGTCTGTACAGGTTTCCTCCCACAGTCCAAAGATGTGTAAGTTAGGTGGAATGTCCATGCCAAGTTGCCCCTTAGCGTCTGAAGATATGAAAGTTCGGGGGATTAACAGCGTGAATACTTTGGGTGATTGTGAACAGGTCTGGGTAGGATTGCCCCTTAATGGTGTTACGAGGATAGGACCTGGTTAGGATTATTGTCAGTGTAGATTCGTTGGGCCAAATGTCTTCCTTTGACACGTAGCTTTTCTTTACTGCCTGGCCTCCTCCTGTGCTGTCACAATTCTGTGATTCTGTTGGCTGCCATCGTGCGTGACCAATTACATTTGGCCATTTGCAGAGAGTATTCGGGCACTTTGCTTATTCGTTACCATCACTGTGAAACCCGAAGAAATCCAGACAAAAGAAGTCTTGCATTTTTTTTAAATTAACAGCAAAGAAGCATATATTGATTAATAATTAATTATTAATCATTTCAAGCCAAATCTTTTTCACACAATTTCATCAGTACCGTGCAGTGGTCCTGAAGACCAGCGACTGCAAAAGCAACCAATCAACTTTAACTCCTGCACATTTTATTATGTCTAACAGAGGTGTCCATCCTTCCCTCGGAAAGAAACATTTTACTTCAAGACATTTATTATCAAGTTAATGTGATGGCTCTTGTAAATTGAAACTCCACCTCGGGGGAGTCGGGATTACAAATGAGAACTAGTCAATCACTGTGAAATTGATTTCTCTACCTGAGGTAACCTTGTGCTTGATGATCTGCAGAAAGAATAGTTTGATTTATGGCATCCATTGCGGCATGTATAAAAATACGACATCTAATTTTAGATCCCTCCCCACCCCCAAAAGAAATTGGCTCATTCTCAATGTGTAAACTGTGCATGGGTATGAATACATTAGTGAGAAATGAATAATAGATATTGGGCATGGAATTTCCTTGTAATCAATAGCAGATTAGTCCTCATTAAATCTGTAAGAACCTAATCCTCTTGTGTAAATGTTGTTGCGTGTGAAGACATGGGATGTGTCGACGATCATCATCTGCGCAGAAGGTTTTGGTTGATATCAAAATGGCACAGCTATTAGGACAGACTGGCAGTCTTCTCTCTTTTCCATGACAGAGAATGAGGTGACTGATGGAGGATTTGAAAATGTTGGCCAGAATTCTCCAACCTTACACACAGCTAGGATTCACCCTGCCCCGCTGCAGTGAAGGGATGCTTGGCTCAACACCAAATTCTCAGTTCTCAGGGCTTGCTGGACCAAAGACTTGCAGCCTTTGGGCAGGCTAAACGTTGTGAAAGCCCATCACTGGCCGTACAGTGTTTCCGCAGTGGTTTGATCTGTTCTAATGGAGGGTGAGACTGATCAAAATGAGATTGGTGAGTTACCAGAAGGGAGGAAGAGAGTTCCACCAGGAAAGAGGGTTGTGCCTTCCATTTCTCAGGTATACCAGCAACCCTCTACCCTCAGAGCTGCTCTGACAAAAAAATCTTCCACGCTTGAAACGTTGGCTGTATTATCTCTCCAGATACTGCCAGACCTGCTGAGACTTTATTTCAGATTCCAGCATCCACAGTATTTTGCTTTGATACATATACTACAAAGTCAGAGTGATAAATAGACTGGGCCCTGGGTTACCAGTATACACAGTTATTTTCAAATCACAGTTTGACAACATTTTAAATAATGTACATTTTAGTAAACATTTTGATCATTTTATCCATTGCGTCCGTACTTCCTGATGGCATGTCGTTTTTTTTGTTTTATGCTAATGAATTTGATTCCAAAAGACTGAAATAGAGACATTATTATAAATGCAGATCAACACATGCTGGAAAAGAAACATAAATATGAAGCCAAAAAGGATGATTCATAAACTTGCTGAGGATGAACTTTTAAACTATTCTGATATTTAAATTGACTGCAAATAATTTGTATATAGGAAAGATATAAACTTGCTTGGCCAAATATTTCAGCTAATTATTACCAAGTGATAATACCAAGATATTCAGATATTTTTGGCCAACAGGTTCTTTTACTAATTCGAAAAATCAACAATACCTTGTATTTATATAGCAGCTTTAAGAGAGTAAAAACATTTCAAGGCATTTGAATCACAAAGAGAGTTATAAAATAGGGTGGCACCATGATTAACATTGCTGTCTCACAGCGTTAGAGAGCCGGATACAATTCCGGCCTCCGGTAATTGTATGTGTGGAGTTTGCACATTCTCTCCATGTCTGTGTGGGTTCACTCGGGTGCTCCGGGTTCTTCCCGCAGTCCAAAGATGATGGGCAGATTAGGTGAATTGGCCATGCTAAATTGCCCCTTCGGTGGACTAGCTAGGGTAAATGCAAAGTTGTGAAGAAAGGGCCTGGGTGGGATTGTGGTTGGCGCAGACTCGAAGGGCTAAATGGCCTTCTCCTGTATTGTAGGGATTCTGTGATTCTATTCTCTGGTTTCCTCCACAGTCCAAAGATGTGCAGGTTAGCTTGATTGACCATTCGTGTGGGGAGATTAGCAAGTTACAGGGATGAGGGCTAGGATGGCATTGTTGTCAGTGTAATCTCAATAGACCAGTGATCCCTTTCTTTCTAGGGATTCTATTGTTCTATAAAATAAAATTTGACGCTGAGCCATGTAAGATGTTAAGACTGACAGCCAAAGCCTGGTCAAAGTGATAGATTTTCAAGAGTGTCATGAAGGAATAAAGAGTGATGGAGAGTTTAGAAGGGTTTGTGTAAGGAACTGCAGAGTTCAAAGACTTGCCTTGTGAAGGCAATGCCACCAAGGGTGGAGTGATCAAATTAGAAATGTTCAAGAGTTTTGAATTGGAGGACAGATATCTCAAAGTGCTGGAGGAGATTAGGTATAACACTTTTTGTCTAAAATGTGCTAAGAACACTTCTGAAACTAACCTTTAATTTTATCTAATCATATCTCTGAGGCCCTCATTAGAGAATTTTAAATTGTATTCAGGAAAAGATGTTCCAAATACATATATATGCTTGATGTCCAACTGGTCCAATTAATAGAACATAACTGGAATAAGAGAAATGAAAATACATGCAACATAAAAATGTTCTAAATGGGTTTACAATGCATCTTTATGAAAGCTCCATTTTTTTGTAATCCAGGTCGAGGTTTGATCTCTGAAATTCCTTGTGCAGAGTAATATGGGAAAGAGGAAATAGCAAGTAAAAATCTTGCCTTTTCGTGCAGAAAGGCAACATTCATTAATTTTTGGAAAGATACTTGGGCATTCTTATGTTTGCTGAAAATCAAGATGTTGGGGAATGGAAGGGCGACCAATACGGATATAAAGAATTTGAAATGTTGAATGTGGCAGAGGTTGATTCAGAGAGGAGAGTAGCCATTTTGTTTTACATCAAAGTCCCTGGAAGGAAGTAGGATCTATTGCCAATGGCATCCTGAACACCTGCTTTATATTTTGCTGAAGAAATTGAACATAGATGTTCGATTCTTCCATGCTTGTCATGAGTTCAGTTCCTTGCCTGCAGACACAATACGATCTTCCAGTCTTGCGATAACTAAATATTGTCTAATGAGGTTGATTGGTCATGCACAATTGTCCCTTAGTGGCAGGAGGTTTAGCAGAGTAAATACATAGGGTTCAGGGAATAGGGCCTGAGTGGGATTGTTGTCAGTATGGGTTTGATGGGCAGAATGGCCTCTCTCTGCAAAGTAGGAATCCTAACACAAGCACATTGTCATATCTTAATGCTTCAGGATTGCTAAACATGAACGTGGTAGAATCCTTTAGAAATATGTAAAAGTGATGGATCTTCCAGCCACTTCCTTGAATTGTCTCTAAATTATGGCTTTTTTTTTATCAAGTCACCTCAATATTGGATGAAGTTCAAGAAAACCACTCATTTAAAATTTTTTTAAACTTCTTTTTGGACAGTTTCATCAGCTATTGTGACACAGGAAAAGACTGGGAAGTTTTTGGGTTAATTCATTGACCTGGTCTGATTAGCTTTCTCAGTCAAACCAGGGAAACTGATAATTTAATTGACCTCAATGTCACTTCTAGCAGTTAATATGTACTGAAACACTGCATCATTTGCGTGACTACTCACTGGTCTGTTGCTGCAATCATGGCAACCTTTGACCCAGTAGCAGTCCATTAAGGAAAATTCTTCGAGATGTCTCAGGAATCGTTAATTGTTTTGAGATGTGTTTGAAAAACACTTTTCTGAGTTTGCATCAACTATAAAGGGAACTATTGCAATTTTCTTGAATAATAAGAAATACTGGTCTGGCATCCTGATCTAACAGCAGTATAAGCAGGAAGGAAGTTAAAAGAAACGGATGTGGGCAGACACAATGGAGAACTGGAGGCAGAAAGTGATCACGCACACAAGTATGGGAACTCTTAGGTGCAGTGTGTAAGCAGGCTGCAGAGGGCCGAAGAACTGTAAGACTGTAAAATAGATCAGAGACACTAAATAACTTGATACTTGCTCATAAATGGGCAAATTGTGAACTGGATGTTTTTGGTTAAAAAGATATTCTGGAGGGTTATTCAATTAGGACTATCATGACCCAAAGAGAGGGGGATAATAGAAATGTACCCTGGGATGAAACTTGAGTGTGTGCATAAAGAACAGCGTACAGTGGAACTATGCATCTCTATAATGTCACCTAGAACCATAAAATCCCTGCAATGCAGAAGGAGGCCATTGGCCCATCAAGTCTTCACCTTCTGGACCTTTGCTATTTGTAATATATATAAATGATTTGGAAGAAAATGTAACGGGTTTGATTAGTAAGTTTGCAAACAACACGAAGGTTGGTGGATTTGCAGATAGCGATGAGGACCATCAGAGAGTACAGCAGGATGTAGATTAATTGGAGACTTGGGCAGAGAAATGGCAGATGGAGTTTAATCTGGACAAATGTGAGGTAATGTATTTTGGAAGGTTGAATATACAGGGCAGATTCCTTAAGAATATTGATGGGCAGAAGGGTCTGAGTATACAGATACATTAGTCCCACAAGTGGAGAAGGTAGTCAAGAAGACATACAGCATGGGGCATTGAGTTTAAAAATTGTCAAGTTACATTCAGCTTCATAGAAACTTAGGCCACATTTGGAATACACTGTTTAATTCTGGTTGCTGCACTACCAAAGGGATGTGGAGGCTTTGGGGAGAGTATAGAAAGTATTTACTGGGATGTTGCCTGGAAGGAGGACATTAGCTATGAGGAGAGGTTGGAGAAACTTGGTTTATTCTCACTGGAATGACGGAGTTTGAGGAGTAACCTGATAGAAATGTACTAGATTCTGAAGGGCATGGACAGAGTGGATAGCCAGAAATTTTTTCCCTGTGTGGAAGAATCAATTACTTGGGGCATAGATTTAAGATGTGAGGGGCAATTTTAAAGGAGTTGTCTAAGGCAATTTTTTTACACAAGAGGATGGTAATGCCTGAAACCCGCTGTCGAGGGAGTTAGTGGACGCAGATGCAATAGTGACTTTTAAGGAGCGTATTGACAAATACGGAAATGGGATGGGAACAGAGGGATGAGGTCCCCAGAAGGGAAGAAGGGTTTTGATCAGTTGGCAGTATCAGTGCAGACTTGGAGGGCCGAAGGGCCTGTTCCTGTTCTATAATTTTCTTTGTTCTACTCTTCAACAGAGTATCTTATCCTCAGGCACATCTTATGCCCTATCTCTGTAACTCCACACACTTATCCCACTAATCTCTCTAATTTACACACCTTGGCATACTAAGGGTTAACTCATCATGGCCATCCACCTAACCTGCTCATCTTTGGGCTGTGGGAGGAAGTTGGATCACCCAGAGGAAATCTATGCAGATATGGGGAGAACATGCCAACTCCACACAAATAGTCGCCCAAAGCTGGAATTGAACTTGGGTCCCTGGTGTCATGAAGCAGCAATGCTTACCATTGTAATATTCCATATATGTTGAAGAGAATTAGTTGTGGCTGTGTATGATGCACTTTCGTTATGTTGGCTATTTAAAGTGAAATTTCTCTTTTTCAATTTGAAGTACAATTTTCCTATTAATTCATCTTTAATTTACATTGGTTCTGACTCATGTTAAAGACAAGGTTACAAAATGTGAAAGTTTATTGGTAATTTCATTTGTGGGTTATTCAGTAAGTTTGGATACTTTGGTTGAACACAGTAAGAAGTTTCACAACACCAGGTGAAAGTCCAACAGATTTATTTGGTAGTAAAATCCAGTTTGATGGATTTCACTTTGGCTGACAACATGCCTGTATTGGTTGTAGCACAGCACATAAAGACAAGCATCTCTTTTAATGTGAAGATGATATCTGGGTCCCTGTCTAGCTCCTCTGATGGACATTAATGATTCCATGGTATTATTCTAAAAAAAAGCAGTGGAATTATCCCTGGTCTCCTGGCCAAAGTTTATCATCAGATCCTGGTCATTATCACATTGCTTTTATGGGCATTTGTTGTCCATAAATTGCTGCTGTTTCTAATTTTACCACAACGGAAAGACTTGCATAAGCTGTCAGTCACTTTGCAATGTCCCGACGTCAGGAGGTAGTATATCAGCAGAGTCCTGCTTTTAAAAAATCCTACAAAGTGTGGAGAAGAATTGTTGGGAAGCTACCATTATTTGCTAATAAAAGATAAAATACCCTTTATATTTTAAATTTAAAAGGTGGAATTTTCCCACCCTGTCAACTATAGCAATCACAGTGGGCAGACCATGCAAACATCCATTGAACTCAACAGAATTTTCCAGTCTTGGGGCACGTGTGTCTGGAAAATCCAGCCCATGGTTTTTCACTGTGAATCAGCAGATGCGGTTAAAAAAAATGTTATTTTCAAATATACCTGATGTTGAAGAAAGATGTTTGAGCACTGTTTTAAATATTATGCTTAATGTACTGGCTTGTAAAAATAGCTTGTGCCTCAGTCTTTGACAATCTCAAAGTTCGATCCTTGGCTTGTGGTAAATTAACTGATCTCAGCCAAGCTAACAGTTGCTGCAAATGTCCCTGTGCTGGAGAGAGGAAAATTCTGCCAAGGAACTTCATCTTGTTGTCTATTCATTGAGCTGTGCTAAAAACTGTGTGCATCACTGTTGGGTAAAAATAACATTAATTTGCTTCTTATCCTTCCTATGGTTGAATAGTTTGTCAAATATCATTCTTAGGTTTGCCTGTAGGATGACCCTGTGCTCGAAGCCTCACTGGGGGCCAGATTTTCATCACCGGGTCAGTTTGGCTGAGTTAGGGTATTTCCCATTTTGGCAAACCCAACCTTTTAAAAAAAAATGTCTGTCCGCAGTCAGAAATTCAATCAGGAGTTGGAGTCAGGATGGACAGAAACGGAAGTCAGAACAAATGTATAGGCTGGCGTATGTGAGGGCAGGATGTGTGCAAGTCCTGCTTCTGAGCTCCATCTCTGTGTTTAAAGAAATTTTAAAAATTATCACAAAATAAAAAGCTTCCCTCCTGCCTTCCTGCAACCTTGGCCACCACATACTTCCTGTGCTCTGTACATGGCAAACTATTCCCCACCCTGCCCATAACCCAATCCATCTTTTATTCCTCTACTCACTTCATTACCAGTACATGCTATGCCAACAATTCCAAACCAATCTCCCCCATACTCACCACTCTTTGTCCTTACTCCCCTCATAACAACTCATCTGATATCTTTGAATAATTCTTTGACAGCTTCGACATTCATTAGGTCACTTTGACAATCGGACAGCTCTCATAGTTCCCTGACAGCTAGACAACTCTTTTACGGCTAGACAGTCTTTTAACAGCTGAACAGTTCCTGGACAGTTGGACATCTCTCTTATAGTTCCTTGCCAGCTGGAGTTTCTTGATATCTGAACTGCTCTTTTACAGTTCCTTGCCAGCTTGACAGTTCCTTGACAGCTGGATCATTATGTGACAGCTTGACAGTTCTAAAAGTTTAATGCAAAAAAAGTGCATAATTTTCTTTTAATAGTCCCAAAGGTCTTCTCACCTCTCCTAAAAGTGTAACAGGACCTTACCCAAAGGGCACCACACCTCGCCAAAGGGGAACTCTGGCTTTCTAAATCAATCCAACAAGCTCAAATCTCCCCTCACCCCTATTCTAATTTACACACTTTGGATTCCACATTCCTGTTGTTCCAAAATACCACTTCAGTGGAGACCGCTGGTGATTTAGATGGCCAGCTGACTCTGCTAGTCACACATGTTTGAATTTGACCTGATTGGACACAATTGCAAATGGAGAGCGCAATGACAAAGAAAATTCAATCAAGATCAGCCTGTGATGTTATACGTGAGGAGAAAGTAAGATTTTGCTCAATAATTGATGTCGTTCTGGCTGAAGAAAATACACAAGGAGAGCTGGGACTGCTTCAATGGCTGACTACACAGACTTAGCACATAGCACTGGTTTCTTCTCCAGCATCTTCTCCTCGGGTCAAAATCATTACGGAGACCTCCTCCTTCGGTGTCTGCATGAGCTACTTCTCATTCTCAATGCTTTCGGCGAAAAATTAACCTTCCTTCACCTCCTTTCTCCTTCCTTTTCACAACAATGGTCTTCACACAAGGTGGTACAGACAAACGCTTTGGAACTAGATGATTTAGGCAATCAATTTCTATGAAGGGATTAGCTGGAGGGAAAAAATGGATTTCCTGATCTAAGTTCATGGTTATGAAGAACATTTGAGGAGAAAATTGCAAAAAGTAACCCATTTTGACATTTCCTTTTGAAATATACTCAATTTCAGTTAATCTAATAACGGAAAGATTAAAATATTTGAGAATAATACCTCCAAATCCTTTAATATATTTTGCAATGATAGCTATCTCTGTCAAATGAATAACTTAAATTAATAAAATCTTTGAATAATTTGCTAAAGCCCATATTTATTCATTTAAGCTTTATATTACCGCACTGAGGCCAGTAGGATAGATATTGACTTTGTGTAACAACGAGAAATGATTTCAGTAGAAATTAAAATCAGGAGATATATATGGGTTGCTGATGCGTTATCACCCATTTTACACTGTCTCACAATCAAAATTACCCTTAATGCATTCAGTCCTTCTTGCCAAACAATGGACTAATCATATCACAGAGGAATGCTTGGTGCTGTGTAGGGAGTTATCGACAGGGAATGAAAAACTCCAGGACATTGTTTAAATTGTATAATAATTTTGCTGAGGCCAGTCATAGAATCACAGAATCCCTATAGTACAGAAGGAGGCCATTCAGCCCATTGAGTCTGTAAAAACCACAATCGCACTCAAGCTCTGTTCTCGTAATCCCACACAATTATCCTGCTAATTCCCTGGACACTACAATCAATTTAATCATTAACCTAACCCGTGCATCTTTAGAGTGTGGGAGGAAACTGGAGCCACCAGAGGAAACCCATTTTTGTCACCAATACCCTTTATGAATACCGTGCATTTCAATGGTACAGTGTACAGGTAAAGGCCTGGAGTCCTTCAACTTAAAGATAAAGTTTATCTATTCAGTGTCACAAGTAGGCTTATGTTAACACTGCAGTGAAGTTATTGTGAAAATTCACGAGTTGTCATATTCTAGCACCTTCTGGCACATTCTAGAGGAAGAATTTAGCATGGCGAATCCGCCTAACCTGTACAACATTGGACTGTGGGAGGAAACTGGAACACCTGGAGGAAACCCACTCAGATACAGGGAGAATGTGCAGACACCACACAGACACTTACCCATGGCTGGATTCGAACCCTGGTCCATGGTGCTGTGAGGCAGCAGTGCTAACCACTGTGCTGCCATGCCACCCTGGTCTGCTAGCCTGAGTGAAGCCAGCTGGTTTTAAACCCTCCACTGCTTCTTACCTGTTGGGCGAACTTTGACTTGTTCAATTGGGGAGCTCATACTCTGTGGCCCATGGAGAAATCTATTGCTGATTCCTCTGTGGCCATCATAACAATTTATTTCACAAGTCTTCCTGCCTTATTGATGGACTAGCTGTCTGTTAGGCTGGAAAGTGTATTGCATTTCAACAAATAGAGCAGCATGTTGTGACTGGCAGCCGAGGTCAGATGTGGGAGAGATCACAAGGAGAGGCATGGAGGAATTGATCATAATTGAAGCTTGATCTGATTGAAGGGCAGTGGCAGATGGTGATCAGGGGTTCAAACATATTTTGGGGTGGAGTACGTGGAAGTCAGAGAGGAAGAGGTTTGCATATATTGGTATGGAACAGTGTTGGACTTGGAGGAGGCACTTGTTCTCCCTTGTCCCACATGCAGTACAATAAAGGGACTTATCTATTGGACCAATTCTTCCTTGCTGTCTTTTGCCTGACATGTTTCCCAAGCACTGTAAGGAGATTGGTTCCTGCCTCTTGTCCTGCTACCTTTTAAAATTGGGCACTGATGAATTAGGTCCCCGTTTCAAGTTTTTAACTCTTTAACCACCCACACGAAACAGATGTGTCCACTTAGAATCATGCAGAACAGTGCAGAAAGAGGCCATTTGGCCCATCAAGTCTACCAACCAGGCTCTATCCCCATATATTTATTGTCGATATGAGAGGAAACTCACACAGACATTGGGAGAATGGGCAAGAATCCTCATAGACAGTGACGCAAGCTGGGAATCGAGCCTGGGTTCCTGGTGCTGTGAGGCAGCAGTGCTAACCATTGTGCCACCCATATGGCTCCTCGCATTTATCCACAAGCATTTTTATCTGAAGGCAAAATTTGCTTGTTAATCAATGTGATGATGTTTGAATTGTTTCATCTTAGGAGGTGCCGGGACCTCGATGCTGACAAATGCTTTCATTCAGGAGTGCGAAATGCTTTACCATGTATTCATACTTACTCGTGTTTTAATGGCATGTTAATCTTTTGGCAACTTGGACTTTAACCCAACACAAATAATAAAATGGAAATATCTGTCTGAGTTGGAACGTTATGCTATTTGTAGGGGATTTTGGTGATGTTAATCCTTGCAGCTTCTGCCTTTCTTGGTGGTACAAGTTCCAAAAGAGCAGAATAGTGTCAAAATCAGGAACTTTTAAAAATAGAATGGGAAGGGAGTTCTGATAAGCTGCCTGCAACATTCCGACTGCTCTACCTGCGACTGCCTCTGTAACTTTTTGCCAATAGTTTCCCATGGCCTCCTCTTCGTTTCAGTTTGGAGATCTGGAAAGGTGGAATCTTCTGGCAACACTCACCCCAGAACCAGAAAATCCTACCAGGAATCAGTGGATCTTTGCATGGTCCATCTCTGCCCAGGAAAATCCCACCCCTAAAGTCAGGAGTGATTGTGCTTTGCCTGTTGGCTGATTGTTATTAAGTGATGTGTTCTTGGACAAGGGAGTGGAAAGCAGTGACTTGCAAACGTAAACATATATCCCCTGCGATGGTTGTGGGACAGGATGGAATATTCGGCAACTTCAGGTGTTGCTGAAATGTCTAACTGTTGTGGATGGAAGACTATTTTTAGTGTGCTCTTGGGTCCGATGTTGTTGTAGGGCCACAATGTGAATTTCATGTACCAAGTTATTAAATGGTGTAACCACGAGTCCTAATAGAGACAATTGTAGGTCCCTTAAGAAAACACAGCCAGAAATGATGATGTGTTGATTTTTGTGGGGTCAGCTGAAGCATTCATGCATCAGACTTTTCTATGATTCAGATATTTTGCCACCCACTTGCATGTTTGTCTACATTTCACCCTATGAGTTGTTACTTTTGATTTGACTTTATGGAAAAATCACTGGATTTCTACCCATATCTCTGATAAATGGAATTCTGACCGGGTCCACAACATGGTTCTGGCCTTCAGCAGAGACATCACAATAGTGAGTGATGTCTACCCAAAGTCAGAATTAGCACAGGAAGACTCATTTCCTATTTGTATTATGGGCAGTTGTCTACACACCTTGGACATGCTCTTTTCCACCTTCTTCCGTTGGGGAAAAAAACATAGAAGTCTGAGGCCACGTCAGGCAACTCAAGAACAGTTGCCATCAGACTTTCGAATAGACGTACCTTGCATTAAGTTGATCTTTCTCTACACCCTAGCTATGACTATAACACTAGGTTCTGCACTCTTTCTTGTTTCCTTCTCTACGAACAGTATGCTTTGTCTGTACAGTGCGCAAGAAATAATACTTTTTACTGTATGTTAATACATGTGACAATAAAAAATCAAATAAAAGTCAAATCATGGCAGGATTTGTAGGAGAAATAATTATTATTATCAATCATGCTTAGTAAACTAATGTATGGAGATTATAGATTCTCCTTTCTTTGCTGTCATGATAAGGTCGCTAAAATCTTTTTCTGTATTTCCTCCTGATGTGTAGTCTCCTTCTATTCCTTGGGGTTATTTATTCTAATTCCTCGGTGTCACTGAATGGGGAGAAACAGCCAGGAGAATTTCGAACGTTCTTCAATAAGCCTCTCTTGGATGCATTCCATTTCTGACAGGCATATGTTTTGTGTTGTTTAAATATGAACGTCCTGACTTCTAAAACAGGAGAAAATAAAAAACCTGCTGTTTATTTCCACTGCCACGTTTTGTAAATTCCCACTCTGCAGCATCCGAGCTTCCATTCGCCACTATTTTCATTCTTCAGCTTTATCAACAGCATTGAATGAAGCTGCACAGAGAATTAAGCATGGGCTTAATGAGAATCAGGGAGATGTGCATTAACTGGATGTCTTGTGTATCTGTCGACTCCAGTCCAAACCCAAGCTGCTTTGAACCTCACTGTAAGGGGATTAAAAATGCATAAATGTGTGAATTCTGATCATTTTCAGTACAATTTAAACTCTGTTTCAAATATGAAATTTATAAACAGATGCAAAGACTCAAAAGTGAGCTATTCTGTTGAGAAGCTTGATGATGATTTAGTTGTCTGGTTAGCACTGGGCTTGCTGTACCTTGGATATAATTTATTTTGATTAAGATATCCTGCGTTGTCAAGCTTGCAACAAAATGAGAGTCTAATTAGATGTCAATGATGCTTATTAGATTAGTTTATTATTTTGTTCCTGGGTCATCCAAGGATCACAGCAGGACTTTAATTACTCTCTTGTCACTAGACACAAGTGAAAATAGCTGAAGTGTTTGTTCACAGATCAAGGTGAATTCAAGCAAAAGGTAGCACAATAGAGAAAGTGCAGCTGTCATTGTCGCTCTCCTCTTCCACGGTGTGTTACATACTGATTTCTTTGCTCCACATCTTTGACAAAATCTTCGGCAAGTCCAGAGATGTGCAGATTTGGATCGGCCAGGCTAAGTTGCCCCTCAGTGCCCCATTAATCATGGGAAATGCGTGGGGCAGGGGAGGGAACCGGGTGTGCCAAATGGTGTCTTGTGCACTGTAGATATCCTATGATTCTGTCGCTATCTTTCTCACATCTGGCATATTATTTTGTGTGTCAGAGGCCAACCAGTTATTTTGATTCAAAGACTGTGAGAAGGCTTTTTTAGTCATTGTTCACCACACAGGTGTGAGAAGGGCTAGGGTGATTTGTCCATTTTAATTTCCTTTCTTCTGTTCCCTTTTCCCATTCCTTGCCGGCTTACCTTCCCTCTTGGGCACAGCTCTTCACTCTGCATGAGTAATAGAGGATAGTGCACCAGTTCTATGCCGTAATCATGCAATTCTGTTTCCTTGGAAATGTATTCACAGCTCTGACCCACCACAGCAGCAACTTGTAACTACAATCTTTCTTTTAGGGGATAGAGTGACTCAAGGTGATTTACAAGTGCCAAATGCAACAGATAACATGTATCCAACTGCAGACCATCGTACTAATAATGTACCGTACAGTTGTAATGCAGACAGGCTGTAGTCAGTGCTCAGTACATCGAGCCAGCCCAAGACACTGTCAGATAGGTCAGAATGTAACTGTAGTGGAGGATTTGCCTGGCTTTCACTGGGGCTGTGCATCTTAATTGTGGCCAGTTACATGAGCAGTTAGCAATACAATGCCTTCTGCATTAGTGGAAGGAGGGAAAAGTCCAATTCCTGGTGATATAGTGGAAATAAATTTAGCCTAACTTTCACAATGTTAGTGACAAAAACATTATTATTAGCACGTAATGGGAAGATGTGGAAGTTAATGGAGTGTTAATTCCATTAACTTGATTTACAAATTTAAACTGTAAAATTTAAGCTATTTATAAGCATGTTTTAGATTAAAAATATTTGGCCCTTGGCCTGATTTACTACTAATGTGACCCTACCACTAACACTGTGATACACTTAATTAAAGCTTTCTCTTTATTTCCACATTTATTAAAAGACAGACCAGCACCAGTCCATCAGATTGCCATTGAGCAGGGCACTCCTGGAGGAGGAACTATATCTGTGTGTGCCAATGCACTTTTAATCTGTCTGTTTATTCAAGTGTGCCTTTTGCAAGGACACTAAACTATTCTTTGTAATGTGCCTTACCCAGACATTCAGTAAAAGTCAACAAAATCAACTATTCTAAATGTCTGTTATCTGAACTTTGCAAATATCTTCAGAAGAGTTGAATTTTGGTGTTTGTCCAGAATGGTGGCAGGACCTTGGTGCCTCAAGTTCCACTCCCATTTCTGACATCCTCTTTTAGCCAGTCATCGACTGGGGCCAGGTTGTGATTAACAATGGAGGAAAACATGATTTCAAGCAAATTTTATTTTTGCTGGAGTGTGAAACTTACCTCACAGTGTGTGAGGTATGATTTTTTTTTTTTGAGTTGATATCAATACTCGTAAAAGATGAGAAGGTTTATGGATTTGTCAAGCTGGGAAGTGACTGAAATGAACACTCTCCAAAATATTGTTTTACAAACATTGCCTGTGTCTATGAATTGAAATATAAATGGAGCTTGCATTTTGGACAAATGTTTGTTGAAATATTCTGCCATGCTATCATTTCGCATTATTGCCGATTCTGCAACTTATCATTGTCATAGTGGGGAGGAATCTTTAAATTCACAGCTTGATTGACAGCTTCATGAGGTTATCTGCCTTTGATGTTGGGTCATAAATACAGATATTTGGTTTTATAAGGCATCAAGTACTACAGGGGGATTTAAATACATTGAGAGACTTTATCAATGAGAATGTTACTTTATAAGCTGGCACTTTACACTTCAAACTAATTTACTATTTCTTAGCATGGCTTCTGAGGTCTGCACAAACTGGATATGAGGTTAGTTGACATGATGGATAAAAGGGCAAAGGATGATGCGCAGGTCATAGGCTGGCATGGGTTGGCACTGAGTGGACATAGTGGCTATAAGGGACCATGGGGATGAGTTTGAAAGAATGTGCTGACAGTAGTTGGTGTGAAGTTGGCAAAGGTACTAGAAAGGGCCTTGGGATACAGATCGGCATGGAGGGTATGAGAGGCCATTGGAACCTTGCTGGCCATTGGAATTGAATAGATGGAGTGGGTGGGAATGTGAGGGAATGAGGATGACAGGGCCTCATATTCAACAACACAATGGAGATAAATCTCAGTGCACCAAGGAAGGACTTTTAACCAGCTTGCTGGTTATGAACCAAATTCATTTCAGGTTAATCTTCAATTACATTGTTGAACAGAGTGCAGCAAATTTAGCTGCACAATTGATTATCGTACAACTGACATGACAGATGATGGTGCAGAGGCAGCAATGCCTTCATCTAACGTGGTGCCGATTACAAGCAATTTAATCTCGGGGTTAGGGTGGTAAATATGTCTCGAGCGTAACCCTGCTGATATGAACCTTTGATTAGACTGCTCTTCTGTAATTACAGTCACACATCCATTATGTTCAACAGAAACTATCTAAACATCTTGATGGCATTACTACCTTGAACTCTCTTTCAGAAGTCACTATTTTTTAATGAAGACATCATGAGACACAGGATGTTATCAACATTCTTACATGTCAATTTTATTTTACAACATGGAAGGTAAAGGACCAGAAACTGGAAGCAAATTCTTACATCAATTTAGATTTAGGATTGCTATCATGTTACTCAAGAGTTTTGCAATTAAAGCCTTAATTTTAAATGCTGGCAGATACCTCAAGTATCTTGAAACCATTGTCGATTGTTGGAAAAAAACTCACTAATGTCCTTTTGGAAAGGAAATCCTTCTTACATAGTCTGGTCTACATGTGACTCCAGAGCCACGGCAATGTATTCCACAACTACCCTCCAGTAATAAATTGTTGGGTAATAAATGCTGGGCAAATGAGCAATGCCCATGTCCCACAAATGAATTTTTAAGAATCACTTACAAGATAAAAGGTGATGATGGTTTTGAACCAACTCAACACAGCTTTATTTACAAGGTATTGCCTGACTGAAGTCCAACACAGTAAGAAATCTCTCAACACCAGGTCAAAGTCCTTGGTTCACTTGGAAATGTGAGCTTTCGGAGTGTTGCCTCTTCCTCAGGTGAGTGGTACTAAAAGTGGTACCAAATAAATCTGTTTGACTTTAACTTAGTGTTGTGAGACTTCTTAAAGTGCCCATTGAGTCCAATGCCGACATCGCCATATCATGAGATCCAACATGGAAGAGAGATTAAAAATCCACAGTTACCTCTGGTGACTTCACAGCATATTGTGTGACTAATCAATAGAGATGCACTGTTTTACAATACGTAACAGACAATTTTTGTTTTAAATGCAATTGCTTTCCTTTACCTAATCTGCTGAAATCAAGTGGAGCATTCCTGCAGCTGCCCTGGCTGTTATGAGCTAATTTGCCATAAACGGGAGATGGAACCTGAAGGCTTTACTGGGCTTTGTAATTTGATGTCCTGCCAGATACCTCTTCTGAGCTATTGCATGGAGCCTATGCAATTTAAATTGATTGGCTTTTCTAGTGAATCCTCGCAAATCTTTGGAAATAAAATTCTAGAATAATAAAAACCTATGTTGAACTGCTTTGGTGCTTGCAAATTCTGCTGAGTGCGTCATTTTCATTATGTCAAGCATTATTCATTTGCACTTAATCATTATTTTTATCCTCTGCACTCTATAATTAGTGTGTAATATTTGCAATGCATAATATTTTCTTTTAATATGCGATGTAACAGATGCCTGTCATAATGCTTTTTGAGTTTTTTTTTGGGGGGGGAGAGTGGGGGAAGGGTTTGAGGATTAAAAAGGACTGAGAACATCAAGTACACGGGATGTGGCACAGTGATTAGCACTGCTGCCTCAGTGCCAGGGGAACATGGGTTCAATTTCGGCCTTGAGTGACTGTCTGTGGAGTTTGCATATTCTCCCCACATCTGTGTGGGCTTTCTCTGGGTGCTCTGGTTTCCTCCCACGCTCCAAAGATATGTGGCTTATGTTGATAGGCCATGCTAAATTACCCCTTATCGTTAGGGATCAACAAGGTAAATGCATGCGGTGACAGGATAGTACCGGTGGGATGGACTAAATGGCCTTCCCCTGCATTGTAATGATTCTATGATTCTATTCTGTTCTATGATACTCTTGTTCCTGTGTTTCAGGGAGGGTGAATGGACAGATTATTATCAATTTACACAAGTATCTTTCATTGCCTTTGATGCACTTTTCACCAACAGGATATTTTGTTTTGCACTCCATTTTGATAGTCTCTTCTGCTTTGCCCCTAATGTTGTCCCTTGAAGTCCAAGGAGTGCAGACTTGGACATATCTGATAGTCTTCATCATTCATCAACACACTGAGCTGGACCATGTCAAGTGTTGTGAAACTATGATCAAGCAAGTGATGAGGTTAGCCAATTGCACTGGGTGTGTGCTGATGCTTGTGATGGTGATTTTCCCAGGCTGAATTTTTTTTAATATTAGAATAAAAGTACCGAAAGGTACCAAAAGAAAATACCCACTATTCCAGGATGATCTGGAAAGAAAAATAAATCCAGAGCTTTTCTTTTCTGCAAGTTGGCCCCTGAACTCCTTGCCCCTGCCACATCTGGTAGTGCCTTGAAAGGAACAATACTCTGGAGATATTGTACTCACAAATAACTGTAGATTAGTGCGGAAGGGTGTTGGTAGATGGATTGATTTCCGAAACTGGAAGTTATGTAAACACTGCCTGTTTTATAATATGCCAATTAGAGAGTAAAGGTGTTATGCAGAGCTAGGGTTAATGTGGAACTGGAGAATAGTCCTGCCCATTGTATGGTATGAAGGCTGTTGGTAGACTGTGTGGCACAATCTAGAAGGAGCCAGCATGGCGAAAGCATCCATTCGCAGCAGTACCTTCAACCTGTATATAGTTATGTGTTAAAAGTAAATGGTTTATATTAAAACATGCAAGTCTCCAGGCCTCTTAGTGAGACACCAAGCAAACCTTTGCAGTAACCTGTGACGGCTCATAGGCAGAATGAGAACAGATTCTCATTCCAACTGCTTTCCCAGGACTCGGCTCTCATTGTCTTCACAAATTTGAAGTCCTTTTGGGCTTCTGTCCAGTAGTTCAAAGCTGACTCCTATTGGTAACATTTAGGATTTTTTTTCAGGCATAAGTGAGAATTATTTCCCTATAATATTTGAGTAACAGTTTGTAAAACACAGTTAAGAATTATATTACTCATTGCTCTATGTTTAGAAAGCACGGTCCTTACTTCATACCTTCTACTCACTGTGTCTATAACAGACTGAAGGTGTTCCGGGTCCTGAGAATATCCCAAAGCCTCTCTCAGATCTCCCCCAAAAATGTGAAACTGTGGAGAATGTCTTCTAATCATATTGGCAGCATAGTGGTTAGCACTGCTGCCTTACAAAGACAGGGACCCAGTCTGATTCTGGCCTTGGGTCATGGGAACACTCTGCCCGTGTCTATGTGGGTTTCCTCTGAGTTCTCTGGTTTCCTCCTACAGTCTGAAAGACATGCTGGTAGGTGCGTTGGCCATGCTAAATTCTCACTCCATGTACCTGAACAGGTGTGGGCCTGTTGCAAGCGGGGGATTTTCACAGTAACTTTGTCACAGTGTTGATGTGAGCCTACTTGTGACACTAATAAATTTTCAACTTTAGCCGTTACAAGTTATGTTAGCCACAAGTCCCAATAATAGGTATTAATCTCAACATAAGCTTTCTCTGCGATCTTTTTTTCGTTATCATGGTTGATGATACAATCCAGGACCATGAAGTTAACGAATCCTAACGGTAAAACGAACCTCGGGTGGTATTTTCTGGCCTTTCCCACAGATGGGATCTTCCAGCTCACCCCCTGCATAAGTGCCTCAATGGTGCGATGAGCAAGCCATGCAAATTGCCATCAACTTCAACAGGACTGGAAAATTCCATTAGTAGTCAAGTGCAAATTGCCTCTGCCTTGGTATAAACCACTGTGTTGGGGCTCAGAAAAATTCTGGCCTTCGATATTCACATAGTGTTCTCTGATTTTAATAGATGAAAGAAAACTAAAGGGATAAACTTGTAAACTAGCAAGCTTAATGTCAAACTGCAGCCTAGCAAAGCTTACTACTGAAAAATAGTTTTAGAAAAAGGAATTATATTTGATTCCATTTCAATAATCAGGTTCATGCATTCTCACAGACAAGGAAGAGATAAGCCTGTAGATCGCTTTAAGTCTCGCTCTGTTCTTTTCCTCTTTCTTCTCGCAATAATAATTAGGTTTTGCATCAAAAGGGCCAAATATAATACTGTACTTTTTAGAAGTCATCAGACAATCTGATTCAGTCTATTTTTACTGAAGAGTGGCTCCAGTAAAATGTTCAGGACTGTTTAACTCCTGCGATGCCTAATTCCTCAAAATGACTACATAAGTTCAGATTCTTTCTCACCCCAGATCAATCAACAGCATTCATCAACAGATTTCAAAGCTGTCAGTTTTCACCTGCTGTGCATCCACTAAACAAGCTTCCCTGCTGCCTCTCAGAGCCAGGTACATGGGTTCGATTCCTGGACTTGGGTCACTATCTGTGTGGAGTTTACACATTCTCCCCGTGTCTGTGTGGGTTACCTGTGGATGCTGTGGTTTCTTCCCATATCCGGAAGACGTGCTGGTTAAGTGCATTGGGAATGCTAAATTGTCCCTCAGTGTACCCGAACAGTGTGGTGACTGGGGATTTTCACAATGCCTTCAATGCAGTCTTAAGCTTAAAACTTCTGTCCAGCTGCGCTGTGCTTAGACAGTGTTATGTCCATGGACTCAGACTGTCCAAATCTGTTCCTACTATTAGTATTGCCGTGTGATCAACAGTGGGCTGCACTTCCCTGTGAAGTGTTCGCATCTACGCTGAGGCCTGACAACCATGTCTTTTGATGGGATAATTCAGAAGGAATCAACTCCCCTGGGGGGAGTGCCTTCCGTAAGAGGCATTACCTGCTGTTTCTCGCATGGTAATCGCAGTTATGATTTGGACAGGGTGATGTTCAGAGTTTGAAATGCAAGAAACTCAGTGATCTTGAAATTCATTGCAGGGAATGTGGCAGACTCTTTCAAAGTCCATTGATTTTTCAGCAGGACTGTAAGGTCCCAGTGGTGGGCAGAGTCACAAAATTCCAGTCTTTTGTGAAATTTGCATTAGGGATGTTTAATCCTAGTGAAGTCTGGGTCTCTCCATCTCTGATACTCAGCGATGTTGATATGATGCACATTGCCTTGGCCTCTTCCTCTGCAGATCTTGACAGCACAATATGTGGTGAACCACCTCGGCCCCTTTCACTTTGGACTGGTCACTCAAGGGGACAAAGAGAACTCTACATTTCTGAAGGGCTTAAAACAGATATGGTGCATTCAGCGATGGCCACTATCTGGTGAATGCATCATGAACCTCGCTGAGATTCATTTGGGGATGAGAGTTGAGGATCTGACTGAGATGATTCTGTAAAAATTGGGTGAGTATTAGTGATGAAGGGGAAAAAGAGAAGGTGATGGAGTGCAAAGAGAGGGATCTCTGGCAGAAATTGTTTGTGAAGGGTGATGTGATGGGCATATACTTGATAAGACAGATGGGGATAGGGGGAGAAATGGTTGGTTGTAAGATAGGATGTAGGTGAGTGATTGTGTTCCTCTTTCCTCCTCTGGTTAGGTCATTAAATTGCTTCCAGATATGATGCACGATCCTGTTGCTCTCCCGTTTCATCTTGCTTGAACCGTACCTCGTTTACCATGACAGCAGTTTTTCTCTCATCATTTCTTCAACACAGCACCTGGTTTCTGGAGTGGAGATGAGATTCATTCGTCTCCACTTCAATACCCAGTCGTGCACTAAGTGAGGTCTCAAAATAGGTTGCAGATTTTGACCACCTTGACTTTGAAACTCTTCCTCTCAAAATAGTGTCAAATCTACAAAACTTCACCTTTGCATTGACATTAAAATGCTGCAAGAAGATGGCTTCTGGCACCAGACTATTGTGTGGTGCAAGTCCAGACACACACAGTATCTTTAAGCTTCTGATATATGGAGAAATAAAGAATATTACAATGTTTTCTCTCTGTCAATTAAAACATAACCTTCATTGTTTCTTTCTGAATCTGCTACCTCCACAACTTAAGAAAAGCTCAAGGTCTAGTGGAGGAGTCCAGAACCAGGGGTCACAGTTTGAGGATTTGCAGTCGGTCATTTAGGATGGAGATGAGACACTTCTTTAGCCGAAGAGTGGTGAGCCTGTGGAATTTATTACCACAGGAAGTAATTAATGCCAAAACATTGAATATATTCAAGAGAGGGCTGGATATAGCAGTTGGGGTGAATGGAGAAAAAGCAGGATTGGACTAGTGAGTTGCATGATCAGTCATGATCAGAAAGAATGGCCTCCGCTGGCTCATGTCTTCTATGTTTCTATGTTTCAAAGCTATCTTCACTCAAACATTGTCAATGACAGTTAATTATAGCATGAGAAGTATTACTGTATGCAAGACCCTGGAGAGAAAATTAGAAAAACACGAAATGCTGGAAAGACTCGAAAGGCTGGCAGCCTCTGTGGAGAGAAAACAGAGTTAACATTTCGAGTTAGTATGACTGGCCTTCAGAGCTCTGAATCAATCTGGTCTGAACCACACCTATTCTGTTGTGTTGGAGATGCAAAATCTGGAAGTAAGGTGATCATGAGATGTCCCTTTTGAAATTGGATTCTCCCACACGTCTCATTATTTTCCATATTTACCCCAATTATGGCCCTACCCCTTCCAGCAACTGAAAATAGGTTGCTATTTAAATCAAAGCAAAATAGAGGGAAGGGAGCAGAGCAGTGACTGAAATGATTTGATTTGATTTACTACCATCACAAGTATTGGGATACAGTGAAAAGCATTGTTTCTGCTTGTAGTACCAATAAAACATACTGTTCATAGAGTACATGAGGGAAGGAAAGAAAAGGTTGCAAAATATAATGTTACAGCTATAGGGTAAGATGTTAAAAAAAGATCAGCTTAATATAGGGAGATCAATTCAAAATTCTGATGATGTTAGGGAAGAAGTTGTTTCTTGAGTCAGTTAGTATGTGACCTTAGACTTCTGTATCTTTTTCCCAATGGAAAAAGATGGAAGGGAGCGTGTCTGAGATACGTGGGGGTCTTGATTGTGCTGCTGCTTTCTTGGGCAGTGGGAATGTAGATAGAGTCAATAGTTTGTGTGGTGGACTGGGTTACATTTACAACTCATTGTAGTTTCTTGTACTCTTGGTCAGAGCAGGAGCAGTACCAAGCTGAGATATATCCGGAAAGGTGCATCTCAAAATTAGTGAGAGTCGTTATGTTTACGAATGAAGAAGACACTGGATGATTCTCTCATCTCCACTGAGTTCAGTCCTTGTCCTAATCGTATATTTAGCTAATTTGGCTTTGAAGGAGTTAATCACTATACATCAACTTAAAAGCAATCTGTGCCATGGATCAATTACTCTAGAGTGAATGTGGGGGCAGTATTCCTTGAGGAGTGTTACAGTGTTCATCTTGGCAGCCCTGTGAATTGTGTCTGTTCTTTGTGTGTGTTTGATTCACAGCAATGCCACTCGGGTGTGAAATGTTCATTCAGGCGGAATCTTCCCTGATTTGGAGATGAAAAGAGTTCAGAACAAAAGCACACACCATCAGTGGGATGCCGTTTTTATCATCTGAAGGATATTTTCATGACATAAATCATTTTGAATGCATCATGCAAAGATAAATTCAGTTGAATGGCTTCCTTAGTCTTGCCTGGGCATTGATGTCCATCTTAACTACTTGTGTGTTATTCAAAAAAAAAATTAATAGCTGCAAAACTGTTGTTCCATGAATGTTAATGCACAACTTCTAACATGAACAGACTTATAACATAATAAAAGTTTTAAAATGTCATTCCTATCTCTTTTTTCTGTATCTGTCTAGCATCCAGCTCTACCTACAGCAGTTGGATGTCGAAATGCTGGTGTTTGACTGGGGTAAACACAGTAAGAAGTCTCACAACACCAAGTTAAAATCCAACAGGTTTATTCATAGCAAACGCCACAGCTTTTGGAGCTGGCCGCTCCCTGCGTCGGCCTCGGAGCTGGCCGCTCCTCTGTCAATTCCCACCTACCTAATGAAGGAACAGCCAGTTCCAAATGCTGGTGGTGTTTGTTACAATTTAAGCTGGTGTTGTGAGATTTTTTTACTGTGTTTACAGCAGTTGGACACAGAGCAAGGTTCACTGTAAACTGCTCTGGTAATTTTCCTTCAGCCCAGTCTCTAGACATTATAAATTTAAGTTAATTTATTGTCACAAGTTGGCTTACATTAACACTGCTGTGAATTTACTGTGAAAATCCCCAAGTTGCCATACATTCTGGTGCCTGTTCGGCTGCATTGAGGGAAAATTTAACACGGCCAACGCACCTCACCAGTTCGTTTTTTGGACTTTGGGAGGGAATTTGTAAGGGTTTCTTCCAAGTGCCCCAGTTTCCCTCCGTAGTCCAAAGATATGTAGGTGAGGTGGATTAGACACACTAAATTGCCCCTTAATGTCAAGGGCAGTAGCTAGGGTAAATACACAGGGTTATAGGGATAGGGCGTGGGTGGGAATGTGATCGGTGCAAATGCAATGGGCCGAATGGCCTTTTTCTGCACTGTAGGATTTTATGAAACTGGAACAATGAAACATTGCAATGAGGTTACTGTAAAAATCCTCTTGTTACCACACTCTGGCACCTGTTCAGGTACACTGAGGGAGAATTTAGAATGGCTAATGCACCTCATCAGCTTGTCTTTTGGTCTATGGGAGGAAACTGGAGTACCTGGAGGAAACCCATGCAGACATGGGGAGAATGTGCAGACTCCATACAGACAATGACCCAAGTCAAGAATCAAGCCCGTGCCCCGATGCTGAGAGGCAGCTATGCTCAACACACAAACTTTATATCTAATATCCTATTTCAGCCACAGTTAAGGTCACGAAGTGAAATTGTGACTGAGCGGTGATCATAAGGGGTGGAAGTTTTCAAAACTGGTTTTTTATATGACCAGCTGAGAAATTAGTCTGTTTTTGGTGCTGGCTTCAATCTCAAGATCCAAGTTTTCGAAGTCTTGGTGCTAACCAGTCCCCTTGCTAGATAAAGGAGTCCAGTATACAACAAAAAGGTGATAAGTAAAAAAAAATAGACTTCACCATGATATCCTTAAAGATGTCACATGGATCACTGACGGATATTTCATCTCCATGATATGTTCCAAATCTGACTTGCTGTGCTCAAGTGATACAGTTTGGAGAACAAGTGGTTGGAGTGACAATTGCCCAAGACAGTTGCCTTGAGGGTGATATTGGCAGAGTTATGGTTGCAACCCTGTTAGTTTAGAGAAGTTCTCTGGCACCTAAAGACTCAATATTGGGGAAAAAAAAGAAAAGAAAAGTAATTCCTTCCTGACAAAAATGGAATGAGTATGCTTGGTATTTAATAAGATATACAACATGGTGAAAATTGTAAAGAATTTAATTAAGTATTTATTCGGTGATGGGATGTGGGTGTCACGGGTTAGACTAGCATTTATTGCCCATCCCTAATTGCCCTTGAAAAGGTGATGGTGAACCATGTCCTTGACTTGCTGCAGACAATATGGGTGTAATTACACCCACACTGCTGTTCAGGAGGGAGTTTAATAAGTTTGACCCAACAACAACGAAGGAACAGCGATATATTTGCAAGTCAGGATGTGAGTAACTTGGAGAGGAACTTCCAGATAAAGGTGTTCCTATGTTGCTGCTGTGTTCCACTAACTGATAGTGATTAGGTTTGGAGGGTGCACCCTACAGAGTTTTGCTGAGTTGTTGCATTTTATTTTGTACTTGTGCATACTGTTGCTAGTTATATCACTCATGGAGGGACTGAATATTTGTGGATGGGGTGCCAATCAAGTGCTCTGCTTTATCTTAGATGGTGTCAATTTCTTGAGTATTAATGGAGCTGCACCAATTCATGCAAATGGAGAGAATTCTATCACACTTCTACCTTTGTAGATAGTGGAAAATATTTGCAAAGTCAGGAAGTGAGTTAGTCTCTCCATAATTCAGCACGGTGACACATTGTTTAGTACTACTGCCTCATAGCACCAAGGAGTCGGGTTTAATTTCACCTTGAGTGATTATAGTATGGCATTTGCACGTTCTTCTCGTGTCTGCTTGGGATTACTCCAATTTCCTCCCACAGTCAAAAGATGTGCAGGTTAGGTGGATTGGCCGAGCAAAATTGCCCCTTACTGTCCCAAGATATTAAGGTTCAGAGGATTAGTGGGGAAAGATGCAGGGTTAAGGGGATAGAGAGGAGGAGATGGTCTGGGTAAGATACTCTGTTGGAGAGTAGCTGCAGACTTGATAGGCCAAATGACCTCCTCCTGCACTGTAGGGATTCTATGATAATTCCCAGCTTCTGACCTGCTTTGGTAAGCCACCATATTTATATGGCCAGTACAGTTCGCTTTCTTGTCAATGATAACATCCAGATTGTTGATAGTGGAAGTGGGGGTAGTGTGGAGTGACAGTAATACCATTGAATAGCATGATGAGGTGATCAGATTCTCTCTTGCTGGAGATAGCCATTGCCTGGCAGTTATGTGCTGTTAGGTTGTATAATCCTAACCCAGACAAGATGAATATTTAGCAATTATTATTTCTATTTTGGAGATTGGGCTAACTCCACTAAATGAGTTATATTCAAGGACATGAAGAAAGATCTTAAATGAGACATTGGAAGACTCGAGAGCTAACGTAAGATTAGGGGTGATTGGATGTGGCAGCAGACTTGGAGGAGGTTAGGTTTATGCTATTGGGGACTAGGAGGCCAGCGGGCAGAGGATTGAAACAATTAGTTATGGAGGTGACAAAATGTCTCGATGCAGGGGGCATGAGTTAGGGGTGGCAGTAGTTCAGCGGATGATATTGGAGTAAATAACCATTTGAGGTGAGGTATGGGACGGAATTTAATATAGAGCAATGAGTATCTCTGTCACCATTTGTAGGGTTGGCAAGAGCTCTGCATCGCCTCTCCTTCAGAAGTCCTGCTGCATTAACTGTCACTCAAACACTTACCTGGGCAGCGGTTGTGAGGGAGGGGAAAGTATTGTTCACCAAAAGCTGCCTGTTGCCAAGAAATGGATTTCTGATTGGCAATGCTGGGAAGCTGTGGTAACTGCTGGCAATGCATCCGCAAAGGGCTCATGATTGCTTAGGGACTCAGGTAACAGATGAGAGATGCTGGGAGAAGATTGAGGGTCAGGTCTGGGTTGGGGCAGGGGGTGCATGCTCCTGTCTATTGGGTAATACTCCAAAGCAAGGGAATAAGACTTTTAATTGCCCAGTCTAATGCTGATGTTTTTGGCTTAAATCTTACCAACATTCAGCTGAAGGAAATTGCAGTTTGTTCAAACATGCAGAATAAAGATGAGCCAATAGCAGATCCTAGGAGACTCTGAAGTTCACAGTGGGAAAGGAGATAGAAGAACCATTGCTGGAGATGTTCAGGCGATATTTGGATACGTAAGAGTAGAAGTAATCAAAAACAGTTTTGCTGAACTGGATAATGGAAAAGATGCCTTGGAGGAGGGTGGTATGATCATCCAGTTAAATATGTAGATAGGTTGGAGAAGACAGGTAGCAATAATGTCTTAGAGTCCCAATTAAGAGGATGTCTTGGTGAGGCTGTTTTTCAGCAAAAAAAAAAGTAGGCTGCCACGAGTTGTAATCTGCACAATGTACCTTAATCAAAATGTACTGAGACTTAGATGACATGATATTCCAGTCACTGTTTAAATCCAAGTTTTTGTTTCATAAGGCATTGAATGATAACAAAAATGGTAGATAAATACAGCTGGCATTTTGCCACTTGGAATGAGGTAAATGACCAGCTGGTCTGTATTTGGTAAAGTTGGAAGAAATGCCAGTGAGAAGGCTTGTGTGTGTGTGTGTGTGTGTGTGTCTATGTCTCAGCTGAAGGGATGTACCACCTGCAGTTGTGCACTCAACTTATCATCCGACCCAACAGCTTCTGACACTGAGGTTAGAGTGCTCCTGAGCTATTGTTAACAAAAAAACCTGTGTTGTAAATAAAGTGGTACTTGTATTTCTCCCTCTGGCTGAAGTCTTTTCCATGTAACCTGAATGGTATTAATTGAGCAAATGTGACATGAAAGCTGATAACCAAAATGCATGAAGCAGCCACTCAGAGCACCACTCACTTCTGTACAACAGCCTCCAGCATCACATGAATGAATCCCACATTAACAGTGAATTGTGATATCTGGTGTATAAGTGATCTGTTGTAAGTTATCTGCTGTTGCTTTTATATCAATCTTTGCACAACCAGTTGTAGTAGTTTTACAAAACCAGTGGCCGTATCTCTTATTCTTTTGTGGGATTTAGATGTCGCTGGTCAGGCCATGATGGTGAGTAGCATGGTGGCACAATAGTGTCTGTTGTCTCGCAGTGCCCGGGACCCTGGTTCAATTCCGGCCTCAGGTCACTGTCAGTGTGGAGTTTGCACATTCTCCCTGTCTCTGCATGGGTTTTGTCTGGGTGCTCTGATTTCCTCCCATCGTCTAAAGATGTGCAATTTTGGTTGGTTGACCTTAGGAGATTAGCAGGGTAAATATGTAGGGTTAAGGAACTAGGGTTTGGGTGGAATTGTGGTCGATGCAGACTCAATGAGCTGAATGGCCCCTTTCTGCACTGTCGGAATTAGATAATTCTATTACTCATCCCTCACTACCTTTGAGAAGGTGCAAGCAAGCCACCTTCTTCAACAGCTGCAGTCCATCTGCAGCAGGTATATTTTTTTTTACTGTGAGAGGAGGTTGGGGATCTTAAATCAATGCCAGTTGGTTATATTTCCAAGTCAGGATGGTATGCAGCTTGGAGAGAAACTTGCAGGTGGTGGTGTTTCCATGCATCTGCTATCTTGTCCCTCCATGTGGTAGAGGTTGTGGGTTTTGAGCATGCTGCTGAAGGAACCTTGCTGCATGCTATAGTGCATTTTGTATATGGTAAACACTGCTTTAAATGTGCATTGGTGGTGGATGGACTGAATCTTTCAGTTAGTGGATTGTGTTCTATTGTGACAGGTATATTTCACTTCTCGCACACATCCTGAAATGGTTTACCAACAAATTGTGGACCATTATCTCTAATGATCTCTCGAGGCACTCCAAATAAGCTGAAAATAACACTGTGCATGACAGTTGTGCTTGGTGTATTGTGTAATTGCTAAATAATGGGGTATCTGGTGAAGTTATGGATAATGATAATCAAGTCTGCATCATGATGCGAACATAGTCAAGTGTGATTTTAGACCAAGAGTGAATTGCAATGTCATGTGTAATTAATGGCTATTTTTGTTGGCTTAGCATTTGCTCATAATGTGCTTCACAATTCTTGATGACAACCTGAATAGACCATCTCTCTTAAGAGTCTTAGAACATAGAACATTACAGCGCAGAACAGGCCCCTCGGCCCTCGATGTTGTGCCGACCAATTATGAAAAAAGCAATGACCCTCCAAACTAAACCACTCCCTTCTCCTCCATAAACTTATCAACTAACCTCTTAAATGCCACCAAACTTGGCGCATCTACAGCTGCCGCAGGCAGGGCATTCCACTCCCTAACCACCCTCTGGGTAAAGAACCTACCTCTGATATCCGTCCTATAACTATCACCCCTTAATTTAAAGCTGTGTCCCCTCGTGCTAGCTTTCTCCATCCTAGGAAAAAGGCTATCACTGTCCACCCTATCTAAACCTCTAATCATCTTATATGTTTCGATAAGGTCTCCTCTTAGCCGCCTCCTTTCTAATGAAAACAACCTCAAATCCCTCAGCCTCTCCTCATAAGACCTGCCCTCCATACCAGGCAACATCCTGGTAAACCTCCTCTGTACCCTCTCCAATGCCTCCACATCTTTCTTATAATGTGGGGACCAGAACTGCACACAATACTCCAAGTGCGGCCGCACTAGAGTTTTGTACAGTTGCAACATGACGTTGCGGCTCCGAAATTCAATCCCCCTACCAATAAAAGCTAAGACTCCATATGCCTTCTTAACAACCTTATCGACTTGACTGCCTACTTTCAGGGATCTATGCACAAATACACCAAGATCCCTCTGTTCATCAACACTATTAAGAATCCTACTATTAGCCCTATACTCTACACATTTATTATTCCTGCCAAAGTGCATTACCTCACACTTTTCCACATTAAACTCCATTTGCCACCTCTCGGCCCAGCTCTGCAACTTGTCCAAGTCCCTCTGCAAACTATAACACCCCTCTTCACTATCTACCACTCCACCGACTTTAGTGTCATCTGCAAATTTACTAATCCATCCTTCAATACCCTCATCCAGATCATTTATAAAAATTACAAACAGCAGGGGCCCCAAAACAGACCCCTGAGGTACACCACTTGTAACCGAACTCCACGATGAATATCTCCCATCAACCACCACCTCTGTCTTCTATCTGCTAGCCAATTCCTAATCCAATTAGCTAAATCACCCTCTTGTTGCCCAATTTATGCCCATGTGTGACCGATGAAGTAATTGAAGAATATCATTGTCACAAAAATTTTGGTAAGATGATGTGCTTGCATTTAAACATAGCTCCCTCAGAGATGCCTAACTTGTCCCAATCTAGCCAAAATGGTCTAATGTTTCTGGACATCCCAAATTGAATCAGGTCACCCTGGATTTCCAAAGGTTCTGTGTTGTCAAATCACTCACCATTTATTCTTGTACATTGTTCCATATGCATTATGCAAAATAAACCTCATCAATCTTCAGGTTCGATGTCAACGAAATCAACCCGTAGATCCAAGGATGTATCGATTCCCAGTCTATGTGGAGTTTGCACGTTCTCTTTGTGTCTGCATGGGTTTCCTCTAGGTGTTCCGCTTTCCTTTCTCACTCAAAAATTTGCAAGTTAGGTTGATGTAGTCATGCTAAAATACCTCTTATAGTGTTCCATGATGTGTATATTAGAGGGATTGGTAAGGTAAAGAAGCGGGGTTTTGGGGATAGCCTGGGTGGGATTATTGTCAGTGTGGATTTGATGGGCTGAATAGCCTCTTCCTGCAGTGTCGAGATTCTATGATTTTTATGATTTCTGTATCTGCTGTTTTTGATGAGTTAGTCAATCCTGCTAAGTGTATCTGATGTGACCAGCCAGTTACCTAGCTTGTACCTGATCTCATAGTCATAACCTTGAATCTTTATTGATGGACGTTGCAACCTTATCAAATTTTTGCTAAATCATCTCCAGCGTCATGTGGTTAGTCTCTATAGATAGTTAGATGTAGGAAAAGGTAGGTATGGAAATATATTCTTCCAGAAATTAAAGTTGTTATTTCTTGCTTGATGTTGGAGTAGTTGGATTGCATTGCAGACAGATTTTTGAAATAAATACAATTGGTTTACCTTTTGTAGTATGCATGCTGTCAGACTTTCCGTGAAGCATCTATCTCATAGAATCTCCACAGTGCAGAAGGAGTCCATTTAGCCCAACCACAATTCCACATAGGTCCCATCCCCCTAACCTCATGTCTTTACCCTATTAGTCCCCACTGACACTAAGTGGCAATTTAGTGTGGGCAATCAACCTCACCTGCACTTTGTTGCATGAAACCTCCCAGGTGATTTGATGCACAGTTGGGCAGCTGGCCTCTGCTGCTTGTGCCATGAGTATTTCCTATTTGCTATAATGAGGAGGCCAGCCCAGCAGCTCACCCGAGGCAGCCTTGCCCTCTCTGAGTAAATATTACAATCTGCAATCAGCAGGATGCTGAGGAGATGATGATCTAGCTGCTTCTGCCCTTTGCCCGGGGAAGGGGAGGTTTGAAAGGAATTATTTATTGCTGATTTTCTCATTGAATAATTTTGCAAGTTATGGGACTGAAATTGAAATGAGATTAGTTTTCTGGGATTATCAGGGTTGGCTGACCATGTTTTAGTTAAACTATTCGGTCCTGTTGTTTTCCATTTGCGCTCAGTGAAGTGATGAGAGAATTGAGCACGTTAAATAAATTTTTACTCCCCCCTCCTGCAGCCAGTAAAACGATCTAACTATTACACCATTACCAGAAACAAGCATACCAATGTCTAACTCAAAGCCATGCTCTCAAAAAAAAGAATATTCAGTTTTGGAATGGGGGAACTTGTCTTCACATTTGATTCTCCTAGCTTGTCCGAAGAAGATTGAAAATTGGTGTCAATCATTGGCGATACTGGGAAGCTCAACGTTAGAGTTCAATTCCCTTCGGATCATGATTGAGACTGCCATAAGTCATTCTGTTTCTGATGTCTGACAGCCAGCTGAGAAGAGAGATCTTTATTTCTTTTGTCTGAAATAGGTCACGGAGGTGAAATGACAGTGATCTGAGATATTTGCCCAGGCCTTGTATTGTTACATTGCCTTGGTCTTATGCTTTGCCTCAAACAATCAACAAAAGGTGACGGGTGGGAAAATTGTAACCTAGAGTGAAGCCAACGAGGATTGAAGCATTTTGTTCTTATTTATTACTCATCAAGTTCCCATGGCATGTTGAAGGATGTGCTGTGTTTTAGGGGATGTGTTCTGCCAAACGTGATGGGGCAAATATTACAAGAATTATTACAGATGGCACAAACAGGAAATGTATATGACATGAAAGCCTTTTAGGATTCTCCGGATTAGCTGGCCTGTTGTAAATGCGTCGATGGCTCAGGCAGTAGCACTTCTGCCTCTGAATCAGAATGTTGTGGGTTCACATTCCAATCCAGAGACTTGAGCGCAAAATACTGAACTTGACATGATGGCGCAGGACTGAGGAGGTGCTGTCTTTCTCAGGAAACATTAAAGAAGGCCATGTCTACTTTCTCAAGTAAAAACTCCCAAGGATTAAACCTTTTAGAGTTGAAGTGAGGAGAAATTTCTTTAACCAGAGGGTGGTGAATGTTAGCACTCACTACCACAGAAAGTGATTCTGGCCAAAACATTGTCTGATTTCAAGAAGAAATTAGATTTGTTCAACAGGCTAAAGGGATCAAAGGATATTGGGGTGAAGAGGGATCAGGATGTTGAATTGGATTATCAGCTATGCTCCAAATGAATGTGGGACAGGCTCAAAGGGTCTAATGGCCTACTCCTGCTTCCAGTTTTTATATTACTTCAAAGGAGAGTGGGGGAGTTTCTCATAATATTTATTTCTTGATCAACGTATCTAAATTAGATGACCTGATCATTGTCTCATTGCTGTCAGTGCAAGTTTGTCTTTATACTTTTGAAAATGTGTTTATCATCTTGGGACTTGTGTTGTTGTGTGTATCAATGATTAACAAATTAGCGAATTTAGCTTATTTATGTTAAATAAGTTTGCATTATCGAATGCTAACTTAGCGAATTTAACAGGATAATTTATACATTGGGAACGGAACAAAATCATGAATATAACCAACTATTCCACTCCCAGTAGTTGCACCCGTTATTAATATCCATACCAAATCAGTGTTTTCCAAAGGATAAGTTGTCGGAAGGACAGCTAAAATGGAAAAGTTTGTCGTTCAAGAAGGCCTGCACAGAGAAGAGATTTTTTCACACGTTATTAATCATTTCAGTCCTGCCAACTGTGCTTTGTGTTCGAGCTGCCAAATCCAGACACATCTCTTTAAGGATTTCTTCCATTTTGAAGGCATTGGTCTTTTGAGATAAGGGGAAAAAAAACCTGCTCCGATTCCTTTGAAATGTTTTAAAATTCATAGTTCCATGGACATCCGATTCTGGGTAACAACTAAGAAAAACATACAAAAGTTCGATAATGCATCTTGATAATGGTGAAAATAATGTTTAATTGTACAGAAACTTTGTATTTGGCTCAATGAGGCAGTGTGTGATAAGATTTTTTTTGTGATGTGAAGATAATACAATAGTTTCCAGCCTTTGAATGCCAGATGGCTGCAAAAAGCATCTGTCCCCATCGATGCAAAGACATGTGTAGTTTCCCTTGAGCTTCACTGAATGTTATGACCTTTTCCTTGCAGGTTGACTGGACTGAATCTACCTTCTCCTGTCATCAGCAGCAAAAACTGGCTGAGGCTTCACTTTACATCTGATAGTAATCACAAGCAGAAAGGGTTTAGCGCTCATTATCAAGGTAAGAACTTGTGTGGACCAACAGTTTGAAATGGAATGCAAGCAGATAGCGAATGTTGAAAATGGTGTTTATGTTCTAAGCATTTTAAATCATAGCAGGAAACTGATATTAAATAAATTATTGCAGTCACAAATTCAGTCACCAAACGTTATGATCCCAGACGTGACCATCAAATGTCACCATGATCCTATTGTGGGTCAGTAACTGTGACTATAAAGGAGACAACATTTCAAATCCAAGTTGTTCCTGAAGAGAATAATGGCTTATAAATTAACAGAAGAAATGTTATAATACAAGAGTTAACAAAGCAGACAGTCAATGCTATCACATACTCTTAACAGTCAGAGTTACAATTAGATGAACGTGAATTAACAGGCAAATTGTGGTTAAGCGGACTGCAAACTGCATGTTAAATAACAAATACATCAAGACAGATATCTCAAATTTCTCAGCAAACCACCCAGACCAGTCATCAACCTAAGGAACAAATATTCTTTAACCTCTGTTTTCCTTGTCTGGAACTTTATCTCTGCTTCTTCAAAGAACCTGTGTGATCCCAGCCAATAGCAACTGTTCTCTAACTGAGCTCCATATGTACAGCCTTAACCCAAAACTATCACTATTACAGATTTCTCTCCAATCCTGTGTCTAGGTCCAGCCTTCTTGGGTTTTTCCAGCTCAGATGACCTGCATTTGAGACTGCTTTCTTTGCAATAGCCAGGATTGACGACAGTGTTGAAACACTGGCATGATTTCAGCTTCTCAGCCTTTCTGCTGCCATCAACTGCTTGTGGGCTTTGTTTTGCCCCAGCTGGTTAGATTCACTGAGGTGATGCTGCCCCGGGCTATTAGTAGTCTCAATCTCCCAGGCTGCAGCAAGCAAATAGAACCCCTGGGATTCCCTTGAGCCCCAACTTGCAGTATCACTGAGCTGCCAATGGCTCCCAGAGCTTCTCAGCCTCAGCCCTTTCTGCAGTATGGAGCTAATGCCAGCACTTCCAGTGATTAGGAGCTGACCACCTTCTCCATCTTCTTGCGATAATTTTGCTCCTTGAATGAGCCTGTGTCACCTATTAACATCTCCCTATAGGGTTCCACCCTGTTACTGGGTGGAATCTGATGTTTTCAAGCTGAGTATATTCTGTATCTTAAATGTTACAGTCTCCAACTAGACGTTCATCCTCCCTTCCAGCCAACGACTTTCCTCCCAAACAAGTGCAAAATTAACATTGTCCTACATCTAATGCAACAAAAATAATAAAAAAAAGATTTAATCAACAGTTTTGCAATGAAATAATAAATATGAACTGTGTAAGGTTAAAGAGGTTGTATTTCATCAGCTATATTAACGTGGCCCCCTTCCCATGAAATTGTGTTCAGAGATCTTCATGTGAAGTGATTTCCTGATGTCAGCCTTAATGCTACCTGTTGGTACATCGTAACATCCAAAAGTGAAATGCACCTTATGTCACACGAGCAGTGGCTATCTGCAGTGTACAAGACATACACTGAGCATACATGGGCATTGTCAAGTTCTATAACATTGATCCGTACCTCATCCACCACTCCCGTACCACTTTTTAGATGAAACCCAAAAATCAAAAGGCTTTTGCTGCTTTACTGAAAGCAGACCAAAGATGAAAGATGATGCAGTGAAGATTATATATGGAAAACTCTTTATGAGCTTATTAAAGAGCTGAACAGATTCAAAGGGCCTTATAACCGAATCCTCCTCGTATTCTTTAAACTGTAAGTGCTGACCTTCCACATTGATTTCCTAAATCATAAATGGCTATTTGAACTTAATCCTCAGTTATTTTTATTGGCCTTCTACAGAAGGTGTTTAATTTGTATATCTGAAAACAAAATAAGTGTTTATGGGTTTTGCGAATACTGTTCAGTTTATCATTTCTTATTTGCATATTTTTTGCTGGTTGAGATGTTTAATTAGATTCCCTAACACTGATCAATGTGCTATCAGCTGAAAACAAAGTATGGAAATGTAGATTTCTGGAGCTCTGCATCATGAGCTTGAAACATAGAAAATAAAAGCAGGAGTAGCGATTCAACCCTTTAAGCCTGCTCCACTATTCAGTTTAATCATGGCTGGTCATCAAAATCAATATTCTGATTCCCCTTTCCCTCCATCTCCCTTAATCCCTTTCGCCCCAAGTGCTATATCTAAATTATTCTTGAAATTGCACAATGTCTTAGCCTCAGCTAACTTCCTGTGATCATGAATTCCACTCATTCATCTTGCTCTGGGTGCAGAAATTTCTCCTCACTTCAGAAAATAGATAATACTCAAGAGAATCCATGTTCTCGCCTCCTTGGAGATTGTTGCTAAATTGAGTCAGTAGTGAGTTTGTGACAATGTTTCCCGTAGAGTAATTTATATATTTTTATGTTTCCAAATTCAAAGTGCTAGTGAAGGTAACACTTAGCGGTGTGAAAGACAGAGGAGGTCTTGAAGTCCTGCACACATTCTTCTGTGCCTAAGTGTTCTGGAAATCTCATATATCTTTTAAACTCTTCATCTGAAAAATAATCGTCCTCATTACTGTCCTGCATATTGTGCTCCTTTGGAAATTTGGCTTCCTCCAGATGGGTTGTTTGTGTTGTTATCTCTGAGCAAACAAAATGCTCTGACAACATACAAAAGATTACTAACGTAAACATAGGGTCCATTCGCTCCTTTGAACAGACGAGGGGACATGATCGGTACGCAGTTTTACTTTATTTTCTTGAATAGGAATTAAAATTAACATGACAGATGTGAAAAGGAAAAGCAAAGCTGGGGCTGCTTTAAAACTGCCAACCCCTGTACTGGCCACATTGAACTAGGTCTTGAAAACAAACTGTACACAAAGATCCCAAAATCCACAGCATATCTCAATCCTTAGCTCGTTATTGGAAATGTTTTCCGCCAATTATCTCTGTCTACAGGTACAAGTTCTTGCAGCTTGAAGAATATAATCAATTTTTAGCTAACCCAGCATGCCTTCTCAGTTTTAAAATGTAGTTCAGCAGTCAATTTATTAAACTTAGCAGAGTTTGCTATTGCTATTCCAATTGTACAAAGTACTGGTGAGGCCGCACCTGGAGTACTGTGTGCAATTTTGGTCCCCTTCTTTGCGAAAGGACATATTGGCTTTGGAGGGAATGCAGGGAAGGTTCACCAGGTTGATTCCAGAGATGAGGTTAGCTTATGAGGAGAGATTGAGTCGACTAGCCTGTACTCGTTGGAGTTCAGAAGGCTGAGGGGTGATTTTATAGAGACATATAAGATAATGAAGGCAGAGAGATTATTTCCACTTAAAATAGAAACAAGAAGTCGAGGGCACAGCCTCAAAATAAGGGGTAGACAATTCAGAACAGAGTTGAGGAGGAACTTCTTCTCCCAGAGAGTGGTGAATCTTTGGAATTGTCTGCCCATTGAAGCAGTGGAGGCTATCTTGTTAAATGTGTTTAAGTCAAGATAATCAGATTTTTGACCAATAAGGGAATTAAGGGTTATGGGGAGCAGGTGGGTAAGTGGAACTGAACCACTATCCGATCAGCCATGATCTTATTGAATGGCAGGGGAGGTTCGAGGGGCTGGATAGCTTACTTCTGATTCTATTTCTTATGTTCTTATGTTAGTTACATTGTCAGAAATATCTTAAAATGAAGTCTTTGCATAGATGAGTCTTTGTTTAGTCTGAAGCAAACAGGTCTAAGCATACATAGGATCTCTCAATAAGGGAATCCACCTCATGGAACAACAGTTGCTTTACTGAACAACATCTGATGACATAGATTTTAAAGAATGACTGAAAAAGGTTTTGAATGTTCAATTTATAAGTTTGCTTTGACACTTGCATTCTCCCCTGCAATCATGCAGCTAATACCTTATTTTGAACGGACCAGATGTTAGCTGTGTTAAACTATGCAAAATTATCCAATGATTGAAGCATCCAAATGGATTTCCAATATAATAACATGGAAAGTCGATGTCAGTTCGTGTTCTGTCATTGGATGCCATGAGCATAGTTAATTGCTCCAATAGCGTATTTATTTTTGAAAACATATATATGGTAATCAGACAGAAGAATATTTTAACATTCAACACAGCATGTTGCTTACAAAGGCCCAGAGTTTCCATTTCACAGGGAGATTTTATCCAAGAGGTACACCAGAAAGTACTTTGGGGACCCCTGAAAACCCCCCAAGCAGGGACTCAATGGGAATTGACTGAGAAGTTTAAATTTCCAAAGTAAGAAGTCTCTCAACACCAGGTTAAAATTCAACAGATTTATTTGGAATTAGGAACTTTTGGAGGGCTGCTTCTTCATCAGGTGAGTTAAGGAGCAGCAATGATTCCATATAAACCTGTTGGATTTTAACCTGATGTTGTGAGACTTTTTAATGTGTCCATTCCAGTCCAACACCAGCATCTTCACATCACAGATTTCCAAAGGCTGATTACCCTACACCTGGAACCGTCTCCAATTTAAATCAGAGATTTCAGATGGTTCCCTCTCTTTTCATAGAATAATTACAGGAGATGTTAGGCAAAGTAAAAACATTTGTAATTCCTGGAAATCTATGATGGTGACAAACCCCCTCAGCCACCCCAGACTCCCCCATCTCAACTTCCAACCCCTCCCCATCACTAACTCTCCAATGGACCTACCAACCACTTCCACCTACTCTCTCAACCACTTAACTATGCCCCAACACTTCAAAAATCTCCCCAACGACCACCACCATGCCTCAAACCCTGGCCCCATTCCCTCCAATGACCCTTATGCTGATTCCTCCAACTGCTATTAGCCTTCTGACCCCTCCAACCACCTGAGCAACCCTCTGACTTTCTCCCAAAAGCTGACTATCCTCCCATCTCCCCAATCTACCCGTGGCTACCCTATTGCTCCCCAGGTCTTTGATAACACGCCCAACTAATCCCAAACCCCTGACTATGCTCCTCACCCTCCTCCCATCCAACAACCCCTGACCTTTGACCTTTCCAAATCTCTATCATTACCTTCCTGATATCAAGTGACTATCTCCACCCCAAATATGCTTGTGAGCCCCTCGACTACCCTCTTGGTACACTGAGTACCCATTAAATACCTCAAACCATCAAAAAAAACTTTCTTTGAATACCCAACCCAGCTTCTCTGGCTTAATTTGTCTCACACTTACCGAGCACGTGACTGGGATCTTGAGCTGCCAAATCAGTTCAGTTTAATTACAGAGTAAAGAGTCATGACTTCACTTCCTCAGCACTGCACATTGCTTAACAAACCCAGGACAGAAGGTCAGGTAAGAAATGGACAGCTCACGATTTGGGCATGAGAGCGGCAACCTGAATGTGATTTCCACTCCTCTGAATTTCTGATTCATTGAGAGGTAGTCAGCTCTGAAATAGAAAGGAGGACCAGCTGTTCTTTCCTTTTCAGAGTGTATCCTATTGTTTGGACAACTGTGGCCATGATCATTTCTTCAGAATTTCAAGTGCGAATGGATTTCAGCACAAGTTGATGACTGAAGTCATGAAATTGTAAGAACAGAATGTCCTATTGGCACAAGCCAATAGAAATAATGTATTACAAGTTTCATTTTTGCATGGCAAAGTGCATTATTTTCCTCAGATGCAATGATGCGGAGGCTTTTATTTGATGTTAAGTGGTTTGTTATTTCTCAAGGAATGGAAAATATTTTCTGTATATACGTATACACTTCATGCAATTTGAGGACCACATGTCGTACATGTATTTTGATTTGATTTATTATTGTCACATATATTAAACAGTGAAAAATATTGTTTCTTGCACGCTATACAGATAAAGCATACCATACATAGAGAAGGAAGGAATCATAGCCATAGCATGATAGACTTCCTACAGTGCAGAAGGAGGCCACCCGTCCCATCGAGCCTGCACCGATCACAATCCCACCAAGCCCTTATTCTCGTAACGCCATATATTTATCCTGCTAATCCCCTTACGCTAAGGTCAATTTATCCTGGCCAATCAACCTAACCCGCACATCTTTGGGCCGTGGGAGGAAAGTGAAGCACCCAGAGGAAACCCACACAAACACCGGGAGAACATACAAACTCTACACGGGCAGTGACCCAAAGCCGGAATTGAACCCCAGGTCCCTGGTGCTGTGAGGCAGCAGTGTTAACCACTGTGCCAACCATTGTGCCACTGATTGAAGGAAAGGAGCAAGTGCGGAATATAGTTTTAGAGTCATAGCTAGGGTATGGAGAAAGATCAACTTAATAACTGGTAGGTCCATTCAGAAGTCTGATGGCAGCAGAGAAGAAGTTATTCTTGAATCAATTGATGTGACCTCAGACATTTGTATCTTTTTCCTGATGGAAGAAGGTGGAAGATATTTTGTCCAAGATGCTTGGGGTCCTTAATTAAGCTGGCTGTTTTTTCAAAGCAGAAGGAAGTGTAGACAGAGTAATAGATGATTCTGGTTTGTGTGATGGACAGGACTTCATTATAGTTTGTAGTTTCTTGTGGTCTTGGGCAAAGCAGGAGCCATTCCAAGCTGAGCTATAAACGGAAAGAGTGCTCTTCTAGAGTATACTTGGGGACCTAGAGGTAGCGTGGATTGATATGAGGGAGCATGGAAGATATGTGAGGCATAGAAATGACATGGATTGACTGAAGGAGCATGAAAGCTTTCTGGGATATAGAAGTGGCATGGGTGACCTGGGGAGCATAGGTTGGCTAAGTGAATGAGGGAGATGCAGGGTGAAATTCAGTAGGCCTTTAAACACTAGTGGGAGCTCAGATATTATGTTAGAGAACCAAAGTGGGCCTTCTCACTGGCCTACCTATGTACCCACATTGCTGATATACTCCCACAAGGCTCACAAACTGCATTGCAAGCACTACCTAGTGCAGGAAGACAAAAAAAATGGTGTGCAAAGGTGGGCCACAAACTTGCACAAGTTGAATCTTCAGAAGCCCAGAGGAGGATTTGACAACATAAATCTATCTTATACTCCTGGCAATTGAATAGCAATGGATCACTGCCTTCTGATTTATAACAGTAGTTTATATTGTAACAAGATCTAGTGTTTATTTCATCCGCTGTGAGACAAACAAGCTACTGAGGGGCAAATTTTCATCTGCCAAACATCCATTTTTCTGATGTGGATGGAGCAGTATTGTGACAAAATTCACAAGATGACAAAATCTGTGAATATCACTGTTCGGTGTGAATTGTGGGCAGGCCTAAATCTCAGTCACCACTGATTTGACTGGAAATGGACAGGAATCGAACAAATAAATTCTAACATGAATTATATCTGTTATGGGTGTTTTAGTGACAGCACACTGCAGACATAGATAGTGACAACTGCCATTCACATGATAATGTGAGACTTCTGGCGCTGTGGTGAAAGAAGCAATTGTGATGATATTTAGCAATCTAAGTTGTGAATATTTGACAAACATCTTGCCTGAATTTCTGAATTTTGGGGGGAGAATCACTGCACTTGTAAATATAGTGTCGGGGGATAGCTAGGGCAAATATGTGGTGTTTTGCGAAAGGTGGGATTGTCGTCCGTGTAGACTCGATGGGTCGAATGGCCTCCTACTGCACTGGAGGAATTTGATGATTCTAGGCTCAGGTGAACATCATTCAGCCTATTGAGCCTGATGCAGCAAGTTAGACCAAAGCAGATATCAGCTCCACATATATGCTTTTTAAGTGTATTTATTAGTGCCACAAATAGACTTGCATTAATATGTGATGAAGTGATTGTGAAAATCCTCTAGTCGCCACACACTGGCACCTGTTTGGGTGCAGTGAAGGGGAATTTGGTATGGCCAATGTACCTAACCAGTAGAATACAAAGATCAAAACAGCACAGGAAACAGACTCTTCGGCCCAACGAGCCCACGCCGCCACCTTGATGTTCCCACTTCTACCCATGATCCCTGTCTATGTTTATAGATCTATGGATTGAAACCAAATTTGAGACAATTTAGGGAGGTTTTGTTCTTCCAATCAGCCTAAGAGCACATCTTTGGGATGTGGGAGGAAACCGGAGCATCCGGAGAAAACTCATACAAGCACGGGGAGAATGCGCAAACTCCCACAGACACAGGCCCAAATCCATGTATCTGCACAGCACAGCGATAGTCACTGAGCTGTTGTGTTGCCCATCAAATGGTTCAGGTCAAGCGTACACTAACGACGTGAAGCACTAGGGTACTCTTGAAAAATCCAAGAGCAGCCCTCTCACGACCCATTGTGTATGCCCCTGTTAGACCGAAGTACCTGCAAGATAAAAACAAATATATCAATATCATCATCTATTTACACACTTCCTAGGGACTCCCAAGGCTCATGATGCCTATTTTAAATCAGTTTTCTATATCCCTCCATTCCCATTCTGTTCATGTGCCCATCTAAGTATCTCTTAAATAAATCCAGAGTGCTTGCCTCCACCACTTTACTTGGCAGCGTGTTCTATACCCCCACCACCCTCTGTGTGAAAAAAACTCCCTCTAGCATCCAAATTATACCTTACCCCCCACCCTAAGCCTGTGACCCCTCGTGCTATTCGAGTCCATCCTAGGAAAAAGCTTAACCCTGTTTACTCTATCTATACCCCTCATAATCTTATACACCTCTATTAGATCTCCCCTAAGTCTATGTCTTTCTAAGGAAAACAGCCCCAATTTGCTTAACTTCTCCTCATAACTTAGACCTTCCATACCAGGCAGCATCCAGGTAAACCTCTTCTGCACTCTCTCCAGAGTCTCCACGTCCTTCCGGTAGTAAGGCGACCAGAACTGGACGCAATATTCCAAATGAGGTCTAACCAATGTTTTATACAACTGCAACATTAAAGGCCAGCTCTTGTACTCTATACCCCTTCCTATAAAGGCTAGCGTACCATATGCTTTCTTCACAACCTTCTCCACTTGCTCTGCTACTTTCAGAGACACATGCACCTGCACCCCCAAGTCCCTCTGCGTTTCTATACTCTTAATAGGTCTACCCTTTATCATATATTTCCCCCCAACATTCTTTCTCCCGAAATGCATCACCTCGCATTTATCAGGATTGAATTCCATCTGCCCAAGCTACCAGCCTATCTATGTCCTGCTGCATCGCCTGACAATGCTCCTCACTATCCGCAAGTCCAGCCATCTTTGTATCGTCTGCAAACTTGCTGATCACTCCACTTATTCCCTCTTCCAAGTCATTTATATATATTACAAATAGAAGAGGTCCCAGTTCCAAGCCCTGCAGCACACCACTAGTGACCGACCTCCAGCTAGAAAAACACCCTTCGTCTATTACTCTCTGTCTCCTATTACCAAGCCAGTTAGTTATCCATCAAGCAAACTGTTCTTGTATCCCATCAGCCTTGACCTTTTCGACTAACCTCCCATGAGGGACTTTGTCAAACGCCTTACTAAAATCCATATAGACGACATCAACGGCTCGCCTTTCGTCCACTGTTTTCGTCCCTCCTCAAAAAATTCTACCAGATTCGTAAGGCACAACCTCCCCTTAACAAATCCATGTTGCGTATCCCTAATCAGATCGCAATGCTCTAAGTGCCTATACATCCTATCTCTAAGAATCCCCTCCAACAGCTTCCCTACCACTGATGTCAAACTCACCGGCCTATAATTTCCAGAGTTATCCCTACTACCCTTTTTAAACAACGGTACAACATTAGCTATTCTCCAGTCCTCTGGGATCTCACCTGTGTCCAAAGAAGAGACAAAGATTTGCGTCAGAGGCCCAGCAATTTCACCTCGCACCTCCCTAAGCAGCCTGGGAAAAATGCCATCTTTCAGACCGTTGGAGGAAACCAGAGCATCCGGAGGAAATTCATGCAGACAATGGGGAGAACATGTAGACTTGGCACAGACAGTGACCCAAACTGGAAATTAATGCCAGTCCCTTTTATTCCATGTTCCATGAAAGTAAAATATCAATATTAGTTTTGATCATTTAAATTGACATAACAGCGCAGCTTTGGGTTGGTTTGAGTTCCAATGTTTCACTACCCTTCATGTGTGAAAGTGCTCTTTAATTTTACTCTTAACTGACTTAATACTCATTTTTAGATTGTGCTTTCTTATTCTGGATGGTCCCAATGCAGGATGTTGTGTCTGAATCTACTCAATTGAATCCCTTTGTCATTTTCACACATTCAAGTGGTTATATCCCATCTTGCCGCTCCTCCTGAACAAAAGCCACTTTAATGCAAACAGTCCTCATAATCCAATCCTTCAAACTACGGGCAATGTCTCTTTCCATTGTTTTTCTGATCAAAACTAAATGCAATATTTCTTCATGTTTTGGTGATTGTTGGCCTTGTAGAAATGATGATGTGGAAATGCCAGTGTCAGACTGGGATAAGCACAGTAAGAAGTCTCACAACACTACGTTAAATTCCAGTTTGATAATAAACCCACAAGCTTTCAGGGCCTGCCCTTTGTCAGGTCACTTCTTAGTTATAGATATGAGCCAGCTGGATGTCTTGCCCTTGGCAAACGCTTCTTAAATAAATGAGGCCCAAAACTGATGGAACCTCTTGCCAGTATCATGGCTAGCAGAGCAGAGGCCTCACAAACTGCAATCCCCTCAAGAAAATTGACCTCAGTGACTAATAAATACTCACCTGGTGGGAAAAAAAACAGCTGAAAGAAGCTGAAATAGAAGCTCTTAACTTAGATGTGAAGACAGAAACTGCAGTAGGACATGGACCTGTGAGAATTCATGGCGCTGGCACACCAAGCGATCTGTCATTCTATTGCAAGGAAAAACCTAAAGCACACAAAAGTGTAGTTCACAGCAGCAGTGAATTTAAAATTGAAGAAAATGAGTGCTCTGAAGGCGTAAGATTTATTTCCTCATAGTCTCTGAGCATGTGTACCTCTGCCAGAACCAAATAACAACTGGCGTTGTTTTGAGTGTAATGTTCAGTATTTATTTCTAATGAAAGAATGACAGACGTTTTAAGTGTTTTAAAAAAGTGTGTTAAGCTTTTGAGTAACGTGCTCATTGTCTCCATTAAAATAATGGACAGGGGCAAATCAGATGGATTCATTATGAGTTACAGTGTCCTGTAAGTTTCAATAATATCCTCTCCTCCCACCCCCCTCATCCTTCTAACCCCAATGAGTACAGACCCAGAATCTTTTCCTCATTTGACAAACTCTTCATTCCAGGGATCATTCTTGTGAAACTCCTCTGGACGCTTTGCAAGATCAGCACATCCTCCTTAGATATGGAGATCAAAACTGTCCACAATACTTCAAATGAGGTCTGACTAGAGCTTTATAGAGCCTCAGAAGTACACCCCTGCTGTTGTATTTCAGCCCTTTCGACATGCATGTTAACATTGCATTTGCCTCCCTAACTTCCAATTGAACCTGCGCGTAAGCTTCTGGTTGACCACATTTGGAATATTGTGAACAATTTTGGGCCTTGTATCTAAGGAATGATGTGCTGACCTTGCAAAGCGTCCAGAGGAGGCATACGAGAATGATCCTGCAAATGGAAAACTTGATGCATGAGGAACATTTGAGGACTCTGAATCTGTACTCAATAGAGTTTATAAAGATGAGGAGAGATCTCGTTGAAACTCACAGAATACTGAAAGGCCTAGGTAGATTGGACGTGCGGGAGGTGTTTCCACTAGTAGGAAATACTTGGATCTGAGAGCACAGCGTCAAAGTAAAAGGATGACTGTTTAGATGAGGAGAAATTTCTTCAGCCAGAGAATGGTGAATCTGTAGATTCATTGACACAGAAAGCTGTGGAAGCCAGGCCATTGAATGTACTTAAAATAGAGATAGATGAGTTATTGATTGGTAAGGGAATCAAAGGTTACAGGGAAAAGGTAGGAGAATGAGGTTGAGAAACTATGAGACATGATTGAATGACGAAGCAGATTCAAGGGGCTGAATGATCTAATTCTGCTCCCATATCTTCTGATCTATTGTCCAGACGAATGCTTAGCCTCCACTGGAGTCTTGACTCTACCAAAAGTTAATTTTCTGGCAGTGGAAGTAATGGAGAAAATCATTGAAAAGAAAATCCAAGTGCCCAAAAAGGGGAATTGCTGGAAAGGCTAGATAAAACTGGAGAGTAGGGAGACATTCATTCATGTAAAGCGACTTCTAGCCCTTTTGATATCCTCCAATTAGATCACTTCACCCCACCACAAATTGGGCTCTGCTATTCATTGCACACTCATAGATCGATAATATTCATTGATTATCTCTCATCACTCTTCATTTTTCAATGGGTTTTGCAATGAAATTTATGATGTAGGCCTTCTCTTAGCAAGAACAGATATTGAGAAAGATGAAACAATTTGTAACTTTTTTCTTTAGTAAAGAGAATACTTTAAGCTGACATGATAAAGATCTTTAAAATTCTGCATAGGTTGGACAGGGTGGAGGTGGAAAGAATACTCCCACTTATGGGAGAATTCAAAGCTAAGGGCCATCAATAGACATCCATCTAACATGAAAATGAGCGCAATGTCTTTGTTTGGTGAGTGGTTTGAATGTAGAACTCAGCAGCATAGGAAATTATTATTTTTTTTTTAATTCGTGGGACACGGGCTACCAATTCCTCAATGGGCAAAAATAGTTATTTAATGCCATGGATTTTTACTTTAACCAGCAATCTCCTTGGAGGGATTTTATGAAATGTTTTCAGGAGTTCCATACAATTAACATCTGTGGATATTTTCCTGAGCAATACATTTTATCTCTTCAAAAACTTGAGTTTGATTCGAGCATGATACAGCTGGTATAATGCTAGCTCATTTGCAGGGGAGGCCGTGGTGTAATGGTGTTGTCACTGGATTAGTACTCCAGAAATACATAGAACAGAGAAGACTACAGTACAAACAGGCCCTTCGGTCCACAAGTTGTGCCGATCATATCTATACTTACCAGGCCATAGAACTATCTGTAAATCCCAATCCCATTAAATCCCATGTACTCATCCAGAAGTCTCTTAAAAGACCCCAGCGAGTTCGCCTCTACCACCACTGACGGCAACCGATTCCATTCACTCACCACCCTCTGAGTGAAAAACTTACCTCTAACATCTCCTCTGTACTTGCCCCCCAGCACCTTAAACCTGTGTCCTCTCGTAGCGACCATTTCAGCCCTGAGAAATAGCCTCTGAGAATCCACTCTATCTATTCCTCTCAACATCTTATAAACCTCTATCAGGTCGCCTCTCAACCTTCGTCTCTCCAGGGAGAAGAGACTGAGCTTTCTCAACCTATCTTCATAAGGCATACCCCCCAATTCAGGCAACATCCTTGTAAATCTCCTCTGCACCCTCTCAATAGCTTGTACATCCTTCCTATAGTGAGGCGATCAGAACTGCACACAGTACTCCAAGTGGGGTCTGACAAGGGTCCTATAAAGTTGCAGCATTACCTCCCGATTCCTAAACTCAGTTCCTCTATTAATGAAGGCCAGTACACTATATGCTTTCTTGACCATGTCCTCTACTTGTGGAGCAGATTTAAGAGTCCTATGGACCTGGACCCCAAGATCCTTCTGCTCCTCAATACTGCCAAGACTCCTACCCTTGATATTATACTGCTTCATCCCACTGGTCCTGCCAAAATGGAGCACCACACATTTATCTGCGTTGAAGTCCATCTGCCACTTCTCTGCCTAGTCTTGCATCCTATCTATGTCTCACTGCAACTTCAGATATCCCTCCAGACCATCCACAACACCACCAACCTTCATATCATCGGCGAACTTACTAAGCCATCACTCCACTTCCTCATCCAGGTCACTTATGAAAATGGCAAACAGCAAGGGTCCTAGAACAGATCTTTGGGGCACCCCACTGGTGACTGACCTCCATGCAGAAGAAGACCCATCCACAACTACTCTCTGTCTTCTGCAGGCAAGCCAGTTCTGGATCCACAAGGCCAAAGCCCCTTAGATTCCATGCCCTCTCACCTTCTCAAGAAGTCTTGCATGGGGGACCTTATCAAATGCCTTGCTGAAATCCATGTAAACCACATCCACTGCTCTTCCTTCATCAATGTGTTCAATCATATTTTCAAAGAACTCAACTAGGCTCATAAGGCACGATCTGCCCTTAACAAAGCTGTGTTGACTATTCCTGATCATATTGAATTTCTCTAAATGCTCATAAATCCTATCTCTCAGAGTCCTCTCCATCAGCTGACCGACCACTGAGGTCAGACTCACTGGTCGGTAATTGCCCAGGCTATCCCTGTTCCCCTTCTTGAAAATAGGCGCTACATCTGCAATCCTCCAATCTTCTGGAACCTCTCCCACCTCGATCGACAACGCAAAGATCATCGCCAGGGGCTCTGCAATCAATTCCTTCACCTCCCACAGTAACCTGGGGTACATCCCATCTGGACCCGGCGATTTATCTGTCTTGATGGAATTTAACAGTTCCAACACCATCTCTTTCTTAATGTCCATACATTTAATCTTTTCAGTTTGCCGCAATCCTGTAGTATAATATCCCAGATCACTTTCCACTGTGAATACTGAGGCGAAGTACTTATTAAGCACCTCTGCCATTTCTTCTGGTTCCACACAGATGTTTCCTCCTTCACTTTTATAGGTCCTATCCCGTCTCTTCTCATCCTTTTACTCTTCACATATTTGTACAATGCCTTGGGATTCTCCTTAATCCTACCCGCCAAAGCCTTCTCGTGACCCCTTCTGGCTCTTCTAATTTCCTTTTTAAGCTCCCTTCTACAAGTCTTAAATGCCTCTAGATCCTTAACACCCCCTAGCTCCCTGAACCTATTGTGCAACTTTCTTTTCTTCCTAACTAGGTCATCACAACCTTTGTGCACCACGGTTCTCTCGACCTACCAAAACCGCCTTGGCTCACCGGAACATTGTCGTGCAGAGTTCCAGAAAACATTCCTTGAAAATCTGCCACCTTCCTTCAGTACTTTTCCCCAAGAACACCTCCTCCCAGTTTACTCTTCTAATTTCCTGCCTAATGATTTCATATTTCCCCCTACTCCAGATAAACCTCTTCCTATCCTGCCTGATTCTCTCTCCAATGCTATCGTAAAGGAGATAGAATTATGATCACCGTTCCCGAGATGCTCTCCTACCGAGAGATCCGACACCTGTCCTGGTTCATTAGCCAGCACCAGGTCAAGTACAGTCTCTCCTCTCGTAGGCTTATCCACGTGCTGTGTCAGGAAACCCTCCTGAATACACCTGACAAACTCCTCACTATCCGAACCCCTTACCCTGGGAACATTCCAGTCGATGTTTGGGAAATTAAAGTCTCCCATCATGACAATTCTGTTATTTCTACATCTTTCTAGGATCTGTTTCCCTATCTGCACCTCAATGTCCCTGTCACTATTGGGCGGCCTATAAAAAAACACCCAGCAAAGTTTTTGACCCCTTGCTGTTCCTAACTTCCACCCAGAGAGACTCCGTAGACAGTCCCTCCACGACATCCTCCTTCTCTACAGTTGTGACACTGTCCCTGATCAACAGTGCCACTCCCTCACCTCTTCTACCTCCCTCCCTGTCCTTCCAGAAGCATCTGAATCCTGGCACCTGAAGTACCCAGTCCTGTCCCTGAGACATCCAAATCTCTGTAATGGCCACCACATCCAGGGTAAAGCTCTGCAACCCAAGTTCAAATCCTGCTGTGACAGGTAGTGAAATTTTAATGGAATAAAAGCTGGATATGAAAGTCAAATGTTGACATGAAAGCATTGCCGATTGTCGTAAAAACCCCTCACATTCACCAATGTTCTTTTGGATAGAAAATCTGTTATCCTTCCATGGTCTGGCCTATATATGACTCCAGAAACATAAAAATGTGGTAACTCTTCTGGGCTCAAGGATGGACAATAATTGCTGGCCCAACCAACAACACCAACATCCCAAGAATGAATATGAATGGGAAAAAGGTCAGATCAAAATTGGCTGAAAATTATTTCTGCTATTCAGTCATTGGAAGATACCCAGTTTTGTTCAAACATAACCATGACACACACACACACACCCAGTCCTGGGGCAGAAATTGTTGAAGATCATATCCCAATTTGTGGGTGGATGACTGTAATTGCAGCAAGTTTAACTGCTTGGTATTGTATGCTTTTGTCGAGCTGTTCAATCTGAGAAGGATTACGATCACCATCGAAATGAATGGCTGTCGTATCAACTTTGAAAGTTCAGAAGAAAACAGGTGGATAGCATATCAATTGAGAGGTTTGCAAAGGGGAAATGGTAGTTGCTGGGAATAGTGAGGAATTGATCGCTAAGTTGTTTAAATTGACACAAGATGTGTTGTAGTTATTTAAATTCTTACGGAGCTCAAAAAAGAGCCTGAGGCCAGAGATTATAATTTTGGAGTCATACTCAATGAATGGGATCATTTCCATTTTACATTCTGAAATTATCCAAGGTGTTTCCATCTGTTACACTTTGATTCTGATTTAATTGTGCATTTGGGACTATTTCTTAGTAACTAATTAGTACTACCTGCTGGTATCATCCATGGCCTGTGATAGACTTTGACTGTTGTTATCAACGACTTAGAATTCAGTACTGCCATTCTTTGATCTCTCATAGCTGACTGAAGTACACAGGAAAAGTTAGGGGTTGAGTATCCTCATGCTAGAATATCCAATAGTTAGACTCATTTATGTGTGTGTTGGTAAGCCTCTCAGCTGTTTTTAAAAAAAGCTAGGAAATGTGAGGTTCAGTAAATGGAGCATAATGGACTAAATATGCTTGATTTAACAATTCTCTCATTCTACAGCCAGCAGTTGAACTAACAGGAGAACTAACAGCTCAGAGAATGTAATGTATGCTGACATCTTGTCCATTTGAGTGCTGGTGGAGTGACAGAATCTCACTCTGACTCAGTGATATGCCAGTGGACTGGAGGGGGCACACAGATTGCTGCGGCTCCCATGACAGATCCAGATAGCTGTTCAGTCAGAGGGAGTGTGAGAATTTGCAGGCTGATGCCTTTGATTCAGAACACTAAAAATCGTTGGAGAAATGGCCAGATAGGGAAAAAGCAGAATTTACTTTATCAGTAAATAAAATAGAATAAACCAGTCAGTCAAGATGTGTTTTATTGAATTAACTTTCAGGAATAAAATGATGCGGTTCTAAAATCAAAAGAGCTGGACCAAAAATTTAAGAGACACCTGCAAAATTGCAATAATATTTTCACATGGTTCAATCCAAGATTTAAGATCCTTCAGCTTTGAAAAACATCTTCTGTCTATTTGATGATCCTGGTACACAGCATTTTCTTGGGATGTTTTTTCTCTTGAAGTTCAACTTCACCTCCACAGTCAGTTGAAAGGCATTGTGAAATTTAAGAAAAAGCAGCTGCTTTGAGATTTTTAAGTCATTAACTGTGGGCTTTGATGTAATAATGGCCAGATTTCTCCTACCTTGCCCGTGGCTGGGATTCTCCAGCTGCTGTGAATAGAGCTGTGCTGAGCATCAAATTCTCCATTCTCACTGGCAGCAATGGTGAGGCATGCAAGGCCAGAGAATTCCCACTAAGATCTTTAGTTGCTTTCTTGGGAAATCCTTGCAATGTGGATGATATATTTAATTGGAAAAAAAAAAATGCCTCCCTTAGCCTGCTTCTGCAGTGCAGTTTTTTATGACTATTTGGCCCATCGTGTTTGCGCCTAACTTTCCAGTGGAGTATCCCATTCAGACCTACCCCCATAACCCACATTTCGTCTGTTGTTCACCCTTAACCTACATAGTTTTGGACATTAAGGGGCTTTAACATGACCAGTCAACCTAACCTGCATTTTTAGACTATGGAAGGAAAGCGGAGTACCCAGACGAAACCCACACAAACACAGGGAGAACATGCAAACTACACACGGATAATAACCCAAAGCTGGAAGTGGTCCTTTACAGTGTGAGGCAACAGTGCTAACCACTGTGCCACCCCTGGCAGCGCAACAATTGCCAAATTGAGCTGAGGATCTGTATGTTCTGCCTCCTTGTTAGATTATTTTGTCTCCTTCTCATTGCATTTCACCTTTCTCTGCATGGAATTTTCTGGCCATTCCTGCCAGTGCCAGCATCTGGTTCCTCCACTGACGGCCCCCACACACCACCCCCTGTCACAGGTTCCCCCATGGCAGAAGGTGTGAACAACGGGAAACACAATTGACAGCAGCGGGACTGGAAGATCATGTCATTGGCCAATGGCACGCCATATCCACTGCTGCAAAACACACTGCAGCGGATGAGGAAAACCCTGTCTGTTGTTTCTAATGCATTGTCTCAATAGGAACCGATTACTACAAACGCTTTGATCATCTATTTCTAGTTTCTCTATTTCTAGTTTCAACTGAAAGAACATGCAACAACCCGAACTTCATAGAATCATAGAATCCCTTCAGTGCAGAAGGAAGCCATTCATCCAATTGAGTCTGCACCTACACAATCCCACCCAGACCCTATTCCTGTAACCCCATGTATTTACTTTGCTCATCTCCCTGATACTAGGGTCAATTTGGCATGGCTAATCAACCTAACCACATCTTTGGATTGTGGGAGGAAACCAGAGCACACGGAGGAAACCCGTGCAGACTCCACAGAGCCAATAACTCGAGACTGGAATTGAACGCAGGTCCCTGACACTGAGAGGCATCAGTGCTAACCAACTGTGCCACCGTGCTGCCCAACTTTGCAAACATTTGCCCATTTTTCAGAAGAGACAGAATCCCCTTTTCCAAGAATACTCATTCCTCACTAAAACGTTATTGTACTCCGAACACCTACACTCAGATCATTGTTTTCATTTGTAAGCAACAACAATTCATTCTCATTGCATATAACACCGAAAACTGGAGAAGTAATTTGGTTACATTTGATTTGAAATCCCATGAATAAGAGTGCAATTATACATTAATAAAGTGGTAATTACAATACTAATTCATGCCAATACCTTTGTAATTACATAGCATCTCATTATGATTGAACATGTTGGTTTCCGCTAATTAATATATCAATGTCCATGTCCTTGCCTTATCATTAAATTGTACATTAAATGCATTACTGTGTGTTATTACAACAAATGAGTTATGTAACAAATATTCAAGCACATTAATTGGATACAATGGTTTTGAAATGATTGATATTTTCGAAGAAAAAAGCATTAATTAATACTTAATATCTCCTGTAAAATATATGAAATACTGAAAACCTGATGGTTATAAGAGGATAGCAGTTGAAATGAGGACTTCAGAAGATGTTAAGAAATATGATAGTACATTCTGAAATCAGCCTCGGGATCTGTTGTCAACCTCTACACCTAGTTTGAAACTGTTATGTGCTATTTTTCTATCGTACTGCAGATTCTTGTCAACACAATGCCTGTGTCCAGAGTAGAATGGTAATGATTATTGTTGATTGAATGAAAGTTCCATGACTCAGTGTAGAAGTTCCTTCATGAAATATTTTAATGAATTTATTTTCAATGATGAACTCACATAACCAGCCCCGTTATATTTGTTGAATATTTTAAGTTTAAGTTAATAATTTTAAGATTTTTTAGTAGTGTCACAAGTAGGCTTACATTAACACTGCACTGAAGTTACTGTGAAAATTCCCTTGTCGCCACACTGTGGCACATGTTTGGATACACTGAGGAAGAGTTTAGCATGCCCGGTGCACTTAACCATCATGTCTTTTAGAGTGTGGGAGGAAACTCATGCACCTGAAGGAAACCTAGATAGACATGGGGAGAATGTGCAGACTCCACCCAGACAGTAACCTAAGCTGTGAGTCAAAGCTCGATCTCTGGCACTGTGAGGCAGCAATGCTAACCACTGTGCCACTGTGTCCTCCTTAAACTTTAATTAGGTGACACAGTAGTTAGCCTCACAGCATCAGAGACACTGGTTTGATTCCTGGCTTGGGTCACCATGCGGAGTCTGCAAGTTCTCCCTGCGTATGTGTTGGCTCCCTCCTGGTGCTCCGGTTTCCTCCAAAAGTCCAAACAATGTGCTGATTAGATGCATTGGCCATGCAAAATTCTCCCTTGGTGTAACCAAACAGGTACAGGAGTGTGACGACTAGAGGATTTTCACAGTAAGTTTGTTGCACTTTTCATGTAAGCGTATTTGTGGCACTAACAAATAAACAAACTCTAAAGTGCAAACATCATCTATGCTAAGAATGGTCTTTTATATGACTTTCAGTCACAGCACTCCCTAATCTGTACGCAAATGCAGAAAAGGGTACTTAACTTCATCCATAAAAGGTACCAAAAACTGGGGTCATGAGATCAGCAGGCCAAGTGAAGCAGTTTGGCTTTTTTCTGCTTTTTCTGCTTTTTCCCTATCTGGCCATTTCTCCAACGATTTTTAGTGTTCTGAATCAAAGGCATCAGCCTGCAAATTCTCACACTCCCTCTGACTGAACAGCTATCTGGATACAAGAATTGTATTTTATTTTAACTAAAATTGTTGATTTGCTATCAAGTCATTCTGAATTGTGATTAATTTTGATAAAGGAAGCGCAAGTTGAAGACAATGACAAATATCAATGAGATTCACAGGAGCTCTCAAAAAAAAACAAAATTCTCGAAACTTAATTCAATTAGGAATCTCATAACCACTGAAATACTTTTGTTATCCCTTTGGTAAAATAGAGATTTTTAAAAATACATTTGCATCAAACATTCCTAACTAATGTACCAGTCAATTTACTAATTTATCTGTCTATTGGTTAAATTACACATTTTATCATACACTTCATTGCATAGCTATTTAATTATTATATCCAATAGTAATGCAGTCAGTCCCAATGAAATTAATTGCGAGTACAAGTAGGAATTAGTTTTCTAATTAGCATGTTATCCATGTGTAGTTGCCAAGTTATTCATGAAATTCCAAATGAGCTGTTACTGCGAACCCTATATTAGAGAAACCTTATTTGGTGCCTAATTTATAACAGTGTGAAATACTTCAAACGTATTTTCAATACTAAGTGTTCTACTATGTGTATTTTTTTAATCAAAGTATCATCATATATGTATTTTCAGCTCAATAACCAATATTCTGTCTCAGAAAATCAATTTTCTTAATTCATATCATACACAGTGTTTGTTCAGTTTTACAGAGAGTGCTCCCAGAGTGGCTGGAAACGTTAACATGTGGATTAGGTCCCTCAGAGCTGTTGCGATATTGATATAAGTCCCTAAATTCCTAGCAGCTGAGTAGTGTTGTAGTTGCAGCTAAAATAAAATGTTCCAAAGTAGAAGAATGTTCACGTTGACTAATTACGGCATCAAGCGCCAGCATCGAGCTATCCCAGAAAAGGGGAAAAAGCCTTACATTGTCATTCTGGAATAGGATCAGCTTATCATTTGTGTAGCACAGTGGTTAGCTTCAAGATGCAACTTTTTTTTGTAAGAAGGTAATTATTAGGTTTGATGTGGAGTGATATGCTACGACAAAGCATCAAAACTCTGCTGAAGTGTCTATCCCTATATATCAGTAACCTATCCTGCCTCAGCCAAGCAACAGGGCACACTTTTTGTTTCTGAAGGCTAACGTAATTGGCCATTCAGAAACCATCTGACCATACAGCGATGCACAGAATCAAAAACGTTACTTCTTATTCAATGTGTGGTCTTCAATATGGCATCCCTTTAGCAAGTTTGCAGAAAGCTGTCATGACTCCGAGACTCTAAGGCAGTGCAGATCAGTCCCACACACATGGCAAACAGTTTCAGAATTTGAGGTATCACTTTTTTTGATAGCTTCACTCATTCATTTCATTCTATTCAGGTGCGTTATGTTTGTCAGCAGGCACTGTCTCAAGAGCAGACTATGGAAGCAGAGACAACATCATAGCAACTGTGTGGTCAGTTTCCAAAGCAGGCTTCTGAGGGAGAGGATGGAAACAAGTGGTTTTGGTTCATTCAGATGCAAATGAGATTGCTTTCTGAAAGAAATTAACATTTTGTGATACAGGATATATACAATTTGAAATGTGATCAGTATAACATGTCAGCTCTTTCCTCCAGCACAGGGGGTCAAGTATATACTGACACCAACAAAATCCTCAGAAAATCAGGGAGGCTGGAAGGGAAGGGATGGGGGCGCTTAGTGTTTTGAGTCATTCTATTTTGCAGTGGTGTTACACTTGGGCTTGAGAGTACTGGAAAGGCAGTGGATTCTCAGTCCCTATTTCTTTGCATATTGGTGGGGTTTTTTTTCCATTATTCATCTTTAGTAAGGCCATGACTTGTCACTTGGGACTGTTGTCAATGTATTTTCTTCATGTCTAATGTGCTGAAGTCAATTTTAATAGGCTATATTGCACTTGCTGTGAGCCAAAGTGTGATTCTTGTTGAAATATTTCAGGTAACTTGATGATGAACTTTGGTACTATTGACACAGAGAAATTGGTCCAGTTTGCAAAAAATGTTCTTCACGTCTTAAACTTCTGTAAAGAAAAACATGCTGACATCATAAAACCATTACATTAAGCAACAATTGTAAAATATTCAACACCATTCTCAGATACTGCAGCAAGACCTGGACATATTCCAGCTTGGGCTGAGAAGTAGGAAGTAATATTCACACTGCACAAGCTCCAGATGATAACCACCTCCAACAACAGAGAATCTAACTATCTCTCCGAGAAAATTATCATAACTGAATTTTCCCGCTATCAACATTCTAGAAGTTGTTATAACCAGAAACTGAACGAGACAGCCGTATAAATACTGTGGCTACAAGAGGATGGGCGTTCCGCAGTGACTGTAACACTACATTCTGCACTCTCTGCTTTCCTTCTCTACGAATGGTATGCTTTGTCCATATTGCATGCAAGAAGCAATATTTTTTACTGTATACTAATGTATGTGACAATAATAAATCAAATCAAATCAGTGAGTAACTTACATCCCAAAGCTTGTCCAACATCTACAAGGCACAAGTTAGGAATGTGATGGAATACTTTGCACTTGGCTGAATGAGTACAGCCCAATAACATCTCCTCCTATCTTGGTTCATCCGTTGCTAAATCCCTCATCTGTTCCTTTGTTAGCTTTCAACTTGGCTGTTGGAACATACTTCACACGTTTTACCCTCCTTGTACCAACTCTTCTTCATCCATCACCTCTGTGTTCACTGACCCTCATTGACTCTCAGTTAAGCAATAGGGTTGATTATGAAATTCTCATCCTGATTTTCAATTCCTCGTCAATCCCTTTCCAATAACCTCCCCTGGTCTTCCGATCTTTTCAATTCTGACCTCTTGATTAGAATAGTGTTTTGAATGTTCATGGCTTCACCATTGGTGATCTTACTTTCAGCTGCTGAGTTCTGAAATTTCCTTCCTCAACCTCTCTACTTCCCCTCCTTTAAAGATGCTCCTTCAATCTCAGATCTCTGAAGCTTTTGGTCAACTATTCAAACATCTCCTTAAGTGGTTGAGCGTCAAGTTTCACTTTTGAAGCTCTCGTGAAGGACCTTGGGATGCTTTATTCTGTTTAAGATATTGTGTAAACATAGGTTGTTGTTTTGTCTATCTACCTTTAATCATGTTTTTCTGCATTCTAACAAACAAGATGAATTTAGACATTTCATACTTATTGACTGCTGGGTTTTATGATTCAAATAGGCATGCACATTGAGTGAAGCTAAAGAGTGGGAGCTTCTAGTCCTGTGCACTAACAGGATTTACCAGTGCCGCCAAAGTCAATGGACATTTGGCTGGCTTGTGGTCACGCTGTAGTGGAGTCTGGAAAATTCTATCCAAAGTGACTATTATTGGGACATAGACAGGATGCAAGACTGGGCAGAGAAGTGGCAGATGGACTTCAATGCAGATAAATGTGTAGTGGTCCATTTTGGCAGGAATAATGGGATGAAGGAGTACAATATAAGGGGTAGGAGTCTTAGCTGTGTTGTAGAGCAGAAGGATCTCGGGGTCTGGGTCCATAGGACTCTTAAATTGGCCTCGCAGGTGGAGCAAGTGGTCAAGAAGGCGTACGGTGTACTGGCCTTCATTAATCGAGGAATAGAGTTTAGGAGTCAGGAGGTAATGATGCAGCTCTATAAGACTCTTGTCAGACCCCAGTTGGAGTATTGTGCGCAGTTCTGGTTGCCTCATTATAGGAAGGATGTAGAGGCTATTGAGAGAGTTCAGAGGAGATTTACAAGGATGCTGCCTGGATTGGGAGGCAGGCCTTATGAAGATAGGTTGAGGGAGCTGGGACTCTTCTCACTGGAGAGACGTAGGTTGAGAGGCGACCTGATAGAGGTTTATAAAATGTTGAGAGGAATAGATAGGGTGGACTCTGAGACTATTTCCCCGGGCGGAAATGGTCACTACGAGAGGACACAGATTTAAGGTGCAGGGAAGCAAATACAAAGGAGATGTCGGGTAGGTTTTTCACTCAGAGGGTGGTGAGTGAATGGAACCGACTGCCATCGGAGGTTGTTGAGGCAAACTCACTGGGGTCTTTTAAGAGAATTCTGGATGAGTATATGGAAAAGAATAGGATAGGGGGTTATAGATAGGTCTGTGGATTGGTAGATGTGATCGGCGCAACTCGTGGGCCAAAGGGCCTGTTTGTGCTGTATTGTTCTATGTTCTATGTTCTATTATATGAAATGTTCTATTATAGCTAGGATATACTGATCCCAATGAAATGGATGTCTCTCGATAGCAATGTTGGAGTCATGTTTAGGAGCTCCATGCCCACTCTGTAACCTGATTAAATGACATCCCGAGGCTTTGTTCATTGTGGCCGGTGACTTTAGTCAAACCAAGCTTAAGAGTGTCCTACCAAGATATCACCAATACACCTCCTGTTCCAAGAGAGGCCCAAACATCCGAAACCATTACGACACAAATATCAAACATTCCTCCTGCTCTATCGGTTGCTCACATTAGGATAAATTAGACTAAAAGGTGGTGCTACTGCTCCCAGCTTACATGCAGAAACTGAAATGGGAGAATCCATTGGAAAAAACGGTGCAGTATTGGTCTGTGGAATTGGATGATCTTCTACAGAACTGCTTAGAGTTAGTAGCCTGGACCATACTTAAAAACTCTGTGACCAGCCTGAATGAATACGCCACTACAGTAACTGACTTCATTAGTAAGCGTGTAGGAGGCTATGCATCAAAGAAGCAAATCTGCACATTTCCCAACCAGAGATTATGGATGAACAGAGATATTCACTGCCTGCTGAAGTCCAAGTCTGAGGCATTCAAATCAAGCAACATTGACCTGTACAAGAAAGCAAGACAAGATTTAAAGAGATTCATCAAAGATGTCAAAAGCCAGTACCGGACCAAGCTAGGCTAGCTACACAGACCCCCACCAACTATGGCAAGGTCTGCAAGATGTAACAGTCTACAAGATGAAGGCATGTAAATCGCCAGCACTAATGCACCTTTCTCTGATGAGCTCAATGCATTTTATAATCATTTTGAGTAAGAGGTCAGCAAAAGCATCTCTTTACCCTGGAAGACTGTGTCTGAAGTCACCATTGTAGATGTCAGAACAGCTTCCTCGAAGGTCAACCTACGGAAAGCGACTAGCGTGGATGGGGTATCCAAACAAGCATCAAATCTTGTGTGGACCAGCCGGCAGAGCTATTCTCAGATATCTTCAATCTCTCAACAACATGCGAGGTACCTATCTGCTTCAAGAAGATTACCATCATCCCAGTACCGAAAAAAAGCCAGGCAGCCTATGGGATTATCATCCCATGGCTCTGACGTCCATCATTATGAATGCTTTGAAAGGTCAGTCATGGCACAAATCAATTCCAGCCTCCCTGATTGCCTGGATCTACTACAGTGGATCTACTACAGTTCACCTACTGCTGCAATAGGTCCACAGGAGATGCCACATGACCTGCACTCAGTCCTGGAACATCTGGATAACAAAAATACCGATGTCAGATTCCTTTTTATTGATTAACTATCTCTTACCCCATGTCAGGATTGCTTTGTCATGTAGTGTGCAAGAACCAATACTTTTCACTGTGTACTAATACGTGACAATAAATCAAATCAAATGAAAGGATGTAGTATGAATAAACCAGACTGCCCAGCAATGTGTGTGGAATATTTTCCATGTGAGAAAATTGGATAGTTCAAGCATTTGTTTAAATCCAGCAATTTTAATTGAAGTTGACAATCAGAAAGCATATATTTTTTCTGAGAAATGGAAAGTCAAGAACAAGATGCATCCGTAGAGTTCCTTGGGGAGTAGATCATCTTAATCCAGAGAAAGTATTAAGTAGATGTCAGGGGACGTCTATAGTCTGCCTACTCGGTCATATAGCTGAAGATCAAGATGGAGGAGCACATCTCACAAACATAATGGAAGCTGTGATGACATCAATGGAAAGAAAACATATGGTGTTCCTGAAAAAACCTATGAAAGCAGCTTGTGAAACATTGATGGAGGTGGTACACACTGGGGAGAGGTAATGACCAAACTTTATGAACAATACCAACACTTACCCCACCCATTCGACTGTCTTGAGGACCTGCAGAAAGAATAGCAGTGGGAGTTTTGGAAATGCCATTTTCTCTGGCACTGAGCAGCATCAAGTCTTCACAAAAAAGAACCTAAGTTTCAGATTAATTCCTTTTTATATATAGAAGGTCCAGGAGCAAACAACGTTCTCCTAAGGCAAGAGATGCAGGTATCTACTGTGGAGTAGAATTCCATCATTAAAGTCTTTGACATCTATTTTAGCCTCAAGCAAAATTTAATAATTGAACAGGCATGTTTTAATCAGCACTCTCAAAGACCTGAGTGACTGAATGAACTATTCCTAACAGACCTGTATCGCGTATCTCGTCCCTGTGGGTAGAGTGCGAAAGGACAAGATAATCTCTGATCGTATAGTCGTGGGAAGCTGGAATAAAAAAACTCTCCAACTTTTTGTAGACCAAAGATGATCTTACATTGGTTAATCAGTCAGGTGTACAAGGGCAGAAAACTCCAAGCTGGCAGCCATTTTGAGATGTTTGTGTTGAGGTAAAAACCCATCATCAATGCCAAGACTGCCCAACAAGGGACATGGAATGTTTCCCATGTGGGAAAGCTGGACATTTCCAGTATTTCTTTATCCCAGCAATTTTGGTTGAAGTTAACAACCAGAAGTATGCAATAATTTTTTTTCTTAGAAATGGAAAGTCAAGAATAAGATGCAGCCATAGAATTTCTTGGGGAGTCTTAATCCAGACATTGCTCAGTAACAGTCAAAGTTCAAGGTTTCATTACTATTTTTCAAATTGATCATGCACCAGCTGTCGACATAATTGCACATGACCATTGCTTCACCAATGACCGTTTATCCATCAGTCATCAAGTTACAAGGTCCAGGTTTAAGCTTATTTATTTATTGGTGTCACAAGTAGGCTTACACTGACACTGCAGTGAAGTTACTGTGAAAATCCTCTGGTTGCCACACTTTGGTGCTGGTTCAGGTACACAGAGAGAATTGACCAATGCCCCCAATCAGCACATCTTTCAGACTCTGGGAGAAAACTGGAGCTCCGGGAGGAAACCCACACAGACATGGGGAGAACGTGCAAACTCCACACAGTGATCTGAGCTGTGAATTAAACTTAGGTCCATGGTACTGTGAGGCAGCAGTGCTAACCACTGTGTCATCGTGCCACAGGACAGCAATGATCTTCCAGTCAAAGGCAAGATTACTGTTGTACTTAATGACAAAGGATGACAGATCATTGATTTTCTTTATATTCTTCTTATATTCTTCATAGTCAGCATATAATCATGTTGAGGTTGATACACTTCTTAGAGTTATCATTAAATGATCTGATATCTAACATTGGAACATTTGAGTGGTTGTGATCTTACTGCCTGTTCACCCCACACTCCGGCGAGTTAAAGATCATTCATCTTTGAAATTTCTTCCCAGAGCTCTTTGAGAGAGCAACAAGTTCCCTCCGAGAATCCTAAATCTTTCACTTCAAGTCTCAGAAGATCCAAGGATCAATTCTCTTCCTACTTTTCTTTTTGATAGGTCTTTCATGGAAAAGTTGTCATTGTTTTTGCAGTTCAGTCATTCTGAAATTTGCAGCTTCGCTAAAAGTAATACTGATAAAATGTTGTCCTCTTCTATGGCTGATGATGCTCTGCAGATATGGAGGAAAGCTCTCGTGTCTCTAAGCTATCTTCCCGAGACTGAATCGCCCAGAAATGTGACTTGGAGAGGGATAAATTAGGAGTTGAAATTGAGTAGATTCTCCAATTGTAAAAAAGGAATGACAGAAATGAAATGTAATTAAAGATATATGTTTATGCTGTCGAAAAATAAAAAAGTACTTGGGGAAGGTTTAATGTAAAAGGTGAGCTATGCTAATGTCAGATATCTATGGTGATGGACTAGTAAGTCATGGGTTAGATTAGAGAGAGATTGGATTCAGGCCTACAGTAGGAGGTGCTTAATCTATAACCATAATAAAAAAGATACCAGAGCACGCCTACATGCTATCTGCTAACCAAAATGCACACCAAGGGTAGAATCTTCCCCTCCAGCTAGGGACTGGCATGTGACAGGTGGGGGAAAAAGATTTAGCTAGAGTCAAAAAAGTCAGTTTTTTGACATTGGGAAATGAATTTGGAATCCTGTTCTCCCGATTATTATGATGGGATAATGCTGGGCCAAGTTTCCCACTAATCTAGATTGGGAATGCTTCTGCATCTCATGAATGCTCAATACTAGACCAACAGACTGGAATCTTGCTCCTCGGTTAAATGTTCCAGGTATTTTATTCTTTCAATTTCATGGTCCAACATGATGATGAGCACAAGGAAGGAGACTTCCAGGACTTACTGGCCATTCCAAGCTGACTTCCTCATTCTCAAAGACTGCTTTCCCATGGTAGGAGATGCTCATGAAGGAAATGGTGCCAATGTGAAATGCACAGCGGGGGGTGGAAGTTCCAAAGTTTGGAAGGCATGAAGGGGAGGTAGAAGATGACAAAGTCAAGAGTGGAGTAGGATGGAATGTCTGTTGAAGAGAGCAGGGGAGTTGTGCACACTCAGTGTTTTACAAGGAGGGTTCTGAGGAATCAATGGTGGAATCCTGGCGTGAGTACTGAGGACACTGATGGTAAGAGGGAATGTTTACAATGAGAGGGGGAAGTGGAAATGGGGGAGAAGCTGATTAGTGTTGAGAGGAAGAGAAAGTTGGTGGAGGGGATTTGATAGAAGGTGAATGCAATTTTTGCACCAATGCAGCTCACCAACAAGGCAACAATCCCAATGAGCAATTATCATACATCAAACTGGGAGGAGGGTTTTCTGGGGTGGGTGGTCTTGAGGTTTACTATCTACAACATGTACTGCAGGAACTCCCCAAGGGTCACTGGGCAAAACCTTCCAAACCCATGACTGTTACCATCCAGAAGGACAAGGGCAGCAAAAACTCAGGAATATGACCAGCTGGAAATTCCTCTTAAAGTAACTTACTATCCTGATTTGGAAATATATAACCATTTCTTGTCTGTCACTTGGTCAACATCCTGGGACTATGCTCTAACAGCACTGAGAGTATAGTTCTCTGATTCCTTCAGCGCTTTGGGAAAGCAGCTCACCACCACCTTCTCAAGGGCACGAAAAGTGTTGCCCTCACCAATGACGCTGGTGCTCATGTCCCATGACAGAATAACAAAAGAAATGGTAACTGATGTGAGCTTGGAATGAGCTTTCCTGAACCATGTGGGTATACTTGCAGTCCATGTGCTGCAAGTATACCCACATGCTGGTTGGGGAATGAGTTCCATGATTTTGACTCAGCGACAGTGAAGGAACAGTGAAGCAGTTCCAAGTAAGGATGGTGAGTGATTGGAGGGGAATTTCCACGTGGTGTTGTTCCCATGTACCTCTTGCCTTTGTCATTTTAGGTGGTAGAGACCAAAAGTTTAGAAAGTGCTATCACAGGAGTCTTTGTGAGTTGCTGCAGCTACATCTTGTAGATGGTATACACTAGTGCCATTTTGCATTGGAGGAAGTCAATGTCGAAGGCGGTGGTTGGAATGAGTAGAAGGTTCACTTACCCATGGGGAGTAGATCAAATCATTCATCCCCTTTCTACTCTGCAGCCTGATGCTCTTTTGGACTCCAATGAGTGTCGCCTACCTTGGCAGCCTCCTCTCAGGCTTCCAGGGTCAAATGGGGGAGGTGAATTGTCGCCATCCCTTAGAAAGAGGACCTCCCACTTTCCCTCAGCTGCGTGGACAAGAATCTGTAGGAAGACATCGCTGAATGTGGTTGGAGGTTGGGGATTGTTACCTTCTCCTTGAAATTTCTTCTGAGTCTCTAAAGATCCTGATGCAGGAACTGAATGCTGTCTGGGTGCCCTTTAAATCTGGCATGGGGTATGACGATGGGGCAGGTGACTTCCTGCTTGCCCTGATACACCGCTTTCTCGAGAGCAATTAGCCACGTGCAATAAATGCTGGTGCAGTCAGCGATGCCTACATCCCATGAATGAATTTTAAAAAACACATGGCGAGTTGGAAAATACAATGACACGTTGCAGTCTGATTTATGGAGATTCATTGAGTTATCACAGAATATTGGACAATTTTGGAAAGTTGCCCAGCATAAGCAACCAAGTTTATTTGGTGAGATTTGTTTGGCATGAAAATGACAGCCTCCAGAATTGGTGCATGGGGTGGAAATAAAGAACTGTGAGCAAAGCTCAGGAAGCATTGCCTGGAATGCTAAGTGCAAGCAATGGCAGCTTAGTACGTCTCACTCCGAACTCTGGAAATGGAGGTAGGGATTCCTGGGACACAAGTCATTTGGCACGGGAAGGGAAACTAGAATATTATAAGAAAAGAACAGGAATAAAATCAGAAGACAGAAAGGTGTAAACAGCAATAAAATTATAAACATAGCCAAACTTGCAGGCTGCAGATTCAGGAAAATGGCAAAAATGATAAATGAGTCATTACATTATCTTCACATCAGTGTCTACAATGTAACTAAATAAGGCTGGCGAAATGTCGGTGCGAATTTCTGAGTTGAATTATAGTGTAATTGTGTTAACAGGTGTTTTACTCAAACAGAGCCAGGAATGGGGAGTTCTTTTAAAAATGAAAATAGAAAATGCTGGAAATACTCAGTAGGTCAGGAAGTATCTGCAATGAGAGGAACAGAATTATTGTGTGGAATTTTATGGCCTCACTCATCCCAAAACTGTAAAATCCAACCTGAAGTCAACAGATCTTTCCATTGTCTCCTCACCTGCTCCAAATCCCGTGGTAGATGAGCAGTAAAATTCCAGCCGTTATTTGTGGTGTTTCATCAGGAAGGTCCTCAATCTTAAATATCGGGCAGAATTTAATGTGGGTGGCTTGGGATGAGCCTGCTGATGGAAGAACCAGTGGGAAATTCCTGTCAACTCTCAAGGGACATCTAATGCTTTTTAAGTGCATTCAGGCACTTAAGTGGATAGCATCTGGTTTCCGACTGAACTAAGGCCCCATTGAGGTAGAAATTCCACCCGAGAGCCAATCACCTGACAGTGCCACCAACAGCAGATCCCACTGCCAGTAATTCAGTGAAGTCTTCACCAGAGATTATCACTGGACCCCTGGAGATAGATTATTTTTAAATCATTTATGGGACATGGGCATCACTGCATGGCCAACATTTATTGTCCAGCCCAAAAGCACCTCAACATTTCTTACTAAGTCGCACACAATTCCGATTTGGCAATATATCTCAATTCCTTCATCATCAACAAGTTGGAATACCCTACTTAATGGAGAGCCTTCATCACAAACTGCAGTGGTTAAAGGTGGCAAATCAACATCACCTTCTCAGCAGAGATGCCCACGTCTCATGAAGTTAAAAAAAAACTGTTCTTCTATTTTGCCATCCTCTCTATGTCTTCCCGATGCTGATAATTTATGAAGTTTCATACCATCTGCAAACTTTATAACGTTGTTCCCTCCATCAAAGTCTATGACATTTGAAAAAAAAATAACATCAGCTAATATTCTGGGGACCAGGGTTTAAATCCCATCACAGCAGATGGTGGTATTTGAAATCAATAAAAATGTCTGGAATGATTGATCATGAAACCATTGTCAATTGTTGGAATTAACCCATCTGGTTCATTGATGGCTGGTTGAATTAGTTTTTCTGGTCAGTGGTGTGCCACAGGATGTTGATGATAGATTCCACATTGCTGAAGTCAGGAGAGATATTTCAAGTCTGTATTGTTAGAGATGGTCATTGGTTGGCATTTGCATGGGATAAATATTACAAGCCAGTTATCAGATCAAGCCTGAAAATTAGTTAGGTCTTCTTCCATTCAAATGGAATGGAATACTGTCATTGTTAATGAACATCCTGATAATAGATGAAAGGGCTTTGTTGAAGCAAGCACAGACAGATGAGCACAGGACACCAACCTGAGGAATTCCTGCAGCAATATCCAAGGATTGAGATGATCAACCCCCAACAACCACAACACCTTCCTTTGAAATGAATACAACTAGAGAGATTTTCCCTCTGATTCCCAATGATTTAAAATTTACAAGAATCTCTTGATGGAATATTTCATCAAAAGCTGGGATGATGTCGATGACACTTGGCACTTCTCGTTGAAAGTATGTGCAATACTTCAGCATTATCATTTTGATTTTACATTCTGATCTTTCCCATTGGTGAGAATGAGAATGTTTATGCAGCTTCCCCCACCAGTGCACAATTTAATTGTCTGCCATCATTCACATTTGGATGTGGCTGAGCTGCAGACCTTTGATCTGATCTGTTGGTTGTGGGGTTTCTCACTTCATTGGCAAGTTGTTTCTGTTTTTTGTAGATCTGTAGACCTGTGTTATGGCTTCACCAGATTGATACCTCATTTTTTCAATACACCTGGTAATGCACATCACATGCTACTTTATCCTCATTGGACCAGGTTTAGTCCCCTGGCTTCATAGTAATTATGAGGATTAGATTGGGTTGTTACGTTCCCAATTATATTGGAATACAATTCTATGCTGCAGATGTTCAGTGACTCATGGATGCCTTGTTTTGAGCTGCTATATCGGCTCTGAATCTATTTAGCTTGGTTGCAGTGCCGCATAACACAATGGAGGTGTCTTTAGTGTGAATATGAAACTTTGTATCCACAAGTATGTGCAGAGGTCATTCCTATCAATATAGTTATGGACAGGTGAATCCACAACAGGTGAGGATGAGAACGATAGACGGTTCCCTTGCTTTGGCTCTCTTGCCATTTGCTGCAGACCCAATCTGACAGATCTGACTTTCAATACTCCAATTAGTGAGTAATAGTGCTTTTGAACCAGAACTGGTTGTAGTCTATGAAATCCCCCACCCAGAGGACTTATCGTGCGTTTGTGCCGCTTCGTGCTGGGCTTCAACATGGATAAGGACTGAGATTTGTCAGGTTTCAGGGAGGATGATAATCATCAGGTTATTCCGTTGTCCATATTTGACCCGCTAACTTCATGATGTGCAGAGTCAACGTTGAGGACTCCAGGTCCAATCTCTCTGTATTGTATATCACGTGCTACCATCTCTTGTGGTTCCATTTTGCCAGTGGGACAGCACATACCCACGAATGGCACTGCTAAATCTCAGATTTTGGCTAAAAGGTATGATTCTACGAGCATGACCGTATCAGGCTGTTGCTTGTCTCATCTGTGGGACAGTTCTCCTAATTTTGGAACAAGGCTCCAGGTGGTAGTTAATGAGCAAAATTTTACAGAGTTAACTGCCTCAATCTGGCACTTAAGTTGTCATTGAGCAATGAGTTCAGTTTTATCCTTGTTTTGTAGCAGTTTGGCACAACCTAGTGGCTTGTTCAGCCCTTTCAAAGAGCAGTTAAGAGTGAACTACATTGCTGTGGGTCTAGGTTTGTCTCTTGACGAGACCAGGCACTGACTAGAGATGTTTACCTTGAAGACCTTGGTGAACCAGATAGATTTTCATGATTATCTAGTAGTCTCATGGTAACCATAGCTTTCATATCAGTTTTTGTCAAATCAATGCAGAAAATGTAAAGTGAAGCACTTTGGGAAATCTAATGTGGAAATACTGGATATGACAAGTGGCAAGATTTTTAAAATGTTTTCATGGGCAGAGAGATTTTAGTGTCCAGAGAGCAGAGAAATTTTGCTGGTCTGATATACAAATACTTAAAGATGGTAGGGCAAGTTGATAAGTTGATTTAAAAAACACATGAAATATTTTATAATTGGAGGAATCAAATATGTTTACAAACATATGGACAGTTCCATGTTATTGGAACTGTCCAGGCATAAGGAGAGTATTTCATTACACTCCTGATTTGTGATTCCTTAATGGTTGACAGGCTTTGGAGAGTCAGGAAATGAGTTGCTCATTGTGATATTCCTGACCTCTGATCTGCACATGTAGCCAAATTAGGAATAGACGTCGACCACTGGGTTCTTGAGCCTGTTCCACCATTTGATACCATCGTGCATGATCTGATTTTGGTGTCGGCTTAACTTTGCTGTTTATCCCATAATGCCCTTTGAGTATGTTATCAGCCTAGAATCTATTTACATTTGTCTTAAAAATATTCAAAGTTCCTGCCTCCATTGCTGCCAAGGGAGAGTTGGGCAGTCTCACGGTCCTGTGATAAGAAAGATTTCTTCTCATCTGCCATCTTCAATGGGTCCCCCTTTTGGAGGGATGTGAGCTTTGCTAGCTAAGCCAGCATTCATTTTCCATCCATGTTTGCCCTTGAGAAGGTGGTGGTGAACTGCCTAACTGCCTTCTTGAATCACTGCAATCGATGTGGTGCAGGTACATCCATAGTGCTGTTCGGGAGAGAGTTCCAGGAGCTTGACCCAGTGACAGTGAATGATCGGTGACATAGTTCCAAGTCAGGGCGGTGAGTGAGTTGGCGGGGAATTGGTAAGTGGTGATGTTTCCTGGTATCTGCTGCATTTGTTCTTCCAGGTGGTCATGGGTTTGGAACGTGCTGATGAAAGAGCTCCTGTTGAGTTCCTGCATTGCAGCTTGTGGGCGATACATACTATCATTGCTAAACCTCAGTGGTGGAGGAAGTGGATGTTTGTGGAAAATGCAGCAATCAAGTGGGATGCTTTGTCCTGGATGATGTCAGACTCTTCTTGAGTGTTATTGGAACTGTCCAGGCATATGGAGAGGATTCCGTTACACTCCTGACTTGTGACTCCTGAATGGTTTGACAGGCTTTGGGGAGTCAGGAGATGAGTTGTTCATTGTGATATTCCTAACCTCTGATCGGCGCACGTAGCCACAACATTTATATGGCGATTCAATTTGTGGCCAATGGTAACCCCAGGTTGTTGACAGTGGGGAATTCAATGATGAAAATTCTTTTGAATATCAAGGGGTTATGGTTTGATTCTGCCTTGTTGGAAATGGTCATTACCTGACATTTGTGTGGCATGAATGTTAGTTACCACTTGTCAGCGTAGGCCTGGATATTAGCCAGGTCCTGCAGCATTTTGACATGACTGAGTCAAAAGGGGGGAGGAGATGGTCGAGTGATACTATCTTTGGACTATTAATCCAGAAATTTAGCTAATGTTCTGGGGACCCAAATTTGAATCCTGCCTTGACAGATGGAGCAATCACCACAGGCTACAGATTTAATATCATCAACAAAAATATCAAGAAGGGTGATGAAGAGAAAGATTTCACTGAGAATTGTTGACATCAGGGACATTCTACCCGAAAGGTGGTGAAAGCTGATTCAAGAAATAATTTGAAAGTGAATTGAGCAAACACTTGTAGATTGGGAACTTACAGGACAAAATGCAGCCATATGATGCTAAGCCAGATTGCTGTTTCAAAGAACCAGAATGAGCATGATGGACTGAATGGCCTTTTCAGTGCTGGACATTTCTGTGCTTTGAAGTAGGATAATGGTTAGTATAATACTGGATAGGAATTTGACCTTTGAATTGGGACCTGGACAACGGGGATCAAATGGGAGTCACAACTATATGGGAAGCCGTCAACCGACAGTGATTTCATCTGAATTGACCCAGCATGGCCAGAAGGCGGGCTAGTTACAGGCTGTGAGCCAATCAGAAGCCCTCTAGCCTGTTGTTCAGGTAAAAGAGAGGATTGATGTGCCTTTATGATGTTCCTTCTCTCCAGTTAGTTATGAGGAGGGGTTGGAAACTTAGTGAAGTAGCCTGAGAGTTGACCAAGAGATTTTTCAAGATGAGAAATTTTGATAGACTGGATGGAGAATAGACAGAGGAAAATATTCTTTGTTGCAGGTGGAGAGGTTCCCTCTCATCAGGTTTTTAAACTTCTATATTCAAGAATTCCCTCAGTAACTAGGCTACCATTGCAGAGGTGGAGCCTTTCACAGAGTGAGCTGTGACCAGGCAGGAAGCTGGAGCTTCAGTCACATGTTAGACGTGGGGCCCTGGATTAAATTATTAAATTAAAACAAAAACAGTCCGTTTCAAATATGCAGGTTGCTTGGTAATGTATAATCTTGTTCGGATCAAAGTGAGAAATATTAATTCACAAAGGGGATGGAGAAATCTTCATCCAGTTTGTGATCGGGCCTTTTTAATCTAATGGAACAAAATGATATTTATCTGAACATCCTTTGTAGCCCTCGCTGCTTGTTCCTTAAATTCTAATCTACAGTTAGAGCCTTATTTATTTTATTGACCTGTCATAACTCTGTTGGTTCCCAAATTAAATGTATTCTACCTGTTACTAAAATCCTCTAGATCACAATCCTGCTGTATGGAAAGGCTTCTGATCACTGTCCGTGATTCCTTCATAAAATATCAGTTAGTTTTGTTGTGAGAGTGGGCACAAGGGATGGGAGGTCACTGGATGAGGATTCTATTGTCGTCTTATATCTGGGATGACTAAGTTCATTGGAGGAAGATCTGTGGAAGGCCTTCTTGCTCCACTGCCAATTGAGGCCCTGAAGTGGGCAATTGAGATGCTAGGCATCAGAGTAGAACATAGAACATTACTGAACAGTACAGGCCCTTTGGCCTTGATGTTGTGCTGACCAATGGAACCAATCTAATGACCCTCGAACCTGAACTATTCCAATGTTATCCATATGCCTATCCACTGACCATTTGAATTCCCTTAAAGTTGGCGAGTCCACAATTGCTGCAGGCAGCACATTTCCATGCTGTTACTACCCTGTGAGTAAAGAACCTACCTCTGACATCTGTCCTATAACTAACACCCTTGAATTTAAAGCTAAGTCCCCTTATATTAGCCAGCACCATACAAGAAAAAAGGCTCTCACTGTCCACTCTATCTAACCCTCTGATCATCTTGTATGCCTCAATTAGGTTCCCTCTTAATCTTCTCTCTAATGAAAATAACCTCAATTCCTTCAGCCTTTCCTTATAAGACCTTCCCACCATACAAGGTAACATCCTAGTATACGTCCTCTGAACCCTTTCCAGTGCCCCCACATCTTTCTTATAATGTGGCAACCACGACTGTACACAGTACTCCAAGTGCGGCCACATCAGAGTTTTGTACAGTTGCAACATGACCTTACGGCTCCAAAATTCAATCTCTCTACCAATAAAAGCTAACACACTGTATGCCTTCTTAACAACCTTATCAACCTGGGTGTCAACTTTCAAGGATGTATGCACATGTACACAGAGATCTCTCAGTTCGTCAACACTACTAAGAGTCCTTCCATTAGCTCTGTATTCTGTGCTCCTGTTATTCTTGCCAAAGTGAATTACCTCACACTTTTCCACATTAAACTCCATTGCCCAGCTCTGCAGCTTATCTATATTCCTCTGTAATATCCATCCTCACTGTCTACAACTCCTCTGACTTTGGCGTCGTCAGCAAATTTACTAACCCATCCTTCTACACTCTCATCTAGGTCATTTATAAAAATGACAAACAGCAGTGGCCCCAAAACAGATCCCTGAGATACACCACTTGTAACTGAATGCCAGGTTGAATATTTCCCATCAACCACCACCCTCTGTCTTCTATCAGCTAGCCAATTCCTGATCAAACTGCTAAATCATCCTCAATCCCATGCATCTGCATTTTCTGCAATAGCCTACCATGGGGAACCTTATCAAACACTTTGCTAAAATCCATATACACCATGTCAATTGCCTTACCCTTATCCACCTCTTTGGTCTCCTTTTCAAAAAACTCAATAAGGTTTGTGACGCACAACCTATCCTTCACAAAACTGTGTTGACTACCCCTAATCAATTTCAATTTATTTCTCTCTAGAAATAAATTGCTGTAGGTCTCAGTAATAACAACCATGAAACTAACATAAATTATTTGATCATTTGACATTCTACTGGAGAATTGTCCAGAAAAGAGGGAGCAGAAACAACTCAAAAATTGTAAGTTTGAAATTAATTCATCAGTTTTTTTTATGTTTGAAACTGTGCAGATTCACAGTTGATTCCCTGACATGCCATCCCAGTCTTTGTTGAAGGTTGGAGAAGCTAATGGTTTTTGGGACATGAGAACAACTCATTACTGTTCCCATCCACTTACTGTAAAAGTACTTGGGGAGTGAGACCTATGTTCCATCAATCCACTGGAGGTACAATTATAACTAGAAACTGATAAAAAGCATTGTTTCCATAATACTGTCCTATTCACATGAGTTACTGTACGATCATTGACAGCAATTAAATATTGACATTTTTAAACAAACAGAAATATTCTCGTTAAATGATAGCTTTCATGTTGACTGTTTTTCGAAGATGGGTGGTCCAAGTAAGGAATCTTAGGGTGGGATTCTCCAGCATCGCTTGTTACAAAATCTCACTCGGGTTCGGCCGACCTTTGCATGGTCCATGTCCCTTTGGCTCTGATTCCTGGAGCAGATAGGACAGGAACATTTTGCCCTTAGCGTTCAACTTAGACACCCTTGGTAAGCTGGACTTCAGCTTATTAGTTAATAGGATGTCATTCACTTCTACCTCTCTCAAATCCACACTTTCTCCCGATTCCTTATTTTATTTTTTGTAATCTGCTCGTTTTGCTTGTAGCGATGATCTTAGGATTTGATAAAATGCACTGAAGAATGGTTTGTCATCACTCATTTCAGTTATATTGTTAGCTGTTCGTTTCCAGCACCTCACTCGATTGAATTCTATGTTTAAAACAATGGCCTGGGGAATTCACTAAATTATGCTGGTTTTTGCTGTGCAATTCATCCAAAATCAACCATTTACTCACACAGGATTAAGGTATTTCAAGCACAAACTATATCTGGCACAAATTAAGTAGCCACAGACTTTTTGCTAATTTAACAAAAATTCCACTGGAAGTTGACTCATTCCACAAAACCGGTTGCATTTTGAAACTGAACTAATCACATCACAATTATAAAATTCTAACAAGATTCGACAGGATAGATTCAGAAAGAATGTCCTCGATGGCGGGGAGTCCAGAACTAGGGGTCATAGTTTGAGGATAAGGAATAAACCTTTCAGAATTGAGGTGAGCAGAAACTTCTTCACCCAGAAGTTGGTGAATGTGTGGAATTCACTCCCACAGGAGGCAGTTGAGGGCAAAACATTACCTGATTTCAAGAACAAATTAGATATAAATCTGTGGGTTAAAGGAATCAAGGCTAAATGGGGGAAAGGCTGGGTCAGATTGTTGATTTTGATGATTATCCATAATCAAAACGAATAGCAGAACAGGCTCGAAGAGCAGGAGTAGCCATCTGGCCCTCATTTCTGTTTCAGTGCTTCTATTTCCATTGCAATTTTTGACTAATGGTATCTATTTGTCAGTCTTTTGGGGAAGCTCTTAGAATTCAACCATTTTAATCAGTATAGAGACACTGATAGATCCATCTTGAAATTTCTTAAACATTAAAAACTTATTCAATGATTGACTGGTACACACCAATGGCACTGGTAAATGGTTGAGTATAGTTGTTTTTATCATTAAAATTAGGTGGTGGATAGGATATGCTGATTGAACTGTTACTTTTTTATAGTAGATGCTGTATTAATAAAATTGTGCTAAGTTAGCATTACTGCAAATATTAATATTTTTAATATTAAAACAATTATGCATTAAAATGCTGCCCAAGTGTACTTGTTCATACGAGACTTTGCATTCAGTGACATGCAAAGAAATTTGACCAGAAGCTAGAGAGCAATCAGTTACTTCTGAAAACTAGTTTGCATCTGAATCATCAAATGTGGCCCAAACAGCAACTCTCTGCCAAAGGTCTATCTGCATCTATTTTATGTTCTTCTTCTTCAAAACAAACTCATTTTTTAATGAGAGTGTGAATGAAGCGGGTTCGTTATCCTGCAACTGAAGGCATTTGGTGCAGCATGCACTTTACCTTCATGGGAGTTGATGGGAACAAAATTTCAACTTCAGTATCATGGGCATGTGGTCTATGCACTCTGGAAAGATGAGAAGAACGTGATCATACAGACTGTTAAAAATGTTTGCAAAGATGATGTGAAAATATGTAGGGGGGGGCAAGTTAACCAAAAAAATCCAATGAGCATAAAACTAGGAGAGTTTCAAACCCAATTATTCAGTGAGAGAATCAAATCTTATGACAATCAAGAAACAAAACCAGCAGGGGATGTTCTTTCAGTTATTTTCAACTGTGTAAAATTAGATGGTGGACAGGACACTGATTAATTTTTTTTGTGGTCGATTCATTTTCAGCTATAGTAATAAAACTGTATTATGTCATTCCTATGCATATAAATAATATTTTCTCAACGGGAAGCTGACTGCTAACTATTAGGAGGCACAATTGCACGTGCACTCTGATCTCCATTGCACTATGTATCAGAGTAGACAGTGCACTGAGAAACCTTCACGTTCCATCTCTCTGGACTTTGCTTACCCCAACCCTTCAAGTGCTTTCTCTCCCACCTAAGCCGATCACTACTGCGTCCCACCCCACTTGACTAGCATGATGAGCTGGTAAGATTGTCCCCTTAAGGGAAGCATATTTCAAGGAGATTTAATTCTACAATCTGTTTCATTGATGCTATTACAAAGCTATGACGTATGTTCTGTCAAATAAATTGTTTTGTGCTCATCACTAACTTGCCTCTTGCGCTGTCAGTGAAAAGTCAGACACCATTTCCAGTTTCAATATCTTTGATTGCCATGCTGTCAATCACCCGAAGTGAAAATGATCGAACTGCCATACTTTTGCGAAAGTTATTTCAGAGAAATCTGAACAAATCAATGCTCCAGTAATTTGGAATGAAAATCACTGAAGTGGACTTTGAAATACCAATCTGTTTCCAAGACAGGGAAAGGACAAGCAGGTAAGAAGACAAACCAGCAGAAAGGAATTGAACAGAGATAATCAGAAAGCTACAAATGTGCTCAGTTCTCATAGAAATCCATCCCCTCCTCAGCAAAAGACTGACAGTAAGAAAGACGTACACCTCTGCAATGGTTAGGGATCTGACACTTATGAATGACAAGTAATGAGAGGCTCCAGTTGATTCATTCAAAGCTGAGCAAATGTAATGTTTCCTCGATGCCAATGTGAGACATGGCTGAATCTTCCTGAACGGCTTCTCACCTTTTGATAGTGAAAAGCCCTTTTCATCTTCATTATTCTCATTCACTTCCTGCACATTTTCAATTTTTTTAGTAAATAAGGCTTCAAAATATATGCTAACATCCTTCATTTTATCGTGATATGGCAGAATCATCGACCTCCATCAGGTGAACAGCTGAGAGGAGACAGCCACGTGTTTTTTTTTTAAAGATAAACCACAAATCTATGGCAGTAGTTTGTTCTGCTATTGCATGGCTGTCTCAGGCTAGCCTCATTAATCCATCCTATTTCTTCCTCCACCTCCTGTCTTTCAGAGACGAAGTTCAAAGGCATGAGGACTATTTATACACTTCATAATTTTTGATGATATTTGTCTCCATCACCAGTCTATAATCTTTGATGTCTGCTCAATTGATATCAAGTACCTGATCAAAATGTTCTTCTTCAAATCTACACCGGCAATCTTGAAGCTATTCTGTACAGCCTTCCACAAAATCTCAGCATCACATTCAGCAACTCCAGTCCTGTTCCTGGCTGCCAGCTCAAACTAAACCTGAAAGTGCAAAAACTCAATGATCGACTTGTCTTGATCTGAGCTTCGTTCTTCACATTCAGTCTCCAAGATGATTTATTTACAGCTTTGCAACATCACCTATGTTGCATATTGAAAAAGGCTAGCACGCTTTATGAGCTGATCGTATGATTTGATGGTGATGTCATTCGGGTGTGTGCTCAGGCTGCTGTTTTACTTTCGGTTCTTTATTTGATACAGAGCAAGAACAGCTCCTCAATAAAAAGCTGCTGTGCATTTATTTGAATGTACATTTGCAAACCAGGTATCTTCTTTTTCTGTTAAAACCGACAACCCTTAACATATTTAGGACATTACAACCTGCTTTCACTCTCTACTTCACATCAGTTGGCACTTTATTACTTTGTATTTTCTTTGCCAGTCTTTGGAGCTCCATGCTTCATAAATTGCAACTTATCCAAAATAGCACTACTTTAATCTTGAACCTTTCAACTGGCTTCACTCTGTGCTTGTCAATTTCTCTTGGCTTCTTCCCCAAATTTAAAAATCCTTAATTGCCCTTCAACATCTCACTATCTCCTTCGAGTCCTTCGTTTAGTCCATGCCTAATGATTTCTGTTCCTCTTTTACATCCACATCTCCTCCTGTTCAAACATAGGAATAGATCTATCTGCTGAAATTTTACCCTTTTGACTACCCGAGGCTCGTAAGATTCCATCAGAGAATACTGTTCTGCAAGCCTTGCTCATCCCCACTCTGGGCTGGGCGAAGCAGTAAAATTCCGGCCATCACCAAGTTTTGTGATAGACTCTGGACCATTCAGTCCAAATCCCTCTGGCTACTTATCTCTCTCTCTCACCTCCTTCAACTGTCTTCTCAAAGCTAGTTATTTGTTTCTAATGTTGCCACCTCTCTGTCCTTTTTCTAAGCAAATGATCTGTTATCCATCTTTTCATACGTTTGTATGTTCTCCCAAAGCAGCCCATGCCCATCTTTTCTTTCCACATTGGTGAAATACATTGAGCTTTTTGATGCATTAATGGTAAATTAAGGAAGACATGCACTCTTTAGCAAATTTCCCAAGCCAGGATTGTAATGAAGTACTTTTGAAGTGCTGTCACTTGTTGTAAAAGAGCCAGAAGTTGTTTTCCTTGTCATTGTGAATTAAAAAAATGACTTGCTGAGATAAAACAAGTGAGTTATACTCCAGCATTGCCAAGCTCAGATGCCAGGTAATCGTTTAGCCTGACATTCTGTACTGACAGGATTCTTGACAAAGTTGTCTCCTGAATTTTTTTTTCAATTCCTCCCCCACATTCTGTGTTGTATGATAATTAAAATAGACTGAATATTTTGGCTGCGGAGCATAGACCATGATAAAAATGTTCATTATTCAGTAGTTTTTCATCTGCATCATTTATTCAGGATTGCTCAGCTTTACTTATTTCCTTCAAAATGATTTATGCGTAAGCTAATAGGGGTTGCATTAAATTAACTTATACAATTTTTGTCAAATTAAAATAAATCATATAAATTATCGAGAATGAGAGTTCTTTGGGAAAATCACTATTCCAGCATTGTCACATGACAAACCTGTAAATGGTTCAGTAGTTTGATTTAAGACTTATTATCCAGAATCAGGCAACTATAGTGAAGACATAGCAGAAACTCAGAAGATTAAAATTCGCCTGATGCAATATGACAAAAGAAAGCTGAAGAATTCACTCTCACTCGACATGTGTTCAAACATTCATAAGATGAGACAGAACCATCCTCTAGTTTGGAAGCAATTGTTATCCAATATCTCTGCACTGTTGAAGAGGTAATAGAAGGGCTAGCCCACATTCCAATGTACTTACTCAAAATGCTCGAGGGAAATAAAACCAGAGTTTTATTTATTAATATCACAAGTAGGCTTACGTTGACACTGCAGTGAAGTCACTGTGAAAATGCCCTAGTTGATCACACTCCGAATCGATTTGTTATTGTCATTTATATTAACATACAATGAAAAGTAGTTTTACTGGCGTACTATACAGGGAAGGAAATGAGAGAATGCAAAATGTAGTCATAGCGAGTGCATAGAGAAAGATCAACTTGAAAGAGTTAGAATGAAGTTTTAGAAGCATTGAATGAGAGTAAAGGATAGAATTAGAAGATATGCTCGGCACAGCTTGCAAGAAGTCACCTCACTCCTGTGCCACTTTGGAAGGAAGAAAGCATGGCCGGTGCACCTTGGACTTTTGCTAAGATCAAATGAAGTATCGACATGCTGTGCTTGGTTGAAGTCATTAGGTTACGTTTTAGCTTCATTTGAATCTATTTTTAAAAGTGGCTTCTTGGCCTTTTGGCTAAGGTGCAAATGAGATCAAGCCTTGGAGGAGGAGCTATGCCTACTCCAATCAGTTTGGATCATGTAAATCAAGCCCAAGACAGGAGGTGAGAGCCCTGTCTTGTCAGCTTGGATGGGGAATGTCTCAACTTGTTCAGACTCTGAATTGGACTTGATTGAATTGGAATAAAAACAAAAAAATGTACCTCACCAGCCGATGTTTCGGACTGTTGGAGGAAACCAGAACATCTGGAGGAAGCCAACTAAGACACAAGGACAACATGCTGACTCCATACAGACAGTAACCCAAACCAGGAATCAAATCTGGGTAAAAATAGGGCACTGTTGAAACCTATTTCATTGTTTGCACCCTCTTTGTGTGTGGAATAACTATGTACCCTTGGCTAACTGAAAGAAAAAGCCACCACAGGCATTTTGACCTCTGTTTGCTAAAGTTCACTGAAAAAATTGCCACGAGTATGAAGTGAGAAATTTATGCCAAACCCAACTACTTAAAACGATGCAACATGAAAATACTCAAAGTCATGGTGACACAGTGGTTAGCACTGTTGCCTCACAGTGCCAGGGCCTGTGTTCAATTCCAGCCTCAGGTCACTGTCTGTGTGGAGTTTGCACATTCTCCCTATGTCTGCGTAGGTTTCCTCTGTGTTCTCCCACAGTCCACAGATGTGCAGATTAGATTGGTTGGCCGTGCTAAATTGATGCTAGTGTCAGAGGATTAGCAAGGTAAATAAATGAGAATAGGGGGTGGGTGGAATTATGGTCAGCCCAGACTCAATGGGCTGAATGTCCTCCTTCTTCACTGTAGGGATTCTATGGTTAAAGGCAAGTTAGATGCACAGACTTGCCTAGCCAGTTCATTGTTTCAGGAAAACACTGTTATTCACTGAATGTTTATTAGAAGTATTTATGTGTTTATAGTTTATGTTTTGTTACAAAAATGTAAGAAAATTCCTCAAGCTAATTGCATGGTATTTGGATGATTATCATTTCACTCTGCTGGTTCAGTGGAAAGCTGTGACTTCCAGATTTCTCCTGACTAAATATTAGATCCAGAAATTTGACTGTCTCCAAAATAAAAACATGAAAATTCACCATGAATGTGAAAAATTATGAGAGAGTGCATTCGCATTGCAGAAAATATTGGATTACATTTTTAATTCATTCATAGGACATGGGTGTTGCTGCCTAACAAGCATTTATTGCCTATAAGAAGACTCTTCAGCAAAAAAAAATTAAGGAGATTATCCATGTACTGTTGGATTTTGCCCTAGTTTTAGAACAGTATAAATATACTGCATCGTAGCTATATTATTGATGGAGTGTTTATTAATCTAGGTGATGAAAATGATGTTGTTGTTCTACAATGATACTACTATGCCTTCAAGAAGTGTACCTTCAATTATGTTCTCTGCAGTTTGTTAATAAACCTTTTTTGTTACTGGCATCATGAGGTGTGTAGTGGCATCTTTTATTCTTGTTAGAATCATGTAATCGGCTTTTCGTAATCAGGGCCCAATGCTCTATCCTGGAATTTTCCAAGTTTTACAACCTCTTTGAATTGTTGGCAGAAAAAATGATTGACAGGTCAGATGGGAAGAGTATTTTCCTTTCAGTTTTGGTTGCTGGCTAATTAGAAGATGTTTGACTCCAGGCTGGATGTAGTGTGTTTGTCTCTATCCCTGGTATTAGAAAATTCTACTGGCGAGTTGGAAACAGTCTTTCTTACTTTGCTGCTCGTGACTTGTTAGCTTGTCACTCTATCTCTGCCATGAGGTGCTTGGGAGCTACTTGGCTGGGAAATCAGAGTTTCTATTCTATACCCAAAGGACTAAATCACAGCAAGTGTTGCAGAGCTAGAAGATCCAACATTTTTATTTTCTGTGTTAAATCTGGACAGATGTACTTTTAAAAGTGTTTGTCTGCAACAGTACATTGAGCTATTAAGGTCTATATAATATCAGGACTTTGTCCCTTATTTATATTTGGTAGAAGTTATTGCTTATTGTCTTATTATATGTTGACCATATTCCTAAATAAACTTTGTTTGATAAAAGCTCTTTCGTGGATCATTTGAATTATACCAAGACTGAAACATCTGATGTTTATCCATGCCAAAATTCAAAGTGCAAAACTTATGATTGAGGCGAGCTCCATAAAACCCCCTTGGAATTTCTGACCTGGATTATAACACAACCCTAATATCTGCATTTCTAAAATGATAGCATTGCTTACGGCTGTGTATTTTGATCAAGTTTAAAAAAAAGACATTGGGCAGGATTTTACGGCCTCACTCGAGCAAATCCAGAAATTCTCACCCGAAGTCAATGGATGTTCCCATTGTCCACCCCTCTCCTGTTTGAATTCCGTGGCAGGCAGGGTTGGCGCATAACTCAGCAGGTGGCAAGTGATGATCACTTTTTCTCTTTCGTCTCCCAACCTCCATTGTTTTTTTTTCCACTGCTATAGTCAATCTTAAGCAACTTGTTATCGATCTCACTGTAACGCTGCCTAACTTCCAGAATACTTCAATGGAGTATTATGTTGCTATTTTGAGAGATGTAACAGCTTTGGATGAATTAATAGTGACAATTTATTTTTTGAATCAGAGCATTGATATAAACACCAATTGGTTTTAACATTCACAAAGTGTTACTGTCCTGTCTTGCCTCAAACTGCTCCTACACCTTTCCCTCTATTGTTACATCCACCTGAAGATCTGACCTTGATTCCCTTCTATTTTCCCTTTACTTACTGCCCGTAGTTACACACACTGTTCCATTTGCATACATGCTGACAATACACTATTTTGCCTTTTTGCTATCTTTCCGCATTCCTCTGCTTGTGTGAAATTATCAGACTGCATGCCTGACATCCAGTACTGAGTGTGTATTAAATTTCCTCTCATTAGATGCTGATAAGCTGAAGCCATCGAGTAGTATTTTGTGTCAATGGACATCCGGTTGGGTTACCACGTCGGCTATGGCAGGTGTCACCGTGGCGGAGCTAGAAAATCTCCACCAATATCTTCACCCATGGCTGCAAACTCAATTCCATCACAACCTTCTCCATCACTTCACTGGCGACTACCTGAGATTAAATCAGATTTCACAATTTGCCGTCAAGTAGCTGAGATGAAGTTCCATTCACATATCCTTGCCAAGGGAGTGGCTTGGTGGCACAGTGGTTAGCAATGCTGCCTCACAGCGTCAGGGACTCACGTTCGATCCTCAGCTTCCATCACTGTCTGTACAGAGTTTGCATGCTCCCCGTGTCTGCAAGGGTTTCCTCCAGGTGCTCCAGTTTTCTCCCACAGTCTAAAACATGTGCTGATTGGATGCATTGGCCAAGCTAAATTCTCCCTTAGTGTACCTGAATAGCCATAGTGTGGTGACTGGAGGATTTTCACAGTAACTTCATTGCATTGTTAATGTAAGCCTACTTATGACTAATAAATAAACTTAACTTATCATTAAGACGACCGATTTTTGCCTCTTTTACATTGCCCTACATTTGCTCATCTCCTGATGGAATCCTCTTTCATGCCTGTGTTACTTTTAGATCTGACTATTTCAATGCACTCATGACTAGTCTGCCCCTCATAAACTTCAGGCCATCTAAAGTGCTGCCACACGTATTTTCATTCACTCCAAGCCCTATTCGCCTCTTGCTCCTGTTCTCATTCACTTATGGTGGCTCCATCATGCCTGACCATGGTTTTAAAATTCTTATCCTTGTTTTCAATCCCCTTGTGGCTTCATCCACTGCATCCCTTCAAAAAATAAACTCTGTCAAGTAACTTCTACAACTCTCAAAGCTATCTTCATTCATCTAATCCTGGTCTTTATATTCTTGCTCAGGATGTGAGCTTTGCCAGCAAGACTAGCATTTATTGCTGAGAGATTCGATGTACACTTAGACCTGTTTGCTTCAGCCTATGCAAAGACTTCAGTTTATTCAAAGACTTTGTTTTAAGATATTCCTGCCAATGCAATTGCATTTAAATGCTAGACGATAGTGGTTAACTAATGCTGACTTGACTACATTTTTAAACTCAGAAGGCATGCTGGGTTAGTTACAAATTGACTGAGTTCTTGAAGCGTACACAGCAGGTAAACAACCACAGCTACAAGAACTTATTTCTCTAGACAGGGTCGGCTTGCAGAAAACATCTCCAAAAATGGGAAAGGGTTGAGATATGTTTTGGATTTTGAGTGTTTGTGCAGTTTGTTTTCAAGAGCTGTGTGTTCATGTCTCAGCATAGGGGCTGGAAGTAAAAGCCAGTCCCAAGTTTGTTTTTTCTTTTTGCTTTTAATGTGTTAATTTCTGTTTAATAAAAGAAATTCATTTTAAAACTCCATGCCACTGCTCTCTTTTCTAAAGAATGAATGGACCCAACAGTTGCCTATCCCTAATTGCCCTTGAGAAAGTGCTGGTGTATTGTCCAAATTTAATGGCTCCACCATTATTATCATCCCTTTAGCTCGCGAAGTCCTCTGCTTTGAAATTCCCTCAATCTCTCTAACTTTTACTTCACTTTTCCCCTTTCAGACCCTCTTTGAACCGTATCTCTTCAGTTATAAATTTGACCTTATGTAGCTCAATGTCTCATTTTATTTAATAAGCATCTTGGAGTATGTTTAACATGACAGATGTGCAAATATAAATTGTTGTTCTGAAGCGCACAGTATGCGATTGTGAATGACTCATTTAAATGTTCTTTCTTTCAGTTAAAAAGTTGATTGAACTGAAGTCCCGAGGAGTAAAGTTACTTCCCAGCAAAGACAACCAGAAACCATCAGTTTGTAAGTCCACTTTTCATCTTCCAGTCTGAACTTTAACCTGAAAAGGAATCTAAGCTTTGTGGAGATTTTGTTTCACCAAATAAACTTTATTTTTTATCGGGAGAGAACAGAGCCAGTGTTTCGAATCTAGGTAACTCTTCATCAGGTTCTGACGAAAGATCATCTAGATGTGAAATGCTAGCTCTATTCTCTTCCCCTCCCTCCAGATGCTGTCAGACCTGCTGAGATTTTCCAGCATTTTCTGTTTTTGTTTCACATTCCAGCATCCACTTATTTCTTTCTTCCATGTTTTTCTAACTTTTTCTTTTGCCCACCCCAGTTCACTTTTGTGAGAATATTACTTGTTAATCGAAAAATTGACAGGGTAATGCACCACCAACTCCTCCTCACTCCTTGTGAGGAATCATCTGAACTTTGTTTTCCTCTTTGAACACAGATGTCTAGCGCTATGAGGCAGCAGTGCCACTGTGCCGTCCAATCTTGGATCACACTTAGCAATTTAATTGTTTCAGTCTACATGAAGTTTAAAGCCTCTCATAGCTAATACATTGGCTATATTATAAGCTCCAATAATTTCTTGTTTAATGGTCTGACCAACTTTAATCTGTGATGCTTTGAACCTGTGATCCACTGTCTAATTATCAAAGTTTGATTGAAAGTAATTTTCTGGATCTATCTATTTGTGCAACTTAAATTAAATTAAGTTGAACAAACTTATGCTGATTATTTTGTATACATAATTCTGTAGGATGATTTCTCAGTCACTTTCTTTAAAGCATTAAAAGTCCCAGTATTTCCAGTCTTTTTTCTTATAATGAAGGCCTTTGATACTAGGAATCTGCATTTTTCCTTGTCTCTGAACTGAATCCAGGTCCTCAATGTCTCCCTTGTGTCTTGGTGGCGAGAACTGAACACACTTTGCAAGACATGAATTGATGCACATCTAAGCACAAACTCTTCTGATGTATATTGTCCTTTACATTTAGAATTTTAGAAATAACATATGTAATACTTCTGTACAAAACATGGATTGTGCCATAATTTGAGTTTCATGCAAAGTTTTGGGCACCCCTCTATTGGAAGGACATTCAGCCCTTGGAGAGCATATCGTGTAGATTCCAGTGATTGTAGCAATGATAGTTGTGAACAGAATCTTTGTTTCCCAATTTTGACTGGAATTTAATCCAGGCAAAGAGATCCAGCCTTATATGGCAGTTGAAGGAGAAAATGTGAATTACCAGTTAGGCCCCTTAGCAGCCACCATTCAGCCTTTCGCCAAAGCGATGAATTCTTCTGTTAAGAGTGCCATCCATTGTGTACTATAACCTTGTTTTCTCCTGTGTCAGCTAAAAGAGTTGGTTCAGGTAATCTGTGGAGGAGCATTACAAATTTTCTTATTATTTATGCCAAGCTTGATCCCACGATTATTCTTATTTTATTGATTTCCTTCAGTAATTGTCTGTCTTTCCTATAAACTCTCTATCTGTTTTGATTTGCTTTATTATTGTCACATATACTAATATACAGTGAAAAATATTGTTGCTTATGTGCTTTACAGACAAATCGTTCTTGAGTTCCAATGATAGCCTATCCATTTTCTTGACCTTGGTGGACATCACTTTGCAATCTCTATGTTTCTCTTATTTAATTATTCTCCTCTCAACCACCCTACCTTTTAATTGTATATCAGTGCAGTTTTCATGAATTTATTACTTAGATTTATCTCCTTTTAGGTTTTTTCTTCACCTGGTGCTCTGAATTTAGGTTGTCCAATGTCTTTGGTACATCAGGTTCCATGCAGGCTTTGGGATAGTGAAGCACTCGAGGCTGGATTTCTGTAAAAGAAACTTTCCCTATACATAGTGCCCAAAAGAGTCTATAATCTAATTTAAATCTGTTGCAGTCTTCTTGTTCTTCAGTGTTAATGTCCTGGAGTTTTGTGCAATCGAGTCAATACTGAAGCAGTTTAAAATGGTGCACAAAACCCAGTTGCGGGACACTCACCCAGTTGGTGGTGCCAGTGGTGCAGGGTAATGGTAAAATTGGCAAACCAGCATCCTGGCCAGATCAATTGCAGGGAAAAGCATCTACATTTTCATGGAATTTGTCCAGTTTGTCCATGTAAGCCCCTTCAGTGAAGTCATGAATCGTAGTCTGAATTGGGTAACCTTTTGAAAGATAAATTCAAAAGATTTTAGAGGCAACACAGTGGTTATCACTGGTGCCCCACAGTGCCAGGGAACCCAGTTTCAATTCCAGCCTCGGGTGACTGTGTGGAGTTGGCACATTATCCCCATTTCTGCGTGGGTTTCCTCTGGATGTTCCTGTTTCCTCCACAGCCCAAAGATGTGCAGGCTAGGTTGATTGGTCAAACTAAATTGCCCATTAGTGTCCCAGAGTGTGTCGGTTAGGGGGATTAGCAGGGTAAATATGTGGATCTCTGGGGATATGGCCTGGGTAGGTTGCTCATTTGGAGATTTGGTTCAGACTCGATAGGTTGAATAGCCTCCTTTTACAATATATGGGTTCTATGAAAGCTTATCTTTGAATTTCCTCTACATCACTTGCGTGCCCCCTTGTCAGCTTTGTACCCTCTCGAAGGACTTCATGCCATCTCTATGCCACCTATGTTTCCTTTATGCCCCCTCCATGTCCATTTACTTAGTGTGCACAATGTACAGAACCAATGAGCCACATAATAACAATGGTTAATGCTGAAAAACTAAGAAAATACAAATTCAGAAATTTTCTTTGAAAAAAAGCAAGTTTTAATAAGACAGGACAAGTATATCAGTGACACTCAAGGTTTAGTACTTTTGCATCTCTTAATCTCATCTAAGTAAATATTGACAAAAGAGATTACAGAAAAAAATCTTATATCAGCGTAAAGATGTCAAAACAAAGCAAACAACATTCAGATATAAGTATAGTACCCCGATGAACTGAAGCATTTATAATCTCAGAACTAAGTCAAGCATTCATAATAAGACCAGATGGAGAACACAAATGTCTGGCTACCTGTTTAGACTAAAACAGTTACCAGATGGCATCATTATGAATTGGCATAAGAGACAGGGGTGAGGGAGTGAGAGCAAGTGTCTCTAACTGCTTTCAATACAACTGGAGCTGTGGTCAGAGCTGGGCTTTAAACCAGTCTGCTTGCACTTTTCTGCCATCATGGCTACCTATGATCTGATCCTGGAATCAGAAGATGCAATTCTATCTTCAAGTTTAAGTTTATTTATTAGTGTCGCATGAAGGTTTACATTAACACTGCAGTGAAGTTACTGTGACAATCTCCTATTCATCACACTTCAGTGCCTGTCCGGGTACACTGAAGGAGAGGTTAGCACAACTAGCATGTCTTTTGGCTTGTGGGAAGAAACAGCAGCACCTGGAGGAAACCCACAAGAAGAATATGCAGACTCTGCATAGGCAATGATCCAAGCCGGGAATCAACCCTAGATCTCTGGCACTGTACCCCTTGCAATCCCTCTCCGTTGGAACAAAGCTTTGACATAATAGGGCCCTTTAAACTGAAGTCGACCTGAAATGTTGGTAAATTCCCTAACTTGAGTTAACTTCAATGGCGCAAATCTGACCCTATGTGTCTCAATACTATTGGATTGCTTTTGAAGATCAGGAGGGTTCACTGGACAAATGACCACATCAATTGATTGGAAGCTTAACTCTGCTAAGGGAACAAAATGTAATTATCTCTGTGATGGAAACAGAGAAAGCTGGAAAAGCTCAGCAGGTTGGGCAGCACTCTTAGGGAATGAAAATAGAATTAATGTGTAAAGTCCACATGACCCTTCTTCAGAACTAATGAGGAGGGAACATGTGATGATGCATAAAAGGAGGTGGGAGAGTTCGAACAGTGATCAATGGAAGTTGGAAGAGATTGCAACAAAAATGTAGCAAAGCTTGAGAACAAGTGATAAATGGCCTGATGCGGGAGGGGATGGGAGGATTTTTTGCATAGGAACAAAAAAATGCGATATAATAAAAGTAAAAATGGAAGAGAAAGATTAAAAAATGTTGGACTTACATTACAGCCCTCAGGATTCAACATGCCTAATCTGCAGATGAAGTGCTGCTCGTCCAGTTTGTGTTGTGTTTCACTTGAGTGTTGCAGCAGGCCAAATGTCGACATGCGAACAAGATATTAAGTTGAAATAGCAAGCCACAGGAAGGTTGGGGTCATTGCTTGTGAGCTGAATGAATGAGTTCCATCAAAAGGTCCCCCAACTTGGATTTTTGCTGTGTTTTTCCAGCTTACTCTGCTTTTTGTTTCTGGTTCCAGCATCCGCAGTATTTTGCCATTACAGTTATCCTTTTACTGCTTATGCATGCCCCAATTTCCCAAAGACTCAATATCATTTGGGGGTTCCAAACCCAACATTTGTTGAAATGTGAACACAAAATATGAATTATTTTTCACTGCTGGATTTTTGCTGTTTTTTGTAGATTGTGACTAGTTATTCTCCAATAAATATTGCACTTCACGTGTTATTGTGCTAAAATCGAGCCACACAAATCATGACAATTCATTGAGAAAGTTGTCCTTTGTCCATAATTAATATGCATGAGTTTGAACTGTACAAAATTTTGAATCAATATATGTCAAAACTCATTTTTATGCTCTTCACCATTTATCTATCTGCAAGTCAACACTTGTTTTTGTGATTTGTCAGGTCTGGTGTAAGTACGTCAGCAGCAGTTATGCTTGTCTGCTGTTGAGATGTCATTGAATCTTGCTGTTCTTTATGGTGGCAGTGGGTGGGAAGGGTGTGTAAAGGGCAGGGGATCCTTAAGATTTTGTATTTCTCATTTTTCCCTTTTCGGTCAAAATTGGTTTACTCATTTTCAAGACAACAGAACTTTTATTCTCCTTTCATGTTTGCAATGTTGCCACCATTGTGCTAAAGTTGTGTTAGCATTGTCTAAATATTTCATGACTAAGCCTGAAGGAGAAGTCTCCAGCCTCCCAGCAATGAAAGGCAGTACAATGTTCAATGGCAATGCAATTCTCTGCTCCCACTGCTGTCAATGGGATTTCCCTTTGATGTTTTCCCACACTGTTGCGTAACCTATGTGAGAGGGTGCATTTCAGCATGGCTGGAGAATCCCGCTGACACGAACAACCAGACAATTCCACCGCCCCCACCCCCCAACATTCCACACCCCCGCTGAGAAAACTGCATTCTGAATTTGCAGTTGTTGAAACTGAATGCTGGAAAGCAGCATTTTGCAAGATCATTTTCATTTAATGTTGCTCTTTCCAGTAACGGCCTTGATTTTTTTTTCTAAAGCTTCGCTTTTATACATGAATATGGAACAGCCTCACTCACTGTATGGGAAAATTCATTTATGTCCTTTCAGGAAGGCAATCTGTTGTCCTCATCCAGTCTGGTACACGTGACTCCAGATCCACAGCAAGGTGGTGATTCTCACATGTCCTGAAGGATGGGCAATAAATGATGGTCCAGCCAGTGACACCCATCTCTCATGAATGAATTTTCAAAAAGCTTTTTGGCAAACCCAGTTATACAACTATCCCATTCTGTAATCTTGCAAAAATGTTGACTTCTAGCGAGAATTGAGCAGCACAAAAGGACTGTCCTCGTCTTTTTTTTTTATGTTAAATGTTAAAACATTGCCAGGCGATGCACAGTTAATGATATACTTTTATCACTGTGTATATTTGCAAGCCACTTCACCATACTATAATGTAGCTTCAAAAAAATAGTATGTTTGCATTCTGACTACATATATTGACATACACATAATAACCATAATACTGACTAATTATGTAAACTAAAATGCTGCTAAAAACCGACTGGCGATGTTAGTTCTTACATCGTTTAGCCTTTATTTCTATTTAATTATCATTTTTAACATCTTTATTATTCATCTGTCAAAAAATTCATACATAGCTTTGAAAATCAGAAATACTGGAAAGATACAGTAGGTCAAGCAGCGTCTATGGGGAGAGAAAGAGAGCTCATATTCATGGTTAACAGGCTTTTGCAGACCAGAGCTCTCAGGGCAAGATTTTCTGACCTTAATTGCCCCAAGGCTGCAAGTTCCTACCCAAGGTCAATGGACCTTTGTCAAAATTTCTGTCCCACCCGCTACAATTCCGATGGCAGGTGAGATGGGAAAATTCCTCACCTAGCTTTTTGTGTTTCTCGCTTCTACAGTTCCGTGACATTTGCGCAGTTCCTGATATCTCGGGATTTAACTTCCATTGGTTGTGCAATATTGAGTATAAGATTTAATTGTGCTTTATTTTTAGCCTTGCTGTCAGCCAATCTACTTTACATGGATTAATGGTGCTGTCAAAATAGTGCACAATTGAATATTACACTACCATGTAAAATTAAATAACCTTGAATCAATAACATGACCATCAAGTTTGAGTGCCCATTAGAAAAACTGTCTGATATTGCAAGGTCAAACCTAATATGGAAATTTTGCTTAATAAATTGAATATTTACGTACATTCCCTGCATAGTAAAGATTTATGCAGGAAATAAGAACAGGATATTCAAATAAAAGAATGAAGAAATAATTTTAAAAATGCAATTGATTAAAAAACAAATGAGCCATTATTTAATATGCCAGTAAAAGCTGGTGTTCCCAAGTTATTTTATTGCTGACAGGGCTTTAGAGTAATGTTGTAATATCCCATTAATAAATTAATGGTCGTTGTTTGGAGGAATTGGAAGATAGATCACCAACAGAATTAAGAAGTGCAAAATGTTCACTCAATTTCATCGATTTTCTTTGCAGTAACTCAAGCAGGGATGGCGCAAGGATATAACATGTGTCCTGATCCAGGGGTTCCTGAATGGGGTAAAAGGACAGGTTCGGATTTCAGGTAAGAAGCTTCTCGATTGCAGTCAGCAGGCGTGTGTTTATCATTTGAAATATTTGATCTGAGCTATCTTTCTAAGGTTGCTTCTAATGCAGAATCTGTTCACTTCATTCAAGATGCGGAGAATGCAATGACAGACAGAGAATTTAACGTGTGAAATATAGTAGGATGGTCCATGTTGCATCCAACCTGCATTGTATTTAGTGAAGTTTTTGTGAATACTGCAGAGTATATCACTTCTAATGATGCGAGTCACTGACTTGTCTTTGTATCTCTAAAGATGCATTCAGATGTATGGACATGCTCACCCAAAAACCAGAAAACCCCGCTGGAGGCCAACAGACCTTCGCATCTCCCCCTCCCCGCTACGATTTCCGTGGTGGGTAGAATGGGAGAATTACCACCTTAGTCTCTCAGACATTTCAGGAAAAGTGCAGGCAAAATGCCTCAAAGTTAAAATTTAATAATTAATAAAGAATTTCATGTTCAATTTTCTTGTTTAAATTACATTGAAACTGTGCAAATTTTGCTGTAGTATTAACGTAAATATGCTGGAAACTGATTTTCCATCACTGATCAAGGGTGTTTTTTTTTAAGAGAGTAAGAGAAATTCAGGATGTGAGTAGGTCTCTGAGGGGGGAATAGTAGCCATATTTATAATCATACTCAGTGAGAATGTTCAAAGGGGTACTCAAGCAGAAAAAGCATGCACACAGCTGAACTGCAAGACAAGTACATCAGAACAGTGCACTGAAATGTGGGCTGTTAGTTTTCAGACAGAAATCTCTCAGTAAGACAAGGAGAGCCTGTCCAAATAACAGATATGGCCTTCAGATAATATAGGGAGGGGAACCCTGGATTGATTGTAGGTTTATTTATCTATCCGTGGCTCAATCTAAAAGAAATCATTAAATTAGATATTTGGACATTGGAGAGGTATTTGATTCAGACTCACACTAAGATGCTAAGGACAATGATTTGTAGCAGCAGTGAATTTGGTCAGCTAACATGATATAGTTCTTCACGCTGATGAGATATTATAATTAAGCAAGTGTGCAGCAGTGGTGATTAGTGTTTAACATTTTCATCTTATGTATGATGTAACTTTAATCAGTAGTTGTGATTGGTAGAGGTATCTTCTATATCTTGATTGCTATATGTTACTTATTTGGAATCAAATCTAAGAGCACATCTGTTTGTGCAATCCTGCATTCTGTATTTTGGGCTGGCCACTAATTGGCTTTCTAGGATGCTTGCTGGACAGATTTTTGAAACTGCTGTTTGAAAAACTTTGTGACTTGGCCTGGCTACTTATAGGGAACAAAGTTATGCTAAATCAAGGAAGGCTGAACATTAAAAAGTCCCACAACAACCTCCATCATCAATTTAGACTTTCTAGTATCCAGTCAGAGAATATTATTAGCAGACGTGGAAATATGGCATTGTCCTGGCCTTCTAAAGTAGAAATGAGACATTCAAAGGAGAACTTGAAAGGGAAAAGTAACTACTAACAACAAAAATGAATGTTATATTGGCCCAAAAATTGTTGTAAAAGGCCAGCCATCATAAATGACTGTCAGTTACATTGATATGCATCCATGTTATGTTGATGATGTTTTGCCTTGCAAGTTGCGGAAAGTGCAGCACTCTCAACAGGGCATCTGGGATCTGAGTGAATGGGGTCAGCAATGTTGCACCTTCTTAACTAACCATTCTGAAATGAACTAGACTGTAAGATTGAAGAAACAAGTAAGTTCAATGTGAAATAAGACACAGAAAGGAATATGAAGAAGGAAAACTAGGATTGGATTGAGAGAGGAAAAACATATAGAAAAAATGTAAAATACCATTTTTACTCTCCAAGTAAAGAATCTTCACACTGCACAATACACTTAAACGGAGCGGTACAGGAGATGCCACTTTTGTGAAGCTATCGAACAATGCATCTTAAATAGCAACTTCCCTTGTTCCACCTTTAATCGCACCTCTGCATCCACCTGAAGTTCCTGTGGCCTTTAATTAAAAGTACTGATGAACACTATCAGCCATGCTGTTACTTTAATAATAATATTTGAGCTAGTATATTTCTGACATATTGACTGGAATTTTCTGGAAGTTCATGCTGGTTCTGCTGTAGTGAACAAAACAAAGTACAGCACGGGAGCAAGCCCTTTGGCCCTCAAAGCTTTCACTGATCCTGATGCCTGCCTAAATTAAAACTGTATGCACTTACAGAGGCCCTTCATTCCCATCCTATTAGTATATTCATCTAGTTGCCCCTGAAATGTCGATATCGTACCTGCTCCCACTACTTGCCCAGGCAGTGTGTTCCAGAATTCACCACCCTCTGTGTAAAGGAAATTTGCCTCTCACGTCTCCTCTAAACTTTTTCCCGTGCACCTTGAACCTTTGTCCCCTAGTACTTGAATATTATACCCTAGGAAAATGCATCTGACTATCCACTCTGTCCACACCGCTCATAATCTTGTAAACCTCTGTGAGGTCACTCCTCAACCTCTGTCATTCCAGTGAGGTTCAAACCTCTCATTCCAACTTCTCCTCATAGCTAATGCCCTCCAGACCAGGCAACATTCTGGAAAACCTCTTCTGTAACTTCTCCAAAGCATCCACATCCTTCTGGTAGTACGACTGAGATCTCACCCAATAAGTATGGCTATGTGTTCTCTTGGTGTGCTGTGTTGACCATTTGTGCATTTCTGGTGTTTTGACTTTATACTTTGCAAAGTACCCTCTTTGGTGACATTGAAAGTATTTGTGTGAAATTGCTGGATGTCGATCATGTCTGTGGGGGCGCTTTTCTCCACAGCACTGACATGGTCACTGTATAGGTTGATTAGGGTTGTGTTGTCCCTGGTGTGGACTAGCCCTATTTCTAGGCTGTTTCACGAACTGGACATTCGCGTTTCCTTTGTGCCCCAATCTGCATCCTCCCTTTAACATGTAACTGGACTGCAGAATGGTTTCAGATTGCTTGATAATTTGAATGGCTTGCTCAAGAATTAGATCTTCACTTGAAATATGTCTGAGAGTGAGTCACCTGTCACACCTACGATCGTTCAATCCCTGATTAGCTCAGGTCATTGTAATCACAGCCTTCAGCCATTCTGTACAGCTCATTAATGAAGGACTTGACAAGTTCTCCTAACTGCTACACACCTTCAATACATGTATTCTTTTTGAGGATTCAGTTACTTTTTTTTATTAGAGTCATAGAGGTTTACAGCACGGACACAGGCCTTTTTGCCTAACTTTTCCATGCAGCCCTTTTTTAAACCCATAAGCTAGTTCCAATTGCCCTTATTTGACCCATATCTCTCTATATCCATCTTACCCATATAACTGTCTAAATACTACCTAAAAGACAAAATTGTATCCCTTCTGCTACGACCCTGGCAGCTTGTTCCAGACATTCACCACACTTCTGGATCTTTTTGTATCTCACCCCTCTCACCTTAAACCAATGCCTTCTAATTTTACACTCCTCTACCTTTGAGAAAAGATATTGATTATCAAGCTGATCTATGTCCCTCACTATTTTATAGACCTGTATAAGATCACCCTTCAGCCTTCTATGCTCCAGAGAGAAAGGTTCCAATCTATCCACCCTCTCCTTATAACTCAAATGATCAAATCCCGGTAATATCCTAGTAAATCTCTTCTGCACCTTTCTCATTTAATAACATATTTTCTGTAATAGTGTGACCAGAGCTGGGCACAGTATTCCAAGTGTGGCCTTACTTATACCTTATGCAACTTCAACAAGACGTCCCAACTTCTGTATTCAATGTTCTGATCAATGAAACCAAGCAAGCACGCATTTATCTAAATTAAACTCCATCTGCCATTCATCAGCCCACTGGCCCTATTGATCAAGATCCCATTGCAATTGGAGATAACTTTCTTCACTGTCCACTATGCCACCAATCTTGGTGTCATCTGCAAACTTATTAACCATGCCTTCTATATTCTCATCCAAATCATTAATATAAATGACAAATAACAGTGGACTCTGCACCAATCCCTGAAGCACACCGCTGGTCACAGGTCTCCAGCTTGGAAAACAACCTTTGACAACCACCCTCTGGCTTCTGTCATCAAGCCAATTTTGTACGCAATTTGCAACCTCATCCTGGATCCCATGAGATTTAACCTTAAGAAACAACCTACCATGCGATACCTTGTCAAAGGCCTTGTTAAAGTCCATGTAGACAACATTGACTGCACTGCCCTCATCTACCTTCTTGGTTCCCCTTCAAAAAAACTCAATCAAATTTTGTGAGATATGATTTTCCACTCACAAAGCCATGCTGACTGTCCCCAATCAGTCCTTGTGTCATTTGTGGATTGGGTGTTAGTGGCTGGCCAACATAGTGGTTAGGTTTAACCACCTAACTGTCCTTGAGAAGGTGGTGGTGAACTGCCTTCTTGAATTGCAGAGGTCCGTGTAGTGTGGGGACAGTCTGACAGGGAGAGAGTACTTCTGAAGTTAAAATAAATCACATCAACAATTTCTAGATTCCTGGCCCAAACCATCTCTCTTTACCATAAATATTCAATCCCTGTGTCCCTCCATTCCCCACCAGGATGCCTGAGGGCTGTCTATTTCTTCCTCAAACACAGGCATGAACACTCCCTGTCCATCACCACTCTCCTCCATTTGGCTGAACTTGTTCTCTCAATGAACAATTTTTCCTTTAACTTGCCTCACTTCCACCAAATAAAAGCCATTGCTATGGGCACTCCCATGATGCTACTTATGCTTGTGTCTTTGAGATTTGTGGAACTTTCTTTTTCCAGTCCTACTTTGTCTGCTCCCTCAATTCTTTCAACAATACACGGACATTTATTTTGGTGATACTTTTTTTTTATCTGGACCTGGAAAAATTTATCAACTTCACTGACAATTTCCGCTCCTTTATCACTTTCACACAGTTCAATTCTGACACACTCTTTCCTTTCTTGACCACTCTGACTCCATTTATAGTAATGGACTGTTCATCAGTATCCATTACAAGCCACCAACTCTCACAGTTATCTCAATTACAATTTTTTTGCACCACACTCCATCATTGCATGCTCTCATTTCCACTGGCACATTTGTTGTGATGATGCCACTTCCCAAAATGGCGTTGCTGATATGCCTTTTCTCCCTTCATTGTGATTTCCCACTCACTGTGGTTGACGGTGCTTTCAACTGCATTTGACCCCCTCCTGTCCTTCCCAGAAGCAGAACAGGGTCCCCCTTGTTTACTCTTTTCACTCCACCTGCTTCCGCATTCCAAGGATTAGCCTCCACTATTTCCACCAACTCCAGCATGATGCCACATCTTCCCAACACATTCAGAATTCTGTAAGGACCATTCCCTCTCGACTTCTCTATCTTACCCAACATCTCAAATTCCTCCCACAGCACCATCCCACGCAATCGCAGAAGGTGCAAAATCTGCCTCTTTATCTCCTCCCTGCTCACCATCCCAGGTTCTAAATGCTCCTTTCAGGTGAAGGTGTGTTTCACATGTGCCTCTTTCAATCTCATCTAAAAATGTATCTGCTGCTCCCAATGCGGTCTACTCTACGTCAGTACTCAAATGCAGACTGGGTGAACGTTTTGTTGAACACCTTCAATCCGTCCAGAATCATGACCCAGACCTTCCTTCACTTTCCACTTGAACAGACCTACTTCCCTATCCATATGTCCATCCTTGGCCTTTTGCAATGTTACAATGAAGCCCAATACAAACTGAAGGAACAACACCTAACCTTCTGATAAGATGCTTTACAGCCTTCCAGATTTAACACTGAGTTCAACAACTTCAGAACATGAATTCTCCCCCTGACCCCATTTCCATCTATGTATTTTTTAAAATTTATTTTAACTTCTTCCACTGTTTCATTTTTCATGCTGTCAGACGTGCTGAGATTTTCCAGCATTTTCTGTTTTTGTTTTAGATTTGAGCATCTGCAGTATTTTGCTTTTTATTTATGTGGCTCATTTACCATGGTATGGTAGCCATGATAGCTGGTATCCTGCCATCAGAGCTGCCTCCCAATGCCATACCCCACCACACAATCAGCCATCCCACCTCTGAGAATGCATCTATTAGATCAGGAAAGTTCAGTCCTGTGCTATTTTACTGCCCATTGTATGGAGCACAGGTTTTCTTCAAGATTTTCTCATGCTGCATTTTATATGTTCTGTTTTATACGGACAGCTTTTTTTTTCCAAAGTTATATTCTCCACAATTAAAATTAGAAATGAAGAGGATAGTGGATAAGATTTGTGCTTCTTAAATGACCCAGTTTTCAGGTTCCCGTTCTATGCAATCAGCCCTGATATACTCCACAGATAAAGATTTCCTGTGGATTTCACAAGATGTGGAGATGCCAGCGTTGAATTGGGATGGGCGCAGGAAGAACACTGAGTTAAAGTCCAACAGGTTTATTTGGAATCACGAGCTTTTGGATTGAGTCTCACATTCCGATTATTATCTTGCAATTGTGTATTTGTGTATATATGTTGTGGTTGTGAAACCTACCCTTCCGCTCACCTGATGAAGGAGCAGTGCTTTGAAAACTTGTATTCTAAATAAATCTGTTGGACTTTAATCTGGTGTTGTGAAACTTCTTACTATTTCAGAAGGTTTATAGGTAAATAACCAGATGAAGTGAAGCTATATGAAACATGAAGTTGCTCTCAAATACCTTAAGAGATCCCAACAATGTCCAGGCAGGGAACAACAAAATAAATTAATACCTTTCTTGAGGATTGAGGTCCCAAAGCAATTTCACTGCCAATTAATTACTTATGTCACTATTCTAATATAGGCAAAGAATTTTCAGACTGCTAGGGCACTACTTTCACCTTGAGGCGGCACGGTAGCACAGTGGCTAGCACTGCTGCTCCACAGCTCCAGGGTCCTGGGTTCCATTCCCACTTGGGTCACTGTCTGGAGTTTGCACATTCTCCTCATGTCTGTGTAGGTTTCCTCTGTACACTCCGGCTTCCTCCCGCAGTCCAAAGATGTGCAGGTTAGGTTGATTGGCCATGCTAAGAAATTGCCCCTTAGTATGTCCAGGGATGTGTAGGTTGCAGGGATTAATAGGTTTAATATGTAGGAATATGGGGGTAGGACCTGGGTGGGATTGTGTTTGGTGCAGACTTGAAGGGTCTCTTTCTGCACTGTAGGGTTCTATGATTTCTATGCTAGATTACCCAAACTAATAGAGGTAAATGACCAGGTAATGGGGGAGGAAATTTCCATCTGCTTTTGCCAAATGCTGGAAAATGAGAATCTTGCTACCAAAATCCTGTTTTCAGATTTTCCCCTCACTCTGCTAGTGATGTAACGTGGCCACATCTGCAGATTTTTTTTGGCACCAAGTTCTGGGTAATCTATTGAGAAAAGTGGGCTGTGTAGCCAGCGAGCTGCACACCAGCTTTCTCGCCTCTGCCACCACTTGCTGCATAAATGAGAAAATTTCACCTAATATGTTTTTGATGTTTGAGGACACTGGGAAAACTCTACTGCACTTGGTCAGATAGTGCAGTGGGATCTTTGACATTCAACTGAAAGGGCAGATGGAGCCTTGATTATAAGTCAAAATTGAAGGTTGGCACTTCTCCAGTGCTGGTTTGTATGCTGGATCGTGTGGTGAGATTTGAACCTGTAATCTTCTCACTCAGAGGTTGCCATCAAGGCTATTTACAATAGCATTCCTCCTGGAGTTAAATCCTTTCTAAAGGGTTTTTCTAACAGTATTGCTCCGTGGGTGAAACAAGTTCTGCTTCATGATGTGCAATCAAAAGCCATAGTTACACTGGTCTCAGCTGTGCAATGTTACATACAGTTGGCAGACCAAAATCATGTGTTCATATGCCGAGACACAGCTCTACCCACAAAAGTGTTTTTTTTTCCTCACGCTCTTTAAAGTATTAAAGGCTCGCTTTCCTCCTAACCATATTGATTCCATTCAAAGGGACGCCCTCCCCTAATACACATTCAAAATTACAAAAGACTGTTCTAGACTTTACCATCATCCACAAACTAATGAAGCACCTTGGTCTGGGTGCCCACAACAGAAATGGATGGACCCCCTGATGACCCCCAGAAGTTAAATGGGAAATCCCAAATTGACCTTCCAGTAGGACTCGTAGAATGCAAGTTCTTGAATGATTGGTAATTACCTTACCAGGTGGAACTCATATTCTGAGCCCTTCATTAAGCAGGCCCCTGAGTGGGTCCTTTATTGTAATGTCCAATTTAGGACTTGTCTGTGTTCACCACAGGCTTGTGGTTTTATTTTACTTTTTGCTATGTGCAGTAAAGCACAGTTTCTTTGAAGCTGACCCCTGAGTTATGATAGATGGACAAGCAGTCAGCAGTAGGACTGTAATACTTAAATAACCTTTAATGTTCCCTCTGAAAAATGTTGAAATGAAGACTGTCTTTGAAGTCCTTGTCAAGAAATGTTGTATTTCTTGACAAACAAAATATTTGTTAATTATTTGGTAATTGAACTGAGTAAAAGTCTTGCTTAGACAACTGACTGGAACACTGCAAAGTACGTTTTAGTATCTTCTTTTGCAAAGAAAGGTGAAAGTCAGGTGTGATTTGCTACAAGCTGTTCTTCTTCTTCTGTCTTGACTATGAATCATGCTAAATTCTCCCTCAGTGAACTGATCAGGTGCTGGAGTATGGCGACTCGGGGATTTTGGGTGGCACAATGGTTACCACTGCTGCCTCACAGTGCCAAGATTCCAGTTCAATTTGAGCCTCAAGTCATTGTCTGTGTGGAGTTTGTACGTTCTCACCATGTCTGCGTGGGTTTCTTCTGGGTGCTCCTGTTTTCTCCCATACTCCAAAGATGTGCAAGTTAAGTTGATTGACTATGTTAAAATTGCCCCTCTGTGACAGGGGGTTAGCAGCGGAAGTATGTGGGGTTATGGGGAGGGCGTGGATGGGATTGTGGCCAGTGCAGACTTGATGGGCCAAATAGCCTCCTCCTGCACTGGAAGGATTCCATGGATTCGCAGTAACTTCATTGCAGTGTTACTGGAAGCCTACTTGTGACACAAAAATAAAAATGCAGGAAGGTACAATGGTGCATTTTCATTATGAGCTAATTGAAAATATTTCTTGCTATTTTCCCAGCCTCACTACTTGCTTAAAACATTTTGCATCTGTAGCTTTTTCCAGTCTGGTGAAAGGTCATGGACTTGAAACTTGTAACTGTCTGCCTCGCCCCAGATGCTGCCTGACCTGCTGAGTATTTCTACCATTTTCCATTTTTATTTCAAACTTCCAACAAATCACAGTATTTTACCTTCAAACAGCATCAGCTCTTTCAACATTCCCCAATAGCTATTATAGTTATCTTGGTGGAGATGAAATCCTGTCACACACCCATAATTAGCCTGCTGGTGTTAATCCCAGTGAAAGGATTCTTAAAATGGACACCCTGAAGGAGCACAGAGGGAGCAGTCCAGAGATTAATGTGCAAATAATAGGATGTGATTCTCAAATTGGAAAGGTGCAGCAAGTTACCAAATCGGCCTTTCATCCCTGTTTGAATCCAGACTGAACGCAGCACGAGCTAAAGTGACAAGTGAGCCTTCACTGAACTCCAAATGCTCCTTTCTAAGAGAAGCAATTTCAGTTGCAATCTCCCGAAAACTGACACACTGGGGAGTTATCACAATAAAACAACTGCAGGGACCTGAATCTGATAGCCTAGGCTTTGGAACCAAATAAAATGTGCAAAGGTAACAAGGAATCGATTGGAATCTGCCTGACAATATTGTGGCATTGAATGTGCAGCTGAGGAATGTTGGAGAAGTGCCAGCGGCTTGTTACCTGTGAACAACAGAGTACCATTGTGGAGGAGGCTGAACAGAAGAACTCAGCTAACTGTAGCAGCTGCTAAATGGCCTTCTCACTGGACAAAGAGCAGTGGCCTTTAAGATATAATCACTAGACTATTAACCCAGAAACTCAATTAATGGTCTGGGGTCCCAGGGTCAAATCTGCCATGGTGGATGATGGAATTGGAAGTCAATAAATGATAATCTGGAATGAAGCCATTGTTGATTGTCGGAAAAATTCATCTGGTTCACTAATGTCCTTTAAGGAAGGAAATCTGCCATCTTACCTGACCTAGCCTTGTCCACTCGGCTGTGAAAGGTACTGTGGGTCAACCCACAGCGTACGGACTGCAGCATTTCAAGAATGCGGCTTACCACCACCTTCTCAAGGGCAAGTAGGGATGGGTAATAAATACTCACCATCCAGGAACACCCATATCCTATGAATAAATAAATAACAAGAATTTAAACACCCATCCAGATGGGGGTGAGGGGAAAAAAGGTTTGCCAGAATCTCCCCCTCATCAAGCCCACAAATTGGCTTCTCATTGACTGGAAGTGGAAGCTACCTACTGAATAGAAACTGACCTTGTTTGGAACTATTGCCAGAGATGGAACAGTATTAATCGCTGGAAATTAATTGTTGGAATTTTCCAGTCACATGTTTATTGAAGTTTCAAATAGTAGAACAGAGTTTGACTTTTTGTAGGCAGGTCATATCAAAAGAGCTTTAGAACTTAGGAAGAGTTGATTCTGAAATCAAGGAGCTGGATTCTCCTTTTTAGGATGGGGTGCAACAAGATGGACATTCCCAGACATCCAACTCTGCACCTGCTTTGGTCCATTTCCTCAGGTGAGGAACAATTGATTATGCTGAACAAAATTCCAGACACACAAGACTCAGGATAATTTCCAGCCACAAGATCTAGGCAGAGTTAATTAAAGGATTGGTTCTGTGCTTTATATATATATTGTATGTTGAAGTTTGAGGTGCAGACCGGCCCTTTAAAAGTGTGGGCATGGTGACTCTTGGGCAGTTAGCTTCTTCTGGTGGAGCACTGTGTTGGTCAGTCTTGCATCTGATTGAATCAGTGCACACCTCAAAGAGCTCTCACTATTCCGACCAAGCCTACCTCGTGATTCTTGATGCACCATTCGTCCATAGGGGCATATACAAGAGGTTCCACTAAAGTTCTGATGAGTTATAAGATTAGTTGTTGAAAACTAATGCAACTTTGCTAATTTAAAAAAAAGTCAACATTCAGAAACATACTAGGCTCCAGTTTCTGTCAGTGAGACAGACTGGGGTTGCTTTGTGTGAATTAAGCTGAACATTGTTGATCTTCATCCTTTGGTTTTGAAGCTGTGTAGATGATCTGTGGCTCACCCAACCTCGGCTAATGGCAGGCTGAGAGAGACCTCTACAAGTGCAAATGGGTTTTTGACAGTCCAATACAAAGGAGACATAAGTCCCACTTCAATTAAACTGCAATAAATCATTCACTATTCACAGTTTTTGTCTCATGACAAGGGTTTGAGTTACACAGTTGGGGTGGGGTAGAGGAATGATACGAACCTCACGTGACTGAAATGTTGTCTCTCGGTGCAAAGGAGAATAGTTCATGTCTCAGTTTTATCATCTGTCATTTTAATGAGAAAACACATCAGAAAGATTAAAAATAGCCTATCTTTAAGTTGGAAGTTATAAATGATTGAATCCTTCTAGCAGTTGGCAGTGCTACATCAGGTGAAAATGCACATCAATGTTTTCATGCCTTGTGTTCCAAAGTAACAATTTGTTTCTCTTCTTTCAGACTGGGGTCCAGTGTGCAGTTCTCGTGTGATGATGGCTATGAGTTGCAAGGGTCGAAAAGCATCACCTGTATGAAATTGGCTGACTTGTTTGCAGCTTGGAGTGATCACAGACCATTCTGCCGAGGTGAGGAATTACTGCCAGTTACTATGCTGCAACAGATGACTGGTTTTCACCTTCACACAGTTGTTCAGCACCGTTATTCTTCCTTATCCCTTCATTTCTGTGACTTGATGTGTCCTTCATGTCAACACATGATTGAAAGAGTGGGGATTGAATGGAAAATTAATCATTTTGAGTAGATGGGTGGCCATAATAGAAGAACCACAGAAGGAATTTTGCTTCAAAAGTTGGCAAAAATTTGTAAAGTTGAGGAAGCATATTGTCTGAACAGCTACTACTAGCTGTAATTAAATGCTGACAGTCAATATTGTTTTGAAATTTATTGCCCCGCTTCTGACAATTGTAGAACAATCTTCCAATCCAAATAAAAAAAAAATTCTTTTATCCCTGTAAAGTCAACTGTAACACATGCTAATAGGTTTATTAAATATCCACAGTGTTGTTTAGACATTGTATTTTCAGCAACACATGGATGTTGTCCCTTTTAGAAAGCAACGAATTATCCAATGATTTGAATTATACATCAAAGTGGAACTGGAGTGCTCCAAAATGGGAATTAGCAACTAATTTGAATTAAGTGACATTGAAGTAAGAGGGACAAAGTTGTATCTATATTCACTTCTTGTCTTCTGGCAGAACGCAAAATTAATGATTGGCTGTGGTGTATATATTATGCAGGGATAGATGAATCTGTGCCACATTTCTACAGCAAATATTTATTTTATTCGCTCTCCTCTGACTTGAATGTCCTCCTCTTATTGTTGGTTGGGATGATTGAATGGTGAACTTTTCCCAATTCTTCTACAAATAGATAGAGTGTATATTTATATTGCACATTTTGTGATTTCAGGGTGCCTCAACGTGCTTCATAATACAGGAAGTATTTTTGAAGTGTAGGCACCGTTGTGATGTAAGGTATAACATAATTTACTATAAGGGATGGCACAGTGGTTCGCACTGATGTCTCACAATGCCAGTGACCCAGGTTTGATTCCTGGCTTGGGTCACTGTCTGTGTGGATTTTGCACGTTCTCCTTGTGTCTGCGTGGATTTCCTCCAGATGCTCCAGTTTCCTCTCTGAGTCTGCAACATGTCTACAAAATAATGAGGGACAAAGATAGATAGTCAATCTATCTTCCCAAAGATAAGGGAGTCTAAAACTAGAGGGTGTGGGTTTAAAATGAAGGGGGAGAGATACAAAAGGGTCGAGAGAAGCAGTTTTTTCACACACAGGGTAGTGTCTGGAATAAGCTGCCAGAGTTAGTAGTAGAGGCAGGTACAATTTTGTTATTTAAAACATTTAGACAATTACATGGGTAAGATGAGTGCAGAGGGATATGGGCCAAACACAGGCAATTGTGACTAGCTTAGGAGTCTTAAAAAAAAAGGATGGAATGGACAAGATGGGCAAAGGGCCTGTAAACCTCTATGACTCTTTGTGCTGGTTAGCGCATTGACCCTAAGTGTGACGATTAGGTGAATATTAGAGTAACTTCATTGCAGTGTTAATGTAAGCCTTAGTTGTGATTAATAAATAAAAAAACTTTCATAACAGTGGATAATTTATGTAGTGCACGGTGCCAAAAACAGCAATGGAATTAATGAGCAGATGTTTTAATGATGTGAGTGGATAGGTGAAAATTGGTCACGGTACTGTGAAAACTTCCAGCTTCTTCTTTAAGCTGTGCTAATGGTACTTCTGTGCCTGCCTGAGAGAACAGACAGGGCCTCAGTTTAATGAGACCTGAAAATCACAACCTCTCGCAGTGCACACTGAAGTATCAGACAGGATTATGTGCTCAATTCTCTGAGTGGGGATTGAACCCAAAACTTGTGGCTTGGATATGAGAGCCCTTCCACTACATAAAGGCTGACACTCATTGATTTTCATCTTCAGCTGATTGTTAGAAAACAGACCTGCAAATAATTAATTTCCAGCTATCATTGTGCACCCACTGAACTTGAATGAATGAGTTGTTTGCCTCCTTTTCCCAGCTGTTAGCATTCAGGATAAATTTTCTTGCATATTCATTGTGCAGAGATACTCCAATGTCCAACAAAAAAAAAATTTAGAAATATGCTCATAGACTTAAATTTAGAGAAATCCAGCTTCTGAAGATCATTTGAACTTTATCCCAATCAGGATCATCACAGACTATTTTCCAAGAATAAATATAAAGATGGTCAAGTTCATCTGGAGACCCCAAGCACAATTTGCAAAGGTGGCATGATTAGCACTGCTGCCTCGCAGCGCCAGTGACCCAGGTTCAATTCTGACTTTGGGTTGACTCTTTGTGTGGCGTTTGTACATTTTGCTCGTGTCTGGTTGAGTTTCCTCCGGTTTCCTCCCATGCACCAAAAATGTGCAGGTCAGGTTGATTGGCCATGCTAAATTGCCACTTAGTGTAGATTAGGGGGATTAGTGGGGTAAATATTTGGGGTTGTGGGATGGAGGCTGGGCAAGATGCTTTGTCAGAGATCCAGAGCAGACTCATTGGATCAAATTTCCGCCATCTGGATTATAGGGATTATACTCTATGCATTCATGCACGTTGGTCTATGAACTAATGAATGGCACTCTCTCATACATTTTTTTAAAAGATTTAATGATATTGCAGGCTATTCCAGTCGGACTTGACCTGAATGCTAAAGCCTGTTGAACATGTTTGGTCAGGCGTCCAATGGGTGGAATTTTCCCATATTACCTGCAACAGGAATCATAGTAGATGGAACAGAACATAGAACATTACAGCGCAGTGCAGGCCCTTCGGCCCTCGATGTTGTGCCGACCTGTGAAACCAATCTAAAGCCCAAAAAACATACACTATTCAATATCATCTATATGTTTACCCAAAGATCATTTAAATGTCCTTAATGTTAGTGAATTCATTACTTGTTGCAGGTAGGGCATTCCGCACTCTTACTATTCTCTGAGTAAAGAATCTACTGCTGACATCTGTCCTATATCTATCACCTCTCAATTTAAAGCTATATCCTCTTGTGCTAGCCATCTCCGTTGGGGGAAAATCCCTATCTAATCCTCTGATCATCTTATATGCCTCTATTAAGTCACCTCTTAACTTTCTCCTCTCTACTGAAAACAGCCTCAAGTCCCTCAGCCTTTCCTCAGAGGGACCGTGCAAATGTCTGTTGACCTCAGGTGGGATTTTCAGGTCTGGAGGCAAGCGTGGCTGGAAAATCCCACCCAATGTGTTTTTTTTTCTCAGTGGTGTAGCAAAAAGGAATCACTAAGGGAGGGAATTTCTGGTGCCCTCATGATGCATTTTCTGGCAGCAGAGGCAACTCACCCTTAGTTACCAATAGAATCAGAAGATTCCACTGATGTCTATGGTGTTTTATGTGGCTCCATTGTTCTGCCAATGAGGAGTGTCACCTTCAATGAAGGGCCATAAAATCCCACCATGTGTTTTTGTTCCGATATTTAGTTTTGTATCTGTCTACATATACTGCTCACCCAAAAGAAAACACTTTTCTCTGCTCTGACTGTGGATACAGTCATTCTTATACTATTAACAAGGAAAACTCTTCACCCCAGAGCAAAGAGGTTCAGAGAAGTCTTACTGATGTAGAAAAAAAAACATAAAGTTAAATTAATCCCACAGCTGGGTTTTCAATATTTAATATGTCTCTGAAAGATTATAATAACTATAAAGAAACCTTTCATTTCCTACATGGTAATGACCATTAATTAATGGTAACGCAATAAGCTTAAAATATCAGGTGTCCATACTGCAAATAGAAAATAATCACCTTTTTATTTAGCTAAATCTAAAGCAATATATGTAATGTTTTCTGACGTGCGCTTCTCTGCTTGATAGTTTGCAACACATGAACTCTGGAGTATGATGCTTCTGACTTGGAGATTCAAAGTTCAAATTTAACATTGACTGCAGATTTGCTTGCTTAGTGGGTTGGAGAATTCCCCTCACACTTCAGGGTCATTGGTGTGAGGCAAGGACCAAAATGATGAGTCAATAAGATTTCTCACAATGTTGACAGTAAAAGTCTTATAGATTAAAGCCATTTTAGTTGAGCTGCTATCTTATGGCACAATACGGGGCAAGTTCCCTTTAATATGCAGGAGCTGTTGCTGTGGTGCGCTTTCGAATTTCAGCTTGCCAAATGTACCTGGCCTGGGAGTACCTGGTTCTCAGTGCCTGAGACAAAATTCCAATCTTTAAAATAAATTCCTTTGGATGTTTTGTTTTAGTTAATCGGGACACATTTCCACTGTGCCATTTGAGTGAAAGGATTGTTGTTTTCCCACCTATATGACCATAAAACCACGACATAGGAGCAGAATTAGGCCACTTGGCCCATCGAGTCTGCTCTGCTATTCAATTATTGCTGATTTCTTTTTCTCATCCCTATTCTCCTCCCTTTACCCCATAACCCCTGATCCCCTTATCAATCAAGAACCTATCTAAGTCTGTGTTAAAGACACTGAATGATCTGGCCTTTCACAGCTTTCTGCTGCAAAGAGTTCCACAAATTGACCAGTCTCTGGCAGAAGAAATTCCTCCTCATCTCTGTTTTAAAAGATTGTCCCTTTAGCCTGCCCTCTGCTTCTTGTTTTTCCTATTAGTTGATACATCTCTCCACTCCCATTCTATCCAGGCCTCCCAGAATCCTGTAAATTTCAATGGATCCCCCTCATCTTTATAATCTCAAATGAATCCAGATCCAAAGTCCTCAACGATTCCTCATACAAATTCTTCACTCCAGGGATCACTTTTGAGAACGTCCAGTGGGTCCTTTCCAAGGTCAGCACACCCTTCCTTACATAAAGGGCCCAAAACTGCAACAATACTCCAAATGGGTCTGATCAGAACCATCTACAGCCTCAGAACTACATCCCTGCTCTTCTATTCTAGCCCTCTCAACATAAATGCTAACCTAATGAACTGAAATGATTGTATCAATGATCTTCCTGGAGATGCTCCCCATCTTGCCTATCATGAACGCGATAGACATTCATGACAAATCTATGAAACGGACGAGTGAGGAGTTGGTGGGAAGGGTTGGGTTTCGGGAATGAATGATAACAGATCAGAGCTAAGCCGTGCCTGTGGATTGGAGCTGTCCCAGAGTTTCTTTCCAAATTCTGTGCCGGGATAGCATCTTAAATCCAATCTTCAAAATAGCTTGTACTTAAGTTATTGCAATTGGTGCATGACGTTGATTGCAGCTGCATTATTAATGTGAAAATCACTTGAATAAAAATCTTGCATTTCCACATTTTGGCTTAATTAATATTATATCTGGCTCTGTTCGAGTCAGTAATCCTTGATTCATTTTCAAGAAGTGCAATATTACAATTGCTGCTTTGTTTGCTCCCGTTCAACATTTTGAAATTTGCACAGCAGAAATACATACAGTTATCTGTCTGCTCCTCAGGAAGGGAAATCAGCAAAATTGGCAAATGTTCAATTTCTCTGTCCCAAAGCTCCTTTGATCAAGAGTGACTGGCAAAGTTCAGAGAAGAAACAGTAACTTATTTTAATTTTCATTCGCTCCCCACAAAGAAATTTCCTTTTGTCCGGAAGCAATACTTGAAACCTGTGATTAGACTAAGAAAAATTAGTTTTACTCATGCCATAGGAGCTGATTCAGCTCATATAGGGTACCTGAAGGGATAATCACAGATGGCCTCATTCTTGCTGGGATAAACGCCCACCACATGTTGTAGAATTCACCAACTAAAAGAAATATTAGGTTGAAATGGAGAAATGAAGATGGACAAATCATTTCTCAATGAGAAGAGAATACAGACGCTGCCCTGATTGCTGTCCTTTTCAGCACCACTGGTGACAAAGCCTCGCTTTCTCAGAATTTGAACCCCTGCCTTCCAGTTTATGGAGCTGATGAGCAGCATAGCAAATGAAGGGACCTTTGAATGAACTTGAAATCTTGCATCGTTTGTGTAGTATGACTGGAAGAATTCAATTATAAGTTTGCATTCAGCCATTTTGTTATTTTGCAATTAACTGTTAGGGGAACAAGGCTAGAAAAAAAACATTGGAGTCCACTTGGTCGTTCAGAGGAAGTACTGATTCTGCAATTATATCTGCAAAATTAAACATGGGGATTACATTACAGGTGATAGTGCATAGGATGTGATTTTCCAGCTACTGGGTAGGAACTCACAGACTGAATGTCAGTGAATTTGGTCCATGTTCCCCCTTCAAAGCATTGCAGAATCAGCCAATATTTTCTGTGATGTGTATGCTTATTTCACCAAGCAACTTAGTTGGCCAGTTGTATCTCGAATTTGTATGCACGGCCCCTTTGGACATCCTGTTCTGTACAGGTCCTAACCCCTGTGTGAAACTAAATTGTTGATATTCCCATTTTTGAATTTGCAGATATCATGGTGGTTAGGGGTTCATTTTTCTAAAACCCCTGGAACTGATAAACTGATTATGTCTTTCATGCCCCAGGGTAAACCATGAGGTGAACCGGATCAAAGGTTATGGGGAGAAAGCAGGATTAGGCTGTTGAATTGGACGATCAGCCATGATCGTGATGAACGGCGCAGCAGGTTTGAAGGGCCAAATGGCCTCCTCCTGCTCCAATCTTCCGTGTTTCTATCCGAGCTTTTTTAATCCCTGCATGTAGCTCATGGACCGAAATCTTGGTATCGGTTTAATTGTTCGCTCTTCAAAGTAAAATCATCTCACTGAAGTTCCTTCATTCAGATTTTCTCACAAGAAGTGGTCACATGTTGTAATTGTACTAATTTCCTTACTGAACCAGAAAACAATCTCCCATCTAATTCCTTGAAATGAGTTTTGATCCCACAGATTATTTGTTTTAAAACAAAACAGCACTAGTAGTAATTGCTATGAGGGCAACGATTTAATAAGATGTGTAGAGTCTTCTATTTTGAAGTTGACAGCACTGCCATGCCTTCGTAAAATGTATCAAATCTATTTTGAAAGTTGCCACCAGCTTTAGTTACACACGTACTGTGTACTTATTCTCCTTCAATTGAGGGGAATTGAGATAAAATTTACCATAAATTGATTTTAATGATATCTCTAATTGTATCAAGACTCGCGTCCATTCACAGTATCAGATAATTCTTCATACTAATTGAGCACAGTTCCACTGTTCTGAACTGTTTTAATCTCTTTTGTTACAGCTCGAGTATGTGGTGCACATCTGAATGGTCCCACCGGTGTTATTTCGTCCCCCAATTTTCCGGTCCAGTATGATAGCGACGCACACTGTGTGTGGGTGATTACTGCCTCTGATCCTGACAAGGTAAGCTGCTTTCATTTTATCCTCCTATCCCTCAGCCTCTCTCTCTCTGTCTCCCCCACCCCACCCCCGGCCAAATGTAGATTTTTCTCACTGTGTCGCCCCATCCATGCGCCATTCTCTGGAGAAGCTATTTCTTGGTCGGGCTGCATTTGGAGTATCGCATGCAGTTCTGATCGCCAAGTTACTATTTCTTCTCTGAACTTTGCCAGTCACTCTTGATTGAAGGAGCTTTGGGACAGGGAAATTGAACACTTGCCAATTTTGCTGATTTCCCTTCCTGAGGAGGAGACAGATAAACTGTATGTATTTCCACTGTGCAAATTTCAAAATATTGAATCGGAGCAAACAAAGCAGCAATTGTAATATTGTACGACCAAAAGGGCATGGAAGCTTTGGAGCGAGTGAAAAGGAAGTTCACTGGGATATTGCCTGGTCTCAAGGCTGTTGACTGTGAGGAGAGGTTGAATGAACTAGGATTGTTTTCACTGGAAAGACAGAGGCTGAAAGGGGACCCGATAGAGGTCTACAAAATTGAGGGGCATAGACAGGGTGTTTATTCAGAGATTATTTCGGAGGGTGGAGGTATGAATTACAAGGGGGCACAGGTTCAAATTGAGAGAGAGAAGTTTAAGGGAGATGTGTGGGGGATGTTTTTCACGCAGAGAGTGGTGGGTACCTGGAAATGCGCTGCCAGAGAGGTGGTGTAAGTAGGTACATGAGCAATGTTTAAAAGACATCTATATGAGTATATGATCAGGGAAAGAATAAAGAGATACGGATTGAATAAGGGCAGAAGGTTAGTTTTTACTCTAGTTAGTGCATCATTTCCACTCTGAGAGGGAAATCATGTCTCATAAATTTGATTGAATCTTTTGAAGGGTCGATGAAGGCAGTGCAGTTGATGTTGTTTACGTGGGCTTTATCAAAGCCTTTGACAAGGTACCGCATGGTTGGTCATCACATAAGGATCGAGGGTGAGATAGCAATTGGATACAAAATTGGCTTGATGATAAAAGACAAGAGGGTGGCTGTGGAGGGTTGCTTTTCAAACTGGAGACTTGTGATCAGCAGTGCGCCTCAGGGATCAATGCTGAGTCCAATGTTATTTGTCATTTATATTAGTGATTTGGTTGAGAATTTTGGAGGCATAGTCAGTTAGCTTGAAGATGACACTAAGATTGGTGGCATGATGGACAGTGAAGACTATCCATCATTGGATTAAAGGGATCATGATCAATTCGGCCAGTGGGCTGACGAATGGCAGACGGAGTTTTATTTAGATAAATGCATGGAGATGTATTTCAGTTGATCGAACCAGGGCAGGACTTACTTAGTTCATGCTAAGGCATCTTGGAGAGTTATAGAACAAAAAGATCAAGGGGTACAGGTTCATAGCTCCTTGAAATTGGAGTCACAGATGGATAGAGTAGAGAAGAAGGCATTCGGCATGCTTAGTTCCATTGGTCAGAACACTGATTACAAGAATTGGGACATCTTGTTGAAATCATAGAAGATATTGGTCAGGCCACACTTGGAATATTGTGTATAGTTCTGGTCACCCTATTATGAAAAGGATATTATTAAAGTAGAAGGCATGCAAAAAAATCTTACTAGGATGCTACCAGGGCTTGATGGTTTGAATTATAAGGAAAGGCTGAATAAACTGAAACATTTCCCCCCACACCCCCCGAGCATAAGAGACTTGGGGCTCACCTTATAAAGATTTTTAGAGTAATGAAGGGCAGAGATAAGGTAGATAGTTAACATCTTTTTCCAAAGGTAGGAGAGTCTAAAGCTGGAGGTATAGATTTAAGGTGAGAGGGGAGAGACACAAAAGGATCCAAAGGAGCAATTTTTTCACTCAGAAGGTGGCACTCAGATGGTATCTGGAGTACAATCTAGAATGTGCTGCCAGAAGGAGCAGTAGAGGCAGGAACAATTTTGTCTTTTAAAAAGCATTTAGAGAGTTATATGGATAAGATCGGTGTGGACAAAAACGGGCCAAATGCAGGCAATCAAGACTAGATTAATAGTAAAAACTGGGTGGCATGGACAAGTTGGGCTGAAAGACCTGTTTACATGCCGTACATATGATGAGTGTGGACTTGGAGAACCAAGGAGCCAGTTCTTATTGCTGTACCTTGTTTTGTTCTTGTTCTATGATTGGTTGAATCGCATGCCTTTTTCTGACAGAAGGAATTATGTGCTCCGAGTGCCTCATGGCCATTTCAAAAGTGAAATGAATCACTAACGCCAGATAATGGGGAGCTAACAATTCCACATTTGGGGTGGGATTTTCCCCACCAATGGGATCTTCGAGTCTTCGTTAAAGTGATCCCTACCTCGGGTTCACTGGTGGCAAGGTGAGTGAACAATGTAAATAGACTTCAGAGAGACTGGAATATTCCACCTGCGGCCAATGGCAATCTACCCCCCACCCCCACCCCCACCCCCACACACAGGAAAATCTGCATTGGAAAGGGCTGCAAATTTTGCCCTATAAAAAAATAGAAAAACTATGTACTTCTCCACAGTGCCTCCACCTTGCAAAATCCATTACTGCTGAGAAGAAAGTCTTGCATTTTTACAGCATCTCTGATGACCTCAGATACTCTAAAGTGTTTTACAGCCAATTATGTACCCTGTGAAGCGTAGTCGCTGTTGGATGTAAGGAGCACAGCATCCAATTATCATACAGCACAGTTCCCCAAAACCAGCTTGTTAATGACCAGCTAATAATGTGATTTCAGAGATAAATATTGGCCAGAACACTGAAGAAAACTTGTTTGTTGTGGAGTATTTTACTTCCACTGAAAGGGCAGATGGGATCTTGATTTAATGTTGCATTCAAAGAATGGCACATCGGAAAGCACAATATTCCTTTGATAATGCTCTGAAGTGTCAGCATGGGTTATGTACTTATTGAAAGTATGTGCTCGTGTATAGAAATTGTCGTTTAGTTGGACAGAACTGGTATGTTGCAGAAAAAAAACATTTTGTAAAAGCTGAGGGATGGCAGGGTAGCACAATGGTTAACGCTGCCTCGCAGTGCTAGGAACCCGAGTTCAATGCCTTGGGTGACTGTCTGTGTGGAGTTTGTACATTCTCCCTATGGTCTGTGTCAGTTTCCTCTGTGAGCTTTGGTTTCCTTCCACATTCCAAAGGTGTGCAGGTTAGCTGGACTGTCCATGTTAAATTGTGCCCTAGTATCCTAAAATGTGTAGGTTAGGTGGATTAGTCATTATAAATTCACAGGATAACAGGAATGGGAAAGAAGGCCTCGGCAAGATGTTCTTTTGGAGAATTTGGTGCAGACTCGATGAGCCAAATAGCTGTTTCTGCACTGTAGGGATTCTGTAATCTTGTGTTCATCAGGGCAACTGCAAGGATACCAAAGTTGGGAAAGCAGCAACTTTATACAGGACAAGAAGAGCGTCGTGATTAGTTAGCAAATGGACACTGATTGGCCAAGGTATTTTCATGGAAAATTCACCAGTTTTTGATGACAGCTAATTAACTGCCATGCATTGTTTGAACATTTTTAATCAGGCAGCTTGACTGATTGGCCAAGACATTGCTCTGAGGAATGAAGCAGTGAATGGCTATTACCTATTTTGTTTAACTGAAACAGGCACAAGGTGGGTTCATGTTCTTTGTCTGCAAAGATCAATGTCCTGTGTATTGATATTTGTTGTTTCCAGTGCACACAAATGTGAGCCTTATTGACAATCTTAAATTGGTTGTCAATGTAATTATTTGCACACCTAAGGATTATTTCGTGAAAGTTGCCTAAATACAAAATCACATCCAATGTTGAGCACTGCATTGAGTTTTGATGACCTGCACCTTGTCCATTGTAAACATCACAGGGGAAATGCTGTGTAATACAATTGTTCATTCATTTGGAACATTTGGCTTACTGTGAGTTAGCATTAACTGGTGAACAATTCTGCCAATCAGAGCCCACTTGCAACCAATCAACATATGCTTCTCATTAGGTGGAGTGTTGTTGTTTCCCTGACAGTGATATTCTTGTGATTGTCCTGCTGAGTGAAAGATGAAAAAAATTTACAAAACATGCCTTTTCAGCCACACTCAAGTATAATACATCAGATGTGTCTCAAACATTATGATTTTACATTGTTTCATCCAGCTTCTATGATATTTCTCTGCCACCTCCTCAATCATTTGTGTTCTGCCACTCTTCATGCTTTCTTTCATCCCGGAAGTGTATTAATGCAGGGATGGAAGATAGTTCATAAGTTCTTTCACCTTTCTTTATGTGGGAGATTGACAGTTCATGTCAGCAGAATAGTATTCTACACTATCTATCCCAAACAAGTTCTGTCCTGATCTCATCAAATATTTGCAGGTGAACACTCTTCCATCCAAACCCATCAACAAGCCACAGTGGCATGCATATGAACACACACACACACACATGCGTGCCCACACGCACACATGCGCACGCGCGCACACATGCACAAACACATATATACATACATACAATGCGAAATGACACAAACATTTTTCTACAATCTCAAACCAATTTTGTTTTAATACAAAAATTGCATCCCCCGTTAGTGAAGTTATTTATATAACCTGTTGGCTCAGTTAGGGCACTGGAGAGCTATAAATTAGCCAGGAAGGAGCTAAAGAGGGAGTTGAGAAGAGAGGACACGAGAAGACTTTGGCGGATAGGATTAAGGAGAATCCTAAAGCTTTTTACAGGTATGTAAATAATAAAAAATTGGTTAGGGCAAGATTAGGGCCAGTCAGAGATAGCAGTGGGAAGTTGTGCGTGGAGCCTGAGGAGATAGGAGAGACACTGAATGAGTATTTTTCGTCAGTATTCACGCAGGAGAAAGACAATGTTGTCGGGGAGAATACTGCAATACCAGGTTGTAGACTGGGCAGGATTGAGGTTCATAAGGAGGAGGTGTTAGCGAATCTTGAGGGTATGAAAATTGATAAGTCCCCTGGGCCAGATGGGATTTACCCTAGGATTCTCTGGGAGGCTAGAGAGGAGATTGCAGAGCCTTTGGCTTTGATCTTCATGTCGTCATTGGCTACAGGTCTAGTGCCGGAAGACTGGAGGATGGCAAATGTTGTCCCTTTATTCGAAAAGGGGAGTAGGGACCATCCTGGAAATTATAGACCGGTGAGCCTGACTTCTGTTGTGGGCAAAGTCTTGGAAAGAATTATAAGGGATAGAATTTATAAGCATCTGGAGAGAAATAAATTGATTAGGGATAGTCAGCACGGTTTTGTGAAGGGTAGGTCGTGCCTCACAAACCTTATTGAGGTTTTTGAGGAGGTGACCAAAGAGGTAGATAAGGGTAAGGCAGTTGATGTCATGTATATGGATTTTAGCAAAGCGTTTGATAAGATTCCCCATGGTAGGCTACTGCAGAAAGTGCAGATGCATGGGATTGAAGGTGATTTAGCAGTTTGGATTAGGAATTGGCTAGTTGATAGAAGACAGAGGGTGGTGGTTGGTGGTTGATGGGAAATATTCAACCTGGAGTGCAGTTACAAGTGGTGTACCTCAGGGATCTGTTTTGGAGCCACTGCTGTTTGTCATTTTTATAAATGACCTAGATGAGGGTGTAGAGGGTTGGATTAGTAAATTTGCTGATGATACCAAAGTGGGGGGAGTTGTAGACAGCGAGGATGGATATTACAGTTTGCAGAAGGACATAGGTTGCAGAGCTGGGCCGTGAGGTGGCAAATGGAATTCAATACGGATAAGTGTGAGGTGATTCACTTTGGTAGGAATAACAGGCATATGAAATATAGGGCTAATGGAAGGACCCTTAATAGTGTTGTCGAGCAGAGGGATCTTGGGGTACAAGTACATAGCTCTTTGAAAGTTGGCACCCAGGTTGATAAAGTTGTTAAGAAGGCGTACGGTGTGTTAGCTTTTATTGGTAGAGGGATTGAATTTAGGAGCCGTGAGGTTATGTTACAACTGTACAAAACTCTGGTGCGGCCGCACTTGGAGTATTGCGTACAGTTCTGGTCGCCGCATTATAAGAAAGATGTGGAAGCATTGGAAAGGGTGCAGAGGAGGTTTACCAGGATGTTGCCTGGTATGGTGGGAAGGCCTTATGAGGAAAGGCTGAGGGACCTGAGGTTATTTTCATTAGAGAGAAGAAGGTTACGCGGTGACCTAATTGAGGCGTATAAGATGATCAAAGGACTGGATAGGGTGGATAGTGAGAGCCTTTTTCCTCGGATGGTGATGACCAACACGAGGGGACATAACTTTAAATTAAGAGGTGGTAGTTATAGGACGGATGTCAGAGGCAGGTTCTTTACACAGAGGGTGGTGAGGGCGTGGAATGCCCTGCCTGCAGCAGTTGTGGACTCGCCTACTTTGGGGGCATTCAAATGGTCGGTGGATAGGCATATGGATGATATTGGAATAGTTTAGGTTAGAGGGTCCGCTGGCCGGCGCAACATTGAGGGCCGAAGGGCCTGTACTGCGCTGTAATGTTCTATGTTTGCATCTATTATTATTCACAATGCTGAATTAATTTTAATAATTAGGAAGAAAGTGAATTCTCGATAATCAACAGTGATCTGTACCTTTATCACTGTTGATAATCTAGAATTCACTTTCCTCCTAATTAGTAAAATCAATCCAGCATTGTATGTAATAATAGATACAAACAGTTTATATAAATAACTTCACTAATGGGGGGTGTAATTTTTGTTCTAAAACTGACTAATTAGTTTGAGATTATAGAAAAATGTTTCTATCATTGCACATGTAAGTTTGCTTCTATATATATACATGTATATGTAAAGGCGCAGTCTGCAAGGAGCATTTATAAGTAATTTTCTCTTGTTACACTAACATTAGAACAAATTGTCATTTTTGTACTTTAGTCACATTATAAAATTGCTGTCTCTTTGGTCCAATGATAGAAACTATTCCTTTTCTACTAGACGCTGAAACATTTCTTCAAGCACTACAAACCTTCAATTCTCATCTCTCTAAACTCATCTGGCCTTTTTTTGCAATGGTTATTAATATTCATTAATCAGGGGGTGGTACTTGCAAAAGTAATTAACTTGCATTCCCATGGTTACATTTGGGTTTCTAAGCTCCTACACTGAATCTCGATGATGTGGTTGACCTACACATAGTAATTAGTTGCAAATTACTCAACACTACAGGATTGTTTATACATTTTTAAAATTTCTACACCCTCCCTTTCGACAGAAACTCTTTGAAATCACCTTGTTGAGTTACTCTGATGTCTCAACTTGGCCATTTTAATCATAATGGCAATACCATTATTTCCTGTTAAATGAATAGTTTTTGTTTTATAACATTTTATTCATTTCCCAGGAAACTTTGGGTATCAATGTTTGTTTTATGTTTCCAGCATTCAAATTATTTTGCTTTCTTTCTGTTTTGTTCACAGTATTACCGATGTTATTTTGTAATGGAAGGTTTTCTAAGTGTCTGACTGGTGTCACACATCTGTTTTCTCATTTTCTGCAGCTTACTGAATTAAAATATAAGTGAGAAGGAGGAAGGAGCTGCAGATTTCTGAGGCATTGGAAGAGTTTTGGGGCAGGCAGTTGAGTACCATGAGACATGTGGCACACGGCCAAGGCTCAGACCAGTGTCTGTGCAGAGAATTTAAACTAATTTTGGCGGAGGGAGAAGCACTAGCAGGAAGAAAATTGGGAGTGACAAACAGCAATAGAACAGAAAATAGGCTAAATTGAGAAGAAAGTAAGCAGGCAAAAAGCAAAGCAGATGAGCATGTGGCTGAATGCAAAGAGAGCAAAGTATTCTGAAAATGTACACAGGAGGACTTCCATAATATGTTTTGTGTCAAACAATGTAGTTCCAGGGAAAGAAACATAACAGCCAGAGTATATTACAATGGAAGAACAACTGTATGATAGTGATCATAACATAAATAATCTAATAATTTAAAGTAGTTGCAGAAAGAAACAAAGGCAAATCAAAAGTGAAAATATCCAACCTGAAGAAAACCATTTTTTTGTAATTTGAGAAGAATCTTACACAGGTGGAGTGGAAAATAAAAGGACTGGCCAAGAAAACAACATGTTAGCAACTTTTTGTCAATCCTTGTTGCAAACCAAGTAAATTGCCCATATGGAAGAAAGATGGAGCATCTGAAGTGAGATCTTGACAAATACCAAAGGAAATAGAAGTTAAAATTAAACAGAAAAAAGATTTAAGATAAATGCCAGATACGGATCACAGTGGAAAGCCAGATGGAGTACAGAGTGAAGTACTTAAAAAGGACACTTAAAAAGGCATTTAAAAAGATCAAGCAGAGAGTATGATCGAATATTAGTTAAGAGCATAAAAGGGAATTCACATATCTTCTATAAATACAGAAAAAATGTAAAATAATAATTCAAGCAATGATTTGATTGATTAGAGGTAAAAGAAGAATCATCTTATGGAGACAGAGGGCAAGACTAATAATTACTTTGTCACAATCTTTGCCAGAGAAGAGAATTGAATTTTTGTCAAAGTGGAGTGGTGGAAGCAGACAAAATGTTGAATAGGATAAAAGCATTTTGAGAAGAGACATTCAATCAGCTGATACCACTCAAAATCAGCAAATTACCCAGTCCGGGTAGAATCCATATTATGTTGCTGAGGGAGCTCCAAATTTAATCTTTCCATCCTCTTTGGATATTGAAGTGGTGGCCAATGTACTGGAAGATTGCAAATCATAGAATCATTGAATCCTACAGTGCAGAAGGAGGTCATTTGGTCCATCAAGTGTGCGCCAATCTCAATCCCACGCAGGCCCTTTTCCCACAACCCAATGCATTTACCCAAGGTAATATTCTTGATACAAAGGAGCAATTTAGCATGGCCAATCCAACTGACCTGCACATTTTTGCACTGTGGGAGGAAACTGGAGCACCCAAAGGAAACCCATGCAGATATGGGGAGAATACAGAAACTCTACGCAGACCCAAGCCAGGAATTGAACCTGTGTCCCTAGCACTGTGAGGCAGCAGTGCTAATCACTGTGCCACCCTGCCGCCCTTATGTTTGTGTCAGTATTCAAAAAATGAAAGAGAGATAAACAGAACAATCCATCTAATATCAGTGGTGGAGAATTTGGGACTAAATTAATTCTCACTTGGAGAAATAGGGGCCCATAAGGGACAGCTAGCACAGACTTGTTCATAGCAGATGATATCTGACTGACCTGACTTGTGTTCTTTGATGAAGTATCAAAGAGCAATGATGAAAGTAGTGTATTGCATGTTTTACACGTATATTTTCACAAGCATTTTGGTAAAGTATCTCATAACTGATATTCAGAAAATAAAAGCTCATGTTATTAAAGGGACATGGGTAACTTGGTTAAGCGATAAGAGGCAGAGAGTAATGGTGAAAACAAGTCAATGTAAGGAATGAATGATAAAATTGTTTGGTAATTAGAAATGCCTTTGCATTTGATGCCAAGCATTCATGAATAGAGAAAGGGACTCAGTACCTTTGATTCAATTGTAGCATCCTTGTTTCTGAGTTTGAAGGTTGTAGATTCAAGCCTGACTTGACTTGAGAACATAATCGATGGTTGATCCTTTGATGCAGTATTGAGGAATTTGTGCATTGCTGGATTTACGGTGTTTGGAGACAAAATTGATCTGACCAAGCAGAACGAAAGGTCCCATGGCACTATCCTTCGCTGCCAGAACACACTAATTGCTCACTTATTTAATTACCATTTCAGTACCCTTGTTGTGTACAAATTGATTGCTGTTTTAGCTTAAACGATAATCATGACTCAACTGGCTATGAAATGATTTGAAACGTTCTGAGAATGTGAAAGATGAAATATGAATGCAAGTTTTTTCTGAATGTCATTAAGTCCAATCAAATACTGTCAAAGCACTATCACAGTAAATCTTTTTGAATTTTATATGTTTTGTTCTGTTGCACTCTACAATTAACTGCATGGTTGGTGACACTTCAATTGTGCTTGCTCCTGATCTTGAAACAAACTGTTCTCAAAGATCCAACCATCTCTGGGGTGTGGATTTCCTCTTTCCCAATGTCAGACATACTCAATTAACATCTCAGACTGCCAGCATAGTTACTTTACATATGAGATGATTTCAAAGATTTAAATGACCTGGATGAGGAAGTGGAGGGATCGGTTGGTAAGTTTGCTGACGACACGAATGTTGGTGGTGTTTTGGATAGTTTGGAGGGCTGTCAGAAGTTGCAGCGTGACATAGATAAGATGCAAGGCTGGGCAGAGAAATGGCAGATGGACTTCAACCCGGATAAATGTGTAGTGGTCCATTTTGGCAGGTTCAATGGGATGAAGGAGTATAATTTCAAGCGTAAGACTCTTTGCAGTGTAGAGGATACGAAGGACCTTGGGGTCCAGATCTATAGGACTCTTAAATCGACCTCGCATGTAGAGGATGTGGTTAAGAAGGTGTATGGTGTACTGGTCTTCATCAATCGAGGAATTGAGTTTAGGAGTTGGGAAATAATGTTGCAGCTTTCAAAAACCCTAGTCAGACATCTCTTGGAATATTGTGCTCAGTTCTGGTCACCTCATTACAAAAAGGATGTGGAACCCATTGAGAGGATGCAGAGGAGATTTACAAGGATGTTGCCTGGATTGGGTGGCATGCTTTATGAGAATAGGTTGAGGGGGCTCAGTCTTTTCTCCTTAGAGAGACGAAGGATATGAGAGGTGATCTGATTGAAGTGTATAAGATGTTGAGAGGTATATCTCGGGTGGATTCTCAAAGGTTTTTTGCAAGGGCTGGAATGGTTAATACGAGAGGTCGCAAGTTTAAGACGCTGTTTTGGTACAGAGGAGATATCAGGGGTAAGTTTTTCACTCAGAGGACAGTGGGTGAGTGGAATCGGTTGCCATCAGTGATGTTGGAGGCAAATTTGGTAGGATCTTTCGAGAGACTTCTGGATGAGTACATGAGACTTAATAGAACTGAGAGTTATAGGTAAGCCTAGTAGGTATGGATATCATCAGCACAACTTGTGGGCCAAACAGCCTGTTTTTCTATGTTCTATGATACTGTTTAGCAAAGCTTCACTGAGTCTATAGAAGCCATTGTTCTGAGAAACTGGGGAGATTGGATAGTTATCATACCATTGAAAATATTTATCACATATATCACTTCTGTATCACAAAACAGACAAGGATAACCAGACACAACCGATTAATGCTAAGTACTCAGGACAATAGACCCGCCTAATGTGATGAACTATAATCACATCAAGCTATCTGTATCAATGATGTCTTGTATTATAATACTCTGGACTCCAAAGAACAGAACTGATGTGTACAGCCTTTGTGTCTTCAGAATTGGCCTAGGTAAGACTAGACTTCACTGGTTCCGGGCTGCTTCTCCCTCATGCATGTGGAAATAAAACCATTTGACTGAAGCATGACACAGACTCAAAGACTCCTTGTTTATTCCCTCCTACAGATGGGTTGGGAGAACTTTGTCCCACATTAGGTGCAGACTCTGGAAGTCGCTGTCCATTTCAGTAGAGTAATGATGGTTTCACCATCATTTCCACTGCAAAAATTAGTGGCTGGTATTTTCCAGCCATTCATGTGGGCAGTGCACCCTCTGCTGTGGGTTACCTGGCAGTGAGGGAATGTTTTCAACATGAAATCCTGTCGCTAACAACTGAACCAGAACATCTGAACTCAGCCAATGGCTGGTGTGCATAAAATCCTGCCCTATGTTTTGAAAAGAATGAGAGATATTCATTACAATGACACAACACAAATGGATTCCTTAAGAGATATCTGCTGATTATTAATATTGCTGGATTTTCTGTTACTATTTTCCTGTCTGTGATAAACATTTAGCTACTAGTTAGCTCCACAATTTGCAAAATGAAATTTACAAAGAAGACCAATAAATATTAATATTAAAAGGAGGTGACCTTTGGTACGTCCATCCTATTAATGGTATCCTTCAGTGCCGCCTTTAAGAAGATATCACCCTGGCTTCAGAAACTCTGAGTTCAGATGTGCACTATCGATTATGATTGATACGCGAGTGTCGTGTTCTGCAGCTAGGGTACATTTTTGCTTCTAATTGCTAACCATTTGGGAAGGCTATATATCAGATTTCAAATACCAAATTAATCTATCAGATGCTCAATTATTGAGGGTCCTTTGATGGATCTATTCTATAACCAGCAGTCTCCACAGCAAAAACATGAAGAGCGGATTTTCCAGCAGCGCTCACCCCGGAACCGGAAAATTCCACCCGAGGTCAATAGATATTTGCTTGGTCCATTCCTGGCCAACCCTCCTTGTCCTTGGTGGAAGACATAATGGTTTGTCTTATTTTCCCACTATTCTGTCTGTCCTTGTCTCAGTTGAATTGTTTGTTTTATTTTGGAGTTTTCGAATGTCGAACGTAGTTGTTTCTTCATCATTAATAACACAGGAGAGACTTTAGTCATTGAACGAACGGTTTTTCTCCACATCAGGAGGAATTGGTTTAATCAGCAAAATGTGTTTATTGGATGCTCTGAAATGTGTGTTTCATGATTTGAACAAATTGTTCCGCTGGTCCATTCATGGCAGGATGGTACGGCACAGCGTGAATATGTTGAATGCCATTCTCCGTGCAGAGAATGGTGGATGGCTGGTATGCGCTGCCAGAGGGGGAGGTGGAAGTCGGCACATTGGCACCATTTAAGAGGCATCTGGATGGGTAAGGGACTAGAGGGATACAGAATGTTTTTTCTAGTTTCGCTAATACATCATGATCGGCGCAGACTTGGAGGGCTGAAGGGCCTGTTCCTGTGCAGTCCTTGACTTTGTTAACTGCATGAGTTTATAGCTGGTGATAAAGCAAATGTGTTAGATTGGAAACTGGAGCAAAAACAGGTCACTTTGGAAAGCTAGTGCAATTTTGGTTGCAATCCGAGCTGGGACTGGCACTTGTGCCGCAGGAGCAGAAATTCTTGGCCACAACACATTAAATCAAAAACTCTGGGCCTCTGAGAACTGCTTTCAGACAGTAAGTAGTTTAGAATCATTTGTTCTGCATTTGATTGGCCTTTGCCTCTGGACCTCAACTGCTTAATGAAGGGTAACGTTGAGCTGCAAAAAAGACAAATAATCTTTGTTCGAAGATAATTAAGCAGATTATAACGTAACGTCAGCGCCTTCATTGTGCTGATACCTCATTAGATTGTGATTCATTTTGACAAACTAAAGTCAAAATTTCAAAACAAGCCAGGAAAAAAAAAATAATTTGTCATCCGTGAAGATTGTTGAATCAGTCTCTCATTATGCTGCCTGTCAGTGAGGGCTGAAGGCTAAAATTCATTAGTAATTAGTATACGCTTCAGCAGTAGTACAAGCTTGCCTTGGCATACATTACCTGGAGGGTTACTGGCGAAAGACAAGATCACACTTATTCCGTGTTTGCTACTTGGTTGCACTCAGACGAGTTTTTCGCTTTTAAAATTTCACAATTGAAGAGATGTCTGATGCCCTTGGAGAAAAACATCTATTAAATTACTTTTAAAGTACATGAACATTCTCCCTGAGAGCCTGATCCTTTAATTTTAGTAGTAGGTATTGAAGAGGCTCTTGTACTTTCTGCACAGTATGTCATGCAATGTAATGGATAGCTCACAGTGTGTTACTGGGCATCACACGAGTGGGAGCTTGAATCTCAAAATGAACCTTAAGTACAAAGCTTGAACGGTCACTCAGCATTATCAGAAGTTTGGAATGAATTCTCAGAAAACATTCTACTGGCAGAAGACAGACCAATACAGACATTGACTTTGGCACCCAAGGCAAAACTATCCAGAATAGGGGATGCCCAGCTTTCATTTCCAATGAAATAGAAATCGCATGGCGGTACAGTGGTCAGCACTGCTGCCTCACAGTGCCGGGGACCCAGGTTCAATTCCAGCCTTGGGTCACTCTGTATGTGAAGTTTATACATTCTTCCTGTACATGCATGGGTTTCCTCCCACGGTCCAAAAGGTATTCAGATTAGGTTGATTGGTTCTATTAAATTGCACTTCATTGTCAAAGGTATTAGTGTGGCAAGTGCAAGGGGTCACAGAGATAGGTCTGGATGGGACTGTTGTCAGTGCAGGCTCCATCGGCCAGATGGCCTCCACTGCATCGTGAGGATTCTATGATTCCATTCTATGAAACGAATGGTGCCTGAAGGACAGGTTGAAAATCTGCCTCAGAAGTTTGAAATGCCAAAGTGCTTGAGAAGCATAATATTATGATTGGTTGGGGCAGAGGTAGAAGAAATCATTTTTCAACATTTTTTTTTCCCCAATCTTGTCTCTGAGCCACAAGAATCCTACATGTTTCAAGTCCCACTCAATGGCTTGAGAAGCAAGGTTGACCTTCCAGTGCAATACTGCGGGAGCATTCAGAGGCACCATTTCTCAGGATGTTAAACCAAGACTTCCAACTGCTTCCACAAGTGGACATGAAATCCCAAACTGCTATTGTTAAGAAGAGCAGAGGTGTTATCCCTTGTGTCCTTGTCAATATTTATTTCTCAATCAACATCACCAAAACAGATGTTCATTCTCACATCACTACTTGTAGGAGTTTGTTGTGTGCAACTTGACTGTCACATAACCTACATTGCAACAGTAACAACACTTTAAAACATAGAGTACTTAATTGGTGGTAAAACCCTTTGAGGCATCTGGCGGTTGTGAAAAATTCTATGCAAGTGCAAGTATTTAGTTTTTTTTTTCAAACATTTTAGTGAATTTTCTTGATTAAAAGGGTGTCTAATTATTGTAAGCACTTTGGGTTGACATTATCAGTTGTAATAGCAGGTTGGGTATAGCATGTAACTGTTTTGAATAAGGCATCCTTCACTGCATTCCAACTATTCATACACCATACAAACAACATTGCAACAATGTGCTGTTTGATTTCACGGCACAGCAATCTTGATGAACAGGACAACGCGAATAAGGTGAATGTGCTCTAAATGACAGGATCTGGAAGTCTCATTCCCTAGTGATCTGTCAGCTGTTCACTATGCATATCAGTTGTTGAAGGGGTGGAGCATAGTATCCCCATGTTAGGGGGAAGAGCATGTTAAATAGATGGAAGCTGAAATTCATAAAGAGACAGAAACAGCATGATAATTAAAATTGCAGGTCGAACTCAATATGGAGGAATGTGACGTGATCCATTTTGGAGCCAAGAAATACAAATTATAGGAAGGAGGAAAGGCCAGGAGCTGTAGAGGAGAAGAGATTTGGGTATCACAAATTGCAGAAACTGATGCACAGTAAAAAAAAAAAAGGGTAAAGGAATGAAATCTTTAAGTGAAATTATGATGTTTACTTATTTGTGTCACAAAATAGGCTTACATTAACACCACAATGAAGTTACTGTGAAAATCCCTTAGTCGCCGTCCTATGGCATCTGTTGAGGTGCACTGAGGAAGAATTTAACAATGCACATAACCAGCACTTTGGGGCTGTGGGAGGAAACCCACGCAGATACAGGGGAAGTATGCAGACTCCACACAGACAGTGACCCAAGCCAGTAGTTGAACACAGGTCCCTAGTGCTATGAGGTAGCAGTGCTTGCCACAGAGCAGCCCCCCATACATGTGGAATATGAAAAGCAAATTAAAATTTCAATTATACAGAAATAAATAGGTTTAGATAATGTTGATTTGGGACGCAAGTTAGAGCTGTGGGGTGTACAATATCATTCACCAACGTGATGTAAGGACATGGAGGATTAAATTATGAGAGCAGTTTGGATAAACTGAATTTCTCCTGAGATTAGAAGTTTGTCAGTCACTTATTGTTCACATTAAAATGAACAATATGGAATCTAGGCAATTTTTAACACAAATAGTAAGCAAAAAGATTGTTTTATCTCCACTGCTGACGGTCATTGAGAACATTTTATTTTCCTTAAAATGGATTGTTTTTGGTTGTTGAATGAGGCGTTTTCTGCAGTAACCCAGAGAGAAAACAAAATAATAATTCAAAAAGCACATGCTCTCTAGTGGAAATGATAAACAAATAATTACAGTTGCTTTTGTGTATTTCGTCCTTTGTTTTAGCGCAGTAAGAATAATTTATTGGTTAGATACTTCATTTATCAGTAAAGTGGTAAAATGCATTGAAGCACATTGTTGCATGTTATGTTTTTAACCTGTCAATTCTTTCATGCTGTCAGATTCATTTTACAGCATTGGGGAAATGTACTCTTCAGAAATAAGTAGATTGACGAGGTTAACCAGCGATAGAGTAAATGCATTGTGGAATGGGAAATCTTTCTGCTTTTAAAGGGAGATAAATCGAAAGTTGGAAAATGGCATATTTATGGGAAAAGTGGTGGACAGTTGAAAAGAATGCCAGCACAGCAGACATGATGGGCCAAATACCAGCTCCTATTGTCATGACTGAGTTTTACAGTCAGGTAATTGCTGTTTGATTTGCACCGGAAAGGTATTGGAATACTCCGCATCGAGTTTCAGATTGTCCTAGCGCCACGGGGACACTTGAGATTTTACAGCCCAGCTCAGGCGAGACTGGAAACTCCTATCTGAGGTCAATGGAGATTTCCGTTGTTGACCCCTCGCCCGCTCCGATTCCATGGCGGGTGAGGTGGTAGAGTTCCAGCCATTAAATGAGTCTAATTGCTAAACAGTGCTTCACCATCACGCTTTCCAAACATTTGTTGTTTTTTTTAAGAGAAGAGCTAAAACATTAGAGGTGGCCCAGCGGTTAGCACTGCTGCCACACAGCGACAGGGACCCGCGTTCAATTCTGGCCTTGGGTAACTGTCTGTGTGGAGTTTGAACATTCACCCATTCAGCATGGGTTTCCTCTGAGTGCTTCTGTTTCCTCCCACAGTCCAAAGATGTGCTGGTTAGGTTGATTGATCATCCTAAATTGACCTTAGTGTCACGGGGTTAGTAGGCTAAATAGGAATAGGGCCTGGATGGGATTTAGTCAGTGCAGATTTGATGGGCTGAATGGCCACCTTCTGCAATGTAGGGATTCTATGATTCTTCTATGATTTATTATTTGTCAGCCTGCCTTTAGATGCCACTCATTTGAAATAATAAAACCTGTTTTTATTTTTTTATATCAGAGAGAGCTCCTTGGTTGTTGCTGACCTGGCCACCTGTGATTTTTGCTTTTGTTATTCAACTGAGGAATTTGTGAAAAAAAACAAAGCTCCCACATTGCATTGTTTTCTGCAGACAGTTTGTATAATACACGGCCCCATTAAAACCATCAGCCTCGCATTTGGGACCAGTAGAAAATAATGTTTCACTGCATTTCAACGGTATTGCTTTTTAATCCTCCATTGAGTCAGTGACAAGCCAAGGTAGTTTACAAAGAGCTTTAATGTTATTCCCCTGAGTCCATCTTGAAAGCAGGAGCAGATCTTGTTAGGGGAAAATAAACGCAGTGTTTCTACTGTAGGAGTTCTGGTATTAACCATTTTGTAAATTAGCCACAGCAGGATGCTTTACTTTACCAATTGTTGAAAGGGAAGGAAGGAAATAATGCCATTTGCAATTAAGCATAATACAAACAGAGAACGTACTCTGAGCGACACGGTGGCACAGTGGTTAGCACTGCTGCCTCACAACACCAGGGACCTGCGTTCAATTCCCAGCTTGGGTCAATGTGTGAAATTTGCACATTTTCCCCATGTCTGTGTGGGTTTCCTCTGGTACTCCAGTTTCCTCCCACAGTCTGAAAGACGTGCTGGTTAGATGCATTGACCATGCTATATTCTCCGTCATTGTACCCCAACAAGTGTTGAAATGAGGCAGCAAGGAGATTTTCACAGTAATTTTATTTCAGTGCAAGCCTGCTTGTGGCAATAATAAATAAACTGAAAAAAACCCCTTAATTTCTTAATCTGGAGTTAGATCAATGTTTTTCTGAGCATTGTGAACTATCACTGCAAAAGTCGTCTTTCATTCTGAAGAGTGTCTCCAGGGCTGATGGATTGAGGGTTTCCATTTCCTGCCAGCTGTGAGGATCCACAACAAAGTCTGCTTGGAGAGTATCTTTCCATTGATTGGGCCCCTGTCCATAGCAGAGCACTAATCACAACTTGGAACTAATTGGCGTTTAATTGTCAGTCTTGCTGAGAGAAGCACAAAGATTCCTGCCGTGAGGGAACATAAGAAGTTTCATTCTGCTGGTACGAGGATGTGCTTCTGAGATTCTGTTCGTGTCTGGGCAGTGAAAGAGGGAATCTGTTCACGCTGTCCCTTGTTTTGGCAAAGTTTGGTGAGAATAGCAGGAGCCAGAAATGGAAAACAGTTTCCTTTTCCAGGATGGATATGTTGGTGTTTTAATGATACAATTTATTTGTACGTTGAAAGTTTTGTGTTGGCAAATACCTTAGAACACATCATATACACACTCACTCAAATGGCCCAGGAAATAAGCCTAAAACATTTAACAGTGGTGTTGCTGGCTTTGAGACAATTTGTAATTTTCCTCCAAGTGCTAACCTTGTTAGTTCCTCTTTCAGGGATTTTTTTTAAACCATTAGTCGAGCATCAACAATAGGGAGATCATTGGAAAAAGTTCTGAGGGACTGGCATAATCAACACTTGGAAAGGCAGGGATCATTCAGGAATCAGTGCAAATTTGGTGGCCGGACATCCTGTTTAACCAAATCAATTGAGTTTTTTGAAAAGATATAATAAATCAGTTTGCAAATGACACAAAGATTGCTGGTGTTGTTGATCGCGAGAAGGATAATCTTAGAACAAAGAACAAAACAGCATGGGAAACAGGCCCAACGAGCCCGCGCCGCCACCCCGATGTTCCACCCCTCCCTATGATACCTGTTTATATTTATAGGTCTATGGATTAAAAACCAAATTTGAATTAATTTAGGGAGAATTTGTTTTGCCAATTAGCCTAAGAGCACATCTTTGGGATGTGGGAGGAAACTGGAGCACCTGGAGAAAACCCACGCAAGCACAGGGAGAATGCGCAAACTCCCACAGACCCAGGCCCAAATCCATGTATCTGCACAGCACAGCGATAGTCACTGAGCTGTCGTGTTGCCCATCAAATGGTCCAGGTCAAGCATACACTAACGACGTGAAGCACTAGGATACTCTCGAAAAAAATCCAAGAGCAGCCCTCTCACCACCCATCACGTGTATGCCCCTCGTCAGACAACAAGGTGGACCAAAGCACCTGTCGGATAAAAACAAGTACATCAATATCATCATCTATTTACACACTTCCCAGGGATTCCTAAGGCTCATGATCCCTATTTTAAATCAGTTTTCTATACCCCTCCGTTCCCATTCTGTTCGTGTGCCCATCTAAGTATTTCTTAAATAATTCCAGAGTACCTGCCTCCACCACTTCACTTGGCAGCACATTCCATACCCCCACCACTCTCTGTGTGAAAAAACTCCCTCTCGCATCTAAATTATACTTTACCCCCCCCCATCCTAAGCCCGTGACCCCTCGTGCTATTCGAGTCCATCCTAGGAAAAAGCTTAACCCTGTTTACTCTAATTATACCCCTCATAATCTTGTACACCTCTATTAGATCTCCTCTAAGCCTATGTCTTTCTAAGGAAAACAGTCCCAATTTGCCTAACCTCTCCTCGTAACTCAGACTTTACATTCTAACAAAATTTTATTTTCTTCCCAACTATTCAGGGTATCTCAAGGATATGAATAAATACAAAGATGCATATTTAATCTGTTATTTAAAGGGTAGCACAGTAGTTAGCACTGTGCCTCAGCGCAAGGTACTTGGGTTTGATTCCTCGCTTGGATCACCACCTGTGTGGAGTTTGTACATTCTTGCGTCTGTATGGACATCAGCTGGTAAATTGGGCAGAGCAGTGGCAGATGGAATTTAATCTTGATAACTGTGAGGTGATGCATTTTGGAGATCCAGTAAGGGTTGGGAATACACAATAAATAGTAAGTCCCGAGGAAGCATTGAGGAACAAAATGACTTTGGTGTACAAGTCTGTAAATCCCTGAAGGTGACAGCACAGGTAGATGATGTGGTGCAGAAGGAATACTGAATGCTTGTCGTCATTAGCTGGAGCATAGAATATTGGAGCAGGAAGGTCTTGTATAATCTTAAGAAACATTGGTTGGGCTACAGAATAGAGTATTGTGTGCAGTTCTAGTCACCATACGATTGGAAGAATGTGATTACACTCGAAAGAGTGCAAAGGAAATTGGAAAAGATGTTGTCTGGGATGGCTATTTCCAGCTGTAAAGAGAGAGGCTGGATTTGTTTTCCCTGGAGCAAAGGAGGTTTGGGGGGATCTGATAGAGGTCTAAAAAAATTGTGAAGCAGAGATAGGGTGGAATTTTTTCCCCCTGACACAGGTGTCTATGATCAGAGCGCATTGATTTAAAGTAAGAAATAAGCTGTTAAGAGGATATCTGAGGAGACATTTTTATACCCAAACGGTAATGGAAGTGTGAAATCTCCTGCCTGACAGAATGGTGGAAATAGATACTCTCACCACATTAAAGAAACATCTGGATGAGCACTTAAATCACCAAGGCATAGTGGGCTTTGGGCCATGTGCTGGTAAATGGGATTAATATAGATTGGTATTTGATGGTCAGCTGAAGGGCTGATTGCTGTGCTGTTTGACTCGATGTTTCTTTGACTGACCTTCCATTAGGTGAAACTGGTTATTCTGACAAAGGTTGATCCTCCCCATGTATGTGACAACAGGGCATGTTAGCAAATCATTCTCCCACCTTTTCACTCCCCACCCCTCCTGCAGTCACGTAACCTCTTCAGAGAGCTGAAATAAAAATCCATGCAGGGTCAATAAGGAAAGAAATACTCAGGAAAGTTCCATTCTAACACCATCAGGTGATCAAAACCAGTCGAGGAGCGTTGAAGTTCGGCCAATTTGCTTCATTACTTACTATTGGAATTTCTCTTGTTTTATTCTTGTCAGGCAGTTTATGCTCAGCTGTAACATTACTTTCTCTGAACCTCTGGAACACTTTGCATCTCTGTTTCTCTCATCCTAAAAGAGGTCACCTTTCAGGGTTTTTCTGGGCATCCTCACTTACTGCTCTGTTTCCCTGACCGACATCATGAGGTTTTTTCTTCAACCGCTTCCTCTTCCCTGCACTGAACAAAGGTTATTTCTAACTCTCAGCCACAATCTCTCTATTCTGGATCATGTCTCCATTTTCATTCCCACTAAACTCTGCCTGCCTGTCTCATCTTCTCTCACCCTCTGTTCAACAGCAGCACGATGGAACAGTTGTTCGCACTGCTGCCTCACAGTGCCAGGAGCCAGGTTCGATTCCTGGCTTGGGTCACTGTCCGTGTAGAGTCTGCGTGGCTTCCACCAGGATTTTCTCCCACAATCCGAAAAATAGACTGATTAGGTGCATTGGCCATACTAAATTCTGCCTCAGTGTATCTGAACAGGCACCGGAGTGTGGCGAATAGGAGATTTTCAAAGTAACTTCATTGCAATGTTAATATGAGCTTACTTGTGACACTAATAAATAAATGTAACTCTCAACCTGAACCAAATTGCCTTCATATTGCTGTGATTTTAAATTCAAACTGTCAGCTCCTGCCTTCTATGCTGGAAATTGTGGCTCCATTGTTCTTGGAGCAGATTCATAGGTGTACAATTCTGCTAGGAAGTCAGGACACAAGATAAAACAGAAGAGGGAGAGAGGCGGAATCAGAAGATACATGAAGATAAGTGTCAAGACAATTCTCTGGATCAATTTGTGTTATTTAATTGGTCCTAGGCATCCATGTGATGTTGTCACACAATAATTGCAAATTGTCAAATCGCAGAATTCTGAATTTGATAACTGATAAATGGACTCAGTGGCTAAATTGATTTTCATTTCCGTTTTGGATTAGTTGATAGCATTTCATCTGTGTCAGACAGATTGGAGGCTCAAGTGATTATATAATCTAGGCGGAGTAATGAGATAGTACAGCCCTGCCAGGGGTGTCATTTTTCATGACGAAAAGTTAAGCAAGGTCCATCTAGTCTGTGAGATAAAATGTGACAATGCAAAATATCCCACATGACACTCTTCAAAAAAAAAGTCACTGAACAGTTATCCCTCAAAAAAAGATCATGTCATAATTTATTTCAGAGGAAGCTGAGGGGTGAGGGATGGAGGACATGATTGAGATGTATAAAATTATCAGGGGCAGAGATAAACAAAGTGAAATCTTTTTCCTTTTTAGAGGGATCAGGGCCCACAGATTCAAAGTTAGGCACAGAAGGTTTAGAGGAGATGTGAGGAAAACGTTTTTCGCTCGGAGCTGGTGGGAGTCTGGAACTCATTGCTTGAGAGGATGATGGAGGCAGAGACATTCATAACATTTAAGAAGCATGTAGATGTATGCACTTGTGATGCTGTTCTTATGCTGTACTGTTCTAGGTTCTAGCTCATCTGAAATCCCTTCTAGACCACATTGATGAAAATCTTGCTCATAACAGTTCGGTGGATTTAAAATTGTGTCTCCTTCTTTCACCGCAATATTCAAAAATAAACAGGAAATCTCTCTTAAAACATCTCTTAACACAAACAGTTTTATCAATTGAATCTTGACCTAATGGAACAATAATTTTTCTTTCAAATAAATTCATGGTGCCACGTAGACATGAGGAGAATGTCTTTGTGGAGTTTGTACAATGACCCAAGCTGGGAATTGAACCCGGATCCTTGGCGCTGTGAGGCAGCAATGCTAATCACTGTATCACTATCTCACCGTGAATCCATTTGAAAGAAAACATAATTTTTTCCATTAGGGCATGATTCAATTGATAAACATGTTTGTATTAAGAGATGTTTCCTGTTTATTGCTGAATATTATGGTGAAAGTAGCAGTTAATGAGAAAAGATTGGTGAGCTTCCTCAAGAGTAATAAAGATCTTCTTCCTCAAACTAAAACATCCTCTTGTACAAATAAAATAATAATAAATAGCTTCTTGGTCTTTGAATCTTGTTCTACGGATCGTATCGCATCTGGAAACCACCATATCTTTTTAAGCTCCTTTAGTGACTCTTCACGGCTTTTTGAGGTGAGCCTCAGAATCAATCATCGTGCTGACCTAACAATCTTCCCCAAATCTCCTTCTCAATCTACAAGTTTGAATGATGGATTTGAACAAAATGTTCTCAATACAGGCTGAGTAATGCATTACACTGTCACAGCATTACCTTCCTGAGCAGAGACCCAATATTCCTTTGAATGGATTCTGTCAGAAATCCAAGTATGAATTCAGGTCAAGAAGGTATTAAATGCTACCGAGGTTTATAAGCAGTATAGATTTAGCAAACAGCAGTGCAAATGCTTTCGGAAAAAGAGACCTCAAAACCAATTACCTATATGTCTCAACGTCAATTGTATTGTGTATTTTCATAAAACTGTGGATTTACCTAATTTTGAAATATTCCATTTTTTCCTGTCATGCAACAATTTTATTTGGATGGAATATGCTATTGGAAATTTAAATAATCATTTTTTTAGACTTTGACATTGCACATTTCTCGAAAAATGTCAAGCTTAAGTAATGCAATATGCTTCTTCAGCATGAGAACATACAGCTATGCAGTGAAATGCTAAATTAAAATTGGCATTCAATTCCAAATGTATATCTTTACATCTCACCAAAGAGACAATTGTAATCAATAAAAACAAGTCTGTAGCATGCTGGAACTTCAGTTTGTTCATGGCATTACCATCCATAACACTTCTTCTTTATAAAGGTTACTTTTGAATATATTAACATACAATACACGAGTTGCGAAAGGAGTAGGCCACTCAGCCCGTGAGCCTGCTCCACCGTTCAATAAGATAATGGCTGATCTGAAAGTGACCTACCATCTACTCCCCATAACCTTTCAACCCTGTGTTTATTAAGAATTTATGTCTGCCTTAAAAGTAGTCAAAGACTCTGCTTCCATGGCCTTTTGAGGAAGAAGTTTCAAAGACTCTCTAACTTCTGAGAGCAAAATATTTCTGCTTGCCTTAAATGATAATCCCTTATTTTCAAGCAGTGTCCTCTAGTTTAGGATTCTCCCACAAGAGGTAACATCACCTCCACATCTACCCTCTCAAGACACCGAAGGATTTTAAAGATTTCAATTAAGTTGCCTGTTACCTTCTAAACTTTTTCTTATTCATGCGTGGGATATGGGCATCACTGGCTGGCCAGCATTTATTGCTCATCCCTAGTTGGCCTTGAGAAGGTGGTGATGAACTGTCTTCTTGAATCGTTTGAGTCCACGTGCTGTGAGTTGAATACAATGCCGTTAGGAAGGGAATTCCATGATTTTGATCCAGCAACTGCGAAAGAACAGCGACATATTTTCAAATCAGGAAGGTGAACGGCTTGGAGGGGTACTTGCAGGTGGTAATGTTCCTACGTATTTGCTTCCCTGTACTTCGAGATGGAGGCGATCTTGAGTTTGGAAGGTACTGTTGAAGGATCTTTGGTGAATTGCTGCAATGCATCTTGTAGATAGTAAACTCTGCTCTGACTGAGCATCAGTGATGGAGGGGTTTAATATTTGTAGATGTGGTGCCAATCAAGCAGGCTGCTTTGTTGTGGATGGTGTCAAGCTTCTTGAGTGTTGTTGGAGCTGCACCCATCAAGCAAATGAGGAGTATTACAATGCATTTCCTACTTGTGGCTTTTAAATAGTGAACATATGCTAGGGAGTCTGGAGATGAGCTACTGGTCACAGTATTCCTCTGACCTGCTTTTGTAGCCACTGGGTTTATGTAGGGATTTTGGTTGAGTTTCTGGTCAACGTTAAACCCCAAGAATGTTGACATTAGAGGATTCAGTGATGGTAACACCACTGAATGTCAAAGAAGTTTATTTATTAGTCATAAGTAGACTTACAATCACATTGCGATGGAGATACTGTGAAAATCCTCTAGTTGCCGCACTCTGGCACCTGTTCAGGTACACTGAAGGGAAATTTAACATGGTCAATTCACCTCATCTGCACATTTTTGACTGTGGGAGGAAACCCATGCAGACACAGGGAGAAAATCCACACAGCCTGTGACCCAAGCCAGGATTTGAATGTGGATCCTTAGTGCTACAAAGCAGCAGTGCTAACTACTGTGTCGCCATGCCACCCCCAAATCACTGTATCACTATGCTGCCAAAGGAGCAGTGGTTAGAGTGTTTCTTGATGGTGATGGTCATTGCATGGCATTTGTGTAGTACAAATGTTACTTGCCACTTGTCAGTCCAAACCTGGATATCCAATCTAGTGGATACAAACCTCAGAAGACAACCCACCCATTCCTTGTGTTAGCCAGAAAAACATTCCCTGAACTGCTTTGAACGCATTTATATCCTCCTTTAAACAAAGAGATCGATATTGTATTTCCATATGTTGGGTTGAATTGCATTAGGATTGTTCAGAATGATGCAGGTAAAATAAATATCTGAATAGTTATTTACTCAGTATATTAAATTTTAAATATCCTATATTCATATACTTGGCATTGCAAATCCAGGAACAAAAAGATCAGAATTAAACTAAAAACCCAAGCTTGGAGTTTCCTCTCAAATGTGTTTTTCTCTCCAATATCATTTACCTGATGTTGATAATCCACTGTAGAAAATGCTGAAACTTAAATGCATATTGCACTCGATGTGAACTGAATTCTTATCACCTGTTCTACTTGTTTTTTCAGCACTTTGCTCTGGAAGCAGAGTCCCAGCCAAAAAACTGGCCACTGCATGTTTCTGCTAACAGTGCTTATTCTGAAAAAAGCCTAATAATTAACTTGGATTTTTTAGGCTGAAGGACACCATGTCCATTTTGCAAGTTTTGAATGAATTAAAAAAAAACCTGACTCCTCTGCATGACCATAACCAGAAATTAATTCCTTGTATTTTGAAGAAATAGCCATTTTCAGAGGTGGTGGAATTATATGTGATTTCAAATGTTTTTTTGTCATCAAATTATTCTCTGTTGTATTCAGAATGATTCTCCTTAAGTATATCGAGGGTTATTTTTGAAAATATTTCATTTAAACTATATTTTTAAAACTCTATCTCCTTATGCTGGTCCATGACAGAGTTTTTTATCATTGATATGCAAATAGCATTGAGCAGAAATTAAGATGTGGGTTGGAGCACAGGAGACTTTGCAAAATGAGCACAACTTGTACAGGAGTTGCTGATTTTGCACTCGAGGGAATAATCTGCATTTGTTTTTCTTTTAGAAGGTACAATCTTGGGTATTTCCTTTTCTGTTTGAAATGATTCCCCAAGTTATCTGAAGATAAATTTGAAATGCGTCTGGCCAGTAACATTGTATAGTTGTAGATGACAAAAAATCCTTTGGTTGTCCCTTGAGTGTGTCATAGTTCTGCTCTCTTGGTCTTTCATGCGGGAATTTACCTAATTTTGAAACTGAATCCAGGTTACATACTGTTCTCTCTCACAGGTGAATAAATCTTAATTACCATCAAAATTGCTTTTTAAAGAACTACGAACAAGATCATAGAATCGTTACAGTGCAGAAGTCTGACTCTCTAACCCAGGACTAGCCCATTACACCCCCCTCCCACCACCACCACCACAACCCCACCTGCACTACCCCTGTAACGCTGCACAAACAAAGCTGCCCGTCTTAACTAAAGCCCCTACCCTTTTGGGAACCATATTCCTCTATTCCCAATCTATTCATGTATTTGTCAAGATGCCCCTTAAAAACCACTACCATATCTGCTTCCATTACTTCCCCGAGCAACAAGTTCCAGGTACCCACAACTCCCTGTGTAAAATAAAAACCTACCTTGTACATCTCCTTTAAATCTTGCCCCCCCACATCTTGAACCTAAATGCCCCCTAATAATTGTTTCTTCCACCCTGTCAATGTCTCTCATAATCTTGTAGACTTTTGTCAGTTCACCCCTTAACCTCTGTCGTTCCAGAGAGAACAAACAAAGTTTCTCCAACCTCTCCACACAGTAATGCCCTCCATTCCAGGCAACGTTCTGATAAATCTTTTCTGTACCCTTTCCAAAGCCTCCACATCCTTCTGGTATTGTGGCAACCAGAATTGAACACTAGATTCCAAGTGCAGCCTAATTAAGGTTCTATAAAGCTGCAACGTGACTTGCCAATTTTTAAGCACAATGTCCCGGCCAATGAAGGCAAGCATGTTGTATGCCTTCTTGACTACTTTCTCCATCTGCATTGCCACTTTCAGTGATCTGTGTACCTGTACACCCAGCTCTCTTTGCCTATTAATACTCTTAGAGCTTCTGCCATTTACAATGTTTTCCTATCTGCATTAGATCTTCTGAAATGCATTACCTCACATTTGCCTAGATTAAACTCCATCTGCCATTTCTCCGCCTAAGTCTCCAACCGATCTTTATCCTGCTGTATCCTCTGATGGTCCTCATTGCTATCCTCAAATCCACCAACTTTGTGTCATCTGCGAACTTATTAATCAATCCAGTTACATTTTCCTCCAAATCATTTATGTATATTACAAACAGCAAAGGTCCCAGCACTGATCCCTGAGCAACACCACTTGTCACAGCCCTCCATTCAGAAATACACCCTTCTACTGCTACTCTCTGTTTTCTTTAACTGACCCAGTTTTGTATCCACCTTCCCAGCTCACTTCTGATCCCATGTGACTTTGCCTTCTGCACCAGTTTGCCATGAAGGACCTTATCAAAGGTCAAAGGACTTCACTGAAGTCCATGTAGACAACATCCATTGCCCTACCCTCATCAATCATCTTCGTCACTTTTTCAAAAAACTTGATCAAGTTCGTGAGGGATGACCTCCCCTTCACAAAACCATGTTGCCTCTCTCTAATAATCCACTTATTTCCAAGCAGGAATAAATCCTGTCTCGAAGAATCCTCACCAGCCTACAATTTACTGGATTATTTTTTCTACCTTCCTTAAACAAATATTGGCTATTCTCTAATCCTCTGGGACGTCCCCTGTAGTTAGTGAGGATACAAACATTTCTCTCAAGGCCCCAGCAATTTCCTCCCTTGCCTCTCTTGGTATTTTGGGGTGTATTCCATCAGGCCCTGGGGACTTGTCAACCTCAATGTTTCTCAAGAATCCCAATACCACCTCCTTTTTGACCTCAACATGACTCAAACTATCTACACACTCTTTCCCAGGTTACTCATCCACCAATTCCTTCTCTTTGGTGAATACTGATGCAAAGTACTCATTCAATATCTTGGCCATTTCCTTGAGCTCCATGCACATATTCCCTCCCTTGTTCTAGAGTGGGCTACAATCCTGCTCTTTATGCATGTATGAAAAACTTGGGTATTTTCCTTAATCCTGTTGACTAATGCTTTTTTCTGACCTCCTTACTCCTTGCTTAAGTTTCTTTCTCCTTTGCCTGTATTCTGCACGTGCTTTGTGCGTTCCCAACCTCCTCGCTTTGACAAATGTTTCCTTTTTCTCTTTGACTAGGCTCACAATATTTCTCGTTATCCAAGATTCCCAAAACTGTGCCAGTCCTGAATCCCTATCAACTTACACTTGAAAGCCTCCACATTGCCAGATATTGATTTGCCCTCAAACATTTATCCCCAATCGACATTCTTCAGTTCCAGCCTAATATTGTTATAATTCCCCTTAAAATTTAATTGTGTTATCATCACTGAATCCCCCAGTAACATCCAGGTTCCAATTTACCAGAAACTAACTGGATCAGCAATATAAATGCTGTGGTTAGAAAAGCAAGTCACAGACTGGCAATTTTTTGGCAAAAACTCACTTTCTAACTGCCTAAAACCTGTGCAGCATCTACAAAGTACAAGTCAGGAGTCTGATGGGATATTGTTCACTTGTCTAGATGAAATACACCTCCAACTCATGAAACGTGATACCATTCAGAACAAAGCAGCCCACTTGATTGACATCCCATCCACCACCTTAAACATTCATTCTTCCCGTCATTGACACACAGTGACAAGATGCACTGCAGCAATTCACCAACGTTCCTTTGACAGCATCTTCCAAATCTGGGACCTCTACTACCTGGAAGGTGATGGGCAGAATTTGCATGGAGACACCATCATCTTCAAGGTCCCTACTAAGTCTATCCCATCCTGACTTGGAAATATATTGACTGTTGCTTAGTCAGAATGTTGGAACTCCTTGCCTGACAGCACTGTGAGAGTCCATGCACCGCAATAATTGTAGTGGCTAAGATGATGGCTCATCACCACCTTCTTAAGGACATTAAGGGATGGGCAATAAATGTTGGCCTTAACAGCGACACTGTTATCTAAAGGATAAATAAAAGATAAAAGTTATCTCCTCAGTGTGTCTCTTCAGCACCTATAAATGGTCTTGATACCTTTCTGAAGTAACATAGCCAAAATATAACAAACCAGACTTACTGCAATCTATCTGATGAATTGTATAAGTAAAGTTTTCCCTTTTCAGTTTTATACCCATTTTTATAAAATCTAACACTACTGCACTCTGCAAAAATTCGTTAATCACAATTCCCCGTTTTCTGCCCTCTGATCAGTTTGCAATCTGTGTTGACACTTTCCATTTAATACCTTATTCTGAAGAATAATATTGAGCCTTATTTTATCAGCATGTGTCTCTGTGACACCATTCAAAAGAGAGAGCACACAAACATGTCAATAATGAAATCTATTGCGAATAATGTGGGAAACATACCTGGGTTCATCAAGGTATGAATTAATTGTGAACACATTACTGGGTAACACGGTGACACAGTGGTTAACACTGCTGCTTCACAGCGCCAGGGATCTGGTTCAATTCACAGCCATGATGTGGAGATGCTGGCATTGGACTGAGGTAAAACACAAAGAAATCCCGCAACACCAGTTAAAAGTCCAAATAGCTTTAAACTGATGTTATGGGATTTCTTCGTGTTTCAATTCACAGCGCCGGGACCTGGGTTCAATTTCCAGCTTGAGTGACTGCCTTGGGTGCAGACTGTATGGAGTCTGCACGTGCCTGCGTGAGTTTGCTCTGGGTGTTCTGGTTTTTTTCCACAGTCTGAAAGATGTGCTGGTTAGGTGCATTGGCCATGCTAAATTTTGCCTCAGCATACCTGAATAAACACTGGAGTGTGGCGACTAGGGGATTTTCACAGTAACTTCATTGCAGTGTTAATGTAAGCCTACGTTTGACATTGAAAAATAAACTTATAACTAAAAGCAAGGCTGACCTGGCAGCACTTTCTAAAGCACAACTTTAAGAATACAAAACGTTTCCTCAGGTTGTTCTGACAAGATCACAGCAGTACTTTGATCAAAAATAGCAGAGTGTGAGCTCATACACAATGCTGTGAAGGTTAAAGAACCCATGTACTGAGTCCTCTCGGTACAAAACGACAGGAGATTGACAAATGGATGCTTGGTATCAAGCTACTGACTCAGAGATATCCCAAGGCACCCCTGAGATCAAGGTGTGGGAGTTCTCAGGTTTGAACTACTGTCAGAGCAAACAGCTTCACCTTGATCGTTACTTGCCGATTTGCTGCAACTCGGTGACAGGACTTTGGTGTGAATCTGTTGGATTCAATTCAGCTCTGCCCTGCTCGTGCTGGCCGTCTTGCTTTTGCCCATAAAGGTCTTTTGTGACTAACTGATATTGGTTGATCGAGGGCTGTGCTGTAGCTGAAAATAAGTACGCAGGTGCGTTTGTTTGCTTAAAAACAAGTCTGTTCAGGTGTTACATTTTTGGCAGAATAATTCTTCTTGAATTCTAAATTTGCATTTTTTTTCAATTTGTAATGCTGTTGCCAATACTTTGTCATATTCCTTCAACCTCATGTGTCTTGTTTCCGCTTGAAACTGTGCTTTTTGCGCTTTCCAAAACAGGTTTTAACAATTCCATTCTGTTGCCCTCCTTGCCAGAGGAATCTCATCAACATGCATAATCTTTCTCAATTTCATGTTAAAGAACACGTTAGTCCTGTCTGAGGCTGGGACATCTGATCAGCTCATGCTTACAGTGACCATCATTTTTATTTTAGAAGAATGTTCAGGAAAATCAATACAATTTTCTTTCTTTGCTTCTTGGCCTCTTTTTTTTTCCACTCTATGGAAGGATTTGAACAAAGCTGATGTGGCATTCTCCAAGCCCTGATCACTCCCTCCGTAACCGCACCAAATAATTACTCATCAATGAATATTAATAGCTTGCACAGTGGATCTGAACCCATAGCGAGTACACCAGCTGGGATCTGGAGCTGGCATCCCATAGTGTCTGCTGTCTATTCATTTGGGGAGAGATGGGACCAGACATCTAGTCATTCTGGGTGGCATGGTGGCACACGGTTAGCACTGCTGCCTCACAGTGCCAGGAACGTATGTTCGATTCCGAGCATGGGCCACTATCTGTGTGGGGTTTGCACATTCTGCATGTGTTTCTTTTGATTCCCTCCTATGGTCCAAAGTTATGCTAGTTACACGGTTTGGCCATACTAAATTACCCTTAGCATCAGGGGCACTAACTAGGGTAAATGCATGGGTTTATGGGGATAGGGCCTGGCTGGGTTGTGATCTTGATGGGCCAAATAGCTTCCTTTTGCACTGTAAGGTTCTATAATTCTGTGATACACTGCCCAAAGCCTGGCTAATATCCTTTCATATATTCAGGGGTCTCCAGACTAATTATGGCACTGACTGCCATTTGAGTTCAGTTCAAAGCATTACCAAAATGTACGGCAAAATTTTAATGATTGGCTAAAAAAAAATAGTGATTTTGACTAATCTGAACAAACAAGTTTCAATAACAAATAAGAAAAATGAGCAAATTCCTTGATTTTTTCAGAGCTAATTAGCAAATATTACAAATTGACCAATTAACTTATTCGCCAAAAACCTCCAACCTCATCCGCGACTGGGATTCTTTGGTGCTGCTGCAGTGAATGGAGTTTTAGTTTAATGTCAAACTCTTCATTCTCGCTGGCAGTGGGGCAGGTGTGGATAGATTGGAGAATTCCACTCATTCAATTTTTGCACACAGTACAAAGTTAGAAATGCAGATGGAAACAAACATTATAAAATGCACTATTATATGAAAAGAATTCAATAAATAACAAAAAAATTAACATTGTTATAGACAGTTGGAAATAGTCCCCAAGAGGTTTTATCCATAGAAGCCTACTCCTAAAATATGGAACATGAGTTGCAGATTTCAACAAAGGCAAAGCACTGGGGATTTTCAGCCAATATTGACTGATTCTGCAGGCCCAAATGTCCTGAAATTGAAATTGAAGAGCAGAATAATGCATAGTGCATCATTGCCTCGCATAGAATTGGAAATAAGTTGTGAGGTGGCACAGTGGTTAGCACTGCTGCCTTACAGTGCCAAAGGCCTGGGTTCGATTTCTGGCATGGGTCACTGTCTGAGTGGAGTTTGCACATTCTCTCGTGTCTGCGTGGGTTTCATTTGGTGCTCTGGTTTCATCTCACAGTTTGAACAACATGTTGGTTAGATGTATTGGCAATTCTAAAATCTCCCTCAACGTACCTGAACAGGCACTGGAGTGTGGCAGCTAGTGGATTTTCACAGTAACTTCATTGCAGCCTACTTGTGACAAATAAATAAACTTCATCTTTATAAGTATCACAAGTAGTCTTACATTAACATTGCAATGAAGTTACTGTGAAAATCCTCTAGTTGCCCCACGCTGGTGCCTGTTTGAATACACAAAAGGAGAATTTAGCATGGCAAATGCACCCAACCAGCACTTCCAAGATAGTTCCAGGGATGAGAATAGATTGGAAAGGTTCAGACTGTTGTCCTTGGGGAGAAGGCTAAGAGTAGATTTGATCTAGTTGCTCGACATCATGAGAAGACTGGACAGAATAGATAGGGAGAAACTATTCCCACTCAGAAATGGATCAGGAATGAGAGGACACAGATTTCAATTGATGTGCAAAGAAGCAAATAAGATTTGAGAAAAAGACCTTTTGACACAATGAGTGCTTTGGGTCTGAAATGCATTATCTGAAAGTGTGTTGGAGGCAGACAGAGATAAATAGGTTCTTTATTCAATAAGGGAATCAAGAGAGAACACGAGAATGGGATGCGGAGCATATCAGCCATGATTGAATGATGGAACAGACTCAATAGGCCAAATGCCTAATTCTACTCCTATCCTTTGTGACCTTACAGTCTTTAGCTCTTTGCTTCAACCACTTGTTTTGTTTCCAAACAGGTAATCATCTGATCCATCTTGAATGATGCAATGAGAGGCTTATGATTATAGCAGAACAGTTCTGAGACACGTGACAAATTTCAAGTGTCACGTTTGCAAATTCCTGTAGTATTTTTTAGTACAGAAAGGTCTGACCTTTACTATTGTGACTTTTATTGAAGAAAAATTGGCATATAATTCACCTGAAAGGGCAAAGAATTTCCCCTGTGGCTTTGTGCCCGTGAAACTGAAGGGGAGAATAATGCATTCTGCATCACTGCCACCTCGCATTGAATTGTAGGTCAAATGGAACTCAGACACCAGATTTTCATTTCAACTGGTCCATATGATTCAGATGAGGCATTGCCTCCCCCCACCCGCCAACTACCCTCCTCAAATTCACATGAAATTCAGTGGTTGTATAAAGGGTGGAGAGTGGCACCATATTATCAAAGAGTATGAAGATATTAGAAGTGTAAAGAGAAGTTTTCCAAAAATAGTTGCAGGGATAAGAAACTTCAGTTATGAGACTGGATTTGGAGAGGTTCAGACTGTTCTCCTTGGGGAGAAGGCTAAGAGGAGATTTGATCAAGGTGCCCAAAATCGTGAGAAGACTGGATAGGGCGAGACTATTCCCATGTAAACATGGATCAAGGATGATCCATTTAAATTGATTTGCAAAGAAGCAAATGAGATGTGAGAGAAGAAAACCTTTTGAAACAATGAGTGGTTTGGGTCTGAAATGCATTATCTGGGAATGTGGTGGAGCCAGGTTCAGTTGAGGCATTTAGGAGAGCATTAGTTGATTATTTGAATAGAGACAATGTGCAGGGGTACGGGAGAATGACCAGGAACTGGCACTAAGTCATGATGCTCATTTGGCAAGCCAGTGCAGGCACCATGGGCCAAATGATTTCCTGCTGCACCATAATAATTCTATGAAAAAGCGATATAATTCTTCACACACCTATGTTCTTCAGAAGGATATTATTTTGTGAACTTGTCCTTCTAAGACAGCATATTATTCCATTTATCACGAACAGCGTCTCATGTTTTCTGGATAATTAAATAAATAAGGTAAATAGCCACAATATAAAAGGCATAGAGCAGTGCTGACACAAAATAATATGAATTGGAAAGTAAAATTATACTTTCATGCTAAGTAAAGTCATCTTTAAATGTGAGCCAATGTAGCGACAGTTGAAAGATTACTTAACTATCAAGAGTTTCCCAACCAATCCTTGACTCATGATAAGTGCACTTGAATATACGCGGCTCCCATATGTTCAGACAGCATTCACGCACACGTGAACGCTCCCATGAACACAAAGGGTGGTTGAGTGGGGATCAATGCATGTTTGTAAAAATCTGAGCTGATTTTTCCCTCTCTCTAGCTGCATCTGTGCCAAGGCTAGTTTTATTGCAGATGGGTTCAGCTTACTGGGCCAAAATGTGAAGACAATTCTGGGAACCTCTGTATTTAAGTCAGAGGGTGGTTGTAGAGAGTTGTTTCTCAAACTGGAGGCCTGTGCCTCAAGGATCAGTGTGAGTCAACTGTTATTTGTCATTATATTCATGGTTTGGATGAGAACATAAGGGGCATGGTTAGTGAGTTTGCAGATGACAATAAGATTGGTGGCATAGTGGACAGTGAAGAAAGTTATCTCCGATTGCAATGGATCTTAATCAATTGGGCCAGTGGGCTGATAAGTGGTAGATGGAGTTTAAATTAGACAAATGTCAGGTGATGCATTTTGGTAGATTGAACCAGAGCAGGACTTAGTCAGTTAATGATAGGGCATTGGGGAGAGTTCCAGAACAATGGGATCTAGGGATAAATGTTCATAGTTTCTTGAAAGTAGAGTCACAGGTGGACAGAGTGGTGAGGAAGGCATTCAGCATGCTTAATTTCATCAAGAGTTGAAGTGTCTTGTTGAAGTTGTACAAGACATTGGTGAGGTCACCCTTGGAATACTGTGTGCAATTCTGGTCACCTTATTATAGAAAGGATATTATTAAACTAGAAAGAGTGCAGAAAGGGTTTACTAGGATCCAATGGGATTTGATGGATTGAGTTATAAGGAGAGGCTGGATAGACTGGGACTTTTTTCTCTGCACCGTAGGAGGCTGAGGGATGACCTTATAGAGGTCTATAAAATAATGAAGAGCACAACTCAGCTACGTAGTCAATATATTTTTCCAAAGGTCGGGAAGTCTAAAACTAAACAGCATATGTTTAAGGTGAGAAAGGAGATGTACAAAAGTGTCCAGAAGAGCAATTTTTTCACACAGAGGGTGCTGAGTGTCTGGAACAAGCTGCCAGAGGTAGTAGTAGAGGCGTGTACAATTTTTTCTTTTAAAAAACATTTTGATAATTACATCGGTAGGTTGAGGAAAGAGGGATATCAGCCAAATGTGAGCAATTGGGATTAGCTTAAAAAAGAAAGGGTGACATGGACAAATTGGGCTGAAGGGCCTATTTCCATGCTGTAAACCTTTATGACTCTATGTTGTCATTACAAAAAACGGGCCTTCCCCCCCAGCCCACTATTGAAACAATAGATTTTAGTGCACCCTCTAACCACTATTTAAACCCTTTCATCAACAAAACCATTAACTGTGGTGGCAAATGAGTTGCTTTATTATTCGTTATTGTAGAACCCTACAGTGTCGAAAGAGACCCTTCGGCCCATCGAGTATGCAGTGACCACAATCCAACCTCGGCCCTCTCCCCATATCCCTACATATTTTACCCATAATCCCTCTAACCTACACATCTCAGGACACAAAGGGGCAATTTTTTAGCATGGCCAATCAACCTAACCTGCATGTCCTTGGATGGCCAGCATTTATTGCCCATTCCTCATTGCCCTGGAACTGAGTAGCACTTAAGTGTCAGCCACATTGCTGTGGACTGGGCATCACATGTAGGCCACACCAGGTTAAGGATATTAGGGCCAAAATTCCCTTGTCGTGGAATCAAACTGAGCAAGACAGAAAATTTAGCAGATCATTTCAAGTTCCGTTGAGCACAGGAATGAATTTCTGGTTTTAGGGCGAGTGCAGCCAGAGAATCGTGCCTGTAATTTCCATTTATGAACCAGATGGGTTTTTTTTAACCTTCGTGAAATGACTTTTTGTGGAAAAGGGAATGATCAATTTATTTTTCTGTAATGTTCTTTTTTCTTGCTGTTTGCAAACATGTGGCATGCTGCACATCTGTGGTAATTAAGGAATCAGATTGCTGCTCCATAAATGGCACTAGGTTTCTCAAGGACCTGTCATTCTATGATCTACAAACTGCAGATATATGAGTCCTACTTTAGAAACTGTGACTGCTATTATAAATCTGCCTGTCTGAGAAGGTGTTAGACAGATGTTTCTCCAAATCACAGGTATGTAGAGGGAAAATTAGTGATAACGATTAACTAGAAGTTGGGAGAACAGAGTTATAGAATGAAAATTAATGCAGAGCTTGCCAGAGAAATGTTTTTAGGAGACCCACGTAACCTTCATGACTCTATGCTTCCCACTGGTAGCATTAATTTGTATGAACTGATAATTGAGTGCAAAATCTTGCTGAAAGCGTTATAATTTAGTACACTTTTTGTGTATATGTGAAGATGGAAATTTAATTAGAGATACGACGATAAATTTTTTAAGGATGTTTGATTATTTCCAAATTTATTGAACTCAGTATTTTAATAGGCTGTAATACAATCTACTGGCTGCTGGATCATGCCCCACTGACCTTTCTTTCTCTGGTGTAGGCTTTCATTTTAGCTTAAATGCTGAAATAAAAGCTGGAAGCTAACCTTTTACTTATAAGGACTCTCCTTTGTTGTCATTCTGCAGAGGACGTTGGCATTTGGTTGCTGTGAGGATGGCACAGTGGTTAGCACTACTGCCTCATAACAGGGGATCTGGATTTGTTCCCTGGCTTGGATCACTGTTTTTGTGGAGTTTGCACATTCTCCCTGTATCTGCGTGGGTTTCCTCCAGGTGCTTTGGTTTTCTTCTACAGTCCCAGAGACGTGCTGGTTAGGTGCTTTGGCCATGCTAAATTCTTCTTCAATGTACCTGATGAGGTGCTGGACTGTGGTGACTAGAAGATTTTTGTAGTAATTTCATTGCACTGTAATGTGAGCCTAGTTGTCACGAACAAATAAAAACTTTTTTTAAGTTGCAATAATCCAGATATCAAATCCATTATTACAGTTGCAATGAATTTCCCACAAGTCAATCAGTTCTGATCGACTGAAAACAAATCTGAATCCCAATTTGGAAATCGAATTCAAAATGATTTGATTTATTTTTGTATTGGGACACAATGAAAAGTATTATTTCTTGTTCGCTATATAGACAAAGCATACCATTCATAGAGAAGGAAAGGAGGGGGTGCAGAATGTAGTGTTACAGTCATAGCTGGGGTGCAGAGTAAGGTCAGCTTGATATGAGATAGGTCCATTCAAAAATTTAATGGCAGCAGGGAAGAAGCCGTTCTTGAATCGATTAGTACGTGATCTCAGACTCTTGTATCTTTTTCCTGATGGAAGAAGGTGGAAGAGAGTATATCTGGAATGCGTGTGGCTCTTAACTATGTGGCTGCTTTGCGTAGAGACAGACAGCAGAAAGAATAGATATAGTCAATGGATGGAAGGCTGGTTTGCATGATGGACTGGGCTACACTCACCACCCTTTGTAGTTTCTTGAGATTTTGGTCAGAGCAGGAACCAAGCTGTGATAAAACTGGAAAGGATGCTTTCTGTGGTGCATCTGTAAAAGTTGGTGGTAACTACTTCAGACATCTTAAGAACAGTAGTTATTTTTGTCGCACTTTAACACAAAAACTGTTGACTTAAAATGGGAAAGCAGTTGAATCCAAAGTGATAGAAACTTGAATAACATGAGAAAACGTAGGCAATCAGATTCCATAATCATTGGAATATTGGGTTGCAAGCATTGAGTAGCTCTGATTAGCGGCTGAGCGAGGCAGGAGAAATTGAAATATACTAAAGATTAGATGTGTTTCCATTGTATCAATAGTGGCAAACGTACAACTAAAAATCAGGCCAGCCGACTCTGCCTTCAATATTGCCAAATAGACTGTGGTATAAAGGCTCCATATCACAAAACCCTATGTCGTTTGTTGATTTACTCAGATTATATATTACCATCAAATCAAATGAATAAATGTGTGTAAAACAAAATATTGTGATGCAGGTTCATGCCTCGCTCAACTGCAATCTAACAGTGTAACAGTGAGGTCTTTCCTCTGGCCTTCTGGAGGCAAATGTATCAGTTGTCATGGAGATACCAATTATATGCCTGCCTTTTTTTTTGTTGAATTGTAGTCAATTTTACCAAAACTTAGCACGTATATGTTCATCAAATGAATGGCCCAGGTTGACCAAGTACCCTTTGTTTTATGGGATAGCCCCATAATTGGGCCCACTGTCTTATTCTCTGAGCTGCTTATTTTCCTGACACTGCTGCTTCCATAATTTGGTCCTTTATATCTGCATGTGCGGTACCTGCTCTGCTCTGGACAGCACTTGGTCCCTGGCTGCCCTACCCCATACATCCTCATACCTTTTGAAATGGAGAATTGACATCAGCACTTCCTGAATTATGTAGCTAATCCACATCATTATCCACCTCTGAGAGGAATTTCATTAACTTAGCAAAGTCCTGCCTGCTCTTCCAACTAAGCAAAATACCATCAAGTATGAAAGAAAATAATTTGAAAAGAGAAACAATCTAAACAATGAATTCACATAATCATTAAATTGCATCCATTTCCTTTAATCCAGGTCTGACTTTGGCTTAGAAACTTTTGCTTATACAACAGGCAAAAACCAAAAAAAAGATTGGGGGGTAATGCTATCTAAATTATCTTCGTTAACCATCATGGTGTTTGTTACTTTGAAGAAAAAAAGAGGTAACATTTTGGGCCAATATTCTTTCATCTCCCTGAAACATTGGACAGGATTGTCTGGCAGCTGTCAATCAGGCTTAGAGTTTTTGACAGCATTACAGTTGGGAGCAATGAGACTACTTCAAGGAAACTAAAAGTAAATAAACACAGCTGACTGGAGGCCAGGTAGAAATCCATTAAGCTGTCAATTAAAACCATTTTGAAGAACTGCACTATCCAATTGAAAGAGATCGAAGGCTTTCAATGGAACAGAGAGAGTTTCACAGGTTTTAGCTTCCTAGGAAGATTCAGAGACATCAAATAAAGGCTGTCTGAAAACATTGGAGCTGAGTGAATAGCTGTGGAGAGAGGAACCCTCCCCCTTGTCCCCTCCACCCTGTTCTTCCCCTGTTCTCCTCCCCCCCCACCCCCTCCACAGTGAAATTGATATCTCCTCTTTATCAAAGGACATCAAAGGGATCTGCTCACACCTTTAGCTTCTGACAGGGAGAAAGTGAAATCTCTGCTGCAGAATTGAGTGCTGTAGTAATTTAAAAGCTTGTATGTTAACATGGGGATATGGGGATCAAAGTGACCTGGCCACTTCAAATGTTCACAGCTGACGTGTAGGAATGCAAATACTGATCATGAAGCTGCCTGAAAGCACCATGCCAGAGTGATCTTCAGGTTGTCAGAGTTAATAGGGTATTCCAGCTATGAAGCACCCACAAGTTTTTCACTCAAAAGGTGATGAGTGAATGGAATCGGCTGCCGTCGGTAGTGATGGAGGCAAACTCATTGGGGTCTTTTAAGAGACTTCTGGATGAGTACATGGGATTTCATGGGATTGAGGGTTATAGATAGGCTTGGTAGGTAGGGATATGATCTGCGCATCTTGTCGGCCGAAAGGCCTGTTTGTGCTGTAGTGTTCTATGTTCTATCCCTGGGAGAGTGGTGAGGTCAACCATTTGCCATCAATCTGAGCCCACGCAACCTAGGACCTTTGGGAAGCCCGGTAGTGCAGAAGGACAAGTGGCTACTGGTCATACCTCCTTGATCCTCTCAGGCCCAAGACATCAGGGTGTCAGTATTATGATGCCTGAGGCAGTACATCATTGGCACTGTCAAGGCATGTAACCTGAGGAGGGAGGGGGGTGAGTGGGCATCTGAACGGGTGGGGTCAGATTGAACATAGAACGTTACAGTGCAACACAGGCCCTTCGGCCCTCGATGTTGCACTGATCTGTGAAACCAATCTAAAGCCCATCTAACTTACACTATTCCAATATCATCCATATGTATTGGGTTACTATTCACCTCCAGACAGTGTGTGTGTGTGCATGTGTAAACATGTTCACGCTATGGCCATGAACCTGATAATGTTGCTGTCGAAGGGCGGGCAAGGTTCAATTTTTCAATCTCGCTGGTGAAATCTGTGACTTCCAGATCTTCAACCCTGCCTGTATTCACACAGATGGTGAATGTGGGCTCAAGCTGGCCCCATTCTGCCTGGTCCTGTGTCAAAATTAAATCCCATTGCTGCAGTACACTAATGAGCTTGGGAAGATATTTGCTCTGGCCTTTGAGCTTGATCCCTTGTACCTCATTCTGGGGCTCCCAGACAATAAAACAGTTAATACCAGTGAAATAAATCTGTGCAATATCCAAACATTTGCAACCTGGGAGAATATCTTTTGTTACTGGGATGGCCATGAGTCTCCTTCTGTTCAGAATTGGCACCAAATTATTTGTGGAATCTATCCCAATGTAGCTCCTAACTATACACTGCAGATGGAATCCAAAAAGTATAGGACCCCTATTTCAAATATACAGGTTCCATAATGCCTGACTTATTCCGACAAGGCTTTCCATAAGCTCTGTAGCACTACCTCTAATGTACTATACATTGGGGTCTGCACAAATTTGCCATGTTTTCATGGCTTTATCCTTTTCTCCCCCATCCTATTTCTTGGTCTCTCCATTTTATTGTACGTGTAGGCACTGGTATAAGAACATAGAACCAACTGCATTGGTTTCTTCCTATCTAATTTCTATATTTATGTATGGAGAACTGATCAAACTGTACTCTGCCAGTTTTGATGTGGAAATGTCGGCATGGGACTAGGGTGGGCACAGTAAGAAGTCGCACAACACCCGGTTAAAGTCCAACAGGTTTATTTGATAGCACGGGCTTTCGGAGTGCTGGTTCTTCATCAGGTGCGTCAATCCCTTAGAGGAGTTGCATTTTAATAACACCATGTAGCCAACTCTAGAGACAAGGCTTGAATAGACCCTGAAAGATGCAATGCTGTCAGTCCATATTTCCATTTTGAAAAAGGCTTTCCAACTTAATGAGTTGTGACAGGTTGTATACAGCATAATATCATCATTAGTTGTTTCCATTCTTGGTGTGTTTTCACTATGTGGACGCAGAGGCCAAACGCACAGGAAAAATTTGCTTTAAAAAAAAGCTGTTACTGGCTTCTGACACCCAGAAACGAGTGCTTGGGTAACAGTCACTGTATGATTGCTTAATAGATCTTAATGTTTGTGGATGGTTGCTAAGCAACATAGTTGCAGGTTCCAAGCACATTAAAGACTAATTGCCACTGTTTTAAAAAAAAGTAAATTAATGACTGAGGAAAAAGCGCTTTTGGATGAAAATTTTAGTTTTACTAATTAGTGCTTCATCCATGATTCCTGTTTTTAAATTGTATCCGCTTTCGAAAAAGCAAATTTCACTTCTCACCTGTTTAAAATGAGATATGACACAGTTCAGTAAAATTGAGCAGTTTGGTTTTTTTTCTTTGATTAACCGAAGAAACTTTTGAAGGTGATTGGTCTCCACCAATCACCAGCGGCTTCCTTTAGATTGGGTATCGCTTGATCCAGGGGAGCGATATTTTCCCCCGTGATTCTTAATACCGGGATCCACAGCTTCCATTTTCAATGGGCGGGAAAGCTGGTGGGGTGAAGAATGCAAGGATATTCCCTAAATGGCCTTTATGCTGGCAGGATTTCCCATTCACACCATCCCCATTCATGAGATAAAGGGGTTCCCTCCAAGAAAGTTCGAGAACCCTATTACCATACATTTATATTTCAGTAGTGGGCTTCCCTGTTGTATTATCCCTTCGTTAGGAATTCCCCCCCCCCCACTCCATCCAAGATATTAATAATGGGGAACTTGGTGTTGGTACCTTTGGAGATGGTTATCTCCTGGTACTTGTGTGGTACAAATGTTCTTGCCATTGAACAGACCATCCTCCCCTCCACAAAGTGGCATCATGCCAGCAGGCTTTACAACAAACTTGGACCAGGGGGACCAGGCAAATTATCCCAACCAAAGCTGCATGATTAAATCCATTCCAAGGGGGCAGTACCATGCCAGTCCGCTCAGTTCTTTTCATACTTTACCATCCATGTGAGCAATGGAGTTGATTAAAAGCAGTTTTTAAAAGATTGAATGTAGTCACTGCATTATAGTTAACCTTGTTGAGAATGGCTGGAAGGCATTACTATGGTATGGTATGGTGGCACAGTGGTTAGCACTGCTGCCTCACAGTGCCAGAGACCCAGGTTCAATTTCCCAATGATTTAAGTTGATTTATTATTATCACATGTATTAATATATAGTGAAAAATATTGTTTCTTACATGCTACATAGACAATGTATCCTGCTCTTAGAGGAGGCAAGGAGAGAGTACAGAATGTATTGTTACACTCATAGCTAGGTTGTAGAGAAAGATCAACTTAGTATGACATAGGTCCAATTAAAAATCTGATGGCAGCAGTGAAGAAGCTGTTCATGGTGTTGATTGTTTACTGTCTGTGTGGAGTCTGCATGTTCTCCCTGAGTCTGAATGGATTTCCTCCAGGTTCTCCGGTTTCCTCCCACAATCTAAAGACACACTGGTTAGGTGCATTGGCCATGCTAAATTCTCCCTCAGTGTACCTGAACAGGTGCCTAGTGTGGCAAGTAGGGGATTTTTACAGTAACTCCATTGCAGTGTTAATGTAAGCCTGCTTGTGACTGATAAATAAACTCCATTTCAGAAATCATGCCAAACACTCATCTCTAATCCAGGTCATTGCCCGAGCCTTTGAAAAAGGATTTGCGTACATATTGTCACCTTGAAATACACCCATCACCAGTGACTTGAACTCCATTGCATCGTACTTATTCTTTATTCTTCAGTTAGTTGTGAATGTTTCCGAAACAGGCAAACTGTTAAAGGGAGACTCAGTTTCCCAGCACTATGTTTCTTAGGTAATTAAGTTCACCGTCAAACCTAGCTTTTCATATTTAAATATGAGCAAAAAATAATTGTAGATTTTCTCCTTCATGAATTGCAGATGATGTGGTGATATTTCTATCCCTTCAAAGAGCCCGCAGAACAAAACACTGAATGGGTTCAATCTATTTTACCAGCGTATTATCCTTGCAGTAAAGACCCTGTAGAATTTTACAGCACAAATGGGAGCTATTTGACTTGTTGCATTTCTGCTTATCCACTGAAAGAGCTATTCACTTTGTCCCATACCCTTTTAAATTCATTGAATCAGATAGAACTCAGGAAATAAATTCCAGCATTTTTAATACCAGGGAAAAATAGGAAAGTAACTGATTAAAATAAGGGAGTGTCCTTTGAATATAATGGGGCGTGTGAACTGAATGGAAGGAAGATTATTTATAGAAATGTTCTGGAAGCTAATATTTAATTCCAGATTCACTGTATGTGGTGCCCTGTGTTATTTACTTAAGTCCTACAGATTGCTTTTCCAAAAATCAAATCTCCTCTGTGCAATTTCCTGCCGCAAACAGAATTTTGATTTAATATTTATAGTGGGCATATGAATTCCTGATAAAAACCAATAAATATTAAGTGACATTTTGTTCAAATTCTTGCTTGCTGTTAACGTGTATTTGATGACTTGGGTCTTCGGAGGCAGAACATCTTTAGGTATTCAAGCAAATTGAATGTCGGAGATCTGGGTTATTTCTCACACAGATAACATGGGCTGTAAGCCTGTGTTTGATCTTTTTGAAGGAACCTAAATTCAATACCAAGCCACATCTGACTAACCTTCAAAACATTACATTGTGATTGCTACCTTGTCAATATAATTTGTGCACTGTATTTCGACTTGATCAGTAGGGGTGACGGCAGAAGAGGGGAGTAGCTTCAGCTAAACGAGAATGTTGAACAACATCAAACTCATTTCTTTTAATTAGGATTTGAGGGAAAAAAAACGATCTTCCTCATAACTTTGCTGAGCTGCAAATTTGTTATTCTCCGTTCCGTTCGATATAAATAAGGATTTTAATAATAAAATAAATCTCACTAGATTTAATTTAGTCATGAACTAATTAAATTGACTGTGTTGGAGGGCTTTGTGGTCAAAGGACACTGGTTTAATTCTGGGATGAATGGAATTGCAAGTGAAGTAACTTTAATTAACATTCTGGGAAACAGCTATCTGCTGACGTGTTGGCAAGAGGCCAGAATAGGAGAACCTCCCATTGGAACAAGATATGAGATGAAGCACAGCTTGCTTCTGAAATCAGTAGCAGGGCTAAACCCCGGATCAGTACGTACCTCTGAAAGTATTGTTGGCTTACAGGTGGCAGATTTTAATATTCGTTGTCTTACGGTCATAAATATTTCACAGCATTTGGCCCATCGTGCTCTCTCAAAGTGCAATCCACTTAGTTAATGCCTTCTAATTGTTTTCTTTCTTATCCATATCACCCACATATCTTTGTTCATGCATCATTAAAAGTGCAGTTTGTACACAAATAGATTTTCCTTGCCATCAACTGCAAGTGATCTTGTTTGATGGCGTCACAATATTTTCTCATTTACTTGTCAGTATTTGCAGATGTCAGTGAGATGGAGCTCGCAGACTGATTTTTTTCCTGCAGCTTACTGTGGTTGTCTGCTCCTCTCCAAACCACAGGAGTGCTGAAAGTTCCTGTCCCCTTTCCTTACAGTTTCATGCAATGTGGGTGGTGCTGGCAAGTCCAATATTCACTGCCCAATTCTATTTATCCTCCAGAATTTTTTGATGAGCTTGTTCTTGATCTGTTGCTGCCCATGTCTACAGTACTATACAGAAGGGAGTTCCAGCAATTTGACCCAGTGATAGTGAAGGAGCGGTGATCTACTTCCGAAGCTTGGGTCACCGTCTGTGTGAAGTCTGCATGTTCTCCCCATGTCTGCATGGGCTTCCTCCAGGTATTCTGGGTTTCCTCCCACAGTCTGAAAATTGTGGTAGTTAGGTGCATTGGCCGTGCTATGTTCTCACCAAAAAATTAATTAGTTCTTTCTTAGGTTATACTGAATCTGTATGTGATTCTCCCTCAGTATATCCAAACAGGAGCTGTAGTGTGGGACTAGGGGATTTTCATAGTAACTTAATTGCAGTATAAATGAACGCCTAATTGTGACATTCGTAAGAAAAAAATCAGGATGTTGTGTGGCATGGACGGGGACTCAGCAGATGGTGGTGTTCTCATGAAATTGGTTGCCCTTGTCCTTCAACATGATAATATTTGGATTTGCAAAGTGTTGTTGAAGGATCTGTGCTAAGTTACTGTAAGGCGATATTGCCTCTGCTCTCTGTGTGAATGAGTTGTCAGGCGAGTGGATACTTAAAGTGATGGATGCTGTTGGAGACCAGATTAGAAACTCCACAATACATTATGAAGTTAGCTTAGGCCTCAACTTTTTTTTTGATTTTGGCATTAGGGCAAGTATAAAGTATTTTGCTCCTCATGTCTTTCAGTTGACTCACTAGGAAGCTTTTATTAAAACAAACTTTAACAACTCAGATAAAATATAACAAAAACAAATCAGCATAACTTTGATCAATTGAAATACTTAGATATGGTAAGGTGTGATTCTTAACTGCTAGCTATCTCTATGGTTCCAATGTATGCAATATCCTGTAGACATCTGTCTTCAGAATCAGCACAAAACAGATATGCTTACGTGGGTAGTGGATTTTCAGCTTTTTAACCCCTCAAGACAGATACAGAAAGATGCTGGTCTTCTGACTATCATACAGCAGCCTCCACAGAGCGAAAGAGACACTGAAAAAGCTATCTCTCTTTAAAGAGCCTAAGCAGCAATTGATTTGATTTCTGTGTGTAAGCCTAGTCCTGCCCAGTCACATGATTTTTTTTCTGTTAATCAACCAAATCAAACGCCACAAGAAACATGGCACAAATATATTTCTTAAAGGCACAATGTCTCCACATTGCCAATCAACCGTACTGTGAATGGTGTTGAGCTTCTTATGTGTTGTTGAAACTGCATTCCTTCAGACAAGTGGAGAATATTCCATCACATTTCTTGACTTGTGTTTTTTAGTTGATGGACCAGGCTTTGTGGAGTCAGGAGTTGAATTAATTGCCCAAAATTTTCACACCTCTGACCTGCTCTTATAGCCACGGTAACTACTTGGCTGGTCTAGTTAAGTTTCAGGTCAATAGCAAGACCCAGAATATTAATGATGAGAAACTGATGATGGTAACACCTCTGGAGATGGATATTTCCTGGCACTTATGTGACATGAATATCATTTGCCATTTATCAACCCATGTCCAGTCTTGCTTCATCTGAGTGCAGAGTGTTTCCAATAACAAGACTCACAAGGCACCCAAGGACTAGGCCTATTGGTAGCAAAAAATATATTAATTGTAACACAAATTCATCTCTCTAAGGCACAGTCAGAAGTTTCACAATACCGGGTTAAAGTCCAATAGGTTTATTTATCATAAGCTTTTGGAGCGCTACTCCTTCATCAGGTGAATGGACTCACCCGACTGACTCATCACTCTGCTGATGACAGAGCAGCGCTCTGAAAGTTTGTGATACCAAACAAACCTATTGGACTTTAACCTGGTGTCGTGAAACTTCTTACTGTGATTACTCCTGTTCAACGCTGGCATCCTCACATCGTCTCTGAGGCAGATACCTGCTCTTCGGCCTCCTCAGACAGAGGCTTTCTATCTGGAAGATCAGTCAGAACCTTTTGATGTTGGTCAAACATACCTTGTAGAGGAGTTAATCAAATTGAAATTTCCTTGATTACCTTGGCTGACTAGAATGCCGTGAGACACTGGGTGCCTCGCCTGCGATGTTGGAGTAAGTTTTGACATAAAGGACAGTCCACTCCTTTTAATAACCAGCCCCACTGAACAATGAGCCTGCCATGATACACAATGAAGTCTTGCACCCTTCAGACATGTCTCCCTCCTCAACCCTCCACACCCATAAGTTCAGGGTGAGAATAACAGGAGAAAGGACTGATACACAAATCCTCTGCTCACATGATAAATGCTCATATCTGGGGCAATGAGCATTTCAGGGCAGCATAGAGGTCAAGAAGATCAGCTCTACAGGATGCTGCCATCATACAAATTATACTACAGAAGCAGTGCCTCAAATCCAACTGCCCAAAGAGTCGTGTTGTTCAAAGACAAGACACTTTTATAATGCTCCATACATTAGTTTTAATAAAATAAAATTTATAAAGAACTTATCTGGACAATTCAGCTCAGTGCTGTATTGGCAATGATTTGGCTAATTACTGGCTTTGCACACAACCTGTCCCAGGCTCCCCAAGACCCTTAACCACTACCCCCCCCCCCCACCACCCCCCCCCCCCCCCCCCCACCCCCCCCCACACCCCAACTACCAACACCACCACCACTGCCACCAACCCAGCTTTATTGGCACTGTCCACAGTCCAATCCAGCAATCTCACTGAGGAGAACTTCACTGATATGGTGATTAAGGTAACTGAGGCTGGACAACAGCGTGTCATTAATATTTAAATTGGTTTATAGAGCGCAAACCTGATTTTGGTGACAAAACAGGGTTAGCACAATTGGGGAGGCGAAAAACCAAGTGCATTTATGATATTTTGTCTCCGACCTGATCTTACCACCTTGCCTCACCAAAAGTAGAACAGAAGACGTTGTGAGATCAAACCCTCTGATTTAAGTGTTTGTTTTGTGATAGACCCACTTTCAGCTGTATCAATCACACTGCACCCTTTGAGCAACAACTTACAAACGTGTTGTTTCATGGCAGATTTGTGTTTGGTGAAACACAAATGAATTTGAACACAAAATTGCAAATAGAAGAGCCCTTCTCGAAATGAATGCCATTCCTCGCACAATTTGTGATAAATTCTGAAAATCTATCCCAGATTGTTTCTCAAAAGATCCCTTTTCGGGCAGTTGGAGAAATATCTTTTGAGTCCAGTCTTGCTTGATAGACTCTATCCTGGCTGTAGGCTTCAAAGTGAAGTGAACTTGGAGAAATATCAACACAACCTTTCTGAAAATGTGCAAAACCACTTTAATCTAAGTAGATGAAAAAAAGAAGTGGGTAGTGCATTGTTTTATGCCTCATAAATGGAAACTGTAGTCACAGACTTTTTGAATTAATCAGGTAATTTAACCTGAGTGTTGTGCTGCCATTGTCAGAACTATCATGGGGTCTCTGCAGGCATAGACCAGGGTTAAAGGAAGAAGCAGAGAGGTTAGATGGTATCAGAGTGAAGGTGGAGGGAGGTTAAAGTGTTTTCAATCTACCACCTAAAACGTGGTTCACACTGAGCTCAATTTGGGTACTCAATACAAAGAGAAAGGGCAGAAATGAGTGTTCCTTTGCCCATGGTGAGTTTGGTGGTGGGATCGCAAGACAGCATTTAATCAATGGGTGGGGGTGGTATATGGAAACCCCAGCCTCTTCCCACTCCTATCCTAATTAATGCCCACTTAAAAGACCCATCCCGCTGGTATGCATTACTGTATGACATCCCATTCCTCAACAGCACTTAGCAATGCCTTGTGATCCAATGAGAATAACTAGGCTTTCCTGGGGTGTCGTATCAACAGCAGCCACCACCTCCCTGATAGTATTGTCCTTCTATACACTGATTGATAATTGGTTGGAAATTCTTGATGGACAGGGATTTCGTTCTAGGGGTCTTTAATCCTAAGAACACCCACCACTGGCAAGTTAAGTGCCTTTAGAGGGTATTAATATGCAGGCCATCCCTAAAAGTGGGCAGGTGGCGAGGGGAGAGGCAATGCAGCGGTGACTGTTGTCAGTTGCCCAGCCAGCTGCTTAGACTCCAGTCATCTCCATTTGATCTTGATATTGAGGGATGCTGCATTAAACATTGAATCACATTAGAGATGATATCCTTCATGGGCACAGCATCTTAGCTGCTCCCAGCAGTTAATAAAACTGAATCTGCTCTGATTGTTATTCACAATTGCTGTCTGTGTAGCTTTATCAACATGTTAACTTCCTTCCTGATAGGTCATAAAGCTCACTTTTGATGCATTTGAATTGGAAAGAGGCTATGATACACTCACGGTCGGGGATGGAGGGCAGCCTGGAGAACGAAAAACAGTGCTTCATGTGTAAGTAATGACCTTATTGTGTCATAAATTTTGTCAGACTCAAAATGTATTTCATTATTACAGGTTTCTCATCACACAATTCAATGTACAGAATTGGAAGATACAACATTTCCACTATTTGCACTTGTTTGCAAGACTTTGAAGAGACCCTTCAAATAATTGTTACATAAGTGAAAGATTAATTGGTAAAGTATTAATAAATGGATCTTTGTAGTTTCTTTTTTAATGCCATTTCAGTTCCTTAAAATCACTACACTCATAGAACATAGAACATTACAGCACAGAACAGGCCCTTCGGCCTTCGATGTTGCGCCGACCAATATAAAAAGCAATGCCCCTCCAAACTAAACCATTCCCTTCTCTTCCATATACTTATCAACTAACTTCTTAAACGCCACCAAACTTGGCGCATCTACAACTGCTGCAGGCAGGGCATTCCACTCCCGAACCACCCTTTGGGTAAAGAACCTACCTCTGATATCCGTCCTATAACTATCACCCCTTAATTTAAAGCTGTGTCCCCTCGTGCTAGCTTTCTCCATCCTAGGAAAAAGGCTATCACTGTCCACCCTATCTAAACCTCTAATCATCTTATATGTTTCGATTAGGTCCCCTCTTAGCCGCCTCCTTTCTAACGAAAACAACCTCAAATCCCTCAGCCTCTCTTCATAAGACCTGCCCTCCATACCAGGCAACATCCTGGTAAACCTCGTCTGTACCCTCTCCAATGCCTCCAATGTCTAAACCAACTCGTGTTGGTTTAGACGCTATAGGGACAGAGGCAGCGTTAACCTCAGGTGATTATCTGGCGGACTGAAGGGAAATCAGTCAGGATGGGAAGCAGCAGCGGGAAGTCCAGTCTGTTTTAACTGCCTGGCTTGCTTAAATGGAGCCAGTGAACAGTTTGCCTCAAATGGGCATTCACAATGGCTCAGCGAATTTGGGCTGGCGATTTGTAGAATGGCATTAGGAGAGGATCTGCAAGGACTTTGCAAGCATGGAACAAGATGGGGGAAGTCTTGGACAGCATAGGCCCAAAATATTTTCTTATAGAACCTCCCGGTTCCAGTCACTCAAAAATAGACCTCTCTCTTGCCAGGCCTTCATTACTGTTCGAACAGCTACTCCTAAATGGGCGTCCACAATGGTTGGTGAACCCAGTGGGCTGTCAGAGTGATTTTCGGGATCTTCCTTATTGACGAGGGCTATCGTAAGCATAAGGGCATGAGGTTCCCAACTGATTCCTGCACCAGGCCCAAGATGATACTGTTGCTTCACAGTGGCACAGTGGTTAGCACTGCTGCCTCACAGCGCCAGGGACCCGGATTCGATTCCTTGCTTGGGTCACTGTCTGTGCGGAGTCTGAACTTTCTCCCATGTTTGCGTGGGTTTCCTCCAGGTACTCCGGTTTCCTCCCACAGTCTGAAAGATGTGCAGATTTGGTGCATTGTCCATGCTAAATTCTACCTCAGTGTACCAAACAGGTGCCAGAATGTGATGAGTAGGGGATTTTTGACTTCGTTGCAGTGTTAATGTCAGCCTACTTGTGACTCAAATGAATAAAATGAATAAAATAAATAAAATAAATCAATAGAACATCTGACCTTTTGATCTTAACTCATGATATCTCCAAGGCAGGTACAGTTAAAATTCCTGCCCTGTTCCCTCTTCCTTTTATATGAATTTTGTGTATATGAAGGAAGTGATTTATCTTCTGAATCCTGCTGTAGGTTGTTGAGATTCATGTCCTTGTGATTTATTTAATGTACCGAGAGAGGGAAATTAATATTGTCAAGGTTCTCATAGAAAGGAAATTTGTGAAATTCTCTTTAGATACGTAAAGCTGCGATTTAATAGCTGTGATCTTTGTCACCAAGTGTTCAGCTGAGAACTCAAGGAAGCACAATATTGAGAGAATACAAAAGGTAGTTGCTGAATTATTCACTCTCAGATAATGGCGTAATTAATTCATCACATCATCATCAACTTCACCTTTCAATTATACTTCACTTTTTGTGACAGCCAAGACGGCGTCATTATGTGAATTTGGTTTAATTTTCTGACATTTAAAATGAAGTCAGATTGTACTAATCAGTTTTTTTTTTCTGACTTTCTGTCTGGCAGTTTGACAGGTACAAATGTTCCTGACCTAATTGTGAGTGTGAGCAATCAGATGTGGCTGCAGTTTCAAACTGATGAGACCAACAGTTTGCTGGGTTTCAAGGCTGTATATACAGGTACTGTTTGCATAATGAAATGTTTAAAAAGAAGGGACTGTTGAAGGAAAGAACATGTTGTTTCCAAATGCCAGTCATTCACTAAACAGGTTGTTAAGGTTATCAGTCTCTATTATTTACATTTACAAACATTTCTTGAAAACTCCCTTGATGCAACATGGTGCTTAAAGTACAGTATCTTTTAAGGAACTTTACAGTCTTGTAGACAAGCAGTAGATGCTGAACAAAGAGGAAACAGAATCATAGAGTCCCTACAGTGCAGAAAGAGGCCGTTCAGCCTATCGAATCTACACCAATCACAATCACAATCCCACCCAGGCCCGATCCTAGATGCTCTCCTTGACACTGAGGTGCCACTTAGCATGGCCAATCCACCCAACCCACACATCTTTGGACTGAGAGGGGAAACTGGAGTGCCAAGAGGAAACACGTGAAAGCACAGGGGGAGAAATATGTAAACTCCATACAGACAGTGACCCAAGCCAGGAACCGAACCCAGGACCCTGGTGCTGTGAGACTAACCACTGTGCCACCATGCTACCCAAGAAGAGAGGTGAGGATGAGGAATGGAAATTCAATTAGAGGAAGAAAACACCTGTTTCAGAACACATCCACTGTACTTTGTCAATGGTTGTGTAGTTTATTTGTGAGAAACTTGGTAGGTCGATAAAAACATCAACAATGAGGAGGAACTGAGTGGAGACAGCTTACTTGGTTGCAACAGACTGATGTTGTGGCTTGCTGCTCTGACATGGCTTGCAAAATAAAGTTCTTTGAAAGGCCTCCAAGGTTTGGTGAAGAAGGTGTGCAGACTAATTAAAAGTTTAAATATACCAATCCACTCACTACCTGATGTGAAAATTATGATGCTGCTTTAGAGATGGCATAGTGGCTTAGTGGTTCATGCTGCTGCCTCACAGCACCAGAGACATGGTTCAATTCTTGACTTGGGTCACTGTCTGTATGGAGTTTGCACATTTTTCCTATGTCTGTGTGGGTTTCATCCAGGTCCTCCAATTTCCTCCCCTACTCCAAAGATGTGCTGGTTAGGTTGATTGGCCATGCTAAATTGACTGAGTGTCAGGGGATTAGCAGGATATTTATGTGAGGTTACGACCTGGATGGGATTATTATCACTGCAGGATTAATGGGTCAAATGGCCTTCTTCTGTACTGTAGAGATTCTGTGATACTTGCAAAGAATATTTTGAGGATAAAAAGGGCCAGTACACAATTTACAAGGTCTAAGCAATGGAACTTGCAAAGAACATTAAGGCAACTGTCCCAAATCATTTAAAGCAGATAAGAGGGGAGAGAAAGTGATTTGCGAGAAGACCTGTAGTAGAGTGGGATACCAATTCAGTGAGACCGTAACTCAGAGATAGACAGGAATGAGACACCTGGAGTGCAAATCTACCATAAGGTGCAAATACATGAATGCTGCAAGCATTGGGAAGAAGGTGCTTAAACTATTGGCTGTTGTGACATTGTGCAGTACAGTGGAGTTGCAATATTGGAGACGTGACTGACTCTAATGGGTGAGTAAATCATTGCAGTATTCTGGATGTTCTGGTCGAATAAGGCAAAGTAGGAAAAAACCGGAGTTACTGTAGGCCTGTGTGTCAGGGATGCTGGGGAGGTTAAAGATATTAATTCTGTGACAGGTGAAAAGTGGCAAAGTGTTTGGATATTTATATGAAAAGCAGAAAAATAACATCTGAGGTGTGCTACAAACCTCCAGTGTGTTATAAAAAGGGTGACAGTTTAATGCATCAAGAGATAAAAGCACACCAGTTATTTTAATGGAGTCTTCAATCAACCAAATATAAATTGATAATGCTCAAGTGCTTTGGAGTCTGAGTTGATAAATGTAATACATGTCTCTCACATTATCCACTATATCAAGGAAGAATGACAGGCATTGCATATTGACTTGGTATTGGTGTAAGTGACCCAGGCAACATTACAAAATATGGAGCCGAGACACATTTGGGTAATAGTCACTACACAGTGGTTAAAGAATATGGTCTGGGAATTCAGAAATATTGACCACTAAGAACATCAGCATAATTTTGAGAATTGAAGGTACGAACAGGGGTAGGCCATTTAGCTCTTTCACACTCTTCCATGAGATCATGGCTCATCTGCATCCTAACTCCATTTCTGCAGAATGGAAAATGTCATTTTCTACATTTTGGGCAGGGAGGAGGGGGTGAGGGCCAGTGCCTCACTTTAAGGTCCCCTTAGAGTTGGGGCTCCCTGTCCTGCTGGCATGTCAGAGTTTCAGGACACACCCTCCCCTACTCTAGTCTAATCCCAGATGTCACTCTCGCGCTCCTTCCTGGGGTCATTATCAATGATATCCAGTGTCACTTACACAACAATAACGTGCTCACATCAATGCTCAGTTTGTGTTGTAGCATAATATGTCTTTAAAGGTTAGCAGCATACTGTAATTGAAAGGGAAGTGTGTCCTGTGCTTTAGTCTCAGCTTCACTTTGGTCTGTGAGCTGGAAAGAGCACAGACAGCTCTACTGATGTCTTCAAGCTTGCTTGTGTGGTCACCATGAAACAATTTCAACACCCTTCAACTCTGCAGCTTCAGTGTGGTCTGACCACAATGTTCATACCATGTAGCATGATCTCAAGCTGTTCACCATGTTGTACCTCTACTTAATCTTACTGCCAAGTTGTTTGATCAACTTTGAGTGCTGTGTCAGGTTTTTATGATACTGAAGCACTAACCACTCATAAGCGATTGACTAAACACATTGCAAGTTCACTTATTGAGCCCAGGCACTTAAGAACATAAATAGAAATCTTAAAGGCATTAGCAGCAGAGCTGTCTTCTGTTCACAGGCCAAGGTGAAACTAAAATAAAAGCAAAACACTGTGGATGCTGGAATTGGAAAAAAAAATCAAAATGCTGGAAAATCTCAGCATCTATGGAGAGAGAATAGAACTGACTTTTCGAGTCAGGACAACCCTTCATCAGAGCCAAGGGCGAAGAAATTCTGAAAGGATTTATACTATGAGGATGATAGGTTGTAGAAGGACAAAGGATTATAGATGAGGATAAAAATGGCTGAGAGAGGTACGAGAAGTGTCAATTAATAGATTAGAATGTGTGAATAGCAGACCAGAGGTACGGATGGAGTTAGTTCAGGCAGTTAGCCAGAAAAGGGGAGTTGGAGGGGTTGGGGGCAAGGAGAACAGGAATGGAGAAGTGGAAAAATGGAGGAGAGAAACAAGGATGATAAAAATGAATGAATGAGATGAAAAGAAGAAATAGAATAAAAGAAAATAAATAGAAAGGGGATGAAGGTGGAGGGCAAAGTTCATGTTCCGAAGTTGTTGAACTTGATGTAAAGTTCGAAAGGCTGTTAAATGCCCCATCAAAAGACAAGGTCGTGTTCCTTCAGTTTGCACTAGGGTTAATAAGAATATTGAAAAATTCCATGGAAGAACATGTGAGCAGGAGAGCAGGGTGGTGTGTTGAAATGGCAAGCGACAGGAAGGTATGGGTCCTGCTTGTGGACGGAATAGAGTTGTTCAGCAAAGCACTTACCCAGCCTGTGTCTGATCTCGCCAATGTAGAGGAGACCACACTGGGAGCAGCGAATGCATTGGACCACATTGAAGGAGACGCATGTGAAGCACTGTTTAGGAATGTTTAGGACCTGAGACAGTGAGCAGGGAGAGATAAAGAGGCAGGTTTGCACTGTCTACGATTGCATGGGAAGGTGCCATGGGCACGGGGTGAGGTGTTGGGTGGACCAGGGTATCCTGGAGAAAATAATCCCTGAGGAATGCTGGCGGGGAGGGGAGGGAGGTTGGTGGATGGGCGTGAATAAAGGGAAGATATGTTGAGTGGGAGCATTGTGCCAGAGGATGATCCTTTGAAAACGGAGGGGTGGGGTGAAAAGTGAGAACAATTGGAAACAAAGTGAAATTAAAACTAGATCTTGTGACATACAACATGCCATACGGGAAGAAAAGTATCATTTAAAATCAGATTACTGCAGCTTTCACAAGGGCCACCTCATTCTAATTTCGTTCAAAATATGAACGAAAGAGGTAAAGCAACAGTGAGTGCCCTTGACATCAGGATAGCAATTCACCGAGTGCAGCATCAAGAAACCCTAGCAAAATTGAAGGTAATGGGAATCGGGGAAAACTCAACTGGTTGGAGTCATACCTAACTCAAAAATACGATTGTTATGGTTGGTGTAAGCCAACTATCCCAGCCTCAGGACATCTCAACAGGATATTCTTAAAGATAGTGTCCTAGACCCAAAGATCTTCAGCTGCTGCTTTTTTGACCATCCTTCAACATAAGATGCAGAATGGAGATGGTCACTGACAATTATACAGTGTTCAGTACCATTCACAACTCCTTAGATACCAAAGTTGTATATGTTCACATGCAGTAAGACCTGGACGGCATTCAGGTTTGAGATGATGAATGGCAATTTCCAGGCAATGATAACCTTCAACAAAAGAGAATGTAACCATGTTCTCTTGACATTCAACTGCATTATCATGTCCCATCTTTTGGGGTTATCGTTAACCAGAAACTGAACCAGCCATATAAATAATGTGACTAGAAAAACAGGTTCGAGGCTAGGGATTCTGTGGTGAGTAACTCACCTTCTGACTCCCCAAAGCTTATCCTCCAACTACAATCACAAATCAGGAATGCGATGGAATGCTCTCCACTTGGCAATTTCAGCAATATACAAGAAGATGGACGTAATCCAGGAAAAGGTATTCTACCTGACCAGCATCTCTTCCATTATCTTGGATATTCACTTCCTTCATCACTAGTGCACAATAGCATCAGTGCGTATTGTTTACAAGATGCATTAAAACAACCTATTAAGATTCCTTTGACAGCATTTTCTAAACTTGCGACTTGTAAAGCCTAGAAGGAGAAGGACAGCAGACCCTGGGTGGTCATCACTACAAGTTTCCCTCCAATTCCCACACATCTGATTTGGAGTTATATGTTCCTTCACTGTCATTGGATCAAAATCCTGGAACTCCCTCCCTAATAGCCTTGTGCTGACACCACATTGGTTGAAACTGTTTGTGGGGGCGGTTTTCTAATGCCCTTGGTTTCCCTCTGTTACCTTACTTCAAGCGCACTTCAGATACTGCTGAATGTGAGTGATTTTTTTTTTGCATTTGATTTTACTCAGTTTACAAGCCAAAGTCCTCATTTTGCTAAATGAATCAGAAATAGATTAATTGGCCATGCTTGTTTGTGGGATTCTACAATGTAAAGTGGTTGTCCTGACTTCCTGTATAATCATAATTACGCTTCAAAGACAAAGTGTGGAGCTACTGGCATTGGACTGGGGTGGGCGCAGTAAGAAGTCTCACAACACCAGGTTAAAGTCCAACAGATTTATTTGGAAGTATGAGTGATTTCAAATAAATCTATCAGAATTTAATCTGGTGTTGTGAGACGGCAAGCTGTTCAAAGACAAGGTATTTGCATATGAAGCACTTAAGAGATGCACAACTTCTTTATTGAAGAAAAGCAAAAGCTCTGAAAGTGACATTTGGAGGAAATGTTTCTTTAACATCCATTTCTTTTTTTAAACAAGCAAACACAAGATAAGTGTTTAACAATGCTGCCAAATACAGGGCTGCTTTTAAGGCCTCATTTGTCCTAAAAAGTAAAATCTCACTCAAGGTCAAGTGACCTTCCCTTCCTCTGCCCCTCGCTTGCTTTGATTCCTGTGGCCGGGGACCAGAGAAATTCTGGCCACAGTGTGAATTTTAACCACTCACCAGGTATTCTCATGAAACTTTGGAACTTCTTTAAAACAAAACAAAAATTCAGAGTTTGGCTCACTTGGGAAAGTGACTTGATTAACCCAGTTAATGTATTCTTGAAGCAACAACTGGTAATCAGTTTGTTTCCTCTGAGGCTTCGTGAAGGATGTCTGACTTGGGTGGAATTTACACCATTCTGGTGCTCCAAATTTTTTTAATGACTTTTCAAAATTTGCCACAATTTGTTGTGTTTAAAATGAAATTCAGCTTTAAGATTTGTATTTTTTTTCCTCCATTTGTGGGATATGGGTGTCGCTGACTGGCCAGCACTTATTGCCTTCTCAAGTTGCCTGAGGGCTGTTGACAGTCAACCACATTGCTGTGGCTCTGGAGTCACATGGAGGCCAGACCAGCTAAGTAGGGTAGATTTCCTTCCCTCAAATGGCATTATTAAATCAGATGGATTTTTCTAACAATGCACAATGTTTTCACAGTCATCAGCAGATTCCTTATCTTTAAATATTTTTTATTGAATTCAAACTCCACTATCTGCTGAGATTCAAACCCAGGTTTCCAGAACATGAACTAAATTGCTGAATTAAGTGTTTGTCGATAATCCCACTTGGCTATACCTCCCCAATTATGCACCAGCAAAAAAAAGCGCTATTTAAGCATGTATATAAATATATATATATATTTGACATTGTAGCAGACAGTTTGATTTTCAATGTTATGTCTATGACCAGATTTGGAAGCTGACTTATTTAGTTCCAGCGATGTTACACTGTACTTAGACGAATGCTTTGAAATTATCCAAACTCGTAAACAAGAAAATGAACCAAAGTAATATCATGAAACCCTGCTGGATGCTTTCCCAATGTGGCAATTAGTACTGAACATTACATTATTCCATTATTAAGTTTCTCTATGCATTGTTTCTGTGGGAATGGCTTTTCAATGTAACATTAACAAATCAGAAAATTGATGACTTTTTTAGTGTCCTGCTGAGTGAAGAACACTTTGTTGCTGAGCCCCTTTGCCAGAAAAAGATCCAGTAATCATTAAACATTTAGCCAGTTGGATTTACTTTTCACTCTGTGCAGATTTGCAAGCCAAATGAAAAATATGGTTTGACTTTTAAAATGTTTTTGTCCCTCATTCTTGGGATTTGAATATCACTGGCCAGGCTAGCATTTATTGCCCATCTCTAATTGTCTTTGAGAAGGTTCTGGTAAATTTGCTTCTTGAACTGCTGCAGTAGAAAGAACACTTGCAATGTTATTGGGAAGGGAATTCCAGGATTTCGACCCAGTGATAGCAAAGGAGCAAAGATGTAGTTCCGAGACAGGATTACAGATGACTTGGAGGTGAAGTTGTAGGTTCCCGTGCATCTGCTGCCATTGTCCCTCTTGCTGATGGAAGTCTCGAGTTTGGAAAGTGGTGTTGAAGGAGCCTTGTTGAATTCATGCAGTACAGCGAGTTTGATGGTGGAGGCAATGAATATTGAAGGTAGTAAATGGGGTGCTAATCAAGCAAACGACTTTGTCTTGGATTGTGTTGGAAGTGAGCTCCTCCAGAGAAGTAGAGACTATTCTATTACACTTAACTTATGCCATGAAGATGATGGGCAGGCTTTAGGGAGCCAGAAGATGAGTTACTTTCCACAGGATTTCAAACCTTCGAACTGCAGCTGTAATCACAGTATTAATATGGCTGGCCGAGGTCAGTTTCTGGTCAGTGGGAACCTCCAGGCTTTGATAGTTATGCTGAAGGAACAATTCTATAATTCCATGTCGGAATGCTATTTTAGTTATCTTTTTACTATAACCCCAAATACTTTCTTCCCTCCAAAGAACATGTCATAAAATACTGCACTACAGGGATGAGAGATTTGAAAAAGGACAGTAGAGGTGATTTTCCCAGCCCGCTGCACTGCTCGAGCAGCAGAATGGGCCGAGAGACATTACATAGCTGCTCCATGGGCTTTCCACTGGGTATCACTGGCCGGGCTTTTCTGGTTCTGCTGCTATGAACAGAGATTTGGCTGAGGGCCAAATTCTCCATTCTCACTGACAGCAGTAGCAGGGCGTACAAGACTGAGGAATTCATTCCAGTGTCCAACTGGACACTGCAGAGTAGACTGGCTGTGGTGAAAAATAGCATGCAATGTGCTCCTTTGGAGCTCAATGTTCCAATCAAAACTCTCTTAACCTCACACAGCAGCAAGAAGATCACATGTCCCAATGCTATTTAAAGGTCCTATCAACTCCTGATTGGTTAGTTACTGGTTGCATTCCTCTGGTCTTTGCAAAAATACTAGAAGTGTTTGTTGCTTAATGTAATTCTTTGAAGTTAGATAAGTTAACAGAGAGCTGTGTGGCATGTGCAGAAGGACTTTTTTGCTGGCGTGAAGACTTCAATAAAGCAGTTGCTTCCAGATATCGATGGATAACATTTTTGTTCTCCTTTCAGTAGAGTATAATTGGGAGAACAAGTGGAAATCATATAGAACAGTGCAAGCTGCTGGAAGAGGGAGAAAGAGGGGAGAAGTGCCCTATCTCAGCTATAAAGATATTATGAAGGTTTCCTTGAAGTTCACGAATGACTAGGGAGGCAATAAATATCCAATGTTCAAAATAGCGACAGCTTACCCATCAAGCTGCATCATGTTTTCAGTCCAAGCACCTTCATTATTGGATGGGACTAGTGACAGAAAAGGAAAGAATAAGAAACCTTCTGATCTGCATCCCACTACCGCATGGGACATCCTGCCACTTGTGCACAAAGACCTGCGAGTTTGGAATTGGCCTGTTTAATCACACAAGCCCCTAATTATAGTCATCCTTTGAATTGAGGGACTGGTGATGATGATGTTTACCAAGCCCCTTTCAGCATGGTAAACCACAGCCACAATAGTCACAATACACATGCATGGCTGAGCTTTCCACCAGATCACTCAGACATACCATGGCTGAAGCTTGGGCTGCAGTGAAAGTTGAAACAATAGTCCTTAAATGTTGCATCTTGATTGGATCCATAAGTGTGTGGAAGAGAGTTGGTCATCATTATCGCACTGGAAAGTTTGGACTCAAAGCTTGGTGCTCAACCCTGTGCCAAGTTAACATAAAACTCATCCATACCATTGACATTAACCTCAGGCTCTCTGGAAACTTTTCCAGTTCACCAAGCCTTTTCTTCCGCGTGCTGATTTACATTACTCTGTAGGCTGTCCCATCAGTGTGTTTCTCTGAATCCTCAATTTTGCAACTTGTGTGTGACCATACCCTCCAATTGGAACCCTCCTACTCCAGCGAGTTGACGCCTGCTCTAAAATAAGAACAAAAGTACTGAAATAAAAACAGAAAATGCTGGAAAAACTCAGCAACTCGGGCAGCATCTGGGGCGAGAGAAAAGGAGTTATTGTTTCGAGCATATTTTTATTCATTTGTGGGAATGGATATGATTGGCCGGCCAGCATTTATTGCCCATTCCTAATTGCCCTTGAGAAGGTGATGGTGAGCTGCTTTCCAGAATCATTGCAATCCATGTACTGGGGATTGACCCAGTGCCGTTAGGGAGGGAATTTCAGGATTTGACTGTGTCTGCAAAGGAATTGTGATACATTTCCAAGTCAGGATGTGAATGTCTTGGAGGGAAACTTACGGATGCTGGTGTTGCCCTTGTCCTCTGACTTGGAAGTAATCATGATTTGGAGGGTGCAGTCTGAAGATCTTTGATAAATTGCTGCAGTGCATCTTGTACACTACTGCTACTGAGTGTCGGTGGTTTGTCTGTATGACTCTTAAGAGCTAAAGGGGCGGGGGGGAGTGATACGTGATGGATTTTATATTGTTTAAGAAAGGGGATGGAACAAATGCAGTAGAATAGAAGGGCAATGATGTGTGGAAACTATGAAAGATTGCACAAAAATGTTTAGGGCACAAAAGCGAAGGGAACGTTAATGGCAGTGTTGAGGACTATGGAAGATACTGATAGAAGTATAATGGTAAGATAACAGAATGTGTTAATAGAACGAAGGCCAATGCTTAGTGAAAAACAAAACGTAAACCTAAATGACAGATGGCCCTTTGAGAGAGTGGGGTGGGATTGAGACAGCACGGTGGCACAGTGGTTAGCACTGTGGCCTCTCAGCGCCAGAGTCCCAGTTTCAATTCTGGCCTTGGGACACTTTGTATGGAGCTTGCACGTTCTCTCCATGTCTGTGTGGGTTTCCTGCAGATGCTCTGGTTTCCTCCCACAGTTGAAAGATGTGCAAGTTAGGTTGATTGGCCATGTTAAATTGACCCTAAAGTCAGGGCGATTAGCTAGGTAAATGCACGGACTAACAGGAATAGGGCCTATGTAGGATTGTAGTTGGTAAAGGCTCAATGGACCAAATGACCTCCTCCTGTACTGTAGAGATTCTATGATTCATCATTTGAAATGAAGAATAAACTTGAAATTAAAAAAAAAGATCAAGGTGTTGAAGAAGATTGACTGTTGAACTTAATGTTGAGTCCAGGAGTTTGTAACGTACCTAACTGGGAGCAGGGGTGTTGTTCCTCCGGTTTGCGTGGGAATCAAAAGAGCATTGCAGCACCTGAGGGTGGGCATTTGGGCAGGAGAGCAAGATGGTGAATTGAAATGGCAAGTGACAGAAAGATTGGGGTTTTGCAGATTGAGTGAAGATCTTCCACAAAGCCATCACCCATTTTGCATTTACTCTATCCAATGTAGAGGAGATTATATTGGCAGCAGTAAAAACAAAAATTATTTTGGCTAAATCCGTTCCCCCACAGGACCAACTATCAATTTTGAGCAAAGCAAACTTTATTTAAGATGTGGCTGAATACTGCACACACAAAGGTATTCAGAGAACAGCTCCGTCATGCAAAATATTGGCTTTGATTTTTTTAAGGAAGTATATATTCACAGAAAACTTTCATCTTGAATGTCAAGAGAAGCCTTGGATAGAAATTCTGAGCACAAATATAATTGTGTTTATTTGTAAAGAAGCTGAGATTTATACAGTTCTATCATTACACATGGAATAGATGGCACATAGACATCCATTCATGGACTATTCCATCAATCCACACAACAGACCAAATACAACTGTCAAAGTCTTAGTTTTCTTCTGTTAACGATCCAAAATAAGAATTACCTTTTTCGTATTTGTATCCCAACCCTAATTAATGCTTGCATATGTAGCAGATTGGTACTAAAGTTTGATCAACATCACTATTACCCACATCGAATTTACCTGCTTGTAACCTGGACACGATTTCTTAAATCCCAGCCAAAATCCATGCAAGACTGGGGGCACTATTTAACTTAATTCATAGAATCATAGAATTCCTATAGTGCTATTTGGCCCATTGGGTGTGCACCAAAAAAAATCCCACCCAGGCTTATCCCTATAAACCCATCCATCTAACTGACAAATGTTGGGAGTCTGGGAAGAAACTGGAGCATCCGGAGGAAACCCATGCAAACACAGTGAACATGTACAAACTCCACACGGTCACACGAGGCCAGAATTGAACTTGGGTCCCAGGTGTTGTGATGCAACAGTGCTAACCTCTGAGCCACCGTGCCACCCATTAATTATGAGACTTAAGTCTCAATACATACAAAAATGCAATAGTTAGTTAAGACAGTAGAAGCAGTCAGTCAGTTCACTCAGTAACATCAGTTCCTGACTTCTGAACAACTGTGGCACTGACCCTTGAGACATTCCATTGATTAAAGTCTATATTTTTTTTGGCTCCTCATGCTGCGCCTCCAGTTACTAGAAGTTGCTGCTTATTAACCCTTGCTAGACACTGACCCTGTGAATGGTCAGGGGTATTTCTGAGCTCTAATTGATCTTGGTGACCCATGATCAGTCCCTGATTTGTAAAGTGGTATAAGTCTCTTAAGGGTGACGATCTCTTTACTGATACCACTTTGTTAACTCTTGACTGATTCCCTCAGATATCAATCACTTGTGGGAGTGTCCTTCTCATTACATTCTCCCTGGCATTTTATTAAGTTTACAGCTTCTTACTAAGTTAATGAGACATCACAAGATGATTTGTCTGCTTGCTTATTTGTGATGAGATGATGCATGTGAATACTTTATAACACTTGGAAGTTCAGGATCATCATCTGAAAATGACTTATCAATCTATCTAGATGTTTTGAAGAGATTGAAAGCCTATATTTGACTCCTGAGTAACTGATGCCCGGGGCAAAATGCTTAAGGATGACAAAAGAGTCCAAGAGATACAGAACCTTAAAATAACACAGAGGTTATAAAATTACTACATTTAAATGATCTGTGTAAAGTATATACAAAATCAATTCATAAGAGCAACCAGTGATTTAATGAGGTAACAAGATACCCATAATGCGTAAGAAATCCAGGTATGATCTATGGAGAACCATCAAAGATGCAAGAGACAGTACTGGACCAAGCTAGAGTCCCAGGCCAACCACGTGGACTTCCACTGAATCTGGCAAGGTCTGCAAGACATGACAGACTACAAGATGAAAGCATATAAAAGTGCTGGCAACATTGCACCCCTTCCCGATGAACTCAGTGCAATGATGAGACAGAGTACAGGAATGAGATAAAGAATCTGGTGAATTAGTGCAACGACAATAATCTCTCCCTCAATGTCAGCAAAATAAAGGACATAGTCATCAACTTCAGGAAGCATAGTGAAGTACGCACCCCTGTCTACACTGATGAGAATAAAGTGGAAATTGTCCAGAGTTTCAAGTTTCTAAGTGTCTGGATCACAAACAAACTGCCCCGGTCCCTCCAGGCCAACACTGTAGTTAAAAAAGCCCATCAATCTCCCTGCTTTCTCAGGAGGTTAAGGAAATTCATCATGTCCACTATGTCTGTCACGAACTTTTACAGAAGCACCATACAAAGCATTCTTTCTGGTCGTATCACAGCTTGCTTTGGCTCCTTCTTTGTCCAAGACCATAAGAAACCACAAAGGGTCGTGAATAAAGTTCAGTCCGTTATGCAAACCAGTCTTCCATCAAGTGGCTCTTCCCACTGCTTTGGAAAAACAGCCAGCATAATCAAGGACTCCAAGCATCCAAGGCCTCTTTCCTTCGGAAAAATAAAAAAAAGTCTGAGATCACATACCAACAAACTCAAGAGCAACTTCTTCAGTGCTACCATCAGACTTTTGAATGGACCCACCTCTAAGTTGATCTTTTCCTGCAATCTCATGATAACTGTAATACCACATTCTGCATCCTTTCTTTTACTTCTCTATGTACATTATGCTTTGTCTGTATAGAGCACAAGAAACAATACTTTTCACTATGCCAATACATGTCACAATAAATCAAATCAAAACATAACTGATATCTGCTCATGAGGAATAAAAATTGCAAGAACTACAGAACTGATCTCAGAACTTAATTTGCAAGGTGACTCAACCACAGAAGTGCCTCGTTCTATTGTGTACTTTGAAAGAGAGTATCTACTTCTCGTTAAGACATCACAAGTTAAAAGGTTAAATTAATTGAAGACATAAAGTTGAAAGTTTGAAATCTCCCAGTTGTTTTCTTCAGAGAATAGGACCTTCCAACTCAAATATAATGACAGAGTATGATAGTTTCAGGCCTTTGTTCATCAAACCTGAACAAACTTTGCAATGTTTCCTCTGTAATTAAACCATAAAGTGTACTTTGTGCAGGACTAGGGACATATGGTGTATTTCACGTGTCAAGTAAGGATGCAGCTGCAAAGGCTCACATGGTGTGAGACTTGTCTTACAATAGCGACAATTGGTCAAGATATTAGGTGAATTGATATACTTTGATTCCATGATTATGACATATAGCTACACTTAAGGAAATTAATTATCAAACATGACACATTGTAAAGAAATGAATGTTGCTGTTCAAACCAGAATGCTATTGTTATGGTATGAACATTAGCAGAACAGGACAGAAACGGACCTGTGAAGCGAGCAACATAACTTGACAACACCTTGAACAGTCACAAGAGCAGGCTGTATGCATGTTAAACTAATGCTATTTCTATGCTCTAATTTGTAGACTGGCACTGCCACTTCTGCCAACTTCACTTACATTGAAATTCACAAGTTGTGCTATGTCTGAATGGGCTGCAGAGAAGGCCATACTGATGGTCCTGCTGTACCTATTCATAAAGCAATGGAGAACTTTGCCTATTTGCCCTCAACTTGCATCTAGTAAGCATCCAAATGTTTATGTCCTCTTCCAGAGGATTGTTAAATATGATTAAACTATTTTTCATGATATCCCTAGCAACCAAGTTTGTCTACCCACTCCCTCATCTCTGGCTCCCCAAATCCCTTGTACCACTGGCCTCTCCACACCACGTCAGAGCCTCAATCCTCCCCACATCTCCTCACTAAAGACATCTCCAGATCTTCCTGCTCAGCAACACTGATTCTTCCCTCTTTGACCTCACCATTGCCTGGTATCCATGGTTGCTCTCCCCCATCCAGGGAAGAGCCAGAATGAAGCCAGATCAGCTGGAGAAGTGGGTCAGGGGTGGGGAGTCAGAGGAGTGGGAATTAAGAGGGGGAGATAGGGATCTGGTGGAATGGGGATGAAGTGAAAATGTTATAGCTGAAGAAGCTGTGATATCATTTGATTTATTATTGTTACATGTATTAGTATACAGTGAAAAGTATTGTTTTTTGCATGCTATACAGACAAAGCATACTGTATATAGAGAAGAAAGGAGAGAATGCAGATTGTAGTGTTACAGATATGGCTAGGGTATAGAGAAAGATCAACTTAATGCAAAGTAAGTCCATTCAAAAATCTGACAGCAGCAGAGAACAAGCTGTTCTTGAGTCGGCTGGTAGATGACCTCAGATTTTGTATATTTTTCCCAAAGGAAGAAGGTGGAAGAAGGAATGTCTGGGGTGAGTGGGGTCCTTAATTATGCTGGTGCTTTGCCAAAGCAGCAAGAAGTGTAGAGATCAATGGATGGGAGGCTGGTTTGCATAATGGATTAAGCTACATTCGCAACCTTTTGTAGTTCGTTGTGGTCTTGGACAGAACAGGAGCCATACCCAATTATGATATAACCAGAAAGAATGTTTTCTATAGTGCATCAGTAAAAGTTGGTGAGAGTCATAGCTGACATGCCAAATTTCCTTAGCCTCCAGAGAAAGTAGAGGCATTGGTGGACTTAACTATAGTGTCAGCATGGGGGAACCAGGACAGGTTGTTGGTGATCCGGACACCTGAAACCACGAAGCTCTTTAACCCTTTCTACTTCATCTCTGTTGATGTAGATAGGAGCATGTTCTCCTTTGCGCTTCCTGAAGTGAATGACAATCTCCTTCGTTGTGTTGACGTGGAGGGCAAGATTGTTGTTGTCGCACCTGTTCACTTGATTCTCTATTTCATTTCTGTACTCTGTCTCACCATTGTTTGAGATCCGACCCACTTGAAAATCGAATTGGAGGGAAATTTGGCCACGCAATCATAGGTTTATGAAGGGTATTGTTGGGGGCTGAGTATTATAGAGCCCCAGTATTGAGGATGATCGTAGGGGGGTTGTCATTGCTTTATTGATTGTGGTCTGTGAGTTTGGGAGTTCAGGATCCAGTCACAGAGAGAGGTGCTGAGGCCCAGGCCACGGAGTTTCGAAATGTTGGAGAGTTTGGAAAATATGAAGTCTTGTGCATTGTCAGAGGGACAGAACAGGCACAGTTTTCAAAACTGTTATCAAAGTGTTGGAAACATATCAGAGTTTATAAACTATTTTATGAAGGTGTCAATTCAGTTTGAAAATATTAAGTAGCATTAAAAAAATTTATTTGTCAATGAGTGAAAGACTGACTTCAAGGGGATGTCTTCAGCTCTTGATGCCAAGTAGGATTGCGACTACAATGTCAATAAGCCACCCCAGAAGCTCTCATTGTTTCTCTCAGCACTAATCTCTGCTGCAGAAAAAAGAGCAAGTTCTTGCTGCAATCTACAAAGTGACTCCAGATGTTCTGGGCAGTCAGCAGATAAGGCTGCAGCATTGCTATTCGGAAATCCAGGCCATTCAACTGAAAACAAGATTCCAACATTTCCATTATCCCCTGCTCCTGATGAATGAAGAATTTGTTTACAAGTATCTTAGTTGGCAAGCATCAAAAGGCAATTTGTGTGGGACTGACACTGTTTGACCAGGTATTTGTTGCACGTAATGAGCTAACAGCACTTAATTAAAAACTAATTCTTCCTATTGCCTTGCTTTTGTGCCAAATAACAAGGTAGCAGCCCCAACCTCAATGCGAATGAAGGGAAGGAAATCAGACTTGTAAAAACCAATTTGCAAAGAAGTGGATTTTTCATGTACAATATTCAATTTCCAAAAAGCAGACACACCACACAAGTACAGGGCAGTGAACATTATCAACAAGAGAGAATCAAAGTATCATCCCTAGATATTCAATGACATTGCCATCACTGAATCCCCCACTATCAACATCCTGGGGAGGGGGGGGGGTCAGTTTGCTACATTTGATCAGGAACTGAACTGGATCCTTTTACCTGCCTCTCGTTTTCACCCTTTACCTGGACCCCAATCTTTAGCTTCCAACGTGATCTTCACCGTTTCATTGAGAATTGTCAACATGACATTGGCCCTCTTAACTTCTCTGCTCCTCTGACCAGTCTCCTCCTGAACGTGCTGCATTTCAGTCTGTGAGGTCCAAATTTGACCTTTCTATCACACATACTGACAAGATTGGTGCTATTGTGGTCTGGCGTACTGACCTTAATCTCAGAGAGGCTGCCAACTTTCAGACACCTCCTCCTATCTACCCCTTGACCATGACCCCATCAACGAACATCAAGCTACTGCCATTGACATTATCACCTCTCAAGATCTTACCTCTAATGCTTCCAACCTCGTAATCTCCCAGTTCACCGCAGCCCATTTCTAGCTCATTCGTAAAATCCACAAACAGAGCTGCCATTAGTAGATATATTGTACCAACTGGCAACTGCCTTCCTATCTTGAATCCATCCTACCCCCTCGTTCAGTCCCTTCCCACCTATATTCATGATTCTGCTTATACCCTATCTGATATCTACAATTTATCAGGCCCTAATCACCACCTCTTCACTGTGAATGCACGATCCCTCTACATCTTGTATCTCACTCAAAGATTCTGAGAACACTCCACTTTTTCCTTGAGCTGCAGTCTGAATAATTCCCATCCAGTTGGCACCCGACAATTTCTCCTTTAATTTGTCTAACTTCCTACAAATAAAAGATGTGGTTATGGGTACTTGCATGCACCCCAGTTAAGTCTGTTCTTTTGTGGGGTACGTGGAATGTTCCTTGTTCCAACCGTACTTTGGCCAGCTCCCACGACTCTTTTTCTATTATGTCAATGACTGTATTGGTACTGCGTTATGCTTTCATCTGGATCTAGAAAAATGTATCAATTTTGCTTCCAATTTCCATCCCTCTCTCACCTGCACATAAAACAATGCTTAAATTTAGTCCAAGATTTAAAAAAGCATCATCCCTAAAATAGTTTGTATTATCATAATTCTGAGCCACAACAGAATATCAAGCAGCCTCAAACCGTTCATGCAATTAATTTTTCAGGCATATGTGATGATCGTGCAATTGATAAGCATATATATTTTTGTGTTTAAGGGTAATGTTTAAAAATCAGACAGTCAATATGATTGGAGGGAATGCAACAATCATTCTGGGAGACCAAAGTGATTGCTCATTGTAGCCTTGCAAAGTAGTTATGTTAAGTCGAGTTCATTGACTTTTGTTTACTTAAGTTCCCCTGGGATTTCTGATTAGAGTGACTGACAAGGACATGTGATGATGTGATTTATGTGCAGTCTGGGCCTTGTAGCAGGGACTAAAAGCTTTTGCAGACAGCAGGAAGATTTTCAGCTGAAGCCCAGTTGAAGTTAAAAGGATTTTGCATGCTTCAGGAACCCCATCTCTCTCTGAAAGTGCCAAGAACACGTGTTAAAGCAGGTTATCTTTTTATTTATTTCAACATGGATTTGATGAATGCATGAATGGGGCCTATTTAGAACTGGGAAAGTCATAAGCTGGAAAATAAAATTGCTTCCTTTCATTTTTAAATATTGTTTACCTATTCAAAGTTTGATTCATTTATTAAAGTTATATTTAGACTGTGTTAGTTTGCTTCATTATAAAAGATCCTTAGTTTGTCAGTGGAATCATTCCTGGAAGGAAATATCCTTTCCTCACATTTAGGCCAAAATAAAAAAATTGTTGAGGTCTAATCTGGCTACAGAATATCCCTTAGACTTCTGGCCCAGGATCCTAATGCATGGCTACCGTGTTTATTTACAGAAAGTACAAATTCAAAGAACACTTTCATTTTAGGTATAGAGTAAGATTTGGATAGAAATTCTGTGTGGAAATGTTTATTTGCAAAGGAGCTGAGATTTCAGAAATTACTTGCCTTTAACACAAAGGATGGGTGGCAGATCGATAGTAAACTGAGGACATGTGTTGGTGGCTGATGGATGATTTTATCAATTTAACAGAACCGCTACAAAACTGTCAGTCTTAATTTGATATGTTTTTTTATTCTGTAAAATACACAAATAGGAATCAGCCTAGTTAGTATTTATATCCCAGCCGCCATCATGTTTATATATGGAGTGGAGGCTCCAGTGGTACTGAACTTTGTTGAATGTAACTATTATCCATATCAAGTCCACCTCCTCGTTCACTCGGATGCAATTTCTTAGAATCCAACCAAAAGCAATGCATATTACTTTTCAAACCAAGCTGGTAATATGTATGATATATGTGGTATCAAAATAGAATAGAAGTGGACTGTGAAAAACAAACTACAGCTGACGTTGACATGATATCCAAATTACATGTCACCCAATCATAGAATTCCTGTAATGCAAAAGAAGAGCATTTGGCTCACTGTGTGTGCACCAACCACAATACCATCTAAACCCTATGCTTGTAACCGTACATACTTATCCCACAAACCTCCCTGACAATTTACCATCACCAGTTAACCTAATCTGTGCATCTTTGGAATGTGGGAAGAAACTGGAGCACCCAGAGGAAACCCACACAGACATAGGAAGAATGTACAAACTCCACACAGACTGTTAGTCAAGCCGGGAATCAAATCTGGGTCCCTGGCACTGTGAGGCAGCAGTGCTAACCACTGTGTTGCCCAATTGTTTATTTATTTCAAATCACTGCTATCTCTGCACTCCAGATAGTAATGTTGGTTAAAATGGACTATTATATGTTTGTCCATGGTCAGCAGGAAACCCAACTAGCAAAGGGTACAGATTGGAAATAAGGCCAAAAAAAATGATCCCAATACTCTGACTTGTTATACTTCCAACTCATGGAGGATCAGACTGCAACTAATCCTTACTCAGTCTTAGATTTATTTACAGACTGAAACATTATAAGCACACCCATTTCTTTTTATATACTCAATGCCCTCCACCTGTCCATAATTAAACAGAATTGAGACAAAATTGAGTTCCAAGATGGTGCCGGAGTGTGGTGACAACTTGTGAGTTGTGCCCAGCATACCCATTCGCTCTGTGGTTTTAAAACTCTATTCTAGCTCTTTTAAACTCTATGGCAATGCTTTAATTCAATCTCTTAATGCTACATTATGCGCCCTCCTTTCCTATGAATGGTATGCTTTGGCATTGGTTTTAATTTAGACAGACATCATGATCAGCGCAGACTGGGAGGGTTTGAAGGCCTGTTCCTTTGCTGCAATAATCTTGTTTTTTTTTTGTGCAGAGCTTGCAACAAACAATACTTTTGACTGTATACTAAAATATGTAACAATCATAAATCAATGAAATTTGGAAAAAACATACCACCAAGTCAGAGTTCAAGATTTCACAAACACCTCATATCATGTGGGTGCTGGATTATCTTTGAGGACACAGAGAAACATGAGAAGAATTTAATTCTTTTGGACATTTCCTCTGAGGCTACTTACCTATTTCACGACATTGAATGAATTCAATGGTTAAATCCCAACATCAACTGGTGATTAACCTCCAGTTTTGCTGCTCCTGTTGGTAATTATGACTGCCAGAAGATTTGCTGTCATGGCATGTTGTACCTATCTGTCTTGTGCCCTCCTCATACACCCACTATCAGTCACCTGCAATTGCATTGTGGTACCCATCATCCAACTATGCCAAAGTTGACCCTTCTTTCTATTGCCTTCTACTTTGCCATCGACAAGACTCATCTTTTTCAGCTCTGATCAAAAGGCCGAAATGACATTTTCTTCTCTGGATGTCACTTCTTAGAATTCTTTTTGCTCTTGCAATTTCAAGCATCTTTTCATCTATCTCATGGTCAATATATGGATTTTTTTTACACCTTAGCCACATTTCAAAGGCTTCTATATTCTTCTACGGATCTTTATTTATTATCTAAGTTTCTGAGGCAGACTGGAAGGTGGATAGAATGGAGCATGTTATGAGTTTTTTCCTTGTTACAGGTTGGACTCCTTGTTGTTAAGCCGTCCTTCATCACAAAATTTTGACTGTCTCTATCCTTGTAATTTTACATTGCACCAATCATCTTTTGTCCTAACTAGACAAACTTACCTATTGTTCCAGTGTGGCATCATCCACTTGAATCTTACTTCAGTTTCTTTTCCTTTATTCTTTCTGACTGTTTTTTATCATTTTGGTTTTGCCAAAACATTATTTTAACAGCAAAACAAAAGCATGTGAGCAGTATGGTGGTTAGCACTGTTGCCTCACAACTTCAAGGACCTGTATTCAATTTCAATATTGCGTTTACTGTCTGTATGGAGTTTGCACATTTTCCTCGTGTGCTCCGGTTTCCTTCCACGGTCTAAGGATGTATGGGTTAGGTGGATTGGTCGTGCTAATTTAATCCTAGTGTCAGGGAGATTATCAGGGTCAACATGAGGAGTTACAGAAATAGGGCTTGGGGGGATCGTGGTAGGTGCAGACTTTTTGGGCCGAATGACCTCCTTCTGCACTGAGATTCTATGTCATATACCTGCTTCATCGATGCTAAAAATGTAACCTTTAGGTGACTTGCTGTTGCAAATTAATTCACCTGAGAAAACCCGTGCAGGCACTGGGAGAACCTGCAAACTCCACGCTGACAGTGACTGAAGCCAGGAATCGAACCCAGGACCCTGGCGCTATGAGGCAGCAGTGCTAACCACTGTGCTACTATGCTGCTCTGAATCTATGATCCTTATAAACTGATGCTGGAAATCCTAGATCAAAACAACAAATGTTCTGGAGGTAAGGCAGCATCCTTGGAGACAAAATCAGCATTTCAGGCCACTGGCAGATACTTTTAATAATATGGGCTGGGTTGTCCGGATCAAGAAAAGAAAATCATGGACATATAGGAGATAATGATAAGATGACAACTTCATTGTGAGATTCAGTTTTTTTAAGTCACAAAAATGACACATCAGTGGTTTCTAAACATCCTTTGATCTCCTGAAATGAAATTGGACTGTTGTTCTGTATTTCTGTGCAAGTCTTACTGCAAAATATCATCGACTGAGGACAGGTGAGGTTATTGTGGGGATACCATTGGAAAGTAAAAGATATGAAGTTAAGCACATAAACGTATAACAAAGGACTTATCTTTAATTTTGTAATTTAAATGCCTTTAAAAGGCTGAGTATAAATTGATTAATTCCAGCTAGGCAGATATTTGGAATTTTTTAAAATGAATGGATTCCGATACCAATTTTACAAAGAACTGTTGTCTTTGTGTAAAAGTACTTTAATTATACAGACTCCTTATCTGAATATTGTTCTACTCTCTGATTTATATTCATTCCATTTTCTAATCTACGGAGTTTAATGAAATCACATTACAAAAGCCACTTATCACAGCAGGCTCAGAGCTGGCTGGCATTATATGAAAACAGCCATTATTGTTCTGGAAATCATAATTTAGGTTGGAGAATATTTTGTTTTGCTGCACACAATGTGGTATTGAACTATGCTGATGCCATACAAAGGACTATCTGCAAAAACAGTATTTAAAGTAAACTGGTGTATAATCCAGCTCATGTCAGCACCCAGCACATCACTTGATTTGTCCGTCCTAAAGTTGCCTGTCGACTAACGCTCCTAAATTTTCAGTGTTATTTAACTATGCCGACACACAGGCAGCGCGGTGGCATAGAAGGTTAATGTTATAAATGAGGCAGTCATTAAAATAATAAAAAAAGGTTGATCACTTCACAATGCTAATCCTCACTCTGGGATCCTCGTTTGCTGTCTACTAAATTCAAGTTTTGTAACACTACAGTAATTCGATCCATTTTCCACAGCTCTTGCTAGTGTCTTATACAACTGTTGCACTTGCTCACTGCCACCCACTGACCCTCTCCACAAACTCTCAGATATCTCTCAGTCTCAAGTACATGTGCTCTGGTGCCATGGTCTATCGGACCTGTCTGATCAGTCCAGTTGTGGCTGTGCCATTCCATCTCAACCACTGGATGGTGGTCCAAATTGTGACTATTCTGGGAGCCATATGGGTAACTCGCACATCTCCTTTGGCTAGCACTGCTGCTGCCTCGCAGCACCAGGGATCCGGGTTCAATTCCAGCCTTGGGTGATTGTCTGTATGTGGAGTTTGCACATTCTCCTCGTGTCTGCATGGGTTTCCTCCGGGTGCTCTGGTTTCCTCCCACACTCCGAAGATGTGCAGGTTAGGTTAAAAGCAAATTACTGCAGGTGCTGGAATTTGAAAACAAAAGAGAAAATGCTGGAAATTCTCAGCAGGTCTGGCAGCATCTGTAAGGAGAGAGAAGTGCTGATGTTTCTAATCCAATTGGTGCTTTGTCAAAGCTTAGATTAGGTTGATTGGCCATGCTAAATTGTCCCTCATTGTTGGGAGATTAGCAGGGTAAATACCTGGGGCTATGGAGATAGGCTCTGGGTGGGATTGTTGGCCATGATAAATTACCCTGAGTATCCCAAGATGTGTTGGTCAGATGGATTAGCCATAGTAAATATGTGGATTTATGGGGACAGAATGGGGGAAAAGAAATTAATCGTACGATTAATTTGAGGGCAGTGAGTTGGAGAGTAATGTGGAGGCAACATGGATAAGGAGGATTGCAGGCCAAAGGAGATGTGCGAGTTACCCAGAATAGTCAAGATTTGGATCACCATCCAGTGGTTGAGATGGAATGGCACAGCCAGAATTGGACTGATCAGACAGTCTGATAGAACGTGGTACCCAGAGCATGTGTACTTAAGACTGTCTGAGAGGTATCTGAGGGTTCGTGGAGAGGGTCAGTGGGTGTCAGTGAGTAACTGCAACAGTTATGTCAGGTACTGGCAAGGGCTGCAGGAAATGCAGAAATTGTTGCAGAGTTAGAAAACTTGGGTTTAGTAGACAGCAAAGGAGAATCCCAGAATGAGGATTAAAGTTGTGGGTGATCAGTCCTTTTTTTATTATTCTAAGACTATCACATTTACAATATTGACCTGTTACTTTGCCTCATCTATTTATAATCTTAGAATTGCATATTGAAGTACAATAGTTAACTTCAGATCTCTTGCCTTAACTTCCGAATGCAAATTTCCATTCATGCTGTTTCCCTGGCTCTTCATCTTAGCTCTGTTCATTACCAGTTGCCTCCACACCTTCTTTATTGATGTTTGGACCTTTGCAATCTACTGTCCAGTCCAAGCTTGTTTCCTAATATATGGCATTGATTTTGCAAAAAAAAAGTGAGACTCTTATTTTCCTCATATTTGATTCCAAATCAATTGCAAACTTACAAGAATTCTTTATTGAATCTAAAGTCTTAATTTTCAATATAGCAATATAATACCTTCTCTACCATTCATCACCAAATATTTTAGAACAATTCCTGCCTTTACTCATGCACATTTTAAAGGACACCCATTTGGAGTTGTCACCCAGAAACTTCATTCAAATTTGCTTGTGCTCTACAAATTTTGTAAGCATAATATCTCATTCTTATCATTTCAAACATCTTAAGCAACCAAACCATATCCTCTAACCTTTCATCATTTTTAAAGCTTCAATCATACTCCTCTGAACTTACATTTTTTTGAGTGTCTGAAAAAGATCATGAAGATTTCGCAAAATGTTTTGAATTCCACCAAGATTATTTCTGAATCTACTGTCCATGGTGGGAAAGTCTCGAACTGAGGGGTCATAGTTTGAGGATAAGGGGCAAACCTTTTAGAACTATGTTCTATGTTCTATGTTCTAACTGAGGTGAGGAGAAATTTCTTCACCCAGAGTGAGTGAATATGTGGAATTTACTACCACAGAACATAGTTGAAACCAAAATGTTTGATTTCGGGAACAAATTAGATACAGCACTAGAGGTGAAAGGGATCAAGGAATATGGTGCCAAGGGGGGAATCGAATTCGATGATCAATCATGATCAAAATGAATAATAGAGCAGTTCGAAGGACTGAGTGGCCTGCTCTTACTTCTAGTTTCTATGTTATCCTTCTTAGCCTTTTCTGCCACCTCTCTGAAAAATTCATGCGTGAGGACTACATGGGAGAGAAGACTTTAAAAACCTGTACTCAGTGGTCCTAACAATTCAGTTTAATTTTTTAAACCTCTATAGTCACCTTACTGCAAATATATGAAATTATTCTTCTCTGCATTAAATAAGATCATAGGTCCATCATAGAACATATGAATTCGAAGGAGTTGGTCATTCAAGACTATTTCACCATTCATTGAGACCATGTCTGATCTGATTGTAATATAAATTCCACATTCCCAATGTCAGCTTCACATTCCCACCTCTTTCCAATAATCTTTCATCTAATTTCTTATCAAGAATCTATCCATTTCTGCCTTACAAACATTCAAAGATTCTGCTTTTGTTGTCCTTTCAGTAGAGAGTTCAAAAGAATCCCCACTCTCTGAGAGAAAACATTTCTTCTCATCTCTGTCCAAAATGGGCAAATCATTGTCCGCTGGTTGAAGATTCTCCAACAAGAGGAAGTATCTTTTCCACATATACCTTGTCAAAACCCCTTAGGATCTTGTTTCAATAAAGTGACCTCCTGCCGTTCTGACCTCCAGTAAATGCGTGCATAGCCTCATCAGTTTTCCCACGTAAGATAATCTTCCCATTGTAGATATTAATCAAGTAAGCCTTCTCTGACTGATTTCAATGCATTTACATCCTTCCTTAAATGTAGAGACCAATACTGTATGTGTTACTCCAGATGTGGTCTCACCAATGTCCTGCATAATTGAAGCATTAGCTGTCTATTTTTGTAGTCAATTCCCCTTGCAATAAACATCTGCAATGTATTAATTGGTATAAATTTCTAATCCTCACACACGTTTATATATCTTGAGAATTAAAAAAAATGAATTTAATCCCTTATGTTCATAAAAATAATTGATCATGATGAAATTCTAATCAAATCTCTTCATATAAACAGACCCCAGTCAATTTCAGTTACTTTAACCACTTTCTATTAAAATAATTTAAAGCACCTATATTTCTAATGGAACAGCTGTTCCAATCATCCCTTGAAATATTTTGCAATAGTTCTAGGGAATGTCCTTTAAAAGTCAAGACATTTCACATTGTAATGGAGTGTGGTAGGGCCTACATTTACGAAAAGTTATACCGATCTCAGTAATAAACAGCAAACTTGCAGGGTAACCATATATCATATTCCACACAATTTTCAACAGCTTCCTTCCTACCGGAAGTCAAACTCATGGTGCTATAACTTGCCCCATGTTATTATGAAAGGAGTTCCCTAGGAGTGATATTCTCCTTTAATGTGCTGAGCACAAAATTTTCTTGTGACCAGGAAGACAATAAATTTTTCCCCCCAACAAATAGGTCTTCACACTTTCAGAGGATAAAATTCTGCAGTGCAGAAATATAACTTTGCCCAGACTTTGATAGCCCTGAAGTAGCCAGAATTGTAACAATGAAATAATATGACTATCATTGATAGCATATTAGTTTTCCTCTTCCCGTATTTTCCAACCTCCTGTTAATTATTGATGACTGGGCATGCTGGATTACTATTTAATGGTGCAAATCAGGACCATTGTACCCAGTTGTTTGAGCCCTTTTCTCAACAATTGTTTAAAATGATACAGAAGAATATGCGAATAGTGAGCTCAATTGTTGACCCCGGAACTATTCATTGCAGGACTAAATGGCATTTGAGCAAGTGGTTTGCTATAATTGAAGTAAAATCTCTGCAGTAGACCTGCGGGTTTTATGTTTTTGAAGCTTGCCTGCATGCTGAGAAACATTAGCTTCGAGGAGAATAAGTGAAAGTTTGATGGGGGAATGATTTAAAACCAAAACATTGACTGACATGCTTTTTGTGTATGACGTGTCAGCATACTGTCCATTTACCCTCTTCTTCATTTGAAAGTGGCTGAGGCAGACAGTAAGCATCAGAAATTATTTTTGGTTGTCCATCTATCTAGTTTTAAACTGGGACGTCAGTCCGTTGAGTGAAGCATCTAGATGATGCGAACATGAAAGCTGACAAATTGATTTTTAAAACAGCTTTTCCCCCCCGTTTGCTCGTTGATTTCTCTCCAGCATTAAAGCAACGTTATTGTTATTTTTAATGAATTTTCAGACTTTAAATGCTGATGCCTTCCTTTCTTACGAGTCTGATTCCTTCCCAGTTTTGGGAATTAGAAAAGAGCTCTGTCCCAGCCAATGTCATTCCTTAATTGATATATCAAAGCTGATTAACTGGAATTCATTTTACTACGCACTGTCTGTGGATCATAGAATCCTACAGTGCAAGAGGAGTCTATTTGGCCCATCAGGTCTGCATCGATGGGCCACAATCCCATCTAGGCCCTAGCCCCATAACCTAAGGTATTTACTCTAGCTAGTCCCCCTGACACTCAGGGGCAATTTGGCATGGCCAATCCACCCAACTCACATACTGTGGGAAAAAAAACAGATTCACCCAGACATAGGGAGAATGTGCAAACTCCACACAGACATCCATAAAATCCATTTCATGTCATGGATCTTGCAATGCTCAGAGTGATGGCTTCATTTGCTTCCATAACACGAGTGACTAAACTTGAAATTTAATTAATCAGTTCCAAGATGCTTCGGGATGTCTAGCGGACATTTGATAACTACAAATTCTTGTTTTCTTTCATTCCACCCCTTGAGGGGAGGTACATGATCATATCTAACATTTCTGAGAAAACAACCTCTCTCCTTGCCTCTTCATCGCACCCCCTCCTCCAAAGCAGAAGAAATAAAATTTAAAATATTCATCCAACTTCAACTGTGAGTAGAGTCTGCCACATGATGCATCATAAAGTTTTAAAGTTTACTTATTCATGTCATAAGCCTGATATTGTAATGTGTAACTACAATGAAGTTACTGTGAAAATCCGTGAGTGGCTATACTCTAGTGTCTGTTCATGTACATTGAGGGAGAATTTAGTGTGGGCAATGCACCTAACCAGTGTGTCTTTCAGACAGCCTGGGGGCAGTGCAGAGCACTTGGAGGAAACCCACACAGACACAGGGAGAATGTGCAAACCCCATGCAGACAGTGACCCAAGCTGGGAATCAAACCCATGTCCCTGGTGCTGTGAGACAGCAGTGTTAATCACTATGCCACCCTGATTGATTGGACTATTTGTAATTGAAATGATCTGAGACTTTGACATATTTGCTGGCAGCAAAATGACTGTTGTGTGATTACTTGAAGATAAAAATTAATCTTGCTAAAATTCACTCAACGCTGACATGTTCCACATATAATGGTCCCACCAGCATTGAACCATAATATTCCATTGGTATATTCACTCATGAACAGAAATTGCCTTCACAACCTTAAATGAAAATAAAATAAAATGTCAACTGTAAGAAAACGATTTGTCCTCTCACCTGCTGGTATCCCTGGTGATATAATCCTAGCAGAGATAATTCACAAAAGAGTGATCTGTCTGTTGAGATTCGAGAGGAGTGGGACAACGAGTCTTTTCTGCCGGGTCTTCACCATTGAAATCAGGTTTAGTGGTTTTCCTGAGACCACCCCAGCACCCCCCCCCCCCCCCCCCAACCGATTCTTTCCCCTGAGTCACACGTAGATAACGGAAGGAAATGGGGATTGCTGGAATGTTGGGTTCTTCATTGTTGATTTCACTCAGTTTCCCAAAAAAATTAGCATGCTTGGCAGAAGGTAGTAGTATACACCGTACCCCCAACCCGGCCCTCCCCCCATCACATCAGCGGTGGATTCTCAATACTGAAAAGAGGCACTATCACTGGAAATATTTATACTATATTCATCAGAAAAGTAAAGTCACACCAGGGATAGTAAGGAGCCTCACAACACCAGCTTAAAGTCCAAATGATTTATTTAGTAGCACTGGTGAGTCATTCAGGGATGCAATGGCTTGAAACTGCATCCCAACCTACTTCCAATTTTACCTTTCAGTTGGACTCCTTTCCTTCACCCATGGATCTTCAAGAATAATCCATTGTCTTGTGTCATTTGTAGAATGAATAACCTAATGAAAGCTAAATTGTGAGCCTCTCTCAATTGCCCTTGTCAACTAGGGATGAACAATAAATGCTATCCAGCCAGTCATGTCCATATCCCACGAATGAATACAAAAAATATTGCAATCAACTTGACACACATATGTCGGACGGGCTTTTCCGGCCATTGACGGGATCTTCCCGTTTCCATCAATGGCAGCCACGCCCCGCTGGATCAATTTCCCTAAACCATTTCTCTACTAATGTGATTTCCTTTAGCTCCTCACTAAAACTTTTCTTCTCTGAATCTTTGGTGCATTATTCATATCTTCCTTTATGGAGACTGAAGTCAAGTACAAATTTAATTCCTCGGCCATTTCTTTATTCGCGATTATGAACTTCCCCATTTCTGAATGTAAGGGGTACATTTATTCTTGTCAATCTTTTTCTCTTTACATACCTGTACAAATTCTGCAGCCAGTTTTTAAGTTCCCCACTAACTTACTGTTGTACTGTTTTTCCCTTCTTAATCCGTCCCTTGGTCCTCCTTTATTGAATTTTAGACCTCAGGTCTATTGCTTTTTCTTGCCAGTTTTCTTGCCAATTGCTGCTTCCTTGAATCTGATTCTATCTCTAATTTCCCTTGTAAACCATAGTTTGGCCATAATTCCCTTATCACTCTTGTGGAAAACAGGAATAAATAACTTCTGGAGTTCAATTACTCGTTCTTTAAATGCCTGCTATTGCCTATCCACTGTCTTTCCCTTCAGTAATGTTCCCAGTCCATCATGGCCAGTTCACGCCTTGAACCATCATAGTTAACTTTATTGAGATTCAGGACTCTGGTCTAAGAATCAGTTACATCATTATCCACCTTGACAATGAAGTATACCATAATCTGGCCACTTTCTTCCCAAAGGTGCTCTCACAACTAGATTGCTAACTAACCTTTTCTCATTGTACAACATCCATTCCAAGATGGCCTGTTCCCTTTTTGATTCCTCAACATATTGCTCCAAAAAGCCATTTTGTACGCACTTCAGAAATTATTCTTCTATTGCACTGTGACTAATTTGACTCTCCCAATCTGATATCCCTCCACCTGTCTGGTATCTCTTCCTCTTGTTAGGTGCCAGCTTGACAGATGGAGAGAGTCAAGTTGGACAAATATCAGGGAAAATAATCATCAGAATGCCTGATGTGCGTGGATGGGGACTCGGGACCAGGGAAGTGATGAGGACACATCCTCCAGGGGAGGTGAAGCTCTAAGTGGAGAGTTAGTATGTTGCACCCTGAGCTGGCAGTGAGTGAGATCCCTGCAGATGTGTGATGGATCTGTGAATGCTTGAGTATGAATGATGAGAGTTTAACAGTGGCAAAACAAAGGAGATCATTTATCCTTTTGCGACACTGGATGGCGGCCTTGTTCTGCAGGCTGTTGGCACTGATCACTGCTGGATTGATTATCTTGGTTGTTAGTCTTCTCCCAGAGTGTTGGTACGATACGTCATGATGGGCATCCACTGCATCCAGCAGGCGCTTGACAGGGGTGTCTGTAAATTTGGGTGGTGAACAAGTCCTGGGTCAAGCAGCCATGACTTTCTGGTGGCTTCCTTTGACTTTGTAGAGTGCTAGCTGTGTGCAGAGGTGGTCTTTAAATATGGCAGCTGGATTATTGAAGCTCTGAGGTGCCGGGGAAATGGGCAAATCTGAGGCCGCCTGCCAGCAATACGATGTAAAACCCCTGCCTGCCAATTATTTTGTTAAAGTGCTGCACAAAATGGCAGAAAATACCACAATTGCTATCGTTTTCTCTGCCCAACATTGGACTTTGCCTACTTCTGAAATGGCACGGTGGCATTGCTGCTTCAGTACCAGGGATCCAGGTTTGTTTCTGGCATTGGACGACTTACATTTTTTTACGTTCTCCCTGTGTCTATGTTGGATTCCTCCACATGCTCCACTTTCTTAGCACAGTCCACACACATGTTGGTTAGGTGGATTAGCCATAAATGTGCAAGGTTACCGGGATAGGACTTCTGTAGGGATTCTTTGGAGATAGTTCTGTTCATGGTCACTGGAGTTGGCCATTCAGCCCCTTGACCCTATCTTGTTATTCAGTTCAATGATGACAGATCAGTATCTTAACTCTGTCCTGCTGTTTGGTTTTGTAACTCGTCATTGGCATACTTAACAAAAGACAATATCATCCTCAGTTGTATATTTGATATCCCAAATCTATACAAAGATGACTGTAGTTTCTAGTGTGTTCTCAATACTTTAAAATATTTGTTCCAAATTTAGCTCGAGCTTTCAACAACTTTATTTGCTTTGTTCTGAGTCCTCATCCAGGTTCCACAATAGATGGACTCTTGTAAAACGCTGATCAATTAACGCTAATCAACACTTAGTTTTAAAATTTTCATTTGACGTAACCTCAACAGGTTTTTGGGCAGAAAGTTCCATTACTTTGAATATGGAAACAATCGGTATGACTTTCACTAACAAATGAATACATGACTCACAAATGTATGGTTCCATCCTTGGAAACTATTTCTTCCCCTGGCCCATTCTATAAAGTCTTGAGGATAGCTCTGTACTTGTACTTGTTGAATGGAAATGGGGCAGTCTGTCCTTTGGGACTTCAGCTGCATTCCTTATAGGAAATAAAAATTCTTGGGATTGGCACATCTCCTCAGCATGTTGATTTCCTCTCAGTTATGTCCCTTACCCACAGAAATACATAAGTCTTAACAAGTATATTGCCATTCATTCCATAAACCTTGGGTAATTTGATCACTATTCGTCCCCTTCGTGTACAGACTGCCTGCCTGATAAAAAGCTGACATAAATGCTGAGAAATAATCTGAATGATTTATTTGATTCATTTCTGTTGAGCTTTTCACCATCATCTCCCCAGGCAAAAATTGGGGAATCTAAGCAGAAGTTCAAGGTCAATGTTTATTTATTTAGTAGTCACGAGTAAAGGCTGACATGAACACTACAATTAAGTTACTGTGAAATTCCCCGAGTCTCCACACTCTTGCCTGGTCGGGCCAATGCATCTAACCAGCACGTCTTTCAAAACATGGGAGGAATCCGGAGCACTTGGAGGAAACCCATAAAGACACGGGGAGAGAACCCCATACAATGGCCCAAGGCCAGAATTGAACCCAGGTTCCTGGCGCTGTGAGGCAGCAATGCCATCACTAAGGTAATTTTTTTAAAGTCAATCTATCATAGATAGGTGTGATGTCATTAACTCTGCAACCAAACCTGGACTTTCACTTTGTTTGTGCTCAAGACAAGAAAGTGAAAGGCTGGGAAGTATAAAATGCCCCTTGTGTGATGTCAGGGCATTTTCAAGGATTTTATGATAATGAAATACTTTTTGAATTATTGTCACTATGGTACTGTAGGAAACATGACAAATAATTCTGAGTTAATTCAGGAATAACCTTTAGACACCCGAGGGGCCATAAGATATAGTTTTGATTTAACTTATTATTGTCATATGTATTGGGATATGGGATAGCATTCTTTCTTTCATGCTATGCATACAGAACATGTTGTTTATGGAATACATAGGAGAGAGGGAAAAGAGTGATGCAGAATGTAGTGTTACAGTCATAGGTAGGGTGGTAGAGAAAGATTATCTTCATGTAAGGTAGGTTCATTCAAAAGTCTGACAGCAGCAGGGAAGAAGCTGTCCTTGAGTTAATTTGCTCAGACTTTTGTATCTTTTCCTGACGGAAGAAGGTGGAAGAAAGTATTTTCTGGATGCGTGGGGTCCTTGACTCTGCTGGTTGTTTTCCTGAGGCAGTGGGAAATGTAGATAGAGTCAATAGACGGGAGGCTGGTTTGAGTGATGGACTGAGCTATTTCAAAACCATTTGTAGTTTCTTGTGGTTTTGGTCAGAGTAGGAGCCAGAGAAGGGAAGGAGAGCGCTCCAATGCACAATTTCATAACTGTTCTGAAATCCACAGGACTACACACATCTGATTTGCAACTGAAAGAATGCATGGACATGCTTGGAACAAATGTGTGAGCAAATTTGATGGTGTTCTCCTGATAAGCAATTTCTTTTTAAAAAAATATACTTTTCCCCTTGAGTCTGCACCATCATTCAATGAGGTCATGGCTGATCTGATAGGATAAACTTGCATTCTACTTTTCCACCTTGCCCCCATAAGCCTTGATGCCTAAATGGTTAAAAATCCATCTATTTCAGCCTTGAATTGTGCTTGCTTCTCAATAAACTAGTGCCATGGGATCTTTATGTTCCTTAGAGATGGCAGGAACAGGTAAAGGTCGAGTAGCCAGGCTAAAAGACACAGTTTTCAACAGTCTAGCACTCCCTCAGTACTGCACTGGGATGCCAACTTGGAATATGTGTTCAAATCTCTGGACTGGGACATGAACTAGCAATGCTTGAAATGAGAAGTGAGATTGCTGTCATTGAACCAAGGTTGGCTCAGTGGACTCCAAGGAATTGCAGACCCAGAGAGTTGATGCAGAATTGATTAATAGGAAACACTAATCTGGGATTTCAGTGATTCCTTGTTCTTGCTCGAAATGGAATCATAAATCCGATCCCCATGTAATCCTCATCTTGAGAAAAAAAACAAAATAATGAAAAACAGCTGTCTTTTATCATTTAATTTTGGTTCACTTTTAAACAATCAGCTTTAATATTAATACCATTATGCATCATGTGGTAACTGTCCAACATTTAAGACAAGTGTGTGTTTTTCATGACACATTATGGAATTACTTGTATCTGTTTGAAAAATGTAAATTATTTTAGTTGAATAGCATTAATGGATCCGGAGTCTAAATTTGGCTTATACAAGAGAAGGAAATATTCCTATTGCAAGTACCACAGACCATTAAGTCCTAATGCCAGTGTTATCCCATGAGGCGTCTCTGATTGGTCATGTCAGCGAGTTCAGTTTACTGACACAATGTCGTTCTCTTGTGGCATTAAAGAACCTTGTCTTCCTTAATTATGTCATTTACCCAAATTGTGAGAACAAAGATGTCATTAAAAAATGCCACCTACAAGAGAGATCAGCATTTTAATGACGCTTCTTTGACTTGAAAGCACAACACTGAGGAATTTCGTCTTTAATCTGAAAGGAATGAGAAATATTGCTCAATGGGGCTGTTATATTCCAGCGATGTATTGCTAAGCAAGGTTACCTGTGATTAACATTTGTAAATCATAAAGAATAATTTGTCACGAGGCTACCTTGGTTTTTGAAATTTTTTTCAACTGACTGGAAGTTTTGCAATTTGAACTGAGATGGAATAAAGAGCTTAAAACTGCAAGGCCACATTACAAAGTGAAGGTGAGAAACAAACAAATCATCCTGAAGTGGAAGTCATATTCTGTAATCCAGATACCCATCACAGCTGTCAAAATGCGAGACAGATGCTCAACATCTGGATGATTTCCAGGTGCCAACTCTGTGATGGTATTTGTATATGCAGAGGTCTTAATTGGGCTGGAGAAATGTTTGACACTGAGTGCCTGAAGATAGGAGCTGGTTCTGGATAGCAAATCTTAATTGTACGTAGCATCAAACTTGTCTAACTGTTGGAAGCCTTAACCATCTGAAGTATGTAAAAAGAGATATGCAAGGTCTTCGATATTGAAACAGTGGTGCCATAGATACACCCGAAAGCCCTTGGAAATGCACAAGGGATGAAGTATTTCAAGACAAACTGCCATACCACTGGGGAAAAATTGCAAGAGGCAGAAAGTCTTCAGCAGAGCACATCAGCTGGAGGCTGCTCGCTCGCTCTCTCCTTCATCAAGCGTATCACCTGATTTGAGAAGCCACCTCAACCAGAAACCTGTCAGTAAACCAAAAGCTCATAATCTTTACAACACTCGAACATCTGATTGCATCCAAGTAGCTAGCGAAGGAAAATCAGTCACAGTGTTTAAAATTCACATCTGAAGGACAATCAAAGGAAATGGATTCATGTATGAATTTACCCATTTTTATTGGAATCTGTTCCTGTGTACACATGCTGTGTGTTTAAAGCTGTGCATGAGATTTGAATGCTTGCAGCACAGTTGTGTTCTTGGACTAAGTGGGTAATAAATTTGCCCTTTCTTTGACTCAAGAAAACCCTGTTTGATTGGCTTCTGTTGAAAAGTATACGCTCGTTAAAAAGAAACGTAGACCTTTGTCGTGATCTACTGAGGTGTTAAATTGGGGGTATCTGTTTGCCCTTCTCACCTGCTCAGAACAAATTTGTGAAGGTTGCTAATTGATAGTATAACTTTATTTGGTTAATTTCAGACTATTTGGATTAGATTTTGAATCTGGGGTTGAGAGCTCAACATCTGGATGATTTCTGGATTCCAAGTCTGTGACAGTATTTTTTATATGCAGAGACCCTAATTGGGCTGGAGGGGCGTTTGACATCCGTGACTGGAGTTTGGCACAGCCTGAAGGTACCTGACTCAGGATAGCAAATCTTAAAGGCAGGTGACATTCACGACTGAGCTTGCTGTTGCTTTACAGCTTAGAACATACAAGAAATCAAAGGACAAGCATCCAAATAGCTGGTCATGAACTTCTTGATCATCTCCAGTCAAGCGATGGCAACTTTGTGCCATCGCTGGGTAGAACCTCAGTTAGAATTCCCTTTTAAAAACTCGAGACTAGCAGCAATAATGTACCACTATGCTACTGCCAGATGTGCACAAATGTGAGAAGATGCTGGCATAGTGGTAATGTCACTGAAATGGCAATCCAGAGAGATAGGCAAATGCTCTGGCAATATGGGTTCAAATTCCAGCAAGGCATCTGTGGAATTTAAATTTAGTGACTAGAATATAAAACGAGTCTATTGGTGACCGTGAAACTATGACTGATTGTCCTTATTCACTGCTGTGCCCTATTTGGACCATTCAGCAATATGGTTGACTCTTAGCTGTAGTCTGAAATGGTCCAGCAAGCTCAATTCAAATTTCAGCTAGAGGTGGGAAATATATGTCTGGATTACTAGCCCATTGACATCCTAACAAGTTAAGAAGAACAGAAGAAAAGTAGGCTGTGGACCTGGAATTTAGTGGGATGAAGCATTGTGAGGAGTAGGCAGGAAGGTGACGACGAAGGTGAGCTGAAATTAGTCAAGATTTTGTTGAATGGTGGAGGAGCTGAATTGCCAGTTCCTGCCCTGAGTTCTTATCATCTTCTGTTCAACGTTCTTTATATGGACCAGACTCTTCAGTCTTCCCTCATTCACCTTTTAAACATTTTATTCCAGCCCGTTAACAAACTCATCAATAACTAGTTAATTACTGCATCTTCCACTGCTCTCCATTCCCAAACTCTCTCACTACAGCATGTGTTGGAGGACCGAGTTGCTGTTTGGCAATGCTGTTTGAAACCATGCCTTGCACCCGACCCACGGACAATTGAAAATTAGCTTTGAATGTGGTTCGAATTGAAGAGGAGCAGCAACAAATGCTTAAGAGGTTTCTCTTATTCTATTTTCTATTAATTATACAGGATTGGAGTTTCTACTTTCGATGCTGGGTGCAATTGAAGACTGAGGGGCAAATTACTTTTTTATTATCCTGTAATATATTTGTGGTTGATAATTTGGTAAAGTTGGCTTGATGTACCTGAAAATGAGTTTACCATCGAAAATAAGATATAACTCAGAGTGTCAATCCATCACTTTTAAGTGACTGAAAATAAATATAAAGAAGTGGAAAACTAATATCTAGTTAAATTGCGGTATAGCAGTTGGTTCCTTCACAATTTTTTTAACCGAAGAATTAATTCAAAACTGTTCAATCTTGTTTAATAATGCCCTTGCATCCAACAGATACAGCTTAATTTTCGGAGCCTTCTCAAAATCTGCCAATGAGCATAATCAGCAGAAAGGCTGAACAATGATTCATTCACCTTGGGGATGTCTTTTGGGTGGACGGGAGGATGAGGTGGGGGCTTCTTCTAGTTTGATATTTTCAAAGCTAATAGAGGTTCACAGAAATGAAGAAGATAATCATTGACTTCAGGAAGCCAAGTGGAAGACAGGCCCATGTCTTCATCAACGGGGACAAAGTGGAAGTGACCGAGAGCTTCAAGGTTCTAGATATCCAGATCACCAACAACCTGTCCTGGTTCCACGCACACTGATGATATAGTTAAGAAAACCCACCAATGCCTCTACTTATGAAGGAAATTTGGTTTGTTCACTATGACCCTCACTAACTTTTACGGATGCAATATAGAAAGCATTCTTCTTGAATGTAACCCAACTTGATATGACTCCTGTTCTGTCCAAGATTGCAAGAAACTAGAATCATAACGAAGCCCAGTCCATTACGCAGACCAGCTTCCCACCCATTGACTCTGTCTATACTTTGTCCTGCATCAGAAAAGCAGCCAGCATAATCAAGGACCCCACGTGCCCTGGACATTCTCTCTTTCACCTTCTTCCATCAGGAAAAAGATACAAAAATCTGAGGACACATACCAACTGACTTAAGAACAGCTCCTTCCCTGCTGCCATCAAACCTTTGAATGGACCTACCGCGTATGAAGTTGATCTTTCTGTATACTATAACTATGACTATAACACTACATTCTGCATCCTCTCCTACCTTTCGCTATGAACAATATGTTTTGTCTGTATGGCGCGCAAGAAACAATATTTTTCACTGTATACTAATACTTATGACAATAATAAAATTAAATCAAAGAAACTTAAGTTATGCTGAATTTGAGCTTAAAAATTCTGCAACTTTTTTGCACTTAAGAAAAACGGTGGAATGAAATACAAAATCCAGAACACTGATTCTCGTAATAAAATGCTTGAGTACAATGACAAAAATACAGGCTTTTAGTTCTCTGAACGTTAATCACACTGGTCTCACTTTTCTCAAATTTACTATGGGAAGGAAACACAAGACTTATAGTGATCTGACAGTGTGCCACAGGGGAGCGTTGTGACTGATGCTGTGCCAAACATAAAGTGATTTTTCTCTGAGCCTCCAGTACTGCCCCAGACTACATAAGTAGACATATCAAAGACTTTTCTGTGTAGCTTCCTCTTCAAATGCAAATAATATGACTGCATTTGTCAAATAGATAGATGGGGTTGCTTTGCACTCAGTGTGCAGGATATACAAGATATTTTACCCTAGTGACCAAAATCACACCATTCACACACCAAATACAAGCACGTTAAAATTACAGCACTGAAAAGCTTCACATCTGTTGTACTTTTTAATTGATTACAGTTTAATCACAGGTTGAATCTCTGCCATGCTCCTTATAAAGGTATCAAATCAATCTGGAACATATCATCAATTAAATTGCTATAAAACAGCAATTACAAACACACCAGAAAGAATATTTGCCAAATAGCTCGGTCAATTGAGTCTAATTCTGTTGATGCTGGACCAGATCTGTACCAATTTACCTTCCACACTCACTATAGTTTTGGTCCACAAGAGGGGAAATAATGGCTGAAGACATCAATGACTCATGCCTAAGAAAACAATCAAAAACTAGAAGTGAGATATTATCACCTTGAAGATTTGTCATGTATGTAGGGGCATTGCCCCTTTAAGGGAACGGGTCAGGTGGCCTGGTGTACGGGGATGATCTACCCAAGGAGCACTCAGGAATATGGAGCGAGTAAGGCTGCAATAAAGCTCTTCGTTCTCTGACACTTCTCTGAATCCTTGAAGATATTCAACGATGCTGAAGTATTTAATTATACAGTGTTACAATCTTCTGGGAGGCAGTCAATTAAGAAGTCTTCTCCATTCTTGATGTCCGTGCGAGGATAGTGTGCATTCCCAAGGCAGGAGACCCAATCAGGAGACGCAATGAACAGCCATCTTATCGAGAGATGTAATCAGCTTGTCCACTCACTGCAGGAATTAGCATCAGCAGGATGGACAGCCTAATGGACCATTGAAGGTCCGTAGAAACGATAGAAACTCTACAGTGCAGAAAGAGGCCATTTGATCCATCAAGTCTGCACCGATAACTGTCCCACCCAGGTCCAATCCCCATATTTACCCGCTAATCCCTCTAACCTATGCACCCTGGGACACGAAGGGGCAAATTCGCTTGGCCAATCTATCTAACTGGCACATCTTTGGACTGTGGAGGAAACCAGAACACCCAGAGGAAGCCCACACAGGCACAGGGAGAATGTGCAAACACCACACAGATAGTGACCCGAGCCAGGAATCGAACCCAGGTCACTGGAGCTGTGAAGCAACAGTGCTAACCATTATGTTACCGTGCCACCTGGCACGGTCTGTTGACCTTGGATAGGAATTTGTAATTCCGGGGTGGGCGGGACTGGAAAATCCTACCCATGGGCACTGCTGAAGCACAGTGGAGATCATGAAACTCCTTAAGATGGAGATACTCTCATTATTAACTTATTAATTAATTTTATTGGATCTTGGCATGACCGATTGGGCCAGCATTAATTTCCCATCCCTAACTCCCCTCTAATTCGGAGGACATTTGAGAGTCAACGACATTGATGTGGATCTGGTGTCAAATGTAGGTCAGACCCTATAACAGCAGCGGATTTCTTTCATTAAAAGACTTTAAAGTTTATTTATTAGCGTCACGGGAAGGCTTACCTTAACACTGCAGTGAAGTTACTGTGCAAATCCCTGAGTTGCTACATTCCAATGCCTGTTTGGATACACGAAGGAACAGTTTAGCATGGCCAGTACACTTAACCAGCACATCTTTGGATGTGAGAGGAAACAAGAACATCTGGAGGAAACCCATTTAGACATGGTGAGAATGTGGGGACTCCACACAGACAGTGACTCAAGCTGGGAATTGAATCCAAGTCCCTGACACTTTGAAGTAGCAGTGCTAACCACTATGCCATCATGTCACCCGCTAGTGAACCAGATGTGTTTTTGTAACAATTGACAATGGTTTCAGGGTCACCGTTAGACTTTTGATTCCAATTTTTTCCATTGAATTCAAATTTCACCATTGTTGTAGTGAGATTGGAACCGGATTCCCAATGCATTACCCTGGGTTTCTCTGGATTACTCATCCAGTGACACGATCATTACACCTCTGCCTCCCCGTGATCCTTTATGCAGAATAAGGGATGGCCATAGCTGAAAGTCTTTCATTTTAGGAGGGGTGTCCCTCCACAGGCTGTGTCTGTTTGATCTCTCTTGCTCTGGGATGGAAGGATTTTGAGGAAGCATTGAGAGACACCAGGAAGATGCCTGAACATTCCACAGCTGGAAGCTGAACTCACACTGCAAAGTTGCCAATGGTGTCAATTATTTCCCCCTTCATTGCTTCTTGATTTGGCCTGCTAGCCATTTCCAAGTGGTGTTCCATGTGATGGGTAAATTGGTTTCCGCATGAATTCTTCAGTTGCAACGGAATGACATCCGAAGTCACATAACTATGACAAGCCATAGGATACAGCGCATAAAGGAATTCCTTCAAACACCTCAAAGAAAAATATGCATTGCACGCACTGCCATTTGTATCACAAGTTAACCACGGACATGGTCCATAAAATAGACCATCACATATGAACAGAAAACCATTCATTCTAACTAGTCTCAATTTTGTTTGCCCCTAAACCTACACTACAGGAATCTTTGAAACATTCAGGTCTTCTAACCTAGAATCATAAAGGTTTACAGCATGCAAACAATTTTGACCTAACTTGTCCATGCTACCTTTTTTTTAAAACTCCTAAACTAATCCCAATTGCCCACATTTGGCCCATATCCCTCTATACCCATGCTATCCATGTATACCGTTAGATAGTTACATGTGAGCTGTTGTTGGTTGTTTGTCTGGCCTCTGCTTGTTCTTGGAATGATGTTAGCTCTCAGTCAAATGCTGTTGTCCAGGCCAGGATTGCTGCTGACCTGAAGGGTACAGCCTCAAAATAAGTGGGCCAGTTTAGAACAGAGTTGAGGAGGAACTTACTCACTCAGAGTGGTGAATCTCTGGAATTTTCTGCCTATTGAAGTAGTGGAGGCTATCTCGTTTAATATATTTAAGTCACAGATAGATACCTGGTAAACAAAGGAATTAAGGGTTATGGGGAGCAGATGGGGAAGTGGAACTGATCCACTTCAGATCAGCCATGATCTTATTGAATGGTGGGGCAGGCTTGAAGAGCCTATTTCTTATATTCTTATGTTCCTATGTTACATTTGTTAGAGAGTAGTTGACTTCAAGGAATGGTGATCATTTCATTCCTTTTTCAGTTGAGTCATTTGTAGCTCTTCAGCTTCTTCAAGCATTGCACTGGCTGAATATTGCTCATAATTGGTCTACAGAGCATTTCCCTTACCTTTCTGAGACTAGATTCAATTTCTTTCTGGCGTGCGTGGACACACTTCAACATCTTTCTCATCTTGTTTGGGATAATGACTCCCATTTTCTTTGTACTAGATGCCATCTTGGGCAATCACTTCATGCCCAATACTCTCTCCTAGTCACAGGTGGTTCCTTGATAATTTCAGGTCATCCTTTCATCCCAACTGCCTCTAACACTTGGAGAGTTGCATCTTTTACAATTTGCTTGATTTGAGTAAGATACTTATCTGTCAGATTCAGTGGCTTTCTCTGTTATCACTTTAGCCTTAATGGATATCCATCAAGTCGATGCTGTTCGAGAATTGTAATAGGTGCAGTGGTGTGCTTTCTGCCATATCCAAGTGAGTTCTATATTGAGAGAGTTTGCTGTATACTCTGACCACCATTTAATTCATTGCTGAATTTTGTTATGTAGGAACTGATGCATTTTTGTTTTCCATTTGTTCAATCCCTCCCTAATTTCTTGAATATATCATTGAAGATTGAAATCCAGACTGAGAGGCTATTCCAAAACGTGCCACTCACTTCATGAAGCTCTCTCAATTTTAACCCATACCTTCTTGCTACAATACCTTGCCGTGAATTGAACAGGTGCTTTATCTGTATTGATCTCATCTATGTCATTTAATATGTTGTACAGTTCTGCAAGATGCTTTAGCCTTATTTGTTCTGAAGATCAGCATAATTCACCTGGAGTGGAATGCTTTGGGTTCTTTATGAATTGCATTCCAGGATTTAGTCAATCATGGGGACACTGTCTTTTGGGTGAGATTGTAGACGATGTTCTGCATTTTTGGTGGTTGAGATGTAAGAGTCACCCCAACCCTGCCCCCCCCACCCCCGTTTCTCCCAATAGAGCGTTCTCTGTGTTCTGACCAATGTTCCCCTCTCAATACATAATTATCTGAACTAGTGATTCATCCCATTTAACTCTTTGATATGTTTTCCAGCCCACCTGCCACGGAAATTGGAGTGAGTGGGGTTGGACTACACAAAGGTCTGTTAACCTCGGGCGGGATTTTCTGGTGCGTGTCTGGAAATTCCTGCCCTTGCTGTACAAAGACTGTTTAAAAAAAGTCATTCCTTGGTTTGTGGAATGCTTTATTGAAATCCTGAGGATGTGCAAAATACCACAAAATTGCAGGATTCTTTCTTAAAATATGAGTATATTTATGTGTGGGAGGCATACCTGAGTGTAGTGTGGCCCTTCACCTCAAAATAGTGAAGCAACATTTAGTGTTCTTTCTTTCTATATCTCTTGCCTGCCATTCCCAAGACATTGTTTCAGCTGAGGTTAGAATTCTGTGATATTTACACCTGAATGGCCTGATTTACATTCATTGTTGAGCTGCTTAAACAGTTAAAGATCTATTGCACCTTGATTCAGCCTGAGCCTATAATTATATTTAGAAATTAAAATTAGACCAAAGTACCCCTTGTTTTTGTTTTGATTCTGATACCTGGGTTTGAATCCATCAATTTCTTTCTATCTGACAGCAACAGTGCATGACAATCCCAGAATAAAAATCCTTCAACAGCTTTAACTTTGAGAACAAAAAAAACACCCACCTGCTGCTGGATTGCTTTGATTGACAGGAAAGCTTAAGAATAAAAGGCATTTATTTCTCAGTTTCAGTGTACAGTTTAGATTTACCAGGAGGTCTGTTTTCATAGCTGAACCAATTATGAATATTTGGCTGAGTTTCAAGTGTTGTAAACCACTTGCCTCAGTGGTTACATTTTGATTGAAAGTTTACAGAGATTATCAAAGGATTGTCTGCCTTTGAAGTAGTAGGTGAATTTTCATCACAGACTGACTACTTGAGGGCATCTTTTTGAATGCCTGTTATGGATGAGAGTTTCTTTCAGTGTGAAATGTGTTTGAATAACAGCTCTATTAGCTTCTGAAAAAATTATTTTTAAAATTCATGTCAGAGACATTCTGAAGTTTGTAGTGAATTGTGGGTGAGTGGCTATGAAAGATACATGAGGGGCATGATATGAGTATGAGGGGACATAGATGGTCGTAGGGGTGAGGTGCAGGCAGAAGGGAACATGAGGGTGTATTGGGCATATGAGAGGACACGGATGGCATGTGGTGTGAGTGAAAATTTTAAGAAATGGGAATTAAGTTCCTGACATTGATCACTATAACTGAATCGTATCCGACTGGACAAAGTAGATTTCAATTTGCCAACTTCTCACCACCCTCACACAACTGTTGCTATCTCCACCCTATATCTGGAGGAAAGAGCCAAATCCATCCACTTCTGCCTTCCCAGAATGAAAGTACAATGGATAGGCACCTTTTTTCTCAAAAGAGACTTGCCTGTCCACTTCACCTTTCTGTACCTTGCACAAAAACCAGCTCCAGCTCTGATTTATTGATTAATTTTCAAATGCAGACAAACACCGCTGCGATGGCAGATTTGAATTACTAACACTGAAACGTTAGTCCAAACCACTGGATTACTAGTCCAATAGCAGTGCTGCTATACTCAAATTACTGTTTTTTTTTTAAATTTATCTACACAGTTGAAATGGTGTAGAAGGAATTTAAAGCTATTTTTAACATATGATTTGACCTGGATTTGCTTTGGGACTTTGATGCAATAAGTAGGGAAGGCAAGAGAAATAGACAAATACGTATCCCAGTTTCGTTCCATCAGTTTTCTACAAATCAATGTCTGTGAAGTACTCCTCACATAAAATACAGTTCATGGTGGGTAGACTTGGTAGCAATCTCACCATAAGTCACAAAAGTAAAGCACCAAAATGTTGTGAGTCCATATTGGCTATTGGGCATTACATTTTGTTAAATATGGTAAGATTCAGACTTCAGTATGACCTAACTTGGGTGGCACAGTGGTACAATGATTAGTACTGCTGCCTCACAGTGCCTGGGACCTGGGTTCAAATGTGGCCTTGGGTGACTTCTGTGTGGAGTATGCACATTTTCCTCTGTATGCGTGGGTTTCCTCCAGTGTCCTGCTTTTCTCCCATTGTCTAAAGATGTACAGGTTAGATGGATTAGCCATGTGAAATTGCCCCTTAGTGTCAGGGGATGTGTGGGCTAGGTGGATTGGCCGTGGTAAACAAGTAGGGTTCTTCATCCAGAGACTGGTAAATCTGTAGAATTCACTATCATGGAAAACACTTGGGGCTGAAGCACCCAAGAAGAAATTAGATGCAGCACTTGGGTCGAAAGAGCCGAAAAGATGGGGGAAAGGTGGGATCAGGATATTGAATTTAATGATCAGCCATGATCAGGATCAAGGTATATAGTGGAACAAGCTTGAAAGGCCAAATGGCCTTGCTCCTCCTCCTATTTTCTATATTATTATGTTAAATGAGTGCATGCCTAAACCAGGAGTGTGATTGGTATATATTCATCTACTGCAGCAAGATAGGTTGTGAAACTATGGTTTGCATGCTCATTAAATACAAGGTATTTTATAAATGATGAGCATTAATTATTATTTGGTGACCTGCAAGCCAAGAAGAGAATAGGATTTCAGTTGCTGTACATACTTAACTTTCTTCACCTTTGGCTTACACAATCCATGAATAGAATTAGCTGTTCCATGCTCTACAGGTACACCGTCAATAAGTCCTCCTACTCCTGTCCCCATTGTGTTGCCTTATATAATTGAGCTTGTTCACTGTTCATATTTTCCTCCCCTGGGCTTCAAAGTACATCAACTACTTTTAATATAACTCATTAAAACTTTACAAAATATTTAACTTGTGCAATTCAGATAAGTAACTTTTCCTTCCTCCTCCTCATATTGTGAAAATAAGACGTTTTGTTGCAAAAAAAATGCAGTATGTGGACAGGTGCTTAAACCTTAATGAGCAGCATGATTGGGACAGGTATATGATTTTGGAGCAGAAATAGGCTATTCGGCCCCTCAAGACCAGTCAATGAGATCATTGCCTCAACTTTATATTCCTGCCTCCCACCGATAATCTTTCGTTCCCACTCCCTCTCCCCCTTGCTTGAAGGTGTGGAAAATTCACATTTAAAAATGAATTCGGGCTGTAAGCCTTGTCTCCTCAAAACATTCTGATCTTGCTGAAAGTGTTGCGACTGTTATCTCTTTGTGACTGTTGTGTAATTTGGAAAAAGTGTCAGATGTTTTTCAAAGGCAGTTGTAGCTTTCTAAGGTTCAATTTTTTTGGTTTATTGTGCAGATTTCAGTCCCGGCCCTGTGAGACATTGTCTCACAAAGATAAACACTGTGGGCTTAAGCCTTTGTTCAGTAGCCAAGGTACAAAGATATAACATCATTGACAAAAAGAATTGGAAGTGGTGTGAAAAATTATTTTATGCAGTCAATTGTGATGACATGGAATGCGTTGCCATCCAAGCAGATTTGATCATAGCTTTCTTTGGAAACAAGGCCCCTTTAAGGAGCGAACCTTTGCGAGCAACATGATCGGACCCTGTTGAATGGAAACGCGGGAAACCGAGGGAATTGGTGACTGGGAGGTGTTCATTTGGAACCAGAAAGGAGAAGAGAGCAGAGCTGTGTGATGAGTGTTAAGAATTACCATAGTTCAACAAACCCTTATTATTATTGGAGCCACATCGAGTCATGGGGCAGGATTTTCCGGTCGTACTCATCCAAGATCTGAAGTCAATGTCATAAGTCACTTGCATAATCCGTGTGTTACCCTTTCCGATTTCTGTGCTGGGCATGTTGGGAAAATGTCACCCATAGAGTCAAAGAGATGCATTTCCTAAACGGAACTATTTGCCTGCGTTTGGCCAAATTTCCCTGTAAATCTTTCCTATCCGTGTATCTGTACAAATCTCTTTTAAATGGTGTATTGTACCTGCTTCTATCACCACCTCTGGCAGCTCATTGCATACATGCACCACTTTCTGTGTGTCACCTCACGTTATTACATTTTTATTAAGGAATTGGATAAATATTTGAAAAAAGTGTTAGATGATGGGGAAAGGGCAAGGGTAATGGAGCTAGTTGAGTAGTTGTTGAAATGAATTGGCATATTGATGTTGCACCAAATGCCTCCTGTGCTTTGACACTATAGGTAAAATTTTCCTATCCTGCCCACTAAGCAGATTGACCGGAACACCGACCGTGCAAAGGTCCTTGGACGGATCTTTCCAACATTGCGGCGAGAGTGGCTGGAAAATCCTGCCCTGTGATTCTTTTCATGCTGAATGTGATGTTGGCTGATGTTTTTATAATCTGCTTGGAACCTTGTGTATGAGCACCCCAAAAAGGTATTTTGTTTATTAATTATAAAATAAAAAGCTTGCGTTAGTTGGAGAACAAAGGCTTGAAGGAGGTCAGTTTCAAATGAGTGGCGTGTTTTATGCATATTATAAATGTACTACACGATTGTCATGGAGTAAGTTAAGAAGGCGATCGTCTGTCTGATTAGGGCAGTATTACTGCTTCCAAATGCTAGGTTTTTCTCTTAGTTGCACTTCGAAAACATTAAGTTCATCATCATAGTGAAGAGAAAATGAGGGTGGAGATCTTAATGTTCAGCTTCATAGACCAATGTGTCTGGTTCCAGCAAGACCACATTACGCTGTACTTTCAATGCATTTACTGGTTTTCACCTGTCATGTAAATGGAGATATATGGCAGTGTTGGCCTCTCTCACCATTTCCAGCAGCTCATTTAAATAATATGCTGTAATTATCAATGTTGCAGTTCCTCAGTGGGGCAAAGGATGTGAACAGGGTTCACATCCCTGCTCACAGTCCAGTAACTATCCTGGGTACACATTTCTCCCAGGTTCAAGAGCACTCCAGGTTGTTCAGCTGACATGTCTCCTGGTGACTGCAGACATTTGGGTTTTGCATCACATGCATCTTGGTAGAATGAAGGAGGTCATTGAACATCTTACGGCACTTCACCCAGATCCTCCTTTTTTAATAATTATTTTACGAGATCTGGGCATCGCTGGCTGGGTCCAGCATTTATGGTCCGTTGCTAACTGCTCTCCATTTCAGAATCAACTTCAGAGTCCATTTGAGAGTCAATTTCATTGCTGTTGGCCTAGAGTTTCATGTAGTTCAGACCAGGTAAGGATGGTAATTTTCTTATCTAAATGACATTCGTGAAGCAGTTGGTTTTTTCCAATGACTAACAATGGTTTCAAAGAACAAAAACAGCACGGGAAACAGGCCCTTCAGCCCAACGAGCCTGCGCCGGCACCCGATGTTCCCACCTCTACCCGCGATCCCTGTCCATGTTTATAGATCTATGAATTAAAAACCAATTTGAGACAATTTACGGAGAATTTGTTTTGCCAATTAGCCTAAGAGCACATCTTTGGGATGTGGGAGGATGGCTATCCTTAGATTTATAATTCCACATTTTTACTGAATTCAAATTTCACCATCTGCCGTGGTTGGTTTTGAACCTAGATCCCCAGGGCATTACCTTGGGTCTCTGGATTCTAGGTCTAGAGATAATACCAATACACCATCGCTTCCCCTTAACTATACTGACACTGGAACTTTGACATACTCTGCTGGACCTACTTATTTGGCTCAGAGAACTTTTCCTGCAATCGTCCATGCCATCAGTTTGTGGTCTTTCTTGCAGCATCATGTCAAGAACAGCATCACTTAGCCTTGGGGCCCCAGTTATGAGTGTCTGGTCTTTGCTGCTGCTTCTCCTCCTCCTCACCTCTGCCAGCCACGGCAATGAATGACAGTTCCACAATAATGGCTATTTTTAGGTTTTACCTGCACCTTCAACCTCCTGCTGCCTCCAAATGTCCATTCACTGCAAACTGACCACCAATCCAATCCCCTAGGTAAAGTTAAACTCTGGGAAAGTTGCGACTCACGGGCAGCACAGTGGCACAATTGAGTAGCACCACTGTCTTATAGGGACCTGGGCTCAACTCCCGGCTTGGGTCACTGTCTGTGTGGAGTTTGCGCATTCTCCCCGTGTCCACGTGGGTTTCCTCTGGGTGCTTCAGTTTCCTCGCACAGTCCAAAGATGCGTGGGTTAGGTTGATTGGCCATGCTAAATTCCCCCTTAATGTCCCAGGATGCATGGTTAGAGGGATTAGTAGGATAGATGTGTGGTGTTATGGCGATAAGGCAAAGGTTGTTGTCAGTGCAGGCTTGATTGGCCTTCTCTACTGCAGGGTTTCTATGATTCTATGACTGCTTTCCCCTTGGAATGTTAGGACCCAAAACAGTGCTGGCATTGGGGCTCTGATATTCTGAAAGCCTTGCCCCAAATGAAAGAGTGTCTAAAAAAACATTCAGATGCAGCTATCCTGAATCAGTTTCAGTATCAAGTCACATATTATAATACAGAAGCTAATTAGCATAACTCCCAACTGGCTTTCATTGTGTGATCTGACACACATTAAGGGTCACAGGGGTTGACTGTTTCCTTGTTGCCAGGGTGAGTTCTGAAGAGTTATTTAAATAAGGATTACTTGACAGCCTATGCTGTCAAATAGCAAGTTTCTCATCATGATTTCTTCTGGAACATAACTAACAAAATAGCCCTACTGTCTCACAGCGCCAGGTTCAATTCCCAGTTTGGGTCACTCTCTGAGCAGAGTCTGCCCATTCTTCCCATGGGTTTCCTTCCACAATCCGAAAAACGTACTAGTTAGATGCATTGGCCAAGCTATATTCTCCCTCAGTGTATCCGAATTGGCTCTGAGTGTGGCGACTAGCGGATTTTCACGGTAATTTCACTGCAATGTTAATGTAAGCTAACTTGTGACACTAATAAATAAACTTAAGCTTAAATCTTTCTTTATTTGTGATTTTCTTTTTCGAGAGGGTTCTTGATTTTGGAAGGGAGTGGTGAAGATGTCAAAGTACAAATTCGTATTGAACCATTACTGTGCTCAGAAACACCAGGGAGCTGATTGCAACCAGAAGGGTCAGAACCATTAATCTGGCGCACCTTTAGTTTCAGCTACGTTGTCAACCTTGGGAATTCTTGATCCCAGACGTTTGCGGAAGCTCAGTTATTGTGTTTAATCAGGGATTGAGAGATTTCCGATCGCACATAATATAAAGGAGTATGGAGAGAGTGGGTACAAAAGACATTGAAGTGTTTGATCAGCCATGATCGTGTTAAATGATGTGGCAAACGCGATGGACTGAATAGCGTCTTCTGTTCCTCAGCCTGTACTTCATAAACCAATCTAGCTCAAAACATGTTGTTTACCTTTACAAAATTTAAAATAAGGGCTAAAAATAACATCAGGCTTAAAATTTTTCTACCTGAATTGTTCATCTTTGTGAAATAGTTTTTAATTTCGTATATGGATGCTGAAGTGATGCAGCCAATACCTTTCTGTAACACTCTTGTGATTCAGTCAGGACTGTGAAGTAGCCCCACCTTACCGTATTTTGCCAACTATCTAAGCGGTACCAATAGTATCTTTGAAGCAGATGCCACAGCTTCACTGAAAAAAAATACTTTTTATTTGTGTGCTTTTGGGATGAGGATGTCACTGGCATGGCGAGCATTTATTTTCTTTGAGAAGATGATTTTTGAACTGCTACAGCCCGTATGTCATGTACTTGTGTTTAACATTGGCAGGAATTTTTAAAAATGCTATTAGCTGGTTTGTCTCTTCTCTGGCTGGTTTCAGCTGCTGAAAATATTGATAAGAGAGTTCCCTCCAAGTCAAAAGTAGCGCTTTATAGGCCACAAAACCCATGCAAAAGCTACCCTCTGCAAAGGAAAAGATCACTACGCCTTCCTATACTTGAACTACTTTGAGATGCCAGTTTTTACATTGTGCATATTTAAGACATTGTTGGCAGTGCAAATGACTGCAGACTTGTTTGAAAGGAAGGGTGGCAGAATGGTTAGCGCTGCTGTCTTGCAGTGCCAGGAACCCAGGTTTAATTCCAGCCTCAGGTCTCTGTGTGGAATTTGCACATTCTGCCAGTGTCTGTGCGGGTTTCCTCCAGGTGCTCCAGTTTCCTCCCAGAGTGCAAAGATGTGCAAGCCAAGTGAATTGGCCATGATAAATTTGTTCCTTAGATGATGAGTCAGCCAGGAAAAATATGTGAGCTAATGAAGATAGGATGGGTGGTGGGCCTGATTTGGATGCTGAGTCAGTGCAAACTCAAAGGGATGAATGGCTGCCTTCTTCACTGTGGGAATTTTATGATACTGGCTATTTTCATTTTTCACCAGACCTCCGCTTGAGTTTATTCTCCTCTCCTTCGCTTTGAAGGCCGCGAGTGTTTATTTTAACATTCGTCCTTTTTACTTCATGCCGCATCAATTTCAAATAACCATTACCGTTTTCATTCTCGTGTGAAAAACTATTGAAATGGAGGGAGTCTCGCACTACGAACAAATCAGAGTGATGTGGTTGCAGATGTTTAATGGCTTCATTTAATCACTATATTCTATGGTCTGAATATTCATAAAGACCAAAAGGGCTCTCTGCCAACACAAAAAGTCCCGCTTCTGAACACAGTGAAGGGGGAATAGGGACTGGTTCTAATATGCGCAAGCAATGTTCATGGAGACAACTACACATGGTACAGTGAAGCTTCCTCAGTCTGATGTGTTTTTTTTCTGGTGGGGCCGAGTAGAAGAGGGTCCAAAGTTTCCCAAATTATTTGGGAAAGTTGTTTAGGTGCCAGTTTGGAGTGATAAGTAACTTCTTTGAATTTTATTGCAGGACAGCTTTGAGGGTGATTAGCTGCCTTTTGGGAGAGGTGAAGTGCCCCTTAGGAATGTTAATAAGTACACATGAATGTATATAAAAATTGCTTAATCTTATTTAAATGAACAACAGAGCCATCAACAATTAAGTTATCAAGGCATTCAAAACCCTTACTCTTTAAAGGTTTGAAAAAAAAACACCATGTAATTTTTTACAACTCCACTTGCTCTTTAATCCTGTCATTGATATAAGTCTAAGTGTTGCTGCATGATTGATTTCACAACCTTTCATTATCACAGTGGGGGGGCATGTCATTTTATAGTTTGATTGGCAACTCCAAATATTTGCAGTGTTGTAGTTTGGATGATTATTTTCAGTGCTTGTTTTGGAAAGCTGTAAAGGGTATTAAAAGTAATTAAAGTTTTTGTACAATTAGTGTGTTTTCTTCAAAGAAAACTGAAGAGCATTGCTTTGCCTCATCTCAGCATGAATCCTGAGGTCTGCCCAGGGTAGATACTGGATGAGTTGATGTGGTAGATTTAAGGGAAAGGTGGGAGACAGGGGGTATTGAATAATACAAATTTAGCATTGGGACAGAGGAAGGGTAAATGGTGGTTTTGGGTGTTACATAAGGCATAGGTGTGTATTTTAGGCAAAGTTGGCATTCAGTCTGTAAGGAGTCATGGGGAATGGGTGGCAAAACATGATGTGAAGTATGTAAGGAATCATTGGGATGGATCGGGAGGCATGAGGTGGTATGGGTTGGCATAGGTAGGGTAGGGAGAATGCGTGGGATGGTTAGATGGAATGAGGAATGCTGAGCAGTTTGTTTGTTTTTTAAAGAAGAAAAACATTGGCACAGTCCTGATGTACTGATCTTCCATCCATCCTGCCTTTATACCCAGCCATTTCCAGCCTCTGATACCTTCCCCTACTGTCCAGGCCAAAAATCCAACCTTCTGGGGCACTTTCTCCTAGGTCAGGTTTGCGGAGTTGGGAATTATCCTGACTTGAGGATCCCATCCTGGGTGCGAAAAGACAGGCCTATATATTGTGTGTCATACCTGGATGATGTGCAGAGATGATAGATATCAGGCTGTATGTGTGAATAAAAGTTTATTACAAAAACTTTTAAAAACATCTGCAGGCACCAGCTTACTTACATTTTTTCCCCTCATAATCACACCTATAGTGTTGCAAGGTGCACAAGGCACAGAAGATAGTCAACAAATACACAAAATTAAACATTGAACAATTGAACACAACCTACAGAATACCATTGTTTCATTGATTTCGTGAGAACACCTTGGCTTGCTTCTTGAGCAATGCAATGGAAATGTTTTGTTGGTTCAGACTTGCATTTGGATGATCTCTTCATTTGTGCAGATTACAAAACATTGTTTTTCATAACATATACAGCAATCAGTCCTCAGCCTGCTATGCTGTCTGTGTAACATATATCAATCAGCATACAGCTTGATGCATACCTATTCTGAAAATATCTGACAGTGTGGGATAAATCTCTTTGAGGTATTTCAGTAGAGAGGTAAAATTCATTGTTCCAGGTGATGTCTCTCTGACCAGGTTAGGCGGAATTCTCTCGAGCCCCCGCTGGCAGTTCAATGACGGACAGAATTTAGCAGGAGACCAAACAATTAGTTTCACAGCAGCATGAACTTTCCACGCAATCTTCCACTGGAGACCATCTTGGCGGATTGGGAGGCATCCCACTAACGGAATGCAGATGAAGGCACTACCACCCATGCCCAATTCTCCACTATGCTAGCAAACTCCTATTCATAGAACATATAGAACAGTACAGCATTGTACAGGCCCTTCGATGTTGTGCCAAGCTATGTCCAAACCTAAGATCAAGCTGTCCCACTCCTTATAGACCACAGCACAGCCTTCACACCATTATTCCTACCAGAATCATCTCCAACTCTGTGTCCCGGGGCCTGGCTTCTCCCTCTGCAACTGGATCCCAGACTTCCTAACCTACAGACCGCAATCAGTAAGGGTAGGCAACAACACCTCCATGATCATCCTCAATACTAGTACTCTGCAAGGCTGTGTCCTCAGCCCGTTATTATGCTCATAGACCTGTGACTGTGTAGCCAAATTCCCCTCCAACTCAATTTTCAAGTTTGCTGATGATACCACCATTGTGGGTCAGATCTCAAACAATCAAACGATCAAACAAGATACAGAATAGGAAAAAGATAGAGAACCTGATGAAGTGGTGTGATGACAATAACTCTCCCTCAATGTCAACAAATGAAGAAGATTGTCATTGACTTCAAGAAACATAATAGAGAACATGCCCCAGTCTACACAAATGGGGATGAAGTAGAAATGGTAGACAGCTTCAAGTTTTTAGGTGTCCAGATCACCAACAACCTATCCTGGTCCCTCCATGCAGATGTTATTGTTAAAGAAGCGCATCAATGTCTCTATTTTCTCAGGAGACTAAGAAAACTTGGCATGTGTGCAACAACTCTCACTAACTTCTACAAATTCACCATCAAAAGCATTCTCTCTGGGTCCAGAACCCAGTCAAACTAGCCTCCCATCCATTGATACTGTCGACACTTCCTGCTGCCTTGGGAGAGCTACCAGCATAACAAAGGACCCCAGACACAGTCCCTTTCACCTTCTTCTACTCATTCCAGAGTAGATGCTGCTATTTCAACACTTAAGGACTTTCAAGAACCTCATTTAAACAGTGAGCACCACTGCTTAAATCAAGGTCACTGACGGGATAGGGAATATGGACTGGAGCCAATGTTCTGATTTAAGGCTTTCTTTGTTTAATTTTTCCATGCGTACTCAGTTGAATGTGTGTACTGCAGACATGTTTGCATGTGGTCAACCTTAAAACCAGACTTCCCAATTCTACAATTGCTTCTCCTTCTGTGTTATAAGATTTGAAGATGAGATTATACACAAAATCAGATTTAATATGGATATGGAGTGCCATAGATGGAAATTCAAATCCCTTTCTCAGCACATGAAGTGGCTAAAACATACCAAGAAGACTATCACTTTCTGCAGAAATAATTTGAATCATTAATATAGACCACAAATCAATGGGTATCAAGGGGAAAACTCTCTGCAGGTTAGAGTTATACCTGGTACATGGGAAGGTAGTTGTGATTTGTGGAGGGTCAGTCATTTCAGTTCCAGGACATCTCTGCAAGAGGTCCTCAAGGTAATGTCCTAGGCCCAACATCCAGGATAAAGTAACCCACCTCATTAGCATCACATCTACAAACATCCATTCCTTCCACCACCAACACTCAGTAGCAGAAGTGTATGTGGACTGCAGTGTTTCAAGAAAGTAGCTCACCACCACCTTCTCGAGGGCAACTAGGATGGACAATAAATGCTGGTCAGTGATACCTGTGTCCCACAAATGAATTAAAAAAGGACTTAATGTTTCATTTATTTTTTATCAAGGTACATTTTTACTTTTTAAAGATGATTTTCATGTGAAGTCACTGCTGTAAATACAGGTGCCATTCCGAGTGTAAACAGAAAAGTTTTCCATAGCTGTTGGTTAAATGTTTTAGAGTTGGCACACAAAATATCACAAGCCCTATACAGCATCGCTTCTCCACAAGCCTACAACACAAGTTTAATACATAGAAATTTTACATAACGTTGAAATTCTCCAATGTCAGACACCGCACCATCTCTGCTGGTGAGAATGGAGATTTTGGCATTCAGTCAAAATTCATTTACTGCAGCGGGACTGGGAATTCCAGGCTGCTGTCAAGGTCAGAAAGTTCCAGCCATAGTTTCTGATGTTAACTGTATTGTCAGGGAGATGCACACCAACCAAAGATGGATTTGGGAAGATTTGGGAACGCATCAATCCAAGTGGCTGTCATACATACCTTCCAGCAGCGAAGCAAGTGCTGAAATCATACTGAGGAACATTCGACTGCCTGTCCGAAATGTTCAGCCCTGAACAGGACCTTGAACTAGGGTCAGATAACGTGTTGCACAAATGTACGCGGTTATCTTTGTCCTCCCCAAGCCTTTATTTTTAATGTAGATAGCAGCTTAAAGGGATGAAATTAAAAGAAAGGTTGTGGAATCCAAGTGTGGATTGAAGTTAAAGTGAATATGTTGCCAGAATTTTTAATCTGCTGCTTTTCTCATCCATGATGGGAACTGACATTTCTGTTTGTGTTTATGCCATGTGGTTGTTATAATATTTAATTATGTTATTTATGCACAAGTTAATAAAGCAATTATAAAGGCACACAATATTTCAGTCTATTAGGAACTGATTGATCTTTTTTTTCTTTTGTGCCATTAATAACAAAGGTCACTTCAATTTAATGCATTCACTTTAATTATTAGCAGATTCAGTAATGAAATTGCTCTTTACTCTGATGTTTACAGTGGTGTTTTCTGTTTAGAATCACGACAGTGCTGAAGGAAGTCATTTGGCCTATTGAGCTTGCATCATTCCACCCAGGTTCTTTTTCTGTAATGCCACGTAATTAATCTGCTAGCACCTTCCCGCTCACCTCTGACACCTTAGCATAGCAATTAATTGAACCTGCATATCTTTGGACTGAGGGAGGAAACTGGAGCACCCAAAGGAAACCTACACAGATGCGAGGAGAATATGCAAACTCCACCCAGAGGCCAAATTGAATCAGGTTTCTGGGTGCTGTAAGGCAGCAGTGCTAACCTCTGTGCCACCCCTAAAGTAGCGTCATAATTTACACATCATATGCTTCTTTCACTGCTCCAACACTTTGGAACCACAGTTAAAAATAGCGGCTGTAATTTTCTGACTGTTTATGCCCTGCCACTGCTGCAAGCAAGGACAGAGAATTTGGTGTTCAACCAAATCTCCGTTCACTTGAGCGGGACCAAAGAATCCCATTGGCGTGAACAGCCGGAGAACCCCAGCCAGCATTTTCAATACCTGTGAGCAATTCTACTTCTCTCTTCACAGTCCTTGACATGATCAATCACACCGTTTTCAATCACATCGTGCTCAATCACATCGTGCTCATTCAATCATCTTCGCTGAGTTGTGCAATTTGGTGAGAGTGCCTCACTTGGTTCCACTTTTATCTATCTGATCATAGCCAGAGTATTTTCTGCAATGGCTTATCTTCCTGAACCTGCATTATCACATGTCGCATTCTATAAGAATCTGACCTTTTCCCCTCTCGCTCTTCTTGATTTAAGGAATGACTTGAGATCAGTTTCCAGGTGTACATTGATGACATCTAGCCTTAGCTGTCCAATACACTGTGTCTCTTTCACTCCCTTTAAATTGTCAGATTGCTTGTGTGATGTTCAATTTTTCAATTTCTGATGAGTCACCATTTTGCAACAGTAAGATTTTTTTCAAAACAGTTTACAGGATTTGGACTTCGCTGGTGAGGCCAGCATTTATTCCCTTGGGAGGGTGACGGTGAGCTGACAACTTGAACCATTGCAGTCCACATAGGTATAACCAGATTATGGTTTGGCAGAGAGTTGCAGGATTTTGACCCAGCGACAGTGAAAGAATAGCAATATATTTCCAAATCAGGATGTTGAGTGAATTGGAGGATAGCTTGCAGGTGATGATGTTCCCATTTGTCTAAGAACTTAAGAACAGACGAACTAGGAGCAGAAGTATCCTATCTGACCCCTTGAGCCTACTCGCCATTCAATAAGATCATGGTTGATCTTTTCATGGACTCAGCTCCACTTACCCACCCACTCACCATGATCCTTAATTCCTTTACTCATCAAAAATTTAAATATCCTTGTCTTAAAAACTTCAGAAGAGGTAGCCTCAACTGCTTCACTGAGTGGGGAATTTCACAGGTTCACAACTCTTTGTCCTCAAGTCAGTCCTAAATCTGCTTCCTCTTATTTTGAGGCTGTGCCTTCTAGTTTGAGTTTCATCCATCAGTAGAAACGACTTCCTTGCTTCGATTTTACCGATTCCTCCATAATCTTCTATGATTCTATCCATCTCCCCTAATTCTTCTAAATTCCAACAAATGTAGCTCCAGTCTACTCAATCTCTCCTCATAAACCAACCCCCTCATCTTGGGAATCAACCTAGTGAATCCCCTCTGCACCCCCATCCAGTGCCAGTATATCCTTTCTCAAGTAAAGAGACCAAAACTGTACACAGTACTCCAGGTGAGGCCTCACCAGCTCCTTGTACAGTTGCAATATAACCTCGCTGTTTTTAAACTCCATCCCTCTCAAAATGAAGGACAAAATTCCATTTGCCTTCTTAATTACTTGCTGCACCTGCAAACCAATTTTTTGTGATTCATGCATAAGGACTCCCAGGTTCCTCTGCACAGCAGTTTGCTGCATTTTTTTTACCATTTCAATAATGATCCATTTTGCTGTTTTCCTACCAAAATGGATGATCTCACATTTACCTTGTCCACTCACTTAGACTATCGATATTCCTTTGCAGACTTTCAGCGTCCTCTGCACACTTTGCCCTGCCACTCATCTGAGTGTTATTTACGAATTTTGACACACTACATTTGTTCACCAGCTCCAAATGTCCCCAACTCGTGCAACATGGTGGTACAATGGTTCACGCTGCAGCCTCACAGCACCAAGGACCCAGTTCAATTCTCGGTTTGGATCACTGTCTGTATGGAGTTTGTACATTCTCCCTGTGTCTGTGTGCAGTTCCGCCAGGTGCTCCGGTTTCCTTCCACAGTCCAAAGTTGTGCAGGTTTAGTGGATTTGCTATGCTAAATTGCCCTTTAGTGTGAGGGGGGTCTCAGTAGGGCAAATGCACGTGGATATGGGGATAGGGCTTGGGTAAGATTGTGGTTGGTGCAGACTTGATGAGCCAAATGGCCGCCTTCTGCATTGTAAGATTCTATGATTCAAATTATCTAGATAAATCATAAACAATAAACATTTGCTAATTAAAGTTTTTAAAGTTTGTTTATTAATCACAAATAGGATTACCTTAACATTTGAAATGAACTTACTTTGAAATTCCCCAAGTTGCGACACTTTGGTGCCTGTTCAGGTCTATGCATCTAACCAACACATCTCTCAGACAATGGGAGAAAATTGGAGCATCTGGAGGAAGCCCACACAGACACAGGTAGAATGTGCAAGCACCAGACAGACAAAGATTCAAGCCAGGAAAAGAATCCGGATCCCTGGCACTGTGAGGCAGCAATGCTAACCGCTTTGCTACTGTATCGCCTCTAATCATTAATCCAGTCTGCTAATTACTTTTTGGCTTTTCATCCCATTTTGTTTGTTGACATATAATTGAAGCAATCAATCATATTAAAGGCAATAAGACTTCCTTAGGGTAAATTATTTTCTGAAAAAAATTCGATTTGATTTATTGTTGTCATGTGTTAGTATATGGTGAAAAGTATTGTTTTGTGCATGATACAGATAAAGCATACATAGAGAAGGAAAGGAGAGATTCCAAAATATAATGGTACAGTCATAGCTAGGGCTTAAAGAAAGGTCAATTTAATGCAAGATGGGTCCATTCAAAGGTCTGATGGTAGCAGAGGTAAAGCTCTTCTTGAGCTCAGATTTTCTTATCTCTTTCCTGACGGAAGAAGGTGGAAGAGAATATGTCTGCGGTGCCGATGATCCTTGATTATGCTGGCTGTTTTGCCAAAGCAGTAGGAAAATTGACAGTGTCAATGGGTGGGAGGCTTATATGAGTGAAGGACTGGACTTTGTAGTTTATTATGAGCCTGGAAGGAGCAGGTTACATCAAGCTGTGATACAACTGAAGAGAATGCTTTCTATGGTGCATCTATAGAAGTTGGTGAGAGTCATAGTTACCATGCCAAATTTCCTTAGTCTACTGAGAAAGTAGAGGCGTTGGTTGGCTTTCTTAACTATAGTGTCGGAATGGCAGGACCTGGACAGCTTATTTGTCATGTGGACACCTAAAAACCTGAAACTCTTGACCTACTTTTTCCCATTGATGTAGACAGGAGCATATCTTCCACGACGTTCCTGGAGTGTGATTATATCGAGCCTCATCATCTTCCAGCAGCTTGTCATCTCAAAGTCATTAAATTGCAGCGATTTGTTATGTTCGTAAAATTCAGAATTTTTTCACTTTGCATATATTGCAAAATAGCAGTGAGAATTGACCAGTGGATCTGTGTTTTTCTTTCACATTAATTAATGAGAAACTATACGCACTGCATCTTTAATGTACGTTTGGAACGAGAGAAGGGACAACTGAGACTTTTCATCCAAAGGATGACACCTCTGACAATGTAGTGTTTCCTCAATACTGCACTGCAATATCAGCCTGCATTGCATACACATAGGTTTTTGAGCTTGGTCTCCAAACTACAACCTTATAACACTGGGACAGAAATATTGCTTACTGAGCAATGTGGATATGAAAACAGTTACATTGGCTTGTATTTTCCAGCCTTTGGCTGGTCTGGCATATTTTCTGTCCACTTGTGGCAATTCCAACCATGGGCAGGATGGAAACTTTGGACCAGCCAAAGCTCTGTTGACTTCAAGCCACATCGGAGGATCATAGCCATTGGATCTCCCTGATAAAATGAAGATGATGAGGCTCGATATAATCACACTCCAGGAACGTCGTGGAAGATATGCTCCTGTCTACATCAATGGGAAAAAGTAGGTCAAGAGTTTCAGGTTTTTAGGTGTCCACATGACAAATAAGCTGTCCAGGTCCTGCCATTCCGACACTATAGTAAAGAAAGCCAACCAACGCCTCTACTTTCTCAGTAGACTAAGGTCTCAGTAGGGCAAATGCACGTGGATATGGGGATAGGGCTTGGGTAAGATTGTGGTTGGTGCAGACTTGATGAGCCAAATGGCCGCCTTCTGCATTGTAAGATTCTATGATTCAAATTATCTAGATAAATCATAAACAATAAACATTTGCTAATTAAAGTTTTTAAAGTTTGTTTATTAATCACAAATAGGATTACCTTAACATTTGAAATGAACTTACTTTGAAATTCCCCAAGTTGCGACACTTTGGTGCCTGTTCAGGTCTATGCATCTAACCAACACATCTCTCAGACAATGGGAGAAAATTGGAGCATCTGGAGGAAACCCACACAGACACAGGTAGAATGTGCAAGCACCAGACAGACAAAGATTCAAGCCAGGACATTTGGAGCTGGTGAACAAATGTAGTGTGTCAAAATTCGTAAATAATTGACACGTGTTACGACAAAGAGGTAATTTTTCCCTCTGTTCGATTTTGGAACCATTCAAAGGGACATACCTTGCTTCGTAATCTTGTATGACTGTGTGTGAGGTAGTGGGAAGTTATTGGTTTCGGTAAATTAATGCAGGATCTGACACACATGAACAATTAACAGAACTTTTTTAAACTGCTGATAAACTTATTAAAACAATTAACAAACTGAATAAAATCCCAATAGAATACTGTTTGAATGCTGCAAGACTCATTAAGAAACATTAGAATATATCATTACAGAATTTCTGAAGCAAAATACAAACAAATGTCTTTGGAAATATGATCTTTCTTCAATGATGCTCACGTCCAGAACACTTTCTGGGTTGGTATCTCTCTCTATTTGGAGAGTGGTCTTATAAAGACGTACATGAAACAGCAGGATTTACATGAGAGCCTTGCCTACCCTCCTCCTGACACAAGAGGTGGCAAGCATACTCCAACAGTTACCCCCTCTTGTCCGGGTTTATACACCTGCGGTTACCTCACAACATTCCTGCAATTTGAGTGGCCAGAGGCTGTCAACAACTCCCAGATTTGAATTCCATTGGTCATGTGCCTCTGTGTGCTTGCTTTAAATTCTTTGGTCCAATGTTTTTGTGAGGTTGGAACACTGACTGAATGTTAGGCTTCAAACAATGGGCAAAAATTGGCTCCTGCAGCCTGCACTCTGCAATTTAAAATCCACGCATAGAGACCTGCTTTTTAAAGAGCTTTAATGCTTTCTGATTTCTTCTTTTCATTTTAGCATTTCTTTTCACTTTTTACATTTGCCAAACACATTTTTAACCTTTTCTATGGCAACTTCATTACACATGATAGAAGAATAATGTGGAAAATTGGGATGAATGACATTCCAACATGGGATGTGATGGGTGATTGCTCTCAGCGTTAATTAAAGCAATTTCTCAAAATTGAAAATATTTGCAAAACAAAGTAATTAATTGATTGAATGAGAAATGTGTGACCAGGGCAAAAGAAAGATGATAAATATCCCGAGTGGGTGCCAAATGTGAATTCGAACAGCACGAAATGTATGACAGGTTGCTCGATTCATCTGTAAATCTCTTGTGCAAGTTTTTTTGAATGTAGCTTGCTATTAATTTTAAAGAAATATAGAATCCTTATAGTTGGAAAGGAGGCTATTTGGCCCATTGAGCCAGTGCTAACAACAATCCCATCCTGGCCCTATCCCCTTAACCCCACATATTAACCCTGCTCGTCGCGCTGATGGTAAGCGGCAATGACTAATTGATTTAACCTGCATATCTTTGTTAACCACTGTACACAGTGCCACCCTAACTTGTTTGAAGCCTGACATTCAGTCAGTGTTCCAACCTAACAAAAACATTGGACCAATGAATTTAAAGCAAGCACACAGAGGCACAGAACCAATGGAATTCAAATCTGGGAGCAGTGACCCGAGGACAGAATTCAATGACTGTAAATCTAGGGATAATCTGTTTTCTGGAGAGAAGTCTTTTGGCTAACATTACTAAAAATACATAAGTGGTAGCTTACTTAAAACTCAGTCTTCTTGACAGCTCACTCCATTATATTTCTGATTTAACAATCCAATTTTGACGCTATTCTTTGAGTTTTTGTGGGTAATTTTAAATGTTTCCTTCCCACCCCTCCAAAGATGGATGATAGAGGGTCAAGGAAGGTGGTCATTCAATTTGAAGGTGTGTGAAACCCAATCCAAGTCTGCAGTGACATTTTTTTTAATCTAAAGGGATAACATTCTAAAGAAGCATATCTAAAATTATAATATTAAATAAGTTCCTTAGATCTTTTCCCTTTGAAGTTTTGCCTTCGAGGTGCAAAGGTAAAAGAAGAAGAGCCATTAGATTCGCTCAAGACTCCAGCTTTTCCGGGGTGCTTTAGCCTAATGATCCTTCCTTAGCTCGTCTGCTTCCAAAACTCTCTCACATGCTTTTATTACCTCTGGACTTGACTATTGATATTTTCCATGTGTCATGAACTAAAACTTATCCAAAACTAGGGCAGCATGTTTGTGCCAGGGTCTGGGTTTGATTCCTAGCTTGGGTGCCTATGCAAAGTCTGCATGTTCTGCCAGTGTCTGCGTGGGTTTCCTCCAGATGCTCTGGTTTCCTCCCACAGTCGGAAGAACATGCTGGTTAGGTGCTCCAGCCATGGTAAATTCTCCCTCAGTATACCCAAACAGGCATCAGAATATGACTACGAGGAGATTTTCACAAGAACTTCATTGCAATGTTAATGTCAGCCTACTTGTAAGACACTAACAAATAAATTTTGAACTTTAACCCTGCTGCCCATATCCTAAGTCTCATTCATCTTTGACTCCTTGCATACTGCCTCATGTTGCCTTCCTGTCCTGCACTATCTCAATGTTAAGTTCTATGAGAAAGGTGTCTCAGAAAAGCTGGTGTGATCAGCGGAGAGGAAAAGGCTCTGAGTCCTCTGTGAGCTTCCAGGCAGAATGCAAGAGGGAAGATTCAGTCTCTGGTTGAAGAGATGCTTTCTGTGGAACTCCCAAGACTCTGGAAAATTTGTGAGGCCCAGATGAAAAAAATCACTGGAGTGGGCCTTGCTACTCGCAGGTAGTTCAGAACTTTTCAATAACTGAAGGAAGCAACTTACGATAGCCACTCAACATTATGATTTGGTGAAATGGGCAAAGGGGGATCTACTGGAAGCTGGGAATGACTGTGGATTGTGACAGTCCTTTTGAGACATATATCATGTTCCTTGCGAAGTGAATGTTTTAAATTTCATCTCTGGTTATGGTGCCCAATTGTCTGCTCCAGGCATTTCACCTGCTGAGAATGAAGAGGAATAATTGCTTCTAGTTATTGGAATGTTTGTCTCAATCTGAGTCAATATAGTTTTTTTTTTTGGGTTGTCACCTGGGGATTCAGAGTCGCATTGAATTTGGTTGATTGAATTCGGTTGATTGATAAGAGTATGTTGTATGCTAATGGGAGGAACTAGGCTTACAGAGGAAAACAAGCAATCAGTTCTGCTTGGATTTGCAAAGAGCACCAGCTCTTCTTTCTCCCTGGAGATTAGGGTTCTGAGGTTTGAGGACAAGCAGCCTGCTTACCAACATGTAAAGCCTGTTATTTGCCAACTGATTTTAAAGAGGAGTTTACATAGAGTCATAGAGGTTTACAGCATGGAAACGGGCCCATGCTGCCTTTTTGTTTAAACCCCAAAGCTAATCCCAACTTTTTTGTATTTGGCCCGTATCCCTCTATCCTATCTTATCCATGTAACTGTCTAAATACTTTTTAAAAGACAAAATGGTACCCATCTCGACTGCTATCTCTGACAATTTGTTCTGGACACTCACCACCTTATATCTTAGCACTACATCTATAAGGAATATTGCTTAAATTGGAACTAATAGAGATAGACTGGCAGTTAAAAAAATATATCTTGTCATGTTTAAATATTTCAGTTGGTAAAAGTTATGCTTTTTTTTTGTTTTGTTGAACTGTACTGTTAGATAAAGTTTGATAAAAGCTTTGTGGGGAGTCAATAGAATCACCTCATGAGTGAAACAACTTCTCCTCTCTCTAATGCCACAAACAAAAAATAGTTGGGATACTGTCTTCATGAAATACCTTGGAGTTTCTGAGCTGGTCTTCAAGAGGACAGTTTCCCGTGAAGACTATAATCCTGTGTAGCATGCGCTGTAAAGTCTGTGCATGTAGCATGGGGTTATGTGTCATGCTAAAACATTAAAGAGTGCTATCTTTTGTGCAATTTGGACTATTAGGTGCCTGCTAGGTAATATTTTAATCCATGTTGCTTTCAGTTTGTTTGTTACAGTTAAAAAAAAAATCTTGAAATCTAGTCATGCAATTCTTTTAAGTTGATTACTTGGAATTCAAGTACCTTAATAAAATTGTTATCTGTCTCAATGGGATCGTAAAGTGTTTCTGAATAATTAAGTTAAGAGCAGGGTGCAGAAATGGAAGACTTTCATCTAAATCTCGCTCACCAGTAATTTTTTTAGTTTCTCCAGAAAGATCTGCATGTTCTATGAATGAATAAAAAAGGGCATATTTATTTTGAAGTCGGATCATATTTCCTTTTTTTATGCATTCTTTATTTTAAATTAAGCAGAGCAGATTTTCATAGTGTAGCCCCTCTTCACAGTTCAACAACCTGAAGATTGAGGCACCGCAAGGTTTCTATTTGAGTTTTTGTTTCCATAGGAAGTTGCCTTCCTCTTTTAGTCTGTTAAATATCAGTGTTACTTTCCTGAGGTCAGTGGATCTGTTTTCACATTCCAATGTTTTGTTTACTCTCCCCACTGCCCTGAGAGATGAACAGAAGCAAAGTTCACAGGTGGGATTCTCCCAAAAGAGTTCAAAGTGCCAAATTCATGTAAAAACTGGAGTAAATTCGGCTGGTCTTTTCAGTGGGATTTTCAAAATGACTCTCCCAGATTCACTGGGCATTGCTGAGTGCCCAAGCATGAATCATGCTAAAAATCAGTGGGTGGGGCCTATTCTTGCTGGAGAGGCCAGCTGCGTAGCGCTGAGTACTTCACTGCACATATACTGATCTGTCACCACTGAGATCGGCATGTGTGCAGTAACCCCACACTGCTGGCCTCCTGATCACTGGCCAGCCTCGTGATCCCACGCCGCAGGCTTCCCGGATGTGTGCAGGCCAGGCCCCAACTCACCCCTCAACACAATTTGACTCTATCTCATCCCCCTCTCTGCCTGTCCCCCCACTGATCGCCCTCTCCCAATTAGGTCCCACCTCCCCAATCCAGCCCTCTTGGCACTGCCCAGTACCTGGTGGGCAATGCCAAGGGACCCACTGGGCTTTGCCAGGGAATTCAAACTTTTGGGGTTTGTCCCTTCGTCAAGTCCCCATTTACCTAATGAAGGGGCAAACCCCGAAAGCTTGTGAGCTTACTATCTAATCAATTGGTTGGACTTAAACCTGGTGTTGTCAGACTTTTTACTGTGTTTACCCCAGTCCAACGCTGGCATCTCCACATCTTTGCCAGGAGGCCAGGCTGGCATTGTCAAGCTAGCATTGGTGGTGGCAGCCCCGCCCCCAATCACTCCAGCTGGATCAGCTGGAGAAGAGAAGTTGTAAACCCCACTGGAGTAAAACATTCCAGGCTGGAGGATGGGTGTGGGGGAACCCTAGCAGGCTCAGAGACTTCAGTCCCGGCCTACTAATGCGATGCTAATGGCCATTTGCATAATTTATTCAGCTCCAAATCTACTTTTGGTTTCTATTTATATCTCCCAGTCTACTGCCTTGCTAGAGTAGCACAGCATAGCAGGCTAGGAGAATTTCCCGCTCTACCAATCCCTTCACAAATTTGGTAAAAAAAAAAAAATGGATAATTGTCTGAAAAAAAGGCTAGTTATTTAAAAAAAAGCGTAGCTCACGAGCAAGGGAGGGCAATTTGAGCCCATGACGTTCAAGAAACGGGTACATTTGAGTCATCGAATATACACCATGCTATATAATAGCAGTGTATATTTGATGAGTCAAATGGTCTGTTTCTGTGCTGCACGTTCTACAGTTCAATAAAGAGCCACAATTTATTCCAAATATAAAAATCACAGTCATGTATAACTGAAGTTCGAATTGTAGGGTAACAAGATTTACCTGAATCAGTGTTTTGCTGGATTCATCCCATCATCTTGGGATCAATTAGGAAAAGTGCACCCTGCTGGTTGTCAAAAGCAGCCAGATGTTAACGAATTTCAGTATTTTCTAATAAATGAGAAGGATCATGCTCCCCATTTTCAAACGCTAGCCATTCCTGCTGAGTGGAATAGATTCAAGCTGCAATGTCAGGTTTCTCTGTGGCTTCATGCAATTCAGCAGAAAGTTGAGGTAAAATTGCTCGGTGTAACTGACAATATCCTGCACATTGCTTACTTGTCCATGAGCTGAAATCAGGCCAATTCTTTGTGAATTAAGTTATAATATATTCAAAAGGCCAGATGCCTTGGTATAATGAGGACAATTGCAAATTTAAAAATTTCATCTTGATGTCCTCACCACCTGTTTTTGGCCCACTGAGATTTTCTGTTTGAAGAGGAGAGAAGGAGAGAGATTGTGGTCCTAACAAATGAACCTTCTTGTGTTATGGACTGGGAATCAGATCAACCTCGCGTAGATTGTGGGCAGAGGATGGAGGATATTGAAGCATCTCCGTTTTGTAGTCAGGATCTAACTTAAACCAAGATGATAATTTTAAATCATCTTGAATATGACCCCATGATGATTTCTTCCATTTTTCACATTTTACTTTCAGAGATAGAACAGGGAACCTGCAGCGACCCTGGAACTCCAGCCCATGGGAGGCGAGAAGGCAATAGATTCCTTCATGGTGACGTTTTGAGATTTGAATGCTTGCCTGCTTTTGAACTTGTTGGCCAAAAGTCTATTACCTGCCAGAAGAATAACCAATGGTCAGCCAAGAAACCAAACTGTGTCTGTAAGTAGTCTGAAACAACCATTGTCTTTCTTTTGTAGTTATTAGAATATCTACTGAATGATGTGTGTGTATGAATAAAATATATGTTCTTGCTTTGTCCTCTATGTGTGTTGGAGATGTAAATTTCAACTTCGTTTTATTCCCTGCCTGCTCCTGACTTCATCTGGAACGTCAGAGGCGAATCTGTATTGTACTCTTCAAGGATGGCAGCTAACTAAAAATGAGCAATTGACCAAAAACATTTGGAATGAGATTTTGTGAAAGGCTAGCTTAATTTTCTGAATACGATGTGTTTGTTTTCTGTTAAGAATTCATCTGGATGTTAAGGTGGATATTATACACAGTGATTTTGGAATCCATTGAATCATTGACTCTGTGCAGTGCAAAAGGAGACCATTTGGCCCATTGTGCTTGTACAGGAACGCTCCCATCCAGTCCCTATCCCTGTAACCCCATACATTTACCCTGCTAATCCCCCTGACAATAAAGATCGATTTAATATGGCCTTTCCACCTAACCTACACATCTTTGGACTGTGGGAGGAAGCTGGACCACCCAGCGGAAACCCACGCAGACATGGGGACAATGTGCAAACTCCACACAGATGGTGACCCAAGCCGGGAATCGAACCGAGGTCCCTGGAGCTATGAGATAGCAGTACTAATGAATCCAAGTGTTATTTTTGTTGTCAATGCGTGAGCTTCCTGGCGAATACATTGGATCCTGTTTGAGATGAATATCTGTCCCTTGCAAAGGTCTTTTTATATGGCTGATAGAGAAATTTGGGCTAAATCTCAGATTCTCTGCCAGAGACTGAAGACATGATTCTCTGATCTCATTTGTGCCCCATTGCAAGTATGAATGGGAATTTGGCATTCCAACCATAATTCCACTCACTTCCAGCAACTCTGGAGCATCCCAGCTATGAAACAAGAATGGTGAGCCTTGGTTGATCTCAGAGCAGGAAGATGGAAAACCTGAGAAGAAAACTGGGAGCCTACAAAATAATATTGCTACTTGTAAGAGGGTTGAACAATGTGCCCTGCGGTATTTCTTTCAGGGTCAACCTGAAGTTAGTTGTTCTCCAAGGCAAACCATTCAGATATTGCAAGGCTTTCATCCATCAAAAGATAACTGAGATACTGAGGGAATTTTTTTTTTGAATTTCAATTGTTCAATATTGCATTCAGTCTTGGTCGCCACACTTGAAGGATAGGAAAGTCTGGGTGAGGATATAGCAGAGATTTACAGAATGGTTCTAAGGATAAGTAACTCAGGCTACAAGGTTTGGTTGGAAAAGTTTGGAAGAAAGGAGATTGAGGGGAGACCTGATAGAGATGTACAAGATTATGACAGGTTTAGACAAGGTAGACAAAGAAAAGCTTATCAGTCTTATTAACTGATGCTACAAAATGGAGGGGAGCCAGTTTTCAGGTTTTGGATAAGTGATGAAGGAGGAATGTAAGGAAGGACTTTGTACTGCAACTAATGTTTATGTTAGACCTAGAACTTCATTTCTCGCAGGGGTTGGAAATGGAAAGATTAATGATTTTGAAAGGATATTGGATGGTATGAGTGAAATAAACTGGTGGGGCTGGGGAAATAGAGTGGGGAATAGGATTGGCTGGATTGCTCTTTGGAGAATCCGCATTGGCACAAAGAAGGGTTGGAGGGGGTAGTTTTCCTGCCTTGCCCTTTTAAAAAGATTTGAGTTGCTGTGTAAATTAAAATATTTCAGAAGCATTGAAGCTACTAGAGACAGGAAAGGACTCAACAAAATGGCTGCAGTGTTGCTGATGCTGATCAGTACGCAATGTTATGTCACCAAGAAATTGATTTCACTCAGGGTGAATGAAAGAAGAATGCCACCTTCAGAGTCAGTGGCAGAAACATAAAGCTTGGAAATCGTAGCAGGCGGGATAGACCTCAGGCAAGATTTTCCAGTTTTGAGGCAAGCGCAGCTAGAAAATCCCACACAACAGACTGAATGGTTTCCCCTTCTTTCTTTCTGAATCTATGGCAATCCAACATCATTAACAATAGATGTCATCCAAAACCTTCTATGCAATGACAACTTTGATACTTGTGGTCTGGATTGGTACATTAGACAATGAAATATGTAAGAGGCAAGCAGTGCAGGAATCTGCCGAGAACGTGACACTTTTAAACAGGCCTTGCTCCAACCCCCATTCCCCACCCCTGTCACACATGATGACTGTCACTTGCAATAGCTCTGTCACATCCCCAGGAATAATGGCATTTTGATCTTCGCATCATAAACGTCTAGAACCATGCTGGTTATAAATCAATCTTGACTTTTCCTTCATGAAATTCCAGGCACATACTATATTGGTGAGCATGGTATATTGTGAAAATTAAGGTAGTTTCCACTGCACTGTATCACTCAGTTCCTGCACAGAGTCTGAAACTGTCTGTACCTGGCAGTTAAAGTAGCTTGATACGAAGTTCAAGATGATTTCAATGTAATGTACTCAAAATGACTACAGTGCCATTTCAATGGCATTTTTAAAAGGATTTAGAAGGAGTTGCTCTGTAATTTATTTCAGAAGCTACTGGAGTTGGAGCCAGGAAAACTTTGGAAAGGTTGCTGTTTTGCCAGTGCTGATCAGTATAAAATATTGTGTCATCAAGAAATTGATATCACTCAGGCAGAATGAAAACTCAGTGCAATCTTAAAAATCAGTGGCAGAGACACAGGACCCGGTGGTATACAAGGGCCAGCTGACTCCATGCTTATTAATGATACTGATGGAGCTTAGTTAAGAGACCTAGCTATGGTTTTTGTTGTATCTGTCTTGGAATGGGACTTGAAACTCAGTATTAAGGTGGAAGACCTTGGAAGAATATAGAATTAGATGGGAGGACGATTATTAGAAGTTGGTGGCAAAGTGGTCATTGAACAAATTAACTAAATGCAGTGATGGTTTGTGGCTGACTAGATAAGTGATATAGGGTTTTGTGGGTGCAAACGAGGGAGTGGAAGCAGGAACAGGGTGTTTATTTTTTCAAGAATAGAAAGAAAAAGGAAGAAGGTTAAGAGGTGGGGATATATCTGTAAAAGAAATAAGGAAATATTTGGAATTGCACCTGTGAGCAATTATAGGTGTCATGGTGGCACAGTGGTTAGTGCCAGAGACCCGGGTTCAATTCCAGCCTTGAGTGACTGTGTAGACTTTAACATTCTCCCCTTGTCTGTGTGGGTTTCGTCCCACACTCCAAAAAATATGCAGGTTAGATTGATTGGCCATGGTAAATTGCGCCTTACTCTCAGGGAGATTAGCAGGGTAAATGCATCGTGTTATGGCGATAGAACCTGGGTTGGATTATGGTTTGTGCAGGCTCAATGGGCTGAATGGCCTCTTTTTCCACTGTAGGGATTCTATGACCTAGGAGGTGGCAAGGTCTTGTGTGATTCCAAGTGTCTTGGTAAATGGTGACAAACATTAATGGACCTGATGAACTTTAAAGCCATTTACTCTGCACAGCAGACTCTGAAATGTAACCACTTTGCATGGAGTAGAAAATTGCCGTGACATATTTATTTTTAGTGTTTTTTTTCCCTGCTCAAACATCACTGGCTGCCAGCTGTCATCTCATTTCAGCTGACTGAATATTTCAGTGTACATGACAATAACAATTTTAATCCAATCAATCCTTGGCTTAGCAGTTTGCTATTTAGCAAGTGGCAGCTAAGATCCTCAATTGTTGTATGAAAAATGCACAAGTATTCTCCAAAGTCTCATTATGCATTCATTTAAGTGCCCTTTGTAGTTCAGTATTAAATTACTCTAATATTTTATTCTATTTTCAGTCTCGTGCTTCTTCAATTTTACAACTCCATCTGGTGTTCTGCTATCCCCCAACTACCCAGAGGATTACGGCAACCATATGCATTGTGTATGGCTGATTATTGCAAAGCAGGAAAGCAGGATTCACTTGGCCTTCAATGATTTTGACGTTGAGCCACAGTTTGACTTTGTCTCTGTGAAGGATGGGTTAAACCCTGAGTCGCCCGTCTTGGGAACTTACTCTGGAAATAAAGTCCCTTCTCCCTTGACCAGCAGTGGCCACGTAGCACGGTTAGAATTCTTGACGGATCACTCCACAGCTGCTCGAGGATTTAACATCACTTTCACAAGTAAGTAGGAATCATCCATCTTTTTCCTTCCCTTTCTTTGTCCTCCAGGCGTCTCACTTGAGCACGTTACATGAAAATCGATTGGAGAAATCCATCGCAACAGGTGTGTAAGAATAACAATGTTCATCAAAATGAAGCAATCAGTACTATTGTCCCTCTCAGATGTTGATGAATGGAGTCACTCATTTAAAAAAAAGCAAATACATATACAATATCGCAGCTGAAGTCCTGATATTAATGAGAAGGTGGTAAGAGAGCGAGGAAAGCCAAAAGTGGTCCAAGTACCCACAAGCACAGACCATAGAGGTCTGCTGAATTTAAAGGCAAGGCCCATTACAATTTTTTAGTTTGATTTCCTCTTTGATGGCCAATGAAATTGACAGGCTCTTAGGAAACTCCGATGTTCCACTCCTTATTTTACTTTTGGTAAGGTGGCTTTAAAAAGTGAACGGTAATCGGTGTATTTTACTTGTTTTGCTATCTGTGAGGATACTTCAGTGCAATTGGCTGTTGACCCTGCTTGCTGACTTGATTTGCTGTTGCTGGAGATTCCCATGCCTTGGCACCAAATTCAAATTGATGTCTGGGAAAGGGAAAATCCATCAGCAACTGGGAGGGAAGCAAGCTGCTTGATTGGGTCTGAGGTCAGCCGTCATGCCGGGGGAAAGAAAGAGGTTATGATCAGCTGAAAGGAGGTCAACGAATGCCTGTTAAGGAGCTTTATAAATTCCCCCAGAGCCGATTGTTCCATCTTGTATTTCACTGGTGGTTTGTCTGAACCCTGGAAAATCGCATGGCATCATATAATTGAAATGAAGATCCCTACTTTAGGAGTGAGAGGCTGATTTAAATATTCTCATGAATTGTCTTGTGAAGCAAATGGGAGAAGCTGGTGTGGGTTGTGTTTTTTAAAGATTCATTCAAGAACCACTGTTTTTCTTAAGTTACATTCATGATCTGGACTTAAAATTAAGTAACTCAATCTGGTTAGAGACCAGGCTAAAAACTCCAAAGTATGTAATTCAGTTGGTCTAGACCCCAACCTTTGCACTTGATTTTGACAGTAGGGTGAACATAACGTGTTTTGCTCCAGGTATGATTCCATTTACCCACCGGGAAACTTTTATCAAAACAAATTTTATTGAAGAACACAGTACAATAAAAAACTTTTACCAATTAAAATACATAAACATGGCAAAGCATAATTCTGAATAGTTATCAATCTATGTTCTTCCAATTTAAAACCAGATCCCACAGACATACACCCTTCATCAGAGTTATTCAGCACAAAAAAAAACAAGCATTCTCATGTGGTGCTAAATTTCTAGCCTTTTAACACTTCTGGACAGAGATCAAGACAGCAGTTTCCAGAGAAGTAACAATGCTTCAGAAGTAAGCCTAGTCTCTGGTGGCTCTTAGTCTCCATTAACTCCAGAGGCACTGCGTTCTCCCAACTCAAAAATGGCATCTACCCTTGAATGTTCTGTGTAAGCTAGCTCCACCTACTCATGTAACCCCATCTGTCAATCCCTTAACAAGTCCTACTCTGCAAAACCCCAGGGGATATCTCACCAATAAAAACCCTGCATTTATTCAGATTTAAACAAACGTTGGAGCAATTTAGATCAATTATGTTGTTGCAGCATCAGTACAGATGTCAATTATAGACAGAACGTTAATGACAATGAAATAAAACTGTTTAAACAGTTCCTACACAAAAAACCTGGAAGTTACATTTCTCAACATTTTGCAACTGATCCCAAATTGGTGGGTGTAGCTAACATTGAGAAATAATGCAAACATAATACAACAGAACAGTAGAAGATTGCGCTGGGTAGTTTAATAGAAACTGATTAAGTAGCCAGTTGTCTTTGATTTGGCTCCATTAGAAGATTCTTGAAATTCCTTAATGACCAATCCTTGCTCCCCTTTCTTTCATCATCTACTTCTTGTCCCTCGATGACATCATCCATGAGTATGAGGTTATTTTCCATGTGATATTCACACTCTATCTCTCCACCACACCTCTCAACAAGCCCAACTGTCTCCGATTTCTCAGCTTCTCTGGCATCCAGGCTTGGATTTTGCTTTCACTTGGTGTCAGCTATGGTTCACTTGGCATCACCTTCATCCTTCAGTCACCAGACTCAAGATACAAACCCACTCCTGGGCTATAACACAAAAATCAAAGCTCCCTGTAAAGGGGTAGTGCACTGTCTTAGGTGTTTTTTAAGTGAGACATTAGACCAAGGCCTTATTTGTCTCCTCTGCTAAATATGAAATCCCACCCTGGCCCTATCCCAACCATTAATACTACTAATCCTTCTGACATTATTTTAGTGTGGCCAATCAAGCTAACCCATACATCATTAGACTGTGGAAGGAAACCGGAGCACCTGGAGGAAACTCACGCAAAAACAGGGAAAACGTGCAAACTCCAAACAGTCAGTTACTCGAGGCTGGAATTGAACCCTGGTCCCTGGCACTATGAAGTCGCAGTGCTAACTGCTATGCTGTTGTGCCGCCAAAGACACTCTTCCAACAGAAAATTGGTGCTATCCCCTGGTGTCCTTGCCAATATTTATTCCACAATCACCATCACAAAAGCAGATTGTCTAGTTGCTTTGCATTGTTGTTTGCTGAGTGTAAATTAGCTGTTGTCACTCTTAAACTACAGTAATGACTGTACTTGCAAAGTATTCCATTGATCATGATTCATACAGTGGCTATAAAAAGTGCTATGTAAATGCAACTCTTTATTTTAACCCCTAGCTTGAATGTGGAAGATTCAAGTGATGAAACCAAAATAGAGAAATGAAAAATCACAGCTGCGGTTATGATTTAGGCAGGCTTGTTACTCAGTGATCAGCAGTGTGCTGGACAATGGCAGTGGCCAGTGTAGATACAGGACAGGATTTTCCGATCACGCTTATCCTGAAACTGCAAAGTCCCACCCAAAGTCAATGGACCTTTCTATGGTCCGCCTTTTTCCCACAGCAGTTCGTGTGGCAAGTGGAATGGGAAAATTTGCCCCACAGTCTGAGTGAGAGAACAAAGCAAGGAAACTTATTTGCAGCGTGTGTTTCTGATGTACATATCAAACTGAATTGGATTTCTCCTTCAAAACCTGAAAGAAGCAAATGTGGTTTCCTGTGAAAGGTCTGCCATTTCATGAGAATGATACGTCATGCCATTTAAAAAAAAGATACTGAATAATATTTGCATCAGGCAATGAACAAAATGGCAAATGTCACGAAAATAACATCTCACAAGAGAAGAATGCAACAATGCCACATCTGTGAGAGAGACGCCTTATTAAAATTCTGTGTGGTAATTACAGAATGTACAATAAAATTATTTATTTTCCATACGTGGAGGGTTTCCATAGTTGTGATGAATCTCACTGTGATTTCTTCAGTTTCTCATTGCTATGCGTCAGGCTAGATTTTGTGACAGAATGCCATGGCGTCCATGAGGAAAATTCATCCTGACAGTCACTCAGAGCTGCAGTCGCAGAATGTGGTGTGTTCTTCTTAATTGGGCTGCAATTAAGCCACAAGAGTGTTTATGTCCTTTTTCCAAACTTACTTGCTGTTGGTGCTAACAGCTGATTTTGCAAGTTCAGAAAGCCTCTTCAAAAGGGCAAATCATCCAAACTAAACAGTTTATGCCAATGAAGCTTCCTCTATGGTTTAACGCATAAATGCAGCATGTGTAAAGTTTAAACTTTATTATTTATCAGTGTCACAAGTAGGCTTACGTTAACATTGCAGTGAAGTTACTGTGAGAATCCCCTAGTCGCCACACTGCAGTGCCTGCTGCTTAAGTATGCTGAGAGAGAATTTAACATGGCTAATGCACCCAACCATCATGTCTTTTGGACTGTGGGGAGCACCAGGAGCAAACCCATGCAAACACGTGAAGAACGTGCAGACTCCACTCAGACAGTGGCCCAAGCCGGGAATTGAACCCGGGTCCCTGATGCTGTGAAGCAGCAGTGCTAACCACTGTGCCGCTCTACCGCGTGTGATGTGGTGCTGAGATAAATAGTTAACTGATCTCGGCTTTGGCTCAGTTAACTGATCTCAATAAGAATATTATTACTGGGGTCTGCGCAAGGGGAGAGGGATGATAATTGTACAGTTCCCATTCTAATTGGTGGAAATTGGAACATCCTGTGAGCACAAGAATGGGATCAGTTGTAGAGCCTACCAGGGTTATGTAAGTTGGCAGTAGTCAATTCCTGTAGGCTTATGAGTGAAAAGTGAAGTTACTTCGCCCAACAACCAAATCTTAATAAAATACCCGAACTCTCAGGAAGGTGGTGAAACATGAGTGATAGCAGAGTGAACAACCAGCAAAACACGTACAGGTAAAAGAGTCAGAAAAACTCAACAGATCTGGCAGCCTCTGCAGAGATAGAAAAACAAAGTTAGTGTTTCAGATTGATCAAAGCAATATAATGGTATTGTGAGAATTATCAATAATGTAGAGAAGTGCTGCAGAGTTTGAATCTGAAGCCTGATTAAAACGGAAATAAAGGCTCTAAATAGATCACACTGAAACATCCTGATTCTAATGAGAGATCTGAAATAGATACTAATCAGTCTTGTTCAGTAAGACCTGGGGGAAATGCCATTTTCAGGTGAAGGAGGGTTTGGAGGCTGAAATAGCAGAAATAATAGAACTCAGCCATGCAGGTGTAGTTCTGTCCCCATTTTAAAGTCATATATTTCATCCTTATTTTTATATTTCAATCCTCCATCCATGTTAACATCTTACTTCCAACTCCATGAGTTCTTATCTCACACATCAACATTTTACATGGCATCTTGGCAAATGTCGTGTCAGATCCCAAGCGCTTAATGATTCCTCTTTACCACCCGAGATGCATCTCAAAAAAACCCGAAAAATTTGTCAAAAGGGATTTCTTTTTCATAAAACTCTGTTGACTTTGCCCAACATACGTTGGTCTTTTTAGAGTGTTAGGACTTCCGTAAATATAGTGATCTTAAATTTTTCCAGTGTCTGGTGTCAGGCTTACAAATACTGTTTTCTCTCTCCCTCTATTATTAGCAATGGTACGTTTGATGGGACTATTTTAGAATTTATGAAGGGTTTGAAAATCATAACCAGTGCTTGCATTATCTCTGGAGCAAACTGTTTTAGAACCCGAGGACAGAGGTCATTAGGTTCTGGAGGTTTGCAGCTTCTAGCACTCATGGTTCCTGTAAAACCTTTTGTCTCCTGCTGTTAGTTAATAGCCCAGTTAATAGCTTCAGATAAGAGCATTTCTCTACGCTTTTCTTCCCGACATAATCCTAATGGCCAAGTGGTATTACTGCTAGACTATTAATCCAGCCTAATGTTCTGGGGACTCAGATTCGAATCCCACCATGGCAGGTGGTGGAATTTGAATTTGATAAAATTATTTGGAATTAAAATCTATTGATGACCATGAAACCATGGTCAATTGGCAGAAAAACCCATCTGGTTCATTATTGCCCTTTCGGGAAATAAATCTGCTGTCCTTACCTGGACTGGGCTACATATGACTCCAGAGCCATAGTAATGTGGTTGATTCTGAACAAGGAAAATAGGGATGGGCTTTAAATGCTGGCCAGTTAGTGACACTCATATCCCACAACTGAATAAAAAATGAATTATTAGCCCCATTGTTACCTTCTCTTTCTTTTGTTGAGTTTTAGATCCCAAACTTTGAAGCAAAATAGAGGAAATCAGCTGATTCATGAGTAATCATAGAATCCATAGAGTGAAACGAGAAGCCATTTAGCTTCGGTACCAACAACAACCCAACTCAGACCGTAATCCTGTAGTCCCACACATTTACCCTTCTAATCTTCCTGACGCTAAGGGGAAATTGAGCCTGAATTTTTGAGGGGTTGAAATCTTGGCCAGTTCTTGGGAATTTCCAAAATATGACACTGTCTCAGAGGTTAAAGTAATAGATGATGGAATCTCAAACAAAAAGACATCTCTGTCCACAGATGCTATCAGATTTGCTGAGATTTTCCAACATTTTCTGTCTGAGGTTGCTGACCAGGGTGCTGAATTCAGCAGTTAAACTCTGACTGTTAAATGAGAAAAGAGCAACTATGAACAAAGTCTCACAGGACTATTGTCATCAGCCAATCCTCTCCTCAAGCAAGAGGTATATGAAAAATTATTTGGAACTATGGTATGTTTCTTTTGAAGTTAATATGGAATTAGTTGTGTTATGATCACTTTGCCTTGAGGATCTTTTACTCAAGGATTACTAATTAATCCTGTTCCATTTCACAGAATCTAATGTAGTTTTATTGTCTACTTGTAGGTTCCACAACTTAGTGTTTCAGATAGAAATCCATCTTCCAGACTTGGGCCACTTGATCTGTCCAAAATATATGAAGATTATTCTCATGATTTGCCTTTCTTCACACTCCAAGTTACTTCTTGCTCTATATTTTGCCCAATAATACAACTGCTCTTGTCCCAATGTAACCTCATTAGCTTTCAAAATATATTAACGACGATTCAACATGATACGACTTCAAACAGATCACCCACTAGGGACTGCAATTTCTCCCACTTGTTTCCAGTTAAGCCAATTCCAAAATCGATTAGCTGGGATTTTTCTAAACAAAATGGAATACCCAACAAGTGGGAAAACAGGAGGTTGGGAGGTTTTCCTGCCCGCTTTTTGGATGTACTTAGCTGAACAAATCTCCTATATTCTAAGCTCCACAGAGTGCCTCAGAGAAATTCATGTCAGAAGGCGGGGGCAGGGACTAATCCCACTAAAGAAGCCAACAACATAGTGCTGAGTGGGCGACTGTGCATGCACCAGTGGGGAGATCAGCACATGTGGACTGCACTTCTCCCCTCCCAATTCCTAATTGCTGGCCTCCTGAATTCTTTTGCGGGACCTCCTCAATCACCAACAGACTCCATTGCATCCCCACCACCACCACCCCCCTTCTCAACTGTTGGCTTCCCCAACTCCCCCATCCTGCGAGCCACAACCATCAGCCTCAACTATCTTCTCCTCTCTCCCTATGACCGACGCTGACGTACCCCTGTGGCCATCCCTGATTGCCACCTTCAAGCCCTCCTCTCTACTGATCCCAATGCAGAGTGACAGTGGGTTCTCCCCCCGCTACCATCCCCCAATAGGTCCTGCCCCCTTGGCATTGTCTGGTTCCCTCTTGGCATTATCCAATGGGTGCTGTCTGCCCCTGCCCTCCGAGTGGTTGGGTACCTCAAGGCTTCTGTTCCCATCAGCAGGATGAGCAGTTCTGTTCCCCATTTGGTGGGGAGCAATTATAATCCTCACTAGTGAGGATCTCTCCTGGTGTGGGGGGCATCCATGAGCAGTCTTGGAGACATCTGTCCTTGCCAACATGGCGCTGATGATGCAGGCCATGTAGACATCAGCATTCAGCCATTTGCAAGTCCCGCTAGGCGCGTGCGTGCACCCTCCCCCCCCCCAGCTAACTTTTCCTGGCTCATTGCACTGTTTCAGTCATGTAGTGGAGTGGAAAATCCTGGCCATTGTGTTTTCTTCAATGGGTAAGAGGCAGAAAGTTCACCAACTTTCTTTCTTGCTTTTCCTTGCTGTCTCTTCTTTCTTAAATCAATTTTATTTTACCTTTGTTTTTAACTTTTGTATCTGGTTTGACTCTTAACTTGCCCTCCTCCTCCAACTTTCCGCTGTTTCTTTCTCAATTCTTAAACCTCCTTAATTACAGCGATAAGTCATGGGTCTCTTCATTCATTCATTGACCTTGCAGTCATTAGTAACTTGCACTTCCAGCAAGTTCTGCTGCAATGTATATCCAAGGTTGGAGGAAAATGACATGTACTGTGAGCTGTCCTTCTGTTGCAAGATTTGGCCCAGTATTATTGAACCGACAATGTGTTGTATAGCAGCTGTCATGGCTATGTGTAGCCTGTGACCATAGGCACGCACAGAATGGATCTCAGTAGCAATTTGTTTCTGTGTTATTCACACTCTCTTTGTACAATTGTAATGCAGCAACAGAACCTCCATTAGCTCAAATTCAGTGGGTCACGCTGTCATCCAGTCACTGAAAGCAGGAAAATAATTACCCTGCTCATTTTAGCTGGTGATGGAAGTGAATTCAGCACTGTTACACAGGAACAAATAACAGGTGGCAAAATCTAATTGTACTGGTATGGAACGGCAAACAAAGGAGAAAGGAAAATAAGAGGAAAGGAAAACAAGCATGAATGCAGTTGTCTAAAGCCAGTAAAAGTATTAAATTTAGCTTTTCATAGAAATACCATCAGAATAAAATGCTGAATTTATGCCCGAATATTTTTCTCAAATGATCCTTTCATTAAAGCTGTCAAAAAAAACTGTTTTTTTTACAATTTGGTCGCAGTAGTCTCAGAGTAAAGATGATGACACTAAATTATATGCAACACCTTAAAGGGAAATTACTCCAGGGTGTGAAACGGTTTGTAGGTATGTCACCACTTGCTGTTAATATTATGCTGCAAAAGGAATCACTTCAATGAGAACCAAAGGGCTATTTGGGATTTTATTCCTGCATAAAATGAGAGCAAAAAATCTGCCAAAATGCATGCTTAAAATGTGCAAACTACTCACTAAAAACAAGCACAATTGATCAATATATTGTTGACTCAGTATATGACTTTGTACTGAAAGAACCTATGGGATTTTAAATGCTAATTATGCTGCTGCTTGTTATACATATGCCTATCTTGTTTGAAAGAAACTATTTTTCATTAAAGTGACTGAAAAAGCTAGCAAACTGTTTTGCATGCAGTTGGATGCTCTGGCCACTGGTTGGCTCTCTGGACCCTCTTGCAGTTTTCTGTTTCATTTTCCACATAAATCTGTTTTTTGCATTTGGGTGATATTTGTTCTTAACTAAAATATTATTTCAATGTGGTATCTTTATTTTCCTTTGGAATTTTCTTTTCTTAATTATTTTCATTCTTCCCTCAGGTTAATGTCTCTCCCCTGTTGTTTGATCTGAATGGCAAATCTCCAGTTTGGCTTTAATTTTCCTTGCCCCCTCCTGATGAGTTTCTCTCTGTCTTGACTTTTGGTTAATAGGGGAGGCAGTGACGTTGTGGTATTAGTAATCCAGAAACCCAGGGTAATGCTCTGGGGACCCGAATTCAAATCCCACCGCGGCAGATGGTGAAATTTGAATTCAATAGAAATCTGGAATTAAAAGTCTAATGATGACCCCTTGTCGATTATCGTAAAAACCAAATTGATTAATTAATGCCTTTCAGGGAAGGAAATCTCTTGCCCTTTCCCATCTTATATGTGAGTCCAGATCCACAACAAGGTGGTTGACTCTTAAATGCTCTCAAGAATGAGCAGTAAATGCTAGAACACAGAACATTACAGTACAATACAGTCCCTTTGGCCCTTGATGTTGCACTGACCTGTGAAACCAATCTAAAGCCCATCTAACCTATGCTATTCCGATATCACTCATATGTTTATCCAAGGCCATATGTTTTTCAGAAGACCAGTGATGCCTTCTGAAAGAATAAAACTAAAGAACTTTCATTGGCTTCCTTTTAAAAGGGCAAAAGTTGCTGTTTGGCCATCTTAGTCACCTAGAACATAGAAAAACTACAGCACAAACAGGCTGTTCGATCCATAAGTTGTGCCGATGATATCCATACCTCCTGGGCTTACCTATAACCCTCAATTCTATTAAGTTCCATGTACTCATCCAGAAGTGTCTTGAAAGACCCTATTGAATTTGCTCCACCACCACCGACGGCAGTTGATTCCACTCACCCACCACCTCTGAATGAAAAACCTACCCCTGATATCTCCTCTGTACCTATTCCCCAGCACTTTAAACCTGTGTCCTCTCGTAGCAACCATTCCAGCCCTTGGAAAAATCCCCTAAGAGTCCACCCAATCTATACCTCTCAACATCTTATACACTTCTATCAGGTCACCTCTCATCCTTTGTCTCTCAAAAGAGAAAAGACTGAGCTTCCTCAACCTACCCTCATAAGGCATGCCACCCAATCCATTCTATCTTAGTCACCTCTTCCTCCAAAAGCCACAATGGTGTAATCTCTGCTCATTATCCTTCCTACCTTCATCATTAGTTCTTATAACCTCTTGGTTGCTATTGTGAAAATGTGCTCTTGAACCTCAGGTCCACTGATAAGTTGGCCTCAGTGCAAATGATGAGACCTTCGTGATCGGTTTGGTTGGTTCCAGTTCCCAGTCCCACCAAACATGGGAAGGTAAATCATGTTGCTGTTGCCATGGACACTGCCTGGCCCCTGACCCCCATAATTGTTTTGTTTTGACGTAATGAATTTGTACGCTGTGACATGTTATTCTTCCCTTTTGGAAGTACATCACACAAATTTGCTCTCTGAATTTATTTTTCCATTATGTCATCTCAGAAACAATTGGAACTTTTTCCTCTAACATTGCACAGTCAAGAAATGTGAATTTTGAAAGAAATATGGGAAATGAGGATTTTGATCAATTTTGGGCACACAAGAGAGGAAGGAATGGAAGGATTCTGAATGTAGTTAGATGTAGCAGAGTGGGAGGATGCTCATCTGGAGAATAAATATCAGTTGAGCTGAATGGCCTACCTCAATGACATAAATAATTTCAAATACTTCATAATGTGGTTCAGACCTGAGTCAATTATCCCCTCCATCCCACCCCAATTAGCATTTTCAAGCTTCTTTTCCACCATCTATTGAATGTGCTTTCTCTTCATGTTCTCTTAGGGAATTGGGCATTCCCCAACCACCCACCACTCCCACCCAAGCATATTGTCATGCCTATCCACTCCTCTGCTTATTGTGCTTAACTCTTATAACCACCAGCACTCCTGCAACAATTCCTCCCCCACTTTCCTCCTCTTCTTTCACTTTCTTCTCTTCTTCTGTTCTTCTTGTCTCTCTCTGTCCTTCCCTCTCATCTCACTCCTCTTCTCTGACTCCTCTCCTCTTTGTCCTCCCCTCTTGCCCTCCTTTTTAATTTTTCACTTTCCTGCCTCCTCCTCTCTCTTGCTTCTCAGTTTCCCCTCTCCTTTTCCTCCATCCACACTGAAAATTGTTTTCCACCTTCTCCCTTCCTCCTGTCCTCTCTGTCTCTTTTTCCTTATTTCCCTACCCACACTTTCACCCAGTTATAACAGAGTAATATAATTCCTACAATGCAAAAGGAGGCCATTCAGCCCGTAGAGCCTGCACTGACAATAATGCCATCTAGACCTTGTCCCGTATATTTACCCTGTTAATCCTCCTGACACTAAGGGACAACCAACCTTACCCACATATATTTGGCATGTGGGAGGAAACTGGAGAACCTGGAGGAAACTCACATAATATGCAAATTTTGCATGGACAGTGACCTGAGGCCAGAATGGAACCTGGCTCCATGGTACTGTAAAGTAGTGCTAACCATTGTGCCATTCTTCCTCCTGTGAAGGTCATCTTGATCCGAGATTGCAAAGTGACTTCCTATATCAATTAAGTTTGTGTTTTCGGAACTAATCTACAAACTCATGTGGATTAACTTTGGAACAATTCAGAGGAAAAATCAGTGATGCCCCACAACTCAAATAATAATGGAGGTGTCTGTCCTATCAGTACAGTAGGTCTGATCTCCATTATTCATATGGTTGGTAAGATGAAGAATTTAATAATGAGGATAAAATAATCATAATGAGAGGCCATAAAATTTAAATAAGGAGAAAAGAAAACCACAATGAAGGAAACAAAAAATTAGCAACACAAGAAAATGAGAAAGGTGTTGATTGAATATGGTTTTAGCAGTTCTCCAGAGATTCAAGAACATAACATTAAACATTAAATTAAATTAAACATTAATCAAATACATTTGTGTTCTTGTTCAATTTTGGCAATTTGCATTCCATTAAAATAAAAGTGTACAAGAACAAATGCATCAGAGCAACAAAATAGATGGAACAACAGGCAACTGGGAATAGTCATTGGCATATAAGAATTCACCAAAGGATGGTCAAACATTGATAGAAAAAATAAAATATGACAATAAACCAGCAAGAGATATAAAAGAGCTCCTGTGGGTAAATGAAAAGGAAGAGGTTGTCAAAGACAGGAGAAATTATCATGGGGAATAAGGAAATATCTGAAGCATTCAACAAATTATTTCTCTCTGGCTTACTATTAGAAGGTACTCAAAAAAACAAATCCAAACATTTGGGGAACGAAGGATCTCATGGTATCGGTAAAGAAATGGTATTAGCAAAAACTAGTCAGATCCAAAAGCTGTGACAAATATCCCTCAGTCTGATGACCTGCACCCTAGTATTTAACAAAAAAATGTTGACTACAGCAGTGATGGAAGCATTGGTTTTGATCTTCAGAATTTCTTAGATTCTGGAATGGTCACCATTGACTGAATGGTGGCAGGCATAACCCAAACACTCCAGAAAATGAGAGAGGGAAAATATGACACAGTCTGACATCAGTAGTTGGGAAAATGATAGAATCTATTATTACAGATAACGTAGCAGGGCATTTTGCAAATTTTCACATTTAATGAGCATAGTCAACACAAATTTATGAAAGGGAAATCACATTTCAATACAACAGGGTTGATAAAGGAGAATCAGTAGATTGGATGTATTTGGATTTCAAAATGTATTCAATGATCTGCCGCACAAGATTATAACAGAAAATTGCAATAATATATCAGCGTGAATTAAGGATTGGTTAAGAAATAGAATAAGTTGAATTTTGGAATGGGAAGTTGTAACCAAGATGATATTGCAAAGGACGTTGCTTGGGTTAAGACTATTGGCAATCCATATCAATGACAGACATGAGGACTGAGTGCAATGTATCCAAGTTCGTGGATATTGCAAAGTATGTGAAATTAAGATGAGGAGGATGGAAAGAAATTACACAGTGCTTCTAAACAGGCTGAACATGTGGACAAGAATGTTACGGTTGTTTATGCTGTCGGGATTTACCCACCCGATGCAGTGAACGGAGATTGGACTGGGCGCCAAATTCTCTGATCTTGCTGCAGCGGAAGCATGCCAGTAAGCTCATGCGTCAATGTGGAGAAGAAGTCATCACTTATTAGATCATAGAACCCTATAGTACATAAAGAGGCCCTTTGGCCCATCAAGTCTGCACTGATCACAATCCCACCCAGGCTCTACCACCATACCCCTATATACTACACCAACTAATCCCTCTAACCTATGCATCCCTAGATGTTAAGGGGCAATTTCTGAGCATGGCCAATCAACCTAATCCGCACATCTTTGGATTGTAGGAGGAAACCCACGCAGATATGAGGAGAACATGCAAACTCTACACAGTGACCTGAGCCAGGAATCGAACTCAGGACCCTGGAGCTGTGAAGCAGCAGTGCTAACCACTATTCTATCATGCCCGCATTGGTTGAACAATGGTTCAATTCCCAGCTTGGGTCACTATTTTAAATTCATTCGTGGTACATGGGCGTCACTGGCTGACCAGCATTTATTGTCTGTCCCTAGCTGCCTTTGAGAAAGTGGTGGTGAACTGCCTTTTTGAAGTGCTACGGTCCACATCTGCCTGTTGACTCATAATGCTGCTAGGGAGGGAATTCCAAGATTTTGACCAGTAATTGTGAAGGAACAGCGATATACTTCCAAGTCAGGTTGCTGAGTGGCTTGAGGGGAACTCCAGAGTCTGCACATTCTCCCTGTATCTGTATGGGTTTTCTCCAGGTGCTCCAGTTTCCTCCCACAGTCTGTAAGGTGTGCTGGTTAGATGCATTAGCCGTGTTAAATTCTCCTTCAGTGTACTCGAACAGGTGCCGGAGTGTGGCGTCTCTGGGATTTTCACAGTAACTTCATTGCAGTGTTAATGCACACCTACTTGTGACACAAATAAACTTCTGCTGGATTTTTGGTCCCCTAGTTTTGTTGGCTATTGGGAAAGTATTTAAAGCAGCACAGACAGTGGCTCGCACACCGTACACAGCGGCATAATACATATCCATCGGCTACTTCCTGAACCACTTTAGTGTGGTGGAAAATGTACCCACACTCATAACTGGGCCAACAATTCTGGTTGCTACTCTCTTAAACAGCATTTGACTGCCAGAAAATCACATGCTCTTCCTCATGATAACCAGCTGATCGTGACTAAATTTATCTGTTAACTAAAGGTAAACAATTTTTTACAAAGTAATAAAAAATTTAAACATATCAAGACTTGGAGATCTGCCAAACTCAACTGAGTGCAGCTTATATAAGCATTAGAATTGATCAAAGGACAATCAGAAGTTAGACTGCTGGTAGTAGTAAGGATCAAGACACATCAGAGGGATGCTTTGTTTAGCTTTAAGCCTTACTTATTAATGTCACAAGTAGACTTACATTAACACTGCAGTGAAGTTACTGTGAAAATCCCTAGTTGCCACACTGTAGCGTCTGTTTGGCTACACTGAGAGCGAAATTAGCATGGCCAATGCACCTAAACAGCACATCTTTCAGACTGTGGAAGGAAACCGGAGCACCTGAAGGAAATCCACACAGACGTGGCGAGAATGTGCAGACTCAACACTGACAATGACCCAAGCCAGGAATCGAACACTGGATCTTGGCGCTGTGAGGCAGCAGTGCTATCCACTGTGCCACTTATATAGAAGACCCAATTAATTATTCACATCAGTCTCCACTGATGAAACCTGGAAGCAGATTCCAGATTCTTTCAAACAGAATCAGGAAAATGTAATGTGCCAGTGAAGTTGCTCAGAACACCTGGATTAGTTGGGAAGGAATTTGCAATGATGCTGATGATTTCCTGCTCAGTGTTTTTTAGCACCTCTATAAATACTAAGATTGATGCCACAAGATAGATAATGGAAGTCTATCCAAAAAAAAAAGAATGAGATATGAAGCAAGGAATTATAGGTCCATTAGTCTGATACTGGGGGGTCAGCCAAACACTCAGGACTATTTCATGAGATGCAATCAATTCTCATCTAAACAGCATAGAAACCAGGAGTAATCACTGTGATTTTTAGGAGCAATGGACTATGTCCGACTAATTCACTGGAATCCTTTGAGGAATAATCAAATTACAAAGGGCTGCCCAGTGGATATAATTTATTTGAGTTTTCCAAACAATTCTGATGCTTCAGATGAAGGTGTAGATGATAGAATTGATGGCATATTATTGAATTGAAGTGGAAATCAGGCTGTCTGCAGAAAGCACTGGTTGATAAATGGAGAGGTTTTGCAGATGAATGTGACGTGCCGAGTGCTGGAGCTGTCTGTTCAATTTTCTCTCTCTTTGCACTTTTCATAAATCTATGATTAAGGATAATTTGAGTGATGTTTTATAATTTGCTGTTCAAACTAAGCAACTGAGGTCATGTGATGAATCTAAGAAAGATCAAAAACCTTCCCTGAGACCAATTAAATGGATGAAATAAGGAACAGCAGATGAAATTTCATGTAGGGAAAGGCAAGGTAAAACATGCAATAATACATCAGATGTGTATTGAGTAGATGTGTATTGAGCAAAGATCGGGCTTTGATTGTAGAGTGTTGGATGATCATATGCTGGGCTAGAAATTGCTCCAGTTAAACTTATTTATTGGGTGCAGTGAGTGGTCTGAGAGCTCCAAAATGGCTTCTGTGGCACGAGGTGTTATGATACACACTCAGGCTTTGTCAGAACACAAAAGATATTTATTAACAAGGGAAAACTGTACAGAAGCTGGAGCCTCCACTTGCCCAAGAGCAGCCTACTGAGTGCATGTCTTCTATGTGTTTTCTGCCTTAGGTTGGTCACTCTCTCAGTTGCAATTGATCCGTCAAGCCTGGTGACGACACCACCATCCCCCCTCCCCACCCCTTCTGTTGTCTTGCCCTTAAAGAAACAATCTCCTCAGGTCGATATTGTGGGGTGAATTGTGCTATGTGCCAATTGTGCAGGAATTAGCGCCCATGTTTACATCACAATATTCGTGATACTGAATGATACGTATGTGTGAAGGTATGTACGTACAAGGAGTAAGAATAGTTCATTCAGCCCCTTGAGTCTGCTTCATCATTTAAAAAGATGATAGAATCATAGAACCCTACAGTGCAGATAGAGGTCCTTTGGCCCATCAAGTCTGCACTGACCACAATCCCATGTAGGCTCTACCCCGATATCCCTGTATATTTTACCCACTAATCTCTCTAACCTATGCATCTGAGGACACTAAGGCACAATTTAGCATGGCCACTCAACCTAACCCACACATTTTTGGATTGTGGGAGGAAACTGCAGTACCCAGAGGAAACCCATGCAGACATGAGGAGAATGTGCAAATTCCACACAAACAGTGACCCGAGCCTGGAGCTGTGAAGCAACAGTGCTAATCATTCTGCTACCGTGCTGCCCAACGGTGGTGGATTTGGAATGGGGTGGGATTTTACAACTTTTCTCATCCCGAAACCGTAAAATTCTGCCCACGTTAAATGGACCTCTGCATGGTCCACCCCTCACCTACTCCGATTCCTGTAGCAGGCACAACAGTAAAATTCCAGCCCATAACGCAGCCAATGGTGACCTCATACTACATCCTGCCTACCCCTGACACTTAATCACCTCTTACTCACCAAGAATCTATCCACCCTGCCTTAAAAATATTCAAATACTCTACTTTCACCACCTTTTCAGGGAGAGTTCCAAAAACTCAACCTTCAGAGTGAAAAAAAAACTCCGGTGTCCTGCTAGAACATTTTAATAGTAGCACCCAACATTTTCCCTGTGAGAGATGTTAAGCTAACTGATCTGTATTTTCCTGCTTTATGTCTACTTTCTTTTTTGAAGAATGGAATTCCATTTGCTATCATCCAACCCAATTGGGATCTTCCTCAAATTGCGGAAAATTAAAACCAATGCATCAACCATCTTACAAGACGCTTCTTTTAAAACCTTGGGGTAAAGCCCATCAGGACTCCATGTCTCCAACAATTTACTCAGTAGCACTTCTCTGGTGATTGTAATTTTCCTGGGTTCCTCCATTCTTTCTACTTCCTGACGTATAAGGAGAGCTCAGCACATCAGTGCGAAAGAGAAGGATTGAAGCGTTTGTTACCATCTTCAGTCAGAGGTGCTGAGTGGATGATCCATCCTGACCTCCTGCACAGGTCTCCAGCATCACAAATGAGTCTTCAGCCAAAATGATTCACTCCGTGTGACATCCAGAAGGGGCTGAGCGCACTAGATGCAGAAAGTTATGTGGGCATGAACAACCTCTGTGCTCAATAACATAATTATGCTTCAGATATATTCCATTTCTTAGCCAAGTCCTCCCAGTGCAGCTGCAACACTGGCAGATACTTGACAACAAGAAAAAATGTGCTTTTTTGGGGGGGATGTTTAACTTCCAAATCCACTTAATATTAATTTATTCTTGTGCGATTTTAAGCATTTAGGCAATTCCCCCTCACCCCACCTGGTATCACTCTGCACTGAAAAGTGCAAGCGAGTGCCCCACCTGAACTCTGCGATCAACCTGCAGTCAAGATGACTCCCTGCTTTTCCTTCTGTCACACACACTGAAGGAATAGTAATGTATTATCTCATTACTGCAAAAAGTATTTCATGTTACATCTTTCTTCAGAGCGGTATTTTGGAATTGTGGATTAACCTTTGATAGTCTGTGCTGCAGCAAGAATCAAAATAAAACATTCAATCCTGAAACTGAACTGTGTTTCCCAGGAATGGAAGGTGATGTTCCATTCAGTAGCAGTGGGATTCCCTACTCCCACTGCTATCAATGAGATTTTCCATTGATATCTTCCCATGCTACCGCAAAAACCGACTGGTGAGGATGCACAGCTGGCAAGACTGGGGAATCCCATGAGTGTGAATGACTGGAGAATATAAGTGAAGCAAACTTATAGTTTTCCCCTTGACAATGGTTCTATCCTTCACACAAATTCATGATATTAGAGTGAGGTGTTGTGCTGAAATTGGACCCAGTGCTAGAGTACCAGGATGGTCATGATATAGATGTGCTGGTGTCGGACTGGGGTAAACACAGCAAGAAGTCTCACACATCAGGTTTAAGTCCAACTAGTTTATTTACTATCAAATAAACTGGTTGGATTTAAACCTGGTGTTGTGAGACTTCTTACTCTGTGTAGCAAGATGGCACATGGCATTCGGATTTTTACTTATAGATAATAAAGCAGAGAGATATGAATTTTCACATATAATGCCTCTCAACTCTCCAATCCCATCTCATCATTGGAAGGCAAACACTCCCCACACAGGGAGGGGGAGTTAACCCAATACCAGCCCATGCATACCTCCGAGTGACCAGCTGCCCACCATCTCACTCAGTGCAGAAATTCATGAGCAAAAACATGATAAAAAGATTTGCATTCTTGCATAGTACATTATCATGTCCTCATAATGTCCCAGATTGTGATGAATGACATTGATATCGTACTAACAAGAAATAAGAAGGGAAACATTGATCTGGAGAAAGCAAAATCATGTAGAAAGAGTCTAATCCTTTAATTAACAATCCTCTCAAGAAGGATCTTCATGCTTGTTAAGTGTGATATTGTTATTACTTTGTGTGATATTGTTATTATAAAGATTAATTTCAAAGCCAAGGTCGTCGGACATCAAAAAGCAATGAATAATCTAAAGAACCAATATCAAATGGACAAGTTCTACGTCCTCATCCTCTATGTCATTGGGAACATGACTCTGATTTTTGGCTTAGCTTATATGAATGATAATTCTGAGGATCTCATCAGATAATGTGAGGAGAATGGCAAGATAATTATAGACAATACTAACAAAGGAGATGGCCAATCAGCCGAACTCATAAATGTTTGCTGTCAGAAAGAGAGTTATATTTCAGACTTTGGCCAGAGTCTCATTGATATTGGAATTTGTAATACATAAGCATATCTTGCATGTTTCATAAGTTTATTATCTCAAACCCTCCCCCCCCCAACTCTTAGCTTAGAATATTTTCCCCCTCAACTTCCTTGTTATCCTTCAGCCAATCTCCTTTAATCCATGCCCCTGATGACAACTCTGCCATTGGAAATATGTCCTTACATATTCATTCTCTCAAGGCCCCATCGTTATTTAATGCAATTACATTAAATCTTCTCTCAGCATTCTCTATCTTAAAGGTAACAATCCCAGTCTATCTAATTTTGAAGCTTGACAGAGTAAAATAAAATATAGTAAGTGACAAAAAGGGGAGGGGGAGGGCAAAAGAAGCTTGCAGTTCAGTGAGACATTTTGCAGGCAAAAGAAAAGTGCCACTGGAAAAAAGGCAGTATGAGAAAGCCTTTCTGATTTCTGGGTGGATTCCGATTTGAAAAGGTGAGGCCAGACAGGGCAGCTGTGATGTAAAAAGGAAGTACTTCAGGATTACTGAGGTGAGGAATGATTACAACAACGATGCAGGCTTTGATCTCTCCTGGATCTGTCAGTCAAAAATCTTTTAGCTGCTAACGCACCATTCTTCCTTATGTCAACAAAACCAGCTAATCCCCTCTTTGATGTGGTTTGAGCTATCAATCAAGTGGCTTTCTAAAACTCAGTGGAGCGGAAGGTGATTGTTTCAACAATCCTTGATGGAACAAATGAAACTGGCATCCTATCAATCAAAGTTATCCAAAAAGGCTAGCTGCTGCCCTTCCAAAGTTAAAAAAGGAGCTTCCTCATGAAACTGATAGATTCTTTCAATCAGAACATTTTATAGAGATCAGATACCACATGGAGCTCATGCAATTAACAAGGGCAATCCTGCTGTGATTTTGAATGCTTCTATGGATTCAAGGGGCATGGATTTTAATATGACTAGACCACTTCAAAGGTTTTAGAGAACACAGACAATACTGAAGATTTCTATCTGAATGGTATCTGAAATTGCCACCTCTTCCAGGGTAATCAGGAGAAGTCCAGCAATGAGTCTCAAGGTTAAGCCATTCAGCCCAAGCCCAACCCCCCGTAATATCCAGATATCTTAAGCAAATCTCCTTTGGAAGCAACAGGATGCCTTTGAGCACATTTGGAGGTTGGACTTACTCCTACCCTCTCTCAGTGTCTGCAGTGCCTGGGGCCCCACTTATCAGGATCTGTACGGTTTGGTGCTGTGGAACTTTTGCAGGAGAAACTAGAAGGCCATGGAATCATGCTTTCAGCCCACTAATGATATAACAATGCTTTTAAATCAGTTTACCCATCCAGAATGGGTGAGAACCTGATTTTTACAGCCACAGTGGGAGGTGAGGGCGACTCAGAAGGGAATCAATGCCCAACAGGAATTCCGATTTCATAGAATCCCCACAGCGCAGAAGGAGGCCATTTAGCCCATTGTGTCTGCGCTGACTACAATCCCACTCAAGGCTCTATCCCTATAACACCAAGCATTTCCCTGAGCTAGTCACCCTCACACGAAGGGACAATTTAGCATAGCCAATCCACCTAACCGGCACATCTTGCAGACTGTGGGAAACCAGAGCACCCAGAGGAAACCCATGTCGACATGGAGAGAATGTGCAAACCCCACACTGAAAATGATCCAAGCCAGGCATTGAACTGGAGTCCCTTGCACTGTGAGGCAACCATGCCACTTTGAGATTTGGCCCTCTTGCCCAATTCAGTGGGCATTGGGAATTTCTGGCTGGGGCTAGCAGCCCCGGGAGAATCACCACCGACAGCATTTCCTCAAAATTCATTAAACATGATTAGTCATGTCTCTGCAATCTCTTCCCTAGATTATTTTAAAATATCTGAATGCAATCCAACCAGATCAGAATTGTTTATCCTCTTGAGTTTGCTTTGTTTATTCAGTATATGCTGTTTGCTTTTCATTTTAAATGCACTTATCTCATCATTCAATGTCGTGTCTACATGTTCCTTCTCTCTGATAAGGAAAACAAATACTGAATATATCTGCCATCTCATTATTATGTGTGGTATTTCCCTGTCTATCCCTGATGGTTCTATTCTCATTACAACCATCCTTTTTGATTGCTATTTCAATTGTTTTTGTAAAAACTTTTCACATCTCCTCTTAAACTCTGTTGTTACAAACATAATATGTGCCTCTTCCCTAACCCTCAAATTTTCCCTCATATGCATTGAATCCCACTGGTGTTGAGTTTGTTCTTTTCCCATTCAGTGAAATATGCTTTTTCTGAAATTGTGCTCCTCCCACACGCCCCTCTCCCTCCTCATGCCCCTTCTCCACTCATACATTTTTCTCCAGCCAAACATCCCTTCTCTCCCCTCTCCCCTCTGCCCCTCCCTGCCCCTCCTCTCCCCTCTCCCTCTCCCCTTCCCCCCTCTCCCCTTCCCCCCTCTCCCCTTCCCCTTCCCTCTCCCCCTTCCCCCCTCTCCCTTCCCCCCTCTTCCCCTTCCCCCCTCTTTCCCTTCCCCCCTCTCCCCTTCCCCCTCTCCCCTTCCCTCCCCTCTCTCCCCTCCCCTCCCTCCCCTCCCCTCCACCCTCCCTCCCCCCTCCCCTCCTCCCTCCCCCTCCCCCCTTCCCCCTCCCCCTCCCCTCTCCCCCCCCCTCCCTCCCCCCTCCCCCCTCCCCCTCTCCCCCTCTCCCCCTCCCCCTCCACCCTCCCCCTCTCCCCTCCCCCTCCCCTCCCCTCCCCTCCCCTCCCCTCCTCCCCTCCCCCCTCCCCTCCTCCCCTCCCCTCCCCTCCCCCCCTCCCCTCCCCCTCCCCTCCCTCCCCTCCTCCCCTCCCCTCCTCCCCTTCCCTCACCTCCCCTCCCCTCCCCTCCCCCTCCCCCCTCCTCCCCCTCCCCTCTCCCCTCCCCTCCCTCCCCCTCCCCTCCCCTCCCCTCCCCCCTCCCCTCCTCCTCCCCTCCTCCCCTCCCCTCCTCCCCTCCCCTCCCCTCCCCTCCTCCTCCTCCTCCTCCCCTCCTCCCCTCCCCTCCTCCCCTCCCCTCCTCCCCTCCCCCTCCTCCTCCTCCCCTCCCCTCCCCTCCTCCCCTCCCCTCCCCTCCCTCCCCTCCCACCCTCCTCCCCTCCCCCCCCCCTCCCCCTCTCCCCCCCTCCCCCCTCCCCCCCCTCTCCCCTCCCCTCCCCTCTCCCCCCCCCCCCCCACCCCTCTCCCTTCCCCCCTCTCCCCTTCCCCTCCCCCTTCCCCCATCTCCCCTTCCCCCCTCCCCCTCCCCTCTCCCCTCCCCTCCCCCTCTCCCCTTCCCCCCTCTCCCCTTCCCACCTCTCCCCTTTCCCCCTCTCCCCTTCCCCCCCTCTCCCCTTCCCCCCCTCTCCCCTTCCCCCTCTTTCCCCCTCCCCCCTTCTCCATCTCCCCTTCCCGTCTCCCCCTTCCCCTCTCCCCCACTCCCCTTCCCCTCTCCCCCTCTCCCCCTCCCCCTCTCCCCTCTCCCCTCCCCGTTGTCCCTTTCCCCCCTCTCCCCTCCCGTTGTCCCTTTCCCCCCTCTCCCCTTCCCCCCCCCCTCTCCCCCCCCCTTCCCCCCTCTCCCCCTTCCCCCCTCTCCCCCCCTCCTCCCCCTTCCCCCCTTCCCCCTTCCCCCCCTCTCCCCTTCCCCCTCTCCCCCTTCCCCCCTCTCCCTTCCCCCCTCTCCCCTTCCCCCTCTCCCCTTCCCCCCCTCTCCCCTTCCCCCCCCCCTTCCCCCCTCTCCCCTTCCCCCTTCCCCTTCCCCTCCCCCTTCCCCCTCTCCCCTTCCCCCCCCTCCTCCTCCCCTCCCCCCTCCCCCTCCCCCCCCTCCCCCTTCCCCCCTTCTCCCCCTTTTCCCCCCTCTCCCCCTTCCCCCCCTTCCCCCCCCCCCCCTTCCCCCTCCCCCCCCCCTCCCCTCCCCCCTCCTACCCCCTCTCCCCCCTACCCTCCCTCATCCCCTACCCCCCTCTCCCCTACCCCCCTCTCCCCTACCCCCTCTCCCCTCTCCCCTCCCCCTCTCCCCCCTCTCCCCTTCCCCCCTCTCCCCTTCCCCCCTCTCCCTTCCTCTCTCTACCCCCTCTCCCCCTCCCACCTCTGCTCATCTCCCTCCTCCCTCTTCCCTGCCCCCTCTCTCCCTCCCTCCCTCCTCCTCCTCCCTCCCCTCTCTCCTCCCCTCCCCCCTCTCTCCTCCCTCCCCCCTCTCCTCCCTCCCCTCCCACCCCTCTCCCCTCCCCTCTCCCCTCTCATCTCCCTTTTCCCTCTCATCTCCCCTCTCCCCTCTCATCTCTCCTCTCCCCCTCTCCTCTCCCCCTCCCCTCTCCTCTCCCCCTCCCCCTCTCCTCTCCCCCTCCCCCTTTCCTCTCCCCTCCCCCCTCCCCCCTCCCCTCCCTTCCCCCCCCCTCCCTCCCTTCCCCCTCTCCCCTCCCCTCCCTCCCCCCTCTCCCTTCCCCCCCTCCCTCCCTCCCCTCCCCTCTCCCCTCTTCCCCCTTCCCCCTCTCCCCTCTCCCCTCCCCCCCTCCCTCCCCCTCCCCTCCCCCCCCTCCCCTCCCCTCCCCCTCCCCCCTCCCCTCCCTCTCCCCTCCCCTCTCCTCCCCCCCCCCTCCCCTCTCCCTCCCCTCCCCTCCCGTCTCCCCTCCCCCTCTCCCCTCCCCCTCTCCCCCCCTCTCCCCCTCCCCCCTCCCCCTCCCCTCCTCCCCTCCTCCCTCCCCTCCCCTCCCCCTCCCCCCTCCCCCCCCCCCTCCCCCCCCTCCCCTCCCCCTCCCCCTCCCCCCTCCCCCTCCCCTCCCTCTCCCTCTCCCCCTCCTCCCCTCTCCCCTCCTCCCCCCCTCCCCTCCCCTCCCCTCCTCCCCTCCCCTCCTCCCCCTCCCCTCCCCCCCCTCCCCCTCCCTTCTCCCCTCCCCTCCCCCCCCCCCTCCCCCCTCCCCTCCCCCTCCCCCTCCCTCCCTCCCCTCCTCCCCTCCCCCCCCCCTCCTCCCCTCCCTCTCCCTCTCCCCTCCCCTCCCCCCCCTCCCCCCTCTCCCCCCCCCCCTCCCCTCCGCCACCTCTCACCCCCCCCCCACTCCCTCCCTCCCTCCCCCCCCCCCCCACCCCCTCTTCCCCCCCCACCCCCCCTCCCCTCCCCTCCCCTCCCCCCCCCACCCTCCCCGCACCCCCCTCTTCCCCCTTCCCCCTCCTCCACCCCCCCCTACTCCCCCCTCCCTCCCCATCCCCCCCCCCCATTCACCTCCTTCACCCCTCTACCTCTCCCTCCCTCTCCCTCCCGACTCACCCCTCCCCCCCCAGCCACCTCTATCTCTTCCCTCCTCCCCTTCTACCCCCTCACTCGACACTCTAGTTTCTCTCCCCACACATCCCCCTCTCTCACCTTACTTCCCTCTCTCCCCAGATGAGGATACATTTCTTCCTTTCTATCTCCTCCACTCAGACCTCCAGTTCAGCATCCAGAATCTTTGGAACCTACTTCTGATTCTTCTGTGCATTTCTTTATGTTTTCCCCAATCTGATTCTCCTCAACCATGACTCCCAGCATCTTGCCCAGCCATCAGGTACCTCTCCTTTAAAAGATGCTGTCTGGTTTAAGATACTGCAATCCATTCATGTCCTGGTCAATATTTATCCCTCAAGCAACATCACAGAAAGAGATTACCCGGCAAATTAGCTGCCATGTTTGCCACATTATGACAATCACCAAGTTAATGGACAGTAAAGTGCTTCGTGCTCCTTAAAAATACCAGATAAATGCAAATGTTTATTTTTCTCATGCATTGGACCTTACTGATGAGTCCAACTAATGTCCAGTGTGGTTTACACTGACTGGCCACAGACTCATTTAGATAGACAAGCGTTAATCACACTTTGTGATCTCCGTGTTATTAAGGGATTATTCATTTTCAGCTCCCTGTATATTGTCCATGAGACTGAGCAGATGTTAGCTCCATGAAGCGTTTGAAAAGCGTAATTTGAAATGCTGGTCACCAAAGAATTTACTTGGAAACATGTCCTGAGTGAGTCCACATTTAGAATAAAATGGTCTTTTTCTTTAACTTGTGGGCAGTTGAGAGGTGAGGTGAATTGGGATCTCATGCAGTGGTCTTGAAATCAGCCTTTAAATAGCAGATATTTAAACTCCTGGGCTTCTTCATATGCTGCTTGTTCACATCCAGCTCTTACCTTGTGGAAAACCAATAGGAAAGCAATTGTTGGCTTATGTAGCCATTGGATTGTCCTTCCCATCGGCATGCAGGTTAGTGTGGAAAGAGAGCTCACTGTGTGGAAGAAGCTCCCTGGAGGGAGATAGGTTAGGCAGGGTCAAAGAGCAGCAAAGACCAAAATGATCTTCTCGGGCCTTGCTACTCACAATTCTACAAACAAACATCAGATATTTACCTCTCCATTGCTTCTTCATGCTCAAATCTCTTCACGCCTGCTTCAGCTTAGGGTTAATCCACAAGGCCCCCATTCTCAAGCCTAAGCTAAGGTTCCACTTGCAGTTTGATGACCTAATTCGACCTGATCTTTTTTTTAATGAGGAACTCCTTGTCTTTGGGTCAGTTGTCCATTCAGAAACCTGATAAAAAATTGCAAATTACAGAAACTGGGCAGCTCTTCTGGAGTGATTTCAACTGCTTAGCTGGCTGACTTTTGCTGGGATTAACGACTTCCCTGATGTTTGTATTGGTAAAAGTAAAGTTTATTTATTAGTCACAAGTGAGGCTGACATTAACAGTGTAATGAAATTACTGTGAAATTCCCATAGTTGCCACAGTCCGGCGCCTGTTTGTGTCAATGCATCTAACCAGCACGTCTTTCAGAATGTGGGAGGAAACAGGAGCACTGGAGTAAACCCATGCAGACATGGGGAGAACATGCAAACTCCTCACAGTGACCCAAGCCGGGAATCGAACCCAGATATAAAATACTATTGAACCTTAGCATAAAGTCAAATTATGAGGATTTTAAGAACTTAATGCGGTTTTAAGGAGAGTAAATTGAATTTATTGCGACAATTATTTTTAGGTAACAAATGTCAGTTTTGGTGAGTGTTAACTGCCACATGAATTGTCAAGCTGGTAAAAGGACAATATTAGTAAGCAAGATTAATGATGAAGAGAATACATTTTCCCACAGGAAAGTGTAAGTCTGGCTATGTCCTTCCAACCAAAAATATTTAAAATATAACACAAAAACTGAAAATACTGGGGGACTCGGCAAGTCGGACAGTATCCGTGGAGAGAGAACAAAGCCAATGTTTTGAATCTGGATGACCCTTTGTCAGCTGTGATGAAGGCTCGAAACACTTATGGGCGGCATGTTGGCACTGAGGTTAGCATTGCTGCCTCACAGCGTCAGAGACCCGAGTTTGATTCCTGTCTCAGATCATTGTCTGTTTGGAGATTGCATGTTCTCCCTGTGTCTGCATGGGTTTCTGCATGGTGCTCTGGTTTCCTCCCACAGTCTAAAGATGTGCAGGTTAGGTGGTTTAGCTATGCTAAATTGCCCTTAGTGTCAGCAGGGCTAGTTGAGGTAAATGCATGGGGGATAGGACCTGGGTGGGATTATGATTGGTACATACTCGATGGGCTGAATGGCTTTCTTCTGCATCGTAGGATTCAACGATGCTGTGATTGATTCTTTTTTTTTCCCACAGATGCTTTCAGATCTGCTGAGTTTCCTCAGCGTTTTCTGTTTATATTTTGGATTCCAGCATCCACAGTATATTGTCTCTAAAAATAGATAATTTTTATATAAGTAACTGATGAGTATCTTGTTGGAGTTAGATTGCAGGTTGTATTAATAAGCCGAGTCATTTAATCTATGTGGAAATCTTTGTTTAAAGTGCCCTGTGATCCTGGAGGTAATCATTTTATTATTAAGATAGTAAGAGTTGTTGTATATTGCAGAGCTGTATATTGCAGAGCTAACATATTAGATTTTACACAGGATGACTCCTAGGGATAAAGAAGAAGTCACCTAAAGCTTTTCTCTTTGGTAATTTTTACTATGGTTCCTTTCAGAGGAATTTATATATGAAATTTATGTCCATTGGATATGTATCTTGGTGAGATTGAATTTGACAAGTTGAATGGCCATTTCTATAAACATCCTTATCTCTTCTGCTATTGCTGTGGATTGTTTCGGGATTGATTTGTGAAAGGCTTCAAGGAAATCTCAATTTTCGATAAATTGGTTGAAGTTTTCTCAATATCATTTAACCTGAATATTTCTTTAGTTTGTTTTGTAACTCAGAAGTATAACCTCACGTTGGCAAATGTAAACATACTTCATTAATCACCCACCGTTGTTTGTATTCCTTTAGCATTCCGACACAATGAATGTCCCGACCCCGGAGTACCAGTGAATGGGAGACGATTTGGGGAAAGCCTGCAGCTGGGAAGCACTGTATCATTTTTGTGTGAGGAAGGCTTTCTGAAGACGCATGGATCAGAAACAATCTCCTGTATCCTGAAAGATGGAAACGTGGTCTGGGACAGTGCTGTGCCAAGATGTGAAGGTGACCATTTTAACAGTTATGCTTATGTATTAGTCAGGTACAAGTTTACAAAAGTGGTAATTTTAGTTGGATACATTTTGACATGAGATCTGAGGTTCACAACCAAATAGCGTCCTTCCTAAGCATCATACAGTTGTCATTTTGACAAAGAAAACAATTACTGCATCGTTCAGTAAAAGGTCTCACAATACCAGGTTAAAGTTCAACAGGTTTATTTGGAATCACAAGCTTTTGAAGCACTGTTCTTTCATCAAGTGATGAACGAACAGCACTCCGGAAGCTCATGATTCCAAACAGATCTGTTGGACTTCAACCTGATATTGTAAGAATTCTTACTGCGCCCATCCCAGTCCAGCGCTGGCATCTCCACATCAGAACCACTGTTCAGGATTGAGGCTGAGTAACTTGCAATAAAAGTGAAACTTAAGCCATGTATCAGTTTGGGTTTAAATCCCACTGGGACTGTTGGAGGCTGGAAACAAGATAAGTGTTGGATATTGAGATTTAACATTTGTTCTCACCAGTAATAACAAAAAAAAATCAACATCATTGTTCACATGAATTACTGTGTACATTCCTCAGAAAATATCCTTGCAGTTTGGGAAGCATTGTGATAGAAGAAAAAATGTGATCTCTGTGTCTCATCAACATCACCCATGAATTATATTTTTGTACCTATGGTATTATAATACCTGCTAGTTCATATTAATGATCTGTGCAGTTGAGCTTGGCTTGATGGACCAGTAACAATTTTTAACAGCTGAAGTGAGAAAAAAAATAATAACTTGTGCATGCAACAGAATTCTTCATGTAGTAAAATCTTTTTTTTACAACAAAAGAGCTGTCAGTGGACCAAGAGGAGCTGGCTAATGGAGCATGACTAACTGAGAGTTTGATGAAGTGGAGGATATAGTGTTGTTTAAATTTACAATGCATTGGTACTCGTGCTTTGACAAAAAGATTGAGATCTCAGAGTAGGTTTCTGAACTGTGCTGAAACGTAATGTTATTTAATCAGCACTGGGAAGGCAACTTGAGTATGTACACATGAGACACCACTGCATGTGTTCCTCAAGGTGGTGCCCAGATCCAACAGCTGCTTCAGCAAGACCGTCCTTCCATCAATAGGTCAGAAGTGGAGATGTTCACTGATGGCAGTGCTCAGTACTTATCACTGTGAGTTCTTTAATAAAACAATCTGTGTTGCACACAGCAAGATTTGGGCTGATAAGTGGCAAGCAGCGTTTTTGTTGCTCGAAAACCAGGCAACACAGTGGCATAGTAGTTAGCACTGCTATCTCAGCACCAGGGACTTAGGTTCGATTCACGACTTGGTTGACTGTGTATACAGACCCTAAACCTAACCTTAATGCACATTCTCATTGTGTCTGCATGGGTTTCCTCCGGGGACTCCAGTTCCCTCCCAAAGTCCAAATGTGTGCTGGTTAGGTGCATTGGTCATGCTAAATTCTCCCTCCGTGTAGCCAAACAGGTGCCGGAATGTAGCGACTCGGAGATTTTCACAGTAACTTTGTTGCAGTGTGAATGTAAGCCTATGTGTGACACTAATAAATAAACTTTGAAACTTGAAACACAAACTTGAAACAGGCAAAGACCATTTTCAGCAGAGGTTAACAACCTTTCCTTTATGTTGAAGCACATTGCCATTTTCAAAGCCCCATCATCAATATCCTGGAATTACCAGTGACTGGAATTTTAACTAGCTCAACCACATGAAGACTGGCTAAAAGAGCAGGTCAGAAGCTGGGTTTTCTGTGCTAAGTGACTGGCAACTTGAATCAGCACAGTCTTTCCACCATCTACACTGCACAAGTCAGGAATGTGATAGAATACCCTTCAGTTGCCTGAATGAATGCAGTTTCAATAACATTCAAAAACTTGAGTACAATACAGGACAAAACACCCGATCCTCCACCTTAAGCATTCTTTTTTGACATCTTCTGAATCTGAAACTTCTCCTACCTAGAATAACAAAGGCAGTGGGAGTATGCATATTACCCCTATGTTTGCGTGGGTTTTCTTCCCATGCTCTGGTTTCCACCTGCAGTCCAAAGATGTGCAGTTAGGTGGATTGGTCATGATAAATTGCCCCTTAGTGTCAGGAAGACTAGCTAGGGTAAATGCATGGGGTTATGTAGATAAGGCCTGGGTGGGATTCTGGTGGTGTCAACTCAATGGGTCGAATAACCTCCTTCTGCACTGTTGGGATTCTATGCTTACCACTGCCTAATGTACGTCCAACCACACAATCTCTGGAAATGTATTGCCATTTCTTCCTCATCAATATCGCAAATCTCGGGACTCCTTTCTCAACAGTTTTGTAGGTGTGAACACGACCTTCTTATGGGCAATTCGGGATTGATACTAAATGCTTGTCTTGCTGGTGCAACCAGCATCCCATGAGTAAATTCATTAAATGGGAAAAAAAAACTGCAATCGTAGACTACTTGTTTTCTGCAAGTTGACTGGAATGGAATGATATTAAGCAAATGAGATGCACGTATTTCTGAGCAATCTCCCTCACTGTTCTTTTTGAGTTAAACAACAGAAAATTATAACTCAGATTTTCACTGTAGACAGTTAGTAAAACTAAGTGATTTACCCCTTCTCAAACATTCACAACACATGGATTACTGCTGTTTAAGGAAGCAGCTCACCACCAGAGACTGTGTGCACCTCATTTGCATCTGTTAATGGGATGCAGGGCCCGATCCTGCCCCATGTCAGATTCTTTGCAATGTCAGCCAGAAAACACATCAGAGTGAAACACGCTTGGAATAACGTGGCGTACAGATGTTGGGACACATCTGAACAATGCTTGAGGCTGCCTCCAGAGCCCACAGTCCTTAATCCTGGATTAACACAACAGTAGTGAGTGGGAGGTGAATTTGCAGGTAGACCTTCCAAATTCAATATCTTGGTGAAGGTCCATCTTCCAGTCTAAGATAGTTCCTGGAGCTCCATCTTCTTTGTCAGGAAGTCCATCTTCCAGTCTGAAACTGCTCCGAGAGATGTTTTCAGGAGGTCTGTCTTTAGGTCAGTGACATTGGACAATGTGATGCCTAGACGTGGTGGCAGAATATGCACCATCCTGTTCTCTGCCACTATTAAATTTGGCGTAAAATACAGAGCATTTTAATGGAGTTGGAAGATTTGGCATGTTCCCCTACCTCCTCTTCCACCTCCACAGTGGGAAACATTCTACATTCTCTCACCACTACGGACTTTGGTCTCAAAATAAGAATTCCGCCCAATATTTCCTGTAAGCTCTGTGGCCATGCCGCTATCCAAAAAATAAAATCACCTGTGTATTCAAAAGAAAAAAATAGAGGAACGTGACTTATATCCACTTGTTACTGATATACATTGGTTTAGAGTAAAGGGAGAATGACTTTCTCCTCTTCCTGTGTTCCTGTATGCAGCCTATTTTGTATATTATTTGAACTGTACAGAAATTAGAATAAATTCCAGAGCTCTTACTGAACCAATTCTGTGTATTATGCCAAGATGTATTTCACTCTGTGTTTGCTTCCCGATAGCACCATGTGGAGGTCACCTAACTGCTCCAACTGGAATGATACTATCTCCAGGCTGGCCAGGATTTTACAAGGATGCACTGAACTGTGTGTGGTTAATCGAAGCTCAACCTGGATATCCCATCAAAATAACCTTTGACAGGTACTTGCTTATGTTCCAATTCTTGGCTGAAGATCACGCCGGAATGCATTCAGCGTGTGGTGTGTTACGCCAGAGTAGTCAACAGAACTAAGAATAGAGAGGCCTGAGCTAATAATCCTCACAATATCATTTCAAATTCATAAATGGCAACTCAAAGGGGGAAATTCTCTGGCTGTTCACGTCAGCGGGATTCTCTGGTTCTGCCGACAGCACACTCCCGTCCATAAGTTCTGGGGTGACATCAGTGGAAAATGGAGAATCCCATGACCACTGAACTGGGAAACTTGTGGTTGGGAGGCTGGAGAATTCGTCCATAGAATTTGAATTAAAAAATTCGGACATTAAAAAGCTGAGATCAGCAAAAATAACTATCATGGATATCATAGAATCCTATAGGACAGAAGGAGGCCATTCAACCCATCGATCACAATTCCACCCAGACCCTATTCCCGTAACTCCACATATTTAACCTGCTAATGTCCTGACACTACAATCAAGTTAGCATGGCCAATCCACCAAACCTGCACATCTTTGTACTGTAGGAGGAAACCGGTGCACCTGGAGGAAACCCACGCAGACACGAGGAAAATATGCAAAATCCACACACACAGTGACCCAAGGCCAGAATTGAACTTGAGTACCTGGCGCTGTGAGGCAACAATGCTAACCACTGTGCCATCGTGCTGCCTCATGACGATGACTATTGTCATAAAAACCTGAATAATGTATTATGCCCTTTAGGGATAAAAGCTGTTTAATTTATGCACTGTGGCCTACATGCAACTCCAGTTCTACATCAATATGGTGTGATTCCTAACTGTGATGAGCTTTGCAAGCCAACATGATCCATGCATTGAGAAGCGAACAATAAATGCCAGCTACACTTTCATCCCTGAGAATTAATCTATAGAGAGTGCTATCTACAAACTTCATTTGTCATTTTTATTGACACAGCTTCAGTGATTAGAACCATGTCCATAAAATGCTAATATAGTGTCTCAATGCAAGCAATGATTTTCCCGTGAAAAGTGAAGCTTTGGTAATGAAGGATTTACAGGGAAATCAGACTCTATTTATTCAGTCATTGAACTTCAGTGATCATTGCTGAAAGGCAAATCAAAGAGTTTGCAGTCATATTGGATCTTTCAGGCTCTGTGATTGTCATCTTGATCATATTCATGCTTATGTTCTCGCTGTGTTAAATGGGGTTGCAGATTAATTTTCACAGACTCTTCCCTGCAAGTGCCGTATTCAATCCTCTAATACATTAGTTTCAGGTTAATTAAGTGGTAAAGTTGTAAGAATATTTTGGTGCCTTTAGAAAGAGAAATCGAGTTGAGAGACAGAAAGTCGTATGTGGGTAGAGAATGGAAATCGATTTGGGCGTTACTGCATGGGGTTCACTGTACAATGACACCACACACCAGAAAGGATACTTGCATAGGTCCAACACCAAGCCAGGTATGTGAAAGAGTTTTTAAACAAGAGCCTCTTCTCTGCAGAAAAGGCTTTACAATGATTTTCAACATAAAGCTAAAAGCAAAATACTGCCAATGTTGGAATCTGAAACAGATACAGAAAATGTTGGAAAATCTCAGCAGCTCTGACAACATCCGTGGAGAGAAAACTGTTATGTGTTGCGTTCATCTTGCTAGAACGTATCAAATCATTGATACTCTTTCACTACTACAGCTGCATATGTGGCCCACTCATTTCTTCCAATATCTCCATCCCTGCCTTTTTCCTCCAGCAAACCAGATTTCTTCTCCATTCTGGAAAGAAAAGGCCTTCCCTCCGAGCCCTTTCTGCTTGGAGGACTATCTCCTGGAAGGTTCAGAAAACCTTAACATCACCCTTGCTCTATCTCCAACTATTTCCCAATCCCTTTACTTGTCTTTTTAGTTTCCTCCAGGGTCCAATGCATTAGAGCTGCTAAGGGCTGCTTTTGAAAGATGATGCCAGTCTAGCCTGAGTTACGTAATGGACTGGCTCCAATGTCTGCCAATCTTTCATTGGAATAACCCCAACAATAAGGGGTGTGGCAACAATAGGAGGAGCATGGTGGTACAGTAGTAAGCCTTTTCGCAGCACCAGGGACTCAGGTTCAATTCCGGCCTCGGGTCAGTGTCTGTGTGGAGTTTACACATTCCCCTTGTGTCTATGTGGGTTTCCTCCGGGTGCTCTGGTTTTCTTCAACAATCCAAAGATATGCGGCTTAGGTTGATTGGCTATGCTATATTAACCTTAGTGTCAGAGGATTAGAAGGATAAATATGAAGGATTAAAAAAAGGTCTTAGTGGGATTGTGATCAGTGCATACTTAATGGGCTCCTGCACTATTCTGTTCTATGAATATTGTGGTTCCACTTCCTTCACCTGCTTTAGGTCCTGCTGCCACTGTTGGTAAAATCCTGGTTTTCAATTTAAAGTGGATTTCCTCCATCTTTGACCCTTTCCCAATTTCCTGATTATGAGGTTGCACAAAGATTTGCCTCAAGGCCAATGTTGGGAGTGTTCAGACTGACCTCTCTGCTGATTCTCATTCCCTCTATTTTTGCGAACGGAAATATTTCATTGGTAAAGTTGTACCATTACCATCATTAGAGGAGTAACCAAATCACTAAACATTAAAACGTACTACCGTGGCAACACTACCCATTCAAAGCAAACATTTATTGCCATGTGCGTCATTATTCACTTTACATAATATATTATGTAGTAAATTACTTCGCGCTCTTGCAATAATATAAAGGCAAAATACTGCAGGTGCTGCAATCTGAAAGAAAAACAGAAAATGCTGGAAAAACTCAACAGGTCTGACAGCATCTCTGGAGAGAGAATGGAGTCAAAGTTCCAAGTCAGAATGGCCCTTCATTAGAGTTAAAGACAAAGAAAGTCAAACAAGACTTATACAATGGGAGGAAGGGGGAATGGGGAGACGGGTTGGTGGGAGCGCAGTGGAGAACAATAATTGGTCAAAGGGAAGGTAAATGGTGATGATAAAAGCTGAGAAAGGTGCTCAGAGTGTCCATCGGGATGTGTGAATGGCAGAACAAAGATTATGAGAGTACAATCTGAGGAATGTTTGCCCTGCAGGTGGGTGAGGGGAGGTGGGTAGGAGGTGTTGGAAAACAAGGCACTCTTGCAAGTATTTACCTGATATAACTTACTTAATGAGACATAATTCTGATATGGGCCATGGGCTGGATTGAAGCCTACTTTGCCAGCATTCCCTCCTGAAGTCTAAAATTTAAGTTTTGTGATTGCCCATTACACTTGCTTGCAAATATATGTTACAGCATTGCAGTGTTAAATCTCAAGACTGTAATATCAGCCAGTAATGATGTGTTCTCTTTTCTCTGCAATCACTCAAATTGCTTCCTGAGATGAAGAAAAACTCTCAATAGTTGAAATTTCTGATGTCAAATACATTTTAAACAAAATAATGCATCAATATCAGATTGCACAATAACACAATTACATTTGTTAGTAGAATCAGTGCCTTTTAATAATTTCATCTGCTCTAAAGAACTGAGTTTGGAATTTATATTTCTGTTCAGAGATACGTTTCTGTTAGCTGAATGCAGATTGTGTAGTCTGAGTTGTTTGTAGTGTACCCGTTTTCCAAAGATGCAACAGTATTTTTCCATCAAATTAACTGTTTGAAGATGTTTCTCTTCTACTAGTCTTTTTTCTTTCTCATTTGTTTCTCAAAATCAATCGATGAAATGGTAAAAGACAAATTGCAAAACTTTAGTAATGGTGGAGGTTATTGAGCTATTTCTTAGAGTCATGTGCATGTGTGAAAGGTGAAAGAAGAGAGCAGGGTGAAAAGATGTGGAAAGCTTGGAGGATTGCACTCAGTTCTTTGTGTACTCGGTTGAAGAAGAGAAAGTGTTATCCTCATCCTAATTTGAGTTAGTTTATCTTTGAATCTTGAAGCTATCAGAAACACACCATTCTCTGTATTTTGTTGATGGGAAACCATGGATTCTGTCCATTCACTTCACTGTCTGCTCCCTTTGTTGCCTCTCAGGTTTATTCTTCCTCTTTTTGGCTTGCAACAAATATCTACCCTTTTCTAAAATGAATGTCTGACCCTCTTCAATGGGCAGGATTTCCCAACAACACTCGCCCCGAAACCGGAAAATTCCAACCAAGGTCAATGGACCTTTCCATGGTCTGTCCCTCACCCACTACAATTCCTGTGGAGGGTGGAACAGGAAGATTCGCCCCAATGTTTCTCATTGTCATTTCTGGCCAGCTGTTTTCATTTGAATGCTATTATGTCTAATTTTAAATGCGAGTCTTCAAGTGTTTGTCACGCATTAACAGCCGGCTCTAACAGGAATTCACAAAATGTATTGCCTAACACCTCTTAAATCAATGGAAACAAGGACATTTATTTTAAAAGCTGAGATATTTAATCTTCCAATAAATTATGCAAATGTCCTTTGTTCTGTTCTGTTCCCACAGCCAGCAGTTCACTGGAATTTAAAGCAGCAAAAGAAATGCTTTAACTTTCAGTCCATTTAAATTATAATAAATGTCCCATAAACATGCTCAAAGCCATTAAATTATATATGCTATACTTGTTATAAAATGCCATATTTTTTCATTGCATGGAAACGTTTCCTCCCCACTGGCATACAACAAAAAAAATTGCTCATGGTGTTATATTATGACCAATTGAGAGTCTTCCTAATCACATCATGTCAAATATTCTGTAAGAGTAGACATCTCTGGTCTTTAAGTCTCTTGTATTGATTTCATAAGGTGAAATATTTGATATTTCTTGCTGTTGGATCTTAGTCAGGAAGAGGAAAGCGAAGCTGTAGGACCACCTTTGGCCCTGCACTCAATGTATAAGTCAAGTGTTGCTGAGCTCATTTGTATCCAACGCTGATTGGGATTTTTGCTTTTTAAGATGTACTGTTTCAACAACAGAATTAGTTATGAAGGACATATCAATGCTTTGCCCTAGCACAGCTATGAAGAATATAGAGTTATAGAGGCTTACAGCATGGGAACGGGCCCTTTGGCTTAATTTGTCCATGCTGCTCAGTTTTTACCATTAGTTTCAATTGTTTGTATTTGTTTCCGTTGATTTAAGAGGTGTTAGGCATTACATTTTGTGAATTCCTGTAGAGCCGGTTGTTAATGCTTAACGAAGACTTGAAGACTCGCATTTAAAATTAGACATAATAGCATTCAAATCAAAACAGCTGGCCAGAAATGACAATGAGAAACATTGGGCTGAATCTTCCTGTTCCACCCTCCACAGGAATTGTAGTGGATGAGGAACAGACCATGGAAGGGTCCGTTGACCTTGAGCGGAATTTTCCGGTTTTGGGGCGAGTGTGGTTAGAAAATCCTGCCCATTGAAGAGGATAGGACATTCATGTTAGAAAAGGGTAGATATTTTGTTGCAAGCCAAAGAAAGGAAGAATAAGCTCTCTATGCCAATCTGATCCATGTAACTATCTAAATGCCTTTTAAAAGACAAAATTGTACCCACCTCTACTACTACTTCTGACAGCTCATTCCAGACATTGATCACCCTCTGTGTGAAAAAACTGCTCTTCTGGGCTCTTTTGTATCTCTCCCCTCTCGCCTTAAACCTATGCCCCCTAGGTTTAGACTGCCCAACCTTTGGGAAAAGATGTCAATTATCTACCTCATCTATACCCCTCATTATTTTATAGACCTCTATACGATTACCCTGAAGCCTTCTACACTCCAGAGAAAAATGTTCCAATCTATCCAGCCTTTCCTTATAATCAAACCATCAAGTCTCAGTAACATCCTAGTAAATCTCTTCTGCACTCTTTCCAGTTTATTAATATCCTTGTACATAGTGTTCCAAGTGTGGCCTTACCAATGCCTCCTACAACTTCAACAAGAGGTCCCAATTCATGTATTTAATGTTCTGACCAATGAAACAAAGCAGGTCAAATGTCTTCTTTACTACTCTATCCACTTTCAAGGACTATGAACCTGTATCCCTCGATCTCTTTGTTCTACAACTTTCTCCAACACCTTTCATGAATTGAATAAGTTCTGCTGTGGTTCAATCTATCAAAATGCATTTATCTGAAGTGAATTCCATTTGCCATTCATCAGCCCAATAGTCCAATTGATCAAGATCCCATTGCAATCCTAGATAACTTTCTTCACTGTCCACTATGCCACCAATCTTGATGTCATCTGCAAACTTACTAATCATGACTCCTATATTCTCATCCAAATCATTAATATAAATGACAAATAACAGTAGCCCCAGCACTGATCCGTGAGGCACACTGATGGTCACAAGCCCCCATTTTGAAAAAAAAATCCTCTACAAGCACACTCTGTCTTTTGTCATCAAGCCAATTTTGTATCCAGCTGGCTACCTCAGCTGGATCCCATAAGATTTAACCTTGTGCAGCAACCTAACATGCAGTACTTTGCCGAAGGCCTTGCCAAGTCCATAGAGACAATGTTGACTGCACTGCCCTCTTCTACCCTTTTGGTACCCCTTCAAAAAAACTCAATCATATTTGTGAGACAGGATTTTCCACCCTCAAAGCCATGCTGACTGACAGTAATCAGTCCTTATCACTCTAATATGATGAAAATTTTTAATGAAAAGCATAAGGAAACAGAGATAGAAAATTGCTATCAAATGTTATGTGAGAACTCCATGTGTACTTAATTGGGGACAGGCAAAAGTTAATCATGCTGTTATGAAATATCCTTAAACTTATTGGTTTTGTTTATGTACTCATTCCGTGTCAGTAATGCACAGTTTAAAAATATATAAGTTGTTACTATATAATTATGTAAGTCGGCAATTGTAGTGGGTGGGATAAGACCATACAAAAGTCCATTGATCCAGGGTGGGGTTTTCCAGTCTTGGGGTGAGCATGGTCAAAAAATCACCCCCTCCCCAATGCAACACGTTTTGCAACAATAGAGATAGCCTGCCATTGGCTGTGGGCAGGATCTTCCAGTCTCACCATTGTCAATGAGGTTTCTCATTGTTCGCACCGTCCATTTGGGAACACATGTAGAGGGATTGCCATCAGCAGAAACAGGAAGATCCCAACAGTGGGAATATGTGGAAAAGCCTGCCCGCCCGTCATATGTGCACAAAGATGATTGCAATCTTTTATATATTTGTGGGACATGAGTGTCGCTTGGTGGCCAGCATTTATTGCCCATCCCTGGTTACCCTTAACTAAGTGCTTCTTTGGCCATTTTCAAAGGGTGTTTCAGAGTTAACCACATTGCTGTAACTCTGGAGTCACATGTTGGCCAGGCCAGATAAGGATGGCAGATTTCTTTCCCTAAAGGACATTAGTGAACCAGATGGGTTTTTATGACAATCATGGTCATTACTGATTCTTAATTCCAAACATCTTTATTGAATTCAAAATCCACTACCTGCCACGACAGGTTTGAAACCCGGATGAAATCTGGATTAATTGTCTAGCGATAATAACACCAGGCCATTGCCTTCCCAAAAACTATATTTCAGACTCTGATAACCATTTGTTCTCCCTTTCAGATTTAAAACTGAAGTAAACTATGACACTTTGGAAGTCCGAGATGGAAAATCCTACTCTTCACCACTGATAGGCCTCTACCATGGTACTCAAGTGCCTCAGTTTCTGATCAGCACCAGCAACTTTCTTTACCTCCTCTTCTCGACTGACAAAAGCCATTCGGATGTTGGGTTCCAAATTCGATATGAAAGTAAGTCACAAGATATTAATGAGACTTGGCCTGAAATGTTTTTTCTCATATCGCCATTACTTCTTTTGCCAGTTACCTTATATCTGTGTCCTCTGGTTCTCAATCCATCTACTAATGGGAACAGATTTTCTGATCTATTCTGTCCAAACCCATTGTGATTTCAAATATCTCCTTCAAATCTTCCTTTCTCTTATCTTCCTTTCTCCAAAGAGCACAATTCTAATTTCTTCAAGGAGAACAGTTAGAATTTCTCCAATATTTGTATATAACCAAAGCCTTTGATCACTGGAACCATTCTAGTGAGTCTTTTCTGCATCCTCACTAATGCCTTTTCATTCTTTCCGTGGTAGCAGAAGTGGCCCACCATTGTTCAGCAATGGGATCTTCTTGAATGCAATACTCTAGTTGATGCCAAACCAGGATTTTATAAGTCTAACGTAACTTAATTGCTTTGTGTTCTATACCCCTGTTGATAAAGCCCAGGATATTGCATGCTTATTAACAGCTCTCTCAACCTGTCCTGTCACCTTCAATTAATTATGTAGATATATGCCCAGGTCCCTCTGCTTCTAAGTTTAAAGTCTATTTATTGGTGTCACAAGAAAGCTTACATTAACACTGCAATGAAGTCAGTGTGAAAATCCATTAGCCGCCAAACTCTCGCCAATGTACATAATCAGCACATCTTTTAGACTGTGGGAGAAAATCAGAGCATCCAGAGGAAACCTATACAGACACAGGGAGAACATAAGAAATAGGAGCAGGACTGGGCCATCTAGCCCTTCAAGCCTGCCCCGCCATTCAATAAGATCATGGCTGATCTGAATGGATCAGTTCCAATTTCCCGCCTTCTCCCCATGACCCTTAATTCCCTTGTCTATCAGAAATCTATCTATCCGTGACTTAAATATATTTAAAGAGGTAGCCTTCACCATTTTAATGGGCGGAGAATTTCAGAGATTCACCACCCTTTGAGTGAAGAAGTTCCTCCTCAACTTGGTTCTAAACTGCAGTCCCCCCCCACCCCCCCTTATTTTGAGGCTGTGCCCTCTGGTTCTGGTTTTCTTTCGAAGTAGAAAGAATCTCTCTACCTCTACCCTATCTATTCCCTTCATTATCTTATCTGTCTCAAAAAGATCCCCCCTCAGCCTTCTAAACTCGACAAGTACAGGCCCAGTCTATTTAATATCTCCTCATAAGCTGACCCCCTCATCTCCAATATCAGCCTGGTGAACCTTCTCTGTGCTCCTCCAAGGCCAATATACCCTTACATAAATAAGGGGACCAAAACTGCATTCCAGTTTTGACCTTACTAGTGCCTTGTACAGTTGCAGTAAGACGTCCCTGCCTTTATATTCTATCCCCCGGCGATAAAGGCCTTCTTGATCACGTGCTGCACCTGCAGACTGAGTTTTTGCAGTTTGTGCAAAAGGACCCCCCCCCCCCCGTCCCTCTGCACAGTAGCATGCTGCAGCTTTTCACCCTTTCAAAAATATTCCTTCCTACTATTATTTTTACCAAAGTGGATAACCTCACATTTGCTAATGTTATACTCCATCTGCCAGGTCCTCGCCCACTCACTCAGGCTATCCAGATCTTTCTGCAGACTTTCCATGTCTTCCATGCAATTCACTTTTCCACTCACCTTCTTGTCATCAGCAAATTTTGTTACCCTACACTCAGCCCTTTCCTCCAGAATGTGTAGACTCCAAACACAGAGTGAGCCAAGTTGGGTCCCTGCCGCTGTGGTGCAGCAGTAATAACCACTGTGCCACCATCAGTTTGCTGTGATTAGTTAAAATTTGTCCATATCTCCTTTGGTCTGACCTATTCCCAGTTTTATATTCTGCAGTTGTATCGGGCATTGGTGAGGTCACATCTGGAGTGTTGTATGCAGTTTTGGTGTCCTTATCTGAGGAAAGATGTCCTTGCTATAGAGGGAGTACAGCAAAGGTTTACCAGACTGATCGCTGGGAAGGCAGGTCTGTCATATGAGGAGAAACTAGTTAGGGTTCTATTCACTGGAGTTTAGAAGAGCGAAAGGGAACCTCATAAAAACTTATAAAATTCAAACAGAGTTAGACTGGGTAGATTCAGAAAGAATGTTCCCAATGGTGGGGGAGTCCAGTACTATGTGTCATAATTTAAGGATAAGGGCTAAACCTTTTAGAACTGAGTGAGGAGAAGTTTCTTCACCCAGAGGGTGAATCACTACCGAATGTAGTTGAGACCAAAATGTTGTCCGATTTCAAAAAGAAATTAGATATAGCTCTATTAGATATAGTTCTATTAGATATAGCTCTTGGGATTAAATCAAGGGATATGGGTGGAAGAGCAATTGGGATATTGAATTCAATGATCGTCCATGATCAAAATGAATGGCGGAGCAGGCTTGAAGGGCCAAATGACCTACTCCTGCTTTTAGTTTCTATGATGGAGAGAGATTCAGCTGGGGCTTTCAAAGGGGAATTGGGTAAACACTTAAATAATTAAGCTATTACACCAACAGTAAAATAATTGCGGGGTTACGTGAATGGACTCGGGGAGTGGAACTAGCAGAGTTGTTCATGCAGAGGTATGAGACGGACACATCAGTTTGAGTGGCCTCCTTATGTGCTGCAAGCAGACTACGATTTGTGAGCAGCCCTGCTCATTACCTAGTCTTTCCAGTTATAGTGCTCCAAGAGACATGCAGCAGCTTTCTAACGTGTTCTCTCTGCAGCTGTCACCCTTGGCACCAGGGTGGCTGTTGTGATTGCATACATTATATAACAAGGGTGGTTATATTGTTTGTCCTTATTACTCTCATTTTTGCAAGGCAGTTCGTCTAATGTGCATTATCAGATTTCATAATTTTGCAATCATAATCATAATTCCAGTGACCAAATCTTTTTGTTCACTTTTGAGTGACAAAAGTCTAAAGACTAAAATGAACAGCACTACTTAATGGAACAATAAAATTAAGCACACAAATAGCAAAAGAATATTCTCTGGAGTAATGTGTGAATTTGACTTCTTTTCAGTTTTTTAAATTCTGCTTTCTAATAAGGACCTTGATAAACTGGTATCTTATATTCTTTGCTCAATTTTTTTAACTTTATTTCTTAATGTCCCAGATAGGTTTAAATGAGCCTTGCAAATTAAGTTACTGTGTAATCACCACAATCTGGTTCCTGTTCAGATGCACTGGGGGAGAATTTAGTATAGCCAATGCACAAGCTCATGGAACACACTCCAGAATTATAGAACATTTCTCTTCTTTCCAACTTGGAGCTGAACTAGGGACAGTACTACTCCAGCTCTACAGTACTATGGTGTGATGAAATCTCTGAGTGGGATTTTCCCCCCAATTGGTTGTGTGTTCCGCAGTGGCAGAGGTGGCCTGTCATTGTTTCGCAGTGGGATCTTCTGGTCCGATGATTTCTTCATCGGAACTGAATTTCAGAAAGACAGAACTATTTTGACATACGACAATAATGTCGTCTCCCCTCGTATTAATCGATAATTAAGTGGAAAATTCTGAAAGACAGTCATGAATAGTTTCAAATGCTGTAGCGAAAAGCGCTCTGTTGAATGATGATTTTGGTTTTATTTTGATTATTTTGGTGCTGACTCCTTTTCATTGAATTATATTCACACCACATGTCATCTTGTTAATTGAACCAAATCAGTAGCCAGATTGGTGGTATCTGTTTCAAAGAGTATAACACTGCCTATTTTAAGTCTGGTTACATTAAACTTTTTTTAATTGTAAACATAATGGGACAAGATTTTGAGTTCCAAGAGTTAACTGAATTAAAGACTTACTGCGAACTGCTGGTATTGAACTCTTTAAATGTACAATATCTTAAGGATCTGTTAATAACAGTTTTATGTTGGTACTGGATTAACTTAAAGTAGAATCTTTCTCCTGCAAATAGGTATGAATAGCATATTTTGGATGGAACAATAACTTACTTTGATGTCATTATCAGTTTTCAACTTAGAATCCTTACATTGCAGAACGAGGTCATTCAGCCCATTGAGCCTGCACTGACTCTCCCACAAAGTATCTCCCACAGGTCCCATTCCCGTAACCCTACATATCCACCTCGCTAATCCTTCTAATTTACACATCTCAGACATTAAGGAGCAATTTAGCCTGGCCAATCAACCTAACCACCACCACTTTTGGAGTGTGGGAGAAAACTGGAGCACCCCGAGGAAACCCGTGCAGAAACGGAGAGAATGGGCGGACTCTGCACAGACAGTCACTCAAGGAATTGAACCTGGGTCCCTGTACCATGAGACAGCAATGCTAACTGCTGTGCCACCCAGATTGTAATAAATACCAGTGTTTTTTTTTAATGATTAGGTTTGTGCACTTTTCAAGACACTGGTGCATGAGCATTTTAATTGCAGATGATGTGAAATTAATTAGACCCTGGTAGCTTTTCAGTAAAGTGCTTTTAATTCAGGTTCACTGATTACATTTTCAGCCGTGAAACTACAGTCTGATTCGTGCTTGGATCCTGGGATTCCTGTCAATGGTCAGCGCAATGGAAATCTCCTGTACATTGGATCTTCAGTGACCTTTAGTTGTGACCCAGGATACACCTTAAGTGATGACGAAGCTCTTGTCTGCGAGCCCAATTACCAGTGGAGTCGTGCTTTGCCCAGCTGTGAAGGTAAAAATCTTATTTTCCCCAGATGCATTGCTGGAATGAAGCAAAAATTAAGAGAGCGCTTCCATGAAAGGCTATGTTTGCCGTTGCCATTCTTAACCAAATGTTAGAGAAGAGGGAAGGAAAATGAACTGAGACGTGTTGCCCCTTGTCATTTTGATTCACCACCTGCTGAGCAGGAAAAGCAGTGATGTTGATGGTAGTCAGTGAGTTACAGAGGAGACTGTTCATTCCCTCTCCCGCTTCCCACTTGATATGCCAACTCACTTATCAGGGTTAGGAGCAGAGAATCAGGGCAACATGGTTGTTAAGAATCTTGAATTCTGGTAATTTTTAACAATCCTTTGTGCGTTACTATTTCTTCCTAAATTCACAGAATTTCTACAGTGCTGAAGGGGGCCTTTTGGCTCATTGAGCCTTCACCAGCAACAATCCCATCTGAGCCCTGATCCCAAAATTCATCTATTTACCCTACTAATTCCCCTGACACAGAAGGGCAATTTAACACTGTGCATTTTTGGACTGTAGTCCAAACCTCACATCTTTGGACTGTAGGAGGAAACCAGAGCACCCAAGGGAAACCCACACAGTCACTTGTGGTATGATAAGAAGTAGTTAGAACCACATTGTGTGTGAGTTCATAAATCTCGGTACTGCTGAACTGAAATCTGAACTGAAAAACTTTCCATGCAGCTTTGACTGAGGACATTTTCCACAGTTCTGGAGCACATCTGTAAACAGCTGTTCATGGTTTTGCCATTAGCAGGGACATGGAAGTACATTTTATTCCATTCTACTGTTTGGGAAACAGTTGCTCCGGTGAGGAGGGAGATACTTAGTAATGTTGATTTATCTTGAAATCTTGTTCTATTCACCATATATGAGCTCTCCCTAAATTGCTCATCAATTAAGTTACTTTTTAATAGTTTTACCACTGATGATTGACCACCTTTTGAGGACCATCTTTCGGGCAGATAATGGCATCGTGGTAATCTCACTGGATCAGTAATCCAGAGGCCCAGACTAATTCTCTGGGGACATGCATTCAAATGCCACCATGGCAGCTGTTGGAATCTTGGTTCAGTTTGTAAATGTGGAATGTGAAACTAGGAATCATAGAAATCCTACAGTGCAGAAAGAGGCCATTCGACCCATCGAAACTACACTGACCACAACCCCACCCAGGCCCTACCCCCATATTCCTACATATTTTGCCTGCTAATTCCTCTAACTTACACATCTCAAGACACTACGGGGCAATTTTAGTATGGCCAATGCACCTAACCCACACATCTTTGGACTGTGGGAGGAAACCGGAGCATCCGGAGGAAACCAATGCAGACACGAGGAGAATGTGCAAACTCCACACAGACAGTGACCCGAGGCTGGAATCGAACCCAGGTCCCTGGAGCTGTGAAGCAGCAGTGCTAACCACTGTGCTACCATGCTGCCGTAGTCACAGTAACCATCACAACTGTCACTGATTGATAGTTGGTTCACTAAAGGAGGGAAATCTGCCATCCTTATCTCATAGGCCGAGATATGATTGCAGACCCATGTTAATGTAGTTGATTCTTAACAAAACTTATGGGCCTTTCAGCCACTCAGTTAAAAGACAGACAATAAACACTGGCCTTGCCAGCAACATCTATCTCCCATGAAAGAATAAAAAAAAACAGTACCTAAGCGTTTAACAAAAAAGAATGAGTAAAGATTTGGACAAATGTATGGTGCAGAAAGTATAATTTGGGATTAATCACTCAGTAATTTTACTTGTATTACCTATTTGAATTTCACACATTGCCACTTTGGGTTCAATCTTGGATAAGTCTGTGTAAGCATGTCTTTTTCATAGGAAGTGTTGCTTTACATGTAAATCAAATGTGGATTGAGATATTACCATAAAACCAAAGCATCACTATAGTACAGAAACAGGCCATTTGGCCCACTGAATCTACATGGATCTCTGAAGGAGCATCTCATGCTCCTGCCCTATCCCCATTTTCCCACACATTTACCATGGTTAATCAACCTAAAATACATATAGATACTAAGGGGTACTTTATCATGATCAAAACTCCCAAACTGCACATGTATGAACTGTAGGAGGACACTGGAGCACCCAGAGAGAAAACACACAGAAATGGGGAGAATGTGCATATTCCATACAGAGAGTCACTCTAGGCTGGAATCGAACTTGAATCCCTGGTGCTGTGAGGCAGCAGTGTCAACCATGGTACCATCGTGAGGCACATTGAGTAAATATAGCAAAGTACACCCTTTACCTTAACATTGTCACTAGTGTGAAGCATTTATAAAGCCTCTGGGCTCTGAATTATGGAATGCACTCACCTTTCTCCATTTTTAGCTTTGTGTGGAGGTTACTTCCGTGGATCAAGTGGAACTATCCTGTCTCCTGGGTTTCCTGATTTTTATCGGAATTCTCTGAATTGCACCTGGACAGTGGAAACATCACATGGCAAAGGTAATATTAATGTATTTGATGTATTCTGTGAAAAGTATTTAGAGATCTTAAAAAAAGCTGCTGTCAATGTTACAAGTCAACATCCTGCAGGAAAGTGAGGTTATAAGTGACTAAATGACATGAATAATCAAACATTTAGCTTGCTTCAGTTGGATTTCTCTGCTGTTTTCTTTTATGTAGTTTTACATCTCCTTTGAAAGAATAGGAAATAAACGTAATTGGGCTACTGAAATCACCAATCATAATTAATAGCTTATTTTGTCAGAACATCGTCCACAGTTATGTTAAAGGAGCTACATTGATAGAAGTTTATCTGTTTGCGGTGTGTGATTGAAAATTTGGCTTGTAAAAGTGACTTTATGTTGAGGCGCTGCACTTTATAATGGATATGCTTCCAGCAATGAAAAGCAATCTTTTCAACTTAAAATGGCCCAATCTGACTGACCCAACTACATTGGTGAGTTAGAAATTCCTGGGTCTTCTGATTCCTGCCAGAATTTATTTCTATTTCAAACTTGAAAGTAAGGAACTGGACACATGCCCATTTAATCTCCCATGAGGCACAACTTTCCTGTCCTCATTTGACTAGCAACAAGGGAGAATAGCACTTGGGGATGGTCTCTGACTGCTATTCCACTCAGACTATTTTATCTTTGGTAACAGTGTAATGAGTGGTTAACAGTTCTATGACACTTCTGTTTTATTGATAATAATTGAATTTTCTTCATTAGATAGGACATTAAAATATTGGATTGAAATTAATGGCCACGTTATGGTGACCATGAAGGACGTGAGGGATCTTCCTGTTGGATGGGGCAGGTCCCGGTGAGAGTGTGCAGTGCATGTGGACAGTATGGGTGTAGTCATACTCTGGGGTACCACCAGCCTCCATATGACACCTGGGGTGCCTTAACAGGAGCAGCATTCTCACCCACTCCCCACAGTCAGAATAACAGAAAGCAATGGATAAAGCCTCATTGTCCATGAAAGGGACAATGTAGCCCAGTCCATCATTCAAACCAGCCTGCCATCCATTGACTCTGTCTATAATTCCCGCTACCTCAGAAAAACAGCCAGCATAATTAAGGGCCCCATGCATCTAGACATAGTCTCCTCTACCTTCTACTGTGCAGAAAAAATACAAAAGTCTGAGCTCACATTCCAACCGACTCGGAAACAGCTTCTTCTCTGCTGCCATCAGACGTTTGAATGGACCTACTCGATATTAAGTTGATCTTTTTGTACAGCGTAGTTATGAATGTAACACTACAGTCTGCATTCTATCCTTTCCTTCTCCCCTATGTATTTAATGAATGATATGCTTTGTCTATATAGTGTTCAAGAACTATATAGTTTTCACTATATCTCAATACATGTGACAGTAATCAAATCAAATCAGATCAAATCAACAAAGACTTAAAAGACCCCCTGCTGATTTCAGTCTTTCACTCCCTGACTTAACTGGATTGAGTAAGAAATTTGACATGCTCATCACTCAGTACGTTTTACATGCTGGTTTCCACCCCACGCTCCCTCCCTCCGCCTCACCCCGCCAAGAGAAATGCTGCCTGTTATGTGCTATGTTCTTTGCCTGCAGCATGTGATGAGTATGTGGCACCTGTCCAGAGGAGTTGTCATTGAAGTACAATCAATGATCACTCCTTGTTATGAAGCAGTTATTGAGCTGACACTGCAAAGCACACACCCCATGGATAATTCACCAGTTTGAAGACAGGAAATCAGTCAGTGCAGCCAATAGCCAACAGATAACAACAATCACTCAATTAAAAGGAGTATTTACCGACAGGATTAGAAAGAAGCAATGTTGTGGAGCAGGCAACGTGCCCTGGAGTGGCAACTATGAAAGACTTCAGGTAAAGTTCAAACTCACAGTAAAAATCTCCAAAAAGCTCCATCCAGCATTACAAATAGCAGCTGACAGCCCCATTAACTCACACTCCAGTGTTCAGTACCACTCATGACTCATTTGATGCTGAAACAAATCATGTTTACATTCAGCAAGTACTGAACAAATTTTAGGCTTAGGTTAATAAGCAGCAAATAATAGAAAAGCTTAAGTTTATTTATTACTCACAAATAGATGATGCGAAAATCCTGTAATATTAAAGCTATGAAAATACCAGCCCATGACTGTCTTCGAGAGAAATCGAACCATCTTCCCTTGACATCGAACAGCTTTATCATTATTGAATTCTCACCACCAATATCCTGAGGGATACCATTGATCAGAAACATTGTTTCATCATTCGTATAAATATTTTGGCTACACAAGCAGGTCAGAGACTGTGCGGTAGGGACAGGGAGGATGATCTTAGTGGCATGCCCCTCCGATCGATTACTAAGGCAAGCCGGTAAGGTTGTGAGGTGTAAAACGGGTTTCACATCCAGTTTCTTGCCTTTTGCAGTACAACTTGTACAGTGAAGGTGGTGTGATTAGCCTTGTGCCCAGTATGAACTTGAGACTGATTTAATATTTCAGTCTTATTTTTCATAGTTTTAGTGAGTGTGGGACAGAATCGCCCAGACTCACTTGCCTTAGCATCCTCACTGGCAAGGATCACGTCTGGTTCCCAGCAACAGGAACCGGTGGGACCAGAGGCTATTGATTGGATGGTCAGGAGCGGGAGGAAGGCAATGCCTGGCACTGCAGCCTGGAATCCTGGCATTGTCAGTCTGGCCCCATGGCAGTGCCTACTGGGCACCAGGCAGTGCCAAGGGGCAAGACCTAAGGGTATAGTTAAAGGAGGGACAGGACTAGCAGCTAAACATTCCAGGATGTTTTTTTAAATGGGAAACAAAGTGGGTGGGGAAGTTGCATTGCTGAGAAGGGAGCACATCACCGCTGTGTTGAGGAAGGACCCGTGGGAGGGACCCTGTGGTGAGGCATTATGGTGGAGCTCAGGAAAAAGGAAGGGTGAAATCACAATGTTGGTAGTTTATATAGACACCCCTCCCCCCAATAGCCCACAAGAGACAGAGGAGCAGATGTGTAGTCATATACTGAAAAGATGCAAAAGAAGCAGGGTCATTGTGGTGTGTGAGTTTAACTTCCCCCAGATTGACTGAGACTCCCTTACAACCAAAGGCTCAGATGGAGAGCAATTTGTTAGATGTGTCCAAGAGAGCTTTTTGATACGGTATATTGACAATCAAACCAGACTTTGTTTTGGGAAATGAGCCAGGCCAGATGATCGATGTTTCAGTGAGGGAGCATTTAGGGCTCAATTCCATAAGATTTTGGGAAGACGTGAATAAGGACAAAATTGGCCCTTGGGTGAGGGCCAATTACATCCAAATTAGACAGGAGCTGGGGAGTGGCTATTTGAGGGCAAATCCACATCTGACATGCGAGGCTTTTAAAGGCCAGTTGATTGAAGTACAGGACAGAACATGTCCTCACAAGAATGAAGGCTAGAAATGGCAGGATTCAGGAACCATGGCTAACAAGGGAAGTTGTGAGCTTAGTCAAAAGGAAAAAGAAGTATACAATAGGTGTAGGCATCTAAAAACAGATGAAGCACTTGAGAAACATAATGGAAGTAGGAAGGAACTTGAACATGGAGCTAGGAGAGCTAAAAGGGGCTGTGAAATGTTTGAGCAAACAGGGTGAAAAAGAATCCCAAGCCTTTTTTCTGTATATGTTCGGAGCAAGAGACTAGCAAGAGAAAGAATGGACCCACTAAAGGACAGTAAAGGGAAGTTATGCGTGTAACCAAAGGACGTGGGTGGGATTCTTAATGAGGACTTTGCACCAGTATTCACCAAGGAGAAGGACATGACAGATGTTGAGTGTTTGTGTGAACACTCTCGAGAATGTCAATATATCGAAGGAGGAAGTATTGAGTATCTTAAATTGCATTAAGGTAGACAAGTCCTGAGGGCCAGATGGGATTTATCCCAGGTTACTATGGGAGACAAGGGAAGAAATAGCTGGGGCCTTAACAGAAATTTTCACATCCTCTATTACAAAGTTCCAAATGACTTAAAATAGCCAATGTTGTTCCCTTGTTTAAAAAAAGCAGAGATAATCCAGAAAATGCTAAGCCAGTGAGCCTGATGTCAGTAGTGGGGAAGCTTTTGGAGAAGATGTGGATGTAATTTACATGAACTTTATTTTAAGGCGTTAGACAAGGTTCCAAATGACATATTGGTAGAAAAACTAAACTCACATGGGATTCAGTGTAGGCTGGCTGGATACAAAATTGGCTTGGTGATAGAAGAGGAGAGTAGCAGTGGAAGTGTTTTTCAAATTGGAGATCTGTAGCTTGTGGAATTTTTCAGGGGTCAATGCTGGGAGCTCTGTTGTTTGCAGTATGTATAAATGATCTGGAAGAAAATGTAAATGGTCTGATTAATAAGTTTACGGATGACGTGAAGATTGGTGGAATTATTGATAGTGCCATGGATTGTCAGAGGACATAGCAGAACATATATACTTGGAGACTTGCCCACCAAAATGGTAGATAGAGTTTAACTTGGACAAATGCGAGGTGATGCATTTTGCAGATCAAATTTAAGTGTGAATTATACTGTAACTGGCAGATTTACAGAGGGATCTGGGGGTTCAGGTCCACTGTCCCCTAAAAGTGGCAACACAGGTGGCCAAGTGATTAAGAAAGCAGATGGTATATTTGCCTTCATCAACTGGGGCATTGAGTACAAGAATTGGAAAGTAATGTTGCAGCTTGGATAAGCCACATTTACAGTATTGTGTGGTGTTCTGGTTGCCACACTACCAGAAGGATGTAGAAGTTTTGGAGAGAATCCAAAGAAGATTCACCAGGATGGCGCCTGGTCTCAAGGGTCTTGGCTATGAGAAGAGGTTGAATAAACGAGGATTGTTTTCATTGGAAAGATGGAAAGATGAGGGGAAATCCTGATAGAAGTCTGCATAATTATGAGAGGCATAGATATGGTAGATAGTCAGAGGCTTTTTCCAATGGTGGAAGTATCAATTGCAAGAGGCCACAAGTTCAAGTGAAGGGGGGAAGTTTAAAGGGAGATGTGGAGCAAGTTTTTCCACACAAAGAGTGGCGGGTGCCTGGAGTGCGCTGCCACAGAATGCGGTGGAAGCAGGCACATTAGCAACATTTAAGAGGCATGGGTCCATGAATAGGGAGGGATTAGAGGGATACAGACTGAGTAAAGACAAAAATTTTTTTTAGCTTAATCAGGGTATCGTGATCAGCACAGGCTTGGAGGGCCGAAGGGCCTGATCCTCTGCTGCACTTTTTTTTGTTGTCTTTGAATCGTGTGTAAGGACAGTGAAGCTGCAAAGTACATACTGAAGTTTATAGTCAGAGGTTGGAGTGACTTTGGTTTTGGACTGAAAGCAGTGTAGGTTGAACAGTTTCCAAGCTGTTTTTACACATTATCTCATGTACCTGTGGGTAATTTGAGGTGAAATATGACATTGCAGCAATGAGAATAGAGAAAGAACATGTGTAATGACACAATGTTTTTTGACCTCATTCTGTATTCCGACAGGCTGTCTGGTGGTTTCGTTGGTGAGGATCTTGCATGTCATAGTGGAATAGGTGGAAGATAGTGACAAGTTTCTCAAGGCAGCCAAATGTGAGGAAAATACTCCACATGAGCCTTCACATTGACAAATTCAAAGGCTTTCATGAGGTTGAAAAAGACAAGTACAGTGATTGGTGCAGCTCCTTACACTTTTCTTGTATTTGCCAATAAGTGAAGGTCAGGACTGGGATTCGCGGGTCAGGAAACTCCTGTCAAAAGCCAATGGATGCTTTATTAGGTCACCAAATTTTCCATCCAGCCCTCTACAGGTCACATCATGGGTAGGATCAGAAAATACCAGCCCATGTCTATGTGAAAAACATACATGACCATGATCTTATGATCTCATCCTACCCAACTTTCATTGAGGCAAGGTAGTAAGCTAAGGCAAAGGTGGAAAATCAGGTCTTCACCTTGTTTTTTTTTACCTCTCTGAGACACTGTTTTGTCAGCAAAATTGGTTTTATATCCAGAAAGGGAGATGATCAGTAATTGGTGAGGAAGGGAACTCTGCACGAGGGTAGTTAGCGATCAGGAAGCGAGGGAGGGAGATAACTCAGCAGAGGGGCGAATGGTACAGGGTGTCAATGTCCATGGTGGGGTTTCTGCTGTCTGTGGGAGGGACCTGCTGCCCATGGAGGGAGGGACCTGATGTCCGTGGAGGTGTGGAGGGGAGCAGGGGGAAGTGGCACCAGGAGATCTCCCAATAGACTGGCAAATGGGGCATCTGTGCAATGGCACCCCTCGAACTCAGCAGCTGCCTTCTCAAGAAAGCTGAGGCTCCAACCTGTGAAAAGGATCTTTCATATTTTTAATTTTTAATATTTAATATATTCTTTCCACCAAATGTAGTAAGATTGTATTTTCAAACTCACCCAAAAAATGAATCTGAAATTTTTCCATTTTTCCCGCCTGTTTGGCATTTTGAGAATTAAGGAGGATCCTTGTAACAAAGTTCCCCGTGACAGACAGCGATGAGACTGCTGTATCCATAGATACCATAATTAGACTTGTCTCACTTTGTGAATAGATCCTTGGGCACAGCCTCCCTGAGACTCCAGCAAGTACTCTTCTTGCCAGATGAGATACACAAAGACATTCCGTGCCAGAGATGTGTCTCTGCCATGCTGGGGATGTACCTCTGTCGTACTTCAGGATTGCAGAAGAGTATCCATCTGCTGCAGAGGTTTTGTTAGTCTTTAGCTGCTGATTGGCTTTTTCAACTTTGCTCCACAACAGGGTAATGCCAAACTGGTGTAGACTTACAGACACAAGGACTGTCTTGGTTCCTCTGATGATGCTGATAATTAGAATATTCACTAAAATTGAACCTGCATCACTGATACATTGCAAGCCCGTGCCCACTGGTGGTTACAATAAGCTTTTGTTAACAATGTTATTCAATCATATTTATTTGTATCCAAGAATCTGTTCTATTTATTTGATTTTTGCTGTTTTATTGTTGCTCTCCTGTGTTTCTGTCTCAAAGCCTCAGAGCTTCAGCTTTGTGAAAAGGGCCTTTAATATTTTACAATTCCTCTTCACTGCTATCTCAGTTGACAAAAGAAAAGAACTTGAATTTATCTAATGCCTTTTACAGCTTCATCCCTGTAACATTTCACAACCGTTGATGTACTTTTGAAGCATAGAATCTGTTGTAACATAGGAAATGCAACATATAGTTCAAGCGTAATGAGGTGATGACTGGATATATTTTTTTCATGTTGGTTGAGGGATAAATTTTTGCTGGATACCAGGAAGAATGCTTATTTATTTGTCAGCGTCAAAAAAAAGGCATACATTAATACTGCAGTGAAGTTACTGTGAAAATCTTCTGTGCCTATTCGGGTACACTGAGAGAGAATTTAGCTTGGTGAATGCATCTCACCAGCATGTCTATTTGGACTCAGGGAGGAAACCCATGCAGACTGCACACAGGTAGTGACCCAAGGAACCAGGGAATCAAATCCTGGTGCTGTGAGGCAGCATTGCTAACCACTGTGCCACCATGCCTCAAAGATCATGAGTGTTTATGCAATATAATATCAGCCTCCCAACTTACACCCGATCCTCAACTCGCAGAGCTTGATTGTATTGGAAAGATATCCTAAAATGGGATTCAGAATTGAGACTTCAGAACGTGGATGTAATGTTGGACTGGTAGAGCGACTGGATCACCTCACATGTTTCTAAGTTTGGGGGAGACCAATGACCTCTTGCTCCGTAACTAAAATTAACAGTGAGATAAACAACAGTTTTTAAAGACAAAATAACCATCTGTTTTGTCTGATCGTCAAGAGTGTTGTGTGTAGGTGCTTACAGATCCATTTGAGAGAAAGTGCTGCATGTTTGTGTGCTTCCTAAGAGGGCAGTAGTACTCAGCAGAAGCTATTACAATGTAAGTTTTTCTTTTAGTGCTTCAGGGAGAGCAAACAATATTATCCAAAATCTATTTGGTATGAAAATTGAATATGTCAGAAGCCAATTGTGCTGCTTGAGATTGAGTGATTGAAATTTCACAAGGTTATAAAGGAAGCAACGTCTCCTTAAAGGAACATTGATATCCAGTGAAGAAGCATTAAAAGCACTGAAGCAGCGATGTCGCTGCACCAGCAAACAGACTTGAAGAGAAAACTACATATATAAACTGAAATAATACCATTTCCTGGAAGACACTACTCTGGCAACAAAGCAGAACTTTGCAGTAACATGAGGTTGAATTTTTGAGATTGAGTGCAGTGGCAGTGGATCAATGGCATCTTTCCCGCTGGTTAGAATGGCTGGAAGCTCATTAGTTATGTCTTTGGGAAAGGCTGGCAGGACAGCAGCTGATTCAACCAGCCACCACCAGCTAGTAGGTTTGAAGGTCCAGCTGTTGCATATGTAAAGCCAGTCCAGCAACTCGTATTGCTCTGTCCAACCCACCTGTCCTCCATGCATGATGTCTGAGTCCCTACAAGAAAAGGCTAACGGCCTCAATAAGAAGCCTATACTTCAATTCAACTATTTTATCCCAAGAACATCATCCACTTGTATCTCTAACCACCCCATCTGGAGTTGCTGGGCATCTCTTCCATTAAACAATGTGGTATCCCTTTGCCACACTCCAAGCTTATGAGCATTTCATGCAACCTTGACAGAGTCCAGCTTCCCTCCCCTCAGTTTGCCATTGTTCATCGTCCTCATTCACTTCCTTACACCTCTGCCTGCCATTGTGCCCTCTCACAGTTCCACCATCCCCTCTCCCCTCTCCCCTCTCCCCTCCCACCCGCCGCCTTTGCACAGATTTCTTTCCACATAGAATTATTGTGGGTGACATGGTAGTAGTTCAATTCTGGCCTCGACTGACTGTGTGGACAGTAAGAAGTCTCTTAACAACAGGTTAAAGTCCAACAGATTTATTTGTTATCACGAGCTTTCAAAACGCTGCTCTTTGATCAGTTGACTCAATTGATGAAGAAGCAGCACTCTGAAAACTTGTGATACCAAGTAAACCTGTTAGACTTTAACCTGGTGTTGTGAGACTTCTTACTGTGCCTATCCGAGTTCATGCCAGCATCTCAACATTATATCTGTTTGGAATTTGCATGTTCACCTTGTGTCTGCGTGGGTTTCCTTTGGGTGCTCTGGTTTCTTCCCACACTCCAAAGATTGCGGGTTAGGTTGATTGGCCATGCTAAATTGCCTCTTGTGTCCAGGGGATAAACAGGATAAATACCAGCCTCCCATCCATTGACTTTGTCTATGCTGCCCATTATCCCGTAAAAGCAGCCAGCATAATCAAAGATCCCATACACTCCAGACATTCTCTCTTCCACCTTCTTCCATTGGGAAAAAGATACAAAAATCATTTACCAACTGACTCAAGAACAGCTTCTTCTCTGTTGCTGTCAGACTTTTGAATTGACCCATCATATATTAAGCTAATCTTTCACTACACCCTAGCTATGACTGTAACATACATTCTGCACCTCCTTTTTTTCTCTATGTGTGGTTTGTTTTGTATAGCACGCAAGAAACAATACTTTTCACTTATACTGATAAATGTGACAATAATACATCAAATCAAGTCAAAACACAGGGAGAATGTGCAGCTTCAGCACAGATGGTGACATAAGCCAGGAATCAAACTTGGGTCTCTGGTGCTGAGAGGTGGCAGTGATAACCAGTTCATAACTAGGAGTCATAGAAGGATAAAGGGTAAATCTTCAAGGACTAAGATGACGAGAAATTTCTTCATCCAGAGAGTTGAATTCCGTGCCAGAGTAGCTGAAGCCAAAATGTTGTGATATTTCCAAAAATGAATTAGATAGAGCTCCTGGGGCTAAAAAGATCAAAGGATTGGAAGAGAAGGCAGGATCAAGGTATTGAATTTGATGAACAGCCATGATTATAATGAATGACAGAACAGGCTCAAAGGGCCAAATGGCCTATTCCTACTTTGATTTTCTATGTTTACAATTGATTTAGTCCTCTTCTTAAAGTCCAGCAATGGATTAATGGATACACATTAGTTATTCAACTTCTTGCCAATTGAAATGCAGCCACCTCATCCAAACAATCCATGATCACAGTTCATGTTTACCTCAGAATCCTTGGATGGAAAGGATTTTATTTTGTCAGTTTGTAACAGTGAACTTTCACTCTCAATCTCCTTGTGTCTATATTCCCTATATCATTGGCTCAGGAATTTCCAGGAGGGCTACTCTACTACTGGAAATGGGGCAAAATGAGACTTTCACCCTTTACTTACTTTCTTCCTGATCTCATTTCAAATGCTGAGATTAGCCTTAGTCATTAATAGTCCAACTAAGGTCCTTGTTCCATGGAGCCAGCAGGATTTAGAACTGACCCTTGTCACTCTGTTTAGGAGGAGCAGGACATTCTGTTATTGAGATGGTAAATGGAACAATTTTGCCTGATCTGTATTCATGATGTGGAGATGCCAGTGTTGGATTGGAGTGAGCATGGTAAGAAGTCTCAGAAGACCAAGTTAAATCCTGACAGGTTTATTTGGAATCATGAGCTTTCATCAGGTGAGTGGAGGAAAGTTCAGAAACATGCTATATAGAGCCAAAGATACAATGGCACGACAATAGTCTCACATTATAAGTAACCCCAGCAGTCGAACTAGGCTTGCAAAATCCTATTAACTGTCCTGGCTTGAGATACTTCAAATCTCTTTAACCTGTGTTTCTCCTTCTCTCCGCTCCCATTGTCTGTACCTGTAGAGACTTGATTACCTGTAAAGACTTGCATTCTAACCATTATCTTAAAGTTGTGTCTTTGCGTATATATGCTCTATGCTATATATTTATGAACCTACCTCTCCACTCACCTGATGAAGGAGCAGTGCTCTGAAATCTCATGATTCCAAATAACCTGGTGTTGTGAGACTTCTTACTGATCCATATATTCCCTTAGGGATCTGGTACAGTGCAATTTGCATTTTGCATTTTGGAGGTCACTTAGGGCAATACAAAGCAAGTCAAATGGTCCAGCAAAGCTTAACTTGCATAATTCATGGAGGAGCTTGATACCTGCTTCCAACTGAGATGCCACAATAGATAACAAAGCATCAGATCAATTGCCTACTTGTCACATTAACATTGCTGCATGCACTCAGTGAGGGTTGGAAATAAGTAACACCTCAACTTCCTCTCTCCTGTGTTGATCAAATGAATTCTGAGCTAAATATAACCAAGGTTTATGTCTCCAGACATTGAGACAAAGATTCAATGTACAAACACAGATTTGACTGAAGTACTGCAAAGGGAGCAGCTTAGAATCCTAGAATTCCTGCAGTGTAGAAGGAGGCCTTTCGGCCCATTGCATCGACACGGATCCACCTTTTTTAAAAAAAACCCTTACCCAAGCCCTATTTTTGCAACCTCACATATTTACATACGCTGCACATCACGGGACATGAAAGGGCAATTTAGCAGGACTAGTCCACCTAATCAGCACACCTTTAGATTCCGGGAAGAAACTGTGGAACCCAGAGGAAGTGCAGGGAGAACATGCAAGCACCATATAGACAGACACCCAAGGCTGGAATTGAACCCAGGTTCCATGTGCTGTAAGGCGGCAATGCCACCATGCTGCACTTAAAATGAAACTTGTTTCCTATGATATGAACAGTGCACCACATTCTCATGTGCAATCCATTTGTAATCTTCTGCTTTGTAGAATCAGGGCAGCACGGGTTCAATTCTGGCCTCGGGTGAATGTCTGTGTGGAGTTTGCACATTCTTCCTGTGTCTATGTGAATTTCTTCCTACACTCCAAAGATGTGCGGGTTAGGTTTATTGGCCATGCTAATCAGGGGGATTAGCAAGGTAAGTATGTGGGGTTATGGGAATAGGAACTGGATGGGATTGTGGTCAGTCCAAACTCGATGGGCCAAATAGTCTCCTCCTGCACTGTTGAGTTGAGGTAAGCTGGTGGTTCCAATTTGTTGCACATGTTATTATTGTAAGTTCACAGCACAGGTGGTAACCAAAACTGGTTCAAGCTGTTTACACAGTTGGCATATAATTACAGCAAAATATTCATGTTCACTTTTCACAAAAATAGCCGAATTAATATCCTGTAAGCAAAGTTATAAAATTAAACATTTTTACAGCTTCTATTATAATCACCATCCCATATGATGCATAAATGTTAAAATGAAATGAAAACATTAGAATGCACTGAGTATGAAAAGAAAATATAAACTCTCAACTTCCTTGCTTCTGGGACCTTTTACAATGCAGACTAACGTAAATCTTTCCCACCGATTTAATCTCCTGAGGGAGCATCCTGCTTATTTCTCCTTCATCCCCTAAGGTGCGCAGACAGAATTCCATTATTCCCTCCAACTCGTATCTTTACTATGCAACCCTGGTCTGCTCTCGCCTTGTAGCGAGAGCCATTTGCATCCTTGTGAAGTATTTTCTGAATATAAAATATCTTCATAACCTCCGATCCTGTACATAATCTGATAGTTATTTTGCTCCTTTCCAAAGACTCTAATTAGGCCAAACACAAATGCTTTTCCTGGCACAGAAAGAGAAAATGCTGGAAAATCTCAGCCTTCCCCAGTAGCCTGACCCTTAGAGAGTAGCTTCTATTAACCCCTGATCTCATTAGATGCCATGAGAAATTTGGCTTGAATTTCGTGGTGTTTTTACTGCCATTCTAGAAACTAGTTGGAGGAACTAGTTGGCAGCAAAATGGTGTATTTGCAAAATTTTACATACTGTATAATGTTATACCGTTGATACCATCTTTCTCTGCCTGATTTTCTGGAAAGTGTTCTTGTTTCAGCCATTATTCTGAGGCACAGGAATGTCTGGCAAGTTAACCTTAGGCTACTGGGTCACTGACCTATGCTCCCATTAATCATTGGGGTAGCTGCACTAATATTGGCTCTCAGTTATCCACATTGATAACAGTGCTAACCACTGTGCCACCATGAGCGGCATGGTGACATAGTGATTAGCACTGCTGCTAATCATACCACCAGGGACCTGGGTTCAGTTCAGACCTTTAGTCACTGTCTGTGTGTTGAGGTTACATGTTTTCTCTGTGTTTACGTGGATTTCCTCCAGGTGTTCTGTTTCTTCCCATACTCCAAATATATGTGGATTAGATAGATTGGCCATGGTAAATTGCCCATAAAGTCAGGGAGACCTCATACCTCATGGACAGCTAAGACTCCAATCCACCTCCCCTCACCCTCCACCCCAAACAACGCTGACTTCCCCCCTACACAGCCCCAACTCAACTCTCCCAGGACAGCCCAAAGTCTCCCTGGAAAGCCAGACCTGCCTTCCCTCCCCTACAAAGCCCTCGCACTCCAGGACATTGTTGACTATGCCAAGCCTGAGAAACATAGCTGGAAGTTTGAAAGTTTATTTATTTATCACAAGCAGACTTACATTAACACTGCAATGAAGTTACTATGAATATCTTCCAGTTGCCACACTCCGGCACCTGTTTGGGTACACTGAGGGAGAACTTAGAATGGCCAATGCACCTAACCAGCAAGTCTTTTAGACAGTGGGAGGAAACCGGAGCACCCGGAAGAAACCCACGCAGATACAGGGAGAATGTGCAACTCCACACAGACGGTGACCTAAGCAGGAATCGAACCTGGGTGCCTGGCGCTGTAAGACAGCAGTGCTATCCAGTTGCTGCTACCACTACTATGGAAATACGTTTGCCCATAGACTGTCATCGTTTACAGGTCCCTTTGGTGTGTGCAGCTGGGTACTGGCTGGCACATGCAGTTTGTCTTTTGTCAGAGAATGGTCCTGAGTACATACACAATAGAAAAGCACTTAATTGGCCCAAACTATGGTCAAGTACGTGTCGGATGAGCTGAGGAGGAGGATTACTGAGGAAGTTGTCCTCAGAGTAGGACACAAAGAGGGGAGCAAGTTCCCAGAGCCTCCAGAAGCAAAATTAAAATGCAAAAGAGCTCCAAGTTTAAAAAAGAATTGCAACAGGAGAAGCAAAGGAGGCTAACCTGAAAGAAACCATGAAGATCTGACAAGGCCGCTGAAATTGATGACTAATTACTCTGTGTCTTTGGAGCAGTGGTGTTCTTCTGACCTGGCTAGAAACCAGAAAGTGTACCTTAGAGCGTGTAGATTGAGACGCAAACTAATTGCAGGAGATGAGATCAAAACCTTAGAGGTGAACAGTATGTCAAAGCAACTTTGTGTTTCGAGGATAGTGGCATTGTGTGCCAGTTGCTGTTTATTTAATATCTTGTCTATTTTGTCTCAATGCCATAGTCACTCAGGCAGTTTATGAAATAAAACAGTCTAAAATCCACTGGCCTTCCCAGTACTCACTGCCCCACTCAGTATTCACTGTCAGCCTGTATGGAGGAAGGCAGCACGGTCAGAATGATTGAGTCATGAGCTTTTGGAGCTCTCTTCCTGAAAAGGTGATGGAAACAGAGTCTTTGAATATTTTTTAAGGCAGAGGTGGATACATTCTTGGCGAGCCAGTGGGTCATGGATTATCAGGGGTAGGTGGGATGCAGATTTGAGGTGACACTCAGATCAACCGAGATCCTCAATAAATGGCGGAGCAAGCTCGATGGGCTGAATGGCTTACTTCTGCTCCTTATATGTTTGTGAAAGGGTGTTGATAATTATCTGATTGGAAATGATTTTCAGGGCAATAGGAAAAAGGAGGGGGAATGGAGCCAGCTGAGATGCTCTTGCAGAGGGCCAGTATGGCCAAATGACTTTCTTTTGTGTTGTAATCATTCTCTGGTTTTATTGCTCTAGAGGCTGCAGAATTTACTGGAGCCCATTGTTCCTGTTATCAGGGAAAGTCACCAGCTTGTTCCTTTCTTTGCCCTGATGAATTAATTGATCCTTAAAGCATTAGTTTGTCATTGTAGACAAAACAGAGTTATCACTCAATGCTTATGACATCTTCCTCCACAGTTGGCCATGCTAAATTCTCCCTCAGTGTGCTCAATCAGACACCGTGGTGTGACTACTAGGGGATTTTCACAATAGCTTTGTTGCAGTGTTAATGTAAACCTAGTTGTGACAATAATAAAATGAAAAAAAAATGTCAACTGAGATTTTTGGTAATTTTCTGACCACAAACACCCAGCACTCTGTCTTTTCAAATTCCAAAACTACATTTTTCTTTTCTCTGCCTTTTCTGCCATGTTCTTGCTCCTTCTTTGGCTGCGTCTGCCAGGATATCCTATGAGACACGCATGTAAAGTTGACCCAAAAACACACATGAGATTCCAGTTCTAACCAGCTGGCACAATGAGCCAAACACTGCTCCTTCACACCCTGCTGTTCCTCCACCTGTTGCGGCCAGAATTGTCTTCTCAAAGATCGCAATCCAATTTTTTGTTCCATTCATTAATGGAACCTGAGTGTTGACTTTCAAGGCCAAATGCCCATCCTTAAGAAGATGGTGATGTGTTTACACCAGCACATGGCTCCCACTTAAGTTACAAAACTATGCCAATAAGTTAGTCCAGAAAATTCCTGTGGAGGTAATTCTCCAGACCATTGGCATGGACATTTCAGTTTCTATTGCTGCTGAAGTGCTGCAACATTGCACATCGAATTTCTCGGCCAATATTTTTTAATTAGAGAAAATTGTTTGTGTTTACGCTTCTTTTCTTGCAAAAATGCTTGTGTCTTTAGTTTTATGATGGAAAAAAATGTTTCCATTTTCACTTTTGCTTGGGGAGTGTATAAAACTGAATGCACATTCGAAGCATTTGTAAATTTGAAGCAATCAATTCTGAATTATTCATGAGGCATTCGGCGATTATATTTGTTATTCTGACACTTAAGCTCAAGAAAAGAGCAAGGAGAGCTGATACCATTCAGAAATGTCTGACTGGAGCATGCCTTCCTTTCTGATTGGCATCCTCCATGGTAGTGGTCAACAGAATGTCAAGGATGACTCCGTGTCAGTTACATGATTCCACGACTGGTTCTGTTTCTCAATCATGTGCTTTCTGTGAACTGCATTAAAATTGAAAAAAATTGCATAATCGAAACAATTGCTTCAACAGTCTCCTCTTCTGGAGATCACCAAGGATAGCAAATGATATCCCAATGGCTGCAATGTTCCACCGTTGCGGAAATTGCACTTTGTCCAACCTATAGGAAGCATCTATTAAATGAAACCATTTCTGAAAAACAAATTAAGGGATTCTGTGAATTTGACCATCAATTTTCTCGAAAACAAATTCTCTGGAGTATCTGTTTAAAATTACATGAATCTGGTATTTCAAATATCTGCATTGTATGTTCCACTTCAACAACTAGAATTATGTTTATAAATAAATTGAATCCATTTCTGGTAATTGTCACTTTTGGGCCATCCAAATGTTAGTCGGAGGAGACTGGGGAAGAATATGGCTTTGTGAGTAACAGCATTGAGGCCTGGCCATTTCCATTGTTTCTTCCTCTATTTAGTTCCAATTCACGTGCCATGACCTCTGCCACCATTAAGGCAAGGCGACAAACCCTGAATCCACCCCAACAAGAATGGGGATTGCTTCTGACACCAATTTGATCCACACCAGCTCTCTAACAAACGAAAGCAACCAAGCCCTCAGGGAGTCCAAGCTGCTGTGGTAATATACATTTTACGTGTGCTGTTCTAGCCTGGAATGATGGTTAGTAATGGGAAAGATTCCGATTTCCTTTCATCACGTGGCTGACCAGGAATCACGTGGTGTGTTGGTAGGATTTCCAAGTTGATTTCAAATTTTTTGGCTGAATTATGAACATGCCTCCCTTGGCCATCAAGTCCTGGAGTGAGACTTGAACCCAGGGCTTCTGGGTTCAGAGGCAGAGACACCTGGGGAGCGATGGCCTTGAGGTATTATTACTGAACCATTAGTCCAGATGTTCAGCTAATGTTCTGGGGACTTTTGTTTGAATCCCACCATGGCAGATGATGAGATTTGAATTAAAAAAAAATCTGGAATTAGGAATCTACTGATATCCGTGAAACCATTGTCAATTGTTGGGAAAACCCATCTGCTTCACTAGCGTCCCTTAGGGAAGGAAACCTGTCATCCTGACTTGATCATAGTTAGATTCTCACAACATTAGGTTAAAGTCCAACAAGTTTATTTGGAATCACGAGCTTTTGGAGCACTGCTCCTTTTATCAGATGAGTGGAAAGTTGGGTTCATAAACATGGCATGTAAAGACAACAATGCAATTGCAAGTTAATGGTTGGAATGCGACTCTTTACAGGTAATCTGCTTTCTTGCATCTTTGTAGAAACTTTGCCATGATTCTCTCAAAATTGCCGAATTGGCAGGAAAATTGTTCAAAATGTTTGGTCAATTCAGCTTTTCACCCGAATCTCAGCATGCTTTGCACTGTAGAGGTCTCAGTCGTGAATATCATTTAAAACCCAGGGGTGGGGGAGGGCCTATTTGTGTTGGAGTCTGACAGTTCTGGAGGTCTGTGCATGCGCCGTGGTTCTAATCTGTCAGACATCCTGTTTGCTGGCCAGCCCGATCACTGGACAGCCCAGGACCACTGCAATGTCGCCCCTCCAGCCCATCCCTATGACTCGATCATGACCCCCCACAGCAATTCCTGGGCCAGCCCTGAGCACCGCATTCCTACCCCTACACCCACCGCCCCACCCCCATCCCCGTTCTGGGGCACCCTGAAGAACAGCTCACCACTTCCCAGCAGTGGCAATCCTCTCATCACCCCCCCTCCCCCTCACCCTGACAGTCCTATTGTCCAGTGCCTGATGGGCAGTGCCAAGATGTTCCCAGGGCATGGGCACTTTTCTCCTTGGGCTGTCTTAGGGAGCACAGGCTGGCACTGCCAGAGTGCCCATGCCCAGGGGGCACCACCACCCCCACTGCCTGACACCCTGGGGAGCTCCGATTGCCACCCCGCCTTCATTTTGGCAGGGTCTCCCTTTAGTTCCCCAAACATGGGGGGAGCTGGTGTAAACGCTGCCAAAATAAAGTTCTCCTGGCAGGGTGGAAAATTCAATCGGGACCGACGATGACCTGCAGAACATATTTAAAATACATTTTTAAAAGATTCAAATTACTTACCTGCCTTCCCTCCGGTTTCCAGCATGGTCTGACTGGCAATTGTTCGCCGGCTCTGGGAGATGTGGATGTATTCTCAGTGCATGTGCAAATCCCGGTATAAGACCAGCGACATGCACCTCCCACCATGACCCAACAGGAAAGTTGTGAGTCACAAAGAGAGAATTGCCGTTTTGATGTCTGTTTCAATATGCACGATCTTCTTACCTGATCTAGCCAATATGTGACTCCAGAGCCATGGCAATGTGGTTGACTCTCAAATGTCGTCCGAGGGCAGTTAGGGATGGGCAAGAAATGCTGGCCAGCCAGTGATGCCCATCTCTCAGGAATTAATTAAATTAAAAAACCCACTGTACTACAACACTTTCTATCATCATTTCTTCTTCACTAAAAAAATGACAAACAAGGCACAGGGCAAAAACAAGGCAAACAATTTTTAAATATGCCCTGGGATGTTTGTGTTGCGGCATTCTTTACAAATACATTAAAATGCATGGGATCAAACTAAACTATTAACAAGATGTGTAAGCTGAGTTTATCGATGTGTTTGCTGTGAATCGGGACTGGAAATGGTTCTTCACCTGTCAGTGAGGCTCATTGCATTCATCAATATATTGGAAACCCTTTTCGTACCAGGATATACTGAGGCTTATTTTAACTAAGCCTTATTTTGGCACTTGTGAAATACCTCAAACCACGTTTCTGTCATTTGAAGATGTGATTTTATGCGCACCACCATGATGTTGCTTAAATAATTTGCCAAGGGTGCTAATGAGATATTCTGTACTTTACAAGTGAGTGTGCCTGAAGTTGAACTTGGATAATGAACAGAAGAGTGCCTGACAACTACAAACCACTTCCATGTCAGGTTAACAAGCAGGAAGGATGATGTATTCTGGACAGTTCCTTCTGTCATTAAATTAGTTAACATTTGGATAAGAAGTGTTTTGAAAATGATTGGCAGCTGTTGGAGAATTGAAGATGGGTTAATCAACCAGGAAAGGGATGACTCCTAACGAAAGTATGATAGAGGGTATCTAGACTCGAAGCATTGGCTCTGTTCTCTTTTCACAGATGCTGTGTGACTGCTGACATTTTCCGGCATTTTTGGTTTTTGTTTCAGATTCCAGAATTCCCTGTATTTTCTTTTTATCTTGTATGGTATAAGCAGAGCCCATCAACACTTTTTGATAGAATCCGTAGGAGAAGGCCATTCAGCCTATTGAGTCTGCACTGACCACAATCCCACCCAGGTCTCATCTCCATAATATCATGCATTTACCCTAGCTAGTACCTTTGACACTATGAGGCATTTTAGCATGGCCAATCCACCTAACCCACACATCTTTAGACTGTGGGATGGAAACTGGAGCACCCGGAGGAAACCCATGCAGACACAGGGAGAATGTGCAAACTCCACACAGACAGTGACACAAACCAGGAGTGGAACCTGGGTCCCTGGCGCTACGAGGCAGCAATGCTAACCACTACCCCACCATGCTGTCTTTGCTTTAGGCATCAATTTGCTATTTTTTTGGATCTAGAATAATGACCTGTCTGAAACATTTTGCAGCTGGTTATCTTCGCAATGATGCACAATAACACTGTTGATACTGCATTCTCCTTAGTGTATACTGTCCCTGATTCAAACATCTTCGAAAGCAATTAACCCAGCTGAAATGTGCATGACAATATAGTTTTCAACCAGTGACTAACTTGCATTTTCAGGCAACAATCGAGGAATATTTGCTGGATATATACATGTGTTTGATGTATCTTAGCCTCCAGGGATTCTTTTTATCCAGTTTTAAAACTGCAATTCCTATTACCGCTGTAGTTGTTAGTATTATATTCTGTTAATGGTCATCAAATTAGAATAATCGATCATTAACCATTCAGGATTAAAATAATTGCTCATCAGTAGTGAGAATTAATTGTTGATATTGGCCATCATAGTTATAACCAAAGGAACTGAATAAAAATAGAATAAGTTTATCCCCTGGGTCTTTGAGGTCACAGATATTGGTATGATTTCCCCATGAATTTCCAATCCTCTTACATGTGCCGCGTGGTCAGTTCACATATCTGGTATTAAGCATTGATTGTCACGGTAAATCTCTCAGTCTTCATCCATTGCTTCACCAATATCCATTGGGGAGGGAAATCTGCCATCCTTCTTTGGGCTGGCCTACACATGGTTCCAGAGCCACAGCAATGTGGTTGACTTCAACTGTTCCCGGGCAACCAGGGATGGGCGATAAAAGCTGGCCTGCCAGTTAAGTCCCATGAATGAATTAAACAATTGCAATATCAATGGTTGTAATTGTTTGAGTTCTCTTAACTTTTTGGTGATGAACTATTGTTAAATATGCGTGTCCAAACAAATACTCAATCCAGTTAAATCCTTTGGCATGTGATTGTCTCAAGGCAGGCTTTTTTGCTGATTCTGATTGATATTTCTTCAGGAGACGAACAAGATTGAGTCCTGATTTTACATTTGGCTATCAGAGACAGTTTGGCAGTCTATATCCCTCTCTTTGTCAGGTATTTTATGCGGCTGAAAACTCCTGACATTTTGTCTTTGTTTTTCTACTTGGAAACTATGATTACAGGGATACAGTTAACATTCCATACCTTTCATTTGGAGAGCCCCCATGACTACCTGCTGATCACTGAGAATGGAAGCTTTACTCATCCGTTGAAAAGACTCACAGGATCCAACTTGCCCCCTTCAGTCAGTGCAGGTCTCTTTGGGAATTATACAACGCAGATCCGATTCATTTCCGACTTCTCCATGTCGTATGAAGGTTTCAACATCACCTTCACAGGTATGATACACTTTTCGTTCATTCAAATATAGTTGTGCTTTCTCAGCTTTGACACCAGTTTGGCCAGAGCTAACTTCTGTCTGTTGTTCCCGAACTCATCTTTGACCTCTCCTTCCCCAACTACCACTCAATTTCCACATTCATTTTTATCCCATTTTTGGCCTCGATTGTAACAATGAAACACAACCAAATCGGGTATAATACGAATGGTGGAGAAGATTTGAAGTACTGAATGGCCTCCTTATGTTCCTATGTTATATGGCACCCACCAGCAGAGTATAGCTATCTCTGTCCTGTTTTGTGAATGTTTTACAGACTCAAGTTCAGAAAAACATCCTTTATTATATCAGTAAGTTTCCCTCTTCCTTTGCACAGCTGTCTCACGACAACAGGGACCCAGGATCAATTCTGGCCTTGGGTGACTGTTTGTGTAGAGTTTCTACATTCTCCCCATGTCTGTGTGGGTTTCCTCTGGGTACTCAAGTCTCCTCCCACACTTCAAAGATGCGTGTGTAAGGTTGATTGGCCATGCTAAATTGTCCCTTAGTGTCAGGAGGACGCTCAGGATAAATACATGGGGTTTTGAGGATAGGATCTGCGTGGGATTGTTGTTGATGCAGGCTCAGTGGGCCAAATGGCCTCCTTCTGCACTGTAGGGATTCTATGATTCTCTAATTCCAGTTACAAAACCATTCTCGTGAATGGGATATTGCTCATTTGAATTGAATTGCGTAACACGATGCCATGGGCCTTCGTCCTATATGAATTAATGATAACTGTTGCAGCTTCATTCATTTAGCACTCTTTTAAGAAGAAGAGACATTTATCTGTCACCTAAAACTGAACACCAATTCCAGAAATTAAATAACAGCGTATGCTAGAGCTATTCGTTCACAGTAACTTCATTGCAGTATTAACGTGACACAAATAAATACATTAAAATAAATCAAATAGTTAGTGAATTATCACTTTTTATCAACAGTGAATTCTTTGTATTGGCCTTTCTTTTCTGAAGCGCTTTAGTTTACAATTTGAATGCACACATGAGCTTCCCATCCTGCACAGTGATTCACACTGCTACCTCACAGCGTCAGAGACTGGGTTCGATCCCCGGCTTAGGTCACTGTCTGGAGTTTGTATGTTTTCCCCCGTGTCTTTGTGGGTTTCCTCCAGGTGCTCCAATTTCCTTCCACAGTCCAAAGATGTAGAGGTTAAATGGTTTGGCCATGCTAAATTGCCCCTTAATGTGTATATGTTAGATTGATGGTAATTCTGTTGGATCACAGGAATAGGGTGAGTAAGATGCTCTGTCAGAAAATCGGTGCGGACTGGCTTCCTTCTGCACTGTCGGGATTCTGTGATTCTATCCTCCGTTTCCTTATGGCGTACCTGTCATTTGCAATAATTATGCTATGATTTGCCTCCTTTATTTCAGTTCACCAATTTTTTCCTTCCTTAAGGCGGTAACCATTTTATCCTTTATCTAGAGCACGATTTGGAGCCTTGTGATGACCCTGGAACCCCTCTGTTCAGCAGCAGGAGTGGCGATCAGTTTGGAGTTGGAGATACGCTCACCTTTTCATGTTTCCCGGGATACAGACTGGAAGGTGTGTTCCGGATAACTTGCCTTGGAGGTAGACGGCGTGTGTGGAGTTCGCCTCTTCCAAGGTGTGTTGGTAGGTGGTCGTGTGCTTTCATTTCACTTGGGCAGAAATTATTACACAAAAGTTAGGAGCTGTGCAAAGACCTAAACCAATACATTATTGCTAAGTTACTTCTTTACAGGATATAATTTGTTGCGACAATTAACAAAATATGTAACAATTAAAACAATGAGAGCTTACAATTTTTCAGCTGTTTAATCAATGACCTTCCCTCCATCATGAGATCAGTAGTGGGAAATATAGCTGACGATTGAGTAACGTTTAGCACCATTCGTGTCTCCTCAGATATTGAAGTAGTCAGGCTTGGGTTAATAAATGACAAGTAACCTTTGTGTCAAACATCTCCAACAAGTGAGAATCAAACCATGTGTTCCATGGAGTTACCCTCACTGAATCATCCATCATCAACATCCCAGGAGTTCCAATTGACCAGAAACTGGGGGTGGCACAGCGGCACACACTGATTAGCACTGCAGGCCCTCAATGCCAGGGACATGGGTTCAATTCTGGCTCGGGTCACTGTCTGTGTAGAATTTACACATTGTCCCTGTGTCGACGTGGGTTTCCTCTGGGTGCTCCGGTTTTGTCTCTCAGTCCAAAGATGTGTGGGTTAGGTGGATTGGCCATGCTGAAATTGCCCCTTAGTATCAAGGAGTATAACTTGGGGAAAAGCATGGGTTTATGAGGATAGGGCTGGGTGGGATTATGGCCAGCTCAGACTCGATGGGTCGAATGGCCTCCTTCTGCACTGTAGGATTCTATGACCAGGTGGCTACTAAATTAGGTCAGGGGCCGGGAATTTTGTGATGAGTAATTCATCTCCTGACTCCCAAAAGCCTGTCCACCATCCACAAGACACAAGTTGAAAGTGAGATGGAAAACTTCCCACTTGCCTGAATGAGTGCAGCTCCAACACCATCCAGAAGTAAGCAGCCCAGTTGATCATCATCCCATCCACCACCTCAAACGTTCATTCCCTCCACCACTCGCACACGGTGGCCACAGTTTGTGCCATCCACAAGATATATTGCAGCAACTCACCAAGTCTTCTTTGACAGCACCTTTCAAACCTGTGACACCCTACCACCATAAAGGGCAGCAAATGAATTGGGACCACCTTCATCTTCCCCTCCAAAATAAAGAGCACCCTACCTCGGCTGTTCAATCACTGTTAGTGGATCAAAATCCCAGAACACTCTCCCTAACAGCACTTTGGGTGTATCTACACCAAATGAGTTGGAGATACCAGCGTTGGACTGGGGTGGGCAGGCTAAGATGTCTCTCAACACCAGGTTAAAGTCCAACAGATTGATTTGGAATACTGGGCTTTCGGAATGTTCTGCCCCCTCTGCATCCGTGATCACCTGATGAAGAAGCAGTGCTCCAAAAGCCCATGATTCCAAATAAATCTGTTGGATTTCAATCTGGCATTGTGAGATTTCTTAATGTGCCTCTATCACATGGACTGGAGCATCTCAAGAAGGCACCTCACTACCATCTTCTCAAGGCAAATAAGGGATGGGCAATGAATGGTGATGTAGTCAGCGACACCTACATCCTGCAAAATAATAAATACATGTTTAAAAATCCCCCACAGATTATTGAAACTGCCTCTGATTGTGAAGCCTGAAAGGAACAGTAGTTTGCTGCACCAGCGTTCATCAACAAGGATGCTGGAATGTGGCCCTGACTCTTGAATTTCTCACATCAGGCTAGATTGTGCCATCTGCTGTTGTTGGGGGAGGATGATTGAGGGAAGGAGAGGAGAGGCAGCAGCTGAAAGTCCGTTATAAACTTTTTAAGGAAGAAAACCTGCGTTATGTCTCATATTGGCTTTGGTCACGCACCAATTAAGGGCTACAATTGCCCGAGGGGTGGTGAAAAGAGGTTATCTTCCATCTCAACAGAGAGATATGGTTTGGGGCAATACAAAGATTCACTGAGAAAATTACATTGAAAGAAAAATCGCTATTTGTTTTATTCTTTGCACATTCCTATCTGAAACTAGTAAGGATATATTTTGTTCTGAATGTTCATGATAACAAAAGAAAATAGATGTGGTGGAAGTCATCTGAAGACAATAAGGAACAACATTTATTGTTATGAGTGCCGTTGTTTTCCTCACGCCCTGAAATGGGTAATTATGAAAAACAAATACTTGCTAATGAGTTTTTAAAGGATTGAGTTGGAAGCAATATAGTCAACTTGCCTGGAGGAAAGTTAAAAAAAAGAACTGTTTTCTGAGCTATTTGCCTGGCAGTAGCGTACTGAAGGAAGGAAAGGTAAATGTAAACCTTAACAAATGTCAAATACTGCAGGGAAATAAGAAGATGACAATGCCGAGGAAAAAAAAAATCCACACGAATCACACAATTTAATTGCCTGAACCAATAACTTGTCACTTATTTTCATAAATATAAGTTTTTCCTTGGTTGTTGATCATCATTGAATCAAAGAAACCTCTAGTGCAGAAGGAAGTCATTCAGCCCATCAGGCCTGCATTGATATCAATCTGACCCAGGCCTATAACCCCACCTATTTACCCTGCTAATCCTTTTGACACTAAGGGGCAATGTATCACGGCCAATCAAACTAACCTGCACATCCTTGGACTGTAGGAAGAAACCGGAGCATCCGGAGGAAATTACACAGACACCGAGGATATGTGCAAACTCCACACGGTCACCTGAGGCTGGAATTGAACTCAGGTTCCTGGTGTTGTGTGGCAGCAGTGCTGACCATTGTGCTGCCTATCAGAATTTTAAATTGTATGAAAAGTACTTGTAAAGTGTACCCAAGAGATGCAAAGCAAAAAATATTGGCCCTGATGGAATGCACCCCAGGGTACTAAAAGAGATGCTGAGAGAAATGGCAAATGCACTAGTGGTAATTTACCAAAATTCACTGGACTCTGGAGTGGTTCTCACAGATTGGAAAACAGCAAATGTGATGCCACTATTTAAAGAAGGTGGTTGACAAAAGGTGGGTAACTACAGGCCGGTTAGCTGAACTTCTGTAGTCAGGAAAATGCTTGAATTTACCATCAAGGAAGAAATAGCAAGACATCTGGATAAGGCAAGGATAGATAAATGTTTGAATTGTAAAGCAATTAAGAATTATCGTGAGCGGGTGGGTAAGTGGAGCTGCGTTCACAAAAAAATCAGCCGTGATCTTATTGAATGGCAGAGTGGATTCAAGGGGACGGATGGCCTACTTCTACTCCTATTTCTCACGTTATGTTCAATTCCGATGCAATTTATGACAAGATCCTATAATGCTGGATCTGGCAATGATGTCATCCATCTACATGGATGAGGCACGCTGGGATTTGTGGAAGGCTCATTGGTATTTAGTACAAATCGATTAATGTGTAAATTATGAATGATAGAACCAGGTATTTTAAAATATTCCCAGTGAAAATTATTTAAATTATGGAGTAGGGGGAGATGATTAGAAATGGAACAAAAGAAAACAAGCATTGCTTCAAGTACGGCAGCACGGTAACACAGTGGTAAGCACTGCTGTCTCACTGCCACGGACCAGGTTTCAATTTCCACTTTGGGTAACTGTGGTGTTTACGCATTCTCCTTGGTGTCCGCATGGGTTTCCTCTGGGTTTTCCATTTTCCTTCCTTAGTCCAAAGATGTGCAGGTTAGATGGATTGGCCATGCTAAATTTGTGCCCCAAGATATGTAAGTGAGGTGTATTAGTAGGCTAAATGACAGAGTCATCGAGACAGAATGGGGATGGGTTTGGACATGATGCTCTTTCGGAGAGTCAGTGCAGACACAAATGGCCTCATTCTGCCTTGTAGAAATTCAATGATTCTGTGAAGGGTTATGAAGGTGTCTGCATCCTTTATGTCAAGGATGATTTGCTTGAGGATGAAATTAGGTTAACAGTTAAAATTGGCAATGGTAGGTTTCGTGTAGGATACAGTTTCCTGTGTACTGTATATAATGACCAGTATACTTGTTTCAATTTTACACATCCAATTAGCTGATGGAACCAGGGTTGTGCAAATGTCATTGTATGGTGTGAGACTGGAGTGTGATTTTCCTGTGATAACAGTCGTTAAGAATGACTGACAGATAGGGGATAAAGCAGACAATATCTTGTCTCATCGCTTATTTTTGTTAATATTGTTGCAGTTCATCCATCCTCCCATTTCCAAGATAATAATTGGATAAATGCCAGCCCAAACTGCTGCGCAAGTGAGCTGTGTAAGTAATTTGTGTGAAATTTGCTAGCTGAGGTGTTCAACTCATGACATTCAACTCAAATACCACACAAGGAGACAGATTTTTGTGACGTGGAAGTGATCAGGTTGATACTTGTTTAATTCCAAAAGACACTTTATTTGCTAAAAGTCTATTTCTAAAAGAACTTTTTCCCCACTTTTTTCTGGTCGAAGTTATTGCCAAAGCACATTCATTTTGCAAAGGGGAATTCTTTCTCACCGTGCATATAGGTATCGGCATTATAAACTCTACACTCCTAAACTTAACATGAAGTGCACTGACCAAAATGGGGGAGCTTCACCAACTCTTGTGGAATAAGGTGAATAGGTGATATTTGACCATAGAGGGAAGTTACATGTCCCTGAAAATGGAAGAATTGAAGTATGAGAACAGCATGTCACACTGAAGTCAACAGGACCAACCTTACTGAGAATATGTTACCTCTGTTCACTATTTACCATGTATGCTTGGCAAAACTTGACAATGCTTTCAAATACAACATCTTACTGGTAGTGAAAATCAAATGTGATTTCCATAGCATGCTTAATGGGAGATAGCCTTGTCTAAGTCAGACATAAAGTTTATTTATTAAAGTTTATTTATCAGTCACAAGTAAGGCACAAAATCCAAACAGAGAAGTGTCATCCAACTTTCCAGGAGAAAGTAGGACATCCTTTTCATCACTAAATTAACTGATCCAAGAAGAAAATAGCACACACAGAGGCACCCACAAGCATTTGCCTTTGACATGACACGTTACTTGGATCGTACATGTCGATGGAAAGTGTGTCATTTCAAATATTTGGTGCAATGTGTCAAATGAAAGGTGAGTTTTTACATCAATTGAAATGCTAATTTCTGCACTTTTGGACTATCCCCAGCTGAGAACCTTTTGGGAAGGAAATAAAAAGTTCTGCAACATCTGAAGGCATAGGTTCATATATCACTTTGTGTTCTGTCTTGATGGGCTCAAAAAAGTGGTAAGGGCATTCAAGTATAGAGTGAAGCATCTGGGTGGACATTTAACATAGTTTCTGAAGGAACTTAGGAACATAAAAAATAGAATGAGGAGTAGGCCATTCGGCCCTTTCATCCTGCTCCAGCATTCAATTTGCTCATTGATAATCCTCCATGCCCACACCATTCTCTCATGTTCTCCCTACACATCTTGAGAGTGTAGGAATCTATCTATTTCCTTCTTAAATACATTTCGTGACTTGGCCTCCACAGCTTTCTAGGGTTGAGAATTGCACAGTTTTACCACCCTCTGAGTAAAGATGTTTCTCCTGATCTCAGCCCCAAAATGGATCACCCAAGTCCTGTGAGTCTTCGTTCTCGACCACCCCAACCAGAGAAAACAGCATCCCTGCATCCAAACTATCCAGCTCTGTTTGAATTTTACACTTCTCAGTCAGATCCTCTAACATTCTTCTAAACTGCTATGAATGCAGGCTTAGTGGGTTTCCTCCAGATGCTCCAGTTTCCTCCCACAGCCCAAAGATGTGTGGGTTAGGTTGATTGGCCATGCTAAAATTGTCCCTTAATATCCTGAGATGCATGGGTTGGAGGGATTAGCGAGTACATGCATAGAGATATGGGGGTAGGGCCTGGGGGAGATTGTGGTCGGTGCAGACTGGATGGGCCAGATGGTCTCTTTCTGCACTGTAAGAAATGATTCTAGTCAACCGAACCTTTCCTCATCTGACAATCTCAGGAATCAGTCTGATAAATCTTCACTGGACCTCCTCCATGGCAAGTATATGCTTCTTCAGGTAATGAGACCAAAACTGCACATAACACTCCAGGTGTGAGCTCACCAAGACCATGTACGGCCGTATAATGCCTCCTTGTTCCTGTACTCAAGTCCTCTTGCAATAAGCGCCAACGTACTGTTTGCCTTGCTGACTGCTTGTTGCATCCTCATGGGAGGAAGTTTGTGAGAGGGGAAGAAGTTCCATAGGGAATGGGTTCTGTGTCCGTGGGTTGCTCCTCATTTGATTTTTTTCCAAACAGAGTGCCTCTTTGACGAAAGTTGCTGGTGGGGCGTTCTCGACCTACCCCTCCATTTCTTTAAAGTGTCAAACAAAATGGTGGGAAAAGCCAGCAGGGCAGCCAGAGAGCTGCACTCAGCTTCTCCTGTCCAATCTAACACTGAAACAGAAATTGGAAAGTTGCAGCCAGCAATCTTTAATTTACTTTAAAATTTGATTTTGGTGATGTGGAATTTCAGTTGTTGAGGGGGAAAAATGGGTTTCGTTTTACAATAGTTTGTTCTGACTAGACATCAGGATCTATTATTTTCATTATTCCTTATCATAGTTTTCCAGCCTATTATCTTGTTTATGATTCTTGATTCATGGAATCCCTACAGAGCAGAAGGAGGCCCTTCAGCCCATTGAGGCCCTAACCCCATAACCCCACATATTTACCCTGCTCACCCCTCTGACATCCCCCTAACACTAAGGAACAGTTTCTCATGGCAAATCAAACTAACCTGCACATTTTTGGAGTGTGAAGAGGAAACCCATGCAGACATGGGGAGAATGTACAAACTCCTCACAGTCACACAAGGCGGGAATCAAACCCAGGTTCCCTGCGCTGTGAGGCAACAATGCTAACCACTGTGCCACCTCTAAATTCCTTACCCCTTGGTTTCAGAGTTGTTACAGTATCAATTAATAAATCAGAAAAGGATAAAATTTGTCGGAGTATATATTACAAGCAAAACTTTTAGTGCAAGTTATACCTTTTATTTTTAGTTAATAATAAGAGAAGTAACTTATAGAACATTGAAAGACCTGGATAGAGTGGACATGGCAAGGCACTTCTATTAGTAAGAGAGACTATGATCAGAGGGCACAGTTTCAGAGGCAAGGGACAGCCCTTTAGAACCGAGATGAGGAGGAATTCTTCATCCAGAGGGTAGTGAATCTGTGGAATTCATTGTTACAGAAGACTGTGGAAACCAAATCACTGTGTGTATTTAAGACAGAAATAGGCTCTTGATAAGGGGATCAAAGGTTACAGGGAAAAGGCAGGAGAAAGGGATTCAGAAACTCATCAGCCATGATCAAATGGCAGAGCAGATTTTGATTTGATTTATTATTGTCACTTGTATTAACATATAGTGAAAAGTATTATTTCCTGCACGCTATACAGACAGAGCATACCGTTCACGGAAGGAAACGAGAGAGTGCAGAAAGTACTGTTACAATCATAGCTCAGGTGTAGAGAAAGATCAACTTAATGTAAGATAAGCCCATTCAGGAGTCTGATGGCAGCAAGAAAGAAGCGGTTCTTGAGTTGGTTGGTACGTGACCTCAGGCTTTTATGTTTTTTTTTTCCCAATGAAAGAAGGTGAAGAGAGAATGTCAGGGGTGTGCGGGGTCCTTAATTATGCTGGCTGCTTTGCTGAGGCAGCAGGAAGTGTAAACAGAATTAATGGATGGGAGATTGGTTTGCATGATGGATTGGGCTGCAGACGTAATGGGCTGTATGGCCTAATTTTGCTGCTAAATTTTATGGTTTCATTACGATGATGAAATGATAAGCCTATTAAAGAAGCAAATACAGCAGGCAAACTGGATAACAAGATATATTTTTTTTTCATTCCTTGCAGAAGGTTAACATCTCATGTGTTGATGCTACTTATAGGTATACAAAATAGTCCAACAGAAGATCCATTCTTATTCTTTCAGCAGAATTTCACTCCAGATAATTTATGCTTTTTATCCAATGTTTTCCATTTTCCAAAGTCAAATTTCCATCCATCACATTTTAGATGTAAGCTTGAATAGCAGACCTTTTTCCTTTGTGAGAATCAATAGTCTCTGCAGCAGATAACAAATTATTCCGCAAGTCAGCTCATTCTGGGTGAGAGGAAGCTCCTTGTCGTAATTTTGAAAGCAGCTTGTTCTCTGAATACCCCTTTCCTATTCAGCTCAGGAAATCTCAATGTCATCTATTCACACATTATTTGGAAGAAGCCAAATCACATCTGCTCTCACCTTTTTATCAATATGACGGCATTCATCCGACTTTGAGGCATGAAGTATTGTACTCTTACCCGAGGAATCTTAAGTACAAACCTGATTATACCGCATTGATCTTGTACTTGAAGATGCCATGTTCTGAGATGATGACTGAAAGTTTTGGGTACGTCAATAAAAGCTCATAGAATTAAGCAGAAAATTCTGCAATGGTCACCATTTATTAAGTATACTCAAGGAACCTCTAATTATTACCCAGAGAAGGAGGTCACAGTGTATAATTAACTGGAACATTCTGCAACTGGAGGAAGCCATCAGTTTGATAGTAAAACACAAAGTGTAATGTAATTTGTTGATATATTTCCACACCAACCGACTCGCAAACAGCTTCTTCCCTGCTGTCATCAGACTTTTTAATGGACCTACTTCTCATTAAGTTGACCTTGCCTTACACCTTAGCTATGACTGTAACACTACATTTTGCACCCTCCTTCTTCACTGTGTACCCTATGAATGATCTGTTTTGTCTGTTTGGCATGCAAAAAGCAATATTTTTCATTGTATAGAATCATAGAGTCTGACAGTGCAGAAGGAGGCCATTTGGCCCATCAAGTTTGCATCGACCACAATCCCACCGAGGACTGATTCCACAACCTCATACGTTAAACCTAGCTAATCCCCCTGACATTCTGGATCAATTTTACAATGACCAATTGACCTAACTTGCACATCTTTGAATTGTGGGAGGAAACCCATGCAAACATGGGGAGAATGTGCAGACTCCTTCCAGGGAGTGACCTAAGCCAGGAAACGAACCCAAATTCCTGGTGCTGTGAGGGAGCAGTGCTAACGACTGTGCCACCTCAATACATGTCGCAATACGTGTGACAATAATAAATTGAATTAAAATCAGACATAGTTAAGCGTATATCCTGCATGATTGGGACAAATGCATTTAACAAAGAACCCTTTCATATATTTACACTCACAGGAGTGTTTAAGTGTTGAAGCATTTTTGAAAAAGGTGCACATCTTTTGGATGGAAGGTTACCAAGCTGAAATGTCATCGCTTGTTTCTGTCTCCTTGGGCACTGCCTGACTTGCTAACACTTCCAGCATTTTCTATTTTTAATTTAGATTTCCAGCTCCCGCTGTATTTTGCCTTTGCAACTTCCTGGTGCCTGTCTGAAAGGGGCTGTCTGCCAAAAATTCGCTTCAAAATTGTCAGTCTTTGGAAATAATGTGTCATAGCTTGCTGTGAATGCAAGTTTGAATGACAGGATTAAAACAATAATAGTTTTTGCTGTTCCCAACAATGATCCCTGCCATTTGGAACATAATCACATTGGGACATCATTCAATGGGATATAGACCTCTTACCAGAAGAAAGTGTTCTAAAGTGCATAAGAGATTTACTTTGAAGGGAGTAAGGTAAATTGTTACTTTCATGTCGACCTTAACGGATTGTTTTGGGTGATTTTATTTCATTGACATGGTGTAAAATAGTTTTTCATCCTTCTTCAGTGTGCAAGAAACAGGTTTGGTCAGGTGTAGCATAATTCCATTGACTGTCCAACAATGTGTTTCACTCCAAGTTCCTATATCTCTACTTTCTGAATTTTAACTGGAGTTCTTGGCAACATTGTCTGGGACTTGGCAACATCACCTGCACAATCAGGACAGTGAGTGATCGAAATAGTTTGGCAACAGTTACCAACACTGAAAACAACAACCTGATAACCACTTCAAATGCAGCACTTGGGGCTGAACCTTTTTTATCATTCATTCATGAGATATTGGAGCCGCTGGCTGGGCCAGCATTTATCACCTCATCCATTTCCTGAGGTCATTTAAGAGTCAACCACATTGCTGTAGATCTGGAGTCACATATTGGCCGGACCACTTAAGGATGACCAATTTCCTTCCTAAAGGACGTCAGTGAAACAGGTTTATTTTACATCAATCAGCAATGTTTTCATCATTAGACTTTTTTAATTCCAGATTTTTATTGAATTCAAATGTCATCATCTGCTGTGGTGGGATTTGAATCCAAGTCATGAAAACATTGCTCTGCGTCTCTGGATTTCTAATCCAGTGACATTATCACTATGCCATTGCCTCCCCTCTGATGGATTGGCATCTTCAGCCATCAGCAGAATTACAATATATCAGGGATCAATGCTGGGACCTTTGCTGTTTATGGTATATATAAATGATTTGGAGAAAAATGTAACTGGATTGATTAATCTGCAGATGACGCAAAGTTTGGTGGATCTGCAGATAGCGATGAGGACCATCAGAGGATACAGCAGGAGGTAGATCAAATTGGAAACTTGGGCAGAGAGATGGCAGATGGAGTTTAATCCAGATAAATATAAGATAATGTATTTTGGAAAATCTAATAAAGATAGGAAATATTCAGTAAATGATAGAACCCTTAAGAGTACTGACAGGCAAAGGAATCTGGGTGCACAAGTAACAGGTCACTGAAAGTGGCAATGCAGGTAGAGAAGGAAGTCAAGAAGGCATATAGCTTGGGTATTGAGTTTAAAAATTGGCAAGTCATGTTGCAACTTTATAAAACCATAGGTCACATTTAGAGTATAGTCTTCAATTCTGGTTGCCACACTACCAGAAGGATATGGAGGCTTTGGAGAGGGTACAGAAAAAAGTTACCAGGATGTTGCCTAGTATGGAGGGCATTAGCTTTGAGGAGAGTTTGGAGAAATTTAGTTTGTTCTCACTGAAGCGATGGAGGTTGAGGAGAGACCTGATAGAAATCTGCAAGATTATGAGAGGCATGGACACAGTGAATAGTCAGAAGCTTTTTTCCAGGGTGAAAGAGTCAATTACTAGGGGGCACAGGTTTAAAGTGTGAGGGACAAGATTTAAAGGAGATGTATATAACTGATTTTTTACACAGAGAGTAGTGGGTGCCTGGAACTTGTTGCCAGGGAAGGTGGTGGAAGTGGGTATGATAGTGACTTTTAAGGGGCGCCTTGACAAGTACATGAATAGGATCGGAAGTGAGGGATATGATCTCTGAAGGGTAGAGGGTTTTAGTGAAGTCAGGCAGCATGATCTGTGCAGACTTGGCGGGCTGAAGGACCTATTCCTGTGCTGTAATTTTCTTTGTTCTATATGAACCTACCCTCCACAGATTTGATTTGCTCATGTTCACCATTTTATGTCGATTTTTATTTTATTCATTTGTGGAACATGTGTATCGCTGGCTGGCCAGCATTTATTACCCATTCTTAATTACCCTTGGAGAGCAATTGACAATCAACCACATTGCTATGGCCCTGGAGTCATGTGTAGGGCAGACAAGGTAATGAAGGCAAATTTCCTTCGCTAATGGCTATTGGTGAACCAGATAGATTTTTCTGACAGTGGACAATGGTTTTTAATGGTCATCATTCAATTCTTAATTCGAGATATTTTTTATTGAATTCAAATTCCACCACCTCTGTGGTGAGCTGAGTTTCTGGATGAATAGTTTCAGGATAATACCACTAAGCCATCACCTCCCTTATGTGGGCATACATAAGGATACCACCTAGCCTTATTTCAGTTTCAGGGAGTCAATAGCATTCTCTCAATGCTGAATGAGTGCCAGTTGGAGCAGTTTAATTATTTCATCTGTCTCTATGAAGAAGGGTGAAATGGTCAACATAAATTAGGATCCTTACAGCAGCTCCAAACATTTTTCCGTCCTCTGCTATTTTCACTCAAACTCTCCTTATTATTGAATGAGGTTTTACTCTTTTACAGACATTACATGAGGAAAGTTTTAAATCTACACAATAACGTGTTGGACTATGGTACCCTGCAGGTTTTTTTTGTTCTTTCTCACAAAGGATTTGGGAAGAATATGTTTAAGGGATATGACTTAAAGTAAAAGAAGTTCACAAAAGTTTATTAAAAAAAGGTACTGTGATAAAAAGTTCTTAAGTTGCTTCCCTATGTGGACAATACACAGTTCATTAGCTTGTCTCAATAATTCATGAACGCACCCATCCATAGTTTTGGCAGCTTCCAATATGTGTTGTCTGGTATCAGGCTGTCAGTGTAGGGAGATAAGCAGCAGACATGTGTAGTCAGTGCTTTTCATGTATCAATGGAAATCTTCAAAGGCAGTTGGATCCTACAAGGGCTGTGAGAATTTGCAGATTTTCAATCTCTTCCGCGCAGGAGACGGAAGCAATTCCTTTTGCTGAGTGCAAATGTTTAATTCACTCGCCAAAATGGCTAATTGTTTATCTTCACTGTTGATAGAACAAGAATAAAGGAGCCTTTAACCAGGCTTCTTTCAATAAACTGAGAATGATTGATTTATTATGAAACACAACTTTTTTTAAAAAATGCAATTGCAAAACTGGTTAACTTACAATTTGCAATCCTGATGAGTATATTCCTTTAAATCCCAGCATACATAAACGTCAAAGCAATACGATCGCTGCAGAGGTTTGTGTTTAAAGGGGAAACAAAAACGCCTTTTGACTAATTGGAAAACTTAATGAAAAGGATAAAGTTTGAAGGGTTTTGGCGCTGTTAATCTGATGTTCTTGCATGTGAAGATAGGTGGCTGGTCAGAATAGTTGGCTCTAAGTTCTTTCCAAATGAGCTTTGATGCGGAGAAAGAAAATAAAATGAGAAAGATTTCTCTGGGATCTCTCTCTCTCTCTCTCTCTCCCTCTTGTCTCAGTTTCTCAGGTTTCCAAATACAGAGGAGGCAGACTGAGATAATTATCTCTAGCTAGATACTAATGACCTCACTGAATTTCAGACAAAGCAGGGAGAAAATGAATTACACAGCCTTCCCTTTTTGCTTTATTCCCACAAATGAGTCCAAAACACAAGTTCAAGACAGAGACTTCTCTGAGTCAAGTGGGTGATATCCAGTAAAATCACCAGGAAAGCTTCTGAAGCTGTTTTTGTTTTTATTCCAGGAATTAAAGCTCCATTCAGCAAAAGGGTCTTATTTCCTCAGGTGCATTACTAGTCATTTCGCTAAGTCATGCAACTTCTTGCAAAAAGGCAGCTTGCTCACGGTCCAAAGTGAATTTATAATCTTTGGAAAAAACCCTGAATGGATCCCAAGAAAGAGTCTAGATACTTCAGTGTTCTTCCAATTTTTTTTTTAATTGACGTATAGTTCTTGAGATATGGATTCCTAACAATATGGTCTGGTTGCAGCATACATTATCAGACAACTTTCTGTCATAACTCAAAAGCAAAATGCTGCAGATGTTGGAAATTGGAAAACAAATAGCAAATGCTGCTGATACTCAGCAGGTGAGGCAACAGTTGTAGAGACAGAATCAGAGTTAAGGTTTCAGGTTAATGAACTGCAGGGCAGTTCAAAGTGAATGCTTCACAGGATCCAACTTTCCTTGGGTGATTGTCTTTGTGGAGTTTGCATATTTTCCCTTGTCTGCTCAGGTTGCCTCTCACAGTCCAAAGATGTATAGATTAGATGGATTAGCCACAAGAATCATCCCCACAGTCTCTGGAGGGGTTACACCTCAACAGTTTCCACGTATCGCTTTATCAATCTTTTTGAGAAGTGAAACAGTGATAGGTAGCATTGCGGAACTTGAAATCTTCCTCCCAGATTTTTGTTGCACGGTCTGATTTTGAGTGAGAATTCATAACCATCAGTATAATAGATTTCTACAAGAATAAATCTATATTCTGACCACATACCTTGTTATTCTTCTTCTGTTGGATCACTTCTGTGTCCCAGCAAGTGTTAGCTGTAAGCTCAAACTTAATATCTTTAGCTGCCAAGGATTTGTTTTGATGGTTTTGATTGACACTGTTGACTGCCAATGAGAATCATAGAATCCCAACAGTGCAGAAGGGGGCCAGTCAGCCCATTAAGTCTGCACTGACTACAAGCCCTCTCTGGCCTATCTCCTTCACCCCAAATATTTATCCTGCTGTTCCCCCTGATGCTGTGTGGCAATTACCAATGGCCTATCAACCTTACCTACACACTTTGTACTACGGAAGGAAACCGGAGGAAGCCCACACAGACACAGGAGAACGTGCAAGCTCCACACAGAGACCCAATTGAACCCAGGTCTCGGGCGCTATGAGGCAGCAGTGCTAACTGCTATGCCACCATGCCACTAATGTTCCAACATTTTCCCTTCTAACAATCTCCTTCCTCCTCTCAGATTCAGCATAAATGAGTCATTTTCTGGCTGGCAAGATGTAATGAGTTGTGTGCTACCGGAATCAGTGGCTGGGCCACAACTTTTTTATAATTTGTTTAAATAACTTGAATGAAGGAATTGTTGCAAAATTTGCTGATGACAGTAACGTAAATAGGAAAGTAATTTGTGAAGCGGACATAAGGAAGTTACAAAGGGATCTAAGATGAGTTAAAGTGAGTGGGCAAAGATCTGACAAATGGAGTATAATGTGAGGAAATATGAAATTGTTTCCTTTGAATGGAAGGATAAAAAGGAAGCTTATTGCATAAAAGGTGAGATTGCAGAGCTCTGAGGTGCAGAGGAATCTGAATGTCTTAGTGCATGAATCACAAAAGGTTCATATCCAAGTAATTAGGAAATCTATTGGAATTTTTTTTATTGTAAAGTGGATACAAAAGTAGGAAGGTTATGCTTCAGCTGTACATAGAATTGGTGAGACCATGTCTGGAGAGTACTATGCGATATTGGTCTCCTTACTTAAGGCAGGATGTAAATGTTTTAGAAGCAGTTCAGAGAAGGTTTACTGGATTAATACCTGGAATAGGCGAGTTGCCTTTTGAGGAAAGGTTGCCTCGGGTGGGCTTATACCAGCTGGAGTTTAGAAAAGTAAGTGATGACTTGATTGAAATACAGAAGATCCTGAGGGGCCTTAATAGGGAGGATGTGGAAAGGATGTTTCCTCTTCTGAGAGATTCCAGAACTAAAGGTCACTTAAGTGGTTGCCAATTTAAGACAGAAATTAGGAGAACTTTTCACTTTGACAGTCATGGATCTTTAGAACACTCTTCCTCAAAAAGCAGTGGGAGCAGAGTCGTTAAACCTTGTAAAGGCAAAGCCAGATAGATTCTTCATTAACAAGGGATAAAATGTTACCAGGGTTAGATGGGAACACAGCTGAGGTTACAATGAGATCAGTTATGATCTCACTGAATGGTGGAGCAGGCCTGAGGGGCTGATTGGCCTATCTCTACTCCTGATTTTATGTTCATAAGTTTGGATAGTTGCATTGTTTTTGTGAAGGTTGTTGTCTGCATGTCGGAGTAGGGAGAGAAAATTTAATTTTAGTCAGAGATTACTGATATCCATTTTTTAAAATCATTATGGAACAATCAATATACAGATCAAGATGCTGATATTTCATAACCTTTTAACAGTACAGTGCATTTTTGTAGTTTTACATACATAACAGGACATCTAACAATTGTCACTCACAGTGAAGTCAGGCGTAATATGCATAAGATTCAGTTTGAAGACACTTTCTAAAGCTTTGTTCTGTCATAATTTAACCTTTAATCAGTTAGATATTGTTTTAGTTTTGGCAATAGTTACTAATAGCCTTCTGCCCTTTGTGAACTGCAAGAAGTTGTGCATATTCTGCATGTCTATATACCATTGGATTTCATTGGCCTTTTCTACCCATTGCTTGCGTTGGCATATTATTCTGTGAGCTTCAAATCTGAGTCGTCCTACTGTCACGTAGAGTCAGGTTGACGTGTAATGAAGGTTCGGTGCTCTCAATCACAATGTTGTGTATTTCATGTGATGAGCAGTTTATCCTGGGAAGGGGAGTTCTGATCCCTGCCCCCAGACAGAGCATCTCCTATCCTGTGGGCTGACTGCCTCGAGATGGAGGCAGGATTTCAGAGGAAGCTTTGACATTGAGACAGAGCACTCCACTTTGTCCTGGTCCACTGGCAGCACTGGACCATTTTGACCTCGACCATTTGATGGGCAATACGACAGCTCAGTGACTATCGCTGTGCTGTGCAGATACATGGACTTGGGCCTGTGTCTGTGGGAGTTTGCGCATTCTCCCCGTGCTTGCGTGGGTTTTCTCCGGGTGCTCCAGTTTCCACCTACATCCCAAAGATGTGTTCTTAGGCTAATTGGCAAAACAAATTCTCCCTAAATTGTCTCAAATTTAGTTTTTTAATCCATAGATCTATAAACATGGGCAGGGATCGCGGGTAGAGGTGGGAACATTGGGGTGGCGGCACGGGCTCGTTAGGCTGAAGGGCCTGTTTCCCATGCTGTTTTGTTCTTTGTACTGGGAAAGTGCTTGGCTCCTCATCAAGGCTGCCTTTGCCTTGCTGCAACTGCCAGCTTTACTGAGGGTACTTTAAACCAATGTGGCAGGTTAAACCTGAAGCTGCTAACCTCATTAACATTTACAAAATGGTACCTCCTCCAAGCAGACTGGTTAGCCTCCCTTGTCCCGCCTCAGCAGACACCATAAGTTGCTGGGTTAGAGCTGACTATCCAACACATTCGTTTTTTTTCCCGTTAACCCATGACCCGTACTGAATCTAATATGTTCACTCACTCTATTTATTTATTAATGTCACAAGTAAGCTTATGTTAACACCGCAGTGGAGTTACTGTGAAAATCCCTGAGTCGCCACATTCCGGCGCCTGTTCGGGTACACTGAGGGAGAATTTAGCATGGCTGATGTACCTAACCAGAACGTCTTTTGGATTGTAGAAGGAAATTGGAGCACCAGGAGGAAACCCAGAGACATGCAGATTCCGTACAGATAGTGACCCAAGCCGGGAATCAAACCTCGGTCCCTGGCATTGTGAGGCAGTAGTGTTAACCACTGTGCTGCCCTCATGTTCAAATCCACCCACAGTAACGGTGCAGATAGGACGTTGTATTTTATGTTTTAGGATTTTACCATTAATCAGTCTCCTGGTGCTGTCTGCATTGAAAAACGCACTCACCTGATGAAGGGGAAAAGCCCTGAAAGCTAGTGGTGTTTGCTACCAAATAACCTGTTGGACTTTAACCTGGTGTTGCGAGACTTCTTACTGTGTTTACCCCAGTCCAAAGCTGGCATCTCCACACCATGGAAAACTTTGACCAGGATTTTCCACTCTCTCCCGTGATGGGTTTCCTGGCAGAGGAAGCAGGCCACTATTGGTTGGCAGATTCCATGATGGTGCAGCCAGCGAGCAATGCAAAAGGACATTGACTTCGGCAAGACCAGACGATTCCACCAGTAGCCAATGGTGAGCCCCCTCTGCCAGTGGAAACCTCACTGTGGAGTTGGCGGGGGGAGGTGTGCTGAAAAGAAACACGACTGTTTGGTTGGTGATTTGGATTTATGAATAAAGAGGAACAACTTTAGAAAGTTGAATTTGCAGCAATGTTGAAATGGGTTCCGCAGATGATGCATTGCTTTTCTTGTGGCAGTTTAAACAGGGGAGCAAAATGATGCGATTTATCAACTCTACTTACACAGCTCATTTAGCCAGGAATTAATGATTTCTGCTCCTCCTCCCATGTACCTGATGTGACTGCAATTTTAAAAGTCCTGGGATAAATACTGAAAGACAGATGGGTGACTTAATCAGTTGACTTCATCAAGGGCTTCCAAACTAATGTGGACCTTCATCCACATAGAAAGTAGAAGTAGGAGTAGGTCATACAGCTCTTTAAGCTTATTCTGCCATTAATTATGATCATGCCTGATCACCAAATTCAATACCCTGATCTCCCTTTCACCTCATGTCCCCTGATCTGCTTTAGCCCCAAGAGCTGTATCTAATTTCTTCTTGAAATCAGACAATATTTTGGCCTCAACTACTTTCTGTGGTAGTGAGTTCCATACATTTAGTACCCTCTGGATGAAGAAATTTCTCCTCACCTCAATTCTAAAAGGTTTACCCCTTGTCCTCCAACTATGATCGCTCATTCTGGACACCAAAACCAGGTTAAATGAGACAAAATTTTAATGAGCAGCATGAGGAGATTATAGGATAGAGGGGATATAATGTAGGAAGGGTGTTTCAGCTATATGGTCGCAGTGCCATTTGTGAGTTTACATAAGCAATTCCTGCCTCTACTATTTCCAGCATAGTCAATTCTGCTTTCCATTATCACAGTGCAGCCTGCTAAATGTAATCTACATCCACCGAAGGCAACTTGTAATGTGGAAATAGTTCTGCTCCTCCACTTCCAAAACTGTCTTTTCCATTATCACATTTCACCTCCTCTATCACAAAGACATTATGGTCTAATGTCAGATTTTCTCCTCTCCTTCCATGGTAACTGTGCTCTTTTGTCAGATGCACTCTTCTCCATCTCCACCACAGTCTGCCTTTCTGTCAAACAGCATTCCCTCTGTCATTCAAATCTCCTTTCCCCTCTCTCAATTATCATCTCCTCCATCTTCGGGACAGCCTGTTCCCAGTGCCATCAACCAGCTCCTCCATCAGGAGAAGAGTTGGTTGCTTTCAATTGCTCTCCTGAAACAGTCACACACAGGTAATCAATCCACAAGCTCTGCACGGCTGGAGCACGAGACAAATCACAGAATATCACCAAATTGTACAGGATTGAAGATTGCTAACTGTCATTTGACACGTGTTAACTATTTCTCTTCATTTTTCACCTGTGTCAAATGACTATCCTGCAGACAGTGATGTTTTAGGTCATGGGATAGAATAAATAGCTCTATTACTGAAGGTACATTATTAACCAGTTTAAACATTGAGATGGAGATGCCAGCATTGGACTGGGGGGGGCATAGTAAGAAGTATCACAACACCAGATTAAAGTTAAGCAGGTTTATTTCGTTACAAAAACCACTAGCTTTCAAATCACTGTTCCTTCATCAAGTGAATGGGATTTCAGTTCACAAACAGGGCATATAAAGACACAAACTCAATTTACAAACTAATGGTTGAAATGCAAGTCTTTAAATCAAGTCTTAAAGGTACAGACAATGTGAGTGGAGAGAGGGTTAAGTACAGATTAAAGAGATGTTGTATTGTCACCAGCCAGGACAGTTAGTGAGATTTTGCAAGCTCAGGTAAATCTGGTTTATTTGTAATCGTGAGCTTTTGGAGCACTGCTCCTTTATCAGGTGAGTTTAAACATTGTGAGTGGATATCATGCTCTTCGTATTCAGTGCAGACATTAGTCTGAACACACGTCTCCTTCTTTCCTAATATTGATCATTTTAAGGTTTTGTCATTTACAAATAACAAAAGCAATATCCTGGACACAAACAGAAAATTCTAGAAGTGCGAGGTCAAGACAAGTTAATGTTTCAGGTGGGGGCTCTTCCCGAGAGAATCTTCCCAGTCCATCAAGCAAAACAGCCTTCCATCCATTGATTCCGACTATACTGCCTCAGAAAAGCAGCCAGCATGATCAAAGACCCCACGCACCCCGGACATATTTTCTTCCACCTTCTATTGGGAAAAAGACACAAGAAGTACCGTACATTGAGTTAATCTTTCTCTATGTCCTAGCTATGACTGCAACACTACGTTTTGTAACCTCTTTTCTTCTTCTCCCCCATGTACTCTATGAACAGTATGCTTTGTTGTATAGCGTGCAAGAAACAATATGTTTCACTCTCTACCAATACGTGTGACAATAAATCAAAACTAAGACTGAAATCAAGGGTGATTCTGGATTTACACCTATTTTCAGATGTTCTATATGTGATATCGAAGATTATTATTATACTCAAACAAAAACAAAAAACGCTGAAAAATCTCAGCAGGTCTGAGAGCATTTGTAGAGAGGAGAATAGAGCTAATGTTTTGAGTCTGGATGACACTCTGTCAAAGCTGAATCTAGCTCTGACAAACGGTCAGTCAGACTTGAAATGTTGGCTCTATTCTCTCTCCAGATGCTGTTGGAGCTGCTGAGATTTTCCAGCATTTTCTGTGCGTGTTTCAGATTCCAGCATCTGCAATATTTTGCTTTTATTTTAGTTATTGTACTCTGCTGATTTGAAAAAAGAATCACATTCCTTACTGCTTCTCATTGCTTTTCTGTTATTATTTTTCATGCCTGACTTTCAATCATGACTTTGATCATGAAGCAATGCAAGCCTCTCAATCCACTAACTCAGAACAAGGCCACAGTGGTACCGGATCTGCTTTGTAGTCAGATATAACTTGTCTTCTGCCTGACTCACTTGTGTCTCTTTTTACAGATTCTCATAACGATGCCTCTTAATTAATTGCCTTTCAGAGAATTTATATTTCCTTACAGGTTTAAGGTTCACACGTGGATTAGAAACAAGCAACGGATTCCTGTGTCCACAGGATAGTTATCTCACCCGTACTGTTATTTAAAAAGGCATTTTGTTCGTCCACTGTGAGACACACCTGAGGTTTTGCATGTGGGTTTAAAAAAAAGCCCACACCGTACAACCCAATCTAAATTCAGTCTTTGAAGATCGTCATCCAGGTTTTTCATTTGTTCCGAACGCTGTGCTGTACTGCTGACTGATATTAATCACTGTTGTGACATTAATACAACTATGTAAATGCAACTTACATATTAAGATTTGGGAAACCCACACTTTAATAATAGCGACCAATAATAGTTGTTATTGTTTGCAGCTTATGAATTTATCAGCCACGATTGAATGGTGAAGCAGATTTGATGAGCTGAATGGCCTACTTCTGCCCCAATATCTTATGGACATGGAATTTGAGACAGTCTAATTTACTTGGCATCAAACTACATATCTAGACCTAAGTTCAGCACTTGAGTCTATTTTCCCCCCCGCCCTTGACAATTTTTCAGCTAATACGTGCATGTTTAGCGCGAGACTCAAGTTGGCCTCAATCTTTCAACTCAAGGAAGCATGTTAGTGCTTTATTCATTTTCCAATTCAGCACGTGGGATTAAAGAGGCAAATTGTGGAATCCCTATAGTGCAGAAGAGGGCATTCGGCCCATTGAGTGTGTATCAACCCTTTGAAAAAATATCTTATCCAGTCCCTCACCCCTGTCCTGTGCCTGGAACTCCATACACACTTCCCATGACCAGTCCACCTAAGCTGCACATCTTTGGAATGTGAGAGGATACTGGAGCATCCAGAGGAAACCTATGCAGACATGGGAAAATGTGCAAGCTTCATACAGACAGTAACCCAAGTCTGGAATTGAATCCAGGTCCCTGACACTGTGAGACCACCATGTTTCCCTGTGTTACCAAGAAGATGCAGGCAAGCTTAAAACAGAGCAGACCATGCATGGCAACTCACAGCAGAACCCTGGACATACTCTCTTCCACTTTATTCCGTTGGGAAAAGATACAAAAGTCAGGACACAAACCGATCAATTCAAGAACTGCATCTTTCCTGCTACCATTAGTATTTGAATGGACCTACCTCACATTAAGTTGATCTTTATATACACCCTAGCTATGACTGTAACACTACATTCTGCACTCTCTCCTTTCTTTCTTTATGTACGGCATGCTTTGTCTGTATAGTGTGCAAGAAACCATACTTTTCACTGTACACAAATACATGTGATAAATCAAATCAAAAATGGGAAATGTGTCCAATTGTATCAACACCAACCATTTTACAGTTTATACTCAATATATAAGTCAGCCCTTATTTTTGGAAGGATTTTTTGAAGCTTCAAAGGTTGACTTTTACACCACAATCTATAATACTCGTTTATTTTTTTTGTTCACGTTTCTTCTTCTGTAAATCAAAAACAGAAATCTTGATTCTTGGACCTCTTGGTGCTGAAGTTCCAAAACACTTTTTTAAAATTCTCTCCTTTAGCTGAATGTGGAGCCTCTGTCACTGGAAATGAAGGAATTCTTCTTTCACCCAATTACCCAGCTGATTACAGCAACAACCATGAATGCATCTATTCCATTCAAACTCAGCCTGGTAAAGGAATACAATTGAAATCGAGGACATTCAGGCTCCAGGAAGGAGATATTCTAAAGGTAAGCACGACATTGTTAAAATGGCATGCTTAGAAGCATAAAGATTTTTGTGAAGACTCTCTAAATGGAGTCCATGGCAAATGGAGTTTAATGTGGAAAAGTGTGAGGTAATGCACTTTGGCAGGAATAATAAATGTGTAGAGTATAGGGCTAATGGTAGGATTCTTAATAGTGTTGATGAACAGAGGGATCTTGGTGTATTTGTGCATAGATCCCTGAAAGTAGGCAGTCAAGTCGATAAGGTTGTTAAGAAGGCATATGGAGTCTTAGCTTTTATTGGTAGGGGGATTGAATTTCGGAGCCGCAACGTCATGTTGCAACTGTACAAAACTCTAGTGCGGCCGCACTTGGAGTATTGTGTGCAGTTCTGGTCCCCACATTATAAGAAAGATGTGGAGGCATTGGAGAGGGTACAGAGGAGGTTTAACCAGGATGTTGCCTGGTATGGAGGGCAGGTCTTATGAAGAGAGGCTGAGGGATTTGAGGTTGTTTTCGTTAGAAAGAAGGCGGCTAAGAGGGGACCTGATCGAAACATATAAGATGATTAGAGGTTTAGATAGGGTGGACAGTGATAGCCTTTTTCCTAGGATGGAGAAAGCTAGCACGAGGGGACACAGCTTTAAATTAAGGGGTGATAGTTATAGGACGGATATCAGAGGTAGGTTCTTTACCCAGAGGGTGGTTAGGGAGTGGAATGCCCTGCCTGCGGCAGTTGCAGATGCGCCAAGTTTGGTGGCGTTTAAGAGGTTAGTTGATAAGTTTATGGAAGAGAAGGGAATGGTTTAGTTTGGAGAGTCATTGCTTTTTCTTAATTGGTCGGCGCAACATCGAAGGCCGAAGGGCCTGTTCTGTGCTGTAATGTTCTATGTTCTATGTTCTAAGTTCTAAATATCTACTAAGAGCTGTATATCAATGTCTTTCTTGTGTATGGTGACAGCTGATGTTTTTACAAGCTATTAATTCAGTGATTCTTGCTTTGTAACCTAATATAATTAGGTGGAGGGTGGAACCTTTTCAACGAGATACAAAGAACTGAAATCAGTTTATGGAAATCCCAGTTTCAGGCAAAGCTAATGATCCCCTTAAGTATAAGAAGGCAAAAGTGTTGAGAGAGTAATACAATATTATCAGACTCCAAGCTGAAGAGAAGCTGAGGAGCGGCATGGTGGCACAGTGTTTAGCACTGCTGCTTCTCAGTGTCAGGAAACAGGTTCAATTCTGGCCTCGGTCGCTGTCTGTCTGGGGTTTGCAAGTTCTCCCCATGTCTGGATAGCTTTCCTCTGGATGCTCCGCGTTCCTCCCACATCCCAAATATGTGTGGGTTAGGTGCATTGGCCATGGTAAATTGCCATTTGATATCAGGGGATGAGCAGGGTAAATATGTGAAGTTACAGGGATAGGGTCTGGGTGGGATTATTGTTGGTGCAGACTCGATGGGCCAACTGGTCTCCTTCTACACTGTAGGGATTCGATGATTACTGTAGAGCAACGTAAAGGAGCTGAATGTACAATAACCATAGGGTGGTAAAAAGTGCATGAACAAGGGTCAGGAGAATGGGTCTTAGGGAAACAACTGGACACCAAGATACTGAGACATTCACATAATAGCACTCAGATAGAAGAGCTATCGTTGACTTAAGAGATATCCAGGACAGCAAACAAATGTCCTTACTGATGATTTATGAATGAATTAACTCTGTGCAGGTGGATAAGGGTGGCTATTACTTCAACACTGTGTTACTGTGGTCGCTTCCAAGTGCAAAAGGAGCAGTATGAATTTAACATGCTGGTGGTACAATGAGGATAACCTGTGGCGTCTGGTTTACTCAGCTTTTACACAATTGGCTGAGATTTTCTGGTCATGCTCACCCGAAAACTGGAAAATCCTTCTCGAGGTCAACAGACCTTTGCATCATCTGCTCCCAGCTGCTACGAGTGTAATCAAAGGTGTAGTAGAACAGTGCAGCTGTGAGTGTATCGAATCCAGTTAAGGTCCATGAGTTATCAGAATATGTCAATGATGCATTGAGGTCATTGGAAGATGATAGCATTTTTATATTTTGTGGTGAATTTCTGTGTTCATCGGTGGATAATGGAACTTCTTCACTCTTTTGCATCCATTGTTATCATGAAGTATTATCACACAGGCTAGAAGGCAGAAGAAAACTCCCCATGTTGACCCATCAGTGTAACTTATATCTCATCCAATTTTAAAAGAAAAAACTTGAATTTATATAGTGTCTTTTAGAACATTAGGGTGTACTAAAACACTTCAGAACCAATTAAGCAATTAATAAAATGTGATCACAGTTGTGATTTCAGAAACATGGCAGATAATTTCCATACAGCTCGCTCCCAGAAAACTAAATATCCTATTTCATTTACATTTGTTGTTGGATACTATTGACCAGTGCATTCTCTCAGAAAGGGAGGAGGAACCATGGTTTCATACCTCGCCTGAAAGGCAATCAACTTTTTGAACTTCAGCACTCTAAAGTCTTCATCTAAATTATGTATATCATAGAATCCCTACAGTTCAGAAGGAGACCATTCAGCCCATTGAGCCAGCACCAATCACAATCCCATCCAGGCCCTATCCTGTAACCCCACATGTTTACTCTGTTAATCCCCTGACACTCGGGTTAATTTAGCATGGCCAATCAACCCAACTTGCACATTGTTGGACTGTGGGAGGAAACTGGAGCATCCAGAGGAAATCACACAAATACAGGGAGAATGTGCAAACTCCACAGAGACAGTGACCCAAGGCTGGAATTGAACCCGGGTCCCTGGCACTGTGAGGAAGCAATGCTAACCACTGCGCCACCATGCCTACACTCTGGCCTGAATTTCATGGCCTCTTACCGATGGGTTTTTAGACAGGGAGGGAGTGTGAACTTGAAGGAATGGGATTCCTTTTGGGTTCCTGCCACCTTTGTCTCGTGATAATTTTACACTGGGTTGGGCAAAGCTTTGGATGAGCCATCTGCCCTCTCCCCATTTGGGACCCTTAAGTGGCCAATAATTGACCAGTTAAGACACAATTACCACCCCATCTCAGCCTCGAGGCTGACAAGAAGAGTTACTTGGTTTGGGGGAAGCTCGAAAATGAATGGGCTTAGATTTTAAGTGAGAGATGAGGTGGGATCTTCTTCAGAAGCTCTGTTTTGACTTCGAGCACCTGCGTCCTCCCCTTCCTTAAACTTAAGATCTAATAGTCACTAGACATGGTTGACACCCCATCCCAGTCTCTCCCCTGACACCCTAAACCCATCCTTTCCACTGTTAAGACCCAGGCCAGAAATTTCTAAGTCTTTTATGAAGTTAGTCTGGACTTGAAATTTTACATTTGATTTTGGTATGGGTGAGTATAAAGTGTTTTACTCAGGTATGGTTCAAGTAACCTACTCGGAAGCTTTTATCAAACAAAGTTTATTTATGAACTCAGATAAAATATAACTAAAAGCATTATCATAACTTGTAGCAATTACAAAACTGAAATCAGACACATTATAACTCCTAACAACTAGTTATCTCTGCTGTTCCAAGTCAAACAACATCCCACAGATATAAATCCTTCTTCAGACTTAGCATAAAAAGCAAGTATGCCTACATGATGCCGGATCTTCAATGTTCTGACACTTGCTGAGAATTCATTCTTTGAATCTTGGACCAAATCTCTGAGGCTTCCCAGCCCTGGAAGTTTCAGAAAGCCTCTGGAGAGAGAGTGGCAGATAAACATTGCATTCTTCCACCAGCTCTTGGCAGCAACTGAGAAACAAACTAAAAAATTAGAATGCTCTGTTGAAAGGAAATCTCATTTGTAAGCAAAATCTCATCCCTGACCTGTCAATTATCCTCAATCAAACTCCACTCAGTATTTCGACGGGACACTTTAAAACTACATAACATTGCACGGTGACACAATGGTTAGCACTGTTTCTTCACAGCACCAGGGACCCAGGTTTGATTCCTGGCTTGGGTCATTGTCTGTGCAGAGTCTGCACATTCTCCCTGTGTCTGCATGGGTTTCCTTCGGATGCTTCAGTTTTTTCCCACAGTCCAAAAGACCTGCTGGATAGGTTCACTGGCGATGCTAAATTCTTCCTCGGCGTACCCGAATAGGCATCGGAGTGTGGTGGCTCGGGGATTTTCACAGTAACTTCATTGCATGTTAACTTAAGCCTACTTGTGACTGATAAATTAACTTCAACTTTAACTTTTAGTTCACATTAAAAATAAACATGATGTCAATTAAACTGCTTCAATAACAAAGACAGCTGCAGACAACAGTATCAACAAGTTCAAGGGCCTGCTGGAAACATTCTATAGGGAAATGTGATCAAAATATACTTCTTAAAGGCACAGTACGGTCACACCAACTCTCCAGGCTTTTCCTATCCTGTCCGCCCCAGGATCACATAAATTTACCTTGCTGTCCAGGGATTGGGATCTGCCACCTTCACGAAGTTTTCCTTTTGTTCACTTTTGTTCTCTTTGCTGGGGCGAGAGAGCTGACGGCCAAACTGATTGGTCTGCAGCTCTCAAAGGCAGGACTTCCTGCTGAGTGATGGGCAGAAATCCCCTCTGCTGCCAATGGACCTTATCTGAGCATAAAATGACTGTGGGGCATTGAGAGTCAATGTGAATGCATTCCCCACTGATTCAGTGGACAGCGGGAAGGTTAACCCCACCAACCAAACTATTCAAGCCACAAGATCGGAGAGCAAACATACAGCTTTCTGACAGAATGCTGCCCATAAGCCAGGATTGGTGCCATTGTAACTACTAAGAAAAGTACTGACTATTTAACCAGTGAGAGGAAAGAGATATATTTACACACCAGTTTCTTTATTTAATTGACATTGTGGGTGATGTTATTAACTGTGGAATCATGTTAACACAGTAAGAAGTCTGACAACACCAGGTTTAAATCTAACCGATTTATTTGATAGTAAACTCACAAGCTTTCGACCCCCTGCTCTTCGTCAGGTGAATGAGGTGTTCAGGTCTCAAATAGCACATATAACAGCACAGGTTGTTTACAGATTACTAATTAGAATGCAAATCTTTACACCTAACCTGCTATTCAAGTCTTAAAGTGGTTAACAATGTGAGTGGACGGAGCAGTGAGCACAGGTTAAAGAGATGTGTATTGTCTCCAGACAGCACAGTGAATGAGGTTTTTTGCTAACCCAGGCAAGTCATGGGGGTTACAGATAATGTGACATGAACGCAAGATCCCTGTTGAGACCGTCCTCATGAATGCATTTCCTTACTGTGTTTACCCCAGTCCAACGCCGGCATTTCTACATCGAATCATGTTAACCCAGAATGGGACAGAATTTCCCTAAACACATTTCAGATAGCCTTATAATCAGCAGTCAACAGAAGGATTCATTCATCAGGACTGAATTCAAGCTCTGATACCAAGAAAGAAAGTATCTTGTTCTAACTTACAGTGCATTTTAATAATGGCAGCACTTTTATTATTTTGATCTATTTTGCTTGAATATTGATGCTTTCAAAATGTTCACTGTTCTCCTTCTGGGTAATATGGGTGTGAGTACAATGGAATGCAACCTGACACATCAGTGTGGTGAAGTCGGATTTAAGTGTAATGTAATGATACTCTATCTGGTGCCACATTCCGTTGAAGCTTCTTAAAAAAAGCTTCTCAAAATGCTTCCCCCACATCACAAACAACTGAATCAAATTTTTTGCATTGTCTTTTCTGCCAACTATATCGCTTAAACACCAATGAGATAGAAGTCCTGTTAAAGTTCTGAAATGGAAATTAGGATTTGGGGCAGTTTGTTAATTGGGAGACTTTTCACAAGACTGAAATCAATGGCTAGATGATGATCGGCTTACTCCCAAGCTATTAAATTTCTGTCTCCAAGGCTCTGCTTAAGCGTAGAATAAATACCAGCATTGTATATCTATACACTACATGTACTAAGCCCAGACATGCACAGTGGATAATTTAATCCATATCTGGGTACAGGAATGCATACAACCAGTTTGTGATCAGGAGAAAAAAATCTTTTGGATCTTAAGGTGTATTTACTATCACTTTAAAGTACTAAGAAATGAAATACTTTCATCATTTATTACAAGTCCTGTCAGTACAGAAAATAATTCTTCACAAAATCTCCCTGATGGATTTTTGCTAGGTCCAATCTTATCATTGAAAAATACAAGTTTTTTTTTAAAGTTTATATATTAGTGTCACAAGTAGGCCTACATTAACACTGCAATAAAGCTGCTGTGAGAATCCCCCAGTCACCACAGTCCGATGCCTGTACGTTGATGGAGCATTTACCATGGCCAGTGCACCTAACTAGTATATCTTTCAGACTGCGAAGAAACTGGAGCACCCAGAGGAAACTCATGCAGACATGGAGAGAATGTGCAGACTCAGCACAGTTACCCGTGTTAGGAATTCGGACCCGAGTCCCTCGTACTGAGGCAGTAGTGCTCCTTACCTGATAAAGGGTATATTGGCACTGGAGGGGGTGCAGAGGAAATTCACTTGCTTGATCCCAGAGTTGAGAGGGTTGATGTATGAAGATAGGCTGAATAGACTGGGACTGTCCTCATTGGAATTGAGAAGAATGAGGGGCATTTATAGAAACATATAAAATTATAAAGGGAATAGGTAAGATTCTTAAGGGAGGTTCTTTCCACTAGCTGGTGAAACTAGAACTCAGGAGTTTAGCCTCAAAATAAGGGGGAGCAGATTTGGGACTGAGTTGAAGGCGTGTGAGATTACAGGAATAGGCCAGGATGGGGTTGTTGTCAGTGCAGTGTTGGGCCAAATAGCCACTTCTGCACTACAAAGATTCCATGTTTCTTGATTCTATGAGCATCCATGACATGGTTCCAACAGGTTGATAATCAGTATACTAATCCTTCCAAATATCCCCACTGTCACCAAAGAGAAAAAAAATGGTTTGTGAAGATATAGAACAAGCTGAAAGGAGTTTACCCTCAGTTGGCTGTGAGAGTCACCAGCAAAATCTTTTTGGATACCTGAAAATGAAAAATTACCACAATTTGGCAACAGCTGGCATAGCAATATTGAGCTAATGTTAAAGTTCATTTATTAGTGTCACAAGCAGGCTTATATTAACATGCAATGTGTGAAAACAATGTGCGAATTAGAAATGTGATACTGCTGCAATAGGGTTTGTGCTGCAAAAGGTGAGCTTAAAGCACATTGTGTAGGGAATATTATTATTACTTCTCTGCCTCTAATCTATTTTGTTCTCCACTTGTGCATGTCGAATGCCAATTTGAAGTGCAGGAAGCAATAATGATTCAACTCCCCAAGTTGAGATCTTTCATGTTGATGACCACAAAAACGGTCATCCAGAGTAAAACAGTCTTTATTTCCAGTGTGTGTGCTCTTCAAAGTTAAAAGGTATTATAGCTGGAGCTGTGTACACATTTCCACAATGAACAAAGCAACAACAACATCATGAAACACTCCGAGGTGCTTGATAGGAGCTTTACAAAACAAAGTCTGACACTGAGCCACATGAGAAAATATTAGGTCAGAATTTTCTGTTTACCTTGGGGCAGATGTTTCGGACTTGGGGCCAAGGTGGTCGGAAAATCCCACCCAAGATGTTTGGCAATGAGGATAGTTTTAAGAAATATCTGAAAGGAGGAAGGAAAAATAGAAAGATGAGGAATTCCAGAACTTGGGGTCTAGTCGGCTGAATGTGTGGCCACCAAAGGTTAAGCGATTAAAATCTAGAGTGCACAAAGGTCAGAATTAGAGCAAGGGAATCATGGACGGTTGTGGAGTAGGAAGAGATGACAGAGATAGGGAGGGGAGAAGTCATGGAGTGATTTGTAAACAGGAGTTACTTGACCAGAAACTAATATAAGTCAGTAGCACAGGGATGATGAGGGAAATGTGTTTAATAGAAGTTTAATGACCTTAAGTTTACGGAGGTAAGAATTTGGGAGAATGAACCAGTGGTGTGTTAGAATTGTCAAGAAGTCAGATATCACCAATATGATGCTGAGTCTAATTTTGTCCGACAAAATTTGAGTAAAACCCAAGGGGTTTCCCATTTTTTGCACCTTTGCCGTTGGGTAACACACAGTTTTGGTGGCAGTGGAACCAAAATGTCCTTCTGCACCAAATGAAACTTCTGCATCAAATTTTTAATCATAGAATCCCTACAGTGCAGAAGGAGGGCCATTTGGCCCATCAGGCCTGCACTGACCACAATCCCCATAGCTCCATGTATTTATCCTGCTCGTCCCCCTGACACTATGGCCATGCTAAATTGTCACAATCAACTGAACCTGCACATCTTTAGACTCTGGGAGTAAACTGGAGCACCCAGAGGAAACCCAAGCAGACACAAGAAGAAAGTGCAGACTCCATGCAGACAGTACCCCAAGCCCGGAATCAAACCCGGTTCTCTGGCACTGTGAGGCAGCAGTGCTAACCACCGTGCTGCCCCAAATCTTGAAATTATATAAAATATGCCACATTGGTTTCAATGTAATGTGCAAGAATAATGGTGTTATGCTGGTAAAGTATCTGGCAGATCTAATTTTTGAAAGAACTTTCTTTGTAGATTGCATTGTAATGAATTATTAACATTAGCTACTGTACCAGCTGTGAGCTGCAGCAAATGTCACCTGGGTGACAGTAGACATTACTTGAAGTGAATTGCTTCAATCCAGCTTGACCAATTATTCCCTGATATGATGCATTCTTAATAAAGGAAGAGAGTGGCACTGTGAGAGGAAGATTTATTTTGTGTAATGAAACTATAAACTTGATATTCCTCAGCGTACAACCTTGCACACAGATAAACTGCACACTGTGTATACTCTTCATATCATTCACTTATATTCCTTTTCTTGGACTTCCAGATTTTTGATGGTAAGGACAGCTCCTCACGATTGCTTGGTACTTTCACTGGATCAGAGATGCTTGACACCATTCTGAACAGCACATCAAACAGCCTGTGGCTTGAGTTCATCTCAAATGCAGAAAATACGAGCAAGGGATTTGAGCTCCTTTTCTCAAGTAAGTGTCAGATTAAAGATGGTTGAGAAAGTGTGTTGGATGAGGACGCGTAAGATCTAGTGACTTTGAAGATAACTTTTGATTCATTTTGATGAGATTCTTGTGAATGCGGAATGTTATTGATCCCTTGGCGCATAGCGATGGATCTGCAACTCTTAACTCTGTGGACTCTCCTCCCTTTTTCTTCTGATTATTAAGGTGAAGGGTGTCAATGCTGGGAAAATGAGCTTTTCATAATTGACATTTGGTGTTGTTTAGGCAACACAGGTAGGGCACCAACTTCTTCTGTTATATCCCGGCAATCTACTCCAGCTTTCTCCTGGTGTGAATGTTCTGTCGACACCTGAGAATGAGGGATCACATGGAGTGAAGCAGCACAGGGGGCAATGAATCGGTTTATTAGTTATTCATCACCATCTGATAACAGTCATTATCAGGTGGTGCAGAAAACAGGCAACTAAAGCAACATCTCCATTTTGAGCCAATACTCCAGATTAATTGGCTGTCCAAGATTTGTTTATTTTAAAGTTTATTTATTGGTGTCACAGGCTTAGAGTAACATGGCAATGAAGTTACTGTGAGAATCCCTAGCCACCACACCCTGGCACCTGTTCGGGTACACTGAGGGAGAATTTAGCATGGCCAATGCATCCAGCAATACATCTTTCAGACTGTGGGAAGACAATGGAGCATCCGGAGGAAACAAATGCAGAACATGCAGTCTTCACACAGGCAGTGACCAAAGTCAAACCCAGATCCCTAGCACTGTGAGGTAGTAGTGTTAACCACTGTGGCACCCATAGGAAGATCACTGGTCAGTACGGGCCTTGACATTTTTAGCACCACGCTCTAACCATCTGAGCTAACTGACCACTGCAGCAGTTTGTAATTGTACAGGTTAAAAACATTCAAGATTCCCAGCCACATTAGTATATTGATGCAGTGCTCCACAGAGGGGAAAAAATGAACCTTTCCATTTGTGAGTTAAATACCATATTTAAATTTTCTGTCCCACTGTCAGTATAGAATCTGTTTGGGGCTGAGTTATAAGGTCACATGAACTTAGCTGGAATGCCCACCTGCAACCCTTCGCAGTGAATGTTGTTGCACTGGCAGTATTGAAAAGATGAAAAGTAAATTGAAAGTAGGGCAGGTTAAAAGTTAGTTATTGTCTCTTTGTTGCTGGGGTACTTGACTTACAGGGTGGAAGTCATATTGAGCAAGAGATTAAAGTGATACTTGGCACTGGTGAGAAATGTAAGGGACAGCAATGAAGGCTGCTAGTTGGTCACTGTGGGCTCCTTAAATGCTAAATTGCTCCTTAATGTCCTATAATGTGTAGGTTATGTGGATCAGTGATATAAATGAATGGGATTATGGAGATAAGGCAGCGGGTGGGCCTGAGTAAGATGTCCTATCAGGGAGCAGGTATAGAACTGATGGGCTGAACAGCCTCCTTCTGCACATTAGGTATTCTACAAATGTGTCCTGAGCAGTAACAAGATCTCAAATTGAGGACCACAAAAGGATGGGTCAAATATTATTTCAATCTCTACCTTGTGCAAATCGACATTACACTTGTTTGTTTCCCACAGCCACCATTTGGGATATTCAGATGGTACTGTTTAAAAGTTTATTTATTAGTGTCACAAGTAGGCTTATACTAACATTGCAATGTGAAAACTGTGAAAATCCCCAAGTCACCTCACTTTAGCACCTGTTCAGATACAGTGAGGGAGAATTTAGCGTGGCCAATACACGTAACCAGCACTACTTCCGTATGGTAGGAGGAAACCAGAGCATCCAGCAACTATTTTATGACTTGTCCCTGATTGACTTTGAACAGTTTTCAACATTTAGGTTAAGAATTTATCCTGTATCGGTATTCATAGTTAATGCCACAGTTAGTAGTGGTTTAATCCACTTTTCCTGTAGTTCCAAGTGGACAAATTCCAATTGAGTCAGCAATCCATGGATTCAGCTGAGTCATTTCTAAGAACACAGGGATAGTTTGCAAAATTGAAATTATAATGTCCACTGACAATGTTATCTTTCTGGTTATTAACTATAGGTTATTACTCAATGAACTTGAATAGATAATGTCATGGTAGTTAGTCATGCAGAAAGAGCATTGTATTCAGCAAGTTTTCTTCTAAACCAAGCCAAAGTTGAACATTTTTTTTGTTCTGTACAAAAGTTGTATTTCCAAATCTCAAGTGGTTTCAATTTTTCTTGGCAGGTTTTGAACTGATTAAGTGTGAAGATCCAGGCACACCACAGTTTGGCTATAAGACCAAGGATGAGGGCCATTTTGCTGGAACCACCGTTGTCTTTGACTGTATTCCAGGGTACACTTTGCGTGGGGATTCCCAGCTGACCTGCTTAACTGGAGATCGCAGGGCCTGGGACAATATGCTGCCTTCCTGTGTCGGTAAGAAATCAGATTTCAACAGTCCATTTTCTTTTAAGGCTTATTTATTAGTATGTTTATATTCACACTCCAAAGAAGACACTGTGAAAATCTCCTAGTGGCCACACTCTGGCACCTATTCGGATACACTGCGGGAGAATTTAGCATGGTCAAAGAACCCAACCAGCACGTCTTTTGGACTGTGGGAGGAAACCGGAGCACCCAGAGGAAATCCATGCAGACATGGGGAGAAAATGCCAACTTCACATATACAAAGGCTGAAATTGAACCTGGGTCCCTCGCTTTGTGAGGCAGCAGTGTGAACCACTGTGCCACATTGCTGTCCTAATGAATGAATGCCTGACTCTACTGGCAATATTTTAATATAATAACAGGTTATTAAAGGAATTTAAGGCAGTGTTACCTCAGTTCCTCTGTATCCACTCCCAACCATGCACCAATTCCTTGATGGATAATCATGCAAGGGGAGCATATAGAAGCAGGAGTGGACTATTCGGCCCTTTGAGCTGATTCAGCCATTCATCTTGATCATGGCTGATCATTGGATTCAGTATCCTGAATTATCCCTTCCTCACATATCCCTTGATTCCTTTAGCCCCAAGAGCTATATCAAACTTCTTGAAATCAGATCCCCCGTTTTCTGAAATCACAAAATAATCTCAATGGCAGTCTGAGAATAGAGATGATCTTCATACAGGCCATCTTCCTGTAATGGAAGGAATGTACCTCTGAGTGTTTTGGAAACAGGAAAAATGACTTGATCCTCCAAGGTTCAAAGGACAATACAGAATGACTGCCAGGCAAAATTGAATTAATTGTTTCCTCAGCAGAGAAGAAATTATAAATGCAAGATTGATAATGTTGTTCAGAAGCTCCGTTTGGCTATTGTGTTTCATTGACATTTCAATTAAAGCGAATTAGTTGAGTCCTCGGATAAGTGTTATTTCTTTGATGTTTCAGGTTGCTCTCTCTCATACCTTTATCATTAGATTTTTCTTTTACGTGTGAAACATTCAAACGTTTTTTTCTCATCTTATAAATATTTTCAGCTGAATGTGGAGGTAACATCATTGGAGAAACTTCTGGAAGAATCTTTTCACCTGGGTACCCTGCACCATATGACCACAACTTACATTGCACCTGGTCTGTTGAAGCAGACCCTGGCAGTACGATTGGGTAAGAAAAACCATTTCAGCTAACAACAAAGAAATCTTAATTAAAAATTACTCTGTGGGCGTATAATTAAAAGGCTTTTGTATATTTTCTATGTTGTTGCTGCTTTTAAAGCCAAAGGTAGGAATGAATTAGACTATTAGCCCTCATTTATGGCAGAGTGAAATGTGATTTGCATGTTAATTGCTACACGAAGCAGATATGTATTTTTTGCCTTGAAGTTGCCTTGAAGTTTATTAAATTAACAATTTTAAGAGAAAATTCATTCAATGGACAATTCCCAGGATGTACTTAGAGAAAATGGGCTACCCCAAATCACATCTTAAGTATGGTTAGTACAGCTGCCTCTGTGCCCGGAACTCCGGTTCGGTCTTGGCATTGGGTGATTCACTGTGTGCAGTTTGCATGTTCCCCCCGCTTGTCTGCATGGGTTTCCTCTGGGTACTCCTGTTTCCTCCCACACTCTGAAGATGTTCAGGTTTGGCCGTGCTTAATTGCTCCTTGATGTCCAAGGATGTTTAGGTTAGGTTGATTCGCCATGGTAAATGCACAGGTTTGAAAGAAGTGGGCTTGAATGGGGTGTTCTTTTGGGGGTCGGTACAGACCCCTTGGGCTGAATGGCCTCCTCCTTCACTGTAGGGATTCAATAATTTGATTTGATGTATATTTTGGGTGCGTTTGCTATCCAGTTTTTTTTTAACCATTGAAACCCTGCAGTGGAGAGGGAGACCTTTTGGCCCATTGAGTCTGCACTGACAGCAATCCCACCCAGGGTCTATCACTATAACACCACATATTTACCCCATTAATCCCTCTAATTTACACATCCTGGGGCACTAAAAGTCAATTTAGCGTGGCCTAACCTGCACTTCTTTGGATTGTGGAAGAAAACCAGAGCACTCGGAGGAAACACACGCAGACACAGGGAGAATGGGCAAACTCCACACAGACAGTGACCCAAGCCGGAACTGAACCCAGATCCCTGTGCTGCGAGACAGCAGTGTGAACCACTGTGCCACCGAGCCATCCCAGGATTACTGTAAAATATGTATAGTGGTTCATATAAAATGATGATGCCTCCACCTGAGAGCACTGGCAGGACCCTCCCCTCCCCAACCAAAAAACAGTACTTGTAGCAGCTCAGCCCTCCTCCGTGACTGCGTTAAGGATTCACTTTGATCTTTATGTTCAAGTTTCTGGAGTGGGATGTGAATCTTTCACATTTTGACTCGGAGGAGAACGCTGGTACCCTGAGCGTTGGCTGACGCTGAGAATGAAAATCAGCTGATAGAAAAACTCTTTGAGTTGATTGAAGACTGACTTCTCCCCCCAGAGACCCCCATTCTGGTCTTGTCGAGGCAGTAATCAAGCTGGTCACAATGTCCACCTGATATCATCAGCAATGGATTCATTCTTCTGAATATCTTTCAAAGAATAACCTCTCTCCGCTTGAAACTTTACGAAAACCTTTGATTTTATTGTGTGATGATGATTTGTGATGTGCTTCAAGAAGGTAGTTCAACTCACAGGATAAATGTGATGTGCAGATAGATAATCCAGTGGAGGATAACACTGAGATTGGTCTTCTGAATGGGATTAATTAGAGCGTTTGTCTCTCTGCACGTGAGCATTAAAAGTCTCCTTAGGCTTAGCACAGTGAAAATTCATTAAAAAAAATAATGAGATACGTACAATTGAGTCGATAGACATGCTGAGAAGAGGCTGAACTCTGCTGATGCAAACATAGTTTAAACTCTTTTAAAACAAGAGTGTTCTTTTGCCGGACTGGGAAGAGTGTTTGTTTATGCATAATAAAAGCAGACTACCTCCAAAATACAACTGGGGCTGTGATCATTATGCAGACCATTAATATGCAATTAATTTTTGCTTCCCAAGTTTGCAAGTGTTTACTATTCTTCCCCTCTGCTCTGAGATTTGCGCTATTCCCTATCTAGGAGGTTGGAAAATTAATCGTTGAGCAGGTTGCGAATTGAGCAGAAGAAAACCGATTATTTTTCAATGCCGTGGCTCTGTTTAGTCTCCCTCTCCATCAGTTCAACCTAAGCTGGGGGAGGTTGGGTGCACATCTACGCTGCAGAATAATAGGATCCAGTGGAACCACAGGGTCAAAGGTTAATACAAGCATCCCCTCAAGTCCAATTACCCACCTTTGACCCATAACCTAACTAGTTGCTTTCACAAATAAAAGTCCATCAATCTTAGTTTTGAAATTTTTAGTTGAACCAGCAATGACACCTTTATAAAGGAGAGAATTCTATATTTTCGTCATTCATAACATGGAAAAAGTACTTCCTGAGGGGGTGGCATGCTGGCACATTGGTTAGCCCTGCTGCCTCACAGCGCCAGGGATCCGGGTTCAATTCCCAGCTTAGGTCACTGTCCACGTGGCGTTTGTACATTCTCCCCATGTCTGAGTTTGTTTCCTTCGGGTGCTCCAATTTCCTCCCACAGTCCAAAGATGTGTGGGTTAGGTGGATTGGCCATGCTAAACTCTCTCTCAGTGTACCCAAATAATGGTGACTAGAGGATTTTCACAGTAACTTCATTGCAGTGTTAATGTAAACCTACTTGTGACAATAACAAATAAACATTTCTGTGCGATTACTGGGATAGGGCTTGGGTGGGATTGTTGACTGTGCTGGCTTGATGGGTGAAATGGCCTTCTTCTGCACTTTAAGGATTCTATGGTGATTCACAGGACATTAGGAAGTTTAGATGTGGGGATATAGAAATGTACATCATGCCCTGATAGAATTTGGGTTAATGTATCTAATTTGCTGCAAAGCATAAATTTCAAGTTGTAGGAAAAGGGCTTGAGAAGCATGGCAGTTTACATGGTGGGGAAATTGGTGGGCCGGGGCCCATTGAAATCCCCCGCCCTCTTTTACATGGCTTCTCGACACAGCTAAAATCATCTCAGCAATGCATGCACTAAGCTGGATGGGGGGGGCATTTGGATAGATCTTAATACATTTTACTGAAATGACAGATCACTGAAATTCACTCTTGGTTAACCTTTCTGTTTTAAATATACTTGAGTGCTTATCTGATGGGTGAAAAATCTGACATGAATTTAGAATGTTCTTATGGGATTAAAGCATCTTAACATAGCAATGAGTTTGATCGGCAACCTTGGGATTTCTTTCTAATCTTCAGTTGCCTGGCAGTGAGCTGAAAGTCAACCACAGTCCACTTATCCAATTAAGAAAGAATCCTGACAATTAGATTAGGTGCCATTAAGTGATAGAATACTCGTAGTGCCACACATATTACCTTGCTGCATAGAGAAGAGGCAACGGCAGAGATCTCAGGAGGAAATGAAGCAGAGAGTTTGTCACAACTGACTATAGTGCACTGCTGATAGAAACCATTGAACCACTTGGCTCATGGGAGGTCCAGACACAGCGAAAGAGGAAATAGCTCCGAATTGATCTTGCTTAGTTCAGATTTGTGAAAATTTTTATATCTAATGGTTAGTTTACATTGCAAACAAGTCATTTTACATCAATATTGACAGGGTAGACCTTAATTCAGAGAAGTGAATTAATTTGTAACAGAAAGTCACTTAAAGGTTACATTTTAGCATCGATGAAGCAGGCAAATTGCATAGAATCATAGATGCTACACTGCAGAAGGAGTCCATTCAGCCCCTTGTGTCTGCACCAACCACAATCCCATTCAGGCCCTATTCCCCTCACGGTTACCCTGTTAATCCCCCTGACACTAGGGTTAAATTACATGGCCAATTCATCTAACCTGCACATCTTTAGACTGTGGGAGGAAACCGGAGCACCCAGAAGAAACTCACACAGACACGGGGAAAATGTGCAAATTCCACACAGACAACCTCCCAAGTCTGGAATTGAACCTGGGCCCTGGTGCTGTGAGGCAGCAATGCTAATTACTGTGTCACGGTGCTACCTCAAAGGGCAAACTAATACTAAGAGAGTAATGGAAAATCACACAAAAGATTAATGTCAAGTGTCTTTTTAATTCATCAAATTGTGATTGATGCTAGTGGAGCAAATTTATTTGATGTTTAATTGTTAGTAGTCAGATGATTTTACTTGTGTAAATAACCACTATGATTTTAGTAAGTATTTATCATCTGCAGTCTTTTTGATATACTTTTTAAAGGAAATCATCTTTGAAGATACTTAGAGAATCTACCCTTTTTTTTCAATTTTTGACACATAAAAGTCCATAGAGGAACAGAAATGTGTTAAGTGACTGGGCAAAAACTTGACAGATGGAATATAGTGTTGAAATTATGCACTTTGGTAGGAAGAATAAAGGAGTTGAATATCATTTAATTGGAGAAAGATTGCAGAATGCTGCAGCATGGGGGGATTTGGGGTCCTTGTGCATGAACCACAAAAAGTTAACATACAAGTTTGGCAGGTAATAGGAAAGGCAAATGGAATGTTCACCTTTATTTTAAAGGCAATGGAATATAAAAATAGGGAAGCCTTGCTAAAACTAGAAAAGGCACCAGCTAGACCACACTTGAAGTACTGGGAACAGTTTTGATCCCCTCATCTAAGCACAGATACATTTGCATTAGATGCAGCTCAGTTTGCTCCTCTTCCTTTCCCTTTGGTGCATGATGGGGGGGGGCATGCTTCTCAGGTCTATTAACTATGTGTGAGATTGCTACCTCTTCAAAATCTTAATTTATTATTGTCGATCCCTTTTTCCTCCGCTCCCTGAATGAAATTGGTCACCAGCACTGCTGCCTTACAGTGTCACTTTCACAGATTTGAAACTGGCCTTGGGTGACTGTCTGTGTGGAGTTAGCACATTCTCCTCACGTCTGCTTGGGTTCATAGAATCATTGAATCTACAGTGTAAAGGAGGCCATTTGGCCCATTGACAACAATCCAACTCAGGTCCTATCCCCATAATCTTATATATTTACCCTCCTAATCCCCCAACACTGAGGGACAATTTAGCATGGCCAATAACCCTGCATATCTTTGGACTGTGGGAGGAAACCAGAGTACCCGGAGGAAAATCCATGCAGATACAGGGAGAACGTACAAACTCCACACAGTCACCTGAGATTGGAACTGAACCTTGGTCCCTGGCTCTGTGAGGCAACAGTGCTAACCACTGTGCTACCGTGCCATCCCACTCAAATTGATTCTCGCAGTGGTTTTCTCCCATAGCCCAAAGTTTAGTGGATTGACCATGGTAAATGCGTGGGATTATGGGGATAGTGCAAGAGGGGATCAGATGGTGGGGGTGGGGAGGATGGTTTGAGCCTCGGTAAGATGCTCATTCAGAGTCTGAGTGCAGCCTCAGTGGACCAAATGGCTTCCTGCACAATAGACATTTTATGGTCCTTTTATGAATCTAAAATCACTGAGCATAGGTTCAGTGAGTATTTAGCACAGGTAAGTTTTTGCAATATTGAGGAGCTGCAAGCAATAACTCATATTATAGCTGACCAACAAGTGGCAGTGCTTCACGGTCCTTGAGAAAGGCACAAGGGAAGTTTTAAAGGATATATTGATATGTCAGAGAGTCAGCATCTACAACCATTTATTTGGTACATTTAACCTGGCAAAATATCCCATGCGCTTGACAATAGTAAAATCAGCTAAAAAATGTAACTTCCATTAAAGAAGGAAGTGATCAGATAGGTGACCAAAAGCTTCATCAAGCAGATAGATTTTAAGGAATGCTTTAACAGAGGCAGACAGGGGATGGATGGGGAAATTCCTTCACTAAGCATCTAATCAGCTGAGGACAAGGGAGCCAATCTAAGTACAAACATCAACAAGCTGACATAAGGAAGATGCCACTGGGATCAGGGCTGTACAACCAAAATGGATTTTAGGTTCAATGTCTACTGATGCACTTTAGGTCACAATGTAGTCACAGCAAAAGCTTTGAGAGCAAATGTCCCATTACATGATAGTGAATATTAAAAAGGCCAATTGTGATGTTATAACCCCTGCTGTAAACACCTTCAAAACAAAACCCAAGTAAGGACCAAGATGTTCTGAGGATTTCCAACATATCCTGAATGGAATATAGGGTGTCACCTACTGTTCAGAAATATGCCCATTTCATGAAAGTATTTCAATTGAATGGAATGACTTCTCCCTCAAGGCTTAGTCAAAATCGTATCTTATGCCAAAATCTATTCGGAAATTTTACTTTCCATGAAGGGAACTGGTTGACAGAAGAAACCACAGTTGAGCTACATGGTGCAGAAACACATCAGGCTTGTCACAATTTTGTTATGCCATTTACGAAGAGGATTGACGCTGTCCCCAACTCATCACATTTTTTTCTGCTTCCCACACTTGATATAATTGTGCTCAATCTATCAGCCTGCCAATGTTAGTGATCTTTTTCCACAATCAGGTAGAGACTGGCATGTGTCACCACATGTAAATAGTAAAAGCATCCACTTTGTGTAATATATTGTCAGTAATGAAAACTAGAAAGTCTTTGACCTTCGCACTCACAGTTGGGAAAGCAAGGGTTGGCTGCAGTGATCTCAATGCCCAGAAGCCTGAGAAGTCAGATTTTCATTCACTGATTGCTTCCAATAAGTGTATGGTTATTTGATAAGATGCAGGACTTTATATGACTGCTGATGTTCCCTTGGTTTAGCACGCTGAACACTCAGATGGCTCACACTTGAAGAATGGCTGCACCTTCAGGAGAGGAGAAAAGATGGTATAAATAGAACTATAAAATTGATTTATATAACATTGTGCACGGGTTGTATGCTGTCTGCAATCAAGGTCACTCCAGATGATGCTTCATAAACACCGTGACCACTTTAATGTATTTGGTAGCAGATTAAATAATGCACATTAAGGACCGTGGGCATTCGTGAAAAAAAATAATCACAGCTGTCCCTTGTATTTGACACTTTTAAATCTCATCTCTGAGTTGCAATGCAAGTGATATTAAAATTGTTGCACTGTGCTTATGAATGTGAATTAACGTGAGGGTCACAATTGAAAGCAGCAAGTGCTTGGCAATCTCCTTCGGCTTGTCAAACATTGAACAATCTCTGTGCCTATTTACACCCTCAAGATTGTTAACTGTTAAATCCTCCCTTTCTTTGCCAGCATCTTCACTCTTTCTCTTTGTCCCCCAACATCTCATAAGACCATATGGAGCCTTAAAAAGCCACTCAGCCAATTTCTTCCCAATAGACTATCTCAGGTATGCGCTGTCATGCACATTCCCCTACCTCTTTAATCTCCAGAAGGAAATAAATTAAAAAGTAACGTTTACAGCAAGACGAGCTCTCTGAAATTCCTCCCAGAACTCCAAAGGTAATCAAGTAACAGGCAGGATATTAATTTCATATCAAAGTCTGTGTTATTCACTCCTGACTGGTTGCATTGCCCACGGTCCCAACAGGAATACAACTATCAAAAACCAAAGTTGATTATCTATGCCTGTACTCCTTCGCGGAACCCATCAGTCTTTTTCTTAATCAGGTAGTTCCCAATTCCCTTCTGAAGGATATTAATTACGAGGATGTTAGTACAAAGAATAAAAAAGTTGGCAGTACATCTTGCTGATCTGACATTTCAGCCACCCTTTCTCTGCACCAATTTTATCACACCCACATCTTATTATGTAATTACAACGTTTCTATATCATGTAGGGGAAACAGTGGTGTAGTGATATTGTTATTGGACTAGTAATTCAGATTCCCAGGGCTGTGCTCTGGGGACATGTGTTCAAATTGCCACAGATGGTGAAATTTGAATTCAGTAATAATATAGAATTAAAAGTCTAATGATGACCATGAAACCATTGTCATAAAAATCCATCTAATTTGCTAATGTCCTTTCAGAAATCTGTTGTCCTTGCATGGTTCTGGCCTCCATGTAGTTGATTTTTAAATGCCCTCAGGAATAGATGATAAATCGTGGCCTAGCCAGCAATGTGCACATCCCATGAATGAATAGGTAGAACAGTGACAAATTTTGCTTATATTTCATTGCAGGACAAATTAACATATTCTTGTTGCCCCATAAATACCTTTGTAATATCCTCTGGCAGTGAATTTCAAAATCAATTGTAAAATCTGAGGCAAAAACAGAACTCCAGTGTAATTTTTGTCATACCACTACTGCAGGAGTCTTACTTCAGTTTTTGTCCTCCTCTGAGGAAAATTGCATCTAAGTTACTTAGACTGACTTTACACCAAAATCTGGCCATCAACACCAATTCTCAAATATCTGCGTTGTTCCTAAAGTTACCTCAACCAATATTCTCCTCAATAATTAAAATTAGCTCCATTCTATCGTGCAAAGGACACTTTTAAAGTTTATTTGTTAGTCACAGATAGGCTTTTATTAACACTGCAATGAACTGACTGTGAAAATCCTCTCGTCGCCACACTCCGGCACCTGTTCGTACACACTGAGGGAGAATTTAACATGGGCAATGCACCTATAACCAGCACGTCTTTCAGATTGTGGGATGAAACCGACGTACCCGGAGGAAAACCCATGCAGACACGGAAAACATGAAGATTCTGCATAGATAGTGACCAAAACCAGGAATTGAACCTGGGTCTCTGGTGCTGTGAGGCAGCAGTGCTCACCGCTGTGTCACTTGCAGCCCTATTTGATTGTGCACCAATTCTGGAAGGGGTTAAATTTACACTTTAAGTTTGGCCTTCATGATGAGTGTACTGAGATGAAGAGGAACCACTTCTCGCAGAAGGTGGTGAGTTTGTGAAACTCACAGCTCTATAGAGCGGTGCAGTCCGAATCATGCAAAAAGAGAAACCATTCAATGGTTTCAAGAAGGAGATAGATATATTTCTTATTTGAAAAAAAAGGTTGAAGTGATATGGGGAACATGTAGGGAGGAGGATTTGAGACCAGGGAGAGATCAGCCATGATCTGATTGAATGGCAGAGCAGACTCAAAGGGCTGAATTGCCTATTTCATCTCCTAGTTCCTTTGTTTATCAGCTGAGAATCTAAGTGTGACGTGCTATCTGATAGTCCATCCTCTTTACATTTGAACAGTCATTCTTATAGGGGGTTTAAGACTTATACTTGGCTTAGGTTGGTGCTTACTTCCCAGCATTGGCAAACATAGTAATTCTAAGTTGTAGGTTGATATCAGCAAAATTGTCACAGAAATTAACATCTATTTCAGCATTTTGGGATTTTCCAGGCAATGTTGTTTCAATTTCCATGGTGCTATATGCTTTCCTGGCACATAAACATCATGGTTCTGAGGTTGATATGATAAGGAGCTGCATGCGTGGATACAGGCACAGAATTCTGTCTCCTAATCAGTGGATGTGTGCTCTGGAGAGCAGTGAGGGATGTTTGCTTGGAGAAGAGTGCACTGAGAAAGACTGGACATGCTGGAGCTCAATTGCAGAGGAGAAAGCAGTTAGGATGCGATTGCACACCTCATGCTTTAGTGCCCTCTGCAGTTGAATCACTGAACTGGCTCCAGAGTTGAACTGTCACTTCCACGTTAGTGAGCTGGGTTGCTTTGCAGATGGTGAAAGTGGCAGCATAACAGCACTCTTAATACAGCTAGGAACATTTAACAGGCATCCATGGCTGATAAGAGACTTATTATAGTTGATTCGCAATAAAATTAAGTCAGTGCTGTGAGATTTTGTTTAATAAGAATGAGCTGATGAATGGGAATTCTCAAGATTTGTCAAAATGCTCCATTTAATCGGTCTTTGTCAGAATTCCTTGGGGAACAACAACTGAATCTGTGGGTGGAATTCCGAACGATAGTCTTGGGGTGAGTTCTGACAAGTATAATGGAGTGATCTGCAGCACTTTGTCAGACGTGCTGTGCATCACAATCCTCCACTTTCTCTAACCTTTTTAGAGAGTTGCGAGTTTTGTGCTGATGCTGGGGGAAGCGAGGCCGAAACACACAAGTGAACATGACTTCAGAGAGCTCAGGCAACATTTTGCAAGAGCACCTAGGTGTTAGTGTGCACTGGGAGACCTCCCACGCCCCTTGAAATATCATAAAGTTCATGGTTGTGGGCCAAGAGCTGGAAAACGGGATGAGTGTAGATTGAGTATAGTTTTGTTGATGCAGACTTGATGGGCCAAATGGTCCCTTTGTACTGTATGACTCAATGGGGAGGATTTCATAAGACAGAGTCTAAATGTCCAGCGAGTGTGAACATGGGAACATTTCACATCCATTTTTTGGGTGCGTCTTTACTCCATGTCTAATGTGTTTAGGCAAATAAAAAATGGATGGACTGTTTCTCGCTACTGGATGCTGTGGGCAGGGCTTAATTCGCCGCCAGTCTGTTGTAGCAGGAAAGGGAGCCATTGTACATGTGCCACCCTCTGTGGCTACATGTGCACGAGGCTGTACCTATCAGGTCCCTCTCAGATCTGTCAGGCCTCTGCTGTTGCAGTTGGCCTCAACCCACCACCCCCCTCCTCCTCCATCTCCCCCCGCCGCCCACCCACACACACACACACCAGCAATCATAGGGGCCTGCAGATGATCACAAGTCCAACATCACCTCTCCCATCAAGACCACAAAGGGAAGTGAGTCTGGACGATTGCACTAATTCAGTTTTATGTATATTTAAATAAGTTATCCAGCCTGTCATCAGAAATGGGCAAGAGGCTGAATGCGGTGGATATCCAGTGCCACTAAGATGGCAAGAGGCAAGGAATCAGGAGTGAACCTGATTATTTGACTCTCGTGTGATTTTATCCACTCACCCCACCCTTCGATAGGCCTATATCTCAAATGTTTAGTGTTGAATCATTCCGACTATCCCACTTCATTGCCTGTCCTCTGAAGCACAGTCTAACCACGTGCCTGGGATTAAAAAAGAAGTGCAGTAAAATTCACAAAAGTGTAGTTTGTTTTTTTTAAACAGGAGATTATTTCATAGAAAGGAAGGTCAACCATGGTTGCTTTGCCATGCCAATCAGCCTTATACCAGTTTAACAATTTAAAAGTACAGAGAATGAATAAGCTGTTGCAATAAGTAACTAATTGAAATTGGATTTGCTGGCAATCGTGTGTGATTTCTATGCAGATTCAGAATCTGATGAGTCATAAATAAAGACTATTTGTGTCAAATATTCAAATAGCAAAAAAGTACCAGAAAGTACAAATTTAATTCATGGAATATTGCAACAGACTGAAAGCAGTATTTTCTGATTATAGCATTCTGCAGCTGACAGCAAAAGTATTATCACCACCTCCACAAATTGCTCTTTTGAATGGATGCAATGTCAACATGGATTCAAATCACAGTTTTAATCTTTGTGCGCATGCACTCCAATTTCAACACACATACATATGGGGCAGCACGGTAGCACAGTGGTTAGAACTGCTGCTTCACAGCTCCAAGGACCTGAGTTTGATTCCTTGCTTTGCCTGTGTGGAGTTTGCACATTCTCCTAGTGTCTGCATGGGTTTTGTTCGGGTGCTCCAGTTTCCTCCCACAGTTCCAAAGATGTGTGGGTTAGGTTGATTGGCCATGCTAAAATGGCCCCTTAGTATCCTGAGATGCTTAAGTTAGAGGGATTTGAGGGTAGGGCCTGGATGGGATTATGTTCGGTGCAGACTCGATGGCCCGAATGGCCTCTTTCTGCACTACAGGGTTTCTGTGATTTCAATGCTCTCGCCTCCTACTGCCTCGACCTGTTTTTTTTTTACAGTTATGTATTTATTTTGTTTGGGTGCCAAATTATCCAGCACCAGATGATGCAAGAGAAAAGATTGGAGTTAAAAATAACTTCATATTTAGCAGCACCTTATCAACTATATCTCAAAGGCTATCCTGAATGTTCCATTGTGAATCTAAGGAGTTGCTAGTTAATCATTCAATTATTGTTGAATTGACTGAGAACATGTTACAAAGCATCTTTGTGTGATGTGATGGGGTAGCAAGCTCATGTGAAAAAGTGCTTCTGATATTTTGGTTTACATACTGCTATGGTAAAAGATCAGAAACCACATTGTATATTATGTAGATAGACTAAACCCAAATATTTGCTATTTTGGCATTAGTTACAGGATAAGATATTTTACTTCAGGTGTTATTTTATTGACATACTTAGGAAGCTTTGTCAAAACACACTTTATTTAACAATACAATTTAACAATAACAAATGAATTAGTTTAATATTTAACATTTGAACATTTTTAAGCATGACAAGATACAAATCTTAATTGCTTACCTATCTCCATTAGTTCCTATTCAAGCAATATTTCTCCTACACACTTAAAGCTCCTCTCCAGTCAGAAAACAATACAGGCTTATGTGCTTGTACTTCTTAATAGTCCTAGAGTTTTTTGAATGCTTCTGGAGAGACAGCAGTTTTTCTAAAAAAATGAGACAGATCTTTCCAGAGAGAGAGAGCGAGTGAGAGAAAGCAACTTTGTTTAAATAGCTCCAAGCAGCAACTGTTGTTAATGTTTAAAAATGAAAATAAAGCACTGTCTTTCTTGCAAGCTTAGCTTCTCCTATTAATCACATTACTCTGTTAATCAATGTAATTAAAACCTTACTCTGAATCCCCAACGGAAACTTAAGTAAACAAAAATGCATTCATCCTGTTTAGACAAACACACCATTAGATAAAATAAGTCATTATTCTTTTTTCTCAACATTTGAGCTGCCTGTTGCCCAGACAAATTGGCCCGTACAAAGCAGAGCTGACATTCAAACATACCCCTTCAAGAAACAAGATAAAGATAGCTTTCTTAGAGGCACAGTATCATCACAATACTGAATTTAAATGTGGAGTCAAATTAAACAGGTGTTCTCCTCCCAGCCTCACCAACAGCCATAATTAGACCTCCTGCTTTCTATCTTTCATCACCTTCCAGGAATGCTGGCTAAGCAAAAAGCACAATATTAAAACCTCCTGGAACTTAACCTGCTTGTAGTGGTACAGTAGGCACAGGAAATTGGTCACATTAGGTTCAGCTGGAGGCCAGCCACCGATCTCTCTGCTCGGATGTCAAGTCTGTGTCCAAAAAGAAATTACTACCCCAATGACTCATTATTAATTTTATAATTTAGGGGTGGCAGACTGGTTAGCACTGCTGCCTGCAAGCTCCATAGACTCGTGTTCAATTCGGCCTTGAGTGCCCGTCTGTATGGAGTTTGCAATTCTCCTCATCTCTGCATGGATTTCTTCCAGGTGCTCCAGTTTCCTCCCACATTCCAAAGATGTACAGGTTAAGTTGATTGGTCGTGTTAAATTGCTTCTAAATGTCAGGGGGAATCAGCAAGGTAAATACAAGTTTATGGGGGTGGGGGAGAGTAGACAGGGCTTGTGTGGGATTATTGTTGGTGCAGTCTCAATGGGCTGAATGGCTTCCTTCTTCACTGTAGGGACTCTATGACAATGAGGCAGCAATATGTTAAATATGGTATGATCACTTTTACAATTGTTCTTTACCCGCTCAACTGTATTTCTGATGATGCTATGGAAATAATACCTCTATATATAATTATATTTATTTACTGTGATACAATATCCTGGGCTTTATTAATAGAGGCATTGAGCATAACAACAAGGGTGTTATGCTGAACTTGTACAAGATACTAATTCGACCTAAGATGAAACATTGTGTACAATTCTGGGTGCCACATTATAGGAAGGATGTGAATGTATTAGATTTTAAAGAATGGATTAAAGGATGGTTCCAAGGATGAAAAGCTTTTTTTATGAGGATGGACCAGAGGGGTTGGAACTGTTCCCCTTGGAGAGAGGAAGACTAAGAAAAGATTGCATAGATGTGTCCAAAATCATGAAGGAGCTGGGCAGAGTCAATGGGGAAAAGCTGTTCCTACTTGTTAAAGGAGTGAGACAGAGAAGGCACAGATTTAACGTGATTTACAAAAGAAGTACGAGTGGTTCTGGTCTAAAATGTACTGCCTGGAACTGTGGTGGTGACACGGTCAATCAAGACATTCAAGAGGGTATTAGTTGATTATTTGAATAGAAATAATTTGTAGGGGTGTTGGGAACAAGCAGGAAAAGAGCACTCAGTCATAATGCTGGTTTGGAGAGCCAAATGGGCCAAATACCTTCCTGCAACATAACTCTTCAGCATTCCATTTGGAGACTATCAGCAATGCTATAGAGTACAACAGTTGGGAAATCATGTTGCAGCTATATAAAACCTGGTTAGGCCACATTTAGAGTGTTGCGTGCAGTTCTGATTACCACACTATCAGAAGGCCATGGAAACTTTGGAGAGAGTGCAAGAAAGTTTCACCAGGATGTTGCCTGGTCTCAACGGTGTTGGCTATGAGGAGGAGTTGAATAAATTAGGATTGTTTTTAGTGGAAATATAAGGCTGAAGGGAGACTTAATAGAGGTTGACAAAATTATCAGAGGCATAGACAGGGTGGATAGTCAGAGGCTTTTTCTGATGTGGAAGTGTCAATTACAAGGGGACACAGGTTCAAGGTGAGAGGGGGAAAGTTTAAGGCAGATGTGCAGGGAAAGCTTTTTACACAGAGTGGTATGTGTCTGGAATGTGCTGCCAGAGGTGGTGGTGAAAGCAGGCACTTTAGCAACATTTAAGAGGTATCTGGATGGGCTCATGAATAGGGAGGTAATAGAGGGGTGTGGACAAAAACGGGCAGATTTCTTTTGTTTAGTTAGGGTATCATGATCAGCACAGACTTGAAAGGCTTGTTCCTGTGCTGTACTTTTCTTTTTTCTTTGTTATTTCCCTTCTGAAGCTTCTGAGCTTAGTTTGTTTATTAGTGTCACAAGTAGGCTTACAGTAACAATGCAGTGAAGTTACTGTGAAAATCTTCTTGTCGCCGCACTCCGGTAGTTACACTGTTCGGGTACACTGAGGGAGAAATTATCATGGCCAATGCACCTTTCAGACTGTGGGAGGAAACTGGAGCATCGGGAAGGTGCCCATTGCAAACATGGGGAGAACATGCAGACAACGCGCAGACAGTGATCCAATCCAGGAATTGAACCCAGGCCCTGGCACTGTGAGGCAGCAGTGCTGACCACTGTGCCACCCATGTTGGCAGGATTGATGTTAGATCCCAAGGATCAATTGTGATTAATTGTTGGGCACTAAAACAGAAAATGAAAGTACAAATGCTATTCTAATATGTGCCGGTGCTGTAGTAGCACATGCCTTTCATTGCTTAAAGGGGTATAAAATATTGGAATAAATTTTCCACTTTGGTTAATTCCTTCTTTTATCCTTTCAAAAGATTTATGAAACTGGAGGCAATAATATGTTTGAAAATTAACCTAACTTATTCTTGCTTCATGACATTCATCATTTCACACAGAACGGTGCACATCTGGTACCACATTTGAAACCATCTGTGCAGGGAACTTCTCGGGGCAAATCATCAGATTGGTTTCCCCAAGCCTTTTCACATGCCTGGTCTTATCTTGTCGGCAAAGCAAAGACCCTGCTCAGCCAAAAGCTGAATTTACTTTAACACGTTTATTTTATTCTCTGAGGAACATGGCACCCACAAGTGTTTTGTGAGCCCCTGTCCTTAGATCACATTGTCCAAAGATGCACAGCCTAGGTGGATTAGCCATGCTAAATTGCCTCCAAGTGTCAGGGAGATTAGCAGAGTAAATACATAGGGTTCCAGGGATAGGATTTGGGGAGGTTGTTGTCAATGCAGGCTCAATAGGCTGAATGGCCTCTTCCTGTACTGTAGGAATTCTATGATTCTATTCTATGATTCTATTATCTGAGGAAATATGTTCTTGTTATAAAGGAGTGCAGCGAAGGTTTACCAGACTGATTCCTGGGCTGACGGGACCAACATATGAGGAGAGATTGAGTCATTTAGATTATATTTGCTGGGAGTTTAGAAGAATGGAGGAGGGAGAATCACATAGAAACCTATAAAATTCCATTAGGACTAGATAAGGTAGATACAGGAATGATGTTCCTGATGGTGGGGGATTCAGAACCAGGGCTCACAATCTAAGCGTACTTGGTAAATCTTTAACTTCTTACTGGAAACACATAGGGTGGAATTTTCCAGCTCTAGCTCACCCCAAAGCCAGAAAATCCCAGTGTTTCAACACACAAAATTACATGGTTTGCCTTCCATCTGCTACGATTCCTGTAGCAGACAGAACGGGAAAACTTCCCCCACAATGTTTTGGCACCTGCCGCTTTTTATAGTTGAGATTTCTACTGGTTTACCACTCACTGTGTGAAGAGATTTCTCCTCATCTCAGTCCTAAAAGGTTTGAGATGAGGAGAAATCTCTTCACACAGTGAGTGGTAAACCAGTAGAAATCTCAACTATAGAAAGTGACAGGTGCCAAAACATTGTGGGGAAGTTTTCCCGTTCTGTCTGCTACAGGAATCATTGCAGATGGAAGGCAAACCATGTAATTTTGTGTGTTGAATCATTGGGATTTTCTGGCTTTGGGGTGAGCTGGAGCTGGAAAATTCCACCCTGTATGTTTTCACTAAGAAGTTAAATATAGCTGTTGTTGTGAGGATTGGGGTAGGGGAAAAAGTTACTGAATTGGATGATCAGTTATGATTATAAAGAATTGTGGAACAGACTCAAAGGACAAAATGGCCTACTCCTGCTCCTACTTTCTATGTTTCTAATAGAGCAACATTTGTGCCTTGATTTTGCTGGAAGAATAATGGTGAATTATGGCTCAAGATTACTAAGGAGCAAACTGAAAATGCAACTTCTGGTATCTGCAACATCTAAAGATTATTTATGGGATCCCGGCTGTTTGCAATAACCTACCAATTGTAAATAACATCAGGGTATACAAACCTAACCATCCAGCAAGAATGAACACTTTAAATAATCAATTCAGAAAATTTATTAACTATTAAAAAGTAACAAACCAGAAAGATAAAAAGCAGTGTTAATTAACAGTATGTGAAGTCACACTAATGAAGTAATGGCATGATGGGAAAATTGGTCAAGTATTTGATACAAAATAAGGAAAGCTGATCACGTTATTCCAAAATGCCAGACCCCTGTAAAGCTGAATAAAATCCACATAATCTAAGACATGAGTAAGACTGGAGAAGGTCAAGGCTGACTCTGCATAACCTAGGGCTGTATGAGTAAGACAAGATAAAGTCAGGGATAAAGGACCTTACTGACCTTCTATCAAAGGACAAGATAAAGGTATGACTGATGAGACAAAGAGTTTTAGGAGATCAGCGGGTTGTACCATTATTTATGACATTACTTATGATGCCACTATTTCATCAAATTCCAGAATAAGCTCTGGTCATGCAAACTGATAATGATTATGTATAAATACTGAATTGGTTCTTTATCTAAGGGTGGATTTGAGGAAGAATTAGCAAGTTGTAATGAGGCTGTCTGAACTCAAGTTTTTGCAAATACTGCATGCAGTGTTTTGTAAATAAAGACTAGTTATTTTGTTGGAAAGAACTTTGTTGAGTCTTTCTACCACAGCCAAGAAGCAGGAAAATTCCCACTTCAATAAGTAATTGGCATTAATTAATATTAGAAGGCGAAAGATTAACTGTGACAATGGAACAGGTTATTGTCACCACCACCTTTATTTGATTCAGACCAAGACATTAAGTGATAGTTGCAAAAACATCGATAAGTTTATTTGTGTCACAAGAAGGCTTACATTAACACTATAATGAAGTTGCTGTGAAAATCCCCTTGTTGCCACATTCCGGCACCTGTTCAGCTGAGGGAACAATTATCAAAGTCAATGTATCAAAGTCAATGCATCTAACCAGCAGACACAGGGAGAACATGCAAACTCCACATGGATAGTGACCCAAGCCCTGCACTGTGAGGCAGTAGTGCTAACCACTGTGCCACCATTTTATAGGATCTTTATTTTATAGCTTAAAGGTCACCCTGAGCTAATTGTTAGAGATAGCCGATTGCTCTCGAACTTATCAGGAATGTTGGTTTTCATTGAGTACAAACATTCTCTTAACCTTATTTCAATGGCTTCTCTCCTTGTCTCATCTTGAGTTTGCCAAAGTGTCAAAACAATTAGTGGTTAACTTAACATTATCAATTTATAATTGAAACAATCTGAATAATGCCCTACTCATTTATTCAGTCAAGGTCTCGAAGTTTATGTTACCTTTCCAGACTGCCTGGAAAGACAGCATCTTACAGTTCTCATAATTAATGTTAGTATACTTAAAATTAAGTGTTAATTATTTATAATTATAAAACATTATTGAAACTTTGTGTTACAGGTTATATGACCAGCCTTACTGATACATCTGTTGATTAATTGCTTATTCTTTAATTGTCTCACAATTAAGCTACTTAGCTGGTCAGGCTGGTTTCCAATAATATTGTAATGGGTTTAGTCTTGAAATGTTCTTCTTTTAGCTCGGTGTCAGCACAAAATGCTTCTAATTTTTTTGATTTGATCTGATTTATTATTGTCACATATATTAGTATCCAGTGAAAAGTATTGTTTCTTGTGCATTATACAGACAAAGCATACCGTTCAGACAGAAGGAAGGGAGAGAAGGCAGAACGTAGTGTTATAGTCATAGCTAGGGTTCAGAGAAAGATCAACTTTACATCGGTCAATTCAAAAGTCTGGCAGCAGGAAAGAAGCTGTTCTTCATTTGGTTTGTACGTGATGAATCATGTTATGTTCATTGTGCTGAAGAAAATATTGATTGATTCAGACTATAAAATGATTGTCATACTAAAACTGTTGATCTGGAAGTTATCAACGACTTGCATTGTCAGACATGGAACTTTGATGTGCCATGTTTCACCATGAGCTTTAATAAACTGGCATCACATTGGGTGGCTTTGAAAAATAGGAAGGGAATGAAATTGCAGTATAACCAATCTGCAATCAACTAACATGCCAGAAAAAAGCTTTGTTTGTCCATCCTCGTTGAAATGACTTTTAAACCATATGTAACTATGATTATTTATTACCAACAACCTGCTGGCAATAACTTTTTAATATTCTTTGCCGGATATGGACATGGCTAGGCCAGCATTTATTGCCCATTCCTAATTGCCCTTGAGAAGGTGATGGTGAACCGCCTCCTGGAACCAGTACAGCTGAGACAGGAATTCTAGGATTTTGATGCAATGACAATTCAGGAATGGCGGTATGGTTCCAAGTCAAGGTGGCTTGGAGGGCAACTTGCAGATGGTATTCCCCTGCTGAACACACTTGAACATAGGAACATGGAACTAAGGAGCAGGAACTGGCAATTCAGTTCTGCTTTATAAAAATCTATCTAACTCAGTCTTGAATGAATTCAATGATTGTGTTAGAAACAGTTCTGAGAAGGTTTACTTGAACTTAAAATTTAAAGTTCATTTATTAATATCACAAGTAGGCTTACATTAACACTGCAATGAAGTTACTGTGAAAATACCTTAGTAAAACCATAAGACATAGGAGTAGAATTGGGCTACTTGGCCTATTGAATTACTCCATCATTCAATCATAGCTGATAGTGATCACACTCTGGCACCTGTTTGGGTACACTGAGGAAGAATTTAGCTTGACTAATGATCAATCCAGCACATCTTTCAGACTGTAGCAGGAAACAGGAGCACCTGGAGGAAACCCACGCAGACACAGGGCAATTCCGCATAGTCACCGAAGCCGGGAGTCAAACCTGGGTCCCTGGCACTGTGAGGCAGCAGAGCTAACCACTGGGATAAGAGCATATCTTAAGAAGGAAGGTTTAACAGGTTTTGCCTGTATCTATTGGAATTTAGAAGAACCAGCTTCCTCTACTTTCTGGGAAGAGAGTTCTGCAGACTAATAATTCTCTGAGAGAAAAAAACTCATCATCTTATCAGTGACGCCTCCTATTTTTAAATTGTATCATCTTGTTCTGGCCTTTCTCTCTCTCTCTCTCTGTTAATGGGAAGCACTCTCTTAGCACGCTCCCTATCAAATTCCTTCAGGATCATACATATCTCTGTAAGATCTCTGCTCATTCTTCTAAACTGCTTCATCAGCAATGAAATTGAGTGTGATTGAATGTAGCCCCCTTTTAACTGTGAGTTCAATTTAAAAATAACCCAGCAGTCAAGTTAAACAAGATAAAGGTTAGTTAATGATGAAACTGTTGTTGAAAGTCACTTGAAGTGAAATTGATAATGTTTGTAAATAAAATATAGATGCAAATATTAAAATGCAGAGAAGGAAAAAAACAATATTTAACAATGAGATTTCAAATCAGTCTCTGTGAGATATTTTTGCTGGTCCATTGTTCGAATTCCTTCCTTTGAAAGTGAAAGGGTTAAAACTTGAGGTTCATCTTTATAGCTGTGATGGCTTTTGAAGTCAGATTGTATGATAGAATCCCTCAAGTGTACAAAGAGGCCATCCGCTTCATCGAGCCTGCACTGACTCTCTGAAAGAACATCCAACCCAGGCTTCCCCCATCTGCACTATCTCTGTAACCCTACGCATTTACAATGGCTTATCAATCTAACCAACACACCTTTGGACATTAAGGGGCAAGTTAGCATGACCATACACAAAACCCCCACAACTTTGGAGTTTTCTTTTTTAGGTGGATCCAATAGGTCGAGCCATTGGCCGGAAGTGAGATTTTCCATTCCCGTTGCAGTCTAACAGGTTTCCGGCTGTTTGCACCCTCCACTACCAGGGAATATGCTGCAGGAGCTTTCCATTTGCCAACAGTACTGATCTCACTGACAGTAATGGCTGGAGAATCAAACAGTGCTAGGAAGTTATTCAGATTGCAGCATTCTTTCTGCTAGAACAATGGGCAGACTTTTCCATCCTGCATACCACAGGGATCATCTGCACTCAGTGAAAGATAATGGACTGTTGGCTGGGATGTCAAACCTAATGCAACAGGTGCCACCACGACAGTACTGGGAATTCCTGGCCAGTAAATTCTCACACCTTTAGAAGATTCAATTATGTTGTCAAGGCATCCTTGAATTATTAATGACTCTCTTAGTGACTTGTTCTGAGATAATATAGTTCAACAATGTTTAAACAAGTATCTGTGGAGACAGTTGTCTGCCGTGAAAGGACTTTTCAAACTTAACTGCAAAGTTTTTTTCACACGAGGAAGAATGCGCTTTTAACAATGTACCTTAAAAATCTACAATATTGTGACTTGCATGAGTGTGACATCTGCAATCTCTCTCCATTTAAATTGTTTTTTTCAGTTCATTTGTTAATGTCACAAGTAGGCTTACATTAACACTACAATGAAGTTACTGTGAAAATATTCTTGTCGCCACATTCGGGCTTCTGAGGAAGAATTTAGTATGGTCAATGCATCTAATGAGCACATCTTTCAGACTGTGGGAGGAAATTCATGGGGAGAACACACAGATTCCACACAGAGAGTGACCCAAGCTGAGAATTGAACCCGGATCCCTGGCACTGGGATGTAGCAGTGCTAACCACTGAGCCACCATGCTGCCCGAACAGTGTATTTCTTTCTTTGTCTTCATGCCAAAGTTCACTTTTTCCCTATTTTCCCATTTTACTCTATCTGCCAACCCTTTGCCTACTCAGTTAGCCTGTCTCTAAATCTTTGCAGCCTGTCTATCTCCTCTTGACAACTTACTTTCAACTTCTCTTGGTGTCACCAGCAAAGCTATCTACCATATAATCATTCCCTTCCACCAAGTCATTGACTAGAATTTTATAAACACTCCACTCCACCACCCTCGCCCACCATACCCTGGCAGGTCCTGAGATAGGGGAGCTGTGCAGAATTGCATGGCAGGGATTCCCTTCAGCATCCCTCCCACTCCGACTCAGATGCAATTCTACAGTGGAGCAGGCAGAGTCTCAGATGGGAAATCAACTCTTATACCTGTTCTGACCATATTCCTATTGCAGCCCTTAAGTAGCCATTTAATGGTCACTAAATGGCCTTTTCATGGCCAGTCCCAGTCTTCCGGTTGACAGGCACCAGTTGGAGCAGGATGATAAATAGAAAAAGTTAACAAACTTGGAGCTCTGTCTCTTCCTGTACCCGACTATGGCCCCATCCCCTCTTCAATTCTGATCTATCCTCTGACATTGAGATCACCAACTCTCCTCCCCACCTCCTGACCCACCAGGGCATCCCCTATCCTCCCTCCCTCATTGTTACTTACCTGAAGTGTGGTCTTGGGACCTCTGTTCAGGCATAGTGCTGCAGCACCTCTTCCAACCACTGCAGCACTGTGCTTTTCAGGAACGGGTGGGCTGTTGGCCAATCAGATTGGCCAATAGGTCTCCAAGGCAGAATTTCCATCGGGGGCAGACAGTTCTGCTACTGAAAGCTCAATTAGGGTAGGGATGGACTTCAGAGCTGGTGGGGATTCATTCCCTGAAAGAGGTTAGAATGAAATATAGCCTTTTTTGGTGTCGTATGTTCTATGTAACCCTTACAATTGACAATGAATGAATGTGTAGAATGTCTAGCCCATTGGTCTATCTGTCTCAGCTGACGGTCAAAGTGTCACGTGCTGTGCCTCTTTACTTGAGGAACATCGATTGGGATAAACATGCATGGCAGGATCCATGGCATTGTCTTCAGAACATTTGCTGCACTTACTAGTTATATGTTTCATGTCCAGGAATGTTTTCTGTAGATACTAATTTCATAGTTATACCTCAATGAAATTGTATTTCTTTTAGTTTAATGCTTCTCATTCCTAAAATTTATATTGATTTAATCATTTGTAACCACTCTTTATTCTCTTGAGGAGTTTCCTATCTGCTTTCAGTAAGGTGCCTCTTGCAGGATTTCAATTATAGAATCTCTACAGTTTAGAAAGAGGTGTTCTGCCTTTGTAGTCTATAACAACACTCCGAAAAATAATCTTAGAAATCATAGAAACCCTACAGTACAGAAAGAGGCCATTCAGTCCATCGAGTCTGCACTGACCTCAATCCCATCCAGGCCCTACCCCATATCGCTACATATTTTACCCACTAATCCCTCTCACCTACACATGTCAGGACACAAAGGAGCAATTTAAGCATGGCCAATCAACCTAACCTGCACATTTTTGGACTGTGGAAGAAAATAGGTGCACCCAAAAGAAACCTATGCAGACACGAGGAGAATGTGCAAACTCCACACAGACAGTGATCCATGCCAGGAATTAAACTCTGGAGGTGTGAAGCAGCAGTGCTAACCACCGTGCTACCATGTTGCCCTAGGTCTTATCCAAGCCTACCCTCATCTCACCCCTGACCTATCCCCGTAATTCTGTGTATGTACCACAATTAATCCACTTAGCCTATATGTCATTGGACACTAATGCTGGAATTTTACTGGCACGCGCACCCTGGCATTGGAGCAGAAAAGGCTCACAGAACGGCATTCTCTGTTGGCCTCAGGTGGGATCTTATGAGTTTCTGGCAGGCAAGACTGTAAAATTCTGGCATTGGAGGCAATTTCACACAGTTACTCCACCTAGCTTGCACATTTATGGGCATCATAACATGAGAGCAAAAAGATAACCACAAATATATTTCATTACCATCCAAGGATGCTCAGCATAATTAATAAGTCTGCTTTGCCATGTAGATAAGAATATCGTCAATGGGAGACCTCACGGCCCCCTATCAGTAGAATACATTCTGCAGCAATTAAGCTATCCATTGCCATTTGTGCTTGGCAATAAATAAAATGCTCATTATTTTTGTTTGGTGCACTTGTGTTTAATTGATAGACTTAGAGTGTGCTCGATGAACCTTTTGAGGTGCAGCTGAAATTGGCTCTTCAAATGAAGAGACCTGAAAATAATGTGGGAATACTGAGAGTAGTCATGATTAGAATTAATTTGGTGTAACTGGGTTTCCTTTCACCAATATTCCCTTTACTTGCAAACTCATCTCCACTCCTAAGAGTGCTTCAGGTACAAAGTCAGAATCTGGAGTGTCTGTAGACCTGACATTCCTCAATATATACACAGATGAGACTCCCTGAATTGGGTAGGCAATTGTTACCTCAGTCGAGGAGCTCATACTCCAAGAGGCTGATCTCTTGGGGCTTGTTGAGATAAATACACTGGGGTGCTGTGTCATGCACAGTGAGAGCAGAGTCTGAGTTCACAATGAAGAGACCTCTGGACAGGATTTTCTGGCCACTTTGTCCCAAGGCCAGAGATTCCTGCCCCAGGTCAATGAACCTTTGCATGGTCTTCCAATATTTCTGTCCTGCCAGCTATGATTCCCTTGGAGAGCAGGATAGGAAATTTTTGCCTCTCTGAGCCTCCCAAAGTCCCAGAAAAGTTGCTAAAGTATTGGATTGTTAAACACTTGTGTTGTGAACTGGCATTGGAAGCAAGGTTGAGTTAGCCTGGTGGGGGAGTAAGTGTTGAAAAAATTTTAAGACATTATTATACATACTTTAAAGACAATTATAATTATTTCGTAAAGTTTTAGAAGATTCATTTGTAGATGGTGGTGTTTGACATGGTTTGTTCAGACCTCGGATTACAAAATCTGACTTAGGACGAATGATTGGCAACTGTAGGTGTGCCAGCACACACCTATTTGCTTCATAATGTTAAGAAGAAATCTAACAGTTACTGGTGCAGAAGGAGGACATTCAGCCCATCAAACCTGTACTGACAACAATCCTACTGAGACCTTACCGCAGTAACCCCATGTAATTACCCTGCTAACATCCCCCCACCCAACATAAAGGGGAAATTTATAACATAGTCAATCCACCTAACCCACACATCTTTGGAGTGTGGAAGGAAACTGGAGCACCCGAAGGAAACCCACACAGACATGGTGAGAACATGCAAACTCCACACAGACACTGATCAGAGGCCGGAATTGAGCCCGGGTCCTTGATACTGTGAGGCAGCAGTGCTAACCACTATTCTGCCATGCCACCCTGCAGAATACTAATGCTTAAATAAATGAACATGTGACACAGGGAGCAAATTTAATATATGGCCTTGCATGCAGAGAATTGAGACCAACCACAGCCTTCGTGGGCAATTGAGGTGGGAAATCAAATGCTATTTGATAGTATATGACAAGCAAATTCAATAATTTTTAAATCATATATTCTCTACTTTTATTTCTTTGCTACTTTGATTTTGTATTTTTATTCTCATTAACCAGAAAAATATACATCAGTTTGGGATGAAGAATAAAATTGTTTGGCAGTGTGATGACACAGTGATCAGCACTGCTACCTCGCAGTGCCAGGGACCCGGTTTCGATTCCTGGCTTGCATCATTGTGTATTCAGAGTCTGCACATTTTCTCCATGAGTGAGTGGGTTTCTTCTGGATGCTTCGATTTCCTCCCACAGTCTAAAGATGTGCGGTTTCAGTGAATTGGCCATACTAAATTGCCTCTTAACGTCAGGGGTTCTAGCTAGGTTAAATACATGGGGTTATGGGAATAGGGCTGGGTGGGTGCAGGCTGAATGGCCTCCTTCTGCATAGTGGATTCTTTGATTCTATGACTCACAGAATGAATTTATGTTTGATTCTTCCTGTCCATGATTAGTATGCTGATATACAAAGTGTGTGTTTTCCCTTCTCCTCAGAGTGAGAATCTCAATTAAATAATTCTAGCAGCAAGCTTTTACGAGTTTTAAAATAAAATTATTCATTGTTCTGCAATTACCCCACGTTTTAAAATGTAGTGTCTCACTCACTCAAGTTCATGTATATATTTTTACACACAAAGATTAGATGCAGATAGAAGTAAAATAATAGTCATAATTTACAATTACATAAGTCTCTATTGTGGCAGGCCTGTTGCTTCTTAGATGAAGGTAATGCTGTAGTCAAAGTGAAAGTCTGGCAAGGCAAAAGATTCTCAGGAAGCTGCAGTATTCTGTATGCAAATTTCCAAGAGTTTAATTCAAAGTTGCAACAGGTTAAAGGGAGTCCTTCTCCCAATCCTATAGGAAAGATGGTGTTTTAATGGAAATATCTTTCACATGTAATACAGAGACACCATGGCAACTGGTAGAATTCAACTTCAATTACTAAAATCTGGGACTGAGAATTAGAAGTCATCATTAAAGTCATAAAATAATGTTAGTTAGGGAAAAAAAAAATCTGCCATCCTTCCTTGGTATGGTTTTCATGTGGCTTAGGATCCACAAGATCTTTGGTAATGGACTACTAACTGTCCTCTGAAATGATCTAGCTGGTTAGTCAGTTCAAATGCAATTAGAGAAGGTTCAAAAATGTTGTCCTTGGCAGTGATACACGCAACTCATAAAATAATTCAGAAAAATTCAACATCAGTCTATAAAGTTATTTTTATTCCCTTTTGAGAGAGGGGAGTGATATCATAGAATCACACAATGCAGAAAAGGCCTTTTGTCCGTCAAGTCTGCACAAACACATGAAAAAACACCTGACCTTCCACCTAATCCAATTTACCAGCACTTGGTCCATAGCCTTGAATGTGATGACATGCCAAATGTTCATTTTTTAAAAGATGTGAGGCAATCCGCCTCCATCCTCCCAGGCATCACATTTCAGGCCGTCACTACCCTTAAGGTAAAAATATTTCTCCTCGCATCTCCCCTAACCCTCCTGCCCCGCATCTTGAACCCATGTCCCCTTGTGACTGACCCTTCAGCTCAGGGGAACAGCTGCTCCTTATCCACTTTGTCCATGCCCCTCATAATCTTGTACACCTCAATCAGGTCGCCCATTAGTCTTCTCTGCTCCAACGAAAACAACCCAAGCCTATCCAACCTCTCTTCATAACTTTCAATCCACAAAGAAGTAATCCTCAAGTGGCCATATTATTGAGCCTTTTGTGATTTAAAATATCAAAATAACTTTGAAGCTCAGAATATCCTGAGGCATAACAGGAGTATAGGAGTTTCTCTCAGCCACAGCCTGAGAAATTGGGGGAAAAAAAACACTCCGGTGATAAAGTACTGCCACATATATGTCACCCTGGACTCTTCAGTCAGAAGTTTCTGGGTTCATGTCCGACTTCCAAAAAATCAGAGTTGATGCTCCAGTGCAGTTCTGGGGGCGTGCTGCACTGTCAGGTGTGCTGTCAATATTAAGCTGAGGACTCCCTGCCCTCAGATGTCAAAGATTGCATAGCAGTGTTTGGAAGAAATGCAATGGAGTTGTCCCTGGTGTGCTTGCAAGTATCTATCCCTCAATCAAAATCACTCAAACCGATTATCATATAGCTGTTTGTGGGAGCTTGCTATGTACAAATCATCTGTTACATTCCCTATTTCCTCCTGTATATCTTTCATTATAAAGCACTTGAGGATTTCTCATGAAACGTACCGTATAAATGTAAGTGCCTGTTCATTAATTAATTAATATGTGACAAGCTTACGCAGGCGGTTTCCACTAGAAACATAATGGTGAGTTTTCCTGTTCTGCCTGCCACAGTAATCGGAGCGGACAAGGGGCAGACCACGGGCAGGATTTTCTGGTGTCGGAGCAAGCACTACCAGAAAATCCCACCCATAGAATTTTTAAAGGAAACATCTGACAACAGAAAGCGTGCACAGACGTAACCTTTTAAAAATATTAGAGTGTTTCAACATTTTGTTATGTATTCTCAGAAGGTTATCACACATTATGGCAGATTTTACTAACTGTAACAGCTTATAGGCACAAACTAATTGTCAGCTATCAATTACACGATACATAAAGTAACAGTTGATTTGGAATGAATCAGTAGTTCGAACAGTTTCAGCATTCTCTGAACACCTCAGCAGTGCAGCAACTTGTAACACCTTCGAATTATTCCCGTACTCATGATCAGCACTGATTATATTGGATAAAAGCAAAATACAGCGAATGCTAGAATCTGAAACAAAAGTTCATTTTCACAGTAACTTCACAGTTACTTCACTGCAGTGTCAATGTAAGCCTGCTTGTGACTAATAAATAAATACACTTTAAATGAAAACAGAGGATGCTGGAAAAACTCAGCATGCCTGACAGCATCAGCGGGGGGAGAATAGAGCCAATGTTTTGAGTCTGGTTGACCCTTTGTCTACTGATGAAGGGTCATCTGGACTCAAAACATTGGCTCTGTTCTCTCCCAGCAGATGCTGTCAGATCTGCTGCTTACATTGGAGTTGTCCATTATTCATTATGTCTCTATATGATGCCCAAAAATCATCCAAAACGTTGCTTCTGCAAAATAAATAAATATGGTAAAATGCAAAAAGTGCAAAAGTACTTTTTCAGCTGAAAGAGAACACTGGACAGCAGAAAATAATTACCGTCAGGGAACGGAGCACTGCCCATGACAGTATGAGAGAGATGTGTACAGTTCTGAGCTCCGCACCTTGGGAAGGCTATTCTGGCTTCAGGAAAAGAACAATCCGGTGATTCTTTTTCCTCATGCAGACAGCTAAATCCCCTGGCTGCCACACTCTGGCACCTGTTCGGGGACATAGAGGGAGAATTTATCACGACCAATGTACCTAAAGTCAGGCAAGTGAGTGCATTTTAGTGGGAAAACATCTAGGAGTAGTGACCATTAGTTTATTTAGATTTATAATCAATTTGTAATGACACATGGTTAACATTATTTGCACAATCTGGGTGCCTGCCTGGGACAAACTGGGATAGTGTAATTAGGGAATGCTGTATCTCTGAAATGGTAAAACAGCCTCTTCAATCCATTTTTGCAGCTAATATGATGAAAGCAGAGCAGAACAACCTGTCAGAATCTGTTTGGGTAATGCCTCGCAATTCTGAGATCTTTCATTGTGAACTTTCAAAGGAAAATAGTTGCTGGATAAGAATTGATAAAAATGCATGCTGGAAGAAGACTCTCTCAGATGGCAAATTCTTGAGGATATATGTAAAATATACATGTAAATTCATCCTCATTATTCAGAAAAGGCCAGAAAGATTTCCAAATTATCCCTCAGAATGAAGTACCAAGAGGCTCTAATAAAATGGTGTGTCAGGTAAATTGCAGTATTTGCAGCCGTATGATTGTGCCTAGATTTCAGTAAAACAATCGTGAAAGGATGTGTTTAAATTTGAGATAGCAACTCTGGAAGAGGGATACTTTGGTACTTTGGCACTTCCAGTAGATCAGTGAATTCCATTTGTTTGTATTATTTAATAGGTTAATCTTCTTTTGAAACAATTTCACTCTCATATTCATGCATTCTGGTTTGATAATTATATGCCATTACTCTATGTGTCATCAGATTGGGTTGTACAATGGTTTTTCAGATAAAGGAACAGGATTTTTTTTGTTAATGATGTGATGAGTCTTCCTCTTCGCTGCAAGTATATGCATTTTTCCAAAGCAAGCTTAAAATCCTCCTTCAGAAATTGGCACAAACTGACTGTTGGGTCATGTGGAAGTGTGCGGGAAGGATGGGAGGATCAGCTAAAAACCATTGATCAGTGTTTTGGGGAAGCTGATGATAGCATCCACTGACTACACCAAAAACACCTTATAATGCATTTTCATGTGAGGAAATTAAACTTATGATGTTTTTAAATTCAAGTTTATTTATTAGTGTCTCAAGTAGGCTAACGTTAGTACTGCAAGAAAGTTACTGTGAAAATCCCCTAGCTGCCACACTTGGGCACCTGTTTGGTTATACTGAGGGAGAATTTCGCATGGCTAATGCACCTAACCAACATACCTTTCATATTGTGGGAGAAAACTGGAGCACCCAGAGGAAACCCACACAGACATGGGGAGAACATGCAGATCCCGAACAGACAGTCACCCAAGTCGGGAATGGAACGTGGGTCCCTGGCGCTGTGAGGCAGCAGCGCTAACCATGTGCCACCGTGCTGCCTAGTATTAAGATGAATTTGTGGAAAATAAATTGAAACCTCTTCAAAAAGAACTTCAACCTTAAAAATTTTTGCCGGTTAACTAAATTTAGCTATTCTTCCTAATTGACCTGCAGTTTTCCATGTGACTACTAATTCTATCACAAATAATTGTTTCCAGAAGCTTGCCCAGCATTGATATTGATGTTTTTGATCAGTATTTGCCACAGGGCACAGGGGGTGGCGCAATGGTTGGTACTACTGCCTCACAGCGCAGGGACTCAGGTTCAATCCCCAGCTTGGGTCACGCTTTGTGTGGAGTTTGCACATTCTCCCTGTGTCTACGAGGGTTTCCTCCAGGTGGTCTGGTTTCCTCCCATAGTCTGAAAGATGTGTTGGTTAAGTACATTGACCAAACAGGTGCTGGAGTGTGGCAACTAGGGAAATTTCACAGTAACTTCACTGAGTGTTAATGTAAGCCATACTTGTGACTAATAGATAAACATTTTATTTTGACTTTAACTTTGTACGTGTCCTAATGACTGCATGAGGGTCGAATACTTGACATTGACATGGAAGCAGAAGATCTTTAGAAAAGTGTCAAACGTGGACCGAATCGCCTGTTACTGTGTTGTACTGTTCTTTATTCTCATTTTGTTTTTATTATTTTTCTCAATTTAACAGTTAATAAATTTGCTCTTTCTTTGATTGCTTCCTTATTCTCACAGTTTAAATATTTTATGTTGAAATCTTTTTGTGACCAACCAAGGAGGATGAGTAAAAGGGAGCCAGTTCACCACTTCCCACCCAGGGGATCCAAGGGCAAGTGGCAAATTGGATCCAAAATTGGCTCAGTGACGGGAGCCAAAGGTTAATGCTTGGATTTGTCACCAAAAGGTTATTTCCAGTGAGATGCTGCAGGGACTGCACAAGGTTCCTTGTGGAAGGTGAATTAAAACCTCCAGTCTGTAGCATGCCTTTAGGGGATTGGAACATGATGTCACTGAAAGGAAGTGTGTCGTGTCACCTCGTTTAGCTTTATTTTTGCTGCTGGTCTCTTGAAGCATAAGTCCATAAAATAATAAATATGTATTATTATAAGACCAAAAGACAAAGGATCCGAATTAGGCCACTTGGCTCATCTGCTCAGCCATTCAATCATGATTGATATTTTTCTCATCTCCATTCTCCTACCCTTTCTCCATAACCCCTGAGCCCCTTATTAATTAAGAAGATATCTATTTCTATCTTTAAGATATTGAATAACCTGGCCTCCACAGCCTTCTGTGGCAAAGAGTTCCATAGATTCACCATTCTCTGTTGAAGAAGTTCCTCCTTATCTTTGTTTTAGTGTCCTCTGGTTCTCGGTTTTCCTACTAGTGAAAACATCCACTCTATCCAGGCCTCGCAATGTTCTGTATGTTTCAGTAAGATCCCTCTTATTCTAAATTCCAATGACTACAGACCCAGAGCCTTCAAACATTCCTCGTTTGACAAGCTCTTCTTTCCAGGGATCATTCTTGTCAACCTCTTCTGAACCGTTTTCAAGGCCAACACATCTTTCCGTAGATATGGGGCCTAAAACTGCTCACGATACTCCAAATGGGGGCCTGACCAGAGCCTCAGAAGTACATTCTTGCTCTTGTATACTTGCTTTCTTGATATGAATACTAACATTGCATTTGCCTTCCTAACTGTCGACTGAAACTGCACGTTAACCATAAGAGAATCTTGAACAAGTTCACACATTTATAATTAATAAATGAACTCACAATGTGTTTATCCAATCCTTTTTGAGTGATTGGTGCCTTTATATCTTTGTAAAAACCAGAAAACGTATAAAAATATCAAACTTTGTTTTTCATTTCTGTCACAATCATCATGATTTTGGACTTTGAGGTCACGCAAGGGAAATAGTCCCACTGTACTCCTGATCTGAAGTAATTGAAGAATGCTCAATTACTTGTGAAAGCTCCAGTACAAGTTATATTCCCGTTGTATGTCACAAATGAATTGCCTGATCCCATTTCCCTACTTCTCTTTCTGCTTCTTCCTTTAGCCTCCACTTTCTGGTGTTCCACACAGAGGCTCTCCACGATGTTCTGAAGGTTTGGGATGGCTCACTGGAGAGTGGCATTCTGCTGAGGGAGATGAGCGGTTCCACGCTGCCCCAGGATATCCACAGCACGTTTAACTCCGTCACACTGCAGTTCGACACAGACTTCTTCACTAGCAAGCAGGGCTTTGCCATTCAGTTCTCAGGTACGTGCCAATATACCCAGGCAATCCGCATCGTCAGTGGTTCCCATAAAGCGAGTGGTCGAAATATTGCCCCAGGTGTTGTGCAAAACTTTCATCTGGAGGTTATATTTATGCCCATGATCAGGTAAGTTGTAAATAGTCTGTGAAAGGAACAGGCATCTTAGCTTAAATGGCTTTTTCTGTGAATATTTCATATATTCTTATTACGTGAAATTTTTCAGTTGAGGTTAGAGCTGTTTATAGAGATTATTTTTTCTCTGAGTATCTCTTCACTTGAAATTAGTTTTGAGGCACAGTATTCCCTAATTGAAAATAAAGGCGTGTTAATATTTGAATTAGAAAGGTGGATTTTAAGTGTGTTCCTTTTCAAGTCTGAAAATTACACCTGATTAGATTTATGTTTTCTGCTTAATTCAATAAGAATAATAACCAGATTGATTCAGATTAACGACCTTCATTTCATCATTTTATGGGAAGGAAGAAATCTACTTTTTCAGCCCATAATAAAAAAACTCTGCTGACTTTTTAGAGTAGCATTGATTTGTAATTGCAATGGCTCATATTTTATTTAGCATTTTATTGCAAATGTTTTGTGTAACTTCAGATTATTCAGACACGTAAAAATTAATTGCTGATACTTGGAGCACTCATTTTCTCCCACTTCCCTTTGGTGTTTATGCACATAAGTAATGCAGAGGTCATTTGACCATCTGGAGTGCATGCTCCAAATAGGCAAACGCTCTCATTTTGGCAGCCAACATGTTTTGAAATTCCTCGCTCTACAACTGTACATGGTATCATAGAACCCATACAGTGCAGAAGGAGATCATTGAGTCTGCACCAACAACAATCCCAGCCAGGCCTTATTCCTGTTAGCGCACATATTTACCCTAAATCCTGACAATAAGGACAGGATTTTCTATCTGCATTTGCCCCACCCGAGGTTAACAACCTTCATGGTCTGCTCATTCCCCTCCCTCCTTCCCCCACTATGATTTCTGTGGGTAGGCGGGGCAGGAAAATGCCCCCTAAGGATCAATGTAGCATGGTCAATCACTATAATCAGCAGAAGCAAATCAACTGATCACTTGTGACATTCTGTTTAAACAATCACATTGTCCCTACATTTCAATCATCGCTACATGTGGTTTGTGCAGTTATGTTAGATTGTTTCTATGGGCAGTGTGGAGGTGCTTTATTATTATGTCCTTTGTTATATGCCCAAGTACTCAGGGGATTATCATCATATGTTGCTATTTCTATAGTAATATTTTATTTCGTGAAGTGTATGAGTCAAACTGTGAAGAGGTGTTTATAATTTTAACTTATAATTTGAAGAATTAATTAGCCATTCCCACACACTTGCACCAAGATCTCCCACCTGCATAAACTTGGTGACACTGTGATAAACACTGCTGCTTCACAGTGCCAGAGATCAGGGTTCAACTTTGGCCTTAGTTGACTGTCTGTGAGGGGTTTGCACATTCTCCCCGTACCTGTGTGGGTTTCCTCCGGATGCACCGTTTTCCTCCCACAGTCCAAAGATGTGCAGGTTAGGTGGATTGTCCATGCTGATTTGCCCCTTAGTATCCAAAGATGTACAGATTAGGTGGATTAACTAGGGTAAATGCAAGCGCTTACAGAGATAGGGTGGGGAGAAGCCTGGATAAGAAGTGGCGGTGCTGACTGGATGGGCCAAATGGCCCCTCATGCACTGTAAGGAATCAATGATGTTATGAACTTCCTGCTGCTCCCACACTCTAGGTGATAATTAATACAAGGGACAGCAATGGTGTTAACCCATGCATGAACTGCTTTGGGGAAGGCCCACCTGATTTTAAGTGCTTTTCACACACCAAAGTGGACAGTGACAGGTCTTCCACAGGGTTGAGGAATCCAGAGAAGGAATTTCTGCCTCCGAGGGCTGCCTGCCAATCGGAGGGAAACTGTTAACTGCAGTCCGTTCCTGCAGGAATGGTGGCAATTGTCGGTAGTGCAGCCTGGAAGAAGTCTAGAATTGGTAAGGAATCCAGCCTGCAGGTGAGCGATGGCAGGATGGGGTTCGTGGGAGAGGGCTGGGGGGAGGTAAATACCGAGCAATCTACTTTGCTTGGTAGACTGAGTGGCCCTCAGTGGATTCCCCTTTGTGATACAAATCCCTCTTTCAGGCATTGTGTTTGTTTGAATGAGGCATTCCCTGGGACCCCACAAGCAAATCGAACAATAACTATTTTTGGGTCATTCTGTGGAGTGATTTTCCAGCCTGTCACTAGATGAAGATCTGTAGTGACAGGCTGAGGCATTCATTACACACAGGGGTTCAGCTGGTAGTGAGGGAAGACCATTCATGAGCCTTCTCACCCCAAACTTAATCTTTGAAGAGATGCGAAGGTGGCAAGGTCATCTCCCAGTAACCATCACCTGATTAAATCATTCAAAACTTGCCCACAGAAAGGCATTAAATTCTTTCATCTGACTCTGATATTGTTAGTTTCTTGTTAAAAAGTCTATATCATTTTCTTTCCGTCTTGAAGACCACCTCTTGGAGATACCTGTGCCTTTCCCTGAATTCTCCAGACTTCCAAGATCCCTGTGTCTTTCCTGTTTCTATGGTTTTCCATTTTCATGCCTCTCAACTTTGTGCCTCTTGTTTGTTCTGCCTCAAGTTGTCTGCACATCAACATCATTGCACGCTATATGTCTTTCACTGAAGTTGCTTCTACTCTTCATGTTTCTACACGCTCTACATCGCTGCAGCTTAAAGATGTCAACATGATCCAAACTTCAGGATATATTGGCACTAGAGGAGGTTCAGAGGAGATTGATTTGGTTAATTCCAGAGTTGAGAGTGTTGGTTTAGGAGGAGAGACTGAGTAGACTGGGGCTATACTCATTGGAATTCATAAGAATAAGGGAAGATTTGATAGAAACATATAATATGAAGGGAATAGTGAAGGTAAAAGCAGGGAGATTGTTTCTATTGGCAGGTGAAACCAGAACTAGGAAGCATGACCTCAAAATAAGGAGGAGTAGATTTCAAACTGAGCTGAGCTGAGGAGGAATTTTTTCACACAAAGGGTTATGAATCTGTGGAATTCCCTGCCCAGTGAAGCAGTTAAGGCTACATCTTTGAATGCTTTTGAGGCAATAGATACATTTTTGAACAGTAAAGGAATTAAGAGTTATGGTGAGCAGGCAGGTAAGTGGAGCTGAATGCATGAAAAGATCAGCCATGATCTTATTGAATGGTAAAGCAGGATCAAGGGGCCAGATGGCCTTCTCCTGCTCCCAATTCTTATGTCTTATGTTCAGAGTTTCCTGAACTTACCACATCTCTGAGATTCATGTGTTTTGGGTATCTCTGTCAGTGCTCCATGGCCGGAGTTTTATGTTGATGAAGTGGGTGTGCGCCTAATTGGGAAGCACTTGAAATCTCATGGGAAGATGTCAGACATACAACCAGATGTTATTGTCGTCCCACACAATACAACAATTGGCAGGTGGTTGAGGAACCTGGGGCATGCCCACTGAGAATTAAGCAGGCAATTAAGCCCATTGAGGATGCAATTGGTGATTTTATGTGGCCTGTCTACGTGTACAGTCGCTGAACAGGGTAATTGGCCAAGTAACCTTTACATTTCCACAACAAAAAAACATTCCAAGGCAGGAAAGAATGTCCAGAGTGATATAAAATAAAAGGATACATTTGAGAGCTGTGGTTCTTTATGATTCTATAAAGGTTATTAATAAATACTTTGCATCAGTTTTTATAAAAGAGAATGATGATGCAGATGCTGTGGCTAAGGGCGTGCAATAGAAATTTTTAGCACTTAGGAAAGTCAATAAATCATCAGGTCCAGTTGAATTGTGAAGAGAGTAACTGGTAGAGACCTTTACCATCATTTTCTAATCCTCCCTGGCTATAGCATCGTGCTGGAGTATTGGAGAATTCCTAACTGCGTATATTGTCTCTAAAGGAGGAAAGGGATAGATAGGTTATGTTAGTACAGTCCAGTCAACTAAATTATTGAAATTTTTTCTGGACAGCACTGGTTGTCATGTATAAAGGCTTAGATTAATATCAGCCTTTCAGTATCGATAGTTGAAGGAGATTGTATCCAAGAAGCTTGATTGAAGTTTTTGAGGAGATAACAAGACAGGTTGGTGAGAATGTTGCATTTGATGTAGATGACATGGATTTTTGCCATTTTCACACCATGCCCAAAGGCCAGAGAATCCAATGCATTGGGATTTGAATGAGTTATATATGTTTAAAGGCTACTTCAAATAAAGTAACAGGATTGGGTTTAAGCAATTAGGAAGGAGTCAGGAAACTCGCAAACTGTTTGGTGAGAGGTGCAAAACGGATTTTTAGGCTCATATTCTCTTCTCTAGGACAGGCATCACCTATTCATGGTATGCAAGGTCAGAGATTTGCTCCCATAGAGTTTAAGAGCCGGGAGTTATGCTGAAACTAAAATGTTGGTTTGGCCACAGCTAGAGTATTGTGTGCAATTTTGGACTCCAAATTATAAGAGGGGTGTGATAGCATTGGAAAGAGTGCAAAGAAAATTTATCAGTATGTTGTCTGGTCTGGGGAGTTTCAGTTATGAAAGGAGATTGGATAGACTGGGCTTTTACTTGGAGCAGAGAAGACTGAAGAGGAACATAATTGAAGTGAATAAAATTATGAGGGGCAGAGATTGAGTGGACAGGAAGCAGCTTTTTCCCTTGATGGAGGGACCAATGATGATACGGCACAGATTTAAGGTAAGGAGTAGGAGGTTTAAAGGGGGTATAAGGAAAAACCTTTTCACCCAAAGGTTGGTGGGATTGTCAAACTCACTGCTTGAAAGGATAATGGAGGTGGAGACCCTCATAACATAAAAGAAATATTTAGATGTACATCTGTGATACCAAGGCATATAGGGCTGTGGACCAAGTCCTGGAAAATGGGTTTAGAATAGTGGAGGGGGGGGTTGTCCTTTGACTGGCGCAGATGTGTTGGGCCAAAGGGCTTTTTTCTGTGCTGTACACCTCTATGACTCCATCACATGGTTTTGCCTTTAGAAATCCATGCTAGTTTTTCCGAACTGACCCATGTTTTTCCACGTGACTACAAATTCTATCCTGAAAATTGTTTCTAGAAACTTGCCCACCATTGCTGTTAAACTGACTGGTCTGTTTAACAGCAGTAATTTCTGATGCATGTGTGTGTTCCTAATGACTGCCAGAGGACTGAATACTTGATGTTGTGTTTTTATTATTTTTCTCAGTTTAGTAATTAATAAATTTGTTTGCTCTTTGACTAGAGAAAACTTTGGCTCCTTATTGCTCGCAGCATAGATAATTATGTGTATCCTGATTTGGAAAAAGTTTTGCTTCGTGAAAAAGAAACTCAAACCTTTGTTGTGACCACCAAAGAAGTTGACTAAAAGGGAGCCAGTTCATCAGTTGTCTCTAACACTAGTCACAAAAGGAAATGCCCTTGGGATCCAAGGGTAAATGGAAAAATTAGCTCAGAAGCAGGAGCCAATGTGTAATGATTGTCACATGGATTTGTGACGGGAAAGCCATTTCCAATGGGGTGCTGGAGAGCTCTGTACTAGATTCCTTGCTTTTTATGATATATCTCAATGACTTGGATTTAAATGCAGGAGGTATGCTTGCGGTAAAGAAGATGATACAAAAAATTGGCCACATGATTGATATTGTGTAGACCCCTGCAAGATAATGGACTAGTCAAGTGGATGGAGAAGTGACAAATAGAATTTGATCGGAATAATGTTGAAGGAATGCATTCGAGGAGGCAAAAAGGAAGGGGTTTATATAAAAGGTTGTTATGGTAAAACTACAAAAAATATTGGTTTGGTCACAGCGAATGTCCTGCTTACAGCTCTGGCCAGTGCATCACAGAAAGGATAACTTTGCACAAGACACAAGAGACATGAAAATTGTGAAGATGTCACACTGCCTGAGAATTTTAGTCACAAACAATGAACAGGATAGGCTGAGCTTTTTTGAATAGATTTCATTGATATGTTTGTTCTTATGAGGGACCTAGATAGAATTGATAGGAAAAACTTATTTCCCTTTGCAGTCGGTTAGGTCAATAAAGGTTAACATAGAGAATAGAGACTGCTGGGTGGAGTTTGCACGTTCTTTCAGTGTCTGCATCGGTTTCCTCCCACAATCCAAAAATGCGCAGGTTAGGTTGATTGGCCATGGTAAATTGCCCCTTAGTGTTAGAAGGATTAGCAGGATAAATATTTGGAGTTACAGGGATAGAGTCTGGGTGGGATTGTTGTTGGTGCAGGCTCGATGCACCGACTTGCCTCCTCCTTCTCTGCAGGGATTCTGTGATTCTATGAGACGTACCATAGTGAATAGGAGGCTTCGTAGAAAATTAAGGGGAGTGTAGTAAACTGCTTAAAAGAAGTAATAAAGGCAATAACCCTTCCTACATTTAAACGGTACACAGAAATGTTTTGAAACGGGTAACCTGCCAGCTGTGGACCAAGAAATGGAAAATGGGATTAGACTGAGGGCAGTTCCTTTTCAGCCAGTTTTGACATGATGGGCCAAATGACCTCCTTGTAAGTTCCTTCGATCCTATGGTAAATGAAACAGAATATGTGTTAATCTGTAGGTTACAAGCAGCTCCCAGTATATATGAAGTGACCTGGACAGGCGATGTTCCCCGTAAGATTTTCAGCTCGCGGATTGTAGCATGGTCAGAGATAAGCTTTTGTGTATATACGACAGTTAGGTCTGCACACCTTACGCAAGTTGCAGATGCCTTCCATTTAGGCCACTACAATGACAAGTTTTCAGCTTTGGATCATGTTTTATGGTGCTAGCATGAGTGAGCACTTAATGTTCAACAATAAAGCCAAACATTTGAATTCTGTCGTGGAGCTTTGGCATTCCTGGCACTTCATTGTAGTGGTTCTGAAGCAGAGTCTCAACCTGTATATAATTATTATTTTATACAGTGTTTTGGAAGGCCTCATTGAAGAACTGATAATTATGGTAATGACCTAGTGCTTGAGGAGGATAAGCTAAATTTGCAGAGTCTGGATCTGAGAATAGCAGTAATTTAATTTTAATATTCAGATAGAAATATTAACTCCATTGTTGTGTAGCAGATTAGAATAGAATTAGGTGGAATGTTTTAACAAATATTTGTGTATGTCAAAATTACTTCAAGTTACACAATTGCCAATATGGTAAATTAATGTTTGCACTTTTCTAGAAAGCTGAACAATGTTTGTATTACAATCGTGAACCAATATAATTATTGAAAGGGATAGCCTTTGCTTGAGCAACAGAAAGGACAATGGAAGCAGTAAAAGGGACAGAACATTTAAGAGGATTAAATTTTCCTCACCTACTCCATTACAGCTTTCATTCAACACAATTGATCCCATTCAGTTGAACCTGAATTTGCCTAAGTAAGTCTCGAGGGAACTATGAATGAATAAGCTTTAAATTGAAGCATGTGGAAAGCAATATAGTTTAATCTGAATTTAAACACATTTTCATGAAAGAACACAATTTCACTTTCCTGTATTTCACCAGCACTAGAAGAATTCTCTCATTATTATGTGCCTGTAATGAGAACTTGAAGTATAGTAACAGGAACCCCATGTTCTTCCATAAGAGTCTTTTCCATTTATAATACAATAGCACAATACTGCAGTTGCTGGAAATCAGAAGTAAGAACAGAAAGTACTTTGTAGATTCAGCAAGTGTCGAGAAACAACTTAAAATGGAATTAAATACTCTCCCCCATGGTGAATTTAGTGGCAGGTCATTTCATTAATAGGGAGAGGAATGGGGGGGTTGGTGGTGGGGGAAAGAAAATAGAATAGAATCCCTGTAGTGCAGAAGGAGGGCATTTGGCCCATGGAGCTTGCACTGAGAACAATCCCACCCACACCCTATCCTAGTAACCTGCCTGCTCATCCTCCAGACACGAAGGGACAATCTTGCATGGCTAATTAACCTATCATGCACACCTTAGGAGTGTGCGAGGGAACCAGAGCACCCAAAAGAAACCCACGCAGACATAGGGAGAACCTGCAAATTCCATGTTGCCATCCAAGGCTGGAGATGAACTTGGTCCACTGGTGCTGAGAGCCAACAGTGTTGATCACTGCACCATAATTAAGATGTTAAGTAACAAAATTGATGAAAGTGCAAGGTAGAAGGAGACGATACTGAGAAAGTAATGACACACATGATGAGCTTAGAGGAGTTGTAAAAGGAAAGTCACAAAGTGTTACTAAACAGCTATTCTGGGGCAATGGTTATGATCTGCAACTATTAAACTCTAGTGTTGAACTTGGGAGACTGTAATTGGAAAGTGAGATGTTGTCCCTTGAACTTTCATTGAGCTTCATTAGAACATTGTATGAAGTCAAAGAACAGAGAGATCAGATTAGGAGGAAGATCGTGAATTAAAATGAAAGGCGACTAGAAAATCCGAGATTAAATCAGAAACCACTGGGACGTCTCAGCAGATTGACAGCATCTGTGAAGAGAGAGCAGAACCAATGTTTCAAATCTGGATGACCCTTCACCAGAACTTTGTTTGATCTCTGACAAAGGATCATCCAGACTCGAAAAGTTGGCTCTATTCTCTCTTCATGGATACTGTCAGACCTGCTGAGACCTGCCAGCATTTTCTGTTTTCGTTTCCAATTCCGGCATCTGCAATATTTTGCCTTTATCTTAGAAACTCTGAGACCTGCTTGTGGACTGAACTGGCAAGTTCAGCAGCTCATGTTTAATTTGCTGCAATCAATATCTATTATCAGGGTAGTCAAATACTGACGAGACATTTTCACAGAGATGTCACTCATTGTAGAAAACAAGATAATAAACAGATCGAATGATAGCTTTGCCTTTTGTGTGAATAGCTTCATAGTAAAACAGCACAATCAGATTAGAGCTTTTGATTAAAACAAATTAAAAGTTCCTTCTTATTCTGTATACAGAACTTATTTTAGGATAGTGTTATTTTATTGAGTCTTCCTTTAAAAAATAATTAAAGGAAGAGCACACTATAATTAGACATTGTTTTTCAAGATGGAATAATAATTTGATGATAACTGCACTACAAATAACCCATGGTTTAAAAAAAAATGAATTATTTTTAAGTATTTATTTTTAGTTTCAAAAGTAGGCTTGCATGAACACTGAAATAAAGTTACTGCGAAAATCCCCTGATCGCCACACTCCGACGCCTGTTCGGGGACATTGAGGGAGAATTTAGCATGGTCAATGTACCTAATTTGTACCTTTTTCAGACTGTGAAAAGAAACCAGAGCACCCGGAGGAAACCCATGCAGACACTGTACCACCATGCCATTAATACTGTAATATCAGATGCTACTCCTGTTATCATACCAAGGACTCGGTATTGAATATGGACAGTTTGAATAGACCAAAGAAGTGACCCATCTTGCTTTGGCTGGCTTTTCAAGCAGCTTATGAACAGATTTGGTACAGCAGGAGGCAGGGTGGCAGGAAGCAAGCTGATCGAATGAAGAGATTGAGAATCTAATTGTTTCAATGCATGCAACATACTGACAGTTCATTTTTCATTTTATGTAAAATGTAGTTTCTATAAGAACAGTTTAGCTTTTAAAAGTACTTGATTAGTGAAAGTTTTGCACATACATGTGACACAGCACTGCTGCCTCATAGCACCAGAGACCTGTGTTTGATTCCTAGCTTGGGTCACTGTCTGTATGAAGTCTGCATGTCCTCCCCATGTCTATGTGGGTTTCCTCCAGGTGCTCCAGTTTCCTCTCACAGTCCGAAAGGCACGTTGGATAGATGCATTGGCTATGCTAAAGTCTCCGTTTTTGTACCCGAACAAGAATGTGGCGGCTCGGGGATTTTCACAGCAATTTCATTGCAATGTTAGCCTACTTGTGACACTGAACAATAAACTTAAACTAACTCATAGTGCCAGGGATCCTGGTTCAAATCCAGCCTCGGGTGACTGTGTGGAGTTTGCACATTCTCCCCATTGCCTATGTGAGTTTCCTCAGATGCTTCAGCTTCCTCCCACATTCCAAAGATATGCGGGTTGATTGGCCATGCTGAATTGCACCTTTGGGGGATTAGCAAGTAAATACATGGGATACAGGAATATGGCCAGGGTGGGATTGTTCTCAGTGCAGGCTCAATGAGCCAAATGGCCTCCTCCTACACTGTAGGGATTCTATGTCGTGCAGGGGGAAGGTAACCAGTAGGCAGGAGATCAATAGAAAGTATTTCCGGGGCAGGGATTCTAAGATCCCTGGAAGCAATTTGATGGAATCTGGTTTCACTGTGGCCCCATCAGCAACATATGCACCCAGCAAGCCTAACTTCTCCAGTGAAAGTGAGAGATTTGGGAATGAACCCTGTGCTTGCACCAACAGTGGGAGATCTTGATACCATTGGTTAGGCTGATTCTAAAATATTACAGACTGCAGAGTTAGGTTAGATCTCAGATAGCCACTATTACAACTCTGTTGCCAATGATCTGCCATTTCTGTGCTAGTTGCCCACTGCTAGAAGTGATCATCATTGTCAATGATGGATCAATATTTTCTCGTGAGGTTGGACTCGGCAAACTGCAAGTGTATGTTCTCCCTTGATTGAAGTTCAGTAGTGTTTCCATGGCAGCAAATTTACTCAACCTTGAGTTTAGTGTGAGCTCGGTCACACTTAAATCTGGATTTATAAAGTGCTGAAGTAGATGTCATCAGACAGAATGGGTAATTATATATACATTTCCCGAAGATGCCAACCTGTGATAACCCTGTGGCTGCTGTGTGAGTACATTCTGCCCCTGAGGTTCAGTATGTGGATTTCTGACTACGATGATTTCCCCCATTTATTGAAATTGTCAGAAGCTTTCTGCCAGAGACGAAGAGCAAATTGAGGGAAGAAGCACCCCAGAATGTCCCCCCCGCACCACCTCATGTCAGTGGAAATTGAGTTGTTTCACTGCCGCAACAACAGAACAAGAGTAAGCAACGCCAGTGGAGCTTAAAAGGTAAAACTCGGCAGTGGGGGCAAAGAGAAATCGGCCCCATTAATTGAGTCATAAAGCTTCTTATGGCCCTTCAGCCCATCATGTTCAAATTTAATATTCAAGAATATGGGACAAATGCAGGAAAATGGGATTAGAGTGCCTTTAGTGGTAAATATTGACAGTGCAAATCCAATGGGCCAAACAACCTTTTGCGTGCTGTTTGACGATGGGTGGGATTTTCTGGTCATGCTCACCCCAAATCCAAGAAGCTTCACCCGAGGTCAACGAACCTTTGCATGGTCCATGTCCCGCCTGCTTCAATTCCCATGGTGGATGGGATAATAAAATTCCACCCTATGACACTCTGACCAAAACTCTGCCACCCAGCCCTCCCTGATTCCGAGGTTCTCAGAATGGAAATCTCTATTGGCTTTGGGCAGAAGTTTAAATCTCACCCAAGCGAGGCTGTAAAATCCCACTTTGTGGCTCTATGTCAGTACCAGTTATCAGGGATCCATCCATCCTAATTCTGTTTTAGCACTTGGTCCATAGCCTTATATACTATGGTGTTTCAAGTGTTCATCCAAATGCTTCTTAAATGCCATGAGAGTTCCCACCTTTACCTCCCTACCAAGCAGTGAGTTCCAGACTCTATTCAAAATAAACCTGACCGTCAGAATTGTGCTTTGGTATGAATCCCTGAAAGAAAATCTCATGAAACTGCCTTGGGGAGTTGTTGATCCAGATTGTGCAGAGCTAAATTAAAAGCAGTAGTTGGCAAGGACAACATGGTCCAGTAGGTACTTGCTGATGACCTTGCCGTGATTAGTTTCTTCTCAAACAAATGATTCCTCCAGTGCAGAAGGAGGCCATTTGGCTCACCGAGTCTGTACCATCCACAATCTCATCTGGGCCCTATTCCCGTAACCACACTTACTTACCCTGCTAATCCCCCTGACACGAAGAGATAATTTAGCATGGTCAATCAACCTAACTCGCACATTTTTGGGATGTGGGAGGAAACCCATGCAGACATGGGGTGGGGAGGGGGAGGTGGGGGAATGTACAAGCTTCACACTGATCCTAGGCCAGAATCAAATCTGGGTTCTTGGCACTGTGAGGCAGCAGTGCTAACCTTGTACCACTGTAATGGTTGGCAAATTCATTTTTTTATGAATATCATGCCCCTTTAAAATTAAAAAACAGTTTTTTTTAAAGCAGCTGTGTTGATAAACTAAAGCAAGTACACTTTGTTTCGCTGAATGCACAGTAAATAGTGGAGCTGGAGCAATCTGGATAGCTTCCAGTCCAAATAACGGGTGTGCTTTGTGAAACCACGCCAAATTGCTGCGTTGCTACAAGTTAAGTCACGCCTAAAGCACAGAGGAAGCAAAGCAAAGCAATCATTAAATTCACGGTCGTATGATGAGCAAGACAGCCCCCCAACCAAAGAAAAATAGTGTGTATAATCATTTGTATTGTGTTCCTGACAATGCTGTGCTTGCATTAGATATGCCAGCTGTGTCTGATTAATTCAAAGATGGACTGTGCCTATGTTCGCATTCCTGTTCCTGTGAGACGTAGCCAATAGGAGCTGCAGTCATCTTGAATAGTAGCTGAAAAATGCACCAGAAACTTTAACAATATAGGGTTTGGGAAGAGCAAGTCACACAGCATTAAATTACAAATGTAAAATACTACTTTGAGGTACAGAGTGAGCACTTTCTTTTATTCATTTGTGAGACATTGCTGTCGCCAGCTGGGCAGCTTTACTTGCCCATTCCTAGTTGCCCGAGGATAGTTGGGAGTCTGCCACACTGCTGTGGCTCTGGAGTAGACACATGTAGGCCAGACCAGGTAAGAACAGTCGATTTCCTTCATTAGTGAACCAGATGGGTTTTTCCAACAAATGTTTTCATCAGTCCATTCTTAATTCCAGATTTTTTTTCTATCTTCTACCATGTGCCGTGATGGGTTCGAATCTGGGTTCCCCAGAACATTAGCTCAGTTTCTGGTCCATAGTCCAGCAATAATACCAACTGGTTATTGCCTCCTCATACTATTTGGAAAATATTTGAACTCAGTGAAATAAACCCTTTTTTTATTGCAACACTCTTATTTAAGGGTTGACATTTATTTCCCTGCTTGTAAAAACCTACCTTTTGACTATCAAAATCTGACATAATTTCCTGTTACTCTTTCCACACTCCTTCTGATGCAGAGCGAATGTACCACAATGTGAATGAAATGATATGTATGCCAAGGACAGATAATGTGAGGCCAAACAGGTACATAGGAGGGTTTGAAAAAATATCACTGAAGGTATTCAGGCAGCAACATACTTTCAGAGTTAAATGGCCCTATAAACAGTCATTTGGCAATGCCCCATCCATACTCTCAATGTGCACTATGTCGAAAGGTATGAATAGTCAGCTTATGAAGCACTATTGCTTCCAAGTTCTCTTTTACTCCAGTTTCTTGAAGTTGTCAGGAAATTGTGAGAAGCTTTCTGCCAGAGACGAAGGGCAAATTGAGGGGAGAAATACCGCAGGATGTCCCCCCGCACCACCTGATGTCAGTGGAAATTGGCTATATATAGAACATTACAGCACAGAACAGGCCCTTCGGCCTTCGATGTTGCGCCGACCAATATAAAAAGCAATGCCCCTCCAAACTAAACCATTCCCTTCTCTTCCATATACTTATCAACTAACCTCTTAAACGCCACCAAACTTGGCGCATCTACAACTGCTGCAGGCAGGGCATTCCACTCCCGAACCACCCTTTGGGTAAAGAACCTACCTCTGATATCCGTCCTATAACTATCACCCCTTAATTTAAAGCTGTGTCCCCTCGTGCTAGCTTTCTCCATCCTAGGAAAAAGGCTATCACTGTCCACCCTATCTAAACCTCTAATCATCTTATATGTTTCAATAAGGTCCCCTCTTAGCCGCCTCCTTTCTAACGAAAACAACCTCAAATCCCTCAGCCTCTCTTCATAAGACCTGCCCTCCATACCAGGCAACATCCTGGTAAACCTCCTCTGTACCCTCTCCAATGCCTCCACATCTTTCTTATAATGTGGGGACCAGAACTGCACACAATACTCCAAGTGCGGCCGCACTAGAGTTTGTACAGTTGCAACATGACGTTGCGGCTCCGAAATTCAATCCCCCTACCAATAAAAGCTAAGACTCCATATGCCTTCTTAAAAACCTTCTCGACTTGACTGCCTACTTTCAGGGATCTATGCACATACACACCAAGATCCCTCTGTTCATCAAGACTACTAAGAATCCTACCATTAGCCCTATACTCTACACATTTATTATTCCTGCCATAGTGCATTACCTCACACTTTTCCACATTAAACTCCATTTGCCACCTCTCGGCCCAGCTCTGCAACTTGTCCAAGTCTCTCTGCAAACTATAACACCCCTCTTCACTATCTACCACTCCACCAACTTTAGTGTCATCTGCAAATTTACTAATCCATTCCTCAATACCCTCATCCAGATCATTTATAAAAATTACAAACAGCAGGGGCCCCAAAACAGACCCCTGAGGCACACCACTTGTCACCGAACTCCACGATGAATATCTCCCATCAACCACCACCCTCTGTCTTCTATCTGCTAGCCAATTCCTAACCCAATTAGCTAAATCACCCTCTATCCCATACATCTGCATTTTCTGCAGAAGTCTTCCATGGGCCACCTTATCAAACGCCTTACTAAAGTCAATATATACCACATCAACCGCCTTACCCCCATCCACCTCTTTGGTCACTTTTTCAAAAAACTCAATAAGGTTAGTAAGGCACGACCTACCCTTCACAAAACCATGCTGACTATCCCCAATCAATTCATTTCTCTCTAAATAACTATAAATCCTATCCCTAATAATTCTCTCCAATACTTTGCCCACAACAGAAGTAAGACTCACTGGCCTATAATTCCCTGGAAGTCTCTCTTCCCCTTCTTGAACAATGGGACCACATTCGCTATCCTCCAGTCCTCCGGAACCACACCCGTAACCAACGACGACCTGAAGATCAGAGCCAGAGGCTCTGCAATCTCCTCTCTTGCCTCCCAGAGAATCCTAGGGTAAATCCCGTCCGGCCCAGGGGACTTATCCAACTTCAAACCCTCGAGAATATCTAGCACAGCCTCCCTATCTACTTCAATACTTTCCAGTTTGCTACCCTGTACCTCAGTGTTCTCCATAACTACATTTACATCACCCTGCGTGAATACCGAAGAGAAATATTTATTCAGTGCCTCTCCAATCTCTTCAGGCTCCACGCACAACTTCCCACTGCTGTCTATGACTGGCCCTAATCTTGCCCTAACCAATCTTCTATTCTTAACATATCTAAAGAAAGCTTTAGGATTCTCCTTAATCCTATCAGCCAAAGTCTTCTCGTGTCCCCTCTTAGCTCTCCTCAATTCACTCTTTAGCTCCCTCCTGGCTAATCTATAGCTATCCATTGCACAAACCGAGCCTTCAAGCCTCATCCTGACATAAGCCTCCTTTTTCCTTTTAACCAGCAAATCAACTTTTTTCGTACACCAAGGTTCTCTTACTCGACCATTTCCTCCTCGCCTGACAGGGACATACTTATCAAGGACTCGCAGCAGCTGCTCCTTGAATAAGCTCCACATTCCAGATGTTCCCAGTCCCTGTAGTTCCTAGTCCAATCTATGCACCCTAATTCTCTCCTGATGGCCTCATAATTACCCTTCCCCCAGCTATAACTACTGCCCCCAGCTTCATGCCTATCCCTATCCATCACTAAGGTGAACGTAACCGAATTGTGGTCACTATCACCAAAATGTTCACTAACTTCCAAGCCTAACACCTGGTCTGGCTCATTGCCCAGCACCAAATCCAATGTAGCCTCACCTCTAGTTGGCCTATCTACATACTGAGTCAAAAAACCTTCCTGCACACTTTGTACGAAAACTGACCTCTCTAACGAGCTAGAGCTATAGCTATTCCAATCAATATTAGTAAAGTTAAAGTCCCCCTTAACAATTACCCTATTACTTTCACTCCTGACCAGAATTGACTTTGCAATCCTTTCCTCAACCTCTCTAGAACTTTTAGGAGGTCTATAAAAGACTCCCAACAGGGTGACCTCTCCTCTCCTGTTTCTAATCTCAGCCCATACTACCTCAACAGACAAGTCCTCATCAAACTTCTTTTCTGTCACTGTGATACAGTCTTTGACTAATAATGCCACTCCTCCCCCCCTTCTACCTCCTTCTCTACTCCGACTAAAGCATTTGAACCCCGGAACCTGCAACATCCATTCTTGTCCCTGCTCTACCCAAGTCTCTGAAATGGCCACAACATCGAAGTTCCAGGTACTGGTCCAAGCTGCAAGTTCCTCCCCCTTATTGCGAATACTCCTTGCATTAAAGTAAACGCATTTCAAACCATGCCCTACCCCACCCGTATGCTGCTGTGTTTTACAGCTTTCCTCTATGACCCCCTTACTCTCATCCCTCTTAGCACCCCAACTACTTAGGATCCCACCCCCCCCCCCGAATCAGTTTAAAGCCCCCTGCATAGCCTTAGCAAATTTTCCCCCCAAGATATTAGTTCCCCTCTGGTTCAGGTGTAGACCATCTCTCTTGTAGAGGTCCCACCTATCCCAGAATGAGTCCCAATTGTTCAGGAACCTGAACCCCATATATTGCCTTGGATATATATTGCCATTCCTTCCTGGGTCAAAATCCTGTATCACCCTATTTTTTTTTAATTCATTTGTGACTGATAGGCGTCACTGGTTGGCCAGTATTTCTTGCTCATCCATAGTTCCCTGAGGGCAGTTGAGAGCCAACCCTATTGCTGTGAATCTGGAGTCACATATAGATCAGAACAGGTAAGGATGGCCGATTTCGTTCCCTAAAGGACATCAGTAAACCACATGGGTTAAATGGATATTAATGAACCCAGATCTCCCTACCTAATGATGCTGAGGGGTTCATCCCACCGTACAGACTGCAACAGTTTAAGAAGGCAGCTTGCTGCTCTCTCCTCAATGGCAATTAGTGATGATCAAAAATATGGCCTTGCCATATATGTCCATGAGCCAAGAAGAAATGGGGACAAGTATCTGAAGCTTCAATATGTAGCATGTAGACTCCTCCCTTCTTGTGAACCCATCTCAACCAAATGCTGTTGTCATTCTGTAGGATCTACAACAGTTAGGCTGAAATTTTCCAGTCCTTCCTGCTGGCAGGATCTTTCAGTCTTGACTGCAACAGAGGGCATGGGGCATGCAAAACCCCGTAAGTATAGACAGGATGGGAAGATCCAGCCACCAGCCAATGGCAGACCATTTCTGTCACCAGAAAATATACAATGTCGGGTTGGGGGGGGGGAGGAGAATGGTGGTAGCAAGATGGTGGCAGTGAAAGTCCTGCCAATATTTTATGTTTAATATTCCAATTCAAATTCCAATTAAAGATGTTTTTTATTCTAGTATGAATGACGGGATTTTTAAATGCCTCGAAATACCTTGATGCAGCAAAAGCCAATATGTTCCCAAATATTTTTGATAAAAGTTAAATCTATGATCAAGTTCAGTGGTTGCAATATGTGTGCACGCATGCGTGTTAAGGTAGACGTGTTTGAATTAGCTTGTGTGGGTGAAACCGCATTCGCAATAACTTTAAAGTATTTTTGGCTGGGATCTTTAACCTCTGCAAACTGTTACAGTCTCCACAGCCACTTCATGCAATGACCCTGGGGTTCCTCAGAATGGCACTCGCAGTGGAGACAGCAGGGAGCCTCAAGATTCAGTCGTGTTTCAGTGTGACCCTGGGTACGCCCTGCAAGGAGAAGCTACAATCACGTGTGTCCAGATTGACAATAGATTCTTCTGGCAACCTGATCCGCCCACATGCATAGGTATTGATTTTCTTGTCTTGTTATTAAGTGGATGCTGTGCTTTTCAGACTGTTCATAGAATTATTTTCAAACTATTTTTAACACAGTATCTGAAATTGATTACTGAAAAGGAGCACAATGTAACCAAACAGAGGCTCTTCTTTTCAAGCCAACAGCAAGCTGGGTTTTTTTCAGAAGAGATTTGTTTAAAGATAAAATGAATGACTTGAAATGATGTGGGAAAAAATAGCACAAATGCCTTAAAGGAGACAGTGCCTGCTGAGAAACATGTGCTTATTAGTAGGTTCTTCTTATCAAGCAATCTGTAATATACATGACCGAATCAAGTGCTCAGTCTCTTTCAGTGGGCATTTTTGTTAATAATGTTCTCATTAGATTGCAGACAGCAAATTGAGATTGAATTAGAAAATAACCTATCCTTCTCTGCCTCTAATTACTTCATGACTTCTGCCCAGTCCTCCCACTGTTTGTGGATTATATTCCTAGTCCACCTCCACTCTATTACTAGTGCAGCTAATGGGAATTCACAACCTTCCCTTTGCTTGTCGGCTGAAAGTCAATAATTTCTTCACCCAAGAGAGTTATTTACCACACTGCATTTTCTGCATTTTTAAGACAGGATTACTTTTGGCCTTGTTAATGTGTTTAATTTATTCGTTAGCTTGTGCAGTTAGTTGGATTCTGAAATCAAGAATCTTTCAGATGCACAAAAATGAGACAGATCGTTGAGTGCATTGAGCTTGTTCTTCCATTGAAGCTCTTCATCACTCTCTAGTACTGCAGTATTTGACTGTATTTTGAATGACTTGGGTTGCTTCCATAGCCAGACCTAGATGACTCTTATACATGATAATTACTCTTTATGAGTTTGATTTGATTTATTTTTGTCACCTGTATTGGGATGCAGCAAAAAGTATGTTTCTTGCACACCTTACAGACAAAATGTACCATTCATAGAGTCCATAAGGGAGAAGAAAAGTAGAGTGCGCAGAATGTAATGTTGCAGTCATATCTAGGGTGTAAAGAAAAATCAACTTAATATGAGACAGGTCCATTCAAAAGCCTGATGGCAGCATGGAAGAAGCTGTTCTTGAGACGGTTGGTACGTGATCTCAGATTTTGGTGTCTTTCTCCCAACGGAAGATGATGGAAGAAAAAAATGTCAAAGGTACATGGCGTCCTTGATTATGCCGGCTGCTTTTCAGAGGCAGTGGGAAGTGTAGACAGTGTCAATGGGTGGGAGGTTGGTTTGTATGATGGATTGCGCTATGTTCACAATCTTTCATAGTTTCTTGCTGCCTTGGCCAGAGCAGGAGACGTACAACCACAAAGGATTCTTCCTGTGGTTCATTTGTAGAAATTGATGAGAGCCGCAGCAGATATGCCAAATGTTAATTGGGGTGTTTCCCAATTCCAGAGTAACTCCAATGTTAGTATGATAACAAATACTTTAAAATGAGCACATTAAGCATTTGCATACAAACTTCAATTCTAAGCCATATGTCCAGTTACTTTAAGTGATAGTTGTCTCTTCTAACTGCCTTTGGACTTCTCAAAAGTATGAATAACAGACTTATGGAATGTGATGGTGATATTTTTCAATAATTTGTACCTGATTATTAGAATCATAAAATCTCTACAGTGCAGAAGGAGGCCATTTGTCCCATCAAGTCTGCACCAACCACAATCCCACCCCGGCCACAACCCCACATGTTTACCTTGCCAATCCCTCCAATGCTATGGTCAAATTAGTGTGGCCAATCAATCAAACCTGCACATCTTTGGACTGTGGAATGAAATGGGAGCACATGAAGGAAACTCACACAGACATGAAGGGAATGTGCAAACTCCACATATACAGTGACCTGAGGCCAGAATTGAACTGGGGTCCCTGCCGCTGTGAGGCATCAGTTCTAACCACTCAGCTGTCCCAGACTCAGAGGCTAAATCAGTTTGAATATGCTGAATCCCTTCATACATGTCCAACATGAATGCTAACAACATTTTCATAGCAACTTGATTTCAGTGTTAACATAAGCCTACTTGTGATACTAATCAATAAACTATAAACAGTGATTGGCCACATAGTTGTATCAGACACAAGTCTATGTCTGAAGATATTTAGTCAGAAAGCAGGAAATGAGATGAGGGGGATTCTTTAGCCAACGTGGAATTCTCTTCATATCAACAGTGCATGCAAGAATGAAGAAGATTTGAGTGCAAGCAAAAGACGGGTGGATTTTCTGCAGCATTTTCCATTTCACCGACGCAGCCAAAACAAAATCATGAGCAGTTGAGAAATTTTTCGATTCCACATAATTGTTCTTTTCAACTCGCACCAAGCGAGAAATTGCTGATTAGGAGAAAACAAAATAAATGAAGATTCTCTGAAACAGAGCAATGCTTGGCAGAGGGCTGAAAGGACTCCTGTGAATTGTTCGATATGTTTCAGCATATACTGCAGTCTGCCCTGTTAGAATTGGCTTTGTTCTTTTACATTCTTTGAGTGACGTTTTTTAAAACTTTTAATCGAAAGTGGAGCATCATAAATTTTGGATTCCTTTGTTTAGATTTTGTTTTCTTTTAACTCATCAGCTCGCTTTAGAAGTTCCTGTACCATTCAGCCAGTTATTAATGAATAATGCACAATGTTGAAACCCGGATTCAAATCTTCCATTGATCTTTAATATCTGATGCTAAATGCATCCAAGCTGTTTGGCAAAATCCTAACTTTCTGCTTGCCAGTTAAAGGGGCATTTCTTTCATGAATAAGAGCAATTAAAACCTCTTATAAGAACTTATTTCTATAATCCATGGACTAATTCTTATCAAACTGCATCAGTGCATTAATTATAGAATCATAGAATTCCTACACATGTTAGTTCTGGCCACATTTCAGGTTGGAGCATCTTCCTCTTTCTCAACATGGCATAACATAACAGAATTCTCTTGTAAAGCCATTACAAAATGCAAATATCTTATTTCTACAAACTTACGCAAAGAATCTCTACCAATGTATCTACTCTAGATTGTTATCCTATCAGTACCCTTTGGTCATAGCCTCATTCTCATCAGCACTGAGAGGGCAACATGGCAGCACAATGGTTAGCACTATTGCCTTACAGCCCAGGGACCTGGGTTCAATTCCAGTCTTGGGTGACTATCTGTATGGAGTTAGCACATCCTCCCCTTGTCTGCTTGGATTTCCTTTGGGTGCTCCAGTTTCCTCCCACAATTCAAAGGCCTGCAAATTAGGTGGATTGGCCATGCTACATTTCCCCTTAGTGTCCCAAGATGTGTAGTTTAGAGGAATTAGCAGGTTACGGGATGGGTTTGGGTAAGATGCTCTGTTGGAGAGTCAGTGCGGTCTCGGGGGATCAAATGGCCTGTTTCTACATCAGCTCTGCATTGGTCATCAGCAAGTTCTTAATTTGTTTTTATTGAATTCAAATTCTCCCAACTGGGATTCGAATCCAGGCGCCCAGAATATTAGCTCAATTTCTGGATTAATAGTGTAGTGATGATACCTCTCGGCCTTTGGCTCCCTGTTCCACTAGCTGGTCTCCCATTCTGCATCCTCTAAAATTGCAACTTATCCAAATCTTTTCTACCTTTATTCGATGCTGCATTCTCTCACTTATCAACAGCTCTGGCTCACCTACATTGCTTCTCCGTACGTCCAACTTAACATGTTCTCAGAAGGAATAAACAGTAAATTGGGGAAATAAGAATACTGGTCCAAATTGTTTTTTCTTTCCCGTTTCTTCCATATTTTCAAATTGTTTTATGGCCTCATTCTAACAGTCTCAGCTGTGACTCTATTGGTAGCATTCTCTCTTCTAATACAGAAGGTTGTGGGTTTTCAAAAGGCATTTCATAAACTGCACATGATAAGTCTTGTGAAGATAGTTAGAGCTCATGGAACTAAAGAGACAATACTGACTTGATATAAAATTGGCCAAATTGTAGGAAACAATACGTAACGCTGAATGGTTGGTTTTTGGCCTGGTCTTGGAGTGGGGCTGGGTGGGGTTTATAGTCGAGTTCTTCAGGGATCATTGTTACTAGCCCAGATTAAATAATATTGCCTTCAACTTCAGTACATGGGACATATTTAAAATTTGCAGGCAATATGAAACTCAGGAATTGTTGTTAATTAAAATTTACCTTTGTGATTGGCATGGTGGCACATTGGTTGGGATGGCTGCCTCTCAATGCCAAGGACCTGGGTTCAATTTCGGCCTGGGGTCACTATCTGCATGGAGTTTGCATGTTCTCCCATATTTGTGTGGGTTTCCTTCGGGTGCTCCAGTTTCCTCCCACAGTCCAAAGACTGTGAGGAGGATAGTGTTAAAATTTAGAGGGACAAGGACAGGTTGGTGGGATGGCAGACAAGTGGCAGATTAGGTTGATTGGCCATGCTAAATTGACCCTAGTGTCAGGAGGATTAACAGGTAAGTACATGGAGTTACAGAAATAGAGCCTTGGTGGAATTGTGATCATTGCAGACTCAATGGACCAAATGGCCTCTTTCTGCATTGTAGGGATTCTATGATGTTCTGTGATGATTTGATTGTGGTGTTCAAAATCATGATAGGATAGGGCAGATAGAGAGAAACTCTTCCTGTTAGTGGAAGGATCAAGATCCAGATGACATTTTTTTTGGGTAGTTAGCAAAAGAAGCAATGACAACATGAGAAAACTATATTTTTATTCAGCCCTAGAACGTGGTGGTGGCAGATTCAATTCCAGCTTTTGTAAAAGAATTTGATCATTATCTGAAAATGGAATATTTTTAGGACTATTAGGAAAAGGTGGGCAAATGGCACTCAGTGAGTCGTTGTTGTAGAGAGCGAGTTTGGACTTGATGGGTCAAGTGGAATCCTATGCTCGAAAGACATTCCATGATTCTAAGGTTGTTGTTTAAGAACTTGGAGAGAGCATTTATGAAGGAGAATTTTGTTCAAAAGACTGTAAAACCTTTCTGCCTGTGTGGAAGATGTATTTCTTCTGAAATATATTGCCCATCAAAATTTCCCTGTCTGTAGTTAGCCCAAAGATCATGGAAATCGATACACTTGATCGCAGTGGAATTGAGGCCTTACCAAGTGTATGAATTAATAATCTTTAAGATGTTAATCTCACTCAGCTTCCTCCAATCATGTGGTGGCAGGAGCCTGTGTTTGTTGAAGAAGCTGCTCTGGGTTGAGCTGACATTGTCTACAAGCACCTCTTGCTTGCTGTATCACTTACCACCCTCTCCCTCAGCAAGCTTGAAGCTGTCGCCTTGCTATCCTCTTCCTCATTGCCTATGGAATTCCCAAGCATAGCTAGGCAAGACTTACCTGCTGGCATCTCTATGACAGTCCCTAATAAAAATGCAAATCCCAGTTATCTTTCCAATTTCCCTGAAAAACTGCACAAATAAAACTCAACAACACATTTATTTTTCAATAGATCAGTGAATTGGCTCTGTGCAAGCATCAACTTGGTATATAAAAATTTTAATTTGGTCTATCGGCGAATGTATCTTTCAACAAATCATTGTAGACTTTGCCTGTACGTAATTGCATTCCTTTGCACTGATGAAATCAGCTATATTATTTAGTTGCTGGACAGAATAGACTTAAAATCTAATTAATACCACTAGCTGAATGATTGAAGCATGATAGTTTGTCACCCTTAACTTGATAGTTTATGAACAGGAGATTGATACACATTCAGAGGATTTTGTGCAAGCACTATGTTAAAACATGCCACTCCAGGTCAGATATGAACCAGTTTATTTTAAATCTTGGTAGCACAGTGGTTAGTACTGCTGTCTCACAGTACCAGGGACTCAGGTTCAATTCCGGTTTGGGTCACTGTCTGTGTGGAGTTTGCACATTCTCCCCATGCCTGCATGGGTTTCCTCTGAATTCTCTGGTTTACTCCCACAGTCCGAAAGACATGCTGGCTGGGTGGGTTGGCTGTGTTAAATTGCCTCTTAGTATCAGGGGGACTAACTAGGGGAAATGCATAGGGTTATGGGGATAAGGCTTGGTGGGATTGTGACTGATGCAGACACAGTGTGCTGAATGGCCTCCTTCTGCACTGTACAATTCTGTGATTCCGTAGAACTTCGTAGAAATGAATGGGGTAGCTGCTTAAATGTAAAGGTTGCGGGAAAGACCATCTTCTCTTGGAAGGGGAAGAAATGGCCAGAATAAGAAATGGCAAAGGAAGAAATTAGTAATTTGTTTCAATTTTTTTAAAGAAGTGTATGAATGTATGTTCCTCAAGGCAACCTGTGAGAAATTTACAAAAAAAAAATGCAAAAAATAAGCATACATTTTCCTGCAAGCCACACTGTCAACTCAAATCAAAATATCAAAATGCAAAATTAATTTCAATCAATCCTTTGCTCTAAATTAACACTTTATATTTTGCCAACAATGGGGATTGTTAGTTTTGCTGGTTCGGTTACAGCTAGTACTGTGTACAGTTCTAGTCACTGCACAATGGAAACATAGAATCCCTGCAGTGCGGAAGGAGGCTATTTGGCCTATTGAGTTTGCATCCACAAAAATCTGATCCTGGTCCTATCTCTCTAACCCGAGTTCTACTTGAGCTAAGGGGCAATTTAGCATGGCCAGTCCACCTAACCTAAATGTCTTTGGACTGTGGGAGGAAACTGGAGCACCTGGAGGAAACCCACACAGATATTGGAGAACATGCAAACTCCATGCAGATAATGACCCCAGGCTGAAATTGAACCCAGGTCCCTGGCATTGTGAGGCAGCCATCCCAACAAATGTGCCACCATGCCAATCACAAAGGTAAATTTTAATTAACAACAAAGCCTGCCAATAACAGGTTTGGCAATTATTCTTTGTTATATGCTAAATCAGCTGCATTCCACCAGAGTATCCGCAGAGTTGCTGCAGTTGAACACAGTACTCTGAGGTAGACTTGCAGCAAAATATCATGATCTAGCATGCCTGGAGGGTATTAGGATATTTTTATAAATATATCAAATATAAACTATAGTTAAATAAAGCATAGGCCTTTTTTAGCAATCATGAGTTAAACCCTTGACAATCTCATAGTTTGATGTTTTGAAGTTTATTTATTGGTGTTGTAAGTAGATTTACATTAACACTGCAATGAATTTAGAATCTCTACAATGCAGAAGGAGGCCATTTGACCCATCAAGTCTGCCACAATCTCACCCAGGTTCAATCCTTATAACCTCATGTATTTACCCTTGCTAATTCACCTGAAAACGTGGCCAATAAACCTAACCCGCACATCTTTGGATTGTGTGAGCACCCGGAGGAAAACCCATGCAGATATGGAGAGAATGTGCACACTCCACACAGGCAGTGACCTGAGGCTGGGATTGAATCCAGGTCCCTGGCACTGTGAGGCTAACCATCTTAAAGTTACTGTGAAAATCCCCTGATTGCCATGCTTCAGCACTTTTTCGGGTACACTGAGGGAGAATTTAGCATGGCCAATGCACCTAACCAACACGTCATTTGAATTTGCAGTTCTGTTAAAAAATATTCTCCATAAACAGTTTTCTTTCTTGGAGTTAAGTTTGTCCATATATGTTTGCAAAGATTTGATACTAGCGGAAAAAAACATTCTCTTTTCTTACCTTTTGCAGTTCCATGTGCTTGAATCTCGTGGAACAATTTTGTTTCCCCGCATAAGATCCGGGTTTTGTTTTGTTTGAGATATGATTTTAAGTTAAATGCAAGATAAAAATGTGGGGAAGAACACCATTATAAATCAGTATGTGAAGAATAGATATGCTATATCACATGGCAGCATGGTGGCACCATAGTTATCACAGCCTCAAAGCACCAGAGACCCAGGTTCAATTCCTGCCCTGGGCCACTGTCTATGTGGAGTCTCCACATTTGCTTCGTGCCTACATCGGTTTCGTCTGGGTGCTCTGGTTTCCTACAGTCCAAAGATGTGCAAGTTAGATGGATTGGCCATGTTAAATTGGCCCTTAGTTTCAGGGTGACTAGCAAGGGTAAAAGCATGGGTTTAAGGAGATAGGGTCTGTTTGGGATTGTGGTCAGTGCAGACTCAATGGGCCGAAAGGTCTCCTTCTGCACTGAAGGATTCAATGATCACGTCCTTTCTCATTGTGCATAGAATGATGGCACGTATTCCCCGGAACAGGATGTCATGCTGGATATTAAGATCGCTTATGAAATAAAGGAATGGAATCACTGAACTGTTTGTCATTCCTCACTATATAACTAATCATTCAAAATTTGTTCTTGAGAATTTGAAGTCTTTCATTTTTTCCATTATGTGACTCAATATTCCATGGCCCACGTTCAACAATAAGTAGGTTTTCTATCATCATGACTGTCACTGATTTTTACTATAGCTTGTCCTTGGGACCTAGGAAACAAATATGTTCTGCTTAAATTATCAGCAAGTTGCATCTGTTTTCTTGCTAATAAACAACCTGTGTGTCATGTAGCTGAAGTCTCATTCACCTCATTTATAGCTTTTCCCTTTGAAGTTTTATGAAGTGGTTTCTTATTTTTTCATTAAAGTTCTAAGGACTTATGATTTGTACTTAACGGTCACTGGCCTGTCACAACGATATTGATGGAATCTTTTGAACCCCGCTACTGCTAGATGTTGCTTTGTTTTAATCTGGGCTTGGCTGGTCTCTGTGTTTCTAAATGCTCTGCCGACACTTATTTGTGTCAGTGCTTCTTTGTGGCCTGTTTCTGAAATGTTCGCTCGTACAGTGCTGGTAGATGGTAGAAGGTCAACACTAAATGAGCTGACTCCTGCTGGCGTTTAGGTCAGGTTCTCATTTCTGGGTTTTGATCGAACACCTTTAAGTGCACAAATAACTGAGCTGAGAAAAAAAGTACTGTCAGCCGTTTTAAGCACCAAGTTTAAAAGCATTTTTAGATCCCGGTGATATTTATGGACTTGGCTGTCAATGAAACAGCTCTGGATGTGCTTTCAGACTTATCGATGTGGAATTTCTAGGTTTTGTTAACTTGGAATTTGGAATCCAGCCCTTGACATTTTCCCATGAAATCTCGGAGTTTCCCATTGTCATCACTGCAGGATTTCCCAACAATAAGGCTATCATGATACTGTACTTGTGATGGATTTCACTCCTTGGTCAATTCTGTGTTGAAATTCTTTTATTCCCTCGGGTATAGGAGAGGGCATGTTGAGCACCTTATCTGGTGAGTGGAGTCTTAAACATGAGAAATTGAAGCACTTTTTATCCAGAAATAAATACATTGACAAAACATGGAATATCTCAGCTTGTCCTAAATTGGAAAATGTTTCTCCAACCTCGGCGTGGCATAGAGACTACTTCTCACTTTGTTCGGATATTGAAACTGTGATTTTCTCCAATATTTGCAAAGGCCGATCTTGGGCTGGAAAAGTGATGCTGACGCCGTCGACAGAAGTCGAGGCTTTTTCTGCCATGTAACGCGGCATTTTGAAAACGAAACCTGAATTTGTGGGTTTCACGACTTGTTACTGGTGGGTGAGCAGCCTCTGATTCGCTTGTCCCACTATCAAATCTGACGCTTGATGATCCGTGTTTAAAAGCCATCCCAACGTATGGTTAGCAAACCAGGAAATGATCTTCACCCAGCTGGCAGCAGCTTCGCACTGCCCTCTGGCCCCAAACTCTGTATTCACCTCTGAGAGTACTGCTTACCAGGTGCATGCCTCTCAGACCAGTCATACTTCATGCCTTTCATATAGTACACTGCTGTGCGTGCATTTTTTAACATGGCAGATGGTTCTAGAAAATGAGTCTGCTTAAAAAGTATCTGGCAAGCCATAACATTCAAGGCTATGGGCCAATGTGTTGGCAATGGGATTAGGTGGACAGATCAAGCCATTTCATGCATTCGGTGCAGACTCAATGGGCAAAGGGCCTCTACTGCACAGTAGTATTCTGTGATAATTATATGTTAATTTGTTATAATGAGATTCCTGACATCACTGACTGGGGAGGAGACCATTGCTTCCTGATTTGATGTCACCGTGAAATGTGACTTGAATATTTTCCATTCCTGTTGCTGAACTCATCCGAGGCGAATGGGAGAGGGGAATCCCGGCCCGAGAGTGATGCAAGTCTTCCCCTTTCCATGCTTCTTACCAGGTAATCCCGTATACTGTTGCCAATTTTCTTGAATCTGGGAAATTTGAGCAGATTTTTAGGTTTTCCAATTGAATTCTGAGGCTATTTAAGGCTCTGGTCAGACCCCTTTTGGAGTATTGTGAGCGGTTTTGGCCCCATGTCTAAGGAAGGATGTGTTGACCTTGGAAAAGGTCTGGAGGAGATTCACAAGAATGATCCCTGGAATGAAAAGCTTATCGTATGAGGAACGGTTGAGGACTCTGGGTCTGTCCTCATTGAAGTTTGGAAGAATGAGAGGGATCTTATTGAAACTTACAGGACACTGTGAGACCTAGATGGAGTGGACATGGAGAGGATGTTTCCATTCTTAGGAAAAACTAGAACCAGAGGGCACGACTCAGGCTAAAGCGACAATCCTTTAAAACAGAGATGAGGAGGAATTTCTCAACCAGAGCATGGTGAATCTATGGAATTCATTGCCAATGTGGAGGCCAAGTTATTGAATGCATTTAAGATAGAAATAAATAAGTTCTTGATTCGTAAGGGGATCAAAATTGATGGGGCAAGTGTGGGAGAATGGGGTTGAGAAATATACCAGCCGTGATTGAATAGTAGAGCAAACTAGATGGGCTGAATTTGGCTCCTTTGTTTTATGGTTTTATGGCACACAAGTCTTCTTGTTTGTCCTTTGAGATAAAGGTAATTGTTGTGTTATGAAGTATGTACCATTTCAGAGAACATTTTTAACTGTTGCTATTCACTACCATTTTTGACAGGATGTGATCTGTTAGTCCCATGACTTGTTTTCAGTCAACAAGCAGCAATGATCGGGATCAGTTATACTATATCTCACCACCCAGTTAACTGCTTCTGTATGTTGTCTCATCTTCAAATAAAAGAATCCTCGTTATTGTTTCATTGATCTTTATGTATGTTTGATACATTTACATTGAAGAGAAGAATGTAACAATGATCATGCTCATCATCTGTTTGAATCATTAGGATCACAGAACCTGATAGTGCAGAAAGTGGCCCTTCTGTCCGTCGAGTTTGCACGAAACACAACTCCACCCAGACCCTACCCCAATTGTTCATATTTTGCCCACGAATCTACCCATCTCAGGACACTAAAAGGGCAATTTTTTAGCATGGCCAATCAACCTAACTCGCATATCTTTGGATTGTGGGAGGAAACTGGAGCATCCAGAGGAAACCCACACAGAGAATGTGCAAACTCCACACAGACAATGACCTGAGCCGGGAATCAAACTGAGGTCCCTGGAGCTGTGAAGCAGCAGTGCTAACCACTGTGCTACTGTGCTGCGTGTTTGGTAGGATTCTGGAGAGTATGTAGGTTTTTATTTTGTTTATTAGTTGTCACAAATAAACTTACATTAACACTGCAATAAAATTACTGTGAAAATTCCCCAGTCGCCACACTCCGGTGCCTGTTCGGGCACACTGAAGAAAAATTTAATTGGGCAAATGCATAACCAGCATGTCTTTCGAACTGTGGGATGAAACTGAAGCCCATTGCTGCACAATGGAAAATGGATGTGGCCAGGGTGATGGGTGGATGGTTGGTGAAGGTATTGGTGTTGGTGTTCACACCATCTTATGACAAACTGGCTTTAGCAGCTTTATCTGTTAAGTTTCAAAACTTGGAGACATGAAATCTTGAACTCAATTGAATTTGCATTTTATGTAAAGCACAATAGCAGGTTTAAATTCCACAGAGAGTTTCCATCTGAATATGTCCATCCATGGGAGAGCTCCCACCCATGTTAATTTAATCAGGCACTTTCTGGAGACCCAATGCAGAAATTGCTAAAGTCACCTGACCTTTGGCAGTCATCTTTAGTTCCTTTGTTAGCATCCAATTTTAAATAGGAGATAGTTCTAGAAATTGATAAACTGAATGCAGCCCAGGTACGTGTAGGACATTCAGTGGGTATGGCCATCACAAATCATCTTTTCCACTTAGACCAAACATTTCTAATATTTAGCAGTTAAAGGTAGTACTTGGCATATTTCAGCACTTTTTGCAACTTAAGTCACAGGCTTCAAGCTTCAAATTTTTTTTCTATCATTAGCCTCTGTGATCAGCAATTTTGACTCTTTCATTCCTTTATCTGATTTATTGCAGTGTCTAGTTCTTTATTTAATCACCACAGAGAGATTTGTTTCTGTGTTTTAGAACAAGATTACTAATCAACTGCATTGGATACTGCTGTATTTAATACTGTTTTCTCAGAGATGCTGCTTGCGCACACATGTGGGCACATTCAACTTCCGAACCTATATGTCACGTGGTACTGTGTCAGCAATCAATATGTAGGACGGGCAGCACAGTGGTTAGTACTGCTGCCTCATAGTGCCAGGAATCTGGGTTTGATTCTCAGCTTGGGTCACTGTCTGTGCAGAGTCCGTATGTTCTCCCCATGTCTGTGTGGTTTTGCTTCAGGTGCCCTGGTTTCCTCCCACAGTCTGAAAGACGTGCTGATTAGTGTATCAGCAATGCTGAATTCTCCCTCAGCGTACCCAAATAGATGCCTAGAGTGTGGTAACTCAGGGATTTTCTGCTGTCTGCTGGAATCTGGAATCTTCAGGAAATGGCAATTGCTTGTCAAGTTAGCTGCATGGCGATATCAGATTAAATTGTCAAATGCCATAGACCTGCTCATGTTGATTGAAGTTGAATGATGCTTGCATATTTTTGTATGTAATAAATGAGCTAGCTGAGTTATTTAACAAGTAAAATTATCATTGGTAGTAGCTTAATGATATTCTGAAAAGTAATTTATAGATACCTTTCTATGTTCCAATGGATACTGATTTTATTTTGAGATACCTTTTAAATGATTTGGTGATAAGCGGTTAGACACAGAATTGAATGGTTTCCTCTTCTCTCCATGTGGTAGCATATCTAAAATGTACCTACAGAACCTCAAAATGATTTTGATGTCTTTTCCTGGAATTTGAGATAACATAAATTGATTTTTTTTTGAAAAGTATACATAAAATTTAAAATCATTTGTAGACATTCCAAAATAACTTATTCCATACCTCATCCAATAGTCAGTCAAATGTATCTTAACTTGTTGAAGTTAATACAATTTGTCAATGACGTCATTGTAAGAAAAACTAAATACTCTTTTATTAAGTAGTGGACTGTTGTGGAGCATATTTTTATTTATTTATATCCACTAAACCTTTATTGTTCAGCCTATATGAAACACAAATTGATGGGTTCAATTGTGGACTGGCTATCAAAACCCTATCTGATTGTGATATATAAAATCCTATGTATCCCATATGTAAGCCCAGATGGACTCAATTCCCAATACACCTATAAATTAAAATATTCTAATTTGTCACAAAATTGGGGTTTCTCACTCCAAAGATCTCTATTTGCATCACTGCATATAGGATATTCTAATGAGATTGAGAATCATCAAGGAACTTTACTCCAAATTTAGCTTGCTATAACTGAAGCACACTCATACTACGTACCTAAAGTAGAAAGCATTTCATTCACCAAGATTATTGTTCTTCATCTTCAAGAGCCACAGTGCCACAGCAGTTAGCACTGCCCCATATGTCAGGGACTCAGGTTCAGTTCCCAGCCTGGGTCACTGTCTGTGTGGAGTTTGCACATTCTCCCTGTGACTGTGTGGGTTTCCTTCCACAGTCTGCTGGTTAGCTGCATTAGCTATGCTAAATTCTCCCTCAGTGTACCCGAATAGGCACCAGAATGTGCTGACTCGGGCATTTTCACAGTATCAATATAAGTGTTAATGTAAGCCTACTTGTGACACTAATAAATAAACTTTAAACTTCAGAAAATAAAGATCTCTTCTGGACCGGGCTGGCTTACAATGATAGAACTGTTTTTTCAGCAAAGCAATCACAATGGTTGATTTTCATTAAATTGTCTGAACACGTAACTTGTTTCTGTTTCAATACCTAGGACAGTGAAAAAGGATTGACGATATTGTGTGAACAAAGCGGGAATGGGGCATCTGGATCAGCAAGTTATTGTTAATAGGTCCATTGAACTAGGCCTCAAAGCCTTTGTACTGTGGTTTGAGTTGTGTGTGAGAATCTGCACAAGCACATCTCTGGCTTGATCACATTGACCCAGTATTTCAGTCCATTATTTGCCAGTGTTGTACATGATGTAACATTGCTTTTACTACTGGACTTGTCAATAGAAGGAAATATTCCAAGGAAATGCAGCCTGAGGTTGGCCCCCAGAGATGAAACTGCATTGTTTTTTTAGGATTGATTAGATTTTTTAATAGAATTTCATTTTGGGGAATAGTAGAATTGAATGTTTAGATTAAAATGAAGTTTGAGCAGATCTCATGCTCCTCTATCACTCTGTTGATTGAACAATGAATAGTGAAGATTTAAGGACCAGAACAGCCTCTCTAATGATTGCCAGCCTGTGCTGAGTTATCTAATTCCAGTCTGACATCAACACAGATGTTCCAGTCAGTCACAGTGACCTCCTGTTGAAGGGTAGCAAAGGTTCCTGGTTGCTATGTGATAGTTCTCATGACCACACAATCAAATAGCCTGGCAACACTTAGGTCTAAGCTGAGTCAAAAAGAACACCATTGGGGCCAAAGATTACTTACAGCAGAGGGGATGGTCCTTTTATCTTCTTGCTAAATGGTTGCTTCCTTAAATGGATCTCTGAGAAGCAGAAGATTGATCATCTACCAGAATTTACTGTGTACCATGGAATGGATGTAACACATTAATGTACTGACTGGCATCCAAATTCTGCTCCACCGCCCAATACTAGAAGGGCTGACACATGAAGAAAGAGCAAATCAATTGGGTTTGTACTCAGTGGAATTTAGAAGAATGAGAGGGGATCTCATGAAAACACATAAAATCCTAATGGGATGGACAGGCTATATCTGGGAAGAATGTTCCCGATGTTGGGAAAGTCAAGAGCTGGGGGCTAAAGCCTAAGGTGAAAGGATAAGCCATTCAGGAGTAAGATAAGGAAGAACCTCTTCACTCTGAGAGTTAAGCTGTGGAATTCTCTACCAAAGAAAGCTATTGGGGCCAATTTGTTAGATATGTTAAGAGGAAGCCAAATGTGACCCTTGCAGCTGAAGGAATCAAGGAGTATGGAGAGGGATACTGAAAGTCTATGATCAGTGTATGATCATATTGAGCATATTGAATGGTGATGTGGGCTTAAAAGACCGAATGGCTTGTGTGGCCAAATTCCCTTCCAACTCGATTTCCAAGTTTGTTTATGACACCACCAGAATGGAACGGATCTCAAACAATGATGTACAGAATAGAGACAGAAAACCTGATGAACTGGTGCAATGACAATGATCTATCAATGTCACGAAAGGGAGGAGCTACACACCGACTTCCAGAAGCCAGTGGAGGACATGCACCTAGCTATATAAATGGGGACAAAGTAGAAATGGTTGACAGCTTCTAGTTTTTAGGTTTCTAGATCACCAACAACCTATCCTGGTCCCTCCATGCCGACATTATGGTTAAGAACGCCTCTACTTTCTCGGAAAACTCAAGAAATTTGGCATGACTCCCTCCAACTTTTACAAATGCACCATTAAACGCATTCTTTCTGGTTGTATCACAGTTTGTATTGGCTCCTGCTGTGCCCAAGACCTCAAGGAACTACAGAGGGTCATGAGCAAAGTCCAAACAATCACTCAAACCAACCTCCCACCCATTGGCACTGTCTACACTTCCTACTGTCTCGAAAAGCAGCCAGCGTAATTAAGGACCCCACTCACCCCAGGCAGTCTCTCTTCCAACTTCTTCCATCAAGATAAAGATACACAAATCTGAGGACACATAACAACTGACTCAAGAATAGGTTCTTCCCTGCTGCCCTCAGATTTTGAATGGACCTTTCTTACATTAAGTTGATTTTTCTCCACATCTAACTATGACTGTAACCCTACATTCTGCACTGTGTTCCTTTCCTTCTCTATGAATGGTGTGATTTGTCTGTATAGTGTACAAGAAACAATGCTTTTCACCATAAGCTAATATACGTGACAATAATAAATCAAATCAAAGACTACTTTTGCACCTATTTCCGATGTTTCTTGCAGATCGTACAGGAAGATCTCTGCATTTAAAGTTTATTCCCTTTATCAGCATATCAGAAATTGGAGCAGGAGTAGGGCCAGTTGACCCATCAAGCTTACACTGCCATTCAGTGAGATCATGGCAGATCTGATTGTTGCCTTAACCTCAAATTTTGCCCATTTCCCATGGCTTTCGGCTCTCTTGTCAACAAAAAAAATCTGCCTTGAATTTACTCAACTTCCACTGCCCTTTATGGAAGTGAAGTCCAAAGACAAACAACGTTATTAAGAGAATAAATTTTTCTTCTTCTCTATACTGATAGCCCCCCTGCCACCCCCAACTTTAAACTGTGCCCTGAGTTCTAGATTCGCCCAGAAAAGGAGAAATCCTTTGAGCAATCCCCCTGGCAAGCCCCTCAGAATCTTATGTGATTTGATAAGATCGCCTCCCATTCTTCTAAACTGCTCAACCTTTCTTTGTAACACACACATATACACACCTACATATATCGACTTTAATACTTTTGATCTTTCCTTCACTTAAGTCGCTTAATGGAGACAGTTCTTCCAACAGTTCTCTTAGAACCATTTTAAAAATACACTTTGTGAATGTTTCTTAACCCCAGCTGTAAAGAGCTTTAGCCACACATTTGTTCAGAATTATAGTTCTGACTGGAATGTTATTGACAAAAAGCATACAAATAAAAAAAAATCTAAAAGCTGCAAGAAGGTCCATAGATAACTCTTTGTGATGAGCAGTATTTTATCCTGGATTTCTAATCTTGAAAGGAGACTTTAGATAGAATAGATAAAGGCAATGGATGCACAAAAGATAGTGCTGACACTTTATGTAGGGCAACACTGTGTCTGAAATATGGTAATGCTGAGCTGATGACTGCTGTGGTGAATCTTGAAGATCTCAACAGCGGGGTATTTCAGAATGAGTTAACTGTAGAATGTAAATCAATATCGTATCAGAATCACAGAATACTACAATGAAGAAGAAGCCCTTTAGTCCACTGAGTCTGCATAAACACTTGAAATGCCCTAACTTGCTCACCTCATCCCACTTGCCATCAATTAGCCGACTCCCTTGAATGTTTTGGCGTGCCAAATACTCATCCCAGGCAGTGCATTCCAGACTGCCACCACCCTCTGAATAAAAAGATTTTTTCTGAAATCTCTCTTAAACTTCCAACTCCTCACTTTTAACTTGTGTGCCCTCGTATCTGACCCTTTAACTAACAGCTACTCCCTACCCACCCTCTCAATGCTCCTCATATTCTTGAACACCTCAATCAGATCGCCCCTCAGTCTTTTCCACTCCAACATAAACAATCCAAGTCTATCCAACCTCTCTTCATAACTTGTGTTCCATCCCAGGCAGCATCCTGATAAATCTCTTTTGCACCCGCTCCAGTGTGTTCACGTCCTTCCTATAATGTGGCAACCAGAACTGCACACAATATTCCAGCTTTGGCCTCACCAAAGTTTTATGCAACTCTATCATGACCTCTCTGCTTTTGTAATCAACACCCCTATTTTGGATAGCCATTGGTAAGAGAGAAAGAGGTCCAAAAAATATTATTAAGTGCAGTAAGATACTGAAATTCCGATGTAATTTTCGCTGATCTATCATTAACTCGGCAGAAATGTACCAGAAAATGGTTCGGACCCATTCACGTTGGGCCTTTGCGGTTCTCAAGGTCTCAAGGGGCACAATTTCTCCCTACTCCCTAGAGAGGGATATTTTAGCTCGCCTGAATCAGTTAGGACCTGGTGTGCTATGGAGGCTAAAACTCCCAGAGTGATAAGATGCACCGGCCTTCACACCAGCTGGGAGTGGAAGTGTTCCTGACTGCCCAAAGATATAGGACTTTTTTTTTAGGAACAGTTCTGTGCCTGGCCTGCCAAATGGGTGGAGGTAGACATCACTAGGGTCAGTGCACTCAACTGCCTATCAGGTTTTTTTTTTGGAGCATTGTTCAGTGTGTATTGAACCCTCAATCCATATTGATAGTGGATCCAATGTCTGTTTTAGGCAGGAGTTACAAGGTACTGGAAGGCCTGGGAAATTAATTTATACCACCAAACAATCACTGCCTTTCAAAGGTGTGCGCTGTAAGAAGTTTCACAACACCAGATTGAAGTCCAACAGGTTTGTTTAGAATCATGAGCTTTTGGAGCCTGATGAAGGAGCAGCACTCCAAAAGCTTGTGCTTCTCAATAAACACGTGGGATTTTAACCTTGTGTTGGGAGACTTCTTACCGTGCCCACCCCAGTCCAACACCAGCATCTCCACATCATTTCAGAGGTGTGGCAGAGGAATTTGGCAAAGATTGAAGAAAGAGATAAATAATCCTGGCACAAGTACCTTGTCAGTTGCTGTCAGACACCTCGAACTTCACATTGATTTGCTCTGTAACAGAAAAGTTTGAATCGTTACTTGAAATGTGATGCTGTTAACCCTGCAGATTGAATTCTTTAAAGAAAAATTGACCTTGTTTCTGAAATTCGGAATGTTCAGATTAATAATTTTCTCCCCTTTTCCCAGCTCCCTGCGGAGGGAACCTGACCGGACCCACAGGAATCATCTTATCTCCCTTTTACCCAGAGCCTTATCCGCACGGCAAGGAATGTGACTGGAAAGTGACAGTGTCACCTGACTATGTAATTTCTCTCACCTTCCTGAGGTGAGTTCTGCATGAAAATTAGATTGTTAAAACCTTACCTGAGGGTGTGGAGCACAAGGGGATAGGAACTAACTATGGGGGCTCTTTGAATGGCTTTGTGTTGTGATTTTCTATGATTCTGTGATTATATTAACTGTGGAATATAATTCCAATATCATAAACATGAGAGATTAAGATATTGCACAATTACAGGGTCATAGTATTAATCCAGCGTGTTATAAGCACTGAGTACATTCAAAACTAATTGGAGGGCAGGACCATTCAGTGTGAAAAATCCCTGATGCAATTTGGATCAATAGTGTGAAAAGCCAGTGATTTAAAGTTACAGTTTACTTATTAATCACAAGTCGGCTGATATTCACGCTGCACTGAAGTTACAGTAAAAATCCCTGAGTCGCCACACTTCGTTGCCTGTTGGGGTACACTAAGGGAGAATGTAGCATGGCCAATTTACCTTACCCATGCACCTTTGGACTGTGGGAGGAAACCCGGAGGAAAAACTCACACACAGGGAGAATGTACAAACTTTGCACAGACAGTGATCCAAGGCGGGAATCGAACCTGGGTCCCTGGTGCAGAGAGGCAGCAGTGCTAACCACTGTATCACCATGCAAATTTGTACGTTCAGTTAATTTCCTACACAGCATTGTGTTGCTCAGGGTGAGGGGAGACGGGAGAGCGCTTCAGCACAATGTGATTTTGATTGTCCGTGGACTCGGAAAAGATGTATTTGAGGTCGATGCGTTTGACATTTCGACATTACCACAGCACCCAACAATGAGCTTTTTAAATGCCGAATCCTCTCACAGTGAAAAAGGCATATTTAGACTCTTGAAAAAAAAAATTCAGAAGTCTGATGCACCAGTGGGCAGTGCACAGGAGAAGTGTGAAGATCAAGACACTCTGAGGCTTGCGAACCCCCATTTACCTACAGGGAATCTGAAAACAGAAATGATATCTCAACAAATCCTCAGTCCCATTATTTGTGTATCTTGGAGTCATATCTGCACAATGTTTTATGTTTCAAAAAATAGACTACTACAGCCCAGAAGGAGGCCATTCAGTACACTGTCTGTACCAGCTCTGAAAGAGCAATCCAATTAATTCCACTAAGCTGAGACTAAATGAAGAAGGTTTATATTTTATCCAGTGGCATGGCGGTACAGTGGTTAGCATTGCTGCTTCACAGCACCAGGAATTTGGGTTCTATTCTGGCCTCGGTCACTGTTTGTGTAGAGTTTGCTTGTTCTTTCTGTGTCTACCTGGGTTTCCTGTCATAGACATGCTGGTTAGGGTGCATTGGCTGTGCTAAGTTCTTCTTCAATTTACCTGGACAGGCACTGTAGTGTGGCGACTCGGAGATTTTTCACAGTAATTTCATTACAGCATTAACGTAAGCCTATTTGTGGACATTAATAAATAAAAAAACTTGGATCAAATTTGGCTGCAAATAAATGAGAATTGTTGCGTTTGTAATCAGTATTGATGAGATGAACGACCAGCTCCAGGAACAGCTGAATGCAAGCCCCTGTGTTATCAGCAATGTTGAATAAAATGTGGTTCAACAAATTAAAAGCACTTGCACTTGTTAAACCATTGCTCAGGCATGCAGAACAATTTTTTTTTAACTTTTTAATCATTAAAGCCATTTCATGCTGGCCTTGGAACAGGCTAATTAGGAAATGGTGGAATAGAAGCCGCGTGACAGCTGGAGGGTGGCAGGGTGACCTTTCCACAACAGGAATTCACATCCTGGGACTGATGAAGATACCACGGACATTATTTCCTGCTGAAACCTTGCTAAAATAACTGTGTTGTGTTGATTTGAGCAGCATTACAAGACAGCAATTATTGCAGCCCCATGAGATCTGAGCAGTGCGGAATATATTAGATACTAATATCAATATTTTACCATTTTCTGTGCAAATCAATGGGAGAGAAACAACAGGCCCTCGGAAATACTTGCTCATTTATATGTTTCACATCCTGCAACACTTGGAGAACCGAAGCAGGATTTCAAATTTAATAACGTGTGACAAAAAAGCTGTGATCTGTGACCAGAGAAGATTTGACTTGTGGGGTTTGGGATTACTCATTGCTAATTGTTCTTTCAGATCCCATCTAAAATCAATATCTGTTTTAAAATGCCACTTCTGCGTTAGACATTACACTCAATGTTAGCCTCTTGAAAGTTACTGAAGTGGTTTCAGTGTTTGATGCACCAAATATTCTCAGCAAAATTATGAGATTGATAGAATCATAGAGTCTTATAGTGCAGAAGGAGGCCATTCGGCCTATCGAGTCTGCACCAACCACAACCTGACCTAGGCCCTATCCCCATAACCCCATGCATTTACCCTAGCTGGTCTCCCTGACACTAAGGGGCAATTTGGCATGGCCAAATACCTAACCTGCACATCTTTAGACTGTGGAAGAAAACTGAAGCACCCAGAGGAAACCCACGCAGATATGGGGAGAATATGCAAGCTCCACACAAACAGTGACATAAGTCGGAAATCGAACCCACATCCCTGACATTGTGAGGCAGTAGTGCTAACCACTGTGCCAACATGCCACTCCTGTGCCAATGTGCTGCCTCTCAGGGAAAATGTATGCATATTTAAATTATATTTTAAATCCATTGCCACTCTCACTGCCTATACTTGATAACAATGAACATCGGAAAAAACAAAAGCTGTAAAGAATTTTTTTGAGCAATTACAGTGTGCGAAAAAAGAACAGCTTTTCACATCCCTGTCACAAAAGGTAGGGCGACTGGTGGATTGTAAAAGTAGCCTCTCTCTTTCCCTTTTTTGAGTCTCTTGTTCTGTCCTTAATATTCTGTATTCTCCACTTGCTCTGCCTTCATGAAGTTGCCAATTCTTCTTTCTGTGTATCTCTTTGGGACAGCTCCAGGATTTCACTGCTCCCTCTCTTTGTGCTAAAGGAGTAAGCCCAGCAGGTTTGAGACCTGTCTGTCTTTTTTTCCATTGTCAATGTTACAAACCATGAACACTGCATGTCAACGAGCAAAATAAAACAAATAAGAACATAAGAATTTGGAGCAGGAGTAGGCCATCCGGCCCCTCGAGCCTGCTCTGCCATTCAATAAGATCATGGTTGACCTTTTTGTGGAATTAGCTCCAATTATCTGTCACTTATCCTTAATTCCTCTACTGATCAAAAATTTATCTATCCTTGCCTTAAAAACAATGAGATTGCCCCAACTGCTTCACTGGACAAGGAATTTCACAGGTTCACACTCTTGTGTGTGAAGAAGTTCCCCATCAACTCAGTCCTAAATCTGCTTCTGTCCATTTTAAGGCTATGTTCCCTAGTTCTAGTTTCACTTGTCAGTAATAATAATTGTAAGTTATAATATTACTCCAAGTTCAGTATGTGTTACAGAGACTCCTAGATCTCAGTGGGATTCTGAATTGTATCAGTGATTTTGTTTAAGATTGCTTTGGAGGGAAAAATCAGACCAAGCACCATTTCCATCTGATCCTGCAGTTCAAGGACATTTCTATTAAAAATAGCAATCATAGAGGTCTGGGCTTTATTGTATCTAAATGAAGGATGGAAAAGAGGGGAATGTGGGAAGGCTGAGACTGATATTTTAGTTCAATTTCTTATGGGAGGTGGATACTGCTGGTTGAGTCCAGCATTTATTGCCCATCCCTTACTGCATTTTCCTCATTGCCTATTCCTTACTCCATTTCAGAGGGCATTTGAGAGTCAATCACACTGCTGTGGCATTTGTAGGCCAGACCAGGTAAAGTTGGCAGATTTCCTTCTCTAAAGGGCATTAGTGAATCAGATGGATTTTTCCAACAATTGACAATGGTGTTATGGTCATCAGTAGATTCTTAATTCCAGATATCATTTATTGAATTCAAATTTCACCGCCTGCCGTGGCGGGATTCGAATTCGGGTACTCAGAACATTAGCCAAGCTTCTGGATTAATAACATTAGGCCATTGCCTCCCCCTTCTCCCCCCTTGGACAACACTTTCATGATCATGCAGTTCATCATTAGATTTTTAATTCCATATTTTTATTGAATTATAATTCAATTATCTGCCATGGTGGGATTCGACCTTGAGTACCCAGGGCATTACTCTGGGCCTCTGGATTGCTAGTCCAGTGATAATTCTATTGTGCTACTGCCACACACAAATGTGAAATGTAAAAAGAATTACAGAAGATGAAGTTAAATTGACCCAAGAAAAGAGGGACAATTCTCCCATCCTGCTGCACTTATCTTTTAGCCTAACAGGCTGGAGATCAACGCATGGGATCTGCGCTGGGCATCCCGCCCAGATGGTGTCTCCCGGTGCTAGATTTCCAGCAGCTTCAGCTCCATGTCGGAAATCAATGGGGAGCCACATATATTGTTCAAATGGGAATCTAAATAAAATTAGCAGACCTGGGACAGAAATCCCCCAGCTTGCTAGTGATTGGAGGATAGGGAGGGTGGAGTGCTGGCAATACGGAGCCACTGCGCATGCACTGTTCTCGGCACTGACAGATCCACATGAGTGCAGTGACGTACTTAGCGGGATGCCACCAGCCTGTTCTGCGGGGATAGGCGCCATGCCCAGATTTTCAGTATAATTTACACTGGGACACTGTGCAGTGCACAGAGGATGGGAATTTAATTTTGAAATTCCTACTGGGGTAAAAAAAAATGGGATTTACTCCAGTTTTCACGCAAATTCAACAGTTGGAATTTCTTTGGGAGAATTCCCGCCAGTATCTTTTATAAAAGTGTTCCAGACAATTAAGCAAATTGTAACAGGAAAACAGCCTTCGTATGTCGTGACATTGATGGAATAAGCTTCTTGGTGCTGTAAGGTGTTGTTATTTGATCTCTTTGCAAAAGAAAAATTGCATGTGGTCCTGGGCCTTGAAGCTGGCTCAATAAGGTTGAGTTTGGATTATTTCTGAAGGTTGTTTGAACACTCTTCCTCTTCTCTGCTTTCAGCTTCAATGTGGAACCAGGCTATGATTTCCTTCACATTTATGATGGACCAGATTCTCTCAGTCCTCTGATTGGCAGCTTTCAAGGCCCGCAGCTGCCTGACAGAATCGAGAGCAGCAGCAACAACCTTTTCCTGGCCTTTCGCAGTGACGCCTCTGTCAGCATGATGGGATTTTCTCTTCAATATACAGGTAACTCATTTCCATCCAGACAAATCGTTGTGTCGACAGTGTTTAACAAGAACGTGCTGATTGTATCAAAGCCCCAGGGAACGCTTCCAAATGTAGTGGTGTGTGTGTGTGTGCAACCATGCCTCAAAGTCCTTTTAAAAAAAGATTGTATAAGAATAATAATTGAAGTGTCCTGTTGCCACATGTTGTTCTTATTGTAGTGTGATGTCTAAGGGATTATGCAGTCTAGTTGGCTGATTCTTTATAGAATTATGTGGGTGCAGATACAGTTGCCATCATGTTTAAAGAGATGTTGCATGGCAAGTTTGTTAATGGTGGGGTGAGGTGGCGAGAGGGAAGTAGGGTTAGCAGTGTCATGACTGGGTAAATGGAAAACAAACAATCAAAACCAAGATGGTAAACAAAACTGTTTATTTATGTCACCTTCTTCTAAGGTCAAACCAAATAAACTCAAATTAAATTAGGGAAAAGTAAAAGGGGCAGCTCATGTTTCGAGTCTGGATGACCATTCGTCAGAGATTTGAATCTAAATGTTAAACTTTGCTGCTTCCCTTGGGTACACATAAAAGTTCCCATGGCACTACTTTGAAGAAGATAAGGGGATTCCTGGATAATATTTATCCATCAATCACCTTCACAAAAACAAATGATCTGGTCATTATCACATTGCTGCTCGTGAGAGTTTGCAGTGCAAAGATTGCCTGCCTGTTCCCTACATTACAACAGTGACTATACTGCGAAATTATTTCCTTGGTTATAAAGTGCTTTGGGATGTCCCGTGGACATGAAAGGGTGTTATGTAAATACAATTCTTTCTTTTTGTTTAAGGAAGCAGCCATTGCAATGAATGTTCATTCAGAACGAACTCTTCTAGTGGAGACAGTACAAATATAACAAAACTTACTCCAACTTATCAATCAAAGAAAAGGTTTAATAAAGAAACTTCATTACTCCAAACTTGAAATCTCACCCTTCCCAACAGGTTCTTATTTATACTGAGTCAGTTGGTCAGCTGATCATCACATCATTCTGTCATTGGTTACATGGTTTGCTGGGACAGCTGACCCTTACAGCCTGTTACATTGGTCACATTACAACAGATCCAATGCTATCATCAGTTACATTCTGACAATGAAGATCATAAGCTGTGGAATTTAAGTGAGTGAGTCATGTTCCAGGAGCATGTTGAGTTAAATAAACATGAGCTTGTTAATATGAGGGAAATTACTGAGGTAATTGAAACAAGCTGACATTAGGACGATGGAGGAGGTTTCCAAAAATGCTCTAAACTATGACATGACTAACAGTCATACAAATGAGTACCAAAATAATGAGAATCTAGGGATTCTCTGAAAATGCAATCATAATTCATGATTTTAAGCACCTTGTTGCAGAATGCAAAACATATTTGTGTTCAGTGTTTTTTCTCCCGATACGGGGATTTAACTGAAGTATCAGTTTACTCATGCCTTAATAAAGAACGCTGCTGAAAAACTGCAAAGAGCATGTGGCTTCAGAAAAGCTGCATGCATCTTTTAAGAGAGAAACCCAGCTATTTTAAAACTTTGGGTAGAGGCAGAGTGGAAACAAAGTGTACAGAAGAGGAGGATAAGAGAAAAGCGGGGGTGGGGTTGAGATTTGGAGCAGGATGACATGACACCGTGGTTAGCAGTGCTGCCTCTAATCGCTAGGGACATCCGGATTCAATTCTGGTCTCAACTGTATGGAATTTGGACATTCTCCCCATGTCAGTGTGGGTTTCCTTTGGGTAGATCCATTGTCTCTCACACTCCCAAGATGTGCTGGTTAGATGGATTGGCCATGCTAAATTACCCTTAGTCTCAGAGAGATTAGCAGGGTAAATAGGTGGAGTTACGGGGATAGGGCCTGGGTAGATTGTTGTTAATGTAAACTTGATGGGTTTACCTGCATTGTAGGGATTCTGTGATCCTTTGTCTTGAAGCCTTAGCAAATTGAGATTTGGAGTGCTGCCCAATTATATGTGGACCATTGACTCGTTTGAATTCACTCACTCCAAAAACACGACAGATTTCTCCACTTCGAGCTTGTGATGATGCATTCGTCCTTATCAGAAGCAAAATACCATGGATGAAATAATCCGAAATAAAAACAAAAGTTGGAAGTACTCAGCAGGTCCAGCAGCGTCTGTGAAGAGAGAAACAAAGTTAATGACTAAAAGTAGATGACATGAAATGTCGGTTGTGGGAGGAGGGGGGAGCGGCTGAGGTGGGCATGGTTCAGCTGTTCATGCCAGTGGGATTCTGTAGTCCTACTGATAGTGCACCCCCTCTTGTGGGTTTCATGGCAACATGAGATAACATCAAAGGGAAATCCCATCAACAACAGCAGGACAGGGGAATCCTCCACCAGTGAATAGCACGTCACCTCCCACCACCAAGAAACATGTGGCTGGGAGGATTCAGAATTCCCTCCAAGATCTCTGTTTCTCTCATAAGACCATTTCCCAGGCATTCTAAAGCAGGGTATAGGAGCATAAGTCACTAGGAGTATATGTGCATAAGCCATTGAGGGTAGCAGGACAGATTGAGACTAAGTTAAGATAACAGATGGGAGCATAGAATTTATTATTTGGGACATAGAGTACTGAAGCAAGTAAATTATATTAAACTTGTGTCAAATCCTGGTTCAGCCCCAAATGGCATATTGTATTCTGCTCTGAGTGCAATGCTGTGAAATATGTGAAAGCATTTGAGAGGATCCAGAAAAGATTCAACAAACTGCTTTCCAGAATGAGAAAATCCATTCCAAACAGTTGAATGTTGCTGCACAGACAGACAAAGGGCAATAATTAGTTGGCCAGTCAACTAATGGGTTCAGGTATTGCCTTGGAAATAGCAACAGGGAATAGCTTCCAGGTAATTCAAAAAAGGTGTAAAGCTTGAACGTATTCCTTCTGTTTGTAGGAAATAGATTCCTTATGTATATATATCTGTGTATGTAGCTTCTAGCAAGTATGAATAAGCTGTGTCACAGGCTTGATTTACGTTCTTAAGGTGGCTGTTAGTGCAGCTATTAACACACTCAGGATTGTTCTGTAAGTGCTGTCCAAATCCAGAATCAAATTTAATGGTGGGCATTTTATTTTGGGTTTTGAGAGTGCAGGTTGGTTGAATATAGTTTGTCCTCTGCCTATTATGAACAACCAAAGTATATACCTAGCTTCACACTGGCAGTAAAATTCAGATTGCATTAGGCAGAAGAGCTTTTTGGAATGATAATAGTACCCTATTAGTGGGAACATACTGCTTGCACAGTCATTGCTTGGTAACAATGTGAACCTGCTTGTTTCACCTGTTGTTTAAATTTTCAACCAATCGGAGTTGACTTGTGCATGTTGACTTGACTTTCCTCCTGTAATATAAAATTTTGAGATCATTTGAAATTTGGCACTTTTGTATTTGTCCCAATGGGTGCAAGACTGAAAGCTTCAGCAATATGTCTTTCTCTTCAGCAAAACTTTGATTTTGTAGATAGTTTGGAGGATTTTTTGGACTAGCATAGTTGTTAGCATTGCTGCCTCACAGCACCAGGGATGCAGGTTCAATTCTGGCCTCGAGTTTGCACATTCTCCCCGTGTCTGTGTGGGTTTCCTCCAGGTGCTGCAGTTTCTCCCCACAGTCCAAAGATGTGTGGGTTAGGTTGATTGGCCGTGCTAAATTGACCCTCGTACAGCGGGATTAGCAAGGTAAATATTTGGGGTTACGGGAATAGGGCCTGGGCAGGATTGTGGTCAGTGTAGATTCAGTGGGTCAAATGGCCTCCTGCTGCACAGTACGGATTCTATGATTCTAATCTGGGATAGTTCTTCCTGGAGAAGAAAAGGTTAAGAAGAGATTTAATAGAGGTACTCAAAATCATGAGGCTCTTGGACAGAATAGGTAGGGTAAAACTCACATTGCTGGAATGATCAAGAACAAGAAGACACAAAGGTAAGGTCATTTTCAAAAGATGCAAAGGTGACAAGAGGAAATATTTTTTACTCTGAGTGTTAGGGACCCAGAATGCGCTGCTTGAGAGTGTAGTGTGGGCAGGTTCAGTTATTTAAGAGGGAATTGAATTATTATCTGAAAAGAAAGAATGTCAGATCATTAGTGAGGAGGCAAGAAAGTGGCACTGGATGAATTGGTCCTTCAGAGACCCAGCACACAATGAGCTTGATGTCCTCTTTCTGTGCCGTAACCATTCTGTGTGACTTATGATGTGTTACCAAGATTTTCTGTATTCATCCTTACACATAATAGACAGTAGACGCTGTGTCATATATGGCCTATTTTCCATCTTCAATTGAGACAATGACATTTTCTAAAATGGTAAATCTTGAAACAGAGTTGTTTGGTGACATTTCGTGTATAATCATCTCAATAGCATGACACTGCTTCCAGCCCTTATTGCTATGACCATCTCAGCATGAGGTCAAAGACAAACATATAGGACGCAATTTTCCTATCCACAGCACATGCTGAGAAAATTATCCCCACAACCATAATTTGCCCTTGGGTGAAAAGTAAATTACAGGTTGTTCAGACAGGGTCAGCTTCAACCTTAACCTGGATCTCGCCCAGCTGCTGTCAGGTTTCTGCAGAGAAACATCAATTCAAAAGCGAAATACTACACTTGTTGGAAATTTCAAGCAGAATTGAAAATGGCACAACTCCTCAGCAGATCAGACAGCGCGTCTGGAGTGAAACGGAGTTTATGGGCAGCAATTAATGCCTGTGATGGGGGTTCCGCCCATTGGGTGGTGTGACTCCTTTCAGGAAGAACCTGCTTATTGTGCCCCTCAGACACTTAAATGGCCGGCACTTGTCCCCACTTGACCCACCCACTCCCCCACGCCCCATCTCCACCGCACTCTCCCCAAGAATCTCCCAGTCCATCAGTCACCAAGTAACAGTGACAGCTTTGGAAATGGTCCCAGGCACCGCTCTAGATCAATGAACAAAGAACAAAACAGCACGGGAAACAGGCCCTTCGGCCCAACGAGCCCGCGCTGCCACCCCGATGTTCCCACTTGTACCCATGATCCCTGTTTATGTTTACAGATCTAGGCCTCAAGTGAGTGAGGGCAAGATAGAGGTCTCCAAGTTGGGATTGTGGGAGATTACCTGTGTGATGGCAAATGGGTATTAATTGCATACTTAAGAGTCTCAATTTGAGACATGATGGGAAAGCCGTACAAAAGCTTCCTGCCCCAAACTTAACCAGGATAAAGACAAGGCGATGGTGGGGTGCCCAGCTGCCTGGTTAAATGCACCCACTCATCCCGAACCCAAAGGCAGTAATTTTCATGAAGAAATTAGGAACTTTGATCAGAATTTCTGTTCTGATGTAGAAGCACCATTTTCCTTCTCCTCTTCCTTTATTCATGTTTGATTTTTTCTTTCTGAATTTTGGTATTTCTCCCCAGTATATATGATATGATAAATCATAGTACCCGAAGTGCAGAAAGAGGCCCTTTGGCCCATCAAGTCTGCACCAACCACAATCCCACCCAGGCAAGAGCCCCATATCCCTAGATATTTTAGCCACTATTCCCTCTAGCCTACGCATCTCAGAATACTAAAGGGCAATTTAGCATGGCCAATCAACCTAACCCACACAAATTTGGACTGTGGGAAGAAACCGGAGCATCCAGAGGAAACCCATGCAGAGGAGAATGTGACCCGAGCTGGGAATCGCACCCAGGTCCTTGGAGTTGTGAAGCAGCGGTGCTAACCACTGTGCTACCATGCCACCAATGGGGTTGAGATGACAGGGTGGGTAAAGCAATGGCTGCCAAGCCCTTCACAGTGTTACCCTTAAATTGGGCAATTTGTCATCACTCCCATTGAGATGGCAACTCCCATTGTTAGTAAAGAACCGCTTGGCTTGGAATTCCAGCACAGACTCAACACTGTGCCATGATCTTATGATAATCATTGCATGCTTCCTATGGAACAGTTTGAAGATAAACAAGTATCAGCTGCAGAGATTGGAGTCATTTCCACAAGTAAACACAGAAAAGGTTTATTTATTTCTGAACTGCTCTCGTAGCAGTACCTGTAAACAGTCTTGCTTGGATGTGTTCTTCACTTGCAATTAACAACCGTGGAAATGAGTTCGCTGGAGAACACATTGGTAGTAGATTAAAAAAAAATGAAACACTTCAAGTCAAGTACCACTGTGCTTTTGCTTGCAACATGGGAAGCATGGAAATGTTCTGTTAGTATTGTATTTAATGGTAGTTGGACTGATGCAACCATTAAACACAGTAATAAGAGTCGCCTGTGGAACAGCTGAAGAATTTTTCACAGCTCAGCTGTAAAAGTTTTGATTGCCTCTAATGCAGTGTTTACGTAAATGAATGAAATGACTCTCAAACGAAGAAAGTGCTCCTTGGCTCTCACATACTGTCACCATGGGTTTGCATTCCTCAGCTTATCACCCTCTGAGTCAGTGCTGATGCTCCTGTTCAAATGGGAGCGATACTAAGCAGTTTAACAGAGCAGAGACCAGTACCTGATGTGAATGGACATCCCGGCTACAAATAAATTGAATAAGTGCTTGGGTTGTGCGGTGTCATTTCACTATTAAAATGAAGGTTCCAATTGTATCTTTAATTCATAGACATCCTTTAAATGATGATTGGTTATGTCATCTGTGCGCAACTTATTGAGAGAAGAATTTATAAATAGAGAATATAAGTTGTCACAACTGTACACTTTGTTAGCCAGATGCTGAATTGAGATGAATTAGTTGCTCCTCTTGCTCCCTTCCATTACAGCCCCGCTTCCCACAACTCTGAGATTTAACAGCATAGTCAGCACAGTGTTTAGCATCGCAGCCTCACAGCACCAGGGACCTGAGTTCGACTCCTGACTTGGGTCACTGTTTGTGTAGGTTTTCCTCCGGATGCTCCAATCGACAATCCAAACGACATGTTGGTTAGGTTCTTTGGCCGTGCCAAAATCTTACTATGTGTACCCGAGCAGGTGCCAGAGTGCGGTGGCTCGGGGATTTTCACAGTAACTTTGTTGCAGTGTTAATTCAAGCCTACTTGTGACATTAATGATAAACTTTAAACACGTGTCGGCTTTGACAACAGTTAAAATTAGCCCAAAATGTAACTGAACGTGAACAAATTTTGAGCCTGAAGAATAAATTTGGTCTCCTCTATTCTAGTACACCACTTAATGTTAAATATATTGTCAAACTCCTACTCCAGCAACACCCGACAAAGTAACACAATCAAATTATTTCCTTGAAGAGATCTCACTACCAGATCCTCTTTTTAAAAAGTTTCATTGTCAGAAATCCTGTGAAGGACAGAATCTGATTGCTTTGAATTACTTTTTAATTCACAAATATACCTTTAAAGAAAACTGAGTTAACTTTGTTAACTTGTTTCATTCTTTACTCTTTTTTTTATTTGAACACTCTTCTCAAAAAGGTAAGTTGAGGAGACTTGAATAGGAATTGTCTGTACGAGTTTGAATGATAAAATATAAATAGTGATCTGAATCGAATTTGGCTCCCAGTGATATTTCAGCTGTCACACTGTCTTTATCTCCTCTATTTAATTCATGGTTCCTCTAATCTGTCATTGTTATTCAATGATAACTATGATTTCCATATATATATAAAACAGGAAGAATCTTTAACCCTATCCCACTCCTCCCATAGGGTGGGCAGACTTGAAAATGACCTGCAACATGTTGATTGTTGTTGCTGTTGTGTCCTCATCAATGTGACACAGGGCAGGGGGAAGATAGAGAAGCACTCTGCCTGATTTGGATTAATGGAAATTGACCTTATTAACAATTTTGTTGTCAGCTCATCAAATTCAGTGGGTCCATAACAGGCTGAGAGAGGCACTCAGCCATTGGCGTACATGTGCCATTGGGTGAACACAGAGAGCAGAACAAGTGGACTGTACCCATTTTGGCAGTGGAGGGATCATGACCTTCCAGGAATTATGGTACCGTAAGGAAGCTGGGCATTCAGAGGTCATTGTGAGAGAGGTTGATGGACATGGGATTAAAGTTTTCCGAGATTGGGTAAGCAGCGATAAGGATCAATATCCTCTTGCGCAATTACAGAGCCCTGAAAATGGGGAGGCAGTAGAGAGGAATGAGTGACAGGAAGGCAATGGAGATCATGAAGTGAACCATCGTAGAAAACAACATGAACCTATTAGAAAACAAATGCCACACAAAACTGCACCTATCTCAGCAGATGGTCACTGAGATTTGTGCCCTTGACCCAGAACATCTCACGACCCAGAACATCTCACGACCCAGAACATCTCACGACCCATATCAGAGCTCACCATGCCACATCACTAGCTGGCATATTTCTTTACCTCTGTTCTCTTCCCAAGGCCAAGGATTAGCAGCAGATCTTGGTAGCATCTCTTTGATGCTCCAATTGCAAGACCTGAGGGGAGTGCCTTATAGGCACAAGGGAAGTAAGTCATCTCTAACATTGAATTCTCTGAATTGCAAGGCATCTCTGATTGCATCCCGAGTGACCACAGGAAGTGATTCCACTCCTAAATGTGCAGCTGATCTGTGACACGAGAAATTTTGTGCATGTGGCAACTCACTATTGTGGCAACTGCGATGGTGATGTCTTTATTGTCCAGCGGTCTGGATATTTATTTTTCATTCATCTATAGGATGTGGACATTACTGACTGAGTCCAACATTTATTCCCCATTCCTAACTACCCTCCATTTCAGAGGGCATTTGAGAGTCAATGGCAGAAAGGCACAGCAAATATTAAATAATCCCTTTATGTAGATGGATCATTTCAGTATCGCCGCACTTGCAGTGGGAGCTTTGCTCACTGCGAGCATGGGATGGAGATTGAACTTATTAAGATTGTTTCAAGGGATGTGGGTGTCACTAGCTCAGTGCATGTTGATATTCTGTGTGTTGTCACATCTGCTCCCCAAAAATGCAGGTTACTTGTGCAACACATATTGGTGAATCTACCCGACTGGATTCACTCTCATTTGTTACGTTGTGTGATGCCCACTAATTGGGGCCTGGTTAATTCTAGACTACCATTCTTGTGGAATTTAAGAAAACCTCATCCCTGCTTGCTGGAAGTTACAATGAGTTGTTTCACGCAACAATTGTTCTCAACTGCTGTTGACTAGATAAATGCAAGGAGTCTTTTTTTTTAAAGTCCATATACAGAATGTGTCACTGGCTAGGCTGTCTTGATTACACATCCTTTAGTAATGGTGAGCAGCTGCCTTGAACCACTGGAGACAAGGTGTAGGTCTTTTTTTAAATTTGTAGTACATGGCTGTTGCTGATTGGCTTGCATTTATTGTCCATCCCTCGCTGCCCTTGGAGGACAGTTGAGACTCAACCACATTCACTTGGACCTGGAGTCACTTGTCGGCCAGACCAGATAAGGACTGCAGATTTCCTTCCCTGAAGCACATTAAAGCCAGATACATTTTGACAACAATTGACGATGATTTCATGGTCATCATTAGACTTTTCAATTCCAGATTTTCTTTTAAATTCAAATTTCACTAGGCTGTGGTGAGATTTGAACACGGGCCCTCAGATCTTGTCCTGGGTCTTTGGATTACCAGTCCGGTGACATGCCAATATGTGATGCTGCATCCCATTGCTCTTCATGCCACCAGCTGAATTCATGAATAGATTCTATGGGATAAGGAATATCCCGAGAAGACATGATCATTCATTTTATTGTGTGATTTCCAGGCAAAGCCACAGAAACGCTACAAACAAGGACACCATGGAACAATAAGTTCTGGTGTCTGGATTGATCAGGCGATGCCCTGCAGTAAACTCTTGCAAGGGTCTGGCATATTATGTCGATCTGCTGTGTTCTCCTTAATGTGGCCCTCCAGAGAGATTGAGCCTTGTGAAGAAGGCTAAGGTCTGGAAGGATATAGTTGATGGGTAGCCAATCTTTCAAAACTGCTTACAACAATCGCCAGACATTTGAGAAGCACAAGGCAGGGACCACCTGTACAGACACGCTATTACCCACACCATCCCTGACACGGCTCATTGGCATCGGGACCCTCCCAATAGGCTTCCCTCCCACCAGGAGCCTCCTTGCTTGTGACTCCAGAGGCCCTGTCTCCCCATCCAGCTCCTTGGCCCAAGGGGCATTGCCCACAGCTGCTTTTCCAAATTTCATACCTTCCTTTCTACCTAATCCATTTTTCTCATCTGATGCCAAATGTTCCAAACAGGCAAAAGGACCCACCAACTTGGGTGTACCTGCACTGGCGGAAGGTACACTCGTTTGATCAGATGCTTGTAATCCTCCTAGTGATGTGACAGTATTGTGGTGCTCATTTTTCTCAACCAATTCTTTGGAAGAAGCAAGAAGTAGATCGTGAGAAGGAGCCATCAACAGCAGAAGCCTCAACAGTGCTGAATCTTTAACATGTGATCTTACAGGGAGAATTCATGTCATGCCCTTCATCTATATATCAGTGTTTTTTTTATTCATTTATGGAACATATATAAGGTGCTAGTGAGGCCACATCTGGAGTATTGTATACAGTTTTGATCTCCTGTCATGAAAAAGTAAATACTAGCACTGGAGAAGGTTCAGAGGAGATTCACTAGGTTGACTGGGGAGTTGAGAGAGTTGGCTTGTGAGGGGAGACTGAATAGACTGGGATTAACTCATTGGAATTCAGAAGAATGAGGGGAAATCTTATAGAAACATTATGAAGGGAACAGCCAAAATAGAAGCAGAGAGATTGTTTCCACTGGCAGGTGAAAACAGATCTCAGGGAAGCAGATTAAGGATTGAGTTGAGGAGAAACTTCTTCACCCAAAGGGTTGTGAATCTGTATAATTCCCTGTCTAGTGAAGCAGTAGAGACTACCTCATTGAATGTTTTTAAGGCAAGGATAAATAAATTTTTGAACAGTAGAGGAATTAATGGTTATGTTGAGTGAGCAGGTTCATGGAGCTGAATCCATGTAAAGGTCAGCCATGATCTTATTGAAGGATGGATTAGTAAATTTGTGGATGACACCAAAATCGGAGGAGTGGTAGATAGTGAAGAGGGGTGTTATAGTTTGCAGAGAGACTTGGACAAGTTGCAGAGCTGGGCCGAGAGGTGGCAAATGGAGTTTAATGTGGAAAAGTGTGAGGTAATTCACTTTGGCAGGAATAACAAATGTGTAGAGTATAGGGCTAATGGTAGGACTCTTAATAGTGTTGATGAACAGAGGGATCTTGGTGTATATGTGCATAGATCCCTGAAAGTTGGCAATCAAGTCGATAAGGTTGTTAAGAAGGCATACGGAGTCTTAGCTTTTATTGGTAGGGGGATTGAATTTCGGAGCCGCAACGTCATGTTGCAACTGTACAAAACTCTAGTGCGGCCGCACTTGGAGTATTGTGTGCAGTTCTGGTCCCCGCATTATAAGAAAGATGTGGAGGCATTGGAGAGGGTACAGAGGAGGTTTACCAGGATGTTGCCTGGTATGGAGGGCAGGTCTTATGAAGAGAGGCTGAGGGATTTGAGGTTGTTTTCGTTAGAAAGGAGGCGGCTAAGAGGGGACCTTATTGAAACATATAAGATGATTAGAGGTTTAGATAGGGTGGACAGTGATAGCCTTTTTCCTAGGATGGAGAAAGCTAGCACGAGGGGACATAGCTTTAAATTAAGGGGTGGTAGTTATAGGACGGATGTCAGAGGTAGGTTCTTTACCCAGAGGGTGGTAAGAGTATGGAATGCCCTGCCTGCTGCAGTTGTAGATGCGCCAAGTTTGGTGGCGTTTAAGAGGTTAGTAGATAAGTTTATGGATGAAAAGGGAATGGTTTAGGTTAGAGGGTCATTGCTTTTTCTTAATTGGTCGGCGCAACATCGAAGGCCGAAGGGCCTGTTCTGCGCTGTAATGTTCTATGTTCTATTGAATGGCAGAGCAGGATTGAAGGGCCAGATGGCCTACTCCTGCTTCTTAATTCTTATGTTCTTATGATGGGTATCACTGGCTGGCTAACATTTACTGTCCATCCCTTGTTGCCTGAGGGAAGTTGAGAGTCAATCACATTCATGCCACTCTGGAATTGCCAAACTGCCATCCAGCCAATTAACAACCTCTGCCAAAACTATAAGCTGTGGCGGCACTACTATACCCATACCCAACCCCCCCATCCGCAAGGGACAGGACTTGGAACTGGTCTGGATGTCAAGTGCTGACACTGGAGCAAAATTCTGCTCAATGGGCAGGATTTTTCAGTCAAGTTTACCCCAAGACTGGAAAATTCCACCCAAGGTCAGCGAAGCTTTGCATGGTCTGTGTCCCACCTGTTACGACTCACATGGCGAGAGGGACAATAAAATTCTATCCAATATCTTTAACAAAGCAATCATGCTCAGATGCTACCCAGAGAAGAAGCAAGTACAAAGTGGTGGAGAGACAGCCAATGTTTTGTTGTTTGGGAGATTTAGGAGTTAGAGGACAGAGTTAAGAGAGACACCAATGTTTTATTGTTTGGGAGATTTTTACAGATGGAGGAAAGAAAAGGATGAAGGGGTTTTAACAGGATATCTCAAGTAGGCAACATCTAAAGGCCCTTGCATCAATGGTGGGGCAGTAGAGGGAATGCTCAAACCCCCAGAGCAGGAGGAGGGCTGAATATTGAAAGTTTGCAGTGTAAGAGATTGTAGAAATAAGTGAAGTTAGACTTCGGAGGAATTTGAAATTGGGAAGAAGATTTGAATTTGACCTGTTGATGGCAAGGCATATCTGTCTATATTAGGTACACATGGATGGAGGGACATTTCAGAAAGGATTTTACAATCTGTAAAGTGAACATCCTGTCATCATGAAAGATACAATGTAAACATGTTTGATTTGTTATGATTATTTTCTTGTCTCCACCAAACCTATTTGCCCCCACTCCTGGACTAACGTGCAGAAAAGTTCTATTTGACAGCTGGACAGGCGAGTGCCATTGAGTTGAACTCGTATTATCTAGGAAATGTATAGTTAGATGCAACTGTTTTGTTTGAGTTCTTTGTGCTGTTGTATCACAAATTGCTTTTAATAATATAGTAGCAGAACGGACATAACCTTTCCAGAGCTTGAACTTCAGTGGAATAATTTTTACAAAGAACTAAACAGCTAAGTAATTAACAATTCCAATGCATCTTTCTAATTAAAGAAAACCCCCGAGAATCTTGCTTTGACCCTGGAACGATCAAGAACGGCACAAGGGTGGGAACACACCTCAAGCTCGGATCCACAGTGACCTTTTACTGTGACAGCGGCTATGAGATTGTTGGTTATTCAACTCTGACTTGCATCATGGGAGGAGATGGAAAACCTTCCTGGAACAAACCTGTTCCATCCTGTTCAGGTAACTGCATTCCAAGTGGAAAGGGTCAGTCTCAATAGATATGTACAAAATGTAGCTTGCAGTGGCATGTCACCATCATGCGGGAAAGAAAAACATCAATATTTTAATCCTCTCTTTCTTTTCCTCTGTTGGTCCATTTTGCAATGCTTTTTTTTCCAATTTTTTGAAAGGACAGCATGGTGTCCAGGTACCTGAGCAAGTTATTCCTTCTCAATGAATGTCTACAGCCAATTCATCAAACTGACTTGCTTTCACTCTTATTTTTCACACAATGGTTACATTCTCATCAACTCCCTGAAAGACATGATTAGTATTAAAGCCTCATTATAGAATTCACAGGAGAGACTTTTCTATGACTTTTTTTTTCTTCAACATATTTGTATTGATCTTGTGGAACAGATCTTCCTTTATTCAACCTGCACAGTTTTTATTCTGTGATAAAAGATGGCACAGTGGTTAGTACTGCTGCCTCATAGCGCCAAGGACCCAGGTTCAATTCCCGGCGAGGGTCACTGTGTGGAGTTTGCATATTCTCCATGAGTTTCCTCTGGGTGCTTTGATTTCCTTCCACAGTCCAAAGATGTGAAGGTTACATGGATTGACCATGCTAAAATGCCCCTTAGTGTCAGGGGAATTAGCTCAGATAGTTAATGGCGAAAGCCCCTGGGTGGGATTGTGGTCACTGCAGATTCGATACGCCGAATGGCTACCTACTGCACTGTATGATTCTATGGATTTGCAAGCCAGATGAGTTCTACAAAGGATGAGTGATGAGCTGGGCCAGATTTCCATTGATGCGGTGAATGCAAACATTGATGCCCTTTTGCTCTGTTTGTTTGTGTCATGGGTTATTACTGGACAAGAGAATCAGGATTGACAAACACACCTATGTGCAAGCATGCTCGAAAGTACTGTCTTGGTTAGAGATCAAATAGCAAATGTTCGTTCTCCATTAAGGGAATTCTACTGATTTAGAATCATTGAAATAGGCCATTTGGCCTATCGAGTCTGCACCGATCACAATCCCACCCCGGCCGCAGCCCTATATCCTTACATATTTACCTACTAAACCCTCGAACCTAAGCGTCTAAGGGACAATTTTTAGCGTGGCCAATCAACCTAACCCGCACATCTTTGGATGGAATTGGTGGAATGCAATCTTGCATCTGAGAAAGATATCTATTAAAAGTAAAGTATAGTTTATTTATAGGCAAAAGTAGGCTTACGTTAACATTTCAATGAAGTTACTGTGAAAATCCCCCAGCCGCCCTGCTCTAGCACCTGTTTGGGTACACTGAGGGAGTATTTAGCATGGCCAATGCACCTAACCAGCATACCTTTCAGACTGTGGAATGAAACCGGAGCACCTGGAGGAAACCCACGCAAACATGGGGAGAAAGTGCAATCTCTGCATAGACAGTGGCCCAAACTGGAAATGGAACTTAACTCCCTGGCGTTGTGAGGCAGCACTGCAAACCACTGTGCCATCGTGCAAGCAAGGAGTAAAAACCATACAACCAAATGTTGGTCAGTGGGTTTCATGAAACAGCTGAAAAATAGTTATGAAATTACAGCCAGAATCATAGAATCCCTGCAGCACAGAAGGTGACCATTCGGCCCATCAAGTTTGCACCAACCACAAACCACCCAAGCCCTCTCCCCTTAATGCCTATTTCCCCTTGTTTGTCTACCTGACATTAAGGGTCAGCAAATATCAGAAAACCAATCAATTGTTTCACTCAGGAGACATTTTGCAAAGGGTTATCAGCGACGAGCGTAATTTTCTGAATTTTCTAAAAATAATATTTCTGATCCAATCACATCACACATTAATAATTCATATTGGGTGACTAACCTTACCAGCACAATTGCCTCTGTAATGTTTTACACTCCTGTGCTGATGTTTTTTCCTTTGGGTTACTCATTTCGGGGGCTTCAACCTACAATTCCAATGCTTCCGTAAGCTTCATTTTTGGAAATGAGACTTTGCTATCCTTTTATTCCCCCATACACTGCATCTTTATCAACATGCTGCACTTTCTTAAGGTTTTAATTTTTTGATTTGAATTATTTGACATTTGGTTCTGCTCTGTTACTGACTGAAGTGTCAAATATTCATCCCGTGCTTTTTTTATCAGACATTTCTCCTCTCGAAAAATTAAGTGACTCAAATCATGAGCAATAGTGCGCTCGTTTAAATTTAATGTTTTTATCTGGAATTTCTAATGATGCTGTAATGTACTCTGTAATGAGAAAACAACATCTTTTGTGTCACTCAGTGGAATACCATAGAAGAACAGGCTGTTATATGGAGAATAGTTTGAGATTGGAACATAAATGACATGAAAATAAAAAGTACTGCTTTTTAGTCATTTTAACCTGCTATTTTACACTGATTCCTTACATTGACTTATTTATTATGTGCTATTAGAATTAGATTGCTTTTATCAGATCAATTTTGATCTGACCATTCTACTGACTGTAATCTTTGAAAGATACTATTAGGTAATTTTAGTGTATTTATTCATTAAGTATCCCAATTGTCCTTTTAACCTCAGTTTCCTAATAACTCAATAATTTGAATACATATAGTTTCTAAGCAAAACTCAATTTAGCACATTGGAAAAATTAAGGCTGGAAATAACTGCTGGTAGTAATAAATCCATGATTTTGTACTTTGCAATGTCATTGTTTTGTGTGCACTTATAACATCAGAGTTGACTGGCTGGCATGTTGGCACAGGAGTTGACCATATAACCCTCTGAGCCTGCTCTGCTGTTCAATGAGACCATCGGTGGGATCTTCTAGTCCCCTCCGCCGATGGGGTTTCTCAGTGCTGCCAAAATTGATCACCTTTTGGCTGGCTGTTACTGTGTTTACTTCAGTCCAACGCTGGCATCTCCACATCATGGCTACTGTAAGAACAGGTGGGCGGAAGGTGGGAATGAAAGGCAACAATTGAAGTAATAATTGCACATGGATTACCATTGTTATGGTTCAATTTAAAGAGTTAGAAAGTTCTCAGATTAGGATTTCTTAATGCATAATGTGTTGTCAGTCAAAGAGAAGCTCCCCTACCCTAAATTACGTCAAGCAATTGGTGCATTTTATGTTATTTTTGAAGAAGATTTCTGTTTTATTTTCCAGCACCATGTGGAGGTCAGTACTCTGTATCGGAAGGTGTGATTTTATCTCCAAACTATCCGAAGAACTACACTGGTGGACAGACATGTTTATATTCCATTATTGTGCCGAAAGACTATGGTACGGACATCTCTCTCGTTGAAGCAATCTTACTCAAATGAAACGAGTCCTGATCATCTATACAAGAATAAGGTTTACTTTTGACAAACATGGGCAGCATGGTGCCACAGTGGTTAGCACTGCTGCCTCACAGTGCCAAGGACCCGGGTTCAATTCCAGCCTCATTCTCCTCAGTACTGCATGAGTTTCTACCGAGAGCTCTGGTTTTGTCTTATGCTCCGAAGATGTGCAGGGTTAGGTTGATTGTCCCTTCGCATCAGGGGAATTCGTAGGGTGGATATTTGGGGTTACGGAGATTGGGCCTGGGTGAGATTGTTCTCTGTGCAAGTCTGAGGGCTGAATGGCTTCCTTCCGCACTGTGTTCTATGTTCTATGTCATTATAATGGTAACCCGCTGAGAAGATGCATTTTCGATTTAGTACTTCTGATCTTTTGTTATTGTGGAATTATTTCCCAATTTCACCTTCCCTTGTTAAATTATTAAATTAGCTTTGTGTTCACAAAAAACTCATCAGTGAGTCATTCTTGAATCATTTTATCTGTATCCGAGAAACTATGACTTTCTCCTTTTCTTGGTCCTTGCACAATCATAGAAGTTATTGGAACATTGTTGAGACTGTTAATTGAATTCATTTGTGTATTTTTTATTTGTTTGTTGATGGGTATTGCTCTAAATCAATCTTTTTATAAACTAATTCTAGGAGGCTTGAAAATATCACAATATGAAACAAGTCTAATTGATGTTGGAATTTGAACTTGTTGATGTCTCTTTGCCTAATGAATGTGTTGTCTTTTCCTCCTGTGCAGTGGTATTTGGTCAGTTTACGTATTTTCAAACAGCTCTCAATGACGTGGTGGAAGTGCATGATGGCCCAACCCAACATTCGCGGCTCCTCAGCTCACTCTCTGGCTCCCACACAGGTAATTACATATCACTAGCTACAAAAATCACGTATTCGGAACACGCTTTGTTGGAGTACAATTGAAAGCCCACCCTATATTCCATGAATTCAAGGGTTTAAGAGTGGAAAATGACAAGGGAGTGCATTATAGACTCCAACAAGCCCTGCACAATGAAATATTGTTCCACTCCACTTTCAATCACCAGGCACAGTTCAAGTGATTAGTGCACAGCAGCAGCAGCAGAGTGAGTGATGAATGCAGTAACTGTACAATAAGGGTTCATCACTTTTATCATTGAATACACTTAAGGCAAAAAGAGACAGAAGTTTGATTTCTCAGGAAATGCAGAATATGACACACCCATGTCCCTTCACCAGATAAAAATAAATTACTGCAGATGCTGGAATCTGAAACCAAAATAAAAAATGCTGGAAAATCTCAGGCCTGGCAGCATCTGTGAGGAGAAAAAGTAGCTGACGTTTCGAGTCCAGATATCCCTTTGTCAAAGCTTTCTTTTTTGATCCCTTTACCAGATTCTTTTTACTTGTAAACTCAAGTGCATTGCTAAGAGTGCTACAGGTTCAAAGACAGAATTCTGAGTGTCAGTAGCTCTGAAACATCTCTCTCTTTCTCATTCCCTCTCTCTCTTTATATATATTAAAGTGTATGTAGAGATGAGATTCCCTGATTGGGCAGGCAAAAGTTGTCTCAATCAGGGAGCTTGTACACTAAGAGGCCAACCTCAGAGGCCTCGTTGAGGTCATTACAGAGCAGTAAAGTGGAGTTAAGACTGAAGAGAACCATATTCGTATTGAATGGCAAGATAGCTCGAGGAACAAGGTTGTCTACTCCGACTCTTATCTACTACTTATCTTCAATGATTTCTGTAACAAATCTTTTCAAAGCATAGTTATTCCAGTTCAATTAATTGTTGGATTAAAGAGCTATATTGCTGATATGGACAGGAAAATGATATAAATGTGTGCTAGAAAACACAATTGCAGACAGAAATAAAAATGTTTCAAACAGAACGTGACTGTTGCAGAAGGATCTGATTTAGCTGGTTCTATCAGCACAGGCAGTGTTTTGTAAGCATGCACATCCCAGAATTCCAGAACATTCAGAATTCAATCTTGTGAGCGAGAATTTTCAGAAAGGATTTTAGTTTAAATAAGTGATATAAACTCCTCAGTCTAAGCTCCTTTACAGTCTCAACCTGCATAGAGTATAGTCATGGCCTGCACCAGCAGCTTGCTTTTACCACACTCAGTTAATTGTGACCTTCTCCTCTGTTTATTGCACACTGCCCAGTCTGAAACTGGAGAATTAATTACATCTATCGAAAGCTGAATACTCAGCCAAATAATCACACACTGATGCTGTGTCAAATAAAATATTCGCTGTGGCCTTTGAGAGGTACCTGGATATGTCATATACAGTCACATTGAAACTGGTTTTAAAATTGTTAGTTGTTTTCATGGTTCGTTTATCCACTGTCTATAAATTCAGATTTTCCAATGGCCAGTGCTTTGTTGAGCAGAAATTTCCTACAATTAGTAATTGAGAGGGACAAAACCCATTGGGTCAGATTTTCTTAAAACCATAGAGATTTTTTGCAGTGATGGGTGCCCTGTCATTAGCTGGTGGCAGTATCTTCTGATCCCACCACTGTTGACAGAGTTTCTTATTGTTTCCACTCTCCGCTGTTGGGGTACACATGGCAGGGGATCAAAGTTGATGGGTGGGACGATTATGCCAGTGAGAATGACCAGAAAATCTCACCCATTATCTTCAGTCCCTACCATAAACTCTGTTCTAGCCTTCTCCCTGGCTGAACCAGACCGTTCACCATCCAGCCACATATTACACATTCATAGAATCCCTACAGTGTAGAAAGAGGCCATTTGGCCCATCAAGCTTGCACCAACAACAATCTCACCCAAGCCCTGTCCCTGTGAGCCCATGTATTTTACCCTGCTAATCCCCCAAAACTTGAGGACAGTTTAGCATGGCCAATCAACCTAACCTTGTGGGAAGGAAACGCAGCAGCCAGAGGAAACCCATACAGACACAAGGAGAAAGTACAAATTCCACACAGACAGTCACCCGAGGTTAGAATTGAACCCTGTTACTGGCACTGTGAGGCAGCACTCCTCACCACTGTGCCACACCACATCACTCGGGCAACCTGCTTCAACCTCCATAACATAAACCATCTGGTGCTGAAATCCTCAACCATGCCATTGTTACTGAAAAAATGTACTATTAGTGCACCGTTATCCAACCTCCCATTGTCTGTCCTCCACAAACCTGAGGTCATCCAAAACTCTCCTGCCCGTTTTTAATTCGCATCCATCGATCACCACTATGCTTGTTGGCATTAATTCCCGTACATTTTACTGGGGCAAGAGCCAGCACATTGGCACAATGGTTAACATTGCTGCCTCACAGTGCCAGGGACCCAGGTTCAATTCCCGCCTTGGGTCACTGTTTGTGCAGAGTCTATGTGTTCTCCCCATGTCTGCGTGAGTTTCCTCTGGGCACTCCCACCCATCTGATGAAAGAACAGCTAGTTGCAAAAGCTAGTGGCGTTTGCTACAAATAAATCTCTTGGATTTTGACCTGGTGTTGTTTGACTTCTTACTGTGTTCATTCATTAAGCCATAGTTTCTACAAATTCAGAAAGTAACGTCACTAATTTGTGATGACGAAAGGAAAATTTTGTGCTGTGTACCTGCGTTCATTGCTAACTGGACAATGAGCACCTAAACTCACTTGTTATTGGATCATTGGAGCTGTTGGGAGGAGACTTCATTCCAGCAGTCTCCATGAAGTCTTTGGGACAGAAATCATTCTGTATTCAGCCAAAGACATTGGGAATAAGACCAGTACAAGCTGTTAAGCATGAATCCTTCTCTATTATTTATTCTCTTCTGAGCAGACCCCCTCTACTCATATATATATGTACACTGTCCACCCCTGAATCAATCTCAATCTAGATAAAGAAGACTGCATTATCTACTGTGTCCCTGATAAATGTTGTTGAGTTGAATCCTGACATTTCCCATTGGTTTGTTTTCCCACTTGGCTGTATCAATCTGAGGTTTAGAAGCACAGCTATCTCGCCTTTCGTTGATCCTGGGACTTTCATTAGTACAACCAATCATAGTGACACAATGGTTTGCGCTGCTACCTCACAGTGCTAGGGATCCGGGTTCAAATCGGGCCTCGGGTGACTGTGTGGAGTTTGCATGCTCTCCCCGTATCTGCTTGGGTTTCCTCCGGGTGCTCTGGTTTCCTCCCACAGTCCAAAGATGTGTGAGTTAGGTGGATTAGTTATGCTAAATTGCCGTTTGGGAGATTTTGCGGGGTTAATGTTGCAGGAGTTGGTGGGGAGTGGGGGTCCTGGGTAAGATGCTCTGCCAGAGACCTAGTGCAGACTCGATGGGCCAAATGGCTTTCTGAACTGTCAGGATTCTATGGATCCTTGGTAATTTTTCTCCTCAGAGGGCCCAGTTTCTGATGTTTTTCTGAAAGCCCTTGAGTAACCGGTGTCACTATGGATAGTGTCCTGAAAGATAGTGATAGAATTGAAGATTTCTGTTCTTCAATTCAATCCTTGTTCAAAGAGTAAATATCAGTGTACTAAGATGCAGGAAGCAAATTCACATTTCCACTCATCCAAATTGTTTGACATATTGGACCCAAATTCAACAACACACATATGTTGTTCAGTTCCAAGCAAATTCTTTCTGCAGACCTCTGAACCAGAGAATCTAGCCCAGCTGAATATGTTTGCTAACCCAGAAAACAGCAACTGCCATGATTCCAAAAAGTCAACTGTTTAAAAACTGATCTGAATGTAGATCGATGCCATGTGAAGATAAGGCATCAGATGGAGTTCAATGGGACACCAGCTTGCCATGGCTGAGGCTGCAAGTTTTTCCAGTTTCCACTTGTATTTAAGTAAACAGAATCACAGTTTGCAACAGATTTAAAAATAACCTAAGTAGGAGTCTGAGTGCTGAAGGCCTAAGTTATTTTCCTTTCTTTTTGCCTACTTTCCTTCGAGCATTTTGGTGCAAGTTTTGGCATATTGGAGCCTGGCATAAATCCAAGTGTTTGACTTCAATCTGATATTTTATTTAGCACATCGTTATTCCGATCCCATATGTTAGTTTGTTTCCATGCCCTGGTAATTCTACAAAGGCAGATTTGTCAAAGAAAACGGCAGTTGTTACATTTCCAATATACAACCTCTTCACTTGTGTCCAAATTGCAGTTGACAGCAGTGTTTTGTAAACCCCCACTGCAGGTTTCCTGGTGGCTGGGATGGTGAGGGGAGGAGGGGATGGGCAAAGAACAGGAAATCCCGTTGACTGTGATGGTACAGAGAATCTGGCCAATGACAGGTCACCTCTGCAGGCATGAAAAATGTCTACGGGGGAATGTAGAAAATCCTGTCTCGAGTCTTAATGACACAGGCTGGACATGTCGGAGCAAGTCCTTCAGCACATTAGAAGGAGCTGCTCATATTGGTTTTTGACTCAAAGTTGTGAATAATGAACAAGGGAAGAACTGATCATAAGTCTGCTCTCAACTGATTTCAGCCCCACCTTGCAAATGATCTCATTGGTTCATGCTGGCATCAAAGGAAAAAAGCTAACTTTTCATGTGAGAGACACAAGTGCCAGATTTTTGCCTCCTCACCCACCCAAAGCCAATGGAGAGCGCTGTTCTGCGAGCCTCACCCACCCTGATTCTGGCCAAGGGATAGAATTTTGCCACATTTTGGCAAAGCGTGAACTCTGGCACGAAATGTGGTGTGTAGCCTGCCGGCTGCACTGCTAGCTTTTCCAACCTTATTTTCAAACGCTTGACCGAAAGTAAAACCAGGACTCCCTCATGTCTCTTCCATCCCCCAACTTGCCTCACATCATAGAATTCCTGGCACTCTCACTATAGTGCCAGTGTTGGGGGAAATGTGTGAGACGAAGTGTCTGGGCATGACCCTCTTCAATAACTATGAGCCAACAGTGGGTTCTGTTTGACAGTTTCTCATTTTATAAAAACAGTTGGGTGCCCCGCTGACATGATGTCATGTCAACAGAGGTGAGGACGGGTGTGGAGTTGAGGGAGATTGTAATTCCCTGTGTAGGAGATTATACAACAGGGAAGCCTGCTAAGTATATGGCAAGTATTGTAATCATGTTCCTGACATTCCATGCAGTGAATATCAGTCATGATGTAGAAATGCTGGCATTGAACTGGGTAAACACAGTAAGAAGTCTGACAACACCAGATTTAAGTCCAACCAATTTATTTGATCGTAAACTCAAGCTTTCGAGATGCTCATTTTCATCAGGTAACATGACGAAGAGAAGAATCTCAAAATCTTGTGTGAGTTTACTATCCAATAAATCGGTTGGATTTAAACCTGGTGTTGTCAGAGTTCTTACTGTAAATATCAGCGGCAGGGTCTGATCAGGGACAATTTAGTGGGAAAATTCTGCCAGCATGAAAGACATTTTGGAAGTTCCCTCAATTATCCACCCCCATAGCATGGCGGCACAATGCTGCTTCAAAACGCCAGGGACCTGGGTTGGATTCCTGGCTTGGGTCACTGTGTGGAGTCTGCACCTTCTCTCCTTGTCTGCGTGGGTTTCCTTTGGGTGCTCTGGTTTCCTTCCACAGTCCAAAAGTTGTGCTGATTAGGTACATTGGCCATGCTAAATTGTCCCTCAGTATGCCCGAACAGACACCAGAGTGTGGCAACTAGGGGATTTTCACAATAACTTAATTGCTGTGTTAATGTAAGCCTACTTGTGACACCAATAAATAAACTCCAGAATACTTTAAACTTCAAAAACCTTAAATTTTAAACCACTGCCATTCCCACCTGCCAAAAATGGATGGAAAATCCCCTCCCCCTCCGCACCAAGGTTAACGATTGGCACCCATCCACAAATAAAGCATTATTTCCATTTCCCCCAGCACTAGTAGAAACACCTGCTTACCATTTTCAAATGCCCCAATCCTTACAACCACAATATTATTGCCTTTATACTGCATCTGGACTGGGAAAACCAGATGCCTAATTTGTTATGAAATATGGGAAATGTTTAATTCTGCAGCATGACAGCCTTAATCTGGACAAATGCAAATTCCCAACACATTTACGAAACAGACTTTGTCCTTTTTCTCAGTAATAAAGACATCATGAAATATGGGGATAGTGTGGTAGAATAGTTGTGATCAGCCAAAACCTACTTCAATGTTGGAACAGGCTCGAAAGGTGAAATGATCTAATCTGCCTATTTCCTATGTCAAAATATTAATGAACTGTAAATGAGTTCTCCCATTAGGTTCAAAGATCAATCGCGTTCCTGGACAATCCCCAAATTAAGGTGTTGCCAAATGAAAAGATCAAGAAAGGTGAAAGAATTGTTGATCTTTTCCAATTCAGGTGTCAATGTTAATCAGGTCTGATTTCACAGTAGCAGTTCATAAATCAGGTCTGTTGACATTACCTTGTCTCTGGCACATTCTGCCTTTCTTGGAGTGTCAAAGATTAGGCATGGTTTTAACTTTGTTTGGGAATTACGGAATCAGAGTAAAGTGAGTGACAGACAATGACAGCAGATTGGATTTTCCAGACTGCCAGTATTGCTTTCAGAAAGAAATTGCCTGCGTCAAGCAAGTTATTGACAGTGAGTGGGAGAAACAGAATGAATGAGAGAGTTGTAAGAGCAGGATAAAAATGATGCACATCAAAAACAAGCTTTGACTTTTTCATTTTACGAATTTAATTGCCTTAAGATCAGTTGAGGCATCATGGCAAGTTACAGCCAAAGATAACACAACAGGGGCAACATATTATCATTGCAGAAATGTTGCACCCTGCTGGATTACTGGTAGACTTTCACACAGTCCCAGTAAAATTCTGCCTCCATATCAATCAAGAGAAAATAGTCAAGCATTCTGTATTTTTTGAATATCAAAGTCAGTTTTTGTGAGATAGTTCAAACCATCGGTTGGCAGACGTATCTTTCAAAGGGCTAAATGATCCTGCCAACGACTGTGCAATAATTGTTAGTACTGTTGCCTCACAGGGATCCATTGAATGTCTAGTTTCACTTGATCAAAAGTTCACATCTTTTGAGATACCTGACTCTTCCAGGTCAAACTGAGGTGGACTGAGCCCTTTTCAGGACTGAAACTGACAACCTTAAGCCTATTCATGAGTTTGTGTAATGTACAGCAAGCAAGGATCAGATTGGGGTAGCCATTAGTCCCCACGATAGCTTCAATCTGTCCTTATTTCAGTAGCTTGTGAAGTGAGCAAATAGCTCTGTCCCTGTTCATGAGATTGTTGATTGGAGCAGTCCGACAGCATGTGGAATTGTAGGAATCCCATTAGTTTACTGACCAGTAAAGATGGACCTGTAGACAGGAGCAGAGAACACATTTGCAGGTTTCTTAATTGGCATGTCAAAGGAAGAAATCTGACTGTTCCATTTCAAAGATGAGGGTTTCCTATTTGGCAAGGAAATTCATGCATGCAGCTTCAGATTCAAATATAGCAGACTTATCAGACTGGACCTTACAACCTCGCTCGACCTGAGACCTGAAAATGCCGCGTGAGGTCAATAGATTTTCCCATTTTCTACCCTCCACCCACTCTGATTCCCATGGCAAGCAGGACGGTAAAATTCCGGCAATCATCTTCGTATTGGTAACACGCAAGAGGTAGAGAGTTGGGGACCATTCCATTTAAGATGTGTTTCTTTTGCGGGAAGCCTCCTACCATTCAATGTACTTAGTAAATAACCCTGATTACGCGAGGTAAGAGACTAAAATACTATTTAAGACTATTAGTCGTGTTTGCAGTGTGGCTCATTTCCACATGCTGGAAGCTGCATGTCTTCATACATAGGGCACTGTGCTTTACAAACAGGAAGAACTTGTCCTAGTATTGCACTTGTTTTTAATTAAATAAGAATTTGGGAGTCAACCATTCTCTGGTTTATTGTCCATGGCAATATCTTGCCTCATTTGAATTTAAACAAAAACTTGGCAGTTTTAACTTTTCCCTAGTGCATTCTTCATGGCAATGTCTCTAGCAATTATTCCTCTTTCTAACTAATCAGCACTCTCTTCTCATGTAGTATAAATTGTTGTTCCCTTTGAGATTTGATATTCTTGCAAATCTGATTTGATGAGGATGAATAGTATCAACTTGTCTCTTTTTATATATTCTGTACTAGCAAACAAAATTACTTCCTGTTTTATTGCAGGGGAATCTTTGCCATTGGCCACCTCCAATCAAGTTCTAATGAAGTTCAGTGCCAAGAGCCATGCAACAGCGAAAGGATTTCACTTTGTCTATCAAGGTAGGTTTTGTGATTCACTCACGGAAGCATCTTGTTCAATGATTAAGCTTCTTGATTTGAACAGTGTTTGCTGTGTTCCAATAAACTGTTTTTGAAAATCAAAATCAACCAATCTGGAAACTTCTGAAAGACTATTAGTCAATGAATTTATAAAAAAAAACCTATGGTCTTAATATCTAAGGTCAAAATAAATTAGATGTAATAAGATTGAATATTTTATAGTCTGGTTTGATGAAAGCATTATCTTTTTCTTTCATTGCTAGGCTTAGTTGTATCTCTACGTATCTCTCTAACTCTTGGCCATTAGAGCAGCAGTGCTTTTTTGCCATATTGGTAATGTGTTCTCCATCACCTTAGTAGTAAATTCTAAAATACAAGTATTTGTGTGTATCTGTGTGTTTATATAATCTGTGGGTAAGGCCACATTTGCTGACTAACTCGAATGTCTTGAGAAAATGACAATGAAGCCGACTTCATTCACGTGGGGATGATGTTCCCACAGTGGTATTAGGCAGGGAAGTTTCAGGATTTTGATCTCACAAGAATGGATTAATGATGGTGTTAGTGTGTGTCAGAATTGTGTATGACTTAGAGTAGAATTTGGAGGCCATGATGTTCTCCTGATCTTACTGCTTCCACCATGGAGTTGGGAAGTGCAGCGAAAATGAGTTGTTAGAGTTTATCTCTGAATAATACATTCTGCAACCAAAGTGTCCAAATAATGGAAAGTGTGAATATTAAGTACAGTGACAAGGCTGTTGATCTGTTATATTTTGCACGGTGACCAAGTTTTTGAGTGTTGTTCAACTTGTCCTCAGGCATGTGGCACAGCGGTCAGCACTGCTGTTTCACATGGGTTCGATTCCTGCCTTTATGGCGTTTGCATGTTTTCATCATGGGTTTCCTCTGGGTGCTCCGGTTTCCTTCCACAGTCTCATAATGATGTGCAGGTTAGGTGGATTAGCCGTGCTAAACTATCTCTTAGTATCCCAGAATGTGAAGAGGAATTAGTGGGGTAAATATGTGGGGCTAGAGGGATGGTTTGTTGGTGAGCCGGTGCAGACTCAATAGGCTAAGTGGCCTCCATCTGCAATTTAGGGATTCTGATTCTTCCAGGGAGGAGATGCTTTATTCTTCACTTGGTAATTTTTACTTATCCACAGCTAACCATTGAATGCTGGCGAATGTAAGGGCTCTCTCAGCCAGCTCAGATTGTATCCGTGTCTGCCTGCTTCTAGCAAGGTGACTGGTAATGAGTAGCAGCAGGAAAGCAAAGCCAGCTTTCCTCTTCCTAAAACAAAAGCAATGAGGCCAGTTGGAGGCTAATACACGCTGAGAACAGTATAGACCGGATAACAAATCTGGGACTTTAGTGATTATTGAAAACAGTTAAGGTCTTCTTTACTAAAAATGCACCAAGATTATATAACTTGCCAGATTTAGTGACCTACTTATCCAGCCTCAGAATGCATATCTATCTCAATATACATAAAATAAATTGCACTGTGACACATCAGAGACATTGAGTGCAGCATCAACAATATTATTCTGCGTGAGGTTTACCATCACATCACAAATCTTTTGTAGATATCACTGTCGACCAATATTTTATTAAAAATTGGGAACTATTTCTCTTTGAGTTACAGCAGATAAATCTGTGAATTTATCATCACAGTTACAAAGACAAGTAAGGAACTGGGTTTCCATCATTCCAAGCTTAAGGTATAAATCAATAAATTCTATTTAATTGCGTAAAATGTTGGCCAGATTGACATGTTTGTGGCATTGTTTGCAAATCTTTTCATAGGACCTCTACTTTATAGAAGGAGGCCATTCAACCCATCAAACCTGCACCAACAACACCTCACCTACGGCTTAACCCCATAACCTTACATATTTATCCTACTAATTCCCCTGACACTAAGGAGCAGCACAGTGGACAATGGTTAACACTGCTGCCTTGCAGCATCAGAGACCCGGGTTTGGTTCCCAGCTTGCTCACTATCTGTATACAGTTTGCACATTCTCGCTGTGTCTATCTGGGTTTCCTCCCATGGTCCAAAGATGGGTGTTTAGGTGGATTGGTCATCCTAAATTGCCTATTAGTGTCAGGGGGGCTAGTTAGGGCAAATGTGTGGGGTTATGGAGATAGTGCCTGGGTGAGATTGTGGTCCGTGCAAACTTGACAGGTCAGATGGCCTCCTTCTGCACTGTGTGATTCTATGATAAGGGATAATTTAGTATGGCCAACCAACATAACCCACACACCTTTGGCATGTGGAGGAAATGCACACAAACATGGGGAGAATGTGCAGACTCTTTACAGACAGTCATCTAAGGCTGGAATTGATTCTGGGCCCCTGGCACTGTGAAGCTACAGTTATAATCACTGTGCTTCTGTGCCACCCTAATTACCCTTGAGAGGATGCAGTTTACAACAATGAAGATGTTTCATGGTATTAGGAACAAAATTTATGAAGAAAATTACCAAAGTTAAACTTGTTTCCTCTCAGGTGCTGAAATGGGGTTTTTGATAATTTAGGTGCAAGAAACAAAGTGGGGCAAACACTTTTTGCCTGAGGATAACACAGTCACGGAATAATTTATCAGGGAGGGCTAGTGGATCAGTGATTATAAGTGAACTCCAGTGCTACAGTGGCACTGTGGCTAGCACTGCCGCCTCACAGTGCCAGAGACTGGGTTCAATTCCTGACTTGGTAACTGTATGTATAGAGTCTGCACATTCTCCCCAAGTCTGCGTGGGTTTCCTATAGGTTCTCCAATTTCCTCCCACAATCCAAAGATGTGCGGATTAGGTTGATAAATTGCCTCTTAGTGTCCCAGGATGTGTAGGTTAGCGGGATTAGCAAGTAAAAATGTGGGGCTGCGTGAGAGTGCCTAGGTAGGTAGGGTTGTTATCGGTGCAGACTCAATGGATCAAATGGCCTCCTCCTGTAGTTTCTTTGATTATATGTAGATGCGTTTTCGAAGATAATAGATTCAGGGATAAATACAAAAGCTGGGAGGGTGGGTTTGATATACAAAAGGGCTGGACGAGCTCTAAAGATTTCTCAAAAAATTTTATCTTCTTGTCGAGAAAACTGGCTGAATTATTGGCAGGAAGCCAATCTTAGCACAGCTGAAAAACATCCCATCTGTGGTTTATAATGTCATGTCAACTCCAGAATTAGTTTGCCATCATGATGTTCATCAACAGCTAACCAAACAACTACCATTCATCAGCCAAACATGCATGGTTTTGTTATCTGAAGAGTATCTTGGAATAGGCTGCAGGTCACTGCCATCTGTGCATTATTCCAGAAAAAAAGTTGGGAGGCATTGGGAATTTTGCTCTGTAGATGTTGCTCCAGATGAAAGATTCCAAAGGTGCTATGTTCTCCAGGTTGTAGCCATTTGTCAGCTGAAGTTTAATGAGATTGCATTACCATTTAGATATTATTTACCAGTGATAGTTCTGCTATTTTCAAGTTGAGACTTCAGAGGGATATGGGTGTCCTGGTACATTAATCACAGGCTGTCAATCAGGATTGCACTCTGCAAAATTGTAGTCAGGATAAGTGGAGTACTTGAGTTGCATTCAATCATGAAGGGAAAGGAAAATAAACACAGGTGGCTGGAGGATGCTGGAATCCATTGAGCTGTGAGCTGAATCTTTTATGAGGCACTGCGTGTTAACTTTGTTATGCGTGAAAGGCTTCAAATACAATGGGGAGGATTTCAACAGTTTTGACTTGCTGGGAAGCTTCAGCAACTTCAAATCAAAGCTATGGGCTTACACAGTGGCTGAGTGCACAGCTGGACAGGTTGGAAAACCCCAGCCAGGTGAAATTGATATCTCCTCATTCAGAGGACTTCAAAGAAGTTTGCTCTCAACTGCAGCTTCCGACAGGGAGAAAGGAAAATCTCTGCTGCAGAATGGAGTGCTGCAATGATTTTAAATCCTGCCAGGTGACGGGGGTGGTGGAGGCAGCATGGAGATTAAAGTGTCCTTGCCTCCATAGACCTTTCACACCTAACAGGAGTGTGAATGCAGATGTTGATCACATAACTGCCTGAAATCACCATGCCAGAGATGATCTCCAGGGCTACAAGGGCTAGAAGGGGCAGTCTAGCCAGGACACCGTAGGCTGATGGATAGTGATGGAGCCAACCACTTACTCCCAGCCTAAGCCCCCCAAACCGCAACACCCTTAAGGAACCCACCCTTTGTAGCCTGACAGCAGCAGAGAAACAAATGGCCACTGGATCTACCTTATTATTAGCCTCTTTGGGGCCCAAGGTGCCAGATAAATATGTCAGTGCCAGGTGACAGTACACTGTTGTCACTGCCTGAAAGCGGCGGGGTGCTGAGTGAGCAGTTTGAAGGGGGGAGGGCCTTTATGGGGTGTTGGGTCCAATGAACCTCATATCTTTGTAGTTGTGGGGTGGAGGATGCCACTCGTTGCAGAGGGGTTGGTGGTAGTTCCTCGATCCTCGAGGTCCAACATGCCAAGGTCTCGCTTGTGAGGATCTGTATGAAAGCCCACCCAGTACAGATCCCGCTGAGGAGGTGGGTGAATAATGATGGTCATTTGAATTGAGCCTGCTAATTATATTGAATTCCCCCTCCCCTCTCTTCTTCTCTCCCCAGCTGTCGCCAGACCTGCTGAGTATTTCCAGCATTTTCCTTTCAGGTTTTCCACATCCACAGTTGTCTCATTAGGGCTTCGGCTGGGGGTAAGGGGTTGGCTCCATCACTATCCATCAGCCTACGGTGTGTGTGAGGGGACCCTGCACTGAGAAAGGGAAGTTTTTCAGAGTGGCGTCAAATAGTCTCAGTGAATAACTGTTGTGGTGCAGGGGTATATTCTCGTCCAGGCATCAGTCGGAACATATCCAACTTCTATCTGACAGGGGAAAATTAAAAGTTGATGTGGCTGTGCCTGTGATATGGACCCCAGATTGATCTTTAAACTGTTGGTAGCCTGGAGTTCTGAGTAGCTTGATCATTTGCTTGGATGTTTGCTTCCAAGTCAGTGTGTAATCTGAAAAGTTAAAACCAAGCACAATTTCAAAGGGACTGTTGGCAGCTATAAAAATTTAATCAAACAGAGAAAAATGTCAGCTAGTCTGCCCCATCAGTGTTCCCTGCACTCTCTGCTTCGAAACAACACCTCCAGCTGTCCCCTTCTTCCATTTGATCATCCTCATCGACGGTTGGCTCTCAGTTTGAGGTTGACACATGCTAATTAATGCTGAACTGTGTGCCAAAACTCACTTCGTTTGAAACTCTTAAAGTTGGTGCAGTGAGCGAGCTTTAACCTAAAACTGACTTGAGTCAAAGCCCCGAAAGCGGGGAGAAAAGCATTTTCAAAGCCAGCGTGATTTCAATTACACGCAGAGGATTATTTTCCTTCCATTAAATTATCTTGCTCTCACACTGGCTAAATGCATGTAAGCAACCACACACACTCAGATGTTACTTTGTGCTATCAAAGATGTACGTGAAAAGTCATTTAAATTCAGGGTTATCATAGAATCCCAAAGTGCAGAAGGAGGCCCATTAGTCTGCACCCACAGCAATCTCACCCAATCGCCATAATCCCCTGTAATTACCCTGCTGGGCCTCCTGACACTCAGAGACAATTCAGCATGGCCGATCCACCTTTGGACAGGTGATTTCTATAGTAGAGTCAAAAACAAATTATTGACAAAGTTTGGTGATTAGATGACTCATTTAAATAGCTAGTCATTTTGGTGGCACAGTAGTTAGCATTGCTGCCTCTCAGCTCCCGAGAACCTATGTTCAATTCCAGCCTTGGGTGACTATCTGATTAGAGTTTGCATCTTCTCCCCTTGCTTGCGTGGGCTTCCTCCAGGTGCTCTGGTTTCCTCCCATACTCCAAAGATGTGCAGATCAGGTGGATTGGCCGTGCTAAGTTGGCCCTGCTAAGTTGGCCTTTAGTGTCCCAATTTAGATGGGTTAGCCATGGCAAATGTGTAAAGTTTGGAAGATAGAATGGGGGAGAGGGTCTGGGTAAGATGCTTACCCAAATGTCAGAGAGTTGGTGCAGACCCAATGGGCTGAATGGCCTCTTCTTCACTGTAGGGATTCTATGATTATATGACTTCCTTTGCAAGTGCTTTCATTTACTTGTGTTTTCCGGTTTGGGTTGGAACCCTTCCCTTTACAGTCTGTGTGATGACTAAAGTGAAGAATTGAATTTGAGTTATTCCACTGATTAATTTACAGCTGTTCCCCGGACAAGTGCCACACAATGTAGCTCTGTACCAGAGCCAAGGTACGGCAGGAGAATTGGAAATGACTTTGCGGTAGGGGCCATTATCCGCTTCGAGTGCAACCCAGGTTATGCCCTCCAAGGCTCCAAGAACATAGAATGCCTCGCTGTGCCAGATGCCTTAGCACAATGGAATGACTCAACACCAAGCTGTTCAGGTAAGTGCCCAGAATCTTTAAAACTGCTTAAACCCTAGCACGTAAAACCTCTTAGCAATGATTAAGCTTGACAAAATGGGAAAGACCAATCAACAGCAGTCATGCTGAATTGCATGAAGTTGTCACAAAGTGACCATTAGCTTATTAATTTGTGAATTTAATTCCAATAACTAAAAGCCCTGAAATTTCTGCGAAAGGAGAGCAGAGAGAACTCATTTTCATAGGCAGTCACTGCTGAGTTGCTATGATAGTCGCATTCTGTTTATTGCAAACAAAAAAATGACCCTGTCATGCCTACAATTTGGGTTGGCATCGCTGGCTTTGGGTTAGGATGGACCGAGTCTCTGCTTTATCGAACACCTTTAAGTGGGTCCCAGTAACTTTAGGATTCATGTGAATAAACTCAGGATTCAGCCAGTCCTGCAACTTGAGTAATAACTTTTTGCTGGCTAATTGTTCAGGAATAAAACTTGCTCCATCTGTACCTCAGTGAGTCTGTCCAGTCAGGAGCTGAATTGTATGGATCAGGAAGGGACTTGCTTGATCTACAGTCTCTGCTGAATTGTCTAACCCAAGCCAGAGCAGCAACAGGGGAGTTATGACATCTGCATTAATTATAGAAAATCATTTGGCTTTTTCCATCCCTAATTGCTCTCTATTGACTCTCTAATGGTGCAAATATGTGGACATTAAGTGTGGTTGGGTTTTAACTTAACTATCAAATAGGTGGCATGGTGGCACAGTGGTTAGCACTGCTACTTCATAGCACTGGGTCACTGATTGTGTGGAGTTTGCACATTCTCCTCGTGTCTGCATGGGTTTCCTCTGGATTCTCTGGCTTCCTTCACAGTCCAAAAGATTTGCTGGTTAGGTGCATTGGCCAGGCTAAATTCTCCTTCGGTGTACCTGAATAGGCACCGGAGTGTGATGGCCAGAGGATTTTCACAGCAACTTCATTGCAGTATAAATGTAAGCCAACTTGTGACAATAATAAATAAGGTATTAACATCATCAGGTTGGATTGGTGTACTGGCCAAAATCTGTAGAATTGAGCCTTTGCAATTGTATCTTAGTTTTAAATTGAAATGTGGGTAAATACACCCTGACTAACATTGACGTTTGCATTAACCCTTTTTAACTAAGGTGAGTTACCCGGTGAGATAGACAAAGGGGTGAAGGCCCAACAGAACTTTATTGAACACTTTGTCAAGGAAAAGTAATTTTTATCAGGCTCTGCTATTGTATTTTAATTACCTCGATCAATTTCTTCACAGGACTCTTCAGAAAACAGTCTTAAATCTCTAAGTACAAAGTTTCAAATCTGCACTAGCTATCTACCTCAGACATGCACTTGCGAGGATTTGTTCCATTTTTTCCACAGATCCCTATTGCTGTTTTGGAACTCCTTTCTGGGACAGGCTGTTCCTTGGTCTTGGAGTATTGGCTGATATTTTAGGGTCTACAGCTGTTGATTTGGGCTTCCCCTCTGGCCTTTTCCCAGAGCTCTGCCTGTACCAGTTGCTCTGAGGTCTTGTCAACATGGCCTGTGTGACTCCTACTCTTTCCTCCCTCTGCTTTTGTGGCTTTTGATGTGCCTTCTTGCAGCAGAGAGTTTAGCGCGATGGAACACTAACACATTCTGCCACAGACCTAGTCACGTTCACTAATTCTTACAACTTGACAGCAAATTAATCATTACATTTTCATTTTTGGCATTCATTAATCGTTCAAATATCTGCATCCCCTCCCCAGTGTTTTCACCAGATGTCGAGAAAGTCCCAAAATATTTGTTACATAATTTGTCAATCAATGTCAGGCTGCAGAGAAAAAATAAGTCAATAACGTTAAAGAAGCAAGATCACCAACATTTGTATTTGCAATATAATTAACAGAAGCTGTATTGGAAAATAGTTCTATTCATAACTACTGAAGCTAATGATGTTTACCCAAAGGAGTAAAAACAAAGAGAATATTATGTTGCTGGAAGTAGAGTACTTTAAGTCTGAACGCTAAATACTGAGAGCATTCAATATAAGTAGTTAGAAAGCAATTCACAGAAGAATTGGTTGTCAAGATACAGAAACTGCAAGGAAAATGGCAAGAAAGAACAGTGAGCACTAATGAACCAAGTTGTGATTCTGTCAGGAGTTATTATTTTTCAATACTCTCATTCAATCTTATCTGCTTGATTACTTTTTTACTGAGTTGTTTTTGGGGGTTGTATACTGTCAACTCCATTGAGAAATGATGTCCATTGTAGTCACATTTACTTCATCCAGACGGTGAAGGAATGGTAGGTGATGAGTTCCACCAGCTATGCCTGGTTATCTTATTCATTGTTACAGTGGTTTGGAGACTGCAGTGATAATTACCTTTAATCAGTGCTCTCTTTTTACATTCAACCTGTATCTTGAAAAAGAGACTTTTGCTTTACTCAATGATTTGTTATGATGTGAAAGAGTGTTGTAGACAGGCTCATTTGTAATGATCAAAAGGGAATTGACAAAAGAAAAGAAAATGCAGCGCTATGCAGTGGCGGGAGGAGGAGGAGGATTCACCATGGCCCTACGCTGTGGTATAAATTTAATTTGATTTATTACTATCACATTGTATTAGTATATCGTGAAAAGTGTTGTTTCTTGTGCGCTATACAGACAAAGCATACCGTTCATAGAGGAGGAAACGGGAGACACATAGTAAAATGGAAACATAGGAACTAGGAGCAGGCTCCGTCATTCATTTTGATCATGGCTGATCATGGAATTCAATGTTCTGATCCCCCCATATCTCATGGCTGATCATGGAATTAAATGTTCTGATCCCCCCATATCTCATGGCTGATCATGGAATTCAATGTTCTGATCCCCCCATATCTCATGGCTGATCATGGAATTCAATGTTCTGATCCCCCCATATCTCTTGGCTGATCATGGAATTCAATGTTCTGATCCCCCCATATCTCTTGGCTGATCATGGAATTCAATGTTCTGATCCCCCCATATCTCATGGCTGATCATGGAATTCAATGTTCTGATCCCCCCATATCTCTTGGCTGATCATGGAATTCAATGTTCTGATCCCCCCATATCTCATGGCTGATCATGGAATTCAATGTTCTGATCCCCCCATATCTCTTGGCTGATCATGGAATTCAATGTTCTGATCCCCCCATATCTCTTGGCTGATCATGGAATTCAATGTTCTGATTCCCCCCATATCTCTTGGCTGATCATGGAATTCAATGTTCTGATCCCCCCATATCTCATGGCTGATCATGGAATTCAATGTTCTGATCCCCCCATATCTCTTGGCTGATCATGGAATTCAATGTTCTGATCCCCCCATATCTCATGGCTGATCATGGAATTCAATGTTCTGATCCCCCCATATCTCTTGGCTGATCATGGAATTCAATGTTCTGATCCCCCCATATCTCATGGCTGATCATGGAATTCAATGTTCTGATCCCCCCATATCTCATGGCTGATCATGGAATTCAATGTTCTGATCCCCCCATGTCTCTTGGTCCCTTCAGCCCAAAGAGCTAGATCTAATTTCTTCTTGAAATTGGATAACGTTTTGGACTCAACTACATTCTGTGGTAGTGAATTCCACGCGTTGACCACCCTCTGGGTGAGGAAATTTCTCTTCATCTCAATTCTAAAAAGATTACCCCTTATCCTCAAACTGACTCCTAGTTCTGGACCACTGGGAATATTCTTTCTGGATCTACCCTGTCTCACCCTGTTAGAAGTTTATAAGTTTCAATGCGATCCCCTCTCACTCTTCTAAACTCCAGTGAATATAATCCTAACCGGCTTAGTGTCTCCTCATGTGACAGATCTGTCATCCCAGCAATCAGCTGTACTCCCTCCATAGCAAGGACATCTTTCCTCAGAGAAGAACGCCCAAACTGCACACAGTACTTCAGATGTCACCAATGCCCGATACAAGAGCGCAGAGTGTAGTATCGCAGTCATAGTTCGGGTGCAGAGAAAGATCAACTTAATACAAGGTGGAATGAGAATAAAACATAGAATTAGAGGGTATGCTGGACAGTTTGCAAGAAATCATCTTGCTCTGCTGCCATCTTGGATATAAGACTGTTTAATGATATTAAAGTATGTTCAAATTCATGTAGATCAGGTTCATGCTCTTTATGAACCTTTCTGAAATCACGTTACAAATCTCTTGAGAGATTTTGTGGCCATAATTGGATGTGTGCCAGTGGCGAACAGGCCTGCCACATTTTATCTTTGTTTACAGATTGAGTTATTTGTTGTCTTCTGCACATAGGGATGCTCAGGTTAAGCACGTAGCTTGATTAGAGGAACTTGCAATTTGTGCATGGTCCTCTCTGCTCAGGGGTTCCAGCCAAATCAGAAATGGTACCCAAGGGGCAGAAACCAGAGCTTAACAAGCTGCAAGCTTCTGAAAAGCAAGGAGAGAGTATGGCAACTAACAAAAAGGGAATCCTAATCTCTTCTACCAGGATATAAATAATAAGAGTGTTAAAGGGCTGAATGGGGACAACAAAGGGATTTACACATGGAGGCTGGAGATATGGCTGAACTGCTAGATTTTGCATCTGTCTTTATAAAGGAAACAGTACATGTGACGCAGAGGAAACTGTCACTCAAAGAGTTCAAAATTGGTATGGACGAAGGTATTAAGTAAACTGTCAGTACTTAAAGTTGACCAGACACTGGGGTCGGATGAACTGCATCTCAGGATTTTGAAGGAAGTGAGGATGGAAATTGCAGAGATGGTAGCAATAATCTTTCAGTTTTCCCTAGACTCCGGAAGTGCCAGAGGATTGGAGAGTTGCAATTATGGTGCACGTGTTCGAAAAAAAGTTTTAAGCATAAGCCCTGCCATTGCAGATCAGTCAGTTTAACTTCAGTGCTGGGGGAAGCATTTAGAAACAATTGTTTGGGATGGAATTAATAATTAAATGGAAAACGTGGATTGATTAAGAAGAGCCTGCAAGAATTTTTGAGGAAAAATATGTTTAGCTAACTTGCTAAGAGTTTTTTGAAGAGGCAACAGCAAGACTTGATGAGGGTCTTGTTTTTTTTAACTCATTCATAGGATGTGGGTGTTGCTGGCTGGCGAGCATTTATTGCCCATCCTTAGCTGCCTTTAAACTGAGTGTCTTGCTTGGTGATTTCAGCAGGCAATTTGAGAGTCAACCACATTGTTGTGGCTCTAGAGTCACATGTAGACCAGACCAGATAAGAATGGCAGATTCCTTCCTCCAGAGGATATTAGTAAACCAGATGGGTATTACCTGACAGTCAACAATGATTTCATGGTCATCAATAGATTCTGAATTGCAGACATTTGTTATTAGATTCAAATTCCATTATCTGGTGTGGCAGGATTCGAATCCGGGTCTGCAGAATATTAGCTGAATTTCTGGATTAATAATCTAATACCACTAGGCCATCACCTCCCCTATGTCAACATGCAATATGCACTCAATTCAGTGACTACACCACAGACTAATGAAGAAAGTTAGAACTCATGGAATAAAAGTGGGAACATGGATACAGAGTTGGCTGAATGATAGGAAATAGAGAGGGATAGTCAATGGATACATTTTGGACCAGGAGAAGATTTATAGTGTAATTTCCCAGGATTGGTGATGGGACCTTTTGCTTTTCCTAATGTGTATTAACGATCTTGGTGCGCAAGAGACAAAGTTTGCACATGGGAATTATTATAAACTGTGGGGGAGGACAGTGTAGAACTTCAAATAGGCATTGACAATGAGCAAATAGGTAGAAGATGACATTCAATAAAAAGAAGTTTGAGATGATGCAATTTGGCAGGAAGAACATGGAGAGCCAATAACAACTCTAAAGAATATGCAGGGGCAGAGGGACCTGGTGTACATATGCATAAGTCATTTAAAGTGGCAGGCAGATGGACAGAGCAGTTCATAAAGCACGCAGCACATATTCTTTGTTTTGACAAAGTGTCGTCTGGATTCAAAATGTCAGCTCTTCTTTCTCCTTACAGATGATGCCAGACTTGCTGAGATTTTCCAGTGTTCTCTCTTTTCATTTCAGACTCCAGCATCCACAATAATTTGCTTTTTGCACAGTATCCTAGTCTTTATTAATAATGACAGTGAGTGCAACACCAAGGAGGTTTATGCTGAACTTGTAGAAGATACTAATTAGACCTCAGCTGAAGTATCATGTACAGTTCTGGGCACCACACTTCAAGAAAGACGTGAACACATTAGAGAGAGTGCAAAAGCGATTTACAATAATTATTCCAGAGTTGAGAAACTTCAGTTATGAAGATAGATTGGAGAATTGGGATTCTTCTCCCTGAGGAGGAAATTTCTAAGAGAAGATTTGATAGAGATGTTCAAAATCAAGAGAATCCTGCACAGAGGGGATAGGAGGAAACTATTCCCACTTGCAAAAGACAGAGAGGGCACAGATTTCAAGTTATTTTCAAAAGAAGCAAATGTGATATGAGGAGAATCATTTTCAGACAGCGAGTGATTTGGGTCTGGAAGATATTGCCTGGAAGTGTATTGGAGGTAGGTTTATTCAAGGTGACATTCTGCACTGTAAAGATTTTGTGGTTCTGTGATATTTCCATATCAGAATGGTGTGTGGTTTGGATGGGAACTTGCAGGTGATGATCCCATGCATCAGTTGCCGCTGTCCTTGTCGATAGTAAAGGTTGTGATTTGGAAGTTGCTATTAAAGGATGTTTGATGAGTTGCTGCGGTGCATCTCGCACTTGGTTCACATTGCTGCCACCATGCATTGGTAGTGAAGGGAATAAATGGACTGGGTAGGCAGCTCACACATTTTCAATGACAATTGGGGATACTTTAACTTTATGAAGTTACTGTGAAAATCTCTCAGTCGCCACAGTCTGGCACCTGTTTGTGTACACTGAGAAAGAATTTAGCATGCCCATTGCACCTGACCAGCATATTTTTCAGACTGTGGGAGGAAACCTGAGCATCTGGAGGAAACCCACGCAGACATGGAAAGAACATGTAGACTCTGCACAGACAGTAACCAAGCTGGAATTGAACTCGGGTCTCTGGCGCTGTGAGGCAGCAGTGCTAACTACTGTGCTACCATGCTGCCCGTAATGGGTAATAAATTGTGGCCCTGTTAGCATTGCTTACGTGCAACAAACAAAAATAAAACCATTTCGTTTTGCAAGAAAGGCACGTTATCCGTTGTATGAAATAAAGTATCTGAAAGCCATCCAGAACGTTATCAATGGGGTTAAAAGATAAATATTGACTTTTTAAAATATATTTTTGTTTGCATAAAGAGTATTTCATTATATGACAATTTTAAATTTGTAAAGAGTTTACGGCAATATCTGATTATGGCAAATTGTCCAGGGTCCAGCTGCAGATAAGGACATTAATTTTCTTTCTGCAAGACTGACACAGCTCTTCACATTCAGTCTTAATGAAGCCAATTCATCATTTTCTTTGCAGTACCATGTGGAGGAAATCTCACTGAACGAAAGGGAACAATTCTATCACCGGGCTTTCCTGATCCTTACCAGAACAGCCTGAACTGTTTATGGAAAATCACGGTCCCCGAAGGAGCTGGCATACAGGTATCTTACCAATATTCAACACATGACAATTAATTTCAAATGTACCATCAAGAATCATGGGGAGGCAAAGGCTTTCTGGTATTATCACTAGACTATTAATCCAGCTGATGTTCTGGGGATCTGGGTTTGAATCCCGCCATGGCAGAAGGTGGAATTTGAATTCAATAAAAACATCTAGAATCAAGAATCTACTGATGACCATTGTCGATTGTCAGGAAAAACCCATTTGGTTCACTGCTGTCCTTTAGAGAAGGAAATCTGCCATCCTTATTCAGTCTCGCTTACATGTGATTCCAGAGCAACAGCAATGTGGTTGACCCTTAACTGCCTTCTGAAATGGCCTGACAAGTTATTCAGTTCAAGGGATGGGCAATAAATGTTGGCCAGTTAGCAATGCCTGTCCCACAAATTAATTAAGAAATCTGCCCACTGTTTCGAACTGGAGAAACCTTCTTCGTCTTAGTCCTGACCTAAAATACTCCCATTAAATGATTACAAAATATGATGAAGTACTTACAGTTCAGAAACAGGCCATCCAGCTTTCCAGAAACCAAAAAGACCTCCTTCCATTTTATATAAACCCCATCAACATATCTTACCATTGTTTTCTTGCTGCTGTGCTTATTTCACTTTCCCTCGAATGTACATTTTTTAAAATTTTATTTTATTGGTAAGTTCAATATTCCAAATACTCTCTGGATAAAGACGTTTTGCCTGAATTCCCTATTGGATTTGTCAGTGACTATTTTATATTTATGACCTATTGGCAAAAATGCCGGAAATACTCATCAGGTCAGGCAGCACATGCAGAGAGAGAAACCAAATGAGCATTTCAGGCTACTGATATTTTTTCAAGCAAACATAGATTTAAGATGATAATCATAGGCATAGGTTTAAGATGACAGGGGAGAGGTAGAAAAGTGTCCAAAGGGGCAATTTTTTCACACAGAGGTTAGTGAGTGTCTGGAACAAACTGCCAGAGGTGGTAGTAGATGCAGGTACAATTTTGTCTTTTAAAAAACATTTAATTACATGGGTAAGATGGGTATAGAGGGAAATGGGTCAAATACGGGCAATTGAGACTAGCTTAGGGATTTTCAAAAAAAAGACAGCATGGACAAGTTGGGCTGAAGGGCCTGTTTCCATTCTGTAAACCTCTATGACTATAAACGCAGAAAAAAGTTAGCTGTATAATAAGTATGCAAAATGATGAAAAATATAAATGGAAATGTTTGTTTTGGGTGGGGGAAGGGTAATTAAATGACAAAAGAGATGATGGTACAAGCAAAGAGAATTGAACACGTAAAGAAAAGATGGGTCTATAGAAGGTGTAATTGGGAATTCTGGAATCATTACCAGCATTACTTGTTGAGAAAAAGTATTACATATGGTTACATTTTTGTGGGATTTGTGGAACATGTGGAATATTCATTGTTTTATCTATTTCCTCCTTGTTTCCTTTTCCAGTATATTGATAACTGTATCAGGTTCATTTTCTGTTCTCATCATGAACTTGTATATATATTGTGTGCAATTACCTTTGTGGAGTTTCTTCCTCGTCTGTCACTCTTGAACTCTCAATTCAGGCCAAGCAAGTTCGAGGCCCAGCATCGCAGTTCAGCTCTGCCAAGTTGAAGACGGGTACACCCAGAGCAAGTTTATCCCTGTGGGAAATTGCCATGCCAGCCTTATCTGTGAAGTTCCATTCAGCGCGTCTATGAAGCACACTCCTCATGGCACGCACGCACCTCCATTTCCACCCCCCACCCCTCCACAAACACACACATACACACCTCCACACACCAAGCCTCCCATACCACGCACTCCCACACACACAAACATACCTAATCCTCCCCCATGCACACACCCACACACACATCCCCAATCTCCCCACATACACACCCTAACCCTCCCCACATACACCCCTAACCCTCCCCACATACACCCCCAAACCCTCCCCACATACACACACACAAGCCCTCCCTACCCCATACATACATACACCCAACCACCCCAGCCACCACTCCCCCCCCCCCCAAACACACACACACACACACACACACACTCTCTCACTCATGCATCCATGCACACACATGTGCACACACACACGTACACACTGGTGAGCCTGGAAGTATGGCCGAAGATTAACCTTGCTTCTTCTTTGCACCTTTCCATCACCTCTTGTTGTCCTTGTTTTGTTCCCTTGTGTTCCCCTTCTCAATCTCCATTTTTAGGAATACCCCCTATTTCCAGTTCCAGTCTCAGAGCTTGTTTTCTTTGGAGCCACAAAGGTTGAGATGGGATCTGACAGAAGTATATAAGATTATGAGAGATATGGCAAGAGTGGATAGAAAGGCATTTTCTTCCATTAGTAGAGGAGCCAATAACCAGACAATATGTATTTAAGGTAAAAGACAGAAGGCTAAGAAGGGAATTGAATGGAAACTGTTTCACTCGGGGTGGTTGGAGTCTGGATCTCACTGCCTGAAAGGGTGGTTGAGTCAGAAATTCTTGTAAAATTTAAATAGTATTCTGAGCTACCAAAACCTCCAGAGCTATGGATCAAGTACTGGGAATCAGGATCAGCGCAATCACATCATCTTTGTTGACTAGTGTAGACATGATGGATCAAATGGCCTCTTTAATGATGTAAACATTAATGAATAAATAGCCTACCATTTCCAGTATTTCCTGCTTTTATTTCAGATTCCTAGCAATCTTTGTATTTTGTGTCATATTTATGGCCCCTTGTTTTGATTTCATCTGCAAGTGAAAATAACTTTTCCATGTATACTTTGACCAGTCCTTTGCTAATCTGAAAGACTTTTATCATGTCATTGTTGAGTGTTCTCTTCCCAAGGGAAGAAAACCCTAACCTGTTCAATCTTTCCTAATATTAATAACCTCTCAGATCTGTTATCATTGTGGGCCATTTTTCTGTACCTGCTCCAGTGCCTATGTATAATATGAAGTCCAGAATTATTTACCATGCTTGAAAGTGTGGCATTATAAAGATCCTGTACAAGTTTAACATAAATTCTCTGCTCTTCAATCTATTCTTCTAAACAAAAATGAACCACAGTTTTTTGTTTTCTCTTTTCGTTGCTTTGTTAATCAGTATGATTTTGGTGCTTTATATATTTGTATCCCTGATTCTTCAATTCCTCTACCTCAATTAGACATTTATTTTCCAAGGAGGATGTGTTCTTATTCTTTTTCCAAAAATGTACAATCTCATTCTGAACTGTCAATGATATGTCCATCCAGCATTAGTGTCTTCCTGTCTCTTGTCACAGTCTTCATCTGAGTTAGCTGCAGCCTCTAATTTGGGGGTGAATTTTCCCATTTCGCTCACCATGAAAACCAGAGCGGGGGAGGGGTGGACCAGGGAAAGGCATAATTTTCCGGTTTCAGGGAGAGCGCGGCTGGAAAATCCTGTTCGTGATGTCATTTGCAAATTTTCACATTTCACCTCTGATTCTCAAATCCAAATTGTTGATAAAAATGGTTAATAACAATGGTTCCAGTACCAATTCTTGCAGAATGTTACTTCGCACCATTTGTCAATCGAAGTAACTATCTTAAACAACTCTTCCTCTCTTTCATCTGGTTTGTAGCCAACTTGCTTTCCATTTTACTACTTGCTGTCTGAACTCACAATTCTGACCTTAGTAGTGAAACATCAATATTGAAGATGTTTTAAAAATCCAAATGTATTAAGCTGCCACATTACCTTGTCTACCTTTACGGTTAGTTCTTCGAAGAGTTAGTAGGAGTGGTGAAACATGGACTTCTCTGTTGGCATCCATCCTGACTACTCTTCATTTTCAATTTCTGGATATTTTTCTACTGCAATCGGGATTGAGAAAGGATTCTTCATTTTTCCTGTGACAAATGTTAAGCTAATTGGCCTATAGTTCCTTAGAATCATTCTGTCTTCCCTTTTGTGCATAGGACTCTCATTTACTACCCACCAATACCTTGGCACTGTTCCCTTTTCTCATTTCCCTATCTATATGAAATGATGTTTTTACTGCCTATTTCCTAATGCTTTAACACATGTGGAAATCCAAATAGACCCAGTGGTTTTATTAATTTGTCAATAATCTGTTTTAAATATCTCTATGGGCCTCACTTGAAATCAATGGACATTTCCATTGTCCGCCCCTCGCCCGCTCCGATTCCATGGCAGGTGGGCAGCAGAGTTCTGGTATGCATCTTTTTTGATCCCTTCTTGTAATGTCATAGCCACTATGTTAATCTCTCTGGAAGATATTGAGACATAGTAGTTCCTTACTATTTCTGCAATTTATTAGGGTGTAAAAATAATCTTAATTTTGAGAATAAAAATGCACAAAGTTTGAGCTTTGAAAAGAAATCATCCCAGAATTTTCAGGAGAAATGAATGCACATTTTTCAGATTTGTTAAAGGGAGAGGCTCACTATCGCTTTTTTGGAAGGGAAGACGTGCCTGCAACCACATTTCAAATAATAAGCTTGACAATCATTGTGTTCCAGAAGGCCATCTTGTTTTAAAGTTTATTTATTCATGTCACAAGTAGGCTTACATTCACACTGCAATGAAGTTACTGTGAAAATCCCCTAGTCGCCACATTCTTACGTTTGTTCAGGAACACTGAGGGAGAATTTAGCATGGCCAATACACCTAACCAACACATTGTTCAAACTGTGGGAGCAAGCCGGAACACCTCGAGGAAACCCATGCAGACACAGGGAGAACATGCAGGCACTGCATAGACAGTGACTCAACTTGGGAATCAAACCCGGGTCACTGGTGCTGTAAGGCAGCAGTGGCAAAAACTGTGCCATTCCCGTGGATGTGTGTTGACCTAGGTTTCAATAATTTCTTTGCTTATTGCAACCAGATGTTGTTCCAAGTGTTGTAATATGCTTCAAAGCAAAATATCACCTTTTCCCCTTCTCTCGAGTGCCTCGATGAGATGATTTTAGTGTGTGAATGAACCTAAGATCTGGGATGTCCTAACTTCATTGTCAGTTCAAGACTGAAGTAATTGGGAACCAACCAATTTAAATTGCTAATTTAGGATGGTTCTACCAGTTTGACACCAATAGTTACTCTGAAAGAGTTGGAAAAAAATAAGAGTACTTCAGTCTTCAGTGTAAGATAGACCAAGTTCTGCATGGGACACACCAAACATTCCTGACCCTCCATGGGATCTCCAGGGGACTTGCCCGCATTCAATTCCCCAACTAAACACCCAATCCCCTTCATGGTATTCCCCACCCTGCAGAGGACTCCCCACCCCCTCCACAGCCCAGTCTGAGCAGTCCCCAACCCAACTCATATCCCTGATATCTAACTTCCAAAGCAACTCTCCCTGCTCCGGTGTCTATCAACCCCCAATGTCTGAGCCTGCTCTTTCATGTTTGATTCCCAGTTCCCTCCCACCTCCCCATTGTCCAAACCCTGCCCCACCATTCCCCATTCACCTATCTTAATCACCGAGTTTTTCCCTATCCTGTTAATTTCAATGGGGTGTTAATTTCAATGGGGCATTAATTCTTAGCTGCTGTTAAAAAAAAATGTGTGCCTCTTTCTTGCTTCTTTTCCACATCACTGCCGGAGCTAGGGATGTGATTCCTCATTTGAATCTCACCTGGTCTGATTAAATAAGACAGATCCTTAGGTATGTCAACAGAGGTAAGTTAGTAAAGAGTGATGATCTACCACTAATTGCCACTCTAAAGTAGTCATGGACCAGTATTTTCCCTGGCTTGTGGGACCTTCAAAACAACATTTCTCATCCCACATCTTGCAGGGCAGCCATCTATCTGCTTTGGTTATTCTGAACATGGCACAACATATTTGAAATAAATATATTTTTCTGGGTGCAACCGGAAATTAAAAATTAGCTTTGGCTCCATCCGTATTTTGTATCCATGTCCTTTGCCGAGTGATTACAGTGGCATCAGTCCAAAACATGAAGGTCATAAAGTTGTCAATGACGTGGGGAATTTCATGCAGTACTTATTTAATTTCCTATATTGTAGTCGAGCCTAGACGGAATTTTGTATAAACTTTAATGCCCTTTCCTCGATTAGTTGTCTTGGGCATAGGGAAGAGAGATACGAGAGTGAATTTTGCTGCAGGTTTTAGCTTTTTAATATCATTTCACTAATTACTGAGACAGTACAAGCTTTGCAATGTGGTGACTTTAGAAGAGTTGTGAGTTGAATCAAGCCAGGAAGACGGGGTGATTAAACATGATTAAACAGCTAGAATAGGCCAGAGGGCAGCACAGTTGTTAGCACTGCTGCCTCACAGCACCAGGGTCCCAGGTTCAACACTGGCCTTGGGTCACTGTCTGTGTGAAGTTTGCACATTGTCCCCGTGCCTGTGCACAGTCCAAAGAGTTTGATTGATTGGTCATGCTAAATTGACCCTAATGTCAGGGCGAATTAGTAGAGTAAATGGAAGGGGTTATGCGAATAGGACCTCGGGTGGGATTTTGGTTGGTAGAGACTCAATTGTCTTCTTCAGGAGGGATTCACCGATAAGATATAGGAGCAAAATTAGGCCATTTGGCCTGATGGAGGCAAATAATAACCAGAATATAAAATGATCTAACTGAAGATATTTCATCAGTTTAATAGAGGAAATGCAGAACATTTAGTTCCAAGATAAACATCATAGTCAGACATGCTCTTCACAAATTCTTGGACTTCAGTAACGCAAATTGTGTTAATGGGATGTTCCAAGTATTTTTTTATTTCAACTCATTATCTCATTTTGCAGTTTGCAACGCGCCTTGTCAGACATTTTGCATGCAGTACAACACCCAGATAAACAAAATGGATGTAGGCAGGCAAACAACTTATTTCCTTTTCTCGCATTTGGATGTTCATACAGGTTGAGTTTGCCAAATAATTAGTCCCACATCAATTTCCATTGAACAGTCTCAGTACACTCAAACCTCAATGCTACATTGAGCTGTCATTACACCAGAACTCTTTCTGTCACAAACTGTTGTCACTCGGCCTTGACACAACATTTGTTACTGTCCAAAGCACAGCCTAACTTGTTGATAAGAATTTGCAATAATGAGATTTGACTGTTCATATTCTGGAGTTTGCAGGAGTCCTTGATTACTGAAAGGATGCTCATCCTTCCCAATTTTCTTGAACGTCATCCTTAAATTAAATCCATTTTTAAGCTTTTCAGAGATAGTGCAGCTATTATTGCCCGTGTTCTAAATACATGCTTCTTGCCTACATCCTAATCCTTTCGTTATCACTGGAGTTATGGAAAAGTATTAAGAATTCAGCATTAGTTGTGGGTGGCCCTGGCTATAATTCATGATCCAATTGATTCCGGATGGGCAATTTTAGAAATTAGGGTCTAGAGTAGATATTGAATGAGATTCTCTGGTTGCTTGCTGACAGCAGAATTCTGTATTCCCGCCAACAGCCCACTCCCTGCCTATGTATTTCCTGGCAGCGTCAAGTGGTTTCAATGGGACGATCCCATTGACAGACCCGAAAATCCAGCGAGTGGTGTGTTACCTTCCACTGCTGAGAGGCATGTGGCTGGGAGGCTGGAGATTTATACTCATTGGGCGATATTTTACGGCCTCAAAACTGTGAAATGCCACCCATGATCAAGTGACCTTGCTGTTGTCCGCTCTTGTCCTGCCCAATTCCTGTGGTGGGTGGGACTATAAAATACCAACCATTGTCTCAGGTTCAACATCAAACTGCTTCCCTTAAAATTGTGCCAGCGTGTCTGACCAGATTAGTTATTTCATATTACCCAGTCTGAATTCTTTCTCCAGAATTCAGGAATATCCATTTCACTGCCATGAATTTTCATAATAATTGCACATAACAATGCAAAAATATCTGGTAAACAGACACATTTGTTTGTCAATATTTTGGCATTCCAAAGGTGCTCCTTTAATTCCCAGGTAATGAAATAAATGTGTATTTCTCACATTTAATGAAAATAATAACCTTTTCACACAGTAATATTAATATGGCTTGATTTCCTGGGGTGCCACGTTCACCAAGTAAAATATCAGCTGTGCGCCCACACGTGAAAACGCTTGTTGCCTGGCAGTCATTGTATGCTTGGCAAGATGTTAATTAGCTAAGGCTGAGACCTCGACCCTCATCTGCTAACATTGTCCCATTATTTCAAAAAAAGGGTGGACCAGGAAATTACAGACCAGTCAGTCTAGCCTTACGGTGTGGATGTTATTGGAAAGAATTCTGAGGGGCAGAGGATATCTGTGCTTGGATAAATACGAATTATTGAGGGAGAGTCAGCATGGTTTTGTTCAAGGAAGGTTGTGTGAAAAGTTTAATCGTATTTTGCAAGAAGGTAAACAGTAACCAAGGTCTTTGATGAGAATAATGCATTTGATATGGTCCCTCATGGCTGACTGATTAAGAAAGTAAGGGTCCATAGGAGTTAAGGCAAGATGGCACATAGGATCCAAAATTGGCTGAGAGGCAGGAAACAGAGGGTGATAATATAGGGATGTCTCTATAGCTAGAAGTTTGTTTCTGCTGTTGTTTCACAGAGTTCAGTGATGGGACTCTTGCTATTTGTGATGTACTTTTTGACTTTGATTTTACAATGTAAGGGGTATGATCAAGCAGGATGTCCTTGCAATAGAGGAAGTACAGCAAAGGTTTACCAGGTTGATTCCTGGGATGGCAGGTCTGTCATATAAACAAAGACTAAGTCATTTAGGATTATATTCATTGGAGTTTAGAAGAGTGAGATGGGATTTCATGGAGACTTATAACTTTCTAACAGGTTTAAACAGGGTAGATTCAGAATGTTCCCAAAGGCGTGTGTGTCCAGACAAGGGGGGCCATAGTTTGAGGATAAGGGTCAAGGTGAGGAGAAATACCTTCACCCAGAAGGTGGTGAATGTGTGGAATTTACTACCACAGAAAGTAGTTGAGGTCAAAACATTGTTTGGCTTCAAACAGAAATTAGATACAGTTCTAATCAAGGGATATGGGAGGAGGGGGATCTAGATATTGAATTCCCTGATCAGCCATGATCAAAATGAATGGCGGAGCAGATTTGCAGGGCTGAATGGTCTACTTATTCTTGTTTCTATGTTAAGAACTTTGCAGGTGGCATGAAAATTGGCAGGAAAGTAAACAGTGAAAAGAATAACCATAGACTGCAGGATGATGCCAGTGGACTGGTCAGGTGGACTGAGCAGTGGCAAATGGAATTCAATTCAGAAATATGGGGCTAACAAGGCAAAGAGTTACACTATTGCTAGGATTTTGTGCCTTTATTTGCAGATGTAAGTGATGGACAACAACCCCATGAGAATCTCGCTGGCGATATCTCGTCTTCAGATTCCCCCAGCCTTCTCTCCCACCAGTGACATAACAAGATTCACATCCAGAAAGGTCGAGAACTTTAATTAAAAAAATTAGAATCTCATTAAAGAGTTTCCCTGCTGTATGTTCCTCCCACATTGCGGTCTCCCCACACAACAAGCTTTCAAATGCAGGAATTGGGCAGGGGACTTTTGCGAGGAGTGCACAACTCAGGATAGTCCCTGGAGGGGTTTGAGGTGTCGGGGAGCGATGGTGGGGAAGTGGGGGAAGTTCGTGCTCAAACAGTTAAAGGGAAATGTATGACCTTGTAGGGAGAAAAGATGCTCCTAATGGCCACAGGGGACCCCTCAAACGGTTTAGTTCCAACACCAGCTTATCGTAAATCTTGTTGGGCTACTTGCACGGCAAGGGCTTCCCCACGCTGCAGGTGTAAGTGCAGTGGGGTCCAGGGTAAAGTACTAAACTGGCCATTAATGGTCTCCGAAAGGACCTTAAAATATCTGTGGGTGAGTGGGCCATCCAATGCCTCGAACATCCCCCATGATTTAGGCAAACAGTTTGGGGGTGGGCAGCAGGCCAGTCTCATGCTGCTTTTTCTGAGCCAGCCCGTCTCCAAGACATTTGGTGCAATGTAAATTCCAGCCCATGAGTAATCTTCTGGATGTGACAGAGAGGCTCAAGCTCTTAGAATCCTTTGGATTGTCAGGAGATTGCAGACTCTGTTTGGTGGATGAATGAAGATGGGAAAGTGTTTTTTTTTTCATTTATTATTACCTTGTGAGAACTGAAACCAGAAGCAATTGTTTGTTTCTATGGCATTTGAAGTGATCTTTGGTCATGTCTGAGCTACAGTAATCTGTGGGACGAACAACGTTTTGCACATTTTTTGTTGATGTTTACAACCAGAAAGGTGTAAAAGCAGCATCTCCATTTTTCTCTACACTTGCAAATTTATAAACAAACTAGCTCAGAAATACTCAGTGCAGATTTCTCTTCCAACTGTGTACGCTATGCAGCAAAAGACAAAAATAAAATGAAACTGTTGTGATAGATTCAGACAATCCCTGCAGTGCAGGAGGAGGCCATTTGGCCCATCAAACCTGTACTGACAACAATTTCATCCAGGCCCTATTCCTGTAACCCCATGTATTGACCTTGCTAATCCCTTTGACACTAAGGAGCAATTCAGCATAGCTGATCAACCTAACCTGCACAGTTTGGGAGTGTGGGAGGAAATCAGAGCAGCCCACACAGACACGGGGAGAAAGTTCAAACTCCACATGGCCACTCAAGGCCAGAATTGAACCTGGGTCCCTGGTGTTGTGAGGCAGCAGTGCTAACCACTGTGCCATTGTGCTGCCCATAGCATGCTCCCAACACAAACAACAATTTAATATAGTCACACCTTCAAAATGTAAGCCATAATGTGCAGTTTTAAGTTTATAAAAAAGCATTGTCCTTTATGGTTGTCTATTAAGTGCACACAATGCAATGCAAGACAGCTCAGAATAACAATTTCAGAAATGTTTGATTTGATTTATTATTGTCACATTTATCAGCATACACTGAAAAGTTTTATTTCTTGCACACTATGTAGGTAAAACATACTATTCATAGAGTACATGGAGAGAAGGAAAGGAGAGGGTGCAGGACATAATATTACAGTCACAGCTAGAATGCAAAGAAAGATCAGCTTAATATGTGGTAGGACATTCAAAAGTCTGATACAATTCTGAGTCTCTTAGTGCGTGACCTCAAACTTCCGTGCATTTTTACATCGGAAAAAGATACAAAAATATGCAATGTGTATTTATGGGAAGTAACTATATTTCAGAGCACTCAATATAAAACTGTTGTCCTGTTTACCTGATTGATGCAATGAATGTGGCCATTTTAAGAATACTTAATGAACATTCAGAACAGAACTTCAGAGGCTCTTCCTTGATATACCATGCCACTCTGAATCGCTGATGTTAAATACCTATAAGAAGTCTCACAACACCAGGTTAAAGTCCAACAGGTTTATTTCATAGCAAAAGCCACTAGCTTTTGAAGCGCTGCTCCTTCATCAGGTGAAAGGACTTTAACCTGGTGTTGTGAGACTTCTTACTGCGTTTACCCCAGTCCAACACCTGCATCTCCACATCATAATTAAATACCTCTCAGGAAACAAATATTTATCTGTTATAGACATGAAAGGGGATCGAAAGATAAAGCATGTTTTAGAAAATACATGAGTTTGTACGCAATTATTGAGATCAATTCTAATCTAAATTTCATATCATTGACCATGCTCCACATGATAAAGTTTGCACAGTAATTACAGATTCATTACCTGTTCCAGAAGTTTAATATGCTGAATTCTTAATGTGGCAACATAGACTGATGGCTTATGAAATCAATATATTTAAGCCGTAAAGGAAGGCAAGTGCAGTTATTTGAACTAAATTAATTATTGTTCTTTAAACAAACAAATTCATTTAGAAACAAAGCAATCAGGTGTAAACAAAAATCAAATTTAACCCAAACATCACCTCAGCATGATAACTTCATCTTGTCCTGTTTAAAAAGTGCATTAATATGAATTAGAATTATAAATTAATTAACTCATTTTTTAAATTAAAAAAAAAATCATACTTTATTCCAGTTCTGTGATGGCTCAGCACAGCCTCCTCATTGGCAATGCCCTGCAATTATCCCTAAAGTCATTCTCCAATTTATGATTCCTTGGTGTGAAGGGAACTATTCCAAAAGTGTTTTCTCTCTTTTCCTGAAGGCAGCAACCCCTATTGGGCAGGATTCCACTTGTTTTCATGACTTTGCAGTACTTTGTCCAACTGACAGTTTATCATGTCTGAGATAGAGCAGCGAGATCCAGGGGGATATTCAACTTTCAAGGCATCACATGTCTGTCCGGTTTTGTCCTTTCCCAGCATCCTTCCAGAAGGTAGCCATCAGGATGCAAATCTGGTTGACGCCCTGCCTCATCACAACGTCCTTTCCTCACTCACCCCTCCCATCCATCCATCCATCCAACCACTCACCTGCTTATCCCAGCCAGTAAGTAGAAAGGTTAGTTCTTTGTGTTTTCAGTGTTCGCACATCTGAGATGACTTAACACAGCACATACACGGGATTAAACCTGGAACCTTTTTGATTTGACTTGACTTAGTATTGCCACCTATACAGTGAAAAGCATTGTTTCTTGCATGCCTGTTTTGTACTGGCAAAAGTACACAAGAGAAGGAAAGGAGAGAGTGCAGAATACAGTGCTGCAGTTACAGATAGGGTGAAGAGAAAGATCAGCATAATATGGGATAGGACTATTCAGAAGTCTGACGACAGCATGCAAGAACAGTCATGATCTTGATTCTTTTGGTACGTATTTTCAGACTTTGGCTGGAATTTTACCGACGTGCCAGCCCCAATTCCAGGGACAGGCTCAGCTCGGAGAACAGCATTCTCTGTTGGTTGCAGGTGGGATTGTGCAAAACTTGGGCAGACGTGCCAGTAAAATTCAGGTCTTTGTATCTTTTCCCATCGGAAGAAGCTGGAAGAGAGTACATCCAGGGTGTGTGGGTCCTTGATTGTGCTGGCTACTTTTCCAAGGCAGTGGGAAGTGTAAATGGAGGCAATGAATGGAAGGCCGGTTTGCGTGATGGACTCAGCTATGCTCACAACCCTTTGTAATTTCTGACCGTTTTGATCAGAGCAGGAGCCAAACCAAGCTGCGATATATGCAGCAAAGATGCTTTCCATGGTGAATTTCTTCAGCCTTCTGAGAAAGTAGTTTTCTCAATTATAGTATCAGAGTGGAGAGACTCTGATGGAGATTGTTGGTGATTGGAACACCTAGAAACTTGAAGCCTGAAATTTTAATCTATCGCCATTTAACAAAATCATGCAATTGCCAAGTAAATGCTGCAGCTCTGACAATTCTGTTTGCCATGTTGCTGTCAGTGTCGCCATTTTTTTGGAGATTGCCTTCCAAGAAGTGAGTTATCTACAGCCTTCAACGTTGTGTCATACTTTAGTATCGTAGGTGGGGTCTTGTCAGAATTTATTGGTAGAATTTGATCTCTGTGTTTGTTAAGCTAATGGTTAGTGCATGGTCATCAGCTTCTTTTGAAGAACATTGATCATTTGAAGGCCACAGTGTGATATCAGCACAGCAATTCCAATATCATCATCTCTGATGTCTCAGTTGAGGTCTTGTTGAAGGTCAAGTTGAAGAGAATTGGACATATATTCTAGAAGTTTTTCGATCAAATAGCCCTTAAAGCATGGCAGCAACAAGTATTTTAAAAATCAAAGAAGCCAAACACATACCTGCTTTACACCTTTGGTTATGTTAAAGGAGTCACTACAATCAGTGACTCTGGCAGACATTCCACTATGAAACTGCCATTTCAGCTTTTATACCTCTTTCAGGATGTCCAAGTTACACGAAGACTTTGTGCAAGGCCAATCTCTTGTCAAAGGCTTTCATCATGTCAACAAAGGCAGATTAGACTCCCATTGGTTGTTTGTTTTTAAAATTTCGAAGGATTATGATCAGGTCACAGGCTTTCCCACCTTTCCTGAACCCGCTTTGACTTTTTGCTGTGTGACACTAGCCAGTTTGTTGATTGAAAGTTTATCCAAATCCCACAAGTTATCACAAGCAGCGAGATTCCTTCACACAGATTTCTGTTCTTTTCCTTTGTACAAATGAATAATCATGGCATCTTTGAATTCCTGAAGAGTGTTTTGTTGATTCCACAGTCTTGCCCACAATATCCTCAACTCCCTCAGTCATGCATATCCATTATTGTCAGCTGCAGTGGATGATCTGCAACATCTTTTGTGCCTCTGCTGATGAACTTTACAACTGTCATTTTTTAAATTCATTAATGGGTTATGGACACTGTTGGCTGGGACAAAATTTATTACCCCTCCCTAATTGAACTGAGGCCATTTGAGAACAGGGCTGTTGAGAGTCAACCACAGTGCTTTAGCTCTGGAATTACATGAAGGCCGCACGTGGTAAGAATGGCAGATTTCCTTCCCTAAAGAATATTAATGAACCAGATGAACTTTTACAACAACTGACAGTGGTTTCACGGTCATCATTAAACTTTTAATTCCAGATTTTTTTAAACATTGAATTCAGTACAGTTGTTTTATGGGATATGAACCTGGGTCTCCAAGCATTACTCTGGGTCTCTGAATTATTGGTCTAATGACAATAATGCTCCATCATTGCCTTCCTATATGTTGTACTGTAATGCTTTCAAGACCAGTAAGAGAATAAGCTATCATTTGCTACATCTGTCATGGCAGCACTTTTTGTGTAGTTGAAAGGGTAAATGGAGACAGATGTACTCCTGAACAAGTTTTAATTTGATTTGATTTGATTTATTATAGTTACAAGTGTTAGTATACAGTGAAAAGTATTGTTTCCAGCGTACTATACAGACAAAGCGTACCGTATATAAGGAAGGAAAGGGTGTAGAATATAGTATTAAGTCATAGTTAGCAAGTAGAGAAGGAAGAACTTAATATGAGGTAGGTCCATTCAAAGGTCACCTGCTTGCATGCTACCCTCATCAGTGACTGGGGTGTTGCTACTGCTGAATACAGTCAACTATGTGGAGCCACAGGGGAGTCCTAGATAAGAGTTGAGGGCAGATGCAGTTATCCATCCAGTTATGAAGCTACTGCGGAATGTAGTCCTTCAGAAAGGCCTATCTCTGTGGATAAACACCCACACACCTCTGGTGATGAGTAGCGCTATTATGACACGGTTGCACAGTGGTTAGCACTCCTGCCTCATTGTGCCAGGGACTTGGGTTCAATTCCAGTCTTGGGTGACTATTTGTGGGCATGTCCTCCTTATGTCTGCATAGATTTCCTCTGGGTGCTCCTGTTCTTCCCATAGTCCAAAGATGTGCAGGTTTGGTGGATTGACGATGTTAAATTGTCTGTCACTGTCTCAAAATGTGTTGATCGGGACATCAGTGGGATAAATACATAGGGTTATGGAGATAGGGCCTGGGTAAGGTGCTCTTTTGGAAAATCGGTGCAGACTCAGTGGACAGAATGGCTCTTTCTGTACTGTTGGAATTCTATGATTGTAGTTGCATGCCAAGGACATCAAAATGGCTGGCACATTAGCAGCAACTCTGAAGTATGTATCCAATCCAAAGATAATGAGGAAATTCTGAGACTTGCATGTGAGTGCAAATGCTTACATTGCCTTGGTTCAGAACGTGTCAGGACTGAGTTGTGGAGAGACAAGCAATTACTACAGAAACTTTGCATGTCTAACAAATGAGACCATTGGATATGGCATGTGGTCAGGTTGTGGTCACAAAATGGGGTAGACTTTGATCATGATAGGGGCTGGCCTTTCAGCCATGTGCAACAGGGGATTAGATGAATGAGAATGAGATGGGCACAGGTGAGTGAGGCAGGATGGGAATCAGAGGGAGGATCTCACTTGCTGTATGATGATAGGGCAGGGGATGGAGGGAGGATCTGACTTGTTGGGTGTTGGCAGGGCATAGTTGGTAGAAAGAGCTCAATAGTGGCCCTAACTAGGGCCCCTCCTTTCCCAATGCCAGGTGCTCCCAGCAGGCATTAAGTGGCTGACAGGAGGTATACCCTGCCTCATCAGGACCCCCCCGAAGCAAACACAACAAAGCGCTTAACTTTCAGTCTTCCCATATGCCAACTGCCCCATCTGCTGTTAATTAAACACCGCCAGTGGTGGGATGAGGCACTGGCATCAGGATGGGAAGCCCATTTGCATGTCTTACCATCCCAGGTGGGAAGCTGATGGGGTTCCGACTCCACATACTCTTTCCCAGTTAAATGCCCCCCCCCCCACCTCCGAACTTACCTGGGAAAGGTGGAGGGGGAGGGGTTGATGGCACGGTGTTACAGTGGTTAGCATTGCTGCCTCACAGTGCCAGGGATCCGGGTTCAATTCCAGCCTCAGGTGAATGCCTGTCTGGATTTTGCATGTTCTCCTCATGTCTGTGTGGGTTTCCTCCAGGTGGTCTGGTTTCCTCTCACATTCCAAAGATGTGCAGGGTAGGTGGATTAGCCATGCTAAATTGCCCCTTAGTGTCAGGAGATTTGCAGATTTACTACATGGGTTTTCGGACAAGGGCTAGTTGGGATTGTTGTCCATGAGTCGAATGGCGTCCTTCCACATTGTAGAGATTCTGTGATTAAATTCCATCTACTTGTCTCTGGATGTTAGAAGAGTTGTAGGATGCAGTGGGAATGGCTGAGAGATGGGGCAGAAAAAAATGAGTAGCATCAGTTTACTAGTGAGCTTCACTTGTGGAGATTTAACTAATAGCATTGATGTCCATTCTGCAATAATATTTTATTCGGTTGGGTGCCTGATGAACTCAGCTTCAGTAAAAAAATCATTAAGCAGGATTTTTCACTCAGTTCATATTAGTTGTTGATTATTTAACAGTGTACGACTGGGGAGATTAATTGTATGCAAATGCTGGAGATTGGCTTTCTACAAATCGCATTTAAAGATAACCATATAAAAGATCTACTCAACCAACTGGAAAGCCAAAATAAAACACAAAATGCAGCACTTAATTGGTTGTGTGTTGTTTTTAAAACTAATGGTTTTAAAATTGTTTCCTGTTTGAATTCACAGCTGCACAGACCATTTTTCACGTGAAACATTTTATTAAAAATAAGTGTTGCTTTACTGACTTTGCCTTAAGCAAACCATTACTGTGAATATTGCAAACCAGATTCCAAATTATCTCAAAAGTGATAGTTTAAATTCTTTAGTTGATATTATGTGGAAAATGTCGAAAATATAGTGTGCTCGAGAAACTGCAATGCTAGACGGACAAATTCAATAGGCCAATTGAGTATCCCACAATTTATTAAACTGTTTCAATACTTAACTGCAATTAGGCACTGGGTGTCTGTCATTGAGCATTGTGGATGCAACACTTTAAGGAATTTATAAAACCTTAAACACAGTTGCAACCTTAAAATATCAAGTTGATCTGATATATGAATGGCCTCCGTGGAACAGAGAATGTCATTGAACTGTTTCATAGGTGACAGATGGACCAGATATCTTAGGCTCTGGCCAAATCTTTCCACATCCTCGCAGCTTGAAATGAAAGTGAAGCTATTCCAGCGCAGTCACAGATAGTGGATCAGCAGTGGTTTTTAATCAGGGAATATTAATTTCCTGTTCCAATCACTCACCATGTCTAATGGGCAAATCTGTGGTATGACTCACAGCCAGGATTTTGCTCATTATGTATCCACATATTCAGCTCATTGAGTAAACCTGTCAATGGAAGAGGCAATGGCCCTGTGGTATTATTGCTGGTCTATTAATCCAGAAACTTAGCTCATATTTTGGGGAACTGGATTCAAATCCCGCCACGGCAGATGATGGGATTTGAATTCAATGAAGAATCTACAGGTGACTATGAAACCAAGTCGGGAAAACCCATCTGGTTCACTAATGTCCTTAAGGGAAGGAAATCTGCTGGATTTACCTGGTCTGGCCAACATGTGATTCTAGAGCCACAGTAATATGGTTGACTCTCAACTGATCTCCAAGAGCAACATGGGTTGGGCAATAAAGCAAGCAATGGTGGTCAACGAGCATTGTCTTTGGTGAAGTATGGCTGCGAGAACCTGTGGGAAACATCCTGATTGAATTATGACAAGAAGGAACAGCAAAGAGGCTTATGATCTGACCTGCTAAAATGATCTGACTATAACTTTGCTTCTCTAATGTGATCATTCTTTCCCCACAAAAAGATACTTAGTGCATAAATCTGTGAGAACATTACAAACATTCCAAAGCGGCCATCGCATAAAAAGCAACGTTATTCAGGCTTTTTACATCCATCAAGATTTGCTTTAATACAGTAAAAGGAATATTTCAGACGTTTTTCAATGGCCTTACAAAGTTGCAAAGTTATTTTAAGGGTTGTCTACACAGAAAAAGTTGCACTCCAATGTGCTTCAGTACAACTGAGATACATATCTAATTATTTGCCTTGAGCAGAATTTCAGACAGGTCTCTGTTAATGAACTAATCTGATGTTTCCATTTCTTGTGGCAACCATCCCCGTGGTTCTGTTGAATGAGATGAGCAACTTTGTGCCAGTTTACGCTGAATATTGATCAGTCTTATGGTGTTGGTTTGTGCCTGCCAAAATTCTGAACTGAAGTTGTCCAAGTTTCCTTCTCATGTCTCACCCCAACTTCTGAATGTTATGTGACATGCTACTTTGCCTAATATGCACACACACTGATATTATTGGCCAATTTTAAATGAACACACTATATTTAATTGTGGTTCCAGATTCAAGTAATCAACTTTGCCACTGAGCATAACTGGGATTCGCTGGAGGTTTTTGATGGCGGTGATATTACAGCTACAATGCTTGGCAGTTTCTCAGGTAATTCCGTCTTATTGAGGTTCAAATACATGTGACAGTCATATTCTTTTTTGTAAACAGGTTTGGTATGTATTTCATATTGTTCATAAAATTAGCATAAATAATGAATTTATATGCACACCTTGCATTTCAAGAATAGATGACAGAACTGATCTGCATTCCCTCAGCTCCAATGCTTGCATTTAACTTAGAATCATAGAATGCCTACAGTGCGGAAGAAGGCTATTTGGCCCATTGAGTCTCTTTCTGCTAGGCCCTTTCCCTCACCGTATCCCCATAACCCCGCACGTTTACCCTGCTTGGGAAACTAAGCGGCAATTTAGCATTGCCAATTCACCTAAACTGCACACCTTTGGACTGAGGGAGGAAACCGGATTACTCAGAGGAAACGCATACAGACACAGGGAGAATGTGCAGACACCATACAAACAATCCCCCTAGATCAGAATCGAACTGGGCCTCTGGTACTATGAGGTTGCTGTGCCACCGTGCTACCAAAACCACCTTAATCTTCTGTATTTTGATCATTTATCTAGCCTATCTGTTCTCTCTGAGTGGATCTGCGACCACAGTAATGCCTGAGTAAATTCCTGAATGCTGTCCAGTATCTATCAATGGTGGTGATTGTCTGTGTGCAGTTTGCACATTCTTCCCCGTGACTGTGTGGGTTTCCTCTGGGTGCTCCAGTTTTATCCCACAGTCTAAAGACATGCAGTTAAGTGGATTGGCCATGTTAGTGTCCCAAGATGTGTAGTTTAGATGGATTAATAGGATAAATATATGGGGTTAAAGGGGTAGGATCTGGGTAGAGTGCTCAGAGAATCAGTGTAGACTCGGTTGGCCAAATGGCCTCCCTCTGCACTGTAGAGATTCTATGATTAATGGAGCTAAATTCACTTTCTAGACTGCATCCGCCTCCTAAATTCCCAAGCTACCTCTATCAAGATTGAGCAAACGCAATGTTAAGGGGCAAAGACCTACTAGAATAATATTCTGCACCTTTTTCTCTGCATTTTGTTCAAATTTCAAAGGCAAAGCAGACAAAATCATCCCTTAAAATTCAAATGAGTTCTCTTAATCTTGGATGGATCACTTGTTAGCTTCACTCATGGGCAGTTTTGCATATGCTGAGTGCTACTGCTGATAAGAATCCCAAGCTGAGTTCTGCTTTATCAGGAGAGACATGTGTTGAGCTGAACTGGTTTTCTGAGGAGGGAAGAAGAATGAGAGAAGTTAGCATTTATGTCAACAAATTGCTGTGAGGCAAAGATAATATTGCTACTTGCAGATTATTTGACTTAGACCATGTGCACTGATCAGCAGATAGATTTCTTAAACGTAACTGAAATGGTTAGAGATAAATAGTCACCAAAATACACAAAAGAACAATGCAGCACAGGAATCAGGCCCTTCTGCCCACCAAGCCTGTGCTGATTCCAATTTGGACCCACTACTTATTGCCTATACATGGTTTTTAATCCTCTGTTCGCCTTCCGTTCATGTGTCTATCAAGAAGTATGTCTTGAATGTTGCTAACGCACCTGCTTTCGTCACGTCCACTGTCAGTGCATTCTAGTCAGCCCCTACCCTCTGCGTGAAATATTTCCCCTGCACATCTTCCCTAAACTTTGCGTCTCTCACCTTGAACCTGTCCCCCCTTGTAGTTGACCTTTCCACCGTGGGAGACAGCCCCTGACTATCCACCCTGTCTATGTCTCTCATAGTTTGGTAAGCCTCTATCAGGTCTCCCTCATAGCCTCTATCTTTCCATTGAAAACAATCTGAGCTTATCCAACCTAAAACTTTTCAGACCAGGCAACATCCTTGTGCCTCCTTTGCGCCCCCTCCAAAACATCCACCTTTTTCTGGTCGTGTGGCTAACTAAGGCTGTGATTTTAACCTAAAAAAGAGGAGATAAAAATGTGAGATAAAATATAGAAAATGCTGGATAAACTCAACAGGTCTTCCAGCATCTGCAGAGAGAAACTGACTAACATGGAGGGAGGGGTTGTGTCCAGTTTTGCTCACCCCAATGCTGGAAAATCCCACACAGAGTCAATGAATCCATGTCCCATCTGCTTCGATTCCCCGTGGCAGGCGGGATGGTAAAATTCTGGTGAAGTGACATGAAATGTTAATTGTGTTTCTCACTCCACAGTGCTGCCGGACCTGCTGAGTGTATCCAGTATTTTCTGTTTTTATTTCAGGTTTCCAGCATCTGCAGTCTTTTGCTTGTTATTTCAGTGAATAAGTGTGTGACTGAATATGGGACTGAATGTTTGTAGAAAACATTTAATAGAGTTTAGAGGAGAGGGAGGGTGAGACAATGCATGCATTACCAATACGCATGTGAGGGGGGGATAAATAGTATTCTGCCAATCAAGGTCTGAGGAACAACATTCCCTTGAGATTAAAACATGAGAAAGGGTTTCATGTACTTAATGTTCTGTGAAAGGATTAAGCTTGATGGGCTGAATAACTTTCAGTGATAAGTTTAGTATTGACTTTTACCTTCAAGTGTTCTGCTGAATATCCTGACGTATTGGGTCTGAAATATTGCACCTTCAATGTTTCTGTCACTTTTATGATGTTTCTCTGCTCACAATGGTTCTTCCACAGATAATGGTGCAGGTCACATTTCATTTGTGCATTCTGCATTATCTATTCTGGTCCAGTAATGTACCCACAAAACTGTTGTGAAGGACACTAGTTGCTAAGATTATAAAACGCCTCTGGTAGTTTGTGACATTGAGTTGCTTTAGGTATCCAAAACATTCCTGAAGTCTGCAAATATCATTTTATGATACTTGATGTATTGGTATTATTCCACATGAAATAATTGTGTATGACTACCTATAAATTATTGATCACTTGACGAATATGTTTTCATTTTGGCACTGAAATGAAATGTACTGTAAAATATTTAATTTTGGCCCCAGAGAATAATCTGAAGCTCTGTAGAAATTTAAGATAACTTTGAAGATGACTTTTGCAGATATTCGGTGATAAAAAAATTGTTTGCCTTAATAACTGCAAAAAATTTCAATACTCTTTGGACTGATAATGCACTTCAGCGTGGAGCACTGAGAAAAAGGCTTTGCTGCTATCGAAGTCAGGAAATCATGTCACGTTGGTGGATTAAAGTATATTTCTCCTTTTGTAGGTTAACGGAAGGTGACTTGTGAAATGTAATGTTTAGCTATTTTCTGAATCAGTGAATCCAGGGTCCTGCGGTGAGGGTTTATGTCTGTGTTTTAGTGCCTTAGCAACTGCTGTTGGAGACGACAACCTCCAGTAACTGTTTCACATTCTGCTGCAGAGTAAGAAGGTGATTGGTGTGGGAAGGCGGGGGGGGGTTCAAGAAGCAGTTAACCCCCATTACACTTGTCCAGAGCAGCTCTAAGTAACCGTAACAAGGACGGTATTAGCAGAAATCTGCAAACAGAGTCTGACTCTCTCCGATGACACATTTTTGCAATAAATGAAGATGCCAAATAAAATGTAACAGGGAGGAGGAAAGGGAGTGGAAGAAAATACTAGAAGTGAACTAACTCTTTTCCTTGAATTTTGTGTATTTTAGCTCATAGAAATGTTGCTAGTTGACTGAGAAGTGTGCAAAATCCTGATTATCTGCACGACTTTCATGTCCATATATCCTGTTTTTACTTGCTTCTCCTCTTTAATCAAGTAAAACTATAATTTGTTCATCATCTTTAATCATCAGAATCAATTTAATCCTGAAGTTAATTTGTTCACCAGAGATTGTCAGCGGGTGATATTTGATCAAGGCACCAGGGGTCTCTCCTATTGGCTGGAGAGCCAGCAAGAAGCCTGTTTTAGGGCAAGCCCATGATGTTAAGTGCCACTCAGGAAGTTAAGTGACTTGCAAATCCCACTTGCCAGGGACTGCTGGTCAATCAGATGCCAAGAGCTCTATCGAGCAGCAGTGGCACTGGGAGATAGTGGCTGTTGCCAGTATGACTACCACCTGATGGATCTCAGGCGGTGGGGTGGGGGGTGGAGAGGGGGGGGGAATGGGCTGAGCTGAGGGGTAAGATGGAGGGACTTCATATCCTGGTGGGTGCTGTAGATTGCAGGAATAGTTGACTGCTAGGCCGGGAACTGCCATCAATGCCTTTCCCTCCCCCTCAGGGTTGCCAGTTTTCAGTGTCACATGCTGAGTGTCTTTGAATGAGGGATTCCCCACCCCTGAGAGCCTGATTGTAACCCAACATCAGTTACCATGTTGCCCTTAAAGTGAGCCCTGGGTACTATTGGGTTAATATGCACAGAGGCAAAATGAGGCTCTTAAGTGGGCATAAATTTGGCATTAATTGAATGGACCTTCCCCCCACACAGGACAGAGGGAGGATAGTAGTGCGGTCCCCAGCTGACATCTTCCCACCAGATTAAATGCTCCCTTGCCACTGGACCCTCATTGGTGGGGAGCATTACATTCTGCCCATGTTTCTGCAGCTGAGGAACCGCAAAAACAATTCTGGCTGACTTAGCATCTGCTCATTTTTTTTTCTCTTTCTTATTTACACCCATTCATTCCCTACCTCACGGGCAAAACTCCTATCCTCTGCTTCACACTAAACCCTCTTGGAATAATCTGAGACTGGTGCACAGAGAATCATGATGTAAATCTTTGGCCTATTGTATTACTATGCTGTGCCAGTCCACTACCACATTATTCAATGCTTACTTCGAGAAGTATGAATTCAGGCACTTCTGAGTGGACTCCAATAGATTTGAATGTCTGAGCCAATGAAGTGGATTGTTTGAGGTCTCCAAGTTACTGAAGCCTATCTTTTGGAGATAAATTAACATCAATAATTTTCTATTTAAAGGATTTTAAATTGGCTGGAGCTATGAAACGGGCAAGTTTCATTAACCTCAGTGTAAGCATCAAAGGATCTCTAGCAGAACCAATACATTTGCTGTGACGGCAATTAGTTAAATTTACTTAAGATGCAGGTTGTTGTGCCTACGGTGAAACAATCTGCAAACAGGCCGAGTGATCTTGACTGATTCCTTTCTGTGATTCATGTTTTGCAGGTACCACAGTCCCCGCTTTGCTGAACAGCAGCTCCAATCAACTGTATTTGCATTTTTACTCTGACATCAGTGTTTCTGCAGCTGGCTTCCACCTGGAATACAAAAGTAAGAATCATCAGCAGGTGCTAAAAGCTTAGGCAAAAAAAAGACAAACAAATCAAACTCCAGACCAAAATATTAGAAAATCCTAAACATAATAACACTTGATCGTGCTTGATTTGCCGAGAACAAAGAACAAAGAAAAGTGCAGCGTAGGAGCAGGCCCTTCAGCCCTCCAACCCTGTGCCCATCATGATGCCATAATTAAACTAAAACAAAAGCATTTTGCTCTTATTTAGAATGTATCCCTCTATTCCCTCGCTATTCATGTACCCATCTAGATGCCTCTTAAATATTATAATGTGCCTGCTTCCACCACATCCTCTGGCAGCGCTTTCCAGGCACCCAGCACGCTCTGTGTGAAAACTTTGTCCCTGCACATCTCCCATAAACTTCCCCCATCTCATCTTGTAAATGTGCTCTCTTGTAATTGACATTTTGACCCTGGGGGAAAAAGCCTCTAACTCTCCACCCTCTCTATGCCTCTCATAATGCTGTAGATCGCTATCAGGTTTTCCCTCAGCCTCCGTCTTTCTGTGAAAATAATCCTCGTTTATTCAACCTCTCGTCATCGGTTCTTTTCAGTCTTGATGGTGGGCTGCACCTATTGGGTACCCTGTGCTTTGGTAACTTGATGTTACCCTGTATTATTTGCTTGCTGTGGCTTTTTATTGTATATAGTGATTCTCCATTGTCAAAGCCTGGTTCGTAGACCAAGCACTGGATTTGATTCAAAACAAAATGTTGTGGATGCTGGAATCTGAAACAGAAAATATGGAAAATCTCAGCAGGTCTGACAGCATGTATGGAGAGAGAACAGAGCCAAGGTATTGTCTCTAGATGACTCTTCATCAGAGCAGATTTGGTAGTTTATGTGAACTTGCTGCTAGTTTCATCAAAGAGTTCCTGCTTTATCTTTTCTGAGTGGTCCAATGCCCTAAAACTTGAAACTGCCTTACTGCCATTGCGTTACAGTCAGATAAGTGCTCTGAAATGAAAAAGATTTTCTCCCATGCATTCACCCTGATAGCTTGTGCAAATTTCACCAACCAGCACCTTGATAAATGCTGGCTGTGACATTTGTTGCGTGCACAATATAAAATGAATGACACTGTTGACAACTGTGGCGGATTCTCATCCTCATTCACGAACGACGCAGCCACCCAGGATTTAAATGACCTTTAAATAAGCATTCAGGAATTACTGCTGTGCGTTGCACACATACTGCATCCTTAAACAAATGTATTCCTGGCGATGCGCTGCCATTCATGTTTTGAACAGGACAGATCTCAGGGTTGAGCTTCCCTCATTATTCAAGCTGCATGCATTGAATAAATTCTTCATTATTTTATTAAGTTATGAAATTAATGAGATAAAAATGGTTTTGGAAGTGGGGAAATTTTAAATGGCACAAGCTATTAGAACAAGTGGATTGACAATTGAAAAAAAATGAAGATTTGATGAATGTTGCCTTGGTTTCCTCACAAGTCATGGTTTACAATACAAATGAGTAAAGCTGGAGTCGAGGGGTCTGAACATATCAGGTGAAGTCTAACTCTGAATTTGATGTATAAATTTGGGAGGCCAGTTTCTCAAATTTGGACTACTAATTGGTATCACAAGTAGGCTAGGAGGAAACTGGACCAACGAGAGGAAACCCATGCAGACATGGAGAGAATGTGCAAACTCCACACAAACAGTGATCTTAACCAGGAATCAAACTTGGGTCCTTGGTGCTGTGAGGCAGCAATGCTAACCACTTGCCGACCCATTTGATATGCAATTGAATTTAATCAGATTCTTATCATTCAATCCAGTCTCTCAGTTACACATTCATGTATGCAGAGCACAAATGGAAAAGGTGACACAGTTCACTTTTCAAAATGGCATCATCAAATCTATTTACGAGGGGCTAGACAATGCATGTGGGGACATTAATACACCATTGTCACCACACCAGAATTATATTTGACTCCATTAAGTGTTAAGGAGTGAAAATTTCCTGTTCCTCGTGATTATTATGATTGGAAGTGTTTTTTCAAAATTAAATACTAACCAATCCTAAATTGGCAGTTTTAGTCAGAACAGATTACTGAGCTTTATGTTGCAAGATCAGCCAAATTGTGTGTGTGCAGCTAGTTGGCTACCTGACCAAGGATAGCACACAAAGTTAATAAAATCCATTTTAGTGTGGTGGCTTATTTAAATCATTGGCAAAAGTTCCTCCTACATTTCAGCTGATAGCTACAGTGCATTGGAATGGGCAAAATCCGATTCACAGCTCATTGTGCAGACCGAAAAGTTGGTTCGTGTCCATTGGGCTGGGGAGGGGGGAGCAAATACTGCTACAGCCTTTATAAAGCTTTGAGACAATTTGCCCGGATCGATGAACAAGAGTAAATGTGAGATAGAACTCAAAATAGGTGCACGAATAGGGGGTTAATGTGGTGCAATGCCCATTTTTCTATTGGATGGTTAACTGTGCGCCACAGTTGTGGGTGCAGAGTGGTACACAGTAACACTTCAGGAGAAAACGCTGGAAGCAGTGGTGATCACAGTTATAGAATCACAGAATCTACACTGCGAGAAGGAGGCCATTTGGCCCATCGAGCCTGCACCAACAACAATCCCATCCAGGTCGCATCTCCATAACCCATATATTTACCATCCTAACCCCCCTGACACTAAGGGGCAATTTATCATAACCAATCAACCTCACCCACACATCTTTGGACTGTGGGAAGAAACTGGGGCACCGGGAGGAAATTCACGCAGACACAGGGACAATGTGAAAACTTCACATAGTCACCAAGGGTGGAATTGAACCTTATTGATGAGCACGCTACTTATAAGTTCTGGGAACAGATGCAGGAGAGTACAAGACACTTTAAGGAATTTGTCACTGTAAGACCAACTGACAGGGTACCATTTGTTGGATGGATGGCCAAAGGCTGTGTGCTGCAAAGTGTTGCTTGTCCATCTGTTCCACATTTACAGCTTGCTGCTGCCAATTCCTCATATATTTACAGCCTTTCCATTGCATGGTGTGCTGAACCATATCTCAGTAAGGCACACGCTCAAGATGTGATGTACAGAATTGGAAAGCTTTGCGACCCTTGAGTGTTCCAAGAGCATCACAATCCCACAGTAACTAAATCTGGCTTTAGTCTGTGTGGATACTTAGTGAAACTCAAGTTTTGTCTGGCAGGTTGATCACGTACCGAACATATATAAAGCCTGTTAACTTCATGTATTTGAAAGCCCAGAGGCAATATTTTCCGCCCCAACATCCTTGATCTTAAGTAATGCCTGCTGTTGGCCACTTATGTGTCTGAGAGTCACTTAATTTGGTATAAAAGCAAAATACTGTGGATGCTGGAAATCAGAAATAAAAACAGAAAATGCTGGATAAACTCAGCAGGTCAGGTAGCATCTGTGGAGAGTGAGAAACAGATGGTATGGAGCACAATGGTTAGCACTGCTGTCTCACAGCTCCGGGACCCGGGTTCAATTCCGGCCTTGGGTAACTGTTGGAGTTTGCACGTTCTTCCCATGTCGCTGTGAGTTTCTTCCGGGTGCTCTCGTTTCCTCCCACGGTCCAAAGATGTGCAGGTTAGGTGGATTGGCCACGGTAACTACCTGGGGTTATGTGGATAGGGCGGGGAAGTGGGTTTGGATAAGGTTCTCTGTCAGAGAATTGGTGGAGACCTGATGGACTGAATGGTCTCCTCCTGCACTGTAAGGATTCCATGATTGAAAGAAACACAACTAATGTTTTGAGTGCATGTGGCTCTTCAGCAGAACATTATTTAGTGTGTCTTCTCCAAAGAAGACAAAGCGAAGCTATTGCTAGCTTCACAACTGCTACGTGAGATGCCTGGCACCTCAATTAAATGCTGCCCCTTATCTACACACTATTCTTACCACAGGGTTGGCATCTCAGAAATGGGCAGCCATGTGACTATTCCGGCTACTTTGAGGCTGAAGAGCAGTCCGACCTGTGAAAAGTTGCTCAAATTAACTTAAATTCAACACTTTCAGTTTAGCAATGCACTGGGAATCACTAAAAATTAATCAGCTGTCCACTATCACATCAAATAAGTTAGAGGCTGTATGTCCGAAGGAGGTATCAATTTATCAGAGCGCAAAACATTTTATGGATGCGAATGTTCCACGTGAACAGGACTGACTAGACAGTATGCACAAAATATCCATACCATTGAGGTCTCTTCCTGAACCTCTGTCAATCAACCTGCATTGTTTCACTGTAGCAATTCATGTCTAATTCAAATCTCAAGCTGTCTATTTTACTGCATTGCTCCATCCTCCTATATCTCAACATCGAATTTCCTTTCACTTTGCACTGAGGCTTCTTTCCCTGGCATTCCTCTTTCCACTGCATTGTCATGGGTAATAAGCTCTGTGCCCTTGCCTTTGATTCATTCCTCTTTACAGTTGTCTATTAAAGTTGAACCTAACAGTGTGCAATCTCAGTCCTGTGTTTAACTTTGGTTCAGAGCCCAAATCCATCATGATGTGTATATAAACTCAAAACCACTTAATTCCACAGTGACAATAACACCAACCTTCATTAAAGATTTATGCATTATTAATTTTACTTTCAGGCTTCTATCACTCCCTCCTAACCATCTTCCTGCCTAAAATTCAGCAGAACTCTGTATTCTGTATGTTGTTTTGCAGTCAGCCTTGCTTATTGATTAAACTAATCTTCAATCACCTCTGAGCAGATCAAGCCATATCCTTGTCTACACTTGGTATAACCCCAGGACTCAAATCATCTACCTTTGCAATTTTCTCCCATGCTACATCCGAGCAACCTGCATGAGTTATTAATTAGTTCAAGTAAATGATATGGTTGGGAACAGCTATAGACATGTGAATGACATTGACAAAAGACAGTTCTTAATAATCCACACTAAAGGAACCAGTAACTTTACAAACAAATTTTTAAAACAAATTTAAAAACTTGTCACCAATAGTTTAATTGAATTATAAATATTTAAATCCAAGTTTTAATTTTTATCATTCCTTATTCATGTGTGGGACATGGGCATTGCTAGCTGCCAGCATTTATTACCTATCCCTAGTTGCCCAAGGGCAGTTGAGAGTCAATCCCATAGCTGTGGCTTTGGAGTCACCAGTAGGCCAGATCAGGTAAGGACAGCAGATTTCCTTCCTTAAAGGAGATTAGTGAACTATATGATTTTTCTGACAATTGTCAGTGGTTTCACAGCCATCAGTAGATTTTTAATTCAATTTTTTTATTGAATTCAAATTTTATCATCTGCCGTGATGGGATTCAAACCCGGGTCCCCAGAAAATTAGCTGAGTTGCTGGATGAATAGTCTAACGACAACACCACTCGGCCATCACCTCTCCTTATGGCAAATTTAACCAAACTTGTGCACTGTATGTCAGAGGTTCGACAATATCCATCCCATTTAATCTGGTCTGTGAGCATCAAGCATCAGTCAGAAAAGTAAACTGAAATCTTTTCCTCCCTCACTAATAAACTTGTCTGCCAGGAGGGCACGGCTGTGCTTCATAGTCTGTATAGTACTTCTGATGTACACCCCAACTCCTGGGAACCCTGAAATTTGTTTGTATCCTGTAAAATTCTACTTTCAAAAGGAAAAATAAGTTGCAAATCAGCTTATGAGAAACAAACTGTATTTCTTTCCATTTCTGACTATCGGCTTATTGAAAAATAACATGTATTTGTTTCAAAGGTGATTTAGATTGATTAATTGTTAACTGTTTATATGAGCTTGAGTTGCAGAATCAGAGCTGATGAACTAGCTTTGTGACATTATGTTGATCTCTTGCTCCAAACGAATGTTGAATGTTTTATTGTCTTGCTTTCCCCTCTCCTTTGCTGCCACTGTAAGTGTTTTACGGAGGTGAATTTCATTTTATCTTCTATACTCTGAGGAGCAATGTGAATAAAACTCTCTGCCAAGCATCCGTAACATATGTTTTGATGCAGAGAGAGACAGCTGGCAGTATTTCTCGTGGGGGATGACATTGCTTTGCCTTCATCCATTCACTTGTGGGAAAGGGTCCCAAAATGACATCATAACTCCAATATTTACCCGTAAAACATCACTCACCGCACTGCAATTAATGTGAAGTTTCCCAGAAATTATACATACTTCCTGAATCCACGCATCTCAAAAATGATGGTGTTTTGATATTTGATTTCCCCAATAGTTGTGTTGCTGGAAGGGAGTTGAGAAAAACGAAAACAATTCAAAAGAATTTGGAAGAAATTCTGTCGTAGCACAAATGATAATCAAGTACAACTTTCCTGTAACATCTATAATCATGACAAATCTGAGTATGTTCACTCATCAAACCATTTCATCCTCACTGTTATAATTGACTTTTTAAATACCATAACATTCCTCAGTGTCTGTTGATTGTCCATGAATAGATGAAATGAAACAGATTGTCAAAACCTCTCGTACTAAAAAAAGCGGGAAATGCTGGAGAATCTCAGCAGGTCTGACAGCATCTGTGGAGAGAGAATAAAGGTAATGTTTCAAGTTAGATAACCCTTCGTCAGCTCTGATGAAGGGTCATCCCACTCGAAACGCTGTCTCTATTCTCTCTCCACAGATGCTGTCAAGCTTGCTGAGTTTATCCAGCATTTTTCTGTTTTTGTTTCAGATTCCAGCATCTGTAGTGTTTTGCCTTTGTCAAAGCCTCCCTCCTCATTGTGACATTATGTGCACTTCGACTATGCTGGTTACATAGAACGTGCTGAAGCTAATGGCCATGAAAAGAATTGAAGTCAGTATTGAGATTGGAGTACATCTGGATTGGAGTGCGGTGGGGAGATGGTCGTGAAGTGGGCTAATGCTTTGGGGACAGGGGTTCAAATCTGAACATGGCAGTTAGTGAAATTGCAGTTAATTTGTAACTTTCAGTTCAGAATCTGGAATTGAAAGCGAGTTTCAGTAATGGTGATCATGAAACGAACATTGATTGTCACAAGAAAATCATCCAATTCACTAACGTCTTTCGGGAGGGAAATTATTTTCTGCTCTGGACTATCTGAGATTTCCAGATCTACAGCATTGTTGTTGACACTACTGTGCTCTAATAGCTCAGTTGGCCTCTCAATTCAAGGGCATTAAAGATGGACAACAATATTGTCCATTTGCCAGCAACGGGCGAGGTTGAAGTGAGGAGCCCACTTTATACTAATTGTTAGGCCATCAAAATATTTTGGAAACTAGACCAACAAATATGACATGGAATCACAACACTAATTGGGACTAATGCTATAACCACTATGTTAGAAATTCATATTGTTGTCATTGTTAGACCAGATGGGTCCGTCAACAATTCTTCTCTTTCTCCATTTTGTAGCTGTGGGGCTGACCAGTTGTCCAGAGCCATTGGTTCCTGCTAATAGTGTGAAGACTGGTGAGCGGTATCTAATCAATGACGTTGTGTCCTTCCGATGTGAACCAGGTTACCAGTTGCAGGTAATTAATCCATGCAGTAACGCAGGGGTATGTGGGGAGGAGGGGTGGTTATGGGGTGGAGAGGGGTCTTTGTATATTCCTGTGAATAATAATGAACAAAGGTCGCTTATACCTGTTTCTTTTTACAGGGACACTCACACATTTCCTGCATGCCTGGGACAGTACGCCGATGGAACTATCCACCGCCATTATGCATTGGTATGGATCCATCAACATTTGCGCAATGGCATCTATTGTATGCATGCTTGCATTTCCTGTTTGCCCCTTTTTATAAAATTTAGTTGCTTTAGGAGTGCCAATTATCACCAGAAGTTTGAACTTAGTTTATTTAGTAGTATTTTTGTCTCTGAGTCTGTTGATTGTGGTTCAAGTCTCAATAGTGTCCTGATGGTAGAGTGGTTAGCACTGCTGCCTTCCAGCACCAGGGAGCCAAGTTCAATTTGGTGGGTGACTGTGCAATTTGCACATTCTTGCTGTGTCTGCATGGGTTTCCTCCAGGCACTTTAGTTTCTTCCCAAAGATGTGCAGGTTAGTTGAATTGGCATGGGAAATGTGTGGAGTTAGGAGGATGGGTGAGGGACAGGGCTTGGGGGAGGGCATTCTGTCAGAGAGTCAATGCTGGCTTAATGGGCTAAATGGCCTCTTTTGCACTGTAGGGATTCTGTGAATCTCCAATGCTTCAGTGTTATGCTGCCATCAAATTTGATGAGAAACAGCATTCAGAACTGAGATAAAAGAAAAATACTGCGGATTCTGGAATCTGAAACAGAAAATGCAGGAAAATATCAGCATCTGTGGGGACAGAATAGAGTCAACATTTTGAATCTAGATGGTACTTCATCAGGGATATGGGGAATAGGTAGGGAGGTTGATGTGAAACCAGGAGGAGATTAGCCATGATTTGTTTGAAAGGTGGAGCAGGCTTGAACGGCTGAATTGCTGACTTTGCTCCTAATTCCGATATCCGTCTGTTTATGCACCTCCTCATGTGGAGGACCATTGTGGATTAGGTGGGTCAACCTGGCTTTGTCCAGTAACCTTCAGATAAATTGGAAAATGCAGATCTGAGAATTGCGATACATTGTGCCGAGCTTTGCATGCAGTGGGTACCTGATGGGCTGAAGGATGTTGGACCCCACCATCATTGGCTTCAGAATTACATAACTTTCCTTTGAGTGACATTGAACAGTGCAACTTGCCTGAATATGCTCTGGAGTTACCTGGATGTGGGACTAGTGAGCAGTCACAGGCTGTGATTTTATATGTGGAAATCGGCCTGATGACATCTGGTTGTGGAATTGGCAGCCCTCCTGCTGTTTAAAAATGCTTCTTAATAGGCCTCTGACCTTGTAAAATGTCAATTACCCTGACTATTACACTGCCCATGCTGTAACACAGTTAGTGTGGCATGGCAGGTCATTCCTTCATCAAGCCTAGTGAGGGTGGCACAGTAACATAGTGGAGGGTGGCATGGTGGCACAATGATTAGCACTGCTACTTCACAGCACCAAGAACTCAAGTTCAATTCCTGACTTGGATCACTGGTGTGCAGTTTGCACATTCTCCCTGTGTCTACATGGGTTTCCTTCGGATGCTTCGGTTTTCTCTCTCAGTCTGAAAGAACGTGCTGGTTAGGTGCATTGACCCAGCTAAATTCTCCCTCAATATTCCCAAACAGATGCCAGCGTGTTATTACACTTGTGACACTAATAAATAAACTTGAACTTTAACTGATAAAGCAAGAAGGAAGGATGATATTTCCATTGGGGAGGTGTCCTGTATGCAATGGAGCCCACCCCCCTGCCCCCTGCCTTTTGTGCTTTACCCTCATTGGCCTCTCAAATCTGATTCCCCACCTCCGACTGATCCCTCATAAAGGTCCCTGATTTATCTCCACTCCAATTACAGGACTAACCTGCGTCTGAGATCTACACTGAGTTCTGGTGTTGCTGGGTGTGCTGCAGCTGCCAGCCAACAGCTCCAGAGAGTGGGACTTGCTTCCGCTGAGCTGCGGAAATCCCACGCTGAGTTTAAGGCTGATTGCAGCATAACAGAGCTGTGGGCCAGCCCTTTGCAAAGTTGGTCCATTCAACAAGGACTTTTACATCAGAAACGCAAGCAAGACATTGTCCACACACACACAGTCAGTTTCTGGCAATACTCATGGGTCAGACTTACATTCAGCCATGATGGAATTGGGAAGTGGAGACAGAAGTGTGTCGATGTCAAGGCAGCTGGATTAAATGGTCTGCATCGATTTGCTGAGACATCGGTCCACTTTGGATGTCAATGTAAAGTTCTTTCCTAACCCTCACCCCACCACCTCTCAACCCCTCCACCACCATCATCACTTCTCATTTCACCCTTATCCCCCCCCCACTCTTTCACCACATCTCACCCCCCCTTGCCCCTCCCACACATTGACTACTTCTCAATAGCCCTTACCCAGACGCTATCCATTTTACTCTCTACCATCTCATCACTCCTCACTCCCTTATCCAACACAACTCTCCCCCCACCCACTTACCCATACACCCTCACCGTCCTCAACCCCTTAGTCTCCCTTATCCATTTGTCTCCCATCTTATTTGTCTTTTCCTTACTGTCTTAAACCCTCCTCCTCAGCTCATGCGTTGCATTTTCGTCCCGTTTATCCTCCCTCATGCTCTCTTACCCCTTTCCATTTAGCCCTCTATTGCATTACAGCTCCCCTCCTTGCCTCCGCATCCTTCCTTGCCCCCTCCCACCGCCTCACCCCCACACACACTCACATCCACCCTCGCCCCCTCATCCCACATCTCTGCTCACTCCCCGCCCTCCCTTCACTCCTCCACACCTTCTCTCTCTCTCTCTCTCCCTCACCCCGCGCCCCAGTGTATGCATTTCAACAATGGTCCCAGCCTCCTCTAAGCAGCATCGTGTGGGATTCCATCTTGTCCCCTTTCCCACATTTCTAAAAGCAGCCAGAGATGAAAATTGGGACAGAACCTCCAGACCAGCATATCGGCTGCCATATTTTCTCCCATCTGACTCCTAATGGGCCTGAATTGGAATCACTAAGTCTGGCCCCAGCTCTCTGATTCTTAACTGAGGTTCACATTCCACCATGGAGATTCCTAAGGGAAGTGCTGGAATGCTGTTCGAATTCAGACTTTTTAATCCACCTTCACTGAGTGCAAGGAATGTTGTAAAATTCCATTTTGAATAAACTGCAATACAAAGGTGTACAATGAGAATGAACATGTATGCTCGAACAAAAGGAATGTTCCACATATAACTGAGTTATGATGTGGGGCTTTGCACCTTCCATTGCCCATACCACTAATTTATTCTCAAAAGTGACCTATATTTTATGCTTGCCCTCCTGTGTTCGTAAGTCATTATCACAGATACATTTATCCAGCATCTGTCCTTATAGCAGCCCGAACTGCCTAGCTCGTTGTGATAATTTGAAATTCAATATCAAAGCATTTGGCGCTTCTTAAATGGTGTCATAGAAAAGACTGAACATAATTCCAGTCAATTTTCATCTGGCTTATTGGCATTATTAGTACTTGGTATTCCTTAGATCCATTAATGATGCAGCATCATGTTCAAAAGAGGAAAAGGAGAAATATTTTAAAGGCATGGACAAAATTGAGTTTTTAAAATTAAAGCTATGAAATAGTAGAATACCTTGGCTTTCTAAGTACTCAATATAAGGAGTAGGGTGGAGGCAATGTACGTGTTTGAAAAACTTTTGGTTTCCAGCATTACTGTTTCACTGTGACTATTAGTGGTCTAACCTATTCCTAAACAAGGGCATGGTGCCCTCTTCCTGGCTGGTTCTAAGGATCTAAAGTAAAATGAGTTTGGACAATGTCAGTACAGAACATAAAGTCACCAAGAATTTTCTATTCATTGTCCATCTTACTCAGAAGACAAGAGTGGATAACACGAGAAATGTGATGTTGTCTTCCTTTTGAAGTTTGGGTTCAGCCATGTTGCTGAATTGGCGGCTTCACTTGTTTTATATCTAGCACTGCACTTGACCTGATACACAGGGTTCAAATGCAAAGAAAATGCTTTGGTGCAGACATCTCCCATCTCGTTAAGCACAATTCGCCCAAAAGGGCACCTGACCATGCATCAGGAATGGAAAGACACATCAGTTTTGTGACTTACTGTGCAAAAGGTGCAATTCAATTTGGGAATTAATGAATAAAATACTGCCATTTTGCCCTGAAGCAGCACAACGTATCCGAGTCGAGGTCAAACTGACAGTTTGATAAGTCAACTGCAGCCTGTCAACCTTAACAATGTGAAGAGAGCAAGAATTCCAGTGCATTAACCTCCCTCTGCCTCAACAATTCAGCTTCATGGTATAGATTTTCTTCTCAGCCCTGATGCTGCGTGTATGTTTTTAATATGAGCTCCCTTTGGAGCAAATCTACCAGCCAAAGGGGCAGGCTAGCTTTGGCCCCAGGGCAAAGCAATGCTGCTATTGATGTAAATAAAACAACTCATGGCACTTGCAAGTGTTTTGGGTGTGTTAATATATGGCTGGGCTGAACAAGGAATAATATTTACAGCTTTCTTTTTAAAGTGTGTTAATGGAAGGATTCCTTGTAATTTATTGTGGACTGAATCTTACCAGATTTACCAAACACGGTGACACAGTGGTTCGCACTGCTGTCTCACCTTGCCAGGGATCTGGGTTCAATTCCAGCCTTGGGTCTCTGCCAGTGTGGAGTTTGCACATTCTCCCCGTGTCTATGTGGGTTTCCTCTGGGTGCTTCTGTTTTCTCCCACAGTCCAAAGATGTGAGGGAGTTATTAGGTTGATTGGTCATGCTAAATTGCCCCTGAGTGTCAGGATGATTAGTAGGACAAATACATGGGGTTACAGGGGTAGGACCTGGGTGGGATTGTTTTTGGTGGATCTTGATGAACTGTCTGGCTTCTTTCAGCACTGTAGGGATTCTGTGATTATTTATATCCCCCCAAGCCTCCTCTCAAATAAAATTTCCAGGGAACCCACCAGAGGAACATCAGTTTCTCCATAATCATTTAAAGGCCAATTAGCCATTTATAGGCTACAAGTAGGTTTTCCACCTCTCGGGAACAGGAAACAAAGTCTGGCACCCAACCGGAGGCCAGAAGCTCTCCAGCTCTTTGGGACAGGTGCATTGTATCAGGATATGGGTTGGTGTTTCTGGGTCTCATCGATGCCCATCTCCCAGGCCCTGGTGAGTAGGTGAGGGTTGAGAGACCAATTCAGGCGGACAATCTGAGACTGCGTAAAACTGTGGGTGAGGGCACAGGGGGCCTCTTTAAGAAGGACCTCCCCCACCTTACCTGTCATCAGCTCTGACAGGAAATTCTGCTAAACTGACTGCTTGGCCTAGTCCTCTTCCATCACTTGGTAACTCTTCAAAACAACAGAATGAGGCCCTTCCCCTGGATCAAGGACTCAGAGTCCTATCCTGAGAGCTACCAGTGAATCAGAGACTGATAGTTTTTGGTGTTTGTCAGTGCCCAGTGTTGTGGCTGCCAGTGGCGCTGTATCAGAAAAATTCAGCTAAGCAAAGGATCCCAGGCCAACAGATGAGTGATGTTGGAATTGTGGGGGTTTGGGAATGGCCCACACCTGTCAATGCCGATTCCTCAATCAGGCACTGAGTGCAGGATAAGGCCTATAAATGGGCAAGAATTGGCTACTTAAGCTCCTTAACTCACAGCAGGTTAGAAAAGCTCAGTAAAGCTGTTCCCCAGCCTTCTTGCCCCAGACTTAACTTTGGAGGAGGCAGGAAAGGGCTACCCACTTACCACCCACTGCCCAAATAAGTTCCCTCCCTGCCACAAAACGTGCTCTTGAGGGCATTTAAATTTCCCACTATATTTCAAAATTCCACTACGAAAGTTTGCTTGCGGAATCCTTATCAACAAAGTAACCAAATATTAGATTGATATTTTCTTCCGTAAAATTAATTTTCAAGCTCTGTTGTCTTCCAGCATATCTTGAGTATATATTTTTTTGATTTCTCCTGTGATCCTGCTTTCTCCCCCCCCCCCACACACACACAATAAAACTAAGATTCTGAACTTTCTCAAAGAAAATTACAGACCTAAAACCGGGCGCTCATTCAATGGTTTTATTGAATTTTCTGAGGAGTGCAACAGTACTATTGCCAGGAAGATTGTATGTAATTTAAACAATATGTGAAATCACGTTTTCTTTAAATTCGCCAGTTGACTCATGTCATAATTTGTACCAAATGGTTTGCTTTGTATCAGCTGAAGGATTAACTCAGTTCAGCTGTCACATTTAGGTTAATGCGTTACCCAGTGTGTGTGACAACTGGGCTGGAATTTTACTTGTCAGCTGAACTATCCAGGGAGGAACCACTCACTCATACCACATTGATAGGAGGGCTGATGCCAGCTTGGCTTTCAAAATCATAAGATATAGGAGCAGAATTAGGCCAATCAACCCATCAAATCTGTTCTGCCATTCAATCGTGGCTGATATGTTTCTCAACTCCATTCTCCCACCTTTTCCCAGTAACCTTTGATATCCCCTTAATAACCAAAAATCTACCCATCTCCGTTTTAAACACACTCAGTGGCCTCCACAGCTTCTGTGGCAGTGAACTCCCGAGATTCATCACCTTCTGGCTGAAGAAATTCCTCCTTATCTCTGTTCTAAAGGGTCGTCCCTTGACTCTGAAGCGATGTCCTTGAATCCTAGTTTCTCCCACTAATAGAAACATCTTCCCTATGTCCCCTCTATCCAAGTCTTTCAGTATTCTGCCAATTTCAATCAGATTCCCCCCCCCATCTCATCTTTCTATGCAGCTCCTGATCGAGGGGACAATTCAAATACTTGGATCTCTTCATCCTCCTAATCCTTACAAGCTCTTCAAGCATCTCTTCCTACCAGCAGTGCTGCCCATAAGCATTTTAATATATTGTAATTTGTTTGAACTGCTTTTGCATTCCCATTTTCTGTTATTGATGGTGGGTTTTTACGTTGAACAGCGATGGATGGCCGAGTCTTGCGATCAAATCACGTCATTTACAAATGGTGACACCTGATAAATACAAACATTGTTTGGGGATGTGTGCCCAAGTACAAGCAGGATGAATGTTTTCCAAAGGGAAATGCTGAAAACACAGTCACTAATCCAGATGCCCATGGTGCTGTGCGCAAGGGATATATTTGTCTAAACAAAAAATGACAGATTGTAGCTAAGAGCAGCTTTGAGTTATTCTGAACAGCGCTTCTCGATCCAAAGACGTATTAGTATGGACATGCTTCAGCATTGGATTAAATGCACAGAGAGTTCGAAAAGCCATTACATGCCCAGTGGGTGCCTGACAGATAATTGTGTATCAGCCTCTCACCCAGCAAAGCTACCAGAATATGGAACAATAATTTTACATGCCTTTAAGTTTTTTTTTAAATGAAGAAGAGTGTATTAATTCATCTTTAAAATAGACGGAAATCTGTGCTGGATAATGGGCCTTAAATCTGTTTCGATCCTGAATTAAGGTTACTTGAATAAATTCACAATAAGCAATGGCTGTGCTGAACGACTTTTGCTAAATCAATTAAAATGATCCTTTTTAAGTGCTAATAAAATAGCTGTAGGACAAAACTGTTTAGTAGCACTTAGCAACTTCTATGAATAGTGTGAGGTTATCCACTTTGGAAGGAATAATAATAAAATAGACTATTATTTAAATGGTAAAAAAATTACAACATGCTACTGTGTAGAGGGACCTGGGGGTCCTTGTGCATGAATTGCAAAAAGTCAGTTTGCAGATGCAGCAGGTGATCAAGAAGGCAAATGGAATGTTGGCCTTTATCGTGAGGGGGTTGGAGTATAAAAGTAGGAAGGTCTTGCTGCAATTGTACAAGGTTCTGGTGAGGCCGCAATGAGAGTATTGCGTGCAATTTTCATTCCCTTATTTGTGAAAGGATATATTAGCCTTGGAGGGAATGCAGAGAAAGTTAACCAGATTGATACTGGAGATGAGGCGGGGTTAGCTTATGAGGAGAGATTCAGTAGATTGGGCCTGGACTCGTTGCAATTTAAAAGGTTGCGAGGGGATCTTATGGAGACATATAAGATAATGAAAGGGCGAGATAGGATAGAGGCAGAGAGATTATTTTTGCTTAGAAAGGAAACAAGAACTAAAGGGCACGGCCTTAAAATAAGAGGAAGTCAATTTAGAACAGAGCTGAGGAGGAACTTCTTCTCCCAGAGGGTAGTGAATCTTTGGAATTCTCTGCCCATTGAAGCAGTGGAGGCTACCTCGTTAAATGTGTTTAAGTCACAGATAGATAGATTTCTGATCAAGGGAATTAAGGGTTATTGAAGAGCAGGCAGGTAAGTGGAATTGAACCACTTTCAGATCAATCATGATCTTATTGAATGGCGGGGCAGGCTCGAAGAACTAGATGGCCTACTCCTGCTCTTATTTCTTATATTCTTAAAAGTTAAGGATTATGAGCTAGAACGAGTATACTGTAGAGGAGGGAAGAAGTCACATCTCAAACATTGCCTCTCATTGTTTACTTTAAAAGTAAGGTTTATTTTTTAGTGTCACAAGTAGATGTAGCTCATACTGTAATGAAGTTACTGTGAAAATGTGTGTCGTCGCCACACTCGGCTGCCTACCTGGTACACTGAGGGAGATTTTAACATGGCCAATGCACCTAAGCTGCACATGTGGAAAAACACCCAGGTCACTTAGGGTTATTAGAGTCACATCCAAGGAGAAAATCCTCTGTCGTTTTGACATGTTTTCTGTACATGAAGTGTAAACTCTTTAAAAAAAAAGCTGCACAATGGCTGTCAGATCCTGCAGCTTGCATTTCACATTTGCAATATTTTTTAGTTCAATGTTAAGATTGATATTCAACGAGCTTTACATTTACGTTTTTCAAAAATGTAACCAAAAATGGGGACAGTCTGCTAATCAATCAGTCTCAATAAACAGGTTGGGGATGACAGATCTGTAATTACTAACTCAGTGAGAAAAGCAATGTTGTTCACCATGACTCATGAGTGACTTTTTCATGAAGTTTCTGAAAAATTGAATGTTTTTTTAGTCCCTTTCATTGTACTTCTAATTGAACGCGAAGCTAATTATTTTTAGGGTATAAATTTATTGGTGCTTGATCTCTGGTGCCAAAGTTGTGATGTGGCTGTAAGATGAACAAATTGGAAAGTTCAAGCACATCCTTGAATCAGAGAATCCCTACAGTATAGAAGGAGACTATTCGGCCCATCAAGTTTGTAATGAATCTTGCCCGGGCTTATCCTGTAATCCACATATTTACCCCGCTAACCTATATATATCTTGAGACACAAAGGAGTAATTTAGCATGGCAAATCCACCAAACCTGCACATCTTTGGATTGTGGGAGGAAACCAGAGCACCCAGAGGAAGCTTACACAAAAATGGTGAGAATGTGCAAACTCCACTTGTGCAGTGACCCGAGGCCAGAATTGCACATGGTTCCCTGATACGGTGAGACATCAAGCCTGAATAATTTGATTGAGCAATTTGCCTGTTCCATTGCCCTCAATATAAGGGACAATACCTGGAGAAAGATGTTGCGCAGCAATGTTGGAGATTGGTTCAGTGGCAAGGAGGCCACCCATCAGGTAACATGTAACAGGGGGATATACCCCCTCCTGGTGTGGTTCCATCACTGCAATTTTGTACTTCCGTAAATTTTCCTTTGGTGATAGCAAAGAACGTGCGCAGAGTAGGGAACTTGATATATCTGCGATATTGAATTTAACTGTAAGGATCTAAAAGAGGCCCCTCATTAATAAATGCAATGGACCTAAAGCCAGTTTTAGGCAGCTATTGAATAATCTTGAACATTTTTTTTTAAATTCATTCATGGGACATGGGTGCTGCTGAGTGGCCAGTATTTATTGTCGATTCTAGTTGCCCAAGGGCAGTTGAGAGTCAACCACATTGCTGTGGCTCTGGAGTCACATGTAAGCCAGACTAGGTAAAGACAACAGATTTCCTTCCCTGAAGGATGTCAGTGAACCAGAATGATTTTTCTGACAATCGACAATGGTTTCATGGTTGTGAGTAGATTCATAACTCCAGATACTCTTTTGTTTATTGAATTTAATTTTCACCAGCTGCTGTGATGGTATTCAAAACCTGGGTCCCCAAAACATTAGCTGAATTTCTGGATTCATCGTCAAGCGATGATCCCAATAGGTCATCACATCCCCACATCACTCAATCCAAATTCAGGTATTCTTTCAATTTAGTATTTTGATGCCCAAATTTGGTCCTGGAGCCCATTTTAAATTGGTGAAAGTGGCATACAGATCCAGTTTTTGCCCCTCCTTTTCTCTTAACTGTGCATTAAACAAGCGTACCTCTCATTTTAATTCTTGATTTTTATAAATGTATGTTTTAATTTTCATTCAAGCACAATGTGGAGGGACTTCCACAGATACCAATGATGTGATTCTGAGCCCGGGTTTTCCAGGAAACTATCCCAGTTACATGGACTGCATTTGGAGGATTTCATTAGAGGTTGGATTTGGTAAGTGACGTGGTGAGACGAGTGGAAACGTGCTTTGAATTTGCAGCTATGGCTTGCTTTAAGTGAGCAGTGCTGGCTCTGGATAAAGTTATAAAAACAGGAAATGCTGGAAAATCTCAGTAGGTTTGACAGCATCTGTGGAGAGAGAATAGAGGAAATGCTTTGTGCCTAATTCTGATTCAAGACATTGGCTTTATTCTCTGCCCACAGACACTGTCAGACCTGCTGAGATTTTCCAGCACTTTCTGTTTTTGTTTCAGATTCCAGCATCCGCAGTATTTTGCTTTTATCTTGGATAAAGCGATTTTTTTTTATGAATTTCAACAAACATGAATCATCATGCCTGGTGGCATTTCAAGCTTCCATTTAGTAAGTGAGCCAAAGATTTTAAAAAGAAGACAATTTGCTTTGTTACCTTGATGCAGTCAGTACAAGAGTCGGCTTTCTTTTTTGAGTGATGGGTTCAAAGCAAACAAATTAAGCACAAAGTGTCTGTAGATGTAAGAGTTCGGCTGATCACAAAGCTAATTCATGAAATTGTCAACAAATCAATTGCTCAATAGTTCCCATGTCAACACAGGCACAAACGTGACTCACTCTTTATTGTGCAGGAATATATTTATATCATAATATCGTCACGTATGAGTTAGGTGAATTCAATGACTATTCAGTGAAGACAATGCGAAGGTTTGGACAGTAGGAATGTCGAAAACATTTAATGCTAGAGATATTTTACTGCACAAAGAATCCGTACCATAGAGAGAGACCTTTGCATTATTGATGGATTGTGATGGCTCGCTGGCCATAAATGTTCATAGATCAAGAGTCGCAATCAAATGCCTTACAGAAATACAGGGGTTCCCCAATCCTTGTAGGACCATGAGATTGTTGTGGAATAAGAATCATTCGGCTCCACATCCAGGAATTTGTAATTAGTTCCCCCCGGAGAGTTCATGGAAGTATTTTTGTATAAGTGTTTCCAGTCGCTTGTTCTTCTTAGAATGTCTCATTACCACAAGGATAGCTGTGTAAACATGGCAAATAACAATCCAGCCTGAGGCTGAATTGAAAGTGGCATTGATGGAGCTGCAAAGTCCATTGCATGTTTTGATATTTTATGGAGCTGACATTTATACTGACCCTTTATAATGCCACAATAGGTAGGTAGAGATGGTAGGCATTTTGTTGATTAAACTGGCTGTGAGCACTCGTCACTGCAACTTCACCTCAGGCTTCAAGAGTCACTGTTGATGTGCGGGCACATTTGTGATGGATCATACAATGCGTTCATGACTCTGCATGCCCAGTGATGCTCTGAGTTCAGTCAAAGATAGACTGTTATTTCTGGTGCGTGCTCACTCACATCAACACAAGCAACGATAGTACATGTATAAAGTCAGGTCAGCAGAAAACGTCACGCTCTAAAGTTTTAATGTAAATTCTAATGTGTTTTCTTGTTTTCTACTTATAGTAATGAAAAGTTGCACCAATTATACACAACAATTAAGCACTTTTCCATTAATATGAACATTTGAAATGGTATTCCTAATCTAATTTATATAAAAGGATTTTCTTATTTTTAGTGGTTTGGCCTGTGCAGAAATACCAACATACATTACAACAGCACGGTGGCAGAATGCTTCACAGCACCAGAGGGCCGGATTGACTGCCTGAGTGGAGTTTGCACATTCTCCCCGTGTCTGTGTGGATTTCCTCCCACAGTCCAGAGATGTGCAGGTTCAGTGGATTGGCCATGCTACATGGCTCCTCGGTGTCAGGGGGATTAGTGGGGTAAATGCGTGAAATTTCAGGGATAGGGCTAGGTGGGAATGTTGGTGGTGCAGGCTCGATAGGTCAAACAGCCTCCTTCTGCGATGAAGATTTCTGTGATTCTATGATATTTCACAAAATTTCCATCCGGCTATTTTCCAATTAGCCAGTTAGTGTCTGTCTGGATTGAATTCGTAGGATATCATATAACTTTTTTTCACTTCTAACCTCAATGGTTCTAGCAATTCAAGCTTAAAAACCCTATTTGCTGTCTCCATAGCCACCTCAAAGTGGTTATGCAATTCTGTCAATTAATCAGTGCTTGCCTTTGGATCTATTTTTTGACTTAGTAGCTAGGATGATATCAACATTCTGAGTTTCCAATCCTTAATTGTACGGGCATCTGCCGTACCTGGACTTATTATCTAATGTGAGATGCAAATCATTGATTTTCTCTGAATTAATCACCCCAAACACATTCACACATCATGCACAAATGATTATATCCCAAGATACTGAAAATTAATTCAGCTAAATGTTCCTAGCTGCGTTCTCTTCCTTTCCTTTGGAACCTTGTTAGCATTTTAAATGTGCCTTACATTAATCTGGATGCCACTATTTTGAGTGTGTATGCCTGCTAGATTGTGTAATGATGTAAATTCTGTTGCACAGAAATTTCTGTTAGATAAAGGAAACACGCATAAGAATAATGGAAATTCCAGATGGCACGATATTAAGTTTATTTATTAGTTATAAGTAGGCTTACATGTACACTGCAATGATGTTACTGTGAAAATCCCCTAGTTGCCACACCCTGGTGCCTGTTTTGGTACATTGAGGGAGAATTTAGCATGGCCAGTTCATCTAACCTGCATATCTTTGGACTGTGGGAGCACCCAGAGGAAACCCATGCAAACATGGGGAAAACGTGCAAACTTCACACAGACAGTGACCTAACCCGTGAGTTAAACCCAGTTCCCTGGCACTGTGAGGCTGCAGTGCTCACCATTATGTCACCCTGGTGTTCCTGAATAGAAATGACTATATTTTGAATGATTCTACGCTTCTATAGTTTTTGGAATTAGTGATCAAGAGATTTGAGGGGAAGGCAGGATAAAGATATTGACTTCGATGATCAACCATGATCAAAATGAATGGCGGAGAAGGCTGAAAGGGCAAAATGGCCATGCCTTTTCTATTTTCTATGCTTCTATGATTGGAAATTAATTTTAGTTAAGTGCCCCAATGAATTGGCCACAGTAGAGCAACAGGTTTCGGTTCTTCTCTTCACTGAAAGGGTAAATTTCTATTGTAATCTGAACTTACAAATTGATCTTCACTGTGAATGTCCTGGGATGGTGCGTGACATGTTAATAACATTTATAAGATTATTCCAACATATTAACCACTCCCTCTACAAACAGATCTCCTCTCTGTTCTCTTGTGCCAGTGATAGCATTTTACTTTTAAGATTGTCTGGCCAAGCCTCACTGTATCACTTGAACACAATAGTCAGGATGGAATATCAGTGCAATACAAAGGAAGTGCTTGACTGGCAGAGATGCCATTCTTGGATGGATGTAAGAGATCTCTAGGCACCGCTCAAAGAGAAACAGACTTCTCCTGGTCAATATTCATCATTCAACCAACATTGTTTGAAACACTGTTCAGCTGGGTGTTTCTCTTATGGTATTGGTGGAATGTTACAGTTCATGGTGACTATTGCATTCACTTGCAGAACAACAATGAATCCATTTAATACATAATTGATGGAATTGAATCTCCTTAGTTCCTCCAGAGAATAGGATGTCTTCTCTTAGACAAATGTAAGTGCACTCTGATTTGTGGAATGTCTATTAACAGAAGAGTTTTGATCAGAGGTGAATGGGATTAGAGGTTATGGGAGGAAAGCAGGATTAAGCAATTGAGTTGGAAGATCAGCTATGATTGTCGTGAAGGGGAGAGCAGGCTGAAAGGGCCAAATGGCCTCTTCCTGCTCCGATATTCAATGTAAAAAGCACACTGGTTCAGGTAACTGAATCCTATGACAAATTCAAATTTATGATATTGGTGGGAATTTTTCATCTGGATAGATGGACAATTTTACCTATGATAAAATGAACTAGCGTTTCCATCCCAGATATTTTCCAATCAGCAGATGAGCTCTCTGTCTGGATTGAATTGGTTGCAGAGCTACTTGAACTCCCTTGTATGTCCAGTGCTTGTAATGATAAACTGTTGTATAGTCTAAGTGGTGCAACATTTTTAAAAAATTTGTTCATGGGATGTTGGCATTGTTGGCTAGGCTGGCATTCATTGCCAATCCCTAATTGCCATTATGAAGGTGGTGGTGAGCTGCCTCTTGAACTGCTGCAATCCATGTGGCAAAGGTTACACCCACAGTGCTGATAGAAAAAGAGTTCCAATATTTTGATCCAGTGACAACAGTGAAATGGGGAGATATTTCCAAGTCAGGATGGCGCATGGCTTGGAGGGGAACTTGTAGGTGATTGTTTTCCATGTGTCTGCTGTCTGTGTCCTTCTATATGGTAGAGATTTTTGTTTGAAAAGTGAGGTCTTGGTGAGTTCTTGCAGTGCAGCTTGTAGATAATGCATTCTACTGCCACTATGCATAAGTGGTGGAGAGAGGAAACATTAGTGGATACTATCTGGGACAAAGCAGTCTTTCAAGCAGGCTGCTTTGTCCCAGATAGTATCGAGCTGCACTCATCCAGACAAGGGGAGCATTAATGCCATCACAATCCTGAATGTGCCTTGTAGATACTGGACAGGCTTTGGGGTATCAGGTGGTGAGTGACTGCCCTTACACCCACAGTGCTAATTCAGAGCATCTGATGTGCTCTTATTCTTTGTTCTTTGATAGCCAATCAGTTATCCAAAGTTCTTATCGATCTAAATGTGGTGCTTCCTTACTTGATCAGATAAACAGCAAATTCTCTGCTCATCAGATTTAGCTGTTTAACACTTGACACTGGTGGCACAGTGGTTAGCACTGCAACCCCATAGAACCAGGGACTTGGGTTTGATTCCTGGCTTGGATCATTGTCTGTGCGGATTCTGCATGTTATCCTCTTGTCTGCATGTGTTTCCTCTGGGTGCTCAGGTTTCCTCCAACAGTCCAAAAAATGTGCTGGCTAAGTACATTGACCATGCTAAATTCTCCCTCAGTGTACCCAAACAGGCACTGGAGTGTGGGGACTTGGGGATTTTCACAATAACCTCATTGCAGTGTTAATGCAGGCCTACTTTTGACACCCACAAAATAAACTTTAAAACTTAAATTAATAGAACAATAGCTGGGCAGTGATAAATAATGGGCTTAAATTGTTTTATTTTATAAAAACAGTAATAGTAAGCTGTTGTAAAATTTGGTTTCCTTGTTGGAGTTATTGATTTGGCTGCAGAGCTTCTTGTCCTGATTCCAGCTGGCTTTGACAACAGATTCTCATTTTAATTAAAATTCAGAGATAGAGCAATGTTCAGGTTATAATTCCTTACCCTGAAGAAAGAATGGCTGTTGAAGCTATGTGACACTTAACATCAAAACAAAAGTAAGAGCACTAAGGCTTTAAGATTTCCATGAGACCACACCAGCAAATGGTCAGATGAGAGTGAGGCAAAGTGAATTGCAAGGCAAAAGCATTAGTTTGCCTGCGGTGTTTTGGAATCAATGGATCTGAGGTACAGACTGTAATATTCAGGTACTTAGCACTTGAGGTTGAGAGATCTGTGGTAGGATTGGGAGGCAGCCACTTTTGTAACTAAAATCTTGTCTACTTAAAATTCTGTCTGACTTCAATTCAGTGAATTTAATGAACCGAGCTGGGGGTAGTAAAATTGTGCACGTCAATTTTGAAAAATCAGATTTTTCGAATCAAAAATGTGAAAATTAATTTCCCATGAAATTTAATCTTTTTGTTGCCACATTTGATGAAAGTGGAGAACTCTGAGAAGGGGATAGGCGAAAACAAAATGCCCATCCTTGAATTCTACTCAATCCAATTCAGATTTTTATTGTCCATTCAGAAATGCACCAGGGATACATTGCTTCCTCATTTAAAATCACACGTAAATGAATAACTAACAACTAAAAAAAATTACAAAGTTGCCAGAGTAACCAAAGCAGTCGCACATTTCACAATCATCTTCATGAATACAGTGATATTCACAGGAGAATAAATGATGAAAAATTTGAAGTAAACAAAAATAATAGCTTTTTTAAAAATTTGTGGCACATAGGTGTCGCTGGCTGACCAGCATTTGTTCCTCATCCCTAAATGCCCTTGAACTGACTGACTTGCTGAACCATTTCAGAGGACAGTTGAAAATCAACCACATTGCTGAGGCTCTGGAGTCACACATGTAGGCCAGACCAGGTAAGGATGGCAGATTTCCTTCCCTAAAGGACACTAGTGAACCAGACGGGTTTTTCTAATTATCGACAATGATTTCATGATGATCAGTCGATTCTTAATTCCGCCATCTGCAATGGCAGGATTCGAACCTGGGCACACAGAATGAGCTGAGTTTCTGGATTAATAGTCGAGTGATAAGGCCATCACCTCCCCACCATCTCAATCACAGCGTTAAACTTACAGCAGATCAGCATTTCAAACATACAGCAGCTCAATATTTTAAGCATGGAACAGATACACGTTTTAAACATGGGCTAGGTCCACACTGTCAAATATACACCAGCTCCACATCATTAGACATGCATTAGATTCATTGCATTTAACGTACAGCAAGCCCCCATTTTGAAGGTACAGCAGTTTTGCAACACTCAGTGCTGAAGTTCCAGATTCACCTAGCAGAGATATTCCTCTTCCATATATCTTCAGGAGGTAAGTGGCCAACACAGCCCACTCCCAGTCACACCAGTGCTATAACTCTGAACTCGCATCCAACTCACAATGCTGAATGTACAACAGGTCCACCTTGCGCTCATGTTGCACTGCTGTTCAGAAGCAAAGAACAGTCCCTAAAGGCAGTCTCCTGCATTATCACCCTTCAATTCCAAAGCATCCAACAAAAAGAGTTACAGCTCCTCCCATGATGTAGCTGAGATATGCTGACTCAGCAGAAAGTAACAGTTGTCCATCGTACACTGATAGGTGAATCTCCACCCTTGAGAGGATGTCTAAGGGATGGATAATTCGTAGACATAAGCGTGTGTCTCCAAGAAAGTTTTGATTGCAAATCTTTCCACAGAGTGTAAATGACAAATTTGGAACTCTCTTGCTGCCCCGCAAAAATAAAAACTTGATGCTACTACATTTAGTATATTCACACCATAGAAACCCTACAGTGCAGAAGGAGGCCATTCAGTCCATTGAGTCTGTACCAATACCATTCCTACCTTGGCCATAATCCCATATACTTACCCCGCTAATCCTTCTGAGGTATGCATCTAAGAGGCAATTCAGCATGCCCAATGCACTTATCCCACACATCTTTGGACTGAGAGAGAAAACCGGAACACGCAGAGGAAACCCACGCAGACACAGGGAGAATGCACAAACTCCACACAGTGATCCAAGCCAAGAATCGAACCCAGGTCGCTGGAGCTGTCAGGCAGCGGTGCTAATCACTGTGCCGAAAGACTCAAAAGGAAATAGGTAGATTTTGGTCAGACTCAAGGATTAAAGAGCAAAGGCAGGAACAGTATTCAGGTGTATACCAGCCTTGATCTAAATGAAAGATGGGGCATGCCCGTGGGGCTGAATGGCCAATTCCTGTTCCTTACACTACCTGGAACACAATGCTAATCCCCACCATCTCTCTATTCAACTGATGTCCAGACAAAGATCAAAATTTGCTCTCAGGCTACAGTAGTCTCTGGCTTCTCTCTTTCTCTGCCACACTTTGTTGTGAAACCTGCTTTTTCCTCTTGTCTATAAACCAGCTTAACAATGTATCATTTGATATTTTACAGGGTAAAATAAAACTCCACATATTCAAACATAAAAATTCAAATGTCATGTATCGACTCTGTAATGACAATTGCAGGAGCTGGTGTAGGAGCAGCTAGTAAAGAGAAGCAAGATGTTTTTAGCAGCAACAATGAAGCATTTAGGGAAGTGTATTTGATAAAGCTTCTTTTGTCGAGAAAAGGAATAGTGCCACACGTTGTGTTCATTGCATCTTCACAGGCGATGCAATGATGTGTTTTGATATAATTTATGTTATTCAGTCCTGTGTTTGTGAACAATGAGAGAAGGTTTACCAAACAGCCTTTCACAGAGATGGATGCCTCTTCAGCCTGCAGTAAGACACCTAATTTTCATCCAAGGGAGGTCCTTGGCAGCAATTCTTTTCCTGACTTATCACTGATTCTCAAAAGCTTGCTGAGTGATGTCAAGAATTATCTTTTTACAAAGCCACATTTAAAACGTTCTATTTGTTCAAATGTCCCCCCTGCTGTGTCCTAGTTATTGATCTGGTTCAACAGAATGAAACATCATTAGCCCTCCTTACAGGCAGTATGTTAAAAAATTATCTTTAAGATAAATCCTTCCAGCTTTCTCCCTTGTGCTTTTTCTGGGTAGAGTTCCAACTGAACTAACACCTTCATGATTATTATTGATGCATGTGCGTAGACATCTCCACGGTTTATTCTACTACAGAGTCCCATTTTGCAATGCCCTGACTATTTTAGGGGTTATGGGGTCAAGACAAAAAGAAAAAGAATGGGTTTGCACACGTCAACTCAAAATAACAACAGATTTATTGAATGATCTTTCATCTGTACAGAATAAAAAATGAAACTAAACCAGGAGCCTGTGAAACACCCCAATGACAACACCATGAAATCATGTGACCACCTTTTAAAGTAATCATGCAACCACTTAAATATATAACTTTTTTTTACCTAATAATTACACAGTCGGCCACTGAGATGAATATTTTAATTGGACGGACCAATTGTAGTTGTGGTTTTACTTTTTGCTCTGCTGAGAAATTCCCAGTTAAAAGAATGTCGTGAGGTTTGATTAAGCCGCAAATAAAGGGAATAATTACAAGGCGACAAACGTTTAAATTAGGAATAGGAGTAAGCCATTCAGATCTTCAAACCTGTTCTTCCTTTTAATGAATTCATGACTGATCTTATTGTGGCCCCACTCCATTTCCCTTTATATCCCCCAATCAAATCAAGAGATTCAGGTAGCATGAATTAAGGTAGCAAAGCCAAACTGTTTTACAAGCAGCATTTTAATATCATACCTTGACAGGTTATCAGGTAAAGTAGAATTTCATTTGCAGGCTTCCTTATCTTTTGATATGTTCACTTACTGTCCTAGTAGAAATGGCCTCTAAGGTCAATGTGCACTTGGTGAATCATTCATCGAGAAATAATCTGTAAGAGATCACTGCGATGTTCCATACTCTCTTTATATTGTGTGTTTCATATGTTGAGTAATATGAATTTGCTTTCTTTAGATCACTTCATAGTGGCACGTGATTAGCACTGCTGCCTCACAGTGCCAGGGACCTGGGTTCAAATCCTGGCTTGGGTCACTGTTTGAAGATTGTGCATTCTCCCTGTGTCTGTGTAGGTTTCCTTCAGGTTCCCCAGTTTCCTCCCACGGTCCAAAAGATGTGCTGGTTAGGTGAATTGGTCTTGCTAAATTCTCTCTCAGTGTACTCAAACAGGTACCGGGCTGTAGCAACTAGGGGTCTGCACAGTAACTTCATTGCAGCGTAATTGCAAGCCCATTTGTGACACTAATAAATAAATTTTTAAACCCCATGGATCTATTGTTCCCAGCTAAGAAATAGACTGAGACCTATCTGTAATTCATAGCAGAAAGAGGTATTTGGGTGAACTGTTGAGAATGCAAAAATCCACTGGGTGGATTTGAGTTCTGGTTACAGAATAATGAACCATTTCCGTGAATTTCATGTCGGATTCCTCTTCACGCGAAGAGCAAGTGAAGTTTTCGCTTTCCAGCTCTATAATCCAGTTTACTTTCAATCCAAACTCTTTGCAATAACTGTAAATATTTTCAGGGAATTCCAATCGGGGCCCTGTGCACCATGTTCTGAGTAGACCCATAGAAGGGAGTCATTTTCCAAGTTTGTGCTGTAGGCAGGGAGCCTAGCCCTCTCACAGCTTTCTCCTCTGCAAAAGTCTGGCATTTTTACCTTTGAGACAAAGGTGCTGGAACTTAAACGAAAAAGGAAAGGAACATCTGAAAGAAGGTCATCAACCTGAAATATTCAAGTGGGTTTTATTTTGACTCCCCCACTCCCACACATGCCTGGCCCAGCCTTCCCGAAACTTTACAGGAGTGGGGAGAGTTGTTGGGTGGCTCAATGTCCTTGGGCATAATAAGGCCCCTAAGAGGCCAATTAATGACACTCATCTTGGTCATTTTGCTTACGTTTTACCCACAGGAGGGCAAACCCACATCATGTGGGAAGCACAGCAGATTAGCTGACCCCACCCCATTGTCAACTTCCCTCTGGCTTTTTGAGCTGGCTCCTCACCCCCCATCTCACTGAGGTCCCCAATCCTGTATTTCCAGTCTTCCTCAGTATGCTGGAACTGTTGTTGCCATTTTTCTTGGCTAACAATGTTGCTAGCCATCCAATTGACCATGACACTCTCAAACAGGACAGGATAGGAGTGGAAGTCTTTCCTTAAAGCTGCCCTCAGCGGTAAGTTGCTACAAGGAAGTCATCAGGATTATGACTGGGCTCTCCCCTGACAATGCCCCCTAAAATTCAACCCCTTGATCTCTGATTTTCTCGCTTCAGATGCTGTCAGACCTGTTGCGTATTTCCAGCACTTTCTGTTTTCATTTCATGCTGTGGTTTGATTCTTTAAAATTACTGGTGCTGAAAACTTGCTAGTATACAAGCCAGCCAGGATCCTGAGAATGAGCCCTTTAGGCAGCAGAGGAATCATCATCTGAGATACAGCTGATGTGGGGCATCAAAATGTTGCTGCCCTGTAGGTGGGGTTGAAACTGATTATTGAGTCTCCCCTGTGTTTTACTTGATCTTGGAATTATTGATTGGGGGTGATGTGATGGCACAGTAGTTTGCATTGCTGCCTCACACTGCCAAGGACCCAGTTTTGACTCCCGGCTTGGCTCACTGCCTGTGCAGAGCCTGTATGTTCTCCCCATGTCTGCGTGGGTTTCCATCGGGTGCTTCGATCTCATCCCACAGTCTGGAAGACGGCCTGGTTACATGCATTGGCTGTGCTAAATTTTCCTCCAGTGTACCCAAACAGGCACCGGAGTGTGGCAGCTAGGGGATTTTCACAGTAATTTCATTGCAGTGAAAATGTAAGCTCACTTGTGATACTCTTAAATAAACTTAAACTTGCTGCTGGTACTGGGTGCAGGAAAGTAGAAAATGTTCACTCTGAGCCTTCCTGATTTAATGAATACAATTATCATCAAAAATATGTCAAACACAATGCATCTTTGTCTGCAGGGAGGGTATTTGAATAGTTATAATAGGACCTTATGAAGCTGTGGCAGAAACTGACAGTTTTTATTCTGTGTTATTTTTAGGTGCTTACATTGAATTTCTGAACTTTTCCACTGAACCTAACCACGATTTCATTGAAATTCGGAACGGGCCACATGACACCAGTTCGGTGATTGGCAGGTTCAGTGGGGCGGAACTTCCACCTCCTCTGATGTCAACCTCTCATGAGACAACCATATACTTTCACAGTGATCACTCAGAAAACAAGCCAGGCTTCAGACTTACATACCAAGGTAAGCAGTCGGAAGAAAATGTGAGGTGAGTACACTGTTGAAATACATCTGAGAATACAAGACCTGAGTTTGACTGGATGTACTTTTAAATTCCTAACCAATAATTGTGGCAATGGGGAGAGGGGTTGTGTGGATGCCAGCAATGATTTTTGGTGTAGGGGGTAGGGGGAGAACTTCCAATACCTCCATGGGGAGGAGGAGATTTGTTCTGATCAGGACATCATATAAAAATGGCGCATTGATCCCAATGGAGTTTGTCTTGCTGGCTCTGTGTTGGAAATTGGAGTACTCTGTGCTGCCTCACTGCTGTAGGGATCTGGATTCGATTTTAGCCTTGCGTGACTGTCTGTGTGGAGTTTGCGTGGTCTCTCCCCATGTCTGCGTGGGTTCCCTCCAGGTGCACCATTTTCCTCCCACAGTCCGAACATGTGGAGATTAGGTGGATTGGCCATGTGTCAGAGGATTAGCAGGTTAAATGTGCAGGGTTATGGGAATTGGGTCTGGGCGCCATTGTGGACGGTGCAGACTCGATGGGCTGAATGGCCTCCTTATGTATTAGAGGGATACTATGATTAGCCATGCTAAATTGCTCCTTAGTGTCCAAAGATTTGTAGGTTAAGTGGATTAAACATGGTAAATGCATGGGGTTACGGGAGTAGGGAGGGTCTGGTTGGGTTGCAGCACAGGGGTTTTATAGTTATAAAACTAAGAGGTTTGAAATCTGTCAGAACCTGCCACTTGGAGAAACTCTGGTAAGAATCACCCCCCACCCCCCGCCTCAGTGCCCCAGCTGGTACCATGAGACTCACAATTGGTCAGAAAAATGGCTACAACTACATGAAAAACACAGAGAACGGCTTTGGCCAGAACATTCCAGCAGGATTTTTGAATCATGCTGAAGGCAAAACCCCGGCACAAAGATGGGGGAGGCAAACAATGTGAAACACTGTTGACGATGGTGGAACTAGATCATCCATTGGCTGGTCAATGGCAGGCTCCTCTGCCATCAATAATCACACCATTGGGTAGCTGTTGGGGGAGGGTTGGGGTGGGGATATCCCACCCTTTATTGACTTTTAAAGCCACCAGTTTTTAACACCTAGTTGGAAAACAAAATTCCACTGCTCAATGACAGATTCCTCCATGAGTGTGAAGAGGCTGATTCAGGATGTGTAGACTTTATGGGATATGAAGTATCTGTTGTCATGGTCGTATCTTATCAGCCTGGGTTGTGGCTTGTTCTTTTTGCTGCTTTCATCTTTATCTTTTCATTTTGTTGTCATTAGATCTCAAAATGGAAAGTAATTGTTTGATAATTAACAATTGTAATTCAGTCAATGTGTTTGTAATGGTATAAAATATGAGACACATATATATTTGCTGTTTCAACTTGATTAAACTGGTACATCAGTTTATATGCACCTTACTACTTGAATTCCACAAGTATTTTAAATGCCAATATTTCCTGGTAAGTTGTGCATCCGGCAATTAATGACATATCCGCTGGAGGGGTAGTAATGATTGTGGCATGATTGCAGCAGTTTTATTGAGAGATCGCTTGTACTGGGTTCATGGGTAATCCTTCATCCACCTTCTATTTTATAACACTCACTACAAAATGTTTCTCATTCTTCAGACCCACTGCAAGTGAGATCTCAATTTTTCAATAATACACAGGATATCTGCAGTCATCAGGAGGGGAATGGTGGTATCACATTGAGGTGATAGGAAGCAAGATATCTCATTAACGTCAGTTAATTCAACTGAGCCAGGGACTTCATAATGTAACCTTCATAGTCAATCTTGGTGGGCACAGATAGGATAGCCAATGCACAATGTGAATGGAGAATAGCTGTCATATTTACTGTCACACACATGTTTTCGAACACAATTTTGTTTTGCTTGTGAGCTGAATTCCAATGTACGAGAGGCACTGCTGACTGATTTATGAACTTCGCTAGACAGGGAGTCTGGGGAAAGTATATATGTGCGTTTGGATTGTTTTTATTGTTATATAATAAACTATAGTACAAGCTTAAACCGCACAGGGACTGTTTTTATACCAGTTAAAATATCTGAGGGTTGACCTCAAATAACAACAATCTTAACTCTTTCCATGCTTGGTGGCTGCCTGGATTCTTCATTCAATAATGACAAAGGACTTTTTCAAAGCAGAAATAGATTAACTGGCAATCTTATAATGTTACAAATGTATTTATACAGTTTAGTCATAAAAAAAATCCTGAACCAGCAAGTCCATCATCAGATTTTGTTTCCCCTGAAAAAATGCAGGTAGGGCTGGAGGTTTCCTTGACAAAAAGCTTAAGGAGCTTGTCACCTGTGTACAACATGACCTGCCAATATTCTGGTGATATGAGGGAAAAATAAAGACAGGAAAAATAAGCTCGTGGCAAATAGCAATATGGTTAGCACTGCTGCCTCACAGCACCGGAGATCCTGGTTTGATTCCCAGCTGGCATCATTGTCTGTGCGGAGTCTGCACATTTTCCCCATGTCCATGTAGCTTTCCCCTGGATACTCCGGTTTCCTCCCACAGTCTGAAAGATGTGCTAGTTAGGTGCATTGGCCATGTTAAACTTGTCCTCAGTGTAACCGAACAGGCACCAGAGTGTGGCGACTCGGAGATTTTCACAATAACTCCATTGCATTATTAATATAAGCCTACTTGTTACACTAATAAATAAATTAAAAAAAAAACTTTCACTTTAATATTTGAGAGAAGGAATTTAGTTTTGTGCACACTTTGAGTCTCATAAGTTGTTCTTTAAATCACGACTAGACTTCTGTGTATCAAGATGGAAAGGAAGTCTTTAATAAAATAAAGCTGGTCAGCAGGCTCACTGGGTTACAATTCATTGCTCATTCACCGAGTGGTGGAGGATTCTGGAACCAGTGTTTCCTTAACATTGGCTCACTCACAAAACCCAGTGAACATAGACACTTTTTTTTCTTCCTTACACAAATGGAAACTGGTTCTCATATGTACTTAAGAATAATGCCCTCACTTTCAACTGCAGCATAGACTTCATTGAGACAGGATTACAACGTTAACATACCAGGTAATTGAATGCTGAAATGATCAGGGTACATTGTTGAACTATTCAGCTAAAATCTGGCCAAGAAAACGGAGTACTCTCTGTGACATATCAGTTTAGGATGGGATTGGGCTGCATTCTGGAACTATTCACAGTGTGGAAATTTACCAACATTCATCCTGTGGTCTTGAAGAAACACTTGAGGACCATTGGAGCTCATGGGACTCTGTAGCTAGCGCTGCTGCCTCACAGTGTCAGAGACCCAGGTTCAATGCTGGCCTCAGGTGACTGTGCAACTCCACACTGACATTCTCCCCGTGTCTGCATGGGCTCCTTTTCCCGGGTGGTCAGGTTTCCTCCCACAGCTCAAAAAGGGAGTTAAGTGGACTACCTGTGCAAAATTGCTCCTTAACATCAAGGGGATAAGCACATGTAAATACATGAGGTTGTGGGATTCGAGCCTGAGTGTAGTCGGCACAGAATCAATGGGCCAAATGGCTGCCTTCTGTGCTGCAGGGATTCTATGATTCAATAATTATATGATTGAATGATTCCTAACTTTAGTCAATGGCTTCAACAACAGAGCATTAATGAAAGAAAGCAAAAGTTATTGTTTGAATCATCCCCCAGCATAACTTTAAGCAGGTGTCAGAGTGTAGCTACTAGGGGATTTTCACAATAACTTCATTGAAGTGTCAATATAAGCCAATCTGTGATGCGAATAAAATAATTTAAACTTTAACTTTTTAACCTTAGTGTAAATAAAGGGAATAGTTCACTCTAATGCTAAAGACACCAGAATAAGAATCAGTGGGAGGAGGGGACCAAAAAATGATGAAAAGCTATCTTTGGTGCACACTGAAGGTAGAAAGAGATGCAAGGTGTGAGATTTTTTTTTCCCTCTTATCTTCCTGTCTGTGTGTGAGAGAGAGAGTTCAAAGAGAAAGAGGAATACCGAGTATGATGCTGCAGTCTAGGCTTATTAGAAAAAGCTTTCTTTTTCCCACAATTCAATTGGAATCGTAGAATCCCTACGGTGCAAAAGGAGGCCATTCAGCCCATCGAGTCTGCACCTGGGTGCTATCCCCATAACCCCATGTATTCACACTGGCTCGTCCTCCTGATATTGAGAGGAATTTTAACATGGCCAATCCACGTCACCCCACACGTATTGGGAATGTGGGAGGAAACCAGAACGATCGAAAGAAACCCACGCAGACATGGGGAAAAAATGTAAACTTCACACAGAGAGTGACTCGAGGCTGAAATTGAACCCAGGTCTCTGGCACTGTGAGGCAGCAGGTACTAACCACTATGCCACCAAAGAACCCCGATAAGCTAGTGAAGAATTTTATTTCTCTCCCAGCATCAGATAATTTTATGTTGTTTCCATCTTTGTGTGCTGCGATACAAAGCTGCAGATGCAGCTGGTGTTAATGTTGGATAGTGGCACATTTAGTGCAATACTGACTGTAATACTGGAAAGCAAAACCGTGCTTAATATATGCTTCAAGACAGTGAAGCTATTGAAGGTGATTACATGTTCTTGAATTCAGATGGTCTCCCTAAATGCCTCTGGCTATGTTCCCTTGTTTCTATCTTTGCATAACATCAATCATCAATCTTCAGTTATTTCCTGCAGACCTGCAGAAGGGAAAATTAGAAGAGTAAATTAATTTTTGAGGTGAAAAGCTCACCACACTGCCTCCCCTCTCATCCTCGAGATATACAGGGGAGAACACGGCAGTGACCCTTGGGAGAAGAGAGAGACAATCCTAGTGCCTTTTTGATGAGCTAGTCTGAGTATTTTTTTCTCATTAAAGAATCTTTCCTGATAGGAGTGGGTTCTGATGTATATATATATATTTATATAAATATGTAAAATCTTCCAGATTATGAGCTGTCTGAGCCAGGTATCATTTTTGCATTTTTTTGTTGTACATGCTCTAGTAAATTGGACAACTCATGATGGATGAATAGTATGCACACTTGCACTATTTACCCACAGGACTGCTCTTAGAACATAGAAGAGTACAGCACAGTCCAGGCCCTTCACCCCTCAGTGTTGTGCCGAGCTATGTTCAATCCCAAATCAAGCTAACCCACTCTCTGTCATTCTGGAGTGCTTCATGTGCCTATCCAATAACCTTTTGAAAGTTCCTAAAGTGTCCGACTCCACTATCAGAGCAGCCAGTTTATTCCACAGCCCAACCACTCTCTGAGTGAAGAACCTACCTCAGACATCCCTCCTATATCTCCCATCTTGAACTTTAAGTTATGCCCCCTAGTAACAGCTACATTCAACCAAGGAAATAGTCTCTGCATGACCACTCTGTCCCTCTCATCATCTTATAAACCTCTATTAAGTCGCCTCTCATCCGCCTCCACTCTAAAGTGAAAAGCCCCAGCTCCCTCAACCTTTCCTTATGACACCTACCTTCCAAATCAGGCAGCATCCTGGTAAATATGGGCAATATGGTCCTTTTGTGTTTATTTCAGTGTTCATTAAGATGCTCACCTTGTACTGTACTTTCCCATGCTATTTCCATATTCCATTATGCCATTTATCATAAAAATCTGTCACTCTTTTTCTTCAATGTTCTCAATGACGAAACATCCACAACTCTGATTCCATTCACAATTCCATGGATTCATCCTGAATAGTTGACCACTTATTCTGAGAGAGTGACCTGGATTTCAGGTTGGATTCATGCAGCCTGGACACATATCAGCCTTTTGAAATGCTCACCCAACCCAGTTACAAATTTGTCCTGGATGTTTGCCCTTTCAGTCAAGGTTCCTGATGCATTCTGCAAACCAAGGTGGAATGTGGGTGGAGAAACAGGCTGACTGGAACACCTTATCTGTTTTTTGGGGACATCGGCTCAGTTCCCAAATTGATTAACTTCTCTGCTCAACTGCACGTCCATTCCTGTATCACCCCACGTCCCTCAGATCTGTCATGCCAACACTTTGCTCCTTCACATTCCCATCTACCCCTTCCATGACCCCAATAAATCCACCATAGCTGCTCACCTAATATCCACAATATACAATCCTCAGCAGCTATGCAAAGCAATAAGTTTTTTTTTTTAATTCAGTTTAAAATTCATTTATTAGTGTCGAAAATAGGCTGGCATTAACAGTACAATGAAGTTACTGTGAAAATCCCTTAGTCGCACATTCTGGTGCCTGTTTGGGTGCACTCAGGGAGAATTTAGCATGGCCAATGTACCTTATCAGCACATTGTTTGGACTGTAGGAGGAAACCAGAGCACCTGGAGGAAACCTGCACAGGTGTAAGAGAACATGCCCACTCTGTATAGACCCAAGCTGGAATTGAATCCAGAGTCCCTGGCACCATGAGGCAATAGTACTAACAACTGTGCTATCATGCCATTCAGTTGTACAAAAGTTAGTGCATGTCTAATAAAACTCTGAGTCAAACACACAATTGATTGTGCAGAACAGAACTTCTACATTGAAAAGAGTTAACTCTTTAAGCACCATTAGTTATGTAAATAAACAGCCATGGGCTCTGAAACCACATCAAATGCAGAGCATATTGTGGCAACTTCGTAAAAGTGCCATTCATTCCTCTGAATAGTTGTTTCAAATTCCTGAGCTTCTGGAACTCAGCCAAGCATTCATAAGGACCACGAATATCAAAACATGAGCTTTCCAGCTCCAGAGGCTGGAATTGAAAGAGCAGATGGTGTATTCTGCATTTCAAAGCTTGCTCATCAATCAACAGAGGGGAGCAGGTGCTTGGATTTCTTTTTTGACCTTTCAAAAGCAGGGGATGCTTTTTTTTCAGTCAGAGTAGTACGTTCATTTAATCCTAAGTAACAAACATGATGAGGAGGGTTTTTCAGCAGAGTCTTCTACCTTTTTCAATGTAACGTAGAGTATTTTGCTCTTGTTTCAGTAGAACATGATTCATCCTTTGATCGCTTTTCCTTTATGCAATGTCAATGTAAGCCTCCTTGTGACATAAATAAATAAACTTAAAATTAATTAATAAGCTTAAACTTAATAATTAGGTGCATTGCTCATGCTAAATTCTCCCTTAGTGTACCAGAACAGGTGCCAGAGTGTTATGGCTTGAGGATTTTCACAGTAACTTAATTGTCATGTTAATGTAAACTTACTTGTGACAACAATAAATAACCTTTAAGCTTTAGTAATTAGTCCTGTGCTGTTGTACAATCCCAGATCTAAAATAATCTGTTTCCTAGTTGGATCTTTGGCATACTGACATTAAAAAAAACTACCTTGAATTCATTCCAATAACCTGTCCTCCACACTGTTATTGTAAACTTGATTTCCACAGTATAAGAAGATGAGAGAACCCGTGATGAATGTATTAGCCTTCAACATGTCTCTAATTTCCTAATTGTCTTCTGACTTAATGGGCTTACCTATTGATTTGTTTGTTGCAAAGTCAGTTTACATTGAAGAGTAGAAATGCAGCATCCTTCTGTTAATATATGTTGATGTATTTTGGGGCGGCACAGTAGCACAGAAGTTAGCACTGCTGCTTCACAGCTCCAGGAACCTGGGTTTGATTCCCGGCTTGGGTCAAGTGTTTGTGCGGAGTGTGCACGTTCTCCTCATGTCTGCATGGGTTCTCTCTGGGTACTCTGGTTTCCCCCCACAGTCCAAAGATGAGTGGGTTAGGTTGATTGGCCAAGCTAAAATTGCTCCTTAGTGTCCTGAGATGTGTGGGTTAGATGGATTAGTGGGTAAAATATATGTAGGGATGTGGGTGTGGGGTCTGGGTGGATTTGTGGTTGGTATAGATTCAATGGGCTGAATGGCCTCTTTCTTTACTGTAGGGTTGCTATGATTTCTATGATTTTGGGTAACTGTGTGAACAGTAGAATTTTTCTTATGCATGTTTGGATAAAAAGTGACTGAAAATAGAGAGGCCGAATCTTGTGGAGGTCTCAGCTGCCAGCTGAAGAGCCAGCAAGAACCATGTGGTGCCTCTCTTGTGAAGACCTGTTACATCTTGTACTACTTAGGCACGTGACAGGCCAGTGGCAAGCCTTCACCTTAGAATAGACTACCTCACAGCACCAGGATTCTGATTCAGTTCCCGGTTTGGGTCACTGTTTGTGCGGAGTTTGCATATTCTCCCCATGTGAGTTTGATTCTCCAGCATCCTCCCACAGTATGAAAAATGCACTGGTTAGGCGCACTGGCCGTGCTAAATTCTCCCTCAGTGAACCTGAGCAAGTGCCAGAGTGTGGTGACAAAGGGATTTTCACAGTAACTTCATTGCAGTGTTAATCCCTTTAGCTACACATTTAAAATAACAACCTTTGAAGTTCTGCTGTTTAATCTATTATCCATTTTTGCACCCATGTTGTTTGTACCAATGTATATTTTGACCAATGGCTGTTCCCGCCCCCCCTATAGAATGTCCTGTAAGCAACTCTCATTCATCTTTGACCCTGGCACCAGGGAGGCAACATACCATTCAAGAGCCTCGACTGGGGCCATAAAAACATTGTCAGTTCTCCTTTATAGTGAGTCCTTCATTCAAATGTACGTATAGCCACAGAGCCTGATTGAGAGACTCAGCAAGGAGAAGAATGCTAAAAGGCACTGGTCTTACTGGAAGGCAATCCCCTGCTCTGGCTGCCAATTCCCCTCCCAATGCCTCTCCCCATGATACTCCTGACTTCTACAGGGATCCAGCAATGATTCTTGACCATGTCGCTTTCTTGTCAGTGACACTACTGTTCAATAAAGCAGACAGCATCTGACTCCCCAGGCCCTCTTGAGTGGCTCCCAATTTAAGTTTTTTTTCAAATTTATTCATTAATGCCACAAATAGGGTTTATATTAAAACTGCAATGAAGTTATTGTGAAAATCCTCCAGTCATCACACTCTGTCACCTGTTCGGGTACACTGAGGGAGAATTTAGCATAACCAACACCTCTTTCGGACGGAGAGAGGAAACTGGAGACCCGGAGGAAAACCATGCAGACATGGGGAGGATGTGCTGTCTCCATAAAGTCACTGACCCAAGCTGGGAATCGAACCCGGGCCCCTGGTGCTGTGAGGCCAGTGTGCAACTGTGCCATTCCAAGGGAAAGGCCTACCGCTGGCCTGCCAGGTGCCCCAGGATTACAAGATGTAACCGGCCTTCTCAAAAGAAACAACAGGTGGCTCTTGCTGGCTCTTTGGTTGGCAGCTAAGACCTCCAATACCTCCACAAGATTCCGCCCTTTCCACTTCGGTTACTTGCTTATCTGAGCATACATGAGGAAAATTGCTACTGTTCATACACTTTCCCAAAACGCATCAATACATATTAACTAAAGAACATTTCTGTTCTTCAATGTCAATTGACTTTGCAATAAACATGTTAATAGGTAAACTCGTTATGTCAGCAGATATATCAGGAAATTAGAGACACACATCAATGGCTTTAGATTTTTGGATCACTGGGGCAGTTTTTGGGAGAGGTGGGACCCATACAAGCTTGATGGGTTGCACCTGAATTGGAATGGGCCCAGTTCATTGCTGGGAGGTTTGTTTGGCAGGGAAATGGGACACACAGTAGACATATAGTTAGGAGCAACATGCAGTCAGATATAAAAGGAAAATTAGGTCAGTCCTGCAAGCAGAGAAGACATGAGCATCATAAGGGAGGATTGGAAGGCTATAAGTTGCATCTACTTTAATGCTGGGAGACTGATAAGACAGATGAACTTAGAGCATTAATCAGCATGTGGAAATTTGATATTGTTGCCACTATTGAACCCTGATTGAAAGAAGGGCAGGACTAACAACTCAACATTTCAGGGTATGGAAGTTTTCAGGCATAATAGCGAGACGTAAGAGAAGAGGGGACATTGTATTACATAGAACAAAGAATATAGAACACTACAGCACAAACAAGCCCTTCGGCCCACAAGTCGCACCGATCATACCCATGTCTACTAGGCCATAGAACTATCTGTAACTCCCAATCCCATTTAATCCCATGTACTCTTCCAGAAGTCTTTTAAAAGACCCCAGCGAGTTCACCTCCACCACCACCGACAGCAGTTGATTCCATTCACTCACCCCCTCTGAGTGAAAAATTTACCCCTAACATTTCCTCTGTACTTGCCCCCCAACATTAAACTTGTGTCTTCTCGAAGCAACCATTTCAGCCCTGGGAAATAGCCTCCGAGAATCCGCCCTATCTATTCCTCTCAACATTTTATAAACCTCTATCAGGTCGCCTCTCAACCTTTGTCTCTCCAGGGAGAAGAGACCTGGCTCCCTCAACTTATCATCGCAGGGCATGCCAATCCAGGCAACATCCTTGTAAATCTCCTCTGCACCCTCTCAATAGCTTCTACATCCTTCCTGTAGTGAGGTGACCAGAACTGCACTGAGTACTCCAAGTGGGGTCTGACAAGGGTCTTACAAAGTTGCAGCATTACCTCCCGACTCGTAAACTCGATCCTCGGTTAATGAAAGCCTATACACCATATGCCTTCTTGACCACATCCTCCAGCTGTGAGGCCGATTCAAGAATCCTATGGACCCGGATCCCAAGATCTTTCTGCTCCTCAACACTGCTAAGACTCCTACCTTTGATTTTGCACTCCTTCATCCCAATGTTCCTGTCACTACACGTTTTTCTGCGTTGAAGTCCATCTGCCACTTCTCCGCCCATTCTTGCATCCTGTCTATGTCTTGCTGCAACTTCTGACATCCCTCCAGACTATCCACAACACTAACCAACCTTCGTATCATCGACGAACTTACTAACCCACCCTTCCATTTTCTCATCCAGGTCATTTATGAAAATAACAAACAGCAAGGGTCGTAGAATTTGATAAAATAGACCATCTCTGCAGAAATGAGGGAGCGTGTCTTAAAAGGCTCTTCAAATGCAACCAAAATGGCGCAGCTGAGAAAAGGGGTGATCACTTTCTGGAATTACATTAAAGACCACTCAACATTCAGGGAAGATAATGGAATAGACATACAGGCTAATCACAGAGAGGCATGAGAGGAATAGGGTTCTAGAACTTGGAGATTTCAACTTTGCCAATATTAATTGGAGTCAGTTCAGTGTAACAGGATTAACCTTGGGTGAAAATTTTAAAGTGCACTTTTTGTGCCAGAACGTAGATTTTCCTCCTCAGGAAGGGGCAATGTTAGACTTCACCCTCGGGAATGAAGCTGGACAACTGGGGCTAGTGTCAGTGGATGAGCATTTTTGAGATAATGATCATAACTCTAAGATTCAGAGTCATTGTGGTAAGGGATGAGGATATTCCAGTCATCGAGTGTCTGAATATGAGGAAGGCCAATTTCTATTTCATTAGACAAAATCTGACAAACGTGGAATGGGAACAGCTACTTGCAGGAAAATAGAAAGTGGGACTTTCAGAGTTAACGTGTTCCTCGAAGACTGAAGGAGAGCAAGCTCAAGGAACCCTGGATGTCAAAGGACGTTGAGGATTTGATAAAGGAAAAAAGAAAGCATATGGTGGACGTAGAATATTAAAAACAGAGGGGGACCTTCAGGATTATCGAGAGTGTAGCAGAGCTAGAAGATAGAAATTAGGAGGACAAAGGGAGCCATGAAATATCGTTGGCAGATAAAAGTAAGGAAAGCCCCAAGGCATTTTATAATTATATTAAGAACAAGAGGGTGATTGGGAAAAGAATGACGCCGATGAGAGACCATAGGGGTAATCTGTACATGGAACTAGAAGACATGGGTGAGGACTTAAATGAACGTTTCTGATCTCTATTCATTAAGGAGAAGACATTATTGCTGGAGATTTCATTTGGGGCGATAAAGTTCCAGAGTACGTTAAGTTTAATAAGGAACAGGTATTAGATGTTTCAGTGGGCATGAAGGTGCATAAATCCCCAAGCTTGATGAGATGCAATGGAAGGTTTGAGAAGGAATTGCAGGAGTCCTGATGGGGGTATTTAAGTATTCGCTGGCCACAGTTGAAGTGCCAGGTAATGGAGGATAGCTAATGTCATACCTTTATTCAAGAAGAGGAGCAGGGAGCCAACTAATCAGAGGCCAATTGTTCTGATGTCAGCAGTAAGGATATCATTGGGAAAAATTCTAAGGGACAGAATTAAGCAACACTTCGAAAGGCAGGAGTCGATCACTGATAGCATGGATTTGTTGGTGGGCTATCTTGTCTAACTAATGTAATTCAATTCTTTGAAATTGAAAGGGTATTGATGAGGGTAGTGCAATTGATATGGTTTATATGGACTTCAGTAAGGGCTTTGACAAAGTCCTATACGGAGGGCTTGTTCAAAACCTTAGAGCTCATGGGATCCAAGGAAAATTGGATCCAGAATTAGCTTGTTAATAGGAGGTGAAGGGTACTGATGCAGGCTTGCTTTTGTGATAAGAAGCCTGTGATCAACGGTGTACCACAGGGATCAGTGCTAGAACCCTTGCCATTTGTTATTTACATTAACGATTTGGATGTGAATGTAGAAGGTATAATTAGTAAGTTTGCAGATCACGCAAGAATTTGTGGTGGTGTTGACAGTGAGAAGGATAGTCCGAGGCTGCAGTCTGATATTCATCAGCTAATAAGTTGAGTAGAGCCATGGCAAATGGAATTTAATCCTGATAATGATAAGGTCATGTGTTTTGGAAGGTCGAACAAGAGCAGGATACACACAATGAATAAGGTTAAGATTTACACCAGTCCTTGGTGGGAATTGAGGAACAAAGGAACCTTGGTGCACAAACTTATAGATCCCTAAAGTGTCAGCACAGGTAGGTAGTGTGGTGCAGAAGGAATACGGAATGCTAGCTATTATTAGCCAGGGCACAGAATACAGGAGCGAGGAAGTCTTTGTACAACTTTACAAAACATTGATCAAGCCACAAATGGAGTATTGTGTGCAGTTCTGGTTGCTACACTCTTGAAAGGATGTGATTACACTGGAGAGAGCGCAGAGGAAATTCGTCAGGATGCTGCCTGGGTTGGAAATTTTCAGCTATAAGGAAAGACTGGGTTTGGAATAAAGGAGGCTGAGGGAGATCAGGTAAAGGCATACAAAATTATGAGAGGCAGAGGTAGGATTGATCATAAGAATCTTTTTTCTCATGGAAGACATGTTTGTGATCAGAGAGCACAGGTTTAGAGTGAGGAATTATTGGTTAAGAGAGGATTTGAGGAAACTTTTTTTTCACTCAGAGGGTGAAGGAAATATGGAATGCACTGCCTGAGAGGGTGGTGGAGGCAGATATTTCCATAAGCACTTAGATGAGCACATAAATCGCCAAGTGCTGGTACATTGCAGGGATTAGTATAGATTGGTATTTGATGCTCGGCACAGACATGGTGGGCCAAAGAGCCTGTTTCTGTGCTGTATGACTCTATGGGCAGAACTGTACCGCCTTGTTTGCCCCGAAACTGTAAAACCCTGCCAGCGGTTAACATACCTTTACATAGTCTGTGTCTTACCCCTTACGATTCTCGTGGCGGGTGGGATGGGAAAATTCAACCAATGACTCCAACATGGCGGAGTCCCCACATGCCATCTCCTGTCTGATCAAATGTTCCCTAAAACTAAATCCGCTGTGGTGAAGAGAACAAGAATCTACCCACAGTGTTATGCTATGAATGACACAAGTTAAGGTTTTCTTTCATTCCTTCATGGGACATGGACATGGCTGGCTGGCCAGCATTTATTGATCATCCCTCGTTGCCCTTGTTCAGAGTCGACCACGTTGCTATGGCTCTGGAGTCACATGTGGATCAGACCAGATAAAGACAACAGATTTTCTTCCCTAAAGGACTTCAGTGAACCAGATGGGTTTTTCTGACAATCGACAATGGTTTCATGGTCATCAGTAGATTCTGAACTCCAGAATGTTTTTTTATTGAATTCAAATTCCACCATCTGCCATGGTGGGATTTGAACCTGAGTCCCCAGAACATTAGCTGAGTTTCTGGATAATAATCTGGCAGTAATACCACTCAGCCATCACCTTCCCAAAGTAATTCAAAAACAGTTATTCGTGTGTTTCCTTTCATTACTTGTAATTTAATAATTGGTTTGTGGTTTGGAAATGGTATTCTTATATGAAAATGAATGCTTCTATGTACTTTTGAAGATTGATCAAGCCTATTTATTTGCTCTTAATGAATTTCAATAACTTTGCTCCATAATACTCAACTGTTAGACAATTTGCAAAATATCTCTGAATAATAGAAACTTAACAGAAACGCACAAAGTTCACTATCTTTCTTGCAGCATACGAGTTGCATGAATGTCCGGATCCCTTACCGTTTGCCAATGGCATCGTCACAGAATCTGGTTACAATGTCGGGCAATCAATTTCCTTTGAGTGCTTGCCAGGCTATCAGCTTGTTGGTCACCCTGTTCTAATCTGTCAGCATGGAGTTGACAGAAACTGGGATCACCCTATACCAAGATGTGAAGGTTTGTCTTATCCCTTTTATTGTGATCAGTGACCATTTATAAAATGCTTTAAACATTTGAACAGTAAAACTCATGGTGAAGAGATGCAACATCAATTGACATGTTCTGTGTCAATACCAGGAGTTTTGATAATTGATAACTTCAATTTTGATTAAATAGTAAATGCAATGTATTTCATTAAAAAAGTGCACTATATACGATTAGTCCCTTGGTAGTACAGTATTACTGAAAAAAAAGACATGTCAAAGCTTTTCACCTTGCACTGATCAGGATTTCACAAAAACACTGTATAAAGGGAAAATAACAATTTATATTGCATGAGAAGTCATGATTAAATGAGATGAGCTGATTAAAAAAGATATTGCTATGGTTGAAGTAAGTGCAATGTGTGCATGTGTTCTTTCTGTCAGTGTGTTAATATATGCAGATAGAGGGATATATTAGGACTGTTTAACTACGGCTTTTTTCCACAGGTAATTCGGTCCATAATTTGAGCACGCATTTGGCAGGTGGTGCAGGTACAGCTCTTGGATGTTGATTCATGGGTTGCCTGGTACCTCATGTCGTATATGAGTGCTTTATGTGGACCACCTGAAGGGCACCATGACAGCTCAGAGACTATCGATGTGGCTGTGCAGACACTTGGAATTGGGCCGGTGTCTGCGGGAGTTTGCGCGTTCTCCCCGTGGTTGCGTGGGTTTTCTCCGGGCACTCCGGTTTCCTCCCACAACCCAAAAATTCGCTCTTAGGCTGATTGGGTAACAAATTGTCCCTATGGTGAAAATTTTCCAAATTAGGATTAATATATATATTATTATATAGGACTATTAAAATAGGATAATGATTTGGTATTACGGTGGCGCGGGCTCGTTGGGCCGAAGGGCCTGTTTCCCGTGCTGTGTTGCTTAAAAAAAAAAAAAAATATGTAACTTCAGTACATACAAATTTGCCATGCTGATAATCTTGGACTGGTTTTAATAACGTTTAACACATTGAATGTTATTTTACAGAATCACATCTAATGTTGGACACTGTTTTGAGTTTTGTAAGCATGGGCTGGTTGGGTATGGTCTGTATCTTGCCCATTACGCACAGTGGCTGTTTGATATGATCTGCCAGTCTTTGGGATGTATGGCCTATGTCCCTAATATCACACTGGCACTGAAATTAAGATTGTCATTCGGGCTCGAAGTACGGTGCATTTGCTCATACTGAAAACAACATACATCGCTCTATATTTCTACATATGTAGTTTTCTTTTTTGCAGACAGAAAGAACATGTATACACATTATACCTGTTTCTGCCATGCAAAATAAATGACAGCCATTTGCTGATGAATTCCTCAGTGCAATGCCTTGACCAAGCTATCTTACTTCAATGTCATACAATGCTTGGCAGTTTTTTGTCAGTCACCATCAACTGGTGCAGTTTTCAACTGTCTCTGTCAACCATTGTCCCCTTGCCAGCCAATCAACATTTTCCTCTCATATGCAGGGTACCCTAATGAGCACAAAGTGAATAGCTTCAACTTGTCTCTTTCTTTTGGTACTATATCAGACTATTCGATGTATAACTGTGTGTGCTTAGCACCACAAAATCCATATTCAAGACACATTTTGAAGTAGAGTTTTAATGCTTGAATATCTTGCAAATATATTTTACAAATAATGGAATTATTGAATGAAATAGGAATAGTAGAAATTCACCTGTTTTATTAGAATATCTGCATTGTCTTCCCATCTTATCTATTATTACTTGTAGTTTAAAGACCAGAATTATTGTTAAAAAATTTTGTCTGATCAGTATTTTCTCTTGCTAATAAAACCTGTGCAGATTCAATTTTCATTTGTGATACCTGAAGATAGTTCAGGCTTTAATTGTTAAGTGATAATACTGATGTCAACTTGATATCTGTGCAACACTAATTCTAAGCTACTCATAGCCAAAAATCAAAGTGTCTGCCACATAGTAATTAGTTAATTGTTTCTGGTGTTGCCTTTTTAATCATAGTGATAAGCTGACAGTAGCATTTGCATTTATCTTATGTATAAAAAACTCTCCTAGCTGGCTATCAGATATGCGCACAAATCGTATATAGATTGATTTTTAGAACAATTAAAACAGTTATTTTTGCCAATTGGCTTGACACTCATTTGTTGCCCTAAAAAGAGTTTTCTTTTCCCTCTGTTTTCAGTTCCTTGTGGAGGCAATATCACAACTTACAATGGCACAATCTATTCTCCTGGCTATCCAAATGAATATCCGAACTCTCAGGATTGTACGTGGCTAGTGACAGTGCCTGTGGGCTATGGGATTCACGTCAACTTAACACTGCTGCAAACTGAAACCGGCAATGACTTTATTACTATATGGTATGAATTTTTATTCAACCAAGGTCTAACTTTTGTGGCACATTTCAACATTTTCACACTGGTGCCTCACTTCTTAGTGCGCTACAAATTTATATCGGTTGGGATGGCAACACAGCAGCTGAGGATGTTGGTCGAGTTACACATGGTTAGCACTCTCAGTAAGTCTTGCAACACCAGGTTAAAGCCCAACCAATTTATTTGACAGTAAACTCACAAGCTTTCCTTTTGGTTGGACTTTAACCTGGTGTTGTGAGACTTCTTATTGTGTTTACCCCAGTCCAATGCTGGCATCTCCACATCATAACTACTATAGCACTTTCAGTGCCAAGGATCCGGGTTTGATTCCCAGCTTGGATCACTGTCTGTGTGAAATTTGCACGTTCTCCCTAGGTCTGTGTGGGTTTCCTTTGGGCACTCCAGTTTCCTCCCGCAGTCCAAAGATGTGCGAGTTAAGTGAATTTGTCACGCTAAACTGCCAGGAGGACTAGCTAGGGTAAATGCATGGGATTATGGGGCTAAGGCTTGGTGGGATTGCGGTTGGTGCATTTCAATGGGCTGAACAGCCTCCTTCTGCATTGCCGGATTCTATGACATTTGTAAGCTGAAAGTAAAAAGGAAAATATTGTGACAAAAACAGAAAGTGCTGGAAAGTCTCAACGGGTCAGGCAGATTTTGTGGAGAGAGAACAGAGGCAATGTTTCATGTCTGGATTACCTTTCATCAGACCCAGAGACCCTTGTCAGCTCTGGCAAAGAGTTTTCCAGACTCAAAACGTTGGCTCGACTCTCTCCGCACAGATGCTGTCAGACCTGCTGAAATTTTCCAGCATTTTCTGTCTTTGCTTCTGATTCTAGCATCTCAGTATTTTGCTTATATCTGAGGAAAATACTGCACGTGCTCTGAAGCAGAAAAGGCTCCAGTGGCCCAGGAGTTTATTGGAAGGAAAAGATTGATAATGCCAGAAGTACAGATCACCTCATTGGCCATGCAACACCAGGCAATTCTGTGTTCCCAGCGTCAGCCAATTATTTTCCACTTACAAATGTACCCAATATATTGGAGCTTTTTCCAATGTTTCTACATTTTCCATGCTTCTCTCTCTCTTTTCTCAATCTCCTGGAACAATTTGCACATCTTGTAGTTCTCTGATACAGATTTTATTTTATTTCATTTTCACCTTTATTACCACACCATTTTCCTTTCTGCCTAAGGGTGGTACTGTGCTACCATGCTGCCATCTTTATGTCAGCCTGCTGTCATATATATTTTGTATTTTCATGTAGGTTGTTATAAATTTCAAAATGAAGACAAGACATTGATGTGATCATGAGACAATTAACCTATTGACCAAAACAGGTGCAATGAATCACTTCCCAGATCAATACGCTGGATTTATGATGCCTTGTTTTGTGATAAACTCTCCTGCTTTCCCCACCTCCCATGTACATTTCTCATGATTCACTGAGGCACATGGTTAGTACTGCTGCCTCACTCCACCAAGGACCTGGCTTCAATTTCAGTCTCAGTCTCAGTTTCAGATTGTACGTGTGGAGTTTGCACATTCTGCCCATAAAGGCGTGGTTTTTTTTTGCTCCAGTTTGCTCTCACATTTCAAAGATGTGGGGGTTATGTTCATTGGCCATGTTAAATTGTACCTTCATGCCAGGGAGATTCTTAGGGTCAATATTTAAGATTGCAGGCCTAGGACCTCGAGGTTCGATTGTTGTCGGTGCAGGCTCAATTAGCCAAATGGCCTCCCACTGCACCGTAGAGATTTTTATGATTTAATCAACTCTTGCTCTACATCAAATTACAGACCTTCTTTTTCCTCCATGGCCTCTTCTTATTCACCATGGTCGTTTTTTTTCTCTGGCCTCTGCTCCTCCTTAACAACTGTTTTGTCTGTATCATCTCCAATCTCTGATAAAAGGCAGTCAACTGGAAGGATTAATTCCATCTTCCTCCTCATTGAAGCTACCTAACCTGCTGAGGTTTCTCAACAAAATTCTATTTTTGGTTCCCTCGTGGATATTGTTTCAGGTTGTGACCGGGGGAATATGGATTTAAATTGTAAATTAAGCCACTGTGAATGTCACACAGATCACTTAATTTAATGTGACCCACATGACCTCAATGGGAATTAGCCATCATTACAAACTTGGGGCAAGGGCAAAATTTGTTCATTCTGATCATAGCTAAAGACAACCTCAGAGATTTGTTAAGAACCTTCCCACCTCAGTTAACCATTAGAGATGTACAGTGAGAGAAGGGGAAAGCAGTACAATTTATCACAAAACATAAGCATCATAGAATCGAGCATATTGGTCTGAGAAGTGTTTCATTGCACCTTTTGTTTTGGAAAATAGGTTAACTGTCTCACAATGCCAACAATGTCTTTTCTCAATTTTGAAATTTGTAATGACCAACATGAAAATACAAAATAAAGCTTTCATAAAAATGGCGGCATGGTGGCACAATGGTTAGCACTGCTGCCTCATAACACAGGGACCTGGATTCAGTTGCAGCCTCAGGTCACTGTCTATCTGAAGTTTGCACATTTTCCTTGTTTTTGCATGAGTTTCCTTCTGGTGCTCCACTTTTTTCCCACAGTCCAAAGATGTGTGGGTTCAGTTGATTCATCATGCTACATTGATCCTAGTGTCAGGGAATTAGTAGGGTGAATTTGTGGGATTATCGGAATAGGGCCTGGGTGGGATTGTGGTCGATGCAGACTCAATGGGCCGAATGGCCTCCTCCTGCATTGTGGGGATTCTATGACTCTTATCCTTCTTTCTGCCTCAGTGGTGGCCTTGTCATAATCCGTCGAGGCCAAAAGTTCTTGAAGTCTCTCACTTAACCTCTTCCCCTCGAGACCTCAAAATCAGTTCAGGTGACAATTCTGGAAGAGAAGAACTGAAGGGTATTGGAGAACGCAAAGAGATAGCCTTGATTATCAAAAGGTGAGTTTGATTCTCAGGGCATTATTGGTGCCTGAAAAAAAATGTCATGGGAGTGAAATTCCTCCTCATAAGAAAGTTGGCATTGGGGGTCAAAACACAAAAAAAAACGATGCAATAGTCACAGAATCATAGAATCCCCACAGTGCAAAACGAGGCCATTTGGCCCATCAAGTCTGCATAAATCACAATCCCACCCAGACCCTAGCCCCGTAACATCATGTATTCACCTTACTAGTCTCTCTGACACTAAGTGGCAACTTAGCACAGCCTGTCAACCTAACCTGCACATCTTGGACTGTGAGAGGAAACCAGAGCACCCAGAGGAAATCCATGCAAACACAAGGAGAACGTGCAGTCTCCACATAGCAGGGCTTGGCAGGTGATGATAAGGCCACCACTGAGGTCAAAAGAAAGATAAGATTCATAGAACCCTCACAGTGCAGAAGGAGGCCCGTTGAGCCTGCACCAACTACAATCCCACCCAGGCCCTATTCCCATAATCCCACATATTCACCCTGCGAATCTCCTGACACTAGGATCAATTTAGCGTGATCAATCAACCTACCTGTACATCTTTGGACTGTGGGAGCAAACCAAAGCACCCAGAGAAAACCAAAGCCAGGGGAATCGAACTTAAGTCCATGGCACTGTGAGGCAGCACTGTCCCGCTCCCAGTTGAAAGTTGGCCATTCGGCCCCTCGAGTCGGTTCCACTATTCAATAGGATCATTGCTGAGTTCCAAATTCCCCTCCCATCCACGAAAAGCTTTTAGTCCCTTGTCCAACATGATTCTATCTACCTCTGACTTAAAAATATGTGGTGATCCCACTTCCACTGCCTTCTGAGGCAAAGAGTTCCAAAGTCGCACAACCCCTTTGAGAGAAAAAAAAAGTTTCCTCATCCCTATCTGTAAGGACAACTCTAATTTTAAAACAGGCTCCCTCTAGTTTTAAACTCATCCACAAGGAGAAATATCCTTTCAACATACACTTTCTCATTCAGGATCTTCCATACTTCAGTCAGATCACCCCTCACACTTCTAAACTCGAATGGAAACAAGCCCAATCTATCCAACCTATCCTTATGAACCAACACATTCATTCCAGATAAGCATCCTCTGGACTTCATCTCGTAGTCATTCTGATTATTTGATAAAACCCATTGGAAGAAAGTCAACCCCTTCTTTTATTTCCTTTTGTGTGTCCCATTTCCTCAGGTAATTCATTTGATGCTAAATTACCTTCTTTCAGGGATGGAGCTCAGCAAAGTGCCCCCCAGCTGGGAGTGTTCAGTGGCAGCTCGACTAAAGAATCCACATACAGTTCTTCGAACCAGATTCTTTGCAAGTTCCACAGTGATATGGCGCATGGAGGTCTATTTGTTATCAACTTTTATGGTCAGTGTTTTTTTTTACAATGTGTTCCGCTGGGTGTAGGAACTCTTGCATGATTCTGATAAAACTTGTTAAAAATATTATTGAAGGCGACACTCGCATTTGTAAATAAAATGTCACTTTAAGAATTTGAACTTTAAAATCCTGTTTGGGGCGGTGATGCGTTGTCCAGAGAAATAGTTTGAGATGATGTCAGATTTTTTTGCACCCGTAATGCCAAAATCATGTTGATGTTCCACAGTTACCAATGTTAGAGAGCATCGATTGTCCTGCTGTTCTGAGTCCCAGGTAATGTTTCATGGCTTTGATTATCCAGATCACATTGGAGCTGGAATTTACCATCTCGCCCACCCTAGAATTGGAGTGGGTGAGGCTCGCAGAATGGCATTTCCCATTGGCCTTGGACGGGATCTTATGAGCCTTGGGCAAGTGAGGCGGTAAAATTCCAGGAAATAATTTTGAATGTACCATTCTGGTCAATGGAGCAAATACTACTGATAGCCCTCTTGTCCAGAATTGGACATTGACGGCCCAAGGAAGTTGAATTTCCCCTTTAAGCTTTCTTTGTCTGAAACTTTAGTGCAGCCTTGGTATAGATAAACATGTCTTCTTTTGGGAGAAAGCATCAAACTGTAAATGTGAATCTTTTGTACAACTGTGTAATCTGTTACCAGCCTGGTACCAGCTGAGAGATATTGACTCTTCAATCAGTAATACGTTGCAACTTGACTCAGTCAAAGGCATTTCCCAGCGGTGTTACCTTCGAGAAATGCAAAATCTTCTGGAGGAGGAAAGAAAAATGTTGTAACTAAACTGATTTCTTTTTAACTTCCCACCACAGTTCCATCCTGATCAGATGAATGATAAGAGTGTGGCCTTAATTCCCATTGCTCTCAAATCTCAGCACACACACGTTGAATCAATGTGACATTTCTATTTATCGCTTCACTCCACTCTTATGTCATGTCCACAATGCTTGATTAGCATAGAACGATGACCAGTTTTCCTTATCACGACTGAGAATGGTTTGAAAACATCCAAATTCATTTAATTTGGAATCCTCAGCAATAGCAACTTGTTGTAAAGAAAAGAAAGACAAGACTAGCACATATCAGTGATTGCTGTCAGGATATGCCAAGTTTCTTTATATCTAGTGCAGTACTGTTGATGTATACTCTCTGTTGTAGCATAGGAATTTATGTCCCTTTAGCAATATTACAATAGCAATGGGTGGCACGGTGGCACAGTGGTTAGCACTGCTGTGTCACAGTGCCAGGGACCCAGGTTTGATTCCCAGCTTGGGTCACATGTGCGGAGTCTGCTTGCTTGGGTTTTCTCCAGGTGCTCCAGTGTCCTTCCACAGTCCAAAAGATGTGCTGGTTAGGTTGCATAGGCTCTGCTAAATTCTCTTCCAGTGTACCTCAACAGGCAGCAGAACGTGGCAACTACTGTGGGATTTTCACAGTAACTTTATTGTGATGTTAACATTTGCCTACCTGTGACAATTTGAAGTAAACTTTAAAACAAATTGTACCAAAGGTTCCTCATAATTTTGCGTTGGACCTGAGCAGGAGTAAAAAAGAGCATTTAGGAAAAGAGCCAAAATGCTTTGATGGGAGAAGGTTATTGCATTGCTAACCACTGGGAGATATGAAAGAATTATCTGGGATCACAACGAGGGCCTCTGTTAACCATCCCTTCCATGTATTCTAATTCTTGGCTAGCTAAATTATATCCATCAGCCAAATATACCCCACAAGTACTTACAATGCCACCTTGTAAGCAAAGACAAGTTATTTTTATGTTTTTATATCCTATTATTTGATTTCACCCTTTTCTGAGTCTGTATTTTTGAAATGGGCAGCATGTGGGAGCTCAGCACCATAGAATAAGTTTGATGAGGATATTAATTTGAGCTATCTCACTTTATCCGCGCAAAATTACACCAAAGTTCTCTCGTGGTTACATTTGATTTCCTTTTACCCGAGTATTGCTGAAAATAAATATCTTTTGTTGAAGCTTTTCACCTGTTTTCAGCAATACTTGGGTTAAAAAGAAAGATCGGACATAACCATCTATTCTGGTATAGGCGTCGCTCAACCTAATTCCTTGTTTCCCTTGTTCATCAATTTAATTCATCAGTTCATAAATGCGAGCTGATGCATTTTGGTAGATTGAGCCAAGGCAGGACTTACTCACCTAACGGTAAGGTGTTGAGAAGAGTTTCAGAACAAAGAGATCTCAGGGTTCATGTTCATAGCCCCTTGAAAGTGGAGTCACAGGTGTACAGGGTGGTGAGGAAGGCATTCAGCATGCTTGGTTTCATTGGTCAGAACACTGAATACAGGAGTTGGGACGTCTTGATGAAGTTGTACAAGACAATGGTTAGACCATACTTTTCGCAAAGATAGGGGAGTCTAAAACTAGAGAGCATAGGTTTAAGGTGAGAGGGGAGGAATACAAAAGATTCCAGAGGCGTAATTGTTCACAAAGAGGGTGGTAAGTGTGTGAAACAAGCTACCAGAGGTAGTCGCAAAGCGGGTACAATTTTAACTTTTAAAAAATGTTTGGACAGTGAGTATGGTGGGTATAGAGGGATATGGGCCAAACACAGGCAATTGGGACTAGCTTAGGGGTCTTTAAAAAAAGGCAGCATTGACAAGTTGGGCAGAATGGCCTGTTTCCATGCTGTAAACTTCTCTCAGTTGCAATTTTATCTGCCAGTTTTAGAGTAAAATATACATTTCAATCACTATTTTTGTGTAAACTATAACCGTGAGCTCCTATCAATCGTCACTTTCTAGGTCTGAGGATAGCAAGGCTGAGCTTCAGCATCAAATCTTTTTCTCACTAAAGCTATCCTATAATGTCCCTGGGCTCTGCTAAAATATAATTGTGTTGGATATGTCAAATACGTTAAAAGAGTAGCTTTGCCTGAGCAGCATATCATTTGAAGTATGAATGCTAATTTAATTCAGCATTTCCACTGGGAGGAAAGCTAGAATCTTAAAAGCCGCTTTGAACGTTGAGAGCAATAATGTGACTGTAATACACTCCATATCGTGCTCCCGTAATGAATTCATTTTTTAGTCTCTATGCCACGGCTCAAACTCACCTATGCAACATGGAAATTAGCCACTTAATGACAAGTATACAACTCATTATAGGTGGTTGACAAGAGCTTAGTAATGACGGGGAAGGCACTATTCTTCTCCCAGTTAAGAAGCTGGGTCACAGCTCACCTCCAGTAATGAGCTTCGTTTTTCCTCATCTTCTGACACCCACCTACAACTGGGTTGTTTAGGCCTAATCATTATACAATGCTGACAGTGTTTCTTCTCTGAGCTGTCAGTTTAATTACCATAACGAGTGAATTTTTGCTCAATCTGAAATGATAATTTGAACTAGAAGAGTATAGAATTGAAGTCATCCAATGGTTGTAAGAGAATTCACAAAGCTGATGGACAAACGCACATCTTTGGTTGTGCTTTTTTGTCATTGCTACAAAAGGCGAAGATTCTACATTGGAGATAACTGTGTGTTGCACTGGGTCTGAATGCCATTCTTCCTTCTTTTCCATTTAATTTGAATTGCACCCTAACTGACAGGACACCATCCACCCCCACCCCCACAGATGATTTTAACATTACTCAGGTTCTTCCAACATCAGTTCAGTTTCTGGTGAGTCATCAGCTCAAAAGTGCTGATAATTAGGCACTAACTGGCAAAAAGCCGGCAATGCCATCCAGGCAGACCTGTTAGGATGGCTCTGTGGAAAATAAGAATATTGCACTGGTGCAGCAAAGGGTGATTTCCAAGACTCCCTCAAGGCGGGTTATTGGGAATTGTCTAAGGAAAGTAGTTTTAACTAATTCAGTACAAGGCTGCTTGATGCTGGTTTTGAATGCTGTGGCTGAAGGATCATTGCCAGATGCAGACATTCTTTATTCCAAGACTTCAATCAAAATAAACATTCCAGGTGGAATATTGGAACATACCAGAGTGTTCATACATATCCCTCACAGCAAGCTGCTGCAGCAATGTTACAGAAGAAAAGAATGCGTACACTTGAGATTCAGAAAGTACTGTTGCTTCATGACAAATAATTTAAACGAGCGATTGTCTTCGGCATGTTTTTGCTTTCTCTTGGTGTTTTTAATCATATAATTGGCTGGCTTCCTGAAATTTAAATTTATCAAAGCAAGCTGGAATTGTGTGTTGGTGAAATCAAATTCAGATACATTCTGGAGATCCCAGAACATCCACAATGATTTGCAAGTGCAGAAATTACATAATGCCGCCCCAAACTCAGTCACCAAGGATGTTAACATGATATCAATGTTAGACCATTTTAAAAGCGGTTGTCCAAATGATTGCACTCTACCAAACATCATCAATTGGTGTTGAAATGGGAGCCAGGGAAACCGGCTGCACTTGTGACAGGGCAAGGGGAGGCAGGAGGCAATCTTTCCTTCACAACTTTTCCAAATGATTTACCAACTTTCCAGCTCCTGAATGTTAGAATGTCATCACTGACAACATTGGCTCTGTTGTAATGTGACCAATGATAATAAGTTGTAAGAGTCAGCTCTCAGAATGATCAGCTCAGCAACTGACTCAGTATAAATAAGAACCTGTTGAGAATTGTTAAATTGCTTGGAATGGCCCAGGATGAGGCTTCAAGTTTGGAGTAATGAAGTTTCTTTATTAAACTTTGTCTTTGATTTTTAAGTTTGAGTAAGTTTTGTTATATTTTTATTGTCTATTGAATGAGTTCCTTCTCGATGAACACTAAAACTAATTGCCTATGTGTTTTAGTTTTCTCCAAAGCCCATGTTCACCATTATAATAATCTTATTCTCATTGTAAATTCTATCCTGGCCTTTATCCCTTGCGGCAGTTTCACTTAAAACCATTTGTCTGTCTCTGACCTTAGAACTGTGCATTTTAAATCATCATCCGTGTTATTATTCCTAACAGGGAGCTTATTTGGAAACTGAGATTCATGAATAGGTGGGATAGGGAACTGGACATGTTTGAAGATGACGGGCTGTGACACATTCCCTCCACCTACATTGAACCTTAAGTTTAAAATCTCAGTGATACTTAAAGAAAAATCAGTGGCCCTCATTTGCTTGAAACTATTCAAAGGTCAAATTTGATTTCACTAGTAACATATAATCTGCAAGGGTGAATCAGTAGGCCATTTGTATCCCATTTGGCTTTTGATTTTCCATTGAAAAAGGTTTGGGATTCTCTCTCCCTGCCATTAAACTGTATATCACTCTGCGCAAGTGTTTAGCCACTTGCCTCATGTCTTCTCTTCTTGCTTGGTGTTGGTTCTGCTTCTTTAAAGTATTTTTGAACCTTTACCATATTAAAGGTATCATATAAATGACTGTTTTTTGTTATTTCCCCTTTCCTTCCCCTTAAATAAAAAGGTCCTGTTGCTGAGATAATCTGGAGATAGGGGATCAAGTTGCCTCACTAGATAGCTCATTTGTACCTAGTTGAGTGCTGTTCTAAAAAGCTCACACTGCACCACTTTTTTGTTTAGGCTTTACCAGAGATCATGTTTCTTGTATTTTCTTTGTACATGTTCCACCTCTTCTGCTTATTTGCCTGGCCTTTCCCCTTAGGACTCTGTTGCTCCTCTGCCAACAGATGTGTCTTTGCAAATAGTTTTTGGTGCTGCTACAGTTCAAGTCACTATCCCAAATCCCCTGCACCTCATTTTCACTTGTAGGTGAAATAGCTTGTCAGAGGCCAGTGTCCCTTCACCATATTCCTTTTATTTACAAACTCTATTCCACTCCAAGAGTGCTTCAGATGCATCATCAGAATCCAGAGTGCCAGAAGACCTTACCTCCAAATTTTTATATGAAAGTAATTGAGGCTCCCTGTTTAAGCCAGTAATTATGAACTTAAGCAAATGTGAGGTCACTTGACACCAGATTATAGTGAAATCACCTGACAAAGGAGCAGTGCTCCGAAAGCTTGTGATTTCAAATAAATTTGTTGGACAATAACCTGATGTTGTGTGACCTCTCACTTTGTTCATTCCAGTCCAACACTGGCATCTCCACATCATGACTGCAATCAGGGAGCTCGTATTCCAAGAGGCCAACCTTATGTGCCTTGTTGAAGTCATTACAATCAGGAATAAATTGATTTGATATTTTAGTAGAAACTAATGAGGAACCACATCCCAAGAAAGTTGCTTTTTCACTGCAGCAGCTGAAGTCCAGTGGAGAACGATAAAGGTAAATCAAGTAAAAGGAGGTGTTATGGGGGAAGAGAAATAGAGCATGTTGAAGTGGAATCTTACAGACTTATGTTTCTCTTTCCATTTACTGGACCTCCTATTTGGGTGAAACTGGTCATACTGTGCTGTAAGTTTCTGGCAAGGTCCCTCCTCAAAGCTCTTAAGTAATTACAAAACTAAGTAATTACAAACTACCTTAAAATACCTCAAAAACCTGTCCACTTCCTCGGGATGACCTTTTCATGACTTAAGAACAGCCTATAATTTAGGGGAGGATGAGATATAGTAATTGTAACTTTAATGTTAAATTGTGTCATTCTTATTATTTCACAGCCTATCAGCTGAGGAAATGCCGTCCCCCTGTCTCTGTACCGAACGCTGAAATATTCACAGAAGATGAAGAGTTCGAAATCGGTAATTGTGCTCGCTATTTTTGGTGCCACTAATCACACCACTGATTTGAAGAGGATCATTCAGTCTGTCACTCAAAGTGAAAATTTTGGCTCAACTCTCGTACTTTGAGGTCATCTGGAAGCTTCAGGCCATTCAGTGAGGACTGAAGCATTTAAGGATGTCTTCGCTTTGGTGCCTGTTTGGAGATCCTGGCCTCAAATATCCAGAGACATTTGACCCCGGTATAAATGCCAGGGTATGGAAGTCATGCAACAAAGCAGAAAGTGCCTGCCATGAGGAGAAATGTTGAGCATTTCTTGGAAGCATGGTCAATGCCCTCAGCCCTTCATCAAGGCACAAATTAGGGCATAGAAAAATTTTTAAAAATTCGGGAGATTTAGGTCATGTTGTTACTGCTATGATGATAGCTGATTGTTTGTGTGGCTGGACTCGAATATTAGATTATACACAGTAATAGAATCAGATACAGTTTGAAGGCCAGGTAGCACATGTTAAGGAGCTAGCCAGCATGTCAGATTACATGATGGTCTTTTTGCAGTTCAATCTGTGACTTTGAGTGATATTCTTTCAGCCTGAGATGTAGCATTAGCAATGAGGATGCATGCGAAAATGTTTAGGAGTGTGTTTAGGAGGATGTTTTTGGAGCAGTCTGCAGTCCATGGAATTGAACCATTTAATCCAATAGGTGATGCCGAACTGTCAGGATGTAATGGAAAGCATGGTTGCAAAAGTTTGAATTGTGTGCTGACAGTCATGGTCTGTCTTGGATGGAGCGACCGGATAACAGAAAACACAATGGAAGGCCTTACTGTCTTTCAATGGCCTCCTTCTGCACTGTAGGATTCTATGATATAACGATACAATAATAGATGTGTCACTGAGAAAGACAGATTATGAGCATACAGTGAAAACTTTGATGAATCATGATCTTGTGATTCCAAATGCCCCATTCCAAAGATATCTGTCAGGTCGGATAAAGAGGGAGAAACAGTTGTCCAATTTGTGATACCTGGAATATTGTATGCAATTTAGGTCCCTTTATCTGAAAAAAAATGTTCTTGCCACAGAGGGAGTGTAACAAAGATTTACCAGACTGATTCCTGGGATGCCAGGACTGATGTATGAGGAATGATTGAGCCATTTAGAATTATATCATAGAATCCTACAGTGCAGAAGGAGACCATTCGGCCCATTGAGTCTAACTGACCTCAATCCCACCCAGACACTATTCTCATATCCCTATGTATTAACTCTAGTCCCCCTGATGCAAAGGGTCAAGTTCAGATGGCCAATCAACCTAACCCGCACATCTTTGGACTGTGGGAGGAAACTGGAGCACCTGGAGGAAATCCATGCAGATACGGGGAGAATGTGCAAACTCCACACTGATAATAACCGGAGCCTGGAGTCGAACTGAGATCTCTGGCACTGTGAGGCAGCAGTGCTAACCACTGTGCTACTGTTCTGTCCAAAGTCAAAGTGGAGAAAATGGGCATTCACTGGAGTTCAGAAGAATGAAGGGGATCTCACATACACCTATAAAATTCTAATGAGATTAGACACAGTAGTTGCAGGAAGGATGTTCCCAATAGTGGAGGTGTCCAAAACCAAGGCTTTAAGAGTTGGGGAATATCATTGTTGATCAGGAGATTCTGGACCACGATGCATAGAGGTTGCTGTAATTTTTTATGCAGACCCCAGAAAGACACTCTGTGATGTCTCAGAATGCTGAGAGGGGATTAAGATGGATGCACCATTTTGCCTCCAAACTGTACACTTTGTTGCCAAGAAGGGAAACACTGCAATCGCCAGGAGGAGGATTGTATAGCAGAAACTCTCCATGTGCCAAAGACGAGCAAGATGACAAAGAGGCAGCTATAGATGTAGGGGCTGAGGTGAAGCTACAGCCAGCAATCCAGAAATCCAAGCCAGCTCTGCTGAATGAAAGCAGGCAGTTTGTTATCCAAAAGGAATACATGCTCAACCAATTTGTTGCAGATTTTTGCAGGTGTCACATGTGCTGCGGATAAAGGGACATCGATGGGAGCACCGATGGATTTCCAGAAGGCATTTGATAAGTTGCCACAGCAAAGTTACTGCGGAAAAATAAAAGTTGATGGTAACACACTGGCATTGATAGGAGATTGGCAGGAAATTGAGGGTGGCCATAAATGGATCTTCTTCTGTTTGGTAAAATGTAATGAAGGGTTTGCCACCAGGATCAGTTCGAGCTTTCAGATGTTTTCAATTTGTATGAATGATCTGAATGAAAAAATTGCTAAATTTGCTGATGATACCATGTTCTGTAGGAAACTAAGTTATCAAGAGGACATAAGGAGCTACAAAGAGACGTAGTTATATTAAGTGACTGGGAAAGGTTTTGGTAATAGGAGTACAATGTGGACAAATATAAAATGGTCCATTTTGTCAAGAAGAATAAAAAAGAAACTTATTATTTAATGGTGAGAAATTGCAGAGTTCTGAATTTCAGAGGGACCTATCTATCTGAGAATATGAATCACAAAAAGCTTGTATGTAGGTACAGCAAGTAATTAGGAAAGCTAATAGAATGTTATTGTTTCTTGTGTGGGGAATTAAATACAAAAGTAAGGAGATTATGCTCCATTTATACAGGACTCTGGTGAGAGTACACTGGGAATATGGTGTGCAGTATTGGTCTCCTCATATAAGGAAGATTGTAAATGTATTATAAACTGTTCAGAGAAGGCTTAACACAGTAAGAAGTCTGACAACACCAGGTTTAAGTCCAACCGATTTATTTGATAGTAAACTTGTGAGTTTACCTAGTCCAACACCAATATCTCCACATCGTGGCTACAAGAGAAGGTTTGCCAGACTAATATTAGGAATGTGCAGAAACAAAAAGAGAAAATTCTGGATAAATTCAGCAGGCCTGGCCGCATTTGTGGAGTTAACATTTTGGATCAAAGTGACTCTCCTATGGGTTGTCTAATGAGGAAAGATCGAGCAGGCCAAGCTTATATTGGCGGTAGTTTATAAGACCGAGAGGTGACTTGATTGAAACATATGAGATCCTGAAGGTTCCTGACAGAGTCAATGTGGAGAGGATATATCCTCGTGTGAGACAATCTAGAACAAGGCAGCACTGTTTAAAAATAAGGATGCACCCATTTGAGGTAGATGAAAATTTATTTTTTTCAGAGAGCAATGAGCCTTTGAAATACTTCTCCCATAAAGATAATGGAAGCAAAGTAGTTGAATGATTGAAAGACAGGTAGATAGATTCTTGATGAACAGAAGGCCAGCAGGGGTGGTGGTGATCAAAGGTTATCAGGGATAGGCAGGAGGTTACAGAATCAGCCATGGCTGATGGGAGCAGGCTTGAAGGGCGAAGTGCTCAACTCATGCTCCTAGTTCATATGTTCGTATGAAATACATTGGTTCCAGAGGGGATGATGACATTTCCTAATCCTGACGCGATGACCAGATTCCTGAGACTTCAGACAGACCCAGTGCAAGAGGACACAACTGAAGGAAATATGAAAATTTTGTGTGATTGTTGACAAAACAGAAATTGGAAATGGAAGTTCCAGAAAGTGAGGCCCAGAGCAAAAAACACCTTGAAATTATATTGCACTGTAATGCTCTGAAACTCACTGCCATTTGCAATTGAAGAAATTAATTTATTCAAGTGAGTTTGGAAAATTAAGATATGTTAAATTTGCTTGCACGTTTCATTGGAGTATGTTTAATGTGGGGTGGAGTCTAAACTATATACACCAAACAGGTAGACCATGGGCATGTTTTGCTCTAATAGGGGAGCATTATCATGGTGATATCTCATTGTGTATATGGACCTGTGTGTCAGATATAATGCAGTATTTGGATAAGATACATTGACATACAGACTGTACTATATATGGAGTTACCTGACTTAAGGAAAGGAGTTAGCCAGCATGGCAGATTAAGTGTTGTTCTTGTCGTTGAATCTGTGACTTTTGAATGTTATTCTTTCAGCTTTAGATATGACAGTAACCTTAAAGCCAAAGGTGAGATTGATGATTGCACCCTGACAGGCCAATATGGCTTGTTTCTGTCTGCCAGCAAAGAAACTCCCACCTTGGGAGGTCACACTCATTACTTTTTGAGATTTTTCATTCAATTGTCTGTATCTATTTGTCTCCTACAGATGTGGTCAGAAGCTGTGAAATGTACGGGTCGAGTATCTTTAATCCAAAGCCCTCGGGGCTAATTAAGTTTTGATATTGAGATGTTTTTGATTTCCAGATGTGCTGTATAGGACTACTCTGATTAAAATAGCCTAAGCCAAGACGAGCCATAGTCTACAGATAAGGGGCAGTGGTGACATAGTGGTTGGCACAGTGGCATCAGCGGCAGGAAACTGGTTTCAATTCTGGGCTTGGGTGACTGCAAATTCCATGCAAACATGTTCTTTCTGTATCTACGTGGGTTCCTTTAGGTGCTCCAGTTTCCTCCCATTCTCCAAGGATCTGCAGCTAAGGTGGACTGCTTGTGCTAAATTGCCCTTTAGTGCCCAAAGATGTGTAGGTTAGATGGATTAGCTGTGGGAAATGTAGGGGGCAGGGCAGGAGAGAAGGTTTCGGTAAAGTACTCTGTCAGAGAGTTGTGCAGACTCAATGGGCCAAATGGCCTCCATCTGCCCTGAAGGAATTCTGTTCGAAATGCTAGATTGTTTCTCCATTTGCCAACTCTCACATATCCTATTTCATCCCTGTTATCATTTATTGCAGCTGTCTTATAATATTACATTAATTTATTAATATGTTTGAAAAATGTTCAGTTTTTGAATGTATGGATAAAGGATATTCAACTTAGTTTGTTTCATCCCAGGTTCTGGTTTTTTTGTGCTCAGGGTGTATGTAAAGAGCATAGTTTATGATTGCTCGGTGGTTTGGCCCTGGTCTTCATCAGAACTGCTACAGATCCGACTGCTTTTGTCCAGACCATGTTCAGCCCTCCCTGCCATTTCCACTGTCAGGTGACCACATTCCCTTCCCAGCATCCATCGTCCAGCCCCCAGCCTCTGTTCTCCACCATCACTTTTCCCACCGCTCCCCTCCTCCACTGTCACCCAATCAATCGCACACATCCTCCATTACCTGGGCCCCAATCTTCCATGTCTATTTTCCGCCAGCCTGCCTTCTCATTTTGCTGTTTTCCCCACCCGCTCACATCCAGCGCCCCTTGTCCTGTTGCCCTGGCCTCCACTTCTCCATTTGCTGGTTCCACCATTGCAGCCTCTCCTTTCTGCTTCACCCCAGACATTCTCTCTTTTTCTGTCAGGAAAAAGGTACAAAATTCTAAGGACATGTACCAATTTACTCAAGAACAGCTTCTTCCCTGCTGCCATCAGACTTTTGGATGGACCTACCTCACATTAAGTTGATCTTTCTCTATACTCTAGCTATGACTGTAACACTACATTCTGCACCCTTTCCTTTTCTATGAATGGTATGCTTTGTATAGCGTGCAAGAAACAATATTTTTTGCTGTATGTTAATGCATGTGACAATAAAAATGAAATCAAATTAAATCTAAATCACCCTTCCCAGTTCTTCTCAGTGCAATAGCACCCACCCTCAACACCACCACTGCCCCCACCTCCCACCCGCCAGTCCACTAACTTCCAGGGCGGACACTACCAACCTATCAGCCTCCAGCTCCATCTGTCCAACCCCTCCAGGACCTCTCTTTCATGGCATAACTGAGATTAAATCATCTTTCCACGTCCATACTCTCTACTGTTTGGATCATGCTTCACTCAAATCGCCAACATTGCCTGGGTGGGAGGTTGAAGTCACCAGACCAGAAGCAAAAGCATTTAGGATCCTTTGGAATGAATTTGAGGTAGCAGTGAGGAAAAGGAGCAAGGATTCCTGAGATATATCCCACTCTGTCTGCTTGGTTTGTGTGCACTGCATTAATTGTGCTCTTTCTTGCACCAAGGTGACATTATCAAGTATCAATGCATTCCTGGATTCACACTGATCGGAAATGAAATATTAACGTGCCGCCTGGGAACACATCTCCAGTTTGAGGGGCCACCTCCATCCTGTGAAGGTACGCAAAAGAAATATCAAAAAACAGTCAATAGTGAGGCAAGGACTAATTGTAGGGCAGTTAAATTCCACTTCCAATGTGTGACTCAAAAGTCGTGCTTTTGCCCTGATTGTGTGGGGGTTTTGTTTTATTTCAATTTTATCATTTTTGATGCTGTTTTGCCCATATGAACAGCCACAGCTGAGTAACCACTGGCTCACACCTGATGCTCTTTCACAGCATCCCTGCAGTTTTACATGTGCACTCTCCATGGTTCTTCAACCCATTGATTTCCATTTGTTTCATTAATTTATAATGAGAAACAAACTTGAATCAAATAGTGCAAAATCTTGTATAGGTCAAAATAGACCATGTAACAGGACTGACGGCACCATTAGCAACAGTGTAAGCAATGCATCCACACCAAGGCGTAGTGGGAATGAGAGTCCCTTTGCTAATTAGGAGCAGAAACAGATATGTGTCGAACAAGACTACTGATTTTCACTGAGGAACATATCCATAACTGTATAAAACAAGGCTACAGACAGCACTCCAATCTGGATACAGAACTGTACATAACAATATTGACTCTGTGAGGATTGTATCTGGATCAGTGTATAACAGGGACTGTGCAAGGAGTGTATCTGGATCAATCTATAACAGGGATTGTGTGAGGACTGTATCTGGATCAGTGTATAGCAGGGGCTGTGTGAGGAGTGTATCTGGATTAGTGTATAACAGGGACTGTGCGAGGAGTGTATCTGGATCAGGGTATAACAGGGACTGTGTGAAGAATGTATCTGATCAGTGTATAACAGGGACTGTGTGAGGTGTGTATCTGGATCAATGTATAACAGGGACTGTGTGAGGAGTGTATCTGGATCAGTGTACAACAGGGACTGTGTGAGGAGTGTATCTGGATCAATGTATAACAGGGACTGTGTGAGGAGTGTATCTGGATCAATGTATAACAGGGACTGTGTGAGGAGTGTATCTGGATCACTGTATAACAGGGACTGTGTGAGGAGTGTATCTGGATCAGTGTATAACAGGGACTGTGTGAGGAGTGTATCTGGATCACTGTATAACAGAGACTGTGCGAGGAGCGTTTCTGGATTCATGTATAACAGGGACTGTGTGAGGAGTGTATCTGGATCAGTGTATAACAGGGACTGTGTGAGGAGTGTATCTGGATTAATGTATAACAGGGACTGTGTGAGGAGTGTATCTGGATCAGTGTATAACAGGGACTGTGTGAGGAGTGTATCTGGATTAATGTATAACAGGGACTGTGTGAGGAGTGTATCTGGATCAGTGTATAACAGGGACTGTGTGAGGAGTGTATCTGGATCAGTGTATAACAGGGACTGTGTGAGGAGTGTATCTGGATCATTGTATAACAGGGACTGTGTGAGGAGTGTATCTGGATTAATGTATAACAGGGACTGTGTGAGGAGTGTATCTGGATCGGCGTATAACAGGGACTGTGTGAGGAGTGTATTGGATTAATGTATAACAGTGACTGTGTGAGGAGTGTATCTGGATTAATGTATAACAGGGACTGTGTGAGGTGTGTATCTGGATCAATGTATAACAGGGACTGCGTGAGGACTGTATCTGGATCGGCGTATAACAGGGACTGTGTGAGGTGTGTTTCTGGATTAATGTATAACAGGGACTGTGTGAGGAGTGTATCTGGATCAGTGTATAACAGGGACTGTGTGAGGAGTGTATCTGGATCAGTGCAAAACAGGGACTGTGTGAGGAGTGTATCTGGATCAGTGTATAACAGGGACTGTGTGAGGAGTGTATCTGGATCAGTGTATAACAGGGACTGTGTGAGGAGTATATCTGGATCAATGTATAACAGGGACTGTGCGAGGAGCGTATCTGGATCAGTGTATAACAGGGACTGTGTGAGGAGTGTATCTGGATCAGTGTATAACAGGGACTGTGTGAGGAGTGTATCTGGATCAGTGTATAACAGGGACTGTGTGAGGAGTGTATCTGGATCAGTGTATAACAGGGACTGTGCGAGGAGCGTATCTGGATTAATGTATAACAGGGACTGTGTGAGGAGTGTATCTGGATCAGTGTATAACAGGGACTGTGTGAGGAGTGTATCTGGATCAGTGTATAACAGGGACTGTGTGAGGAGTGTATCTGGATCAGTGTATAACAGGGACTGTGTGAGGAGTGTATCTGGATTAGTGTATAACAGGGACTGTGTGAGGAGTGTATCTGGATCAGTGTATAACAGGGACTGTGTGAGGAGTGTATCTGGATCAGTGTATAACAGGGACTGTGTGAGGAGTGTATCTGGATCAGTGTATAACAGGGACTGTGTGAGGAGTGTATCTGGATCATGTATAACAGGGACTGTGTGAGGAGTGTATCTGGATCAGTGTATAAAGGGACTGTGTGAGGAGTGTATCTGGATCAGTGTATAACAGGGACTGTGTGAGGAGTGTATCTGGATTAATGTATAACGGTGACTGTAGAGGAGTGTATCTGGATCAGTGTGTAACAGGGACTGTGGAGGTGTATTGGATGTATACAGGATGTGAGGATATCGGATGGTATAACAGGGTGTGGGGGTCTGGATTGTATAACAGGACTGTGTGAGGATGTATCTGGATATGTATAACAGGACTGTGTGAGGAGTGTACTGGATCAGTGTATAACAGGGACTGTGTGAGGAGTGTATCTGGATCAGTGTATAACGGACTGTGTAGGAGTGTATCTGGATTATGTATAACAGGGACTGTGTGAGGAGTGTATCTGGATCAGTGTATAACAGGGACTGTGTGAGGAGTGTATCTGGATCAGTGTATAACAGGGACTGTGTGAGGAGTGTATCTGGATCATGTATAACAGGGACTGTGTGAGGAGTGTATCTGGATCAGTGTATAACAGGGACTGTGTGAGGAGTGTATCTGGATCAATGTATAACAGGGACTGTGTGAGGAGTGTATCTGGATCAGTGTATAACAGGGACTGTGTGAGGAGTGTATCTGGATCAGTGTATAACAGGGACTGTGTGAGGAGTGTATCTGGATCAGTGTATAACAGGGACTGTGTGAGGAGTGTATCTGGATTAATGTATAACGGTGACTGTGTGAGGAGTGTATCTGGATCAGTGTGTAACAGGGACTGTGTGAGGAGTGTATCTGGATCAGTGTATAACAGGGACTGTGTGAGGAGTGTATCTGGATCAGTGTATAACAGGGACTGTGCGAGGAGTCTATCTGGATTAATGTATAACAGGGACTGTGTGAGGAGTGTATCTGGATCAGTGTATAACAGGGACTGTGTGAGGAGTGTATCTGGATCAGCGTATAACAGGGACTGTGTGAGTTGTGTATCTGGATTAGTGTATAACAGGGACTGTGTGAGGAGTGTATCTGGATCAGTGTATAACAGGGACTGTGTGAGGAGTGTATCTGGATCAGTGATAACAGGGACTGTGTGAGGAGTGTATCTGGATAATGTATAAAGGGACTGTGTGAGGAGTGTATTGGATCAGCTATAACAGGGACTGTGTGAGGAGTGTATCTGGATCATGTATAACAGGGACTGTGCGAGGAGTGTATCTGGATCAGTGTATAACAGGGACTGTGTGAGGAGTGTATCTGGATCAGTGTATAACAGGGACTGTGTGAGGAGTGTATCTGGATCAGTGTATAACAGGGACTGTGTGAGGAGTGTATCTGGATCAGTGTATAACAGGGACTGTGTGAGGAGTGTATCTGGATCAGTGTATAACAGGGACTGTGTGAGGAGTGTATCTGGATCAGTGTATAACAGGGACTGTGTGAGGAGTGTATCTGGATTAATGTATAACGGTGACTGTACGAGGAGTGTATCTGGATCAGTGTGTAACAGGGACTGTGTGAGGAGTGTATCTGGATCAGTGTATAACAGGGACTGTGCGAGGAGTCTATCTGGATTAATGTATAACAGGGACTGTGTGAGGATTGTATCTGCATTAATGTATAACAGGGACTGTGTGAGGAGTGTATCTGGATCAGTGTATAACAGGGACTGTGTGAGGAGTGTATCTGGATCAGTGTATAACAGGGACTGTGTGAGGAGTGTATCTGGATTAATGTATAACAGGGACTGTGCGAGGAGTGTATCTGGATCAGTGTATAACAGGGACTGTGTGAGGAGTGTATCTGGATCAGTGTATAACAGGGACTGTGTGAGGAGTGTATCTGGATCAGTGTATAACAGGGACTGTGTGAGGAGTGTATCTGGATCAGTGTATAACAGGGACTGTGTGAGGAGTGTATCTGGATCAGTGTATAACAGGGACTGTGTGAGGAGTGTATCTGGATTAATGTATAACAGGGACTGTACGAGGAGTGTATCTGGATCAGTGTATAACAGGGACTGTGTGAGGAGTGTATCTGGATCAGTGTATAACAGGGACTGTGTGAGGAGTGTATCTGGATCAGTGTATAACAGGGACTGTGTGAGGAGTGTATCTGGATCAGTGTATAACAGGGACTGTGTGAGGAGTGTATCTGGATCAGTGTATAACAGGGACTGTGTGAGGAGTGTATCTGGATCATGTATAACAGGGACTGTGTGAGGAGTGTATCTGGTCATGTATAGGGTGTGAGGATGTATCTGTCAGTGTATAACAGGGACTGTGTGAGAGTGTATTGGATAGTATAACGGACTGTCGAGGAGGTATCTGGACAGTGTTAACAGGGACTGTGTGAGGAGTGTATCTGGATCAGTGTATAACAGGGACTGTGTGAGGAGTGTTGGATCATGTATAACAGGGACTTGCGAGGAGTTATCTGGATTAATGTATAACAGGGACTGTGTGAGGATTGTATCTGGATCAGTGTATAACAGGGACTGTGTGAGGAGTGTATCTGGATCAGCGTATAACAGGGACTGTGTGAGTTGTGTATCTGGATTAGTGTATAACAGGGACTGTGTGAGGAGTGTATCTGTATCAGTGTATAATAGGGACTGTGTGAGGAGTGTATCTGGATCAGTGTATAACAGGGACTGTGTGAGGAGTGTATCTGGATCACTGTATAACAGGGACTGTGCGAGGAGCGTATCTGGATTAATGTATAACAGGGACTGTGTGAGGAGTGTATCTGGATCAGTGTATAACAGGGACTGTGTGAGGAGTGTATCTGGATCATTGTATAACAGGGACTGTGTGAGGAGTGTATCTGGATCAGTGTATAACAGGGACTGTGTGAGGAGTGTATCTGGATCAGTGTATAACAGGGACTGTGTGAGGAGTGTATCTGGATCAGTGTATAACAGGGACTGTGTGAGGAGTGTATCTGGATCATTGTATAACAGGGACTGTGTGAGGAGTGTATCTGGATTCATGTATAACAATGTGATTGATGCATAGGATTTTTTTATAAGCTTGGTTTCTTCACTGACCATTTGCCAGTTTCTGAATGCACCAGTTAGTTGCAGACTGAGTTTGATCACGCGTGGATATGATGCCAGAATATTTGTGAGTGAAGTCTCAGAAGAAAAGAGATTTGAAAGTGAGTTTCGGACACGCTGCTGAACATCATACTGTGCTGTATTCATCTGTAAAGTTCCACCGTGATCTTTAGTCACTTAAACTGCAAAACCGCTTTGAGTTTGCTGCCTTTACACACGTTAGGTCTCTACAGCTTCTGAACACACCATGATGAGACACGGCCGGTCCCTTATTATCAAGTCACTTGTACACGTGTAGGAATGAACAAAAGCAGCACAATTATCCTTGCCCTTTGTCAGGGCAGGAACCCCGGAACCGCTGTATTGTATTGGAGGAAAAAGCATTATTCGGTGCACAACATCACCATCTATTGATGCAAAAGTAGAAACGCAAGAAGAGAAAAAGACTTTGGTGCTGAACAAACGTGAAAAAGCCTCAAAGGGAGAAGGCTTTTTTCATGCAGAATGGAGAATTTTCTCCATGTCGACGGGAAGAAGAGGGCCACAAGCACCAGGTTGGGAATGGAAAATCCGCACCCAAGTGGGAGTACAAGGAGCTTAAAATAGACCACTTGTCCTTTTCAAAACCCAGTTAAGCTTTAGGACTAAAGTTCAACCTCGAGTCCAAGGATGTGCAGGTAGGTGGATTGGGCCTCGCTAAATTACCCTTTAGTGACAGGGAGGCTAACAGGATAAATGAAGGTTATGGGAATAGGGCCCAGATGGGTTTGTGGGCAGTATAGACTTGATGGGCCGAATGACCTCCTTCTGTACTATCAGGATTCGATGGCTACTTCTAATGTTGCATTTTAAGAAGATGAGAGCGATAGCAGCTCCAACTCCTGAAACAAGTCCTTCTCTCTCTGTACGACGTGGAAAATTTATCAAACTGTTCCCGTTTATTTTCTCAAAGGCACAAGTCTGCAGTTCCTTTGCCCAGTGCTAAACAACTGGTAATGTTACAGAACAGAATGAAAATGGGAATGGGAAATTTGCCTTGATGTGGAAACTAGAAGCAGCAGACCATTTGAACCTTTGAACCTGGCTACTCCATTCATTTTGATCATGGTTGATCCAATGTCCTGATTCTGCCTTCCACCAGTATCCCTTGGTCCCTTTAGCCCCAAGATAATGTGGAGGTAGAAGTGCTAAGTTGAGCTTTATTGTATGTCTGCCTGCCCATAAATAATCTGGAGTGACTGATCCAGATGATGATTAATATAAAGGAGCAAGACAGAGAATTGTAAGGATAAAATGTCAACAAATAGGTAAACAAAGTCATTCATCCGCTACGAATAGATGTAACTTAATCTCAAAAGTTGTTGCAAAGACATGACCTCTTTACCATCTATCTATCTCTCAGCAGAAGTTGTTAGAGTTGATCCATAATTTGATTTTGCTGATTTCCTATCTCAAATGTAAGTGGTAGATTTGAGTCATTGATTCATTTTTTAAAAATCTATCTACCGATTCAGTCCATCTCTGATAAAAGAACCAAGTGCTTCGAGTGAACATCATAGCGAGGTGTCATTTCCATTGGGATCAGAAACTACAAGGATGCAGTTTCACAATCAGGGTTCTCCCATGTAAAATCGAGATGCAGAAGAATTTCTTCTCAAAGGGTCGTTGACTTTTGGAATTTTGTATCATAGAGAGCTGTGGCGATTGGGTTACCGAATCTGTTCACAACTGAGTTAGACAGATGTCTAAGTTGAAGTTTAATGGGAGAGGGAGGAAATGAAGTAGAGTTGAGGCCACAGATATGAGCTTATTCAGTGCCACAGCTGGTTTGAATGGGCCAAATATTCTGGCTCCATTTCTGAAGCTCTTGGCTACCAGAGAACCTCAGAAATCCACTCACCATCCTTCATTGGACATTCCCAGAAAATCATGGCAGAATGTGTACTGCAAACCCGTGACGGAAATGGTCCAACAGCTAAAAATAATCTGGCAAGAAAGATCGCTCCATTTTTCTCCCTCTCTTTTGCTGTGTGTCTTTTTTTTTCATTAATTTTATCTGTCTCTCCTCGAGTACATCACTTTCTCTGCTCTCTGTTATTTATCTCTATGTGTGCCTCTCTCTCTGTGCCAGGCTTTCTCTCTCTGTCTCTGACCTCTCCCCCTCTGCCGCTCGCTCTCTCTCTGTTCGCTGCTCTCTCTGCCCGCCGCCCTCTCTGCCTGCCGCCCGCCCTCTCTGCCTGCCGCCCGCCCTCTCTGCCCGCCGCCCGCCCTCTCTGCCCGCCGGCCCGCCCTCTCTGCCCGCCGCCGCCCCTCTCTGCCGCCGCCCGCCCCTCTCTGCCCGCCGCCCGCCCTCTCTGCCGCGCCGCCCTCTCTGCCCGCCGCCCGCCCTCTCTGCCCGCCGCCCCGCCCTCTCTGCCCGCCCTCTCTGCCCGCCCTCTTGCCCGCCGCCGCCCTCTCTGCCCGCCGCCCGCCCTCTCTGCCCGCCCGCCCCCTCTGCCCGCCGCCCGCCCTCTCTGCCCGCCGCCCGCCCTCTCTGCCTACCGTCCTCCCCCCCGACTCTCTCTCTCTCTTTAACGCCCTCTTTTTCTTTGATACCCTTTCTCTCTCTGCCACTCTCCGTCCCTTTCTGCCTCTGTCCTGCCCCTGCCCCCGCCCCGCCCCTCTGTTGCTTTCTCTCTCTGCTGCCTGCCACTCCCTCTTTGACTGCCCTCTCGCTCTCTTTGTCCCTCTCGCACTCTCTGCTGCTTTCTGTCTCTCTCTGCTGCTTTCTGTCTCTCTCTGCTGCTTTCTGTCTCTCTCTGCTGCTTTCTGTCTCTCTCTGCTGCTCTCTGTCTCTCTCTGCTGCTCTCTGTCTCTCTCTGCTGCTCTCTGTCTCTCTCTGCTGCTCTCTGTCTCTCTCTGCTGCTCTCTGTCTCTCTCTGCTGCTCTCTGTCTCTCTCTGCTGCTCTCTGTCTCTCTCTCTGCGCCCTCTCTCTCTCTCTGCGCCCTCTCTCTCTCTCTGCCGCCTCTCTCTCTCTCTCTGCCGCCCTGTCTCTTTCTCTCTTCTGCCGCCCTCTCTCTCTCTGCCGCCCTCTCTTTCTCTCTCTGCCGCCCTCTCTCTCTCTCTCTGCCGCCCCTCTCTTTCTCTGCTGCCCTCTCTCTCTCTCTCTGCCTCCTCCCTCTCTCTCTCTCTCTGCTGCCCTCTCTCTCTCTCTCTGCCGCCTCTCCCTCTCTGCCGCCCTCTCTCTCTCTCTCTGCCGCCTTCTCTCTCTCTCTCTGGCCGCCCTCTCTCTCTCTCTCTCTGCCTTTCTCTCTCTCCTCTCTCTCCCTCTCTCTCTGCCGCCCTCTCTCTCTCTCCTCTCTCTCTCTCTTGCCGCCCTCTCTCTCTCTCTCTCCTGTCTCCTCTCTCTCTCTGCCGCCCTCCTCTCTCTGCCGCCCTCTCTCTCTCTCTGCCGCCCTCTCTCTCTCTCTCTCTTCTGCCGCCCTCCTTCTCTCCTCTCTTCGCTGCCTCTCTCTCTCTGCGCCCTCTCTCTCTCTGCCGCCCTCTCTCTCTCTGCTGCCGCCCTCTCTCTCTCTGCCGCCCTCTCTCTCTCGCCGCCTCTCTCTCTCTGGCCGCCCTCTCTCTCTCTGCCGCCCTCTCTCTCTCTGCCGCCCTCTCTCTCTCTGCCGCCCTCTCTCTCTCTCTCTGCCGCCCTCTCTCTCTCTCTCTGCCGCCTCTCTTCTCTCTCTGCCGCCTCTCTCTCTCTCTGCCGCCCTCTCTCTCTCTCTCTCTGCCGCCCTCTCTCTCTCTTGCCGCTCTCTCTCTCTGCCGCCCTCTCTCTCTCTATCTGCCGCCCTCTCTAGAACATAGAACATTACAGCGCAGAACAGGCCCTTTGGCCTTCGATGTTGCGCCGACCAATTAGGAAAAAGCAATGACCCTCTAACCTAAACCATTCCCTTTTCGTCCATAAACTTATCTACTAACCTCTTAAACGTCACCAAATTTGGCTCATCTACAACTGCAGCAAGCAGGGCATTCCATACCCTTACCACCCTCTGGGTAAAGTACCTACCTCTGACATCCGTCCTGTAACTACCACCCCTTAATTTAAAGCTATGTCCCCTCGTGCTAGCTTTCTCCATCCTAGGGAAAAGTCTATCGCTGTCCATCCTATCTAAACCTCTAATCATCTTACGTGTTTCAATAAGGTCTCCTCTTAGCCGTCGCCTTTCTAATGAAAACAACCTCAAATCCCTCAGCCTCTCTTCATAAGACCTGCCCTCCATACCAGGCAACATCCTGGTAAACCTCCTCTGTACCCTCTCCAATGCCTCCACATCTTTCTTATAATGTGGGGACCAGAACTGCACACAATACTCCAAGTGCGGCCGCACTAGAGTTTTGTACAGTTGCAACATGACGTTGCGGCTCCGAAATTCAATCCCCCTACCAATAAAAGCTAAGACTCCATATGTCTTCTTAACAACCTTATTGACTTGATTGCCAACTTTCAGGGATCTATGCACATATACACCAAGATCCCTCTGTTCATCAACACTATTAAGAGTCCTACCATTGGCCCTATACTCTACACATTTGTTATTCCTGCCAAAGTGAATTACCTCACACTTTTCCGCATTAAACTCCATTTGCTACCTCTTGGCCCAGCTCTGCAACTTGTCCAAGTCTCTCTGCAAACTATAACACCCCTCTTCACTATCAACCACTCCTCCGACTTTGGTGTTATCCGCAAATTTACTAATCCATCCTTCAATACCCTCATCCAGATCATTTATAAAAATTTCAAACAGCAGGGGCCCCAAAACAGATCCCTGAGGTACACCACTTGTAACCGAACTCCACAATGAATAACTTCCATCAACCACCACCCTCTGTCTTCTATCAGCTAGCCAATTCCTAATCCAATTAGCTAAATCACCCTCAATCCCATACATCTGCATTTTCTGCAGAAGCCTTCCATGGGGCACCTTATCGAACGCCTTACTAAAGTCCATATATACCACATCAACTGCCTTACCCCCATCCACCTCTTTGGTCACTTTTTCAAAAAACTCAATGAGGTTAGTAAGGCACGACCTACCCTTCACAAAACCATGCTGACTATCCCCAATCAATTCATTTCTCTCTAAATAACTATAAATCCTATCCCTAATAATTCTCTCCAATACTTTGCCCACAACAGAAGTAAGACTCACCGGCCTATAATTCCCCGGAAAGTCTCTATTCCCCTTCTTGAACAATGGGACCACATTCGCTATCCTCCAGTCTTCCGGCACTATACCCGTAACCAACGACGACCTGAAGATCAGAGCCAGAGGCTCTGCAATCGCCTCTCTCGCCTCCCAGAGAATCCTAGGGTAAATCCCGTCCGGCCCAGGGGACTTATCTAACTTCAAACCCTCAAGAATATCTAGCACATCCTCCTTATCTACTTCAGTACTTTCCAGTTTGCAACCCTGTATCCCAGTGTTCTCCACAACTATATTTACATCTCCCTGCGTGAATACCAAAGAGAAATATTTGTTCAGTGCCTCTCCAATCTCTTCAGGTTCCACGCACAACTTCCCACTGCTGTCTCTGACTGGCCCTAATCTTGTCCTAACCAATCTTCTATTCTTAATATATCTAAAGAAAGCTTTAGGATTCTCCTTGACCCTCTCAGCCAAAGTCTTCTCGTGTCCCCTTTTAGCTTCTTCAGCTCACTCTTTAGCTCCCTCCTGGCTAATCTATAACTATCCAGTGCACTAACTGAGCCTTCAAGCCTCATCCTGACTTAAGCCTCCTTTTTCCTTTTAACCAGCAAATTAACTTTTTTAGTACACTGTGGTTCCCTTGTCGACCATTTCCTCCTTGCCTGACAGGGACATACTTACCAAGGACTCGCAGTAGCTGCTCCTTGAATAAGCTCTACATTTCAGATGTTCCCAGTCTCTGTAGTTTCCTAGACCAACCTATGCACCCTAATTCCCTCCTTATGGCCTCATAATTACCATTCCCCCAGCTATAACTCCTGCCCCCAGCTTCATGCCTATCCCTATCCATCACTAAGGTGAACGTAACCGAATTGTGGTCACTATCACCAAAATGTTCACTAACTTCCAAGCCTAACACCTGGTCTGGCTCATTGCCCAGCACCAAATCCAATGTAGCCTCACCTCTAGTTGGCCTATCTACATACTGAGTCAAAAAACCTTCCTGCACACTTTGCATAAAAACTGACCTCTCTAACGAGCTAGAGCTATAGCTATTCCAATCAATATTAGTAAAGTTAAAGTCCCCCATAACAATTACCCTATTACTTTCACTCCTGTCCAGGATCGACTTTGCAATCCTTTCCTCTACCTCTCTAGAACTTTTGGGAGGTCTATAAAAGATTCCCAACAGGGTGACGTCTCCTCTCCTGTTTCTAATCTCAGCCCATACTACCTCAACAGACAAGTCCTCATCAAACTTCCTTTCTGTCACTGTGATAGTCTTTGACTAATAATGCCACTCCTCCACCCCTTCTACCTCCTTCTCTACTCCGACTGAAGCATTTGAAGCATCTCTCTCTCTCTCTCTCTGCCGCCCTCTCTCTCTCTCTGCCGCCCTCTCTCTCTCTCTCTGCCGCCCTCTCTCTCTCTCTGCCACCCCCTCTCTCTCTCCCTCTCTGCCGCCCTCTCTCTCTCTCTCTCTCTGCCGTCCTCTCTCTCTCTCTTTCTTTCTCTGCCGTGCGCTCCCTCTCTCAGCCGCTCTTTCTCCGCCGATCTCTCTCTCTCTGCCGCTCTCTCTCTCTCTCTGCCCGCTCTCTCTCTCTCTCTCCCGCTCTCTCTCTCCGCCGCTCTCTCTCTCTCTCCGCCGCTCTCTTTCTCTCTCTCTCTCCGCTGCTCTCTTACTCTCTCTCTCTCTCTGCTGCTTTCTCTGTCTCTGACGCTCTTTCTATATCTGTCGTTCTCTCTCTCTCTGCAGCTCTTTCTCTCTCTCTGTCCTCTCTCTCTCTCACTGCTGCTCCCTCTCTCTCTGCCGCCCTCTCCCTCTCTCTCTGCCGCCCTCTCCCTCTCTCTCTGCCGCCCTCTCTCTCTCTCTCTCTCTCTCTCTGCCGCCCTCTCTCTCTCTCAACTGCCCTCTCTCTCTCTCTCTCTGCCGCCCTCTCTCTCTCTCTCTCTGCCGCCCTCTCTCTCTCTCTCTGCCGCCCTCTCTCTCTCTCTCTCTCTCTGCTGCTGTCTCCCTCTCTGCTGCCCTCTCCCTCTCTCTCTCTGGCCGCCCTCTCTCTCTCTGCCTGCCGCCCTCTCTCTCTCTGCCGCCCTCTCTCTCTCTGCCGCCCCCTCTCTCTCTGCCGCCCCCTCTCTCTCTGCCGCCCTCTCTCTCTCTGCCGCCCTCTCTCTCTCTGCCGCCCTCTCTCTCTCTGCGCCGCCCTCTCTCTCTCCTGCCCCTCTCTCTCTCTGCCCCCTCTCTCTCTCTCTGCCTCCTCTCTCTCCTCTCTCTTGCCGCCCTCTCTCTCTCTCTGCCGCCCTCTCTCTCTCTCGCCCTCTCTCTCTCTGCCGCCCTCTCTCTCTCTGCCGCCCTCTCTCTCTCTGCGCCCTCTCTCTCTCTGCCGCCCTCTCTCTCTCTGCCTGCCGCCCTCTCTCTCTCTGCCGCCCTCTCTCTCTCTCTGCCGCCCTCCCTCTCTCTCTGCCGCCCTCCCTCTCTCTCTGCCGCCCTCCCTCTCTCTCTGCCGCCCTCTCTCTCTCTTTCTCTGCCGCGTTCTCTCTGTTTCTCTCTCTCAGCCGCTCTCTCTCTCTCTGCTGCTCTCTTTCTCTCTCCCTCCGCTGCTCTCTTTCTCTCTCTTTCTCTGCTGCTCTCTCTGTCTTTGACGCTCTTTCTATATCTGTCGTTCTCTCTCTCTCTGCAGCTCTTTCTCTCTCTCTGCTGCTCTCTCCCTGCTGCTCTCTGTCTGTCCTCTCTCGCTCTCTCTGTGCTGCTCTCTCTCTTTCTCTGACGCTCTTTCTCTATCCGTTGTTCTTTCTCTCCCTGCTGCTCTCTCTCTCCCCGTCGCTCACTCTCTCCCTGCTACTCTCTCTCTATGCCATTCTCTCTCTGCCTGCCGCTGTCTCTCTGCCGCTCTCTCTCTCTCTGCCATGCCTGCAGCCCCTCACAGCCATGCCCATTCTCCCGCCCCATCCCATGCATTTACTCTCACTGTCTCCCCACCTCCCCCCGCTGCCATGTTCCCTCTCTTCTCTCTCTCTCTCTCTCTCTCTGTCACTGACTCTCTTTCTCTCTTTCTGATTCTGACTCTGTCTCTGTCTCTCTCTCTCTCTCTCTCTCTCTCCTCTGTCTTGACTCTCTCTCTCTCTGTCTGTCTCTCTCTCTCTCTCTCTGTCTTGACTCTCTCTCTCTCTGTCTCTCTCTCTCTCTGTCCTCTCTCTCTATCTCTCTCTCTCCTCTCTCTCTCTGTCTTGACTCTCTCTCTCTCTGTTTCTGTCTCTCTCTCTCGTCTGGACTCTCTCTCTCTCTTTCTGTCTCTCTCTCTCTCTGTCTTGACTCTCTCTCTCTCTGTCTTGACTCTCTCTCTCTCTCTCTGTCTTGACTCTCTCTCTCTCTGTTTCTGTCTCTCTCTCTCTCTGTCTTGACTCTCTGTCTCTCTCTGTTTCTGACTCTCTCTCTCTCTGTCTCCCTCTCTCTCTGTTTCTGACTCTCTCTCTCTGTCTCTCTCTCTCTCTGTTTCTGACTCTCTCTCTGTCTCTCTCTGTCCCTCTCTCTCTCTGTTTCTGACTCTCTCTCTGTCTCTCTCTGTCTCTCTCTCTCTCTGTTTCTGACTCTCTCTCTGTCTCTCTCTGTCTCTCTCTGTCTCTCTCTGTCTCTCTCTGTCTTGACTCTCTCTCTCTCTCTGACTCTCTTTGTTGCTTTCTTTCCAAATGAATACAGGCTGATTGTCTCGAGTCTTCCCACATAACCAGACTTTTTCATCTCTAACTTATTCTTTCTTCACCTTCATTTAGAGAGAAATGAATTGATTGGGGATAGTCAGCATGGTTTTGTGAAGGGTAGGTCGTGCCTTACTAACCTTATAGCGTTTTTTGAAAAAGTGACCAAAGAGGTGGATGGGGGTAAGGCGGTTGATGTGGTATATATGGACTTTAGTAAGGCGTTTGATAAGGTGGCCCATGGAAGACTTCTGCAGAAAATGCAGATGTATGGGATAGAGGGTGATTTAGCTAATTGGGTTAGGAATTGGCTAGCAGATAGAAGACAGAGGGTGGTGGTTGATGGGAGATATTCATCGTGGAGTTCGGTGACAAGTGGTGTACCTCAGGGGTCTGTTTTGGGGCCCCTGCTGTTTGTAATTTTTATAAATGATCTGGATGAGGGTATTGAAGGATGGATTAGTAAATTTGCAGATGACACTAAAGTCGGTGGAGTGGTAGATAGTGAAGAGGGGTGTTATAGTTTGCAGAGAGACTTGGACAAGTTGCAGAGCTGGGCCGAGAGGTGGCAAATGGAGTTTAATGTGGAAAAGTGTGAGGTAATGCACTTTGGCAGGAATAATAAATGTGTAGAGTATAGGGCTAATGGTAGGATTCTTAATAGTGTTGATGAACAGAGGGATCTTGGTGTATATGTGCATAGATCCCTGAAAGTAGGCAGTCAAGTCGATAAGGTTGTTAAGAAGGCATACGGAGTCTTAGCTTTTATTGGTAGGGGGATTGAATTTCGGAGCCGCAACGTCATGTTGCAACTGTACAAAACTCTAGTGCGGCCGCACTTGGAGTATTGTGTGCAGTTCTGGTCCCCACATTATAAGAAAGATGTGGAGGCATTGGAGAGGGTACAGAGGAGGTTTACCAGGATGTTGCCTGGTATGGAGGGCAGGTCTTATGAAGAGAGGCTGAGGGATTTGAGGTTGTTTTCGTTAGAAAGGAGGCGGCTAAGAGGAGACCTTATCGAAACATATAAGATGATTAGAGGTTTAGATAGGGTGGACAGTGATAGCCTTTTTCCTAGGATGGAGAAAGCTAGCACGAGGGGACACAGCTTTAAATTAAGGGGTGATAGTTATAGGATGGATATCAGAGGTAGGTTCTTTACCCAGAGGATGGTTAGGGAGTGGAATGCCCTACCTGCAGCAGTTGTAGATGCACCAAGTTTGGTGGCGTTTAAGAGGTTAGTTGATAAGTTTATGGAAGAGAAGGGAATGGTTTAGTTTGGAGGGTCATTGCTTTTTATAATGGTCGGCGCAACATCGAAGGCCGAAGGGCCTCTTCTGCGCTGTAATGTTCTATGTTCTATGTTCTCCCTTTTTGCCCTCTCTTTTTATTCTCTCTCCACTTTTGTACCTATCTCTTCTCTCAAAGAGCAAATGTTCACTAAAATAAATGTACTGCTTGACATTTGGCAACTTACCCATCTATTTAAACAGCAAGTTTTAAAAATAATTTCCCTAGATGATGAGTTCAGCGTTTCAAAAACTCCCCTGACTGAACTTGCTTTAGCTTAATTTAAAATTTTTGATATGATTTTTAACTAACATATTCCTGTTTAATCTTTGCCATTATTTTTATTGTCTTCCATTCACATATTTACATATATTTTGCTTTATTCCCAATAAATGCTGGCCAATCAATGATACTCATGTCCCATGAATGTTTTCTCTTTCTCCCTTTTTTTCAGACCTATTTCTGTTTCTTTATTTCCTCCCTTAGCTCTTTGACCGATTCCTGTTATTTTTGAATGTCACATCTTACACCTCCCCACCGCCTCTGTTTTTTACCCTCTCATTGACATAGTCGACCACTTGTGGACAGCAGATGTTGCCTGTTGATTCAGTAATTAAAAATGTCACATTCATGCAATATACACTTATAGGTTTATAGAGTATAAAACTCAAAGAGATACTTTAAAACCCAATGGAGTTGAGAGGTCAGGTGATCTTTTTCCTGTCAATAAACGTGGAACTGCCCTTCACATCTGGACGTAACATTAAAATGCAAATGGACTTTCCAGACGTATCTTTGAGAAGTCTTTTTAAAAAAACAACAATCTTTTTTTCTGGTCAATGGCTGTTCTTTAGGTAGTTAAAGGAACTGTTTCCCAATTGGGCTTGCAAACTTTTTAGTTTCAGAATGGAATTCCAGATACTCCTTGCTCCAACCTAATGATATTTGAATGGGTGAAACCTGGGCCTCATTGTTTGGCAATGGCTCAGTTATCAGAGACAATGTGTGAGGACAACAGGCAGAAACATTCCGGCCACATGACAGAAACGGGCTTTCAGATAAGGACATTTAATAAGTCACAATAAGTTGTGGAGCAGCAAGGGAGAAATATCCAGAACAGCAAAGGAATGGGATCCTGCCAAAGAACCAGCTGCAGGCAAATGATTCGCGTATTGGTTTGAGGAACCAAACCATGTTTTCACTACAGGAGATCAATTGTACCTGGATTGGAGGAGAGGAAGAGTGTAACCCACTACAATAAACAATGAGATACAATGAATTTGTCTTCCGAAACCCCCAGGCTGTATTCCAAAATGGAATCACAGGACTGCTACATTTCAGGACTACATGTCTGGAAAAGGAAGTGTGATGGAGAACTTAGGAATTTTTAAGAGCACACAACGTGTTTTAGCATCTATGTGTGGGCACGCGTGTGTGTACGCATGATTTTGTGTACATGTGCGTGTACGTGTGCCTGTGCATGTGTATGTAATTTCCTCCCACAGTCCAGAGATGTGCAGGTTTGGTGGATTAGCCATGATAAATTGCCCTTTCGTGTCAGGGGGACTTGCTCAGGTAAATGCATCTGCCTATGGGGTTCGGACCTGCGTGGGACTGTGGTTGGTGCAGACCTAATGGGCTGAATGACTTTTTTTTTGCACTGCAGAGATTCTATGAAAACCTAATGTTTGTTTGCTCTTGTCAGTGAAAAGTACTTGTAAAAAAAAATTGTCTTCAGTCAATTGTGAGGCAGGGAGGGGGGAGGAGTCAGGGAAACTTTCCTATTATTTCTCCTCAGTCTGTAAAAAAAGAAAATAAGACACCCCCACCCCCCCTCCACTCCCAGCTGAGTACCATGGTAAACTACTTCAGTGATTTTGTTGTTCTGTCTCTCAAAAATACAGAGCAAAATCATCCCTGTTCATACTTCTGTTTTTGCTGTTCTGGATACCGTAAAAACAATGGGTAATTAAACACAAAAGACACTTTCTATCACATTCACCTGACATTCCTTGTCATTTCCCAGCTTTTTGACTATGACTTGGTTCTCAGTAAAGCCCCGCAGATTCTGTCAGCTGAGAGGTCCAGGCTCAGATCATTCCACATCCAAATCAAAGGCCCATACTTGTTCCCACTGACAGCTCAATTTCTGTATATTGAGGTGAACATTTGCCGACATTGCTTTGAGAAAGAATGTGAATGTTGGGAGTGAAGAAGAGACAGAAACGGAGGGACAGACAGAGATGTCAAAGTCCTGGAGAAGGTACAGAAAAGATTAAGTTACATAATAACAGAACTGAGAAGTATCAATTGAGGAATACCAGAGATAACAGGACTCTGCTCATTAAGAGGAAGGAGATTTAGAACTGAGTTAAGGAGGAACTTCTTCACACAAAAGGTTATGAATCTGTGGAATCCCCTGCCCAGTGAAGCGGTTGCAATTAACTCATTGAATGTTTTTAAGGCAAGGATACATAAATTTTTGAACAGTCTTATAAGAACATAAGAATTAAGAGCAAGAGTAGGCCATCTATCCCCTCGAACCTGGCCCATCGTTCAATAAGATCATGTCTGATTTGAAAGTGGTTCAGTTCCACTTACCCAACTGCTCCCCATAACCCTTAATTCCCTTATTGATCAAAAATGTATCTGTCTGTGACTTAAACATATTTAACAAGGTAGCCTCCACTTCAATGGGCAGAGAATTCCAAAGATTTACCACTATCTGCAAGAAGTTGTTCCTCCTCAACTCTGTTCTAAATTGACTCCCCCTTATTTTGAGGCTGTGTCCTCTAGTTCTTGTTTCCATTCTACATGCAAATAATCTCTCTGCTTCTACCCTGTCTAGTCCCTCATTATCTTATATGTCTTTATAAGATCTCCCCTCAGCTTTCTAAACTCCAATGAGTACAGGTCCAGTCTGCTCAATCTCTCCTCATAAGCTAACCCCCATCATCTCTGGAATCAACCTAGTGAACCTTCTCTGCATTCCCTCCAAAGCTAATGTATCCTTTCTCAAATAAGGGGACCAAAATTGCACTCAGTACTCCAGGTGCAGCCTCGCCAGTACCCTGTACAGTTGCAGCAAGACCTCCCTGCTTTTATACTCCATCCCTCTCACTATAAAGGCCAATCTCTGCCCATTGAAGTGGAGGCTACCTTGTTAAATATGTTTAAGTCACAGACAGATACATTTTTGATCAATAAGGGAATTAAGGGTTATGGGGAGCAGTTGGGTAAGTGGAACTGAACCACTTTCAAATCAGACATGATCTTATTGAACGATGGGCCAGGTTCGAGGGGATAGATGGCCTACTCTTGCTCTTAATTCTTATGTTCTTATAAGACTGTTCAAAAATTTATGTATCCTTGCCTTAAAAACATTCAATGAGTTAATTGCAACCGCTTCACTGGGCAGGGGATTCCACAGATTCATAACCTTTTGTGTGAAGAAGTTCCATTTGCCTTCTTGATCACCTGCTACAGCTGCAGACTGAGTTTTTGTGATTCATGCAGAAGGACCTTCAGGTTCCTCTGCACAGTCACATGTTGTAATGTTTCACCATTTAAATAATAGTCCAGTTTACTATTATTCTTTCCAAGGTGGATAACCTCACACATGGCAATGTTATACTCCATCTGCCAGATCCTTGCCCACGCATTTAGCCTATCCCAATCTTTATGCAGACTTTCCATGTCCTCCACGCAATTTGCTTTCCCACTCATCTTTGTGTCATTCACAAACTTTGTTACTCTACACTCGGTTCCCTCCTCCAGCTCGTCTATGTATACAGTAAACAGTTGAGGCCCCAGCACCGATCCCTGCGGCGCACCACTAGTCACCAACTGCCAACTGGAAAAGCACCCATTTATTCCAACTCTCTGCTTTCTTTACTTGAATCTTACTCAGCAACCTTTTCTGAGGCATCTTATTGAATGCCTTCTGGAAATCTAAAATCACCACATCCACCGGTTCCCTTCTGTCAATCGCACTCGTTATATCCAGTAATTTCGTCAAATGTGATTTTCCCTTCATAAATCCATGCTGCATCTGCTTGATTGAACCATTCTTTTCCTTAATGATAGATTCCAGCATTTTCCCAACTATGGATGTTAAGCTTGTAGTTACCCACCTTTTGTCTACGTCATTTTTTAAACAGTGGCGTAACATTAGTTATTTTCCAATCAGCTGGCACCTCCCTAGAATCCAGTGAATTTTGATCAGGAATTAAGAGTTATGGTGAGCGAGTGGGTAAGTGGAGCAGAGTCCACGAAAAGATCAGCCATGATCTTAATAAATGCCGGCAGGCTGAAGGGGCCAGATGGCCTATTCCTGCTCCGAGTTCTTTTGTTAAAAGAAAGAAGGTTCAGGAATGTTCAAAATTGATGTGATAAATGGAAGAAAACTAGTTTCATTGGTCAGAGCGTCAACAGGAGAGCAAAAAATGAAGATTATTATTGAAAGAAGGAGATGGATGTGTGGAGTTTGTTATTTAAATGCAGAGGTTTGTTACAATATGGAATGTTCCACCAGGAACAGTGATAGGAGCAGCATCCATTAGAGCGTTGAAAGAGAAACACAGTAAATAATTGATGTTGGAAAATGGGGTAAGGTCTGGGGAAAGGTCAGGAGGAGTGGTACTAACTGGATAGGTTTTATTATCAAGAGCCTGTCTGGACCGGCCTTCCTCTGAGCTGTAAAACTCGGTGAACCTTTGTACAATAGGTCTTCCATCTCTATCTGGAATAGTGACAAGAAAAAAGTAAATAAAATGAGGAGAGTGATTCACAAAGGTCGCAGGTCTCCATTTTATAGCCATCTGTGGGACCACTTCAGATGATGTAAAAGTGCTCCAAGGCGCATCTGGCGGGAGGTCGGGCAGCGAAGAACAAATAGTGAGCGAACAATTGGAATGTATCATTATAAATAAATCACCAGGGCTCCCTCACTCCGCTGAACACAGAGTCCATATGCCCAGTAACAACTGTCAATGCTATGATTTAGCCGAACAGAGCACACTTATTTGTGCTGCAGTATGTATTTTTCTAGCTACTGCTGACTGTGCGATATTCGTAACTGCTTCAGAACAAAGCACACAGAAGATGACATTAATGTTGGTTGATCTGTGGCACAGAATGAACTTGAACTGAGTGCCTGAAATAATGTCAGGCTTGGAAATTGGAAATGCTGCTTGGATGTGATTACTGCTGTAACAGCAGGGGTACCTTAAGCTGTGAGAAATGATATCACCTGACTGAAAACAGACTGAGAACTAATATACATATCGCAGCAATGAAGTATGATGTGTACATGTGCCATAATTCACACTAGCACTATTCTGCCCGGTAGTATTTTGTGGCTTATTTTCTGATGCCATCTCTGTTTGCTTGAAATTGTAATCCTCCTCTTCCATTTAGCAATCTAGATGCTAATTGTCCATCGTTCCAGCTGCCGATATATAAAAGGAAAACTAAATACTTGCATTTATCGTGCAGCATTGAAGATCGTATTTGGAGGAGGCAATGGCCGAGTAATATTATGTCTGGACTATTAATCCAGAAACTCAGCTAATGTTCTGGGGAACCAGGTTCGAATCCTGCCATGGCATATAGTGGGATTTGAATTCAATAAAAAAAAGTTGGGAATTAAGAATCTGCTGATGTGAATGAAACCATTGTTGATTGTCAGAAAAATCCATCTGGTTCACTAATGTCCTTTAGGGAAGGAAATCTGCCGTCCTCACCTGATCTGGCCTACACGTAACTCAGAGCCGCAGCAATGTGGTTGACTCTTAACTGCCCTTGGACAACTAAGGCTGGGCAATAAATGCTGGCTTGCCAGTGTCCCATGAATGAATTAAAAAAAAATTATCTCACAGCACGTTACACACAGTGAAGGACTTTTCCTGGAATGTAGTCACTGTTATCATCAAGGAAATGCGAGTTACCATGTGGTCAGATTCACTAGCAGCAGGGGATCATCTATTTCATCAGCAAAAATTTGGTTCAGAGATAAATATTGACTGAGGATACGTGTGGGTGGGTGAGGGGGCTGAGAACTCCTCTGCTCTTCCTTGAAATAGCATCTTCAAACCGCACCCTCCTCCTCCACCACCCCCCAGAAGGCAGATGGGGCCTTGACTTACTAGTTCACTCAAAAGATGGCACCATCGGCAGAGCATTGCTCCATCAGTACTTCACCCGAGTATTTGTCTGGATGACGTGTTCAAATCTCTGGAGAAGGGCTTGAGCTCATGAGCTTCTGACTCAGTAGCAAGAGTAAAATGTGCCGGAGTGGTCTACGGGTATTAGAGTTTCCTCTTCATCTCCCTGTGCAGGCACCTGGAACGTGCCTGGCTACTACTCAGTTTTATTGGCACTCGCACAGTGGTTAGCACTGCTGCCTCACAGTGCCAGGTTCGATTCCCAGCTTGGGTTACTGTCTGCGGAGTCTGCACATTTTGTCCGTGTCTGCATGGGTGTTCCCCAAGTGCTTCAGTTTCCTCCCATAGTCTGAAAGATGTGCTGGTTAAGTGCATTGGCCATGCTAAATTCTCACTCAGTGTACCTGAAACAGATGCCGCAGTTTGGCAACTAGGGATTTTCACACTAATTTCATTGCAGAGTTAATGTAAGTCTACTTGTGACACTAATAAATAAACAACTCAGTGATTGATGCATTCAACCACTCCATAAGTTAGTTAGTGACTTGCATAAAAATACAGAGCACAGAGTTAGTTTTTAAATTTACTTAGTAGTGTCACAAGTAGGCTTACATTAACACTGCAGTGAAGTTACTATGAAAATCCCCTTGTCACCACAATCCGGCATCTATTCAGGCACACTGAGGTAGAATTTAGCATGGCCAATAAACCTAACGACCATGTCTTTCAGAATGTGGGAAGAAACTGGTGCACACGGAGAAAACCCACACAGACACAGAAAGAATGTGCAAGCTCCACACAGACAGTGACTCAACCCGGGAATCGAACACAGGCCTCTTAAGCTGCAAGGCAACAGTGCTAACCACTGTGCTACCATGCCGCCGTGAAAATACAGAGTATTCTAATCTATTCACCCGTATTCCTGCACAAAACACATTATGACATTTTTCATTTTAATATCTTAATTAAAGCCAACTTGATGAAAATGGTGTGGATATACCCTGAGTTGGCTCACTCTGGAGTTCACACAGCAACCATAAAGCGAAAATATAATGAATAATGGTCGGCTGTGCTTCACTCATTTCAGTGTTCATGATATCCGTGACCTTACCAAAACCCCTGCAGTGTCGGAAGCTGTTTCCCACCAAGCTGGCCTCAGAATTCAATTAGCCCACTATCTTTAAAAAGTATCACTGACCCTTCCTGCTGATGGGATTTTATTTACTATGGGTTGGTGTGATATAGTATGAAATGACTTCATGGCATCTTCAAAATGATAACGCCCTCTAAAAGCAAAAAAAAGGTCATATTTGGCAGTATTGGGAATTGCTTTCATTGAGTGATTAGGTTCAATATTCTTTTCAGATCAGCAGCGTGATTGCCTGGAGAGTATTTATGTTGAGCTCAATTTGTGTTTGAACTGAGCACAGATTAGTTTTCTACACCACATTTCTACACCATTGTTTTAATCCATGTATGGACATCTTATTTGTATATGAACAAATAAGCTTGTAAAAAATTCTTAGCTCGTGTGATACAAATTATTATAAAGACATCTGAGAGTAACACCACTCTTCACAATTTTGCAGCACTGATATTTAATATTTATTCACCCATTTAGGCAATAATTTTTACAATAGAAAATGCCAAGTTTCACACTGTTTTATGTCCAAATATAATAGAGTCTCACATAACTTGCAGTCGAAATAAAAACAGATGCAGCAAAATCTGAGGCATTTTTTGTGTAATTCTGAGGACTGTCCATTAACAGTCCAGATAATCCTTGCACAGTTGGCAAGCTAACATAGCTTAGGGTGGAACTGTAGCAGAATGAATCTGTCTGCCCATCAAGTCAACGTCAGGATTTGTTGCAGTCAATACCAATGTTGCAGTCTTCGAGTGATCAAAGCAAGGGCACCAAACTCCAGCGAATGTTTGCCTCAATATGCTCATGTGAAAAAGACCACTGAGGACATTTCTCAAATATTTTGCTTTTCACATGTGAGACCCAATGAGGATGCGATGAGATAATGTCTTATTATTGATATTTTGGTCTTGTGACTTTCAGCGCACTGTCCAATGAATGAGATCCATACGGATTCCTCAGGAGTCATACTGAGTCAAGGCTTCCCAGGAAATTATCCACATTTTCAGACCTGCTCATGGATTATTAAAGTGGACCCAGGTTTCAACATCACACTTCTAATTGAGTTCTTCCAGAGTGAAAGACAATTTGATGAACTGGAAATATTTGACGGTACATAAAATTAGCATTATTAAATATTAATGTTGACTTCTTCCAGATACATGATAGATGTGTCATTTTTATAACAGGAACCTTTCAAACTGAAATGTAGTTACATGGATTTTGTTAATTTGCCAACATTGCTCAGATGTGGTGAACCAAAGTGTTGAATATTGCCACACCATTCAACATGTAGAAGACATTCCAGGACAGTTTGATCCTGTTCTTATCTAATTTCCTTATGTATTCAGAAATGTGTGGGATCCTAGACATTATTTTTAATCCATTCTCCATTCCTGATCTGGAAGATGCTAATTGCAATTCTTCTGCACAATTCAGCTTGATATCCAGAAACTCAAGATGGATGAGATATCAATTCTGGCATATCCCAGTCATTGTGACTCTTGTACTGCCCTGCAGTGCATTTACTGACAGCCCACTAGGAGAATTTGATTAGTTTGTGAGACTATATTGTACTGACAAGGTGTGTCCAAGTACTAGAAAAGTGCTTAATACCCCCTTTATTACATCCCCCTCTGTTGGTATTGTTTGAGGTGAGCTAATTCATTTCGTTCCTGTCCTGGGGCATTCACCCTTTATCCACTCAGGCAGTTGGAATGAAAGATTTTGGTTTAGATTCTCTGATCTCATGCACAGATGGGATTCTCCTGTCCTGCTGCAGTGAATGGAGTTTTGGCTGAGCGCTATATTCTGTATTCTCATTACTGGTGGCAGCTGGGCATACGAAAGCAGAAAATTCTGGCCATTGAGTTAAAGGTTATTATTTGCTTCTAATTGAGAGTGCTACTGACACAATTGAAGTCATCACACAAGTAATAATTTGAACAGTGGATTATACTCAGTCAATTATCTGCTGACCCAGATGTAGCACTGATCACAAACTGGATTTAAGTTTGAACCTAAATCTGATTTGTCTTATTTCCATTGAATCTCTACAGTACAGAAGGAGGCCATTCAGCCCTTCGAGTCTGTACCAACCACAATCCCACCCAAGCCCAATTACTGCAAACCACATTTACCCCACTAATCCCCCTAACAGAAGGGTCAATTTAGCATGGTCAATCAACCTAACTTGCATATGTTTGGACTGTGGGAGGGAACCGGAGTACCCGGAGAAAACCCACGCAAACAGAGGGAAAAAATACAAACTCCACACAGACAGTGACCTGAGGCTGGAGTTGAACCCAGTTCCCTGGCGCTGTGAAGCAGCAGTGCTAACACTGTGCCACCGTGCCGCCCCATTGTACCGGATCTCAACATAGTTTGCTAATCTTTGACCGCAAGGATAAGGAAATCCAGTTCATGTTGATGGAAGGAAAATCTCTCACTGTCAAATGAGATACTCTATCCTCATTTTTATTGATAGTATGAAAGCAAGGTTAAAAAAAAATAATCATTCAATTGGATATCATCATGGAGCACTAACAACAGGGACTCAGGTTTCTCTGGAGCTCCTTAAGACCAGATTGCAGTGGTGAGAATTAAATGGAATGGATATAACTGCACCAGCTGTTTGAACCTTTCTAATTCACTCTGTGAGCTTGACAGTTACATTTTGCAGACATCACTCAGGAGTGCTTTTTACGTGGTCAGCATCAACTCTCCGGCCCCAATAATCACTCAATGTGCTGGTTTTCCACAGTTAAGGTGGCGGATGATGAAAGGTTATGACATATTTCAATAACCACTGAAGGTTTGGATGATGTACACACTCAGCGACTGTCTTTTGATTAAGGCTACGGTTGCATCTTGGTGTTTTTAATTTAAGGGACAGAATCTGTTCACACCTAAGGGGTCCTTGTTCAAATTGTTGAAAGTTACAGTTATTTTATTCCTCGAACAGCACATCACTCTGAAATAATACACTTAGAACAAGCAAAATAAAGTGTATTGGCTTGATTTTTTCTGTGTAACTACTTTGAGACCTTGGTTTAAGAACTAACACTTACAGCTCTTTGTTGTATCCTTAGTTGCCATGGTACCGTACAAAATTAAGCAACTATTTAAACACAAATGGATCATTATTACGTTAAACTCATTATATTAATTATATTGAAAGCCAGGTGCTGAATGCACATTTAACCCAAGTGCTTGCTGATGTTGTTATCCACAGGCTCCTCGAGTCAAAACCCCCTGCTGATCTCTCTTAGCGGCAACTACACATCTCCAATAACAGTTGTCAGTTCAGGCAATAAGGTTTACCTGCGCTGGTCATCTGACCATGCCACCAGTCGGAAAGGATTTAAGATCCACTATTCAGGTTAGTAAATACGTGGGAAAGTGCTCCAGTAGCCTTGCTGTGGACTCGAACGTCTCCCTTGAATTTTGTGTGCGCCGTGAGCTGAAATGGAGGGATTCAGTAAAAGAAGTACTTTGCAGTTGATGATCACCATCTGTTTCTCTCTGCATGTTCTCTGACATTTTACTGCTGAAGTATCAATTTGTCACCCTCATTTATGATCATAATTATGATTTCCACCACACTTCTGGTGAAGACCTGCTAACGCAGTGGCTAGTGGGTGCCATGGTGGCACAGTGGTCAGCACTACTCTCTCACAGTCCCAAGCACGCAGGTTCAATTCCGGCCTCGGGTCATAGTCTGGAGCTTGCATGTTCTCCTCGTGTCCGCATGGGTTTCCTCTGGCTGCTCGGGTTTCCTTCCACGAAGCAAAGATGTGTGTGTTAGGTCGATTGTCAATGCTGAATTGCCCCTTAGTATCAGGAGGATTAGTAGGATAAATACGTTAGGTTACAGGGATAGGGCCTGGGTGGGCTTGTCGGTGCAGGTTCGATGAGCCAATTGGTCTCCTTTTGCACTGTAAGGTTTCTATGAAAAGTTCCTGGGAATTTTAGCTCCATGTTGTTCCTAAAAGCTTTGTTTTCTTTACTTTCTGAACTGCAGTCAGAATGGTCACTGCAAGACTCAATTTTCTACACAAGACGCCCCAAATGACAAATCTGATGAATGGACATTTCATCTGTTTCTGGTGATGGTGGATTGACGATAAAGAATGGGAGGGCGCATTTCCTGCCCCTCTTCCGTTAATTGACATCCGTCCGAAAAGGGAAAAGAATCTTCAGTTGACATTTCATGTAAAAAACGGCACCTCCATCAATACAGCACTCCTCTAGTCCTGTATTGAACCGCCAACCTAATGAATGTCAAGTCCTGGGGAAAGGCTTAAATCTACAGCTCGCTGACTCAGAAGTAATGGCTTACCTGAGCATCGCAGAAGTCTACATTTAAATCCAGTTCATGTTGCTGGAAGGAATATCTGTCACTGTCAAATGAGATACTTTTAAATCACTCTATCCCCATCCAGTTTTCAGATGAGAAAGTTGACTGTAAATCTGATGAGAAATTAGTACTATCAGACCCATCAAAGGAAGGAAAAGGCAACTTGTGTGTCTTGTCGTTCTTGGAACAGAGAAGAAGGAGTTTTTCTCTGAACCTAATTAATTGCATCCATTAGATGACATTTTTTTTTAACTTGAAGCAGACTGCGAGAAAGATTATAAAAAAGGAATCCCTCAGCATTGAGATCTTTTACCTTGATTGACATAAAATATTATGCAACAAAAAAAATTATTTATTATTGTCACAGGTAGGCTTACATTAACATCACAATGAAATTACTGTGAAAATCCCCTAGTCGCCACATTGTTCGGGTACATTTCAGATTTAAAATCTAAAGTAGGAGTAGCTCCTACTTTATCTTAATTGCAAAAATGGCCATTTCAATGATTTGCTTACTGACAGTCTGAGCTTGGCTTATAACTGAACAACTTAATCTTCCCCACTGGTCTTAACATTTATGAGGTCACAACTGCCCTGAAATGAGCACAGTGTACGTTCAATCACTATCTCAAGCCCTGTAGTCTGAAGTGGGGCAGATGTGAATAAATTAATCCATTTTTCCACATCCCCTCTCCCCCCCACGTGAAATTGCTGCCATCTTATCCCTTTTTAAGGTATCAATGTAATTATTCTGTGCTGGTATCTAAAGCTGACGTAAGCACGAGGGTGAAGTCATTAATCTAGTACGTTGGTGTAAGTGTAGGAAGAGGCTCAAAGAGTGTCTACTCCTGATCGATAGCAATTCTGCATTACAATGTCACAGCTACTATTAGCAAGTTCCTTAAGCACAATGTGAGGCTTTAGTCCAGTGCTGGAACAATGTTTGATGTTCACTGATGCTTGAGGCTACAAAAGCTAAACAGAACCAGAGCAGCAGCATCAAAGGCTTGTGTGTGTATATCAGACTCCATTTCAGAAACACTGCATTAAAGGAAAATAGAGATGTACTCAGTCAATCAAAATAACAGCTTGCATTTATGTTTTGCCTTTCATTTAAAAAAATATCCCAAGGTGTTTCATGGAAGGGGAACAGATTACGAGCCCTTGTGGAAAGATTAGGCACAATAACTGACAGTGTAGTTGGGAGGATATGTTTGAAGAAGCATTTTGAAATGAGATATCATGTGACAAGACAGAGAAGGGTGGAGAGAAATTTTCAATGAGTGAAGCTGAAGCAGATTAAGGTCCTGACACCAACCATGGAGCAGGGAGAATGATAAAGATAACACGCGGTTCAGTGCAGTGGGGTGATTGAGAATAGTATCACCAGCTACAAAACTTACCTGGCGCTGTTGAGTTAGAGACATAGATTTTCAGTTAGCCAGTGTAGGAGGATCAATGACTCAGGGTAGGTACTTTATGGGCAAGATCCAACATATTGGATGTTTATCCACCATTCTTGCTAAGATACAGGATGCTGAAGTCAAAATATTGACATAATCTGCATCAGGAGGAGAATGAGGGGAAAGCCAGGTTATAAAGCAATGTAATAATGGCCCTTCATTGTTGGAGGATATTGCGATTGCAGCAATGAAGAAATGGCTAATCTCAGCATTAGACTATCAGCAAATTAAGAATCTACTGTTGAACTTTTATAAACAGTGTTCTATCTGGACATCAACTTGAGAACCAATTCTATGAGAGAATTCAGATAACTTTTAAAACCACAATTTATGAAGTATTTTCTTCTGATGTAAATTTGAAATCCATTGGCTTTTTCACTTGGCCCTTGTTTAGCCTGCAATGTTGTCCGGCTGCAGGGCAGGTCAGCATGGAGCATGTTGGCTCCAAATTGACTTTGCCTCGACAGTCTCTTTCTTCCCTCCTCATATTATTCAGCCCAATGATTCAAACACCAGGGTTTTTTTTGTGTATCCGCTTTACTGCTACTTTACTCATAGGTTGCATGTTGAAATGCTACATGAAAAACAGCAAGAGGGCTTGGCTTGCAGTTTTCCTGGTTTCCCACCCAGCAGAGCTTCCATCCATTTCAAATGGATTCCTGGATTTCCGAGTTTCTGAGTCTAGGGTTCTGTCCAAGTGTACTGCTGTTAGCCTGAGCTTATTTGAATGAAAAAGCATGCCAGGAAAATATCTGTGAACCTAGTTTTATCATGATTGGCCACAAGTCAGAAAGTGGAAAGAGTAAAGCAGGTAGCACATTGGCACAGTGGTTTGCACTGCTGTCTCACAATTCCAGGAACGCGGGTTCAGTTCCTGGCTTGGGTCACTGTCTGTGCAGAGTTTGCATGTTCTCTCCATGTCTGTGTGGGTTTCCTCTGGGTTCTCCGGTTTCCTCCCACAATCTGAAAGATGTGCTGGTTAGGTGCATTGACCCAAACAGTTGCCGGACTGTGGCGACAAGGGGAATTTCACAGTAACTTCATTGCAGTGTTAATGTAAGCCTTACTTGTGACTAAGAAATAAACTTTTACTTTAAAGAGCTCTTAAAGGGTGTCTGATTACTGTTAAAAGGGGTCGGTTATAAGTTTTATATTACAAGCAGGGTGATTAGATGTGCATTGACATGGGGCTAAGGATTCCAACTTTGAGCAATAACATTTTGGTGTTGTTGATGCCAGAAGTGCAACAAATATAGCCTTGTTTCATGTTAAAGCTTGACTACTTCTCAAATCCTCGATACAAGCTTGGAAGTCTCAGGTGAATGTTTTCATTGCGGTTTGCCATACCCAAGAATTTTAAATAGTGCAGTGGAATCTGTAAACATGTTGGTTAGGTGCATTGACCAAGGTAAATTCTCCCTCAGTGCTCAAACAAGCCCCAGAGTGTGGCGACTAGGGGATTTTCACAGTAACTTCATTGCAGTGTTAATATAATCCTACTTATGACATTAACAAATAGACTTAAATTTCAATAGTTGGGGTGTAAGCCACCTCCTGAACTGTTTGTGCACTTGAAGACCAAAAGCTGTCAAGGATTGGTCTCACTCATGTAGTGTTCTGAGACTAGTTGAAGGCTTTCCAGTACAGAAGACTCCAAAACTCCACAAGACTCCATGTCAACTCCAGGACTCCAGTTTAGCTTGTACCCCACCACGTCCTTTGCCTTGGCCCTGCATGGTTTTTTTTATTTCAGGTACATATCGAGTTTTCTGTTGAAAGCCACTATTGAATCTTCCTTCTCCTTATCAAGTAGTGCATTCCAGATCCTAACCACTCCTGCAACCTTTGCCTTTCACTGTCTTTGGACCTGTTGCCAGTCACCTTAAATCTGTGTCCTTTGATTTTTCACGCTGCTGCCATTGGGATTACCCAGTTTATCCTGCAGCAGTAATTGCCCACAATGCCAAGAATGTCATCAGAGAATACTGAAGTCTTCAGCAATAAAGCAGCCATCCAGAGTCAGGGGGGAACAAAAATCCATAAAAGACTTTCAAGGCAAAGTAGGAAAAATACTCACTGCAAAATTATTACGCTTCAATATTCAACAGCAGCCAACGTCTGTTCAGTGGAGATGCTGGCATTGGACTGGGGTGCACACAGTAAGAAGTCTCACAAACTAGGTTCAAGTTTAACAGGGTAGCAGTGCTCTGAAAGTTTTGTGATTCCAGATAAACCTGTCAGACTTTAATTTGGTGCTGTGAGACTTCTTACTGTAAATATCCATTGAGAATCACTTAAAATGGACTTCATGTCATGCACCTGTGAGTGAGCAACTTCATAGAATTGGAGCCTTATATCTGAGATCAATATGGGGCCTGATTTGCATTAATGCTGAAGTTACTTTCCTGGCCAATAATAATCTTTCCAGTTCTCACGATCACTTGCCTGGTGATCAACTATCCATTAAAATCTAGAAAATGATTGGCAGGATGGTCATGACGTGAGAATGGGGATCAGCTCGTAGGATCAAATCATGTTCTCTGCCAGCTATGAAACTAATGGGATTTTCACAAAATCATTCCTTGTTTAGACAAAAGAACTGAGATTGACAGTCCTTCTGAGGCGTTAATAACAGACTGAATGTTTCACCACCTTCTTGAAACGCTGATGTGATATTCTCAGCGTTTGAAAGTGCACAGTTCAGAGCAGCTTTAATAGTATATATGGGTGGCACAGTGGTTAGCACTGCTACCTCACAGCTCCAGGGATCTCGGTTTGATTCCCAGTTTGGGTCACTGTCATGTGCGTGTTAGGCTGATTGACCTTGCTAAATTGTCCCAGGGTGTGTAGGTTAGCAGGATTAGCAGGGTAAATATGTGGGGTGACGGGGATAGGGCCTGGGTGGAATTGTTACTGGTGCAGACTCGATGGACCTCCTTCTGCGCTGTAGAGTTTCTATGATTGCTATGATATGTGAGGTTGTATGCATTCATTTGATGTCCTTACTCCATCTGGATTTGAACCATATTCAAAAATCTCTTCTCAACTAACTTTATTAAACTAAAAATGGATTCACAAGTCACATGTCACGTCACTGTTTGTGGGGCCTTGGTTGTGTGCAAAATGGTCACCACATTTGTTTGAGAAACAGCTGCTACCCCATTTAAAGTGATTCATTGGAATTGAAGTGCTGTTTAGACATTTACCAAGTGATAAGGTGCTGCATAAATGCTGGGCTGAACAAAAATCAACAGCCAGCAGAGAGAAAAAAATGTGAATCCGTTCAATAGTTTTAAAATGTGCAGTGATGATGATCTTCAATTTTAAACCAGCCATGGTGCATTGTTTTGTGAATGTATACACTGCTGCTATTGTAATTGAATTTTTAATTGGATAAGAATCTATTTCCATTTTAACTTGATTCCTTTCTCTGGGACACAAAACGCTTCTGCCTGATTTACCTTTCCGACTGTGCTGATTGAGTGTAATTATCTCAGAATTCTCAGTTCGATTTAATTGCATTATTGTCGTTCAGTGATGCTGATTATTGCCCCCCCAAAAAAACACTCAGATACAAAAACGGTGACTGATTTATTGATTTCTGAATGTGGCTGAAAATTGATGAGCAAGTTGTCAGCGACTGCAACTTCATCTGAAAAGGGGCAGTGTTACCATGGTGAGTAATATGGCATGATGTTGCCATGGTGAAGTATTTGGTGCAATACATAATCATTTTGCTGATGGGATCTGGGCACTAGAGGCTATTTTTGAATCCTTGTTTGAGCTGGAAAATAATGAAGCGGAGTCATATGTGGGCATCTGATTCATTATTTAATTTCTCTCCCTGATTGTTTGTGAAAAATACTCTCAAACGTGCCATCACTGTCCCTTTCAGGGTTAATGTTCTGAGACATTCAGTTGAGTTATAAATTGTGCCCTCTCTTTGTTTGCAGCTCCTTACTGTAGTCCACCAAGCCCTCCAAGGCACGGCACAGTTCACACCCAAACTGGAGGGTTACCCGGTAGCACAGTGCAATTCAGCTGCGATCCAGGCTATCGCCTAATCGGGCAGGGCTTTGCGACATGTTCTCGGTCCCCTCAAGGCTGGTACGACTGGAATACCATTCCTCCTCTTTGTCAAGGTAAGGAAATGATCCCACTCACCCCATTAGAGCCCTATATTTGCCATGTCCATGGATTTCAATCTTCACTTAGGGAAATCGATGCAGAAAGGGAAATTGAAAGAAAAGAGGGGAAAACCTACTTTGATCTGATTTTAGTTCTCACGGGGATTTCAATCCACAGCCAGAGAAGAATATATTCCAGAGTTCTTCAAATACTTTTGACAGTTTGTTATTTGTATTCAATGAAAAAGGTGGACCACAAAAAGAGAGTGGCTTTGTGTTTCCGTTAGGAACCCAGTCAGCAAATCTTGAATGCGTTGAAGATGACGCCAATCTGGCAGAGGTGATGTTTCCAGGCAAACTCATTAAGATATGCCCAAATGTAAAATCTTCTACTAATCCGTAGAGTTAAGCAACATGCTGAAATATGACTGTGACTGGCATTAGACTAGAGGGTAAGGAAAAAGAATTCTTCTTCCGAGTGAGGTTGGGGACCACAAATTTAGCAGCACTTGCCTGCAAACCTTTCAGAACTTTACACAGATCTGATTCATATTACCGTAAACGTTTGGCTCATTTAATGATCATGGGTTTGTTTCTGCTGCAATTAGTTTAAAAACCTAAGGCAAAGGTTGGTCAGTTATAACAATTGACTACTGGTCAGGCAATGAACCACTGGAATCATGTGACCATGGATGCTTGTCTCCTCGACATCCCAGATGGAATTGTCCCGTCCCGCCTGCCACAGAAAGCTTAGCAGACGAGACATGGACCGTGCAAAAGCTCGTTGACTTTGGGCAGAATCTTCCAGTGCTGGGGCGAGAATGGACAGACAATCCTGCCCATTGAGATGAGCCTCCTCCGAGAAAAGACAAATGGTGGAAATTTGCATTTGGCCCTGGGGTATGGCATTGAATTCTTCCAGCAAACTGACATGAAAACAATAGATTATTTGGGCATAAAGTTTGTTCACTTATGCTTAAAACTCAACAATCTTTTGCTTTATTTGATTTGATTTCACACAGATTAAACTGTTACTTGGGCTGGAATGATGTAGAAACTGTAGTCTAATAACACAGAATTTAGATAGAAATATAGAAATAGCCACAATATCCGTGTTAAAAATAACTTTAGCAAAGTTGTTTACAGACAATGCAGTAGTGCGGCCCCATTAAGGGGTAGTTGTTTGTGGGTCACATGACCATGCATCTACAAACAAGCTCAGTACAGATACAAGTCTAGTCGCTCCAATGGGCAACACAGTGATTAGCACTGATGCCTCATAGCACCAGGGTCCCAGGTTCAATTCTGGCCTGTGGTAACAATCTGTGTGGAGTTTGTAAGTTTTCTCCATGTCTGCTTGGGCTTCCTCTCGGTGCTCTGACTTCCTCCTGCACCCCAAAGATGTGCAGGCTAAGTCAATTGGTGAAGTTAAATTGCCCCTTAGTGTCAGGGTGATTAACAGGATAAACATATGGGGTTATAGGAACAGGTCTTGGGTGGGATCATTGTTGGTGCAGGCTCGATGGACTGAATGGCGTCCTTCAGTATTGTTGGGATTCTATGACTCCCGGAATCATACTGAAAGTTCTCTGTCATCACAACCTAACAATCTAACATTGTCTAACAATCAATACCAGGTTTTTGGGCATGGGTCTTAGTAGGAGGGAACCTTCAGTGTGAACTCAGAAGTCAGTGGGAATAGGCTTGTATCTAGTTTAAATCTCCTTCAGGAAATTACCAGTGTGATTCAAAGCTTCCTCGTCTTGATACTTCACGCTACAATAAAGAGCTTCTCAATTTTGCATATTTAATTTTCATATTACTCATTCTTTAATATTTTGCATATGAGGGTTTGGGGTCCAATGCAAATACGAATCCAAGTGGTTGGAATCTATTGTTTCTTTTTATTTGTTTGTGCTCTTTATGGCTGTATTTCCTTCCCTAATGCTATCTGTATTCTCAGGGTTTTAGTCCCCTACATGGTAACTGCTTTTGACAGCCGTAAACATTTTCAAGCACCAATTAGAGTTGGTGGTTCATCACACAAGGTTGTTTCTCTTTCTCAGAATACCTAGTCTTAATCCTGTATGTCCTTCTGCTCACATAAACAAAATCAAGATCTTAATTAGTAGAGAATGATGAATGGGTAATGGAGCCGATCTTACCATTGCACCCTGCTGATCAGTGGCTGGGGTGAGCCAGTAAGATCTCACATGCAGAGAAATCCTGTTCGCACCTGATTTCTCGCCACTCGTGAATTTTCCGGCACTGAATATCCATGCAGCCATGAGGCCAAATATATTTTTAACATGTATTTTAATGTTCATTTAAATGTAATTCATGAGCCCAGAGCAGGATCATCCGGGCTCATTTGCCTCTGTGGCTCATCAGAGGAGATTTTCTTTGGCAAGGATCACGTCTGATTCCCCCATTAGGAGCCAGATGCAGTGGCTTTGCTGGTAAAACTGGAGACCATTGAGGCACACCTGGGAAGTCAGGAGCAAGGGAGCGGTGCATCTTGGACAGTGCCAGCCTGACACTCTGGCAGTGCCCACCGGCCAGCAAGATGTGTCAAGAGTTTGGGAGCTTTGGGCTCCTGGGGGACAGGGCCAGATTAGAGGTAGGCCACTCGATGGGGGGAGCGTAACCACTGCACACTCTGCATAGTGATCAGTGGGGAGGGGGAGGTGAGGGGGAGATCGCTGCACACTCTGCACAGCAATCAGTGGGTGCGGGAAGGGAGAGAGGGACTGCTGTTGCTCTGCAACGGTGATCAATGTGTGAGGTCGGATGGCAATTGTTACACCCTAAGGTGGGGATCCCCAACAGCCACTGAACTTGTCAGTAGTGCAGGGGCATGGGGGGGGTGGGCAGCTGTTGAGCCATGGGGTGGGAGGTGGCTGCTGGGCCATAGAAGCTTGGCTATAGCAGCAGAACAGTGACAGGTCTCTTCTGCTCTTAGAGCACAGAAACCTGCACATGTGCAATGGCCCCACTACACTACCATCAGCTGGCTTTCTGGTAATTTAGGCCCTGCTTGCTCCCCATACTGGTGGAAAACAGATTGAGTTTTTTTTTATTGCACAGAGTGGATCAGATTCACCAGGTAGCTTTGCCAAAAAAGAGGATCCGAAATGTTCCTGTTTTCACAATCATTTTGGACTTTGGGGGCGACTTGAGCATTAAAATTCAATGTGTGTATTTAACCACTGGGTGTGACAATGCATTGATCAGTGGCAATGCAGTGGCCAGCGATGTGCTGAGCCACACAATGCTATCACTTTTAGTCTCCCACTTTGTGTTATAGCAGCAGCATTATGTATATTGATGTATATTGACACAAATTAAACTTCAAACAAAGCTGATGCATGTTCCTTTTCAGCCATTTCCTGTGGTGTTCCAAAAGCCCCCATGAACGGGACAGTCTTCGGGAGAGAATACACTCTCGGAACAAGGGCCATCTATCAGTGTAATGAAGGATATAGATTACAATCTGGTGAACAGTCAACTGCCGTCTGTCAGGAAAATGGAAAATGGAGCAACGGGGATAGTCCTCCACAGTGTGTGGGTGAGTGTGCCATTGAGAGTTCTGCTTCACAGCCTCCAAAAAGAAATCACCACATGAGTGAAGGAGAAAGGCAGGTAGATCTGCATTCCAGGATTCAGTCATGCAACTGGTTAAGCTTTCAACATATTCTGGCACAGGATTCTATCTACCGATCTGTCAGTCTCTCTCTCTCTGTCTCTCTGATCATGCCTGCCTTACTGACTGACTGAATCTTCCCCAACTGGACAGGTTTCTTGGCCATTCACGTCATCAAGATTCTTCAGTCCATCTGCTGTGAGTGGAGATTTGGCTAAGCCCCAAATTCTCCATCCTTGCTTGCAGTGGCAGCAGGGCACAAATGGCCAGAGAATTTTGGCCAAGGTCATCAATCATTGGCCCTGAAAATTCCACCCCACCTCACTGTAACCCATTGAATCATAAGGAAGATATAGAACATAGAACATAGAACATTACAGCACAGAACAGGCCCTTCGGCCTTCGATGTTGCGCCGACCAATATAAAAAGCAATGCCCCTCCAAACTAAACCATTCCCTTCTCTGACCATTTCCTAAATGAGATGAAACGAGGAACTGTGAAGAAGCCAAGGTAAATACAGCATCACTAAAAGCTAGTGCTCAGGCACAACAAGAGAATGAAAATAGCTAATGTTATCTTGGTCTATATTTCAAGAGATTGGAATAAAAAGGAATGGCTGCTATTGTACAGTTACAATTGTACAGTTGCTATGGTACATGCACTTCTGATGAGACCAAGTTTAGTGTAAAGTATCCAAATCGAGGCATTGTACTTCAGGAAGGATACGCTGGCCTTGGAGTCATGCAATGCAAATTCTCCAGAATGTTACTCGGGTTAAAAAGGATTCAGTTATAAATCAGAAGTCTCACAACACCCAGATTAAAATTCAACATGTTTATTTGTTGTCATGAGTTTTCGGAGCACTGCTCCTTCACCAAGGGTGACCAAAGGTCTTCACCTGCTGAAGACCCAGTGCTCCGAAAGCTTGTGCTACCAAATAAACTTGTTGGACTTTAGCCTGGTGTTGTGAGACTTCTTACTGTGATTAGCCCAGTCCAACATCAGCATTTCCACATCACTTCAGCTATAAAAAAAGATTCCAAAAACTGCACATATTCACTTGAGTATGAAAGATGTAGGGGTGATCATTGACATGTTTAAGCTCATTAAAAGAATTGATCGGGTAGGCTGAGAGAGAGAGATAGTTTCCGCTGATGGGATCCAGACAAGAGAGCAAAAATTAAAATGAGAATAAATGACTTCACCACATAAAGGGCACCAAAATCTACAAGTATCCCTCTGCCCCCCCTCAAAAAAATAGAATAATTAAACATTTCAAAATTAAGATTGATAGATTTTTATGAGGTAAGTGGATTAAAGGTTACATAAGCAGTTACGATACAGATTGACCATGATCTCATTGAATAATGGAACAGGTTTAAGGGTCAGAATCATCTACTCTGTCCTGCCCATTTCCCATTAAAAGAATTCATGAACTCTGCTTTAATGAAGGCTGAAAATTTCACACTAACTGATCCACCTATGGAATTTTTCCCTAACCTCATAATAATCATTGTTTGGTATAGTTATCTGAAATTTGCAATGTCACATTGTCATATTAGTTAATTATTGGAAAAGATAACCTTAGAGTCATGGAGGTTTGCAGCATGGAAACAGGTCCTTCAACCCAACTTGTCCATGTCACCTTTTTTTTAACCACTAAGCTAGTTCCAATTGCCCGTGTTTAGTCCGTATCGCTCTATATCCATCTTACCCATGTAACTTTCTAGATGCTTTTTAAAAGACAAAATTGTACCCACCTCTACTACTACCTCTGGTAGCTTGTTCCAGACACTCACCATCTGTGGTAAAGAATTGCCCCTCTGGACCCTTTTGTATCACTTACCTCTCTCCTTGATGTGGTGATGCTGGCATTGGACTGGGATGGGCAGTAAGAAGTTTTACAATGTCAGGTTAAAGTCCAACAGGTTTGCTTGGTAGTATGAGCTTTTGGAGTACTCACCTGATAAAGAAGCAGCTCTCCAAAAGCTTGTTCTACCGAATAAACCTGGTGTTGTGAGACTTCTTACTGCTCTTACCGTAAATCTATGCTCTCTACTTTGAGACTCCCCTCCTTTGGGAAAAGATGTTGACTATCTAATTGATCTATGCCCCTCATTATTTTGTAGACCTCTATAAAATCATCCCGAAGTCTGCTATGCTCCAGGAAACAAATCCCAGTCCATCCAGCCTCTCCTTATAACTCAAACCATCAAGTCTTGGTAGCATTCTAGTAAATCTATTTTGTACTCTTTCTAGTTTCTAAAATCCTTTCGATAATAGGGTGACCAGAACTGTATGCTGTATTCCAAGTGTGGCCTTATCAACATCTTGTACAATTTCAACAAGACGCCCCAACTCCTGTATTCAGTGTTTTGATCAATGAAACCCCAAGCATGCCTCATGCCATCTTCACCACTTTGTCCACTTATGACTCCACTTTCAAGGTACTATGAACCTGTACCCTAGATCTCTTTATTCGATAACTCTCCCCAGTGCTCTACCATTAACTGAGTAAGTTCTGCCCTGGTTCGATCTACCAAAATGCTTCATCTTGCATTTATCTGAATTAAACTCAATCTGCCACTCATCAGCCCATTGGCCCAATTGATCAATATCCCATTGCAATCCTGGATAATCTTCTTCACTGTCCACGATTCCATCAAACTTGGTGCAATCTGCAAACTTACTAACCATGCTTCCTAATTCTGCCCATTCTGTCTCTGATAACTATTTGAAAAAACTATCCAATTATTCCCACTATTCAGCTCTTTGTCCACAGCCTCAGGAATTTCTCCTTTCCAAGCATATTTTTGGTTTGAAAGTTACTGCAGAATCTGTTTCAATCACTTTTCCAAGCAGTGCATTCCATTCATAAGTGGTAAAAGATAAAGTTGTCATAGTCCCAGATGGTCATTTTAACCTGAGGATCACCACAATTCAGGCCAAGTGCAAGTTAAGGTTCATGAATAACTCAGCCGATACGGAAATTTAATCTGTCATCTTGGCATTGCTCTGCATCATTAACCAGCCAACTGAGTTAACAGACTCCCATTCATAAGAACTTGCCATGTAAAAAAAGAAATGCTTTCATTCTGGATTTTTGCTAATTATCTTAAATCTGTGTTCTCTCATTACTGACCTTCCTCCATGTGGAGACGGTTCCTTTCTATTTACTCTGTCCAAACCTCTTCTTAATTGAGTAAATTCTCTCCTTTCTCTTGATATTGTTTAATTCTTGCTGAAACATTTTTTTTCAAAACACATTTTTGTTTGTACTTACTCTGGGTGTTATCTTCTAATTGTCTCATCAGTCTTTCATTGTTGCAATTATTAACAAATGTCTATTCCAATTAAGATGTGAAATATAAAATTATACACACTATGCACCACCCCCCAGCCACCATCCAGCCTTGATGTAATAAAGCATCTTGTTAAGATTGCACAGCTGAAGTCTTTGTGAATTAACTCACTTTGAGTTGACAAAGAGTTGCTTCTACTCAGATTATTGACAAAGCCTGGAAAATAACCATTAAACAAATGGAAACTATTTTTTGCAGCAGCTGCCATGTGTGGCGAATGAATGTACTTCAATGCGTTATCAAAAGCTTTAATCAACTCAAAATTTGTCAGCAAAGTACCATTTATTAAGTGCGCTGGTTTAAGAATGCCTCGTGATGAAGAATGTGGCAGGTATTTTTTCAGGCAAAATTAGGACAGGAAAAACAATCTTATACCTGCATAAGGACCTTTTGTGACTCCATGACATCCCAAAATATTTCCTAGCTAGTGAGATACCTATTTCCAAAATATCTATTCCGAAATACCCAAGCCCAAAAGGCATGCTGGTTAGGTGCATTAGCCATGCTAAATTCTCCACCCGTGTACTCGAACAGGTGCTGCAGTGTGGTGACTAGGGGATTTTCACAGTAACTTCACTGCAGTGTGAATGTAAGCCTACTTGAGACACTAATAAATAAACTGAAATATAGTCAGAGTTGTTAAGTCGGAGAATCAAAGGAGGAGTGTCGATGGTCTAGTGGTATAATCGTTGGACCATTAATCCAGAAATTTAGTTAATGCTCTGATGACTAGGATTTGAATCCTACATTAGCAAGTAGTGGAATTTAAACTCAATAAAAAAATCTGAATTTAACAATCTACTGATAGCCACGAAATCATTATTGATTGTCAGAAAAACCCGTCTGGCTCACTAATGTCCTTTAGGGAAAGAAACCTGCTGTCCTTACTTGATTTGTCTTTCATGTGATTCCAGAGCCACAGCAATGTGGTTGACTCTCAACAGCTCTCAGGCAACCAGGGATGGGCAATAAATGCTGGCCAGTCAGCAATGCCCATGTCCCATGAATGAATAAAATAAAAATACCAATATTAACCATCTTATCGAGACATGCCAGCGCTGAGAATGGAATGCTTGCTCTGCTCATGTTAGTACTTCCAGGTCAGGTGTGTTAACCTTGGTGAAATAGAGCATTCTTAGCTTTTGCATACTGCACCATTGCCATTCATTCATAAGATAAATAATACTCAGTTATTGCAAGAGATCTGCTGTATGGTCTTGTCATCAATGGGAGCTATATAAGAAATGCTGAAAGAGAGGGGAATCTTTATTCAAGAATTTATAGGGTGCATTCACGTGTGGATGGCAGAGGTAGAATTTAAAAAGAAAACATAAGTAAATCAATAGATTGCAATATCTTTCTTATTTACTGTAAATCACAACAGGATATTGACAAATCTTGAAATCATAGAAAAGGTTCATTTTAATTCTTGAATGATCAACATGACAACCGATCATGAATCAGGTAATGAAGTGATAAACTGCTATTGATTGTTGTTCAACCTATGTTGTTCCAGCTGTGACATGTCCTGAAGTTAATAGTATCCGTGTGGAGCATGGGGTCTGGAAGCTGCTATACGGAAACCCAAATCAATATGGAGCCCAAGTGATTATTATTTGTGACCCAGGGTATTACCTGCAAGGACCAAGGGCCATCGGCTGTCAGGCTAATGGGACATGGAGTGTGGGAGATCAGAAGCCCAGCTGTGAAAGTAAGTATGTGATCCAGCGCGCTATCACAGATTAGTGATGGAAAACATTAGACATGGGGGCTGTTTAGTCAAATCACCTTGCAATGAGGAGAATGGTTTACTTTTAGTTGCTTTTTGGCCTGTTTATTAACGAAAATGGTTGCAGCTGCTGATTGGTATTTATGACCGACCCATCAAATGGTTTAAACTACATTAGAAATTATACTCTCGAGTCATTGATGAGCTGAGTGCTTCAATACCAGGGCAGGAATAAGTAATCCTTAATGTGGAGATCCTTGCACAGTTGTCATAGTACTTTGCAGTGCCTCCTCACAGCGCCAGAGACCTAGGTTCAATTCCAGACTTGGGTCACTGTCTGAGTGGAGTTTGCACTTTCTCCCTGTGTCTGCTTGGGTTAACTCGAAGTGCTGCAGTTTTCCTCCCACAGTCTAAAGTCGTGCAGGTTAGGTGAATTGGCCATGCTAAGTCCTCCCTTAGTGTATCGAACAGGCACCGGGGCATGTGGCAACTAGAGGATTTTCACAGTAACTTCATTGCAGTGTTAATGTAAGCCTACTTGTGACTAATAAATAAATAAAATTAAAAAAAAAATAAAAGGAGGATTCCTGATCCACAGTCTGGGTCTGGTTGATCACAACTGGACAGCATTTAGCATTAAAGTTGACTTTTTGCATTCATGAATTAAAGAAGGGAAAGATGGACAAGTTTATCATTGTTCAGTCAGAGGTGTGTGTATGCATGCATTTCCTCCACAGTCTAACAAGCTGCTCACACATCCTAGAATGGACAATGATCCCAATATTCAAGGGAAAGCAGAAAGGGAAACGTATCTGAAAGACAAGAAACCAGGAAATACAAGAAATACAAAAAAAAATCTTGTCAAATTTTATAGCTGAATTTCATTGGTCTCTTTATTTTAAACTCCTTTCTCACTGGGCAGCCAGCCAGATTGAGAGACCAGCACAGTGGTGGGCACTGCTGCCTCACAGTGCCAGGGTCATGGATTTGATTCTGATGTTGGGTGACTGTCTCTGTGGAGTTATATGTTTTTCCTGTGTCTGTGTTGATTTCTTCCGGGTGCTTTGAATTCCTCCCCAATCCAAAGATGTGCAGGTTAGGTAGATTAGCCATGTTAGATTGCTTCTTAGTGTCTGGAGATGCGTAAATTAGGTGGATTAGCCTTGGGAAATACACAGGGTTATGGGTTTGGGTGGAGAGGAGGTAAACCTGAGTAAACTGCACTTGCCTCTGGGTCTGTAATTGATAGAGTGCATTGTTGGAGTAAGTTAATTCATTATTATATAAGTTTCTGATTGAAATTTACATAACAATAAAAGATCTGGATAGAATAGTCATGGAAAAGATGTTTCCATTAGTAGACAAGACTAGAATCCAAAGGTATAGCCTCATCTCCTTTAATGAGATGAGGAAGAATTTCTTCAGCCAGGAGGTGGTGAATCTGTGGAACTCGTTGCTGTAGAAGGCTGTGGAGACCAGGTCACTGAGTGTATTTAAGGCAGGGATAGATAGGTTCTTGATTGATAAATGGCTCAAAGATTGCAGGGAAAAATCAGAAGATTGGGATTGAGAAAGTTATCAGCCATGATTGAATGGCAGAGTAGTCTCGATGGCCTAATTGTGTTCCTATAACATGGTCTGTCTCAGAGAATCAGTGCAGAATCAGTGGACCAAGTACTTTTCTTCTGTACTGTAGGAATTCTCTGATTCTATGACAATCACTGGAATCTGATGAAGATTGAAGATTGGTGGTGCTTTGCAGTGATTGTACATCAGTGAGGATGGAGGGATTCAGGGAAATGTCACTTTTCATTCGTTCCTGATTGAAAGTTTCAGTAAACTAAGGTAGCAAAGCTGTCAAATGCTACCTTCAATTTTAACAGCAGGCAGATATAATTTGTGTGCTTTTAAAATGTCAAACAATGTACTCAGAGCGCTTGGCTTATTGACCAGATCAGTTTTGAGATTGACTGGTTCTTTTGTAAGGTCAGGAGCCCTTGTCATCCTGTTCCATCATTGTATCATCAGTATATCCTCTTCAAGCATTAGTATCTCCATGAAAGTAAGTTCACCAAGATAAAGATGGGGGGAGGGTCTTAAAATGAACTTTAAGACTAAGATTTTCCAGCCCCATCCAGCCTCCTGCGGAAGATTTGGCTTGCCATTGATTGGTATTGAGACCTTAGAGCCCCGCAAATGTCAATGGCAATTTCCCTGATTCACCCATCACACTTGGGAATCTGCAGCGGGCATCAGTTTTGGCAGGATCTGAAGAAAATCCAGTTCTTTGTTGCTATGATTCATCCTTAAGTACATATTTCGTATACACTCCTCTATTTCGTATCAGAACAAAAGATTATTGGCAGGCTGAAACTACGAAGGTGAAAATGATTCCAGTTAATTTGTGACAAAACATGTCTGAACATGGAAATGGAATTTCTGTGCTATTCTTTCACGTTTATTAAATCACCACCAATGATCAGGTTTTTATACAGAGAGTGGTGAGTGCCTGTAATGTGCTGTCAGAGATAGAAACAGATACAATGACAATGTTTATGATCTTGACAGGTCATAAAAAGGCAGAGAATAGAGGGATACGGATTGCAAAGGATCTTTAATTTCAAAAGGTGTCATGTACCAGTACAGCACTGATGGGCCGAAGGGTCTGTTCCTGTGCTTTGATGTTCTTTGTTCCTTTATTGGTATGTTAATCCGCTTCAGAAGAAATTAGACACAAGCTTGTTAACCAGTTCACCATATATATGTCTGAGCTTTCATGGGTAGCAGACATTTCCCAGAATTGTCTGTCTTTTGATCTTAATCTTGCAAAATGCCATCAGGGTTATGACTAATTAAGTTTTATTTTAAAGAATGCATTCACGTCAAATCACTTTCGAATGATTTGTATGTTCACTGTCTGCACAGTAAATTGGCAGAGTAGATCAACTGATGATACAAAGCTGGGTGAGAAGGTGAGCTGTGAGGAGGACACAGGGATACTTCAGTGTGATTTGACCAAGCTGAGTGAAAGGGCAAACACATGCCAATGCAATATAACGTGAATAAATCTGAGGTTATTCACTTTGGTAGCAAATACAGGAAGGCAGATTATTATCTGAATGGTTATAGATTGTGCATTCCCCTGTCTCAATGAGACCTGGGTCCTCGTACACCAGTCACTGAAGATAAGCGTACAGGTGCAGCAGGTGGTAAAGAAGGCAAATGGTGTCTTGGCTTTAAAGCGAGAGGATTCAAATACAGGAGCAAAGAGACCAATTACACAGGGCCTTGGCGAGACCATACCATAAATATTGTGTGCGGTTTTGCCCATCTTATCTGAGAAATGATGCTCTTCCTGTAGAGAGAATGCAATGAAGGTTTACCAGATTGATTCCCAGGATAGTAGCACTAACGTATGAGGAGAGATTAAGTCGTTAAGATTATATTCGGCGGAGTTTAGAAGAATGATGGGGTCTCTTATAGAAACCCACTAAAATTCCAACAGGACTACACGTGATAAACGTAAAAAGGATGCTCCCAATGGTCTGGAAGTCCAGAATAAGAGGCCACAGTTTAAAGATATAGAATAAACTATTTAGAACTGAGATGAGAAATTTCTTCACCTAGAGAGTGATGAGCCTGTCGGATTCTTAACCACAGAAAGTGGTGAGGCCGAAACTTTCAGGAAGGAGTTAGATATAGCCCTTGGGGCTAAAGGGATCAAAGGATATGGGACAATGGTGGGGTCAGGCTGTTGAGTTGGATGATCGGTCATGATCTCAATGAATGGCAGAGCAGGCTTGAAGGGCCAAAGGGGCTACTCCTGCTGCTATTTTCTATGTTTCTATCATGCCTCAATTTAAATATTCTCATATTAAAATTTCTCTTTGGGCTTAACTTTCCCCAACTCATTGTGTATACAACCCGATGAGATCTCTGTGCTCCTCTGGTTTGAGCATCTTATGTATTTGTGATTTAGATTCTCCATTTGTAGCAGAGCAGTGACGTTGTCAGCAGCTGAGGCTGTGAACAGTCAAATTCTCTCCATGTGCCTCTCTGCTTCTCTAAGACACATCTTGAAACCTATCACATAAACCAACCTTTTGGTCACCTCTTTGAGCACCTCCTTTATAACAACAGAGCAAATTGGAAATGCGCAGGAAGTTTGGCAGCATCTGTAAAGAGTCGAAGAGAGTTCACCTTCAGGTCATGCATGATCTTTCATCAGAAAGACTAATTCTTTGGATCTCCCCACAGATGCTGCTGGACCTGCTGAGTATTTCCAGCAGTTTCTGTTTTTATTTCCAGTGCACTTGGAATATTATGCTTTTGAACCAAAAACTCCACATGTGATTTGATGTCACACTTTGTTTGATTCTGCTCCTGCAAAGTACTTTCATTCTCATTCAATGAAAGATTGCAGGCCATTTTTCATTTGTCTGTAGTAAGGCGAGTGACTCCTCATTATGTATTTCACACAGTTTGGGTGGGATTCTCCCAACATTATTCTAAGTGCTGAATTCACATAGAAATTGTAGTAAATCCCACCGGTTTTTTTCAGCTGGATTTTCAAAATAAATCTCCCACACTCTAAGCACTGCAGAGTGCACTAGTGTGAATTTCATTAAAAAGCGGTGGGTGGGAATTATTCCCACTGGAGAGGCCGGCAGCATAGCGTTGAGTGTGCTACTGCGCATGTGCTGATCTGTCAAAGTGGAGATCAATGCATGCGCAATAACTTGGCACTGCTAGCTCAATCACTGGCCAGGCCCCAGATTCTGCTTCACTGGATGTGCAACCCAAACACCCCCCTGACCACCACCACCTGATCGCTGGCCTCCACCTTCCCCATCGTCTCTCTCCCCAACCTCCCCTTCGATCTCTCCAATCCCTTCCTCACAAGCAGTCCCAATCACAGACCCCTTGCCCCCCCCCCCCCCCCCCCCCCCCCCCCCCCCCCCCCCCCCCCCACCCATTTGGCAGTCCCGATTTATCCCACAGCCTTGACCTCTTCCCTCATCCCACCAACCCTGATGTCCAACCGCAATTACTGGCTCTCTGTCACCAAGCCCGAGTGCAGAGTGGACACCCCCATCAATTCCCCCACCCACCCATTAGGCTCTGGCTGATCCTGCCTGATGATGGGCAGTGCCAAGGTGCCTTCAGGTATTGCCTCTTCAAAAGCGCCAGGAGGCCACTGTCAATCTGACAATGCCTGGGAGCACCCCCTTTACTTCTGACCTCCTACGGGGCCTCCATGTCCCATCTTCATCCAGCAGGGTCAGGCTGCAACTTCCCAGTAGTGGGGAGCTGCTGTAAACCCTGCTGGAGTGGAACACTGCTGGCAAGGGGTAGGAAGAAGACATTAGTGGGCCCAGAGTCAGGTGGAAATCACCATTCACATAATTTATTCAGAAATCGACATAGAACATAGAACATAGACATGGAACTAATGAGGCCGGAAATCTGGCAATCAGAGGCGCTCAATGGGAAGGCTGCTATATGACCTCCGCTCAAGTCTGGAGCCCAGGGAATTCTGGAAAATCAAAGCCAATGCATCCACCAACTTTTTTTTAAAACCTTGGGATGCAGACCATCACTTCCAGCAGACTTGGCAACCTTTTGCCCAACAGTTTCTCTTGGATTATTTCATTACTAATTTCTTTAAATTCCAAGTTCTCACTGGTCCCTTGGTTCCCAATTACTTCTGGAATTTTTTTTGTGTCTCCCATCATGAAGACAGATACTATATATTTGTTTAATATCTATGCCATTTTCTCATTCAACATTATACTTTTTCCTCTCTGCTTCCAAGGATCCCATGTTTACTTTAGTTTATTTCTTCATTTTTAAATAACTATAGAAGCTTTAACAACCTGTTTTTAGATTTCTTCCATGTTTAGCCTTCTTATTTTTCCTTCTTAACCTTCTTTTATTGAACTCTAAAATCTTATCAATGCTGATCTTTATTATTCACTATGGCAAATTTATGAGCCTCGTCCTTTAACCAAGTCTATTTTGAACAAATTGTTCACCGCAATTAGTCCACTTTTCCTATTTTTATTCCTTAAGGGAACATGTATTCATTGCAAATTATGAATTAATTCTTTACATGTTTACTGTTGTTTATCTATTTTTTATATCTTTTAATCTGTTTTCTCAAAATACATTCACCAACTCACCACTCAGACAAAATTAAACCCTTTGTCCTGGAGTGAAATTAATTCATAAACAAACTGACCAGAAGAGAAATAGGTTTGATTCATGTCAGGATGAGTTCTCTCTATCCTCAGATATACAATCACATCATCCCTACAATGCAGACGGAGGCCATTCAGCCCATTAAGTCTGCACTGACTTTCTGAAAGAGCATCTTAAGTAGGCCCATTACATTGCCCTATCCCCATTCATTTATCATAGCTAAGCCACATCTTTGGACATGCAGATGCAATTTAGCATGGCCAATCCACCTCACCTGCACGTCTTTGGACTATGGGATGAAACCGGGGATGAATCCAGGGGAAACCCATGCAGGCACTGGGAGAATGTGCAAACTCCACATGCACACACACGCACATACGCACACAATCACCGAAGGCCAGAATTGAACCTGTGTCCTTGGTGCTGTGAGGCAGCGGTGCTGGCTGCTGTGCCACCATGCTGCCCTGACTAGTTGGCCTGTTTTGCTTGCACAGAATTGTGCTGAAACAATGCTATTGTGTTAATTATTAATGCAATCACGATTATCGCTGATCATTCATGTTGATATTGCAAACACAAGATCCGTTGCATCTACTTCTCAAATATCTATACTATTCATTCAAAATGTTTTGAACAGAATGCCAAACCACCTCATTAGGTGAGAGGTTAGACAGAGTGCAAGGCCTTGGGAGGTTAAATTCACTCCAAAGTGGTATATCTGAGGATGGAATTTTAAAACCAAGTCAATTGTCTAAGGTAGATTCTATAAACTACCACCTAACAAGGCAGGTCTGCTGAACTTCAATCCCCTGCTAATGATTGACTGACCAGTCTTGCTCACCATTCAGTCTATCCTGCAGTTTTATTAGTGCAGTTTATTCTCCACTGATTATTTCTGCCAACCTAAAACTTAGGATGGTAATAATTGAGCAAAGAGGACAAAGCATGCTTGCACTCAGAGGCAAACAACATAATAAATGATATTCTCTATCCAAAACATTTAGGATCCTGAAACCTTGTTTGTGCCCCCCTACTCTGAAATGTTCTAAAATGGTGTCTTTTTAGGGTAAACCATCCGCATTGGACAAAGTGTAATTCTAAATGTTATTTGGTTGGTGAACGTTTAAACATGGCTATGTCAGACTTCCAGTTGACCAGAAAATAGCATAGGGAAGAAAGTGTTTTCCAGATGTTGAATTGCAAAAATCCTTTTGTAATTTTTCAGTAATCTCATGTGGAGAACTGCCATTTCCTCCAAATGGCAATAAGATTGGAACGTTAACGACATACGGAGCGACTGCCATATTTTCCTGTAATACCGGATACACAATGGTAGGATCCCGGGTGCGGGAATGCAAGGCTAACGGACTGTGGAGTGGAATGCAAGTGAAATGTCTCGGTCAGTATTTACATAGCAGTGTGAAAAATCTTTATTTTGTGAAGTTTTGCTCATCAGATTTTGCTTGTTGATATTTGTGTGGAAGTTAGTGCCAAAGAAAGTTTTCAGTAAACACTAGTGAAACAAGTTTAGCAATTGCTTCTGAAATTTTGCAATTAAGTGTGTATGTGTTAAACAAAGAACTACTGGTAACTAATTCCAAGATGATCAAGTTGACAAGTTTAACATCTATAGATTTGAAGGTTTCCTTTTGTTATTTCATTGAATTCCAGTAATGTGAAGATTCAGATATAGTACCCGAGATTAATCCTGGTGGTACAGTGGTTAGCATTACTGCCACACAGTGTCAGGGACGTGGGTTTGATTCCCGGTTTAGGTCACTGTGTGAGTAGAGTCTGTACTTCCTTCCCGTGTCTGCATGGGTTTTCTTCGGGTGTTCCAGTTTACGCCCAGTCTGAAAGATGTGCTAGTTAGCTGAATTGGCCATGTTGAATTCTCCCTCATTGTACCCAAACAGGCGCCAGAGTGTGGTGACAAGGGGATGTTCACAGTAACTTCATTGCAGCATCAGTATAAGCCTACATGTGACACTAATAAATAAACTTTACCCACACAGAGCAGCTGGACTCAGCATTCTAACTGTAAAGATGAGTTCCCAGATTAACCTTCTTGACTTATCATATGAGAAAATTACTGCACTGGAGAATAGGAAAATACTAAAACTTGTACTAAACTCAGCAGCATCTTGTAAAGTCTCTTCATGTGAGAAGTTAAAAGGCAACTATTGTTCCTTACCCTCTTTGAATTCTGTCCTTGAGTTGAAATCGATTACACTCTAAACGTTACTGATTGCAGCTTTTATTTTGCTTCAGCTGGTCACTGTGGGATGCCCAAGCCCATTGTCAATGGTCAGATAATTGGAGAGAACTTTAATTATCGAGGGACAGTGGTGTATCAGTGCAGTCCAGGTTTTCGCTTGATTGGAACTTCAGTCCGAATTTGCCAGCAGGACCACAAGTGGTCCGGCCGATCGCCTGTTTGTGTGCGTAAGTATTGCATTAGAATGCGATTTAGTAATCGATGAAAAAGAACAGTGTGCCTCTGGTGAAGCTGTTCTGTTTCTCATCCTTTGCTACTAATCAAAACGCCAAGTCAACTGTTTTCTTTCCTTACTTGGTTTCTGTTTTCGTTTACTTTACTCACTGGGGTAACCAATATTCTTTTTCATATAATGGGTTATTAGGCTGCACAGATGATTATTGAAGGCAAATCAGTCATCAAACAGTACTTAGACACATATAGATTAATGCTTAAAGGAGAAACATATCAGAAGGTATGAGGTAAGGATCTTACATTATTTTGAGCTTTTGGGGCGGCACGGTGGCACAGTGGTCAGCACTGCTGCCTCACCGTGCCAGGGATCCGGGTTCAATTTCTGGCTTGGGTCGCTGTCGGTGTGGAGTTTGCACATTCTCCCTGTGTCGATGTGGGTTTCCTCTGGGTGTGGCACTTTCCTCCCACTGTCTGAAAGACATGCTGGTTAAGTGCATTGGCCATGCTAAATACTCCCACAGTGTACCCCGAACAGACACCGAATATGACGAGAGGATTTGCACAGTAACTTAATTGCAGTGTTAATGTAAGCCTACTTGTGACACTAATAAACAAACTTGATACTTCAAACTTTATTCTTAGGAGAGCTTTGGATTAATTGCTCATATGATATTGTTAGAATTCACAAGACATGAACTAAATTGACTTAGGGCCACTGAATGGGGTGCCAGACAGCGAAAGTATTAGCAAAATCAACGTGAGGAAATGTGGACACATCATGTTCATATTCCAAGAGGTTTGTGCTTCTACTTTTTGAATAGTGGCCTATCTGGTCATCTTCCAGCACCAGTGCACAGCTTTTCACAAATGAGATGTATTGTGGGCAGCAAGCTGCATTTGTAAATTGCTTCTCTGAACTTAAAGTAATGTGGAATTTTAAAGCTGATCGGGACCCAGTTTGGCTAAAATTGTATTGAGAAGCATAGAATCCATACAGTGCAGAAAGAGGCCATTCGGCCCATCAAACTTGCACTGACAATCCCACCCAGGCCCTCTCACCTTAATCCCACGTATTTACCTTACTGGTACCCCTAACATTAAGAGTCAATTTAGAATTACCAATCAACCTAGCCCACACATCTTTGGGCTATGGAAGGAACAGTTCTGTGCCAATTACTGCTGATGTTCCTTTCAGCATTGCCGATCAGCTTCAGTTTTCCCTGGATTATTTATAATAATTCAAAATCATAGATTTTCATCAGGAGTGAGGTGGGGGAATGAGGATTTTGGGCCTCTTTTGCTGAAAGCAGTGGACTTTTGAACAGTTGGCCAATTTGTACGGCCCCCATCCTCACTGTGACGAGGCTGTAAAGCTTCCACCATGGCTTTAAGAAGGAAAGCAGTTGGGTGGTAAGAATATCAGAATGCAACACTGGGCCCCAGATGAATGGGGAAAGTTATAAACTGCTGCTAGTGATCAAATATTATAGAATTATAGAATTCTACAATGCAGAAGGAGATCATTTGGCCCATCGAGTCTGCACCAATCATAATTCCACCCAGGCCCTGTCCCCACAACTCCACAAATTTGCCCGAGGTAGTCCTCCTGACACAAAAGCAATTTAGCATGGCCACACATCTTTGGACTATGAGAGGAAACCAGAACACCTAAAGAAAACCTATGCAGACATGGAGAGAATGTGCAAACTCCACACAGATAGTCACCCAAACTGGGAATTGAACCTGGGTCCCTGGTGTTGTGAGGCAGCAGTGCTAACCACTGTGCCACTGTACTGCCCTATGCACTACACCTCATTCCAAATGACAAGACGAGGAAATAATTTTTTGTCAGATTACTGGCAATCAGATTCAATGTGGATTTTACAGCCTCACTTGTCCCAAAACTGTAAAATCCTGCCCAAGGTCAACAGATCTTTCCATGGTCCACCTGCTCCAATTCCTATGGTGGACGAGATGATGAAATTCTTTGTGCAATTAAATCTTTATGCAAGAACATCAAAACATAGACTGCTTCATATTCCTTCCTTCTTTCTTCTTGGGAAGGCCTCTCAGTTTATATTTCCTTTGCATCATATAGCTGGTATCCTGACACGACAAATCATGCGCCAACAAAACAGCATCTAATTTTTGACCCTTGACGTTCAATGACATTACCATTCCACACTACAAACGCTTGGAGTTCCAGTTGACCAAAAACTGAATTGGACTGGGCATGTAAATACTGTGGGTTCAAGAGCAGATCAGGGACTGGGAAATCTGTGGTGAGTAACTCAGTTCCTGATTCCCCAAAACCTGCCCACTTACAAAGCACAAGTCAGGAATGTGATGAAATACTCTTCACTTGTCAGGATAAATATAACTCCAACAGTGTTCAAGAAGCTTGACACCAATCAGGGACAAAGCAGTCTGCTTTATTGCACCCTATCCACCATCTTCATCATTCACTTCCTCTGTCAGCAGTGTACAGGAGCAGCAGTGTACCAGCTACAAGATTCAGTGCAGCAACTCACGAAGGCTAATTCAACAGCACCTTTCAAACCCACAACCTCTCTACAAGGGCAGACAATGTGTGGGAACATGACAACCTGCACCTTCCCCTCCAAGCCAAACACTATCCTGACATGGAACCAGATCACCGCTCTTTCATTGTCACTGGGCCAACATCCTGATGCTCCCTTGCTCACAGCACTGTGAGGGTTCCAACAGTGGATCAAGAAGATGGCTGGCTACCACCTTCTCAAGGTCAATTTGGGATTGGTAATAAAAATACTGTCTTAGACAACAATGCCCCACATACCTTTCAATAAAAAAAAGCTTATTTTCTCTGATTTTCCACAGCACAATCACTTAGGCTCAATTTACAATTTAAAGTGTTTTTTTGTACCACTTGAGGCACAGTAGTAATGCTTGTTTAGAGCAAACTGCCTTGATCCTTTAGGATGGATTTTATTTCAAGCATCCAGTAGAGCACTAATTCATAAGATTGAAAAATAGAAAGAATAGCGCATGAAATTGAATAATCTTCCAGTAGTTGACAGGTCACATGTAGGTCTCTAGAATCTGTTTAGTGGCTATGCATATTTTAAACATAGCTCAGTCCTTTGCAATAGATGGGAAGCATCTCACTGTGCTAGTGAGTTTTTAAGACTTCTTTCATTCTTGCTAAAGACAGTCATAATTCACGCTGCTGGAGCTTTTGAGTTATGGATCTTTCTGCATTGTGAAAAAAACAGAAGTAATTTATTGTTAGCAGTCAGATTCAGTGCACTGGGAATGAGCAAAAGGTTGACTACTAGGCTGGCACTCCACACTTTATCCTGAATGAGCAGTGACAATCCACTTCCAGTTAGTGCTAACCGCACTGTTTTTTTAATATTAACTCCTGTTCAGGGTATATAAATTATGCACTGAGTTTACTCACATGCGGTACTTTGAAGGTTTCTCTGTGTGTACTATCCTCTGCTTGAGGAGTAACTGTAATATTTCAGAGTCTCTCACTGACAAAAAAATCGGACAGTGCTCCTGAATTCCCAAAATGTATTCCCACAAAGTATAACCTTGTATCAGCAACACAATTGCTTACATTACCTTGCGAAATCAATGCATGAATTTCTCCCAGACTATGTGAGGTAACATCTTGGGGATAGTGAGTTTCAGTGGACATGGATGTTAGTTATTGGGTTATCTTTTCTGAGCTTCCCAACATTGGATTTGGGTGGGTGGGAGGTACCCCAGGGATTCACTGGAGACCTTCTCAGAATCTCACAGGTAATGGTTTGCACAGCAATTGCCCAGAAGTGCAAACTTCACCTGGGCTATTCTCCTACATTGGCAACCATCTGAAAATTGCAAACTTTAGATGTTTCCACCAGGGTTACACCAACAGTTACCCCAGAAAAGTTCTAAGAATCAAAATCTTTTCCTTCTTCTGGGTAACTACTGTACAGAGTCAGACCAAGCCCATATAGGAACATCCCCCCCTTCCACATCTCCCCCCCCCCCCCCCCCCCCGACATACACAACACACACAAAACCACCACAATGCACGCACGCACGCACACACACACACACACCCAGAGGACACCCCTCACAGTTTGATAAGTCCTCCCACCACCCCCACCCGTCCACACGATGTCCTCCACACATCAAACCCCTAACTATCCCCCAACCATGAAATCCCCCCTTCTCTCCCACACCTACATAGGACTCATCCCCACCATACTCCTCCAGCCAGACCTGAGTTGACCTGACACCCCGCCCACCCCCCTCCGCACTGTCATTAGCATAATCCAATTCCACATAACCCAACCCACCCCCCCCCCATGCATGCCCAAGGCCCAACATCTCTGCTTCCCCTCCCCTCCTGTCAACCCTCCTGCATTATGTTGAGTCTGAGATGCATTCTCCTGACAAGAAAGTGGACCTTTGGTGTATACTTCAGGAGACTCAGTGACTCTGACATTTTCCATAGATTCTGGTTAGATTTTCTGTGGTGGATTTTGGGTCGGGGTCTAATAGCATTGACAGTTCCAAACAGAGATGTATTAAAATCTTTGACCAATGGACGAACGGCTAGTTGAGAATCAAAGTCTCACTGGAAGATATTACAGAATGCTGATGTAAAACACAATAACGATTGTTATTTTCTTCTCACAGCTATTACATGTGGCCACCCTGGTAATCCAAGTAATGGAGTAACACATGGAACACAATTCAACCTGAATGATATTGTTCGATTCACCTGTAACCCAGGTTACACAGTGCATGGTACCATTAGCTCCCAATGCCAATCCAACGGACAATGGAGCAACTCACTTCCCACATGCAAAGGTATGAACAGTGACTGTTGCAAAGTTACAAAGCTTTTCGGACTATATGAAAATGGCGTAGAAAGACCTTTTGCATCTTCTTACTTTCCTACAGTGGTCAACTGTTCAGATCCAGCACACGTTGAAAATGGTATTCGTCGGGTGCAACTGAACATTGCGCAAAGATTCAGTTTTGGTAGCAGCGTGTCATATGAGTGTAATGCTGGATACTACCTATTGGGATCAGATGTGCTGACCTGTCAAGGAGATGGTTCCTGGGATAAATCTCTCCCTAAGTGCCTGTGTAAGTGATTTTCAGGGCTTTAAGACTTTACGAATGGCTGGACTGTGAACGTCAAGTTATGAACTGGGTTAACAAATGTGAGTTACAAAAGGCTGAATTTTATAGCCCTTTGCTGGAATATTTGGGTCGGTCTGGTGGCACAGTGGTTAGCGCTGATGCCTTACAGCGCCAGGGACCCAGGTTCAATTCTGGCCTCGAGTCACGGTCTGTGCGGAGTTTGCACGTTGTCCCCATCTCTGCATGGGTTTCCTCCTGCAGTCCAGAGATGTGTGGGTTAGGTTGATTGGCCATGCCAAATTTACCCAAATGTCAGAGAGTCGATGTGTAGGATTGCAAGAATATGACCTGGATGGGCTTGTGGTCAGTGTGATGGACCAGGTGACCTCCTTCTGCACTATTGGAATTCTATTCTATGACTTGATGGATAAGAATGGAGGAAGGTGGTGGGGGGAACAGTTGGGAAAACTTGGAAAGTAAAATGGACAGCTTGCCCACCATCTTTCTGCCCACCCCAGCCTGTCACCCATATTACACTGGCCAAGCACAATGTAGCCACAAACTACAAAAAAAAATGGTGCCACAGCAAGGTGACTTCTTGTGAGCTGTCCCTCTTTTAATTTCTTTATTTACTCCTGTGTTGCACTTCTAAAACTGAGTCCTAAGTCTTTTAAACTGTCTATCATATATTAAGCTGAACTTTCTCTTCACCTGACCTGTAACTGCGACATTATATTCTGCACCCTTTCCTTTGCCCCCATATACATCACAAGGGTATACTTCTCACACTGTGCCAATACATATGGTAAAAAAAATCCAATCAAATAAAAACATGCCCTTAGATTGATCAAGGTGCTTAAGTGGCCAATTCTGATGCTAACAGATTTTCCAGTTGTGTGTGTGTGGATTTAGGGAAAGAGGGTGGGAGTAATCTACCCGATATTCTTTTTCTTAACAGAAATTCACAAGCTACTTCATAATATCAGGGAATCCTCAATACTTCACACATGGAAGACTCGTACCTCTTCCTGAAATACAATGACTGACTACTGCAGTCAGAACTGTGATCCATAGTGCCAGTCACAATCTCCAAAGGAAAAGGGGAGGAAAAAAAACTTGACTGGAATTGAAACATTTATTGGTGCCATCATTACATCACACTGATCCCCCTGGGGAAAAGAAATATTGAATGCAATGTTACTTTGTGACCGAAGAAACTGATAAAATTCAATAAAGAAAAGCTTCAAACAAGCCAAAATCAACCCTTTCCTGAAGTTTCTTTTAAAGTAGATATTCGTGAGATTCTTGTGCACTTTTCCTTCATCAAAAATGTTGAATAAACATGCCTGTTTTTGAGCACAATGAAGTCATGCCATGGTTGCTATGGTGACCAGTAAGAGCCTTCAAGGCACTGATGGCCAACCGGAGGGTTTTTCCCTTTCTATGTTGTGTTTGCTGTGTTGACAATGCTCCCCATGTGGTACAAATCCTTCTAAATCTTAACGGTAGCCATTGGGTGTAAATTGTTGTGCTGACAGCCATTGGAATACAAGTGAGTGATTTTTCGACTTCACTGTAGCTTATTCACTTAGAGTTGCAGATGGAACATGAGCCAAAATTTTACCACCATGTCTGCCGTGGAATTGGGGCGGCCGTGGCTTGCAGAACAGAATTCCCCATAAATCTCGGACATTACGTCCACCCCCGACAACCATCCTCAACTCCTTTGTTTACCATCTCAAATAATTCTCATGAACTTGATAGTGAATCATGATCAATCACTTCTCAAAGCAGAGTAGACTCTCCTGATGGATATCTGCTCCCTCTGGATGTTCAGTTGCAAGTCATGTGATGTCGCAATCATTTTTCCCAATATGAAGTTCAGAAGTTTGTAATTACTTGTGCTTTACCCCATTTTTGAATATTGGAGCTACACTTACCATCCTTTAATCTGTTGGGTGCATTTAGAGCATTAGATACTCCACCTTATATATGATACAGAACATGCACCCAGTTATGTGTTATGGGTTACCCAATATTTAAATATTTAATGCTCTACTCAGATATGCATTTTGAATGAAACGTTTATTTTCTGTCTCGTTTCTTTGTTTTCTAGTGGTGGCCTGTGGTCATCCGGGCATTCCACCCAATGCGGAACTCTATGGTAACCAGTTTACAGTTGGTTCCACAGTCCGGTACCATTGTGACAGGAATCGTCGCCTGATTGGAAATGCCACACGTATCTGCCAACTGGATGGACACTGGAGTGGATCATTACCACACTGCTCAGGTAAACCTCCTCACATCAGCATGCAGAGTTTGAAAACTGCCATAGAGTCATAAGATCCCTACAGTGCAGAAGGAGGCCCTTCGGCCCATCAGGTCTGCTCTGACTCTTATCAAGGTTATTTACCCCGAACTTTGAGATATTAAGTAGTTAGTTGATTCATAGAATCCCTACAGTGCAGTCGGAGGTCATTTAACCCATCGAGTCTGCACCAACTCTTCGACAGACAATGCCACCCAGATATAACCCCACATAATTTCTCCTTTAATTCCCCCTAACCAATACATCTTGGGCAATTTAGCCCAATCAACCTAACCTGCACATCTTTGGACTGTGGGAAGAAACCAGAGGAAACCCATGCAGATATGGGGAGAATGTGCAGTTAACTCACAGACAGTGACCTAAGCCAGGAATTGAACCTGGGTCTGTGGCAGTCTGAGGCAGCAGTGCTCACCATTGTGCTGCCCAGACAAAGCGGTTGTTGTCTTAGCCTGGATTTGCTGATTGATTAATGGATAGACAGATATTTTAAATCTCTTTTACATTAAAACAACAATTAATGCATTAATATTGTCTGAAACTTTATGGTCATTCTTGCTGATGGGAGTTTTGGTCTCAGTGACAGTATCCCCTGCAGTGAAGGATGCGAACAATGGGAAAACCCACTGGAAGATCCAGCTACTGGCCAATGGATCTTCACCTCCACCTCCACCACTGCAAAACACAGTGCCAGGATGGACAATCTGCTCCACTCATCGGGCTAAAGCTTGCTAAAAAAAAAAGGCAGAGTGTTGCATAACCTGGATATACAGAGATCAGGACACCATCTGGTCATAAACTGAGGAAACCACCCTCCTCAGCCCATCTTTAAAGGGCACCCCATCATAAACTGAGGTCTCAGGGGCATCTTCGCCTTCTCACCCCTCACCCTGATCATAGGCCCTTCTACTGCCTACCCATCCTCTCACTCAGCCCCACAGTCTGAACTAGTACCCCTCCCCCAACTCTCCCAGCTACTATCACCGGAATCCCCAGCTCCTCTGTCTGTCCCCATCAGCACATCTAATTGAATCGTCCCACTCTTCCTCATGAAGTTCCCACTGAAGCTCTGCCTTTGACAAGGTACTAACCTGCCAGGGGCATTGCCTGGTCATATGTTCCCCACCCCCCCTCAACTCCCGGGCAATACTTATCTTTGTCCTCCCAGAGAGACTCCATCGATGAGTGACGGGTGAACCTGTTGTAAATCGCACTGAGGTGACATAATGTCAAAGGTAAGGGGTGGGGTCAATATCTGGTGACAGGGGCTGGTCAATTATATTAAATGTATATAAAGCAGGTTCATACCCATTCTGAGTGAGAACCTGATGACGATGCCCTCCAGGGATGGGGTAGATCCAAAATCGCGAACTGGGTGGTGAGATCTGTGACTTGCGGATCTTGAGCTTCACCGGCATTCGTACAATGGTGAACGCAAGCCCAAGATACCCACCCCTTGGTGTTTTTAGTTGATAAGTCATCATATTGCACCTTGTATTAATAAAGGTGACTTAGAATCGGAATGGTTTAAGGAAGGAATTCCAGAGCTCGGAACCTCAGCAACTGAAGCCAAAGGAGTAATGAAGGAAACGGGATGTGCAAGAGGGTGGGACACAGAAACAAAAAAGGATTGTAGAGCTGGAGCAGCTTCCAGATCGGGCACGGTCTGATGTTATACAATGTGAAAAATCCTGATATGATCTGTTTCAAAACAAATATGCAAGAGATAACGGCAAGAAGAGGAGAAAAAAAATAGCTCCAACTGCAAGCTGAAGCAGACCATGAAGCAATGATTAATGATTTGCATTAAGAATCCCTGAGATAAAACCTGATGTGTGGAAGGTCTGTCTTCTAGAATTATGTATCAAGGCTATGCGGTGCTGGTGTAATGTGCTTCATTTCTAGTTATCGAGCTGATGCCTGGAGTGTAAAAAGGGCATTAAAATGACAAAAGAAAAATGTTGTATTTAATATGGCAAGAGAAGTGAAGGATAATAAGTTATAGTGAGGGAAAATGTAAACCAAGAAATGGAGTGGCTCTCCTGGAATTGGGATCGGGTGAGGTCACAGATTGATGTAACAGAGAATGAAAACTTTGAAAACAAACGTCTTTTGTTGAGCAGGTAGTTGATCTGGAAAGAAAAACAGGCGGCATTGCAGAGTTGAGTTGTTCTATTCACACTTATCACCTTGGTTGTGTAAGAATCCAGATGTGTCTGGGGTGTGAAGGTGCAGAGAACGGTGAACTACTTGTGCTGAATTCTCCGGTCTCATGTTTCCTGTTGGTGGTGTATTGTTTGCCAGCAGTGTGGGGGAGGTGAAATCTCTGGTCCCACCGCTGTCAATGGAAATTCCCGTTGATGTCACTCCATGCCAGCGGGACAGGAAAGGAGGGGGTATGGGGTGGAGAGTCCCGTCGGCATGAACAGCTGGAGAATTCCAGTTCTGGTGTTCATCATCATGATTCCTGGAAAGTAATTGTAACTCCAGGCTGAGTGTTTTTTCAATGCTGAAGCTGTTGTCTGTCATTCAGTGCATTGATAGAGGCTCTGGTGTGGACTACCACCCACATCCATTCACCCATCACCCCAGCCATTCACCCAGCGCCCCCCCCAGCCATTCATCCAGTGCACCCCCATCCATTCACCTACGCCCTCGCCAACCCATTCACCCAGCACCCCCCCAGCCATTCACCCAACGCCTCCCCCCCAGCCATCCCAGTGCACCCCCACCAACCATTCACCCAGCGCCTCCCCAGCCATTCACCCAGCACCCTCCCAGCCATTCACCCAGTGCACCCCATCCATTCACCTAGCACCCTCGCCAACCCGTTCACCCAGCGTCCCCCAGCCATTCACCCAGCACCTCCCCCAGCTATTCACCCAGTACACCCCCAGCCATTCACCCAGCACACCCCCAGCGCCCTCCCAGCCATTCAACCCAGTGCACCCCCATCCATTCACCTAGCGCCCTCGCCAACCCATTCACCCAGCATCCCCCCAGCCATTCACCCAGCACCTCCCCCAGCCATTCACCCAGTAACCCCCAGCCGTTCACCTAGCAACCCCACCACCCATTCACCCAGCACACCCCCAGCATTCACCTAGCGCCCCTGCCAACCCATTCACCCAGCACCCCCCCTGCAGCCATTCACCCCGCGCCACCCCCGCCATTCACCTAGCATCCTCCAGCCGTTCACCCAGCGCCTCCTCTCCAGTCATCACCCAGCACCCCCCTTCCAGGCCATTCACCCAGCACCTCCCCTCCAGCCATTCACCAGCGCCACCGCCAGCCATTCACATAGCGCCCCCTAGCCATTCACCCAGCGCGCCCATCCCACCCAGTGCCCCAGCATTCACCAGCGACCCCCCCAGCCATTCATCCAGGACCCCCAGCCATTCATCTAGCGCCCCCCCACCCATCCACCCAGTGAACCCCAGCCGTTCACCCAGCACCCCCACCCACTGCCCTCCCACCATTCACCCACTGCCATCCCCATCCATTCAACCCCGTGTCCCCCAGCCATTTTCTAGCATGCACACCCATTCACTCATCCACCACCTTCACCCATTCATCCACTACTCCCAACCGTTCACCCGTGCCCCACCCACTCATCCACTGCCTCCCATCCATTCACCCTCACATTTCCCCAGAACAAGAAATCTTAAAAATCAGTGAAAAATCATGTTTCAAACTCCCACATCACTGCTGGAAACTTCATGTCAAGTTAGACCTTATTCAATGAGGCATAACTGGGATTTAATAGTATCGTGATGAATAAAATTTGATAACCAACAGAACTGGCCCAGAAAAAAAATTAATTTATAATTGTGGCGTAAATGAAATGATTTATTAATAGGTTTTTCAGAATATTTTATGTCAATGTATCTTCACCTCATTTGTATGTCCCAGTCTTTAATTTATTCCATCCAAAAAAAAAGATATTTTATTTCCTGGTTGGGTGTCTGTGAAAATACTTTAATGTGATTGGCTTATTGGTGTCATTGAGTTGGTCAATCATGCTCCAATTACCATCGATTGTAATACCACTGCCAGACAAGAGAGGTGAAATTCTCACCAGAGAGATTATTGGGATGTCTCTCCTTAAAAGGTTTACTGGAGAAACCAAGGGCAAGTCCCAACTCTCCAGACAGACAGAGTGAGAATAAAAACACCTCTTCTTTCTTCTTGCAGACCCCAGTAGAATCTATCTGCCTGTCTCTGTAAGCTTCGATCCTCCCAGTAGCATGTGACGCTTTCTCTTGTCAATCAACCTAATTGAACTGTACTCTGAACTCCAGAGGAAACCCTAAAATACAGAAATGCATTAGCTCAGGTTAAAATAAACAGTCCATTATCTAAAATCAATTATCCTTCTGCCTTTTCAGCAGGTGGGTTGCCTGCAGCAAACAGTAAGAAGTCTGACAACACCAGGTTTCAGTCCCACCGATTTATGTGATAGTAAACTCAGGTGAACCTGACGAAGAGGATAACCTCGAAAGCTTGTGAGTTTACTGTCAAATAAATCAGTTGGACCTAAACCTGATGTTATCAGACTTCCTACTGTGTTTGCCCCAGTCCAACGCCAGCATCTCTACATCATTGCAGCAAACATATCAGCACTGTTTAAACAGAGCTGAATTTTAAGCAAACCCTTCACAAGAAACATGGTAAAGATATATTTTTTAAAGGCAAAGTATTTTCACATAATTTGAAAGGTACCTGCACCTTTATCTGAATGGCTATAACATGCAAGACTACTGACCATTGAGATTAGAATGGACAGATCATTTTCTTTCGACCAGCACAGACACACTAGGTGAAATGATCTCTTTTTGCACTGTAGCAGCACCTAAAGCAACACTTGGACAGATTATCTGGTCATTATCGCATGACAGTTTGTGGGACCTTGAGGTGTATGATCCCACATTACATTGCTAGCTATACTTCAAAAGTATCTCATTGGGTCTCAACCTTTTGGGGACATCTGAAATCATGAAAGGTGCTACAGAAAACCATTTTTTTCTTTCAGTATCCCGATATCCAGGATTATGCTAGCTTGAAGTGAACATCGTTAAATAAACGTAGAGGAAATGAACATGACTAGATGTTTCCTTCAAACACCACTTCCCATTAAGAACAGTGCCCACATAATTTGTGTATTTATGGAATCCCAACAGTGCAGAAAGAGGCCATTTGGCCCATCAAGTCTACACCGACCACAATCCCACCCAGGTTCTATTCCTTTAACCCCTCATATTTATTCTGTTAATTCCCTGCCACTAGGTTTAATTTAACATGGCCAACCTAATCTGCATATTTTTGGACTGTATTGTACATTTTCTGAATCTGTTCTTAATCTGTTTTAAAGTAACACTTACATATAAATGATATAAGGGAAATAATAGCTTATTGTGAATGGGATGTATTTTGTCTAATTATTACTAAGAAAATTAGTGGCCTATGATGATGGTAATCGTTTGGAATTGATCCATCAAATACCTGTAGACATTGAACTCTCACATTTTTCCTTATTTTCCATGAACTATCTGATTTAATCCGAAGATTAGGAACAGAATAACTTTCTTGGTTTCTCATGGGGTATTGTTAACTTTATTTCTTAAGTGTTACAAATTGGCTTGCACTAACACTGCAATGAAGTTACTGTGAAAAAGTGTAGCTGGCACTTAATGATAAACCCATGGCTAGTATTCTGGACTGCAGTTGCACGTTTTGAACATAGTTGAAACTCTGCAAACCTAACGTGGAGTCCTCATGGCCAGCTGCACAAGAGAGGAGATTCAACTAAACTTGAACCAAGAGATTGAAGAGGAAAGGATAGAGTTCCCAACTCACTCTATCACCCATTGTTTGGAACAAAGTAGCTACCTATAAATAAAGGATCATGCTTTATGTGCAAGATAACTTGCACAAAATTATGCTCCCTTTTAATGTTTTAAAGGTTTGAATTGTGCGTTCTTTGATGGAATATTTACTGAACAAAACCAGGATGTTAAAGCGCAATGGTTCTATGATCAAGACTCATGGAAAATTCATGTTTTTGTTTGTTGTGATTGTAGTCTCTGCAGAGTAGTTTAGAATAATTATAAGAGGAGAAAGAAATGCAAGCATGTTAATGCATACTTAATTTTTTTTTCATTTGTTAATCAAAAACTGAATTAATCCACATCTGATTTTAAATTGTGGAGAGCTTAAAGCAAGATCTGTAGCAAAACTGCTAATGAAAAAACAGATTGCTCAATAATTAAGCAAGTTGGCCACAATATTCAAATATTATTTACTTCTATTCCCAGAGGCCTTTCTTTGCTGTATAACATTTTTATGTTGCAAGGTATAACTCAGATTCATTGTGAAAATTTGGTGCATTTTAATTTGCTTTGCAAATTTCCTTATCTGTCTGTTTTCCACTTCTTTCTCTCTGGTGATGGGCATCTGCATGTTGGCAATGCAGGAGTAAAAGGAACAGATTGCAAATTGTAACTGACATAAACTAAAAGGGCAAATGGAAAGAATGTTTACTTGTCATTTCGTTGGGCATCTGGCCTGCACAGACGGCCACCAGCATGTTAAGGGGTCTCCTAGCAAAGGCCCCGAGAAATCTGAATTTGTCTGCTTCTTTTAGAATAACGCAGAACAAGCATCTCTCCCTGCAGGAATACAATCTATTTTATTTATTTAATTCCATTGAGTTTAAGAACAAATTGGGCTCAGCTGAGATTTAAGAACTTGCAGTTTCTGTCAAAATACTGCTTGGATTTAACCTGCTAAAACCTTTCAAACTGCCAGCATGGACTCTAGAAATCTCACTGCTGTTTACTCAAGTGGGACCAGTTTCCCAACTAGGTCACTGACTTATTCAGAGCTGAATAGGAAGAAATACTGCTGCCAATGACAGATCTACAGGTTAAGGATTCATGACTGCTTTCAGCTCCCAACAGTATCATCATGTGTCTTATATTCTGCCTGACTTGGATATTAGGCTATTAAGTCTGCCAAGAAGGTTTGACTTAATTTTAACCCTCCGTTAGCAGGCCTATCATCATCATCATCATGGAGAAATTTTGACTTTGCTTATCTCGAGAGGGGGGTGGTCTTTGTTTAGTTTGTGTAATGGCACAGCAGATGATAAGTGCCTAGCTTCCCAAATCCCAAAGAGAAACTTGAAACAAGTATCAGAATGGTTTTGCAATGTGTGCATCATGTGAGCTTTTTCTGAAATTAGGAAGTAACTTATCAGACTAATCATTAAAGTGAAACATTTATTAACGTAACAAAAAATAAACTAAATTACTTCTAAAGAACACGTTGACACAGTTAACAGTACTTGAAACCTTTCCAAACAGATTTTGACTTGAATAACTCAGAGTTAAGTCTCCCTTTAGATGGCAACAGTCCTTATAGATCTTCTAATCTATAAAATTCCAAGAATTTTACCACACAATGCCTTGCAGTTCCCTGGGTGTTCTCTGAAGGTAATAGCAAACTAGCTGTCCTAGTCTGGCCTTGTCCACCTTATGGAAGAAGTCTTCGATTTTCTTCTTCTAAGAGCTGGAGTATGTGAGAAAAGCACTGCACAGCCCATCAGCCACAGTGTTGTTCATCACTTGGGAGGAAAGATTCCTGGAACTGTATCCCATGCCTTCATGCTGGCAGGCAGGGCTACCACATCGGTGTTCCAGAGATGGTGGAGTGTGGGGGGCTCCAATTGCTGCAAGTGCAAAATCCTGGCTGATGACTTCTTTGCAATCTTACCAGCTAGCACCCTCACACAGCCTTTACTGTTTTCTTACATTTTTTTCTTATTTGATCTTGCTCCTTGTTATTTCCTATCATCCCTTAGAAGCTATCTTTTCCCAAAATTCATGAACCCCTTTTTAGGCTTTATGGCCACTATAAATTAAGAGTAAACCTATGCTATCTTTCCTCATTTTTTTACCATCTTCTAATTGTATGCTCTCTTTTGAAGTATGACAGCTAACTTCAACCCATCTTTTTCCTTTGCCTTATGTAAATTCTCTCTGCAACCTCAGCTCATCAGCATATCAAAGCGTTTGCCTTCACACCTTTCTCATTGATGTTTGTCCTTTTCAAGCCTTCTGCCTCTAATCCCGTTGAACTAGTCACACCCCTAGAGGCTTGATTTTCAATATACGCTATATGACAATGATATTTCTAAAACAAGAAATATTAAAACTCTTTTTTTCCCTGACGGACTGGTAAATAAACATCTAGCAATAACTTATAACACTTGCCACTAAAAGTTTTATAATTTCCTCATCAGCATTATGGCAGTCACTTCTTTCCAGATAGATAAATTGCCCATTGTATGACAGCTTGTGTTATCATTGACTGGGGATTTGCCAGGTCTATAGGATATTTCTCTTCCAGTTTGTAGGGAAATCCACGATCTTGAGAAAATTTTAGAATTTGAAATAAGCTCATTATAACATTTGAGCATCGTGAATTGTCAGGATGTAGGATATATTACCGCAGAAGATACCTAAGAAGTAAGACCAGTGGGATCTGGAGAGTAAAAAATTAGGGAACTGGATTTGAAAAGATAGTTGGCCAGAATTTACCATTAAAATAATGATGAGGTTAATTGCGCTCACCACTATTAATAAGCAGTGTCAGGCAAGGGCAGTGAAATGCTAAAATCCAGAAGTGCCGAGATACATCTTTTCCCAATCGACTGTGTGAAAATGGGACCTCTGCATCTGACTCACCATTTGAATAGTTGAATGGCATGCAGTTCCTTTATTTTTATGCTGAAGGTTAACTCACTGTTGAAGGTTAGGGTCTATCCTTTCAGTCCAAATGCCCTTTCTAAATGTGTAATGAATATTAATGCCAAACAACCTCTCTGGCACAATAAATAAGTGTGAAATCTCAGTCATTCAGCTTTTAATTGTTGTTGAAGGCTTCTTCAAAAAAGTTTTTCTTTATCTTTTCTTTCTGTCTCTTCTTTCACTTAATCCATTTTTGTCTTCTATATTTTACGTTCCATGCCTGCTTTGATATTAAATTCACTGTTCTAACGTACACTCCTTGCTTCAGAATGAGTTGCTTGTCAACAATTCTAAAATCTGACTCATTGAGGAGACACAAAAATTTGCTTGCTCAATTCATACAATTCACAGAAATCATGTAAAGTGTGTTGTGCAAGATGGCTCTCCAACCCCCAGCACCTTTTCGGTACAGATGTTTGTGGAAAGGCAATGGGCAGGAATACCAGTTCTTGTTCATTCACTGCTCAGTAAAATTCATTTCAGTCCTTCTTGAGAGAGAAAAATAATGAAGCAGGCTAATTGAGCTTATGTGGCCTCCTTGTCGTTGTTATGTTCCCAGAGCAACTTGCAAGGGGACAAAAATGAATCAGTAAGTTTGGTGTGCATGAAGAAGGATGATTTTTAGTAAATTCCCAAGCAATCCAATGTGATTATAACCTGTTACAAATCGTTATTATTTTCCAGTAAATCTCCTTGTTGATAAATATACCCTTCTGATGATAATTAGTCTGTGTTTTAACCATCATTGCTATGATATACTTAGCAACTCAGCTTGGATGCATCTGCATAACAATTAAAAATACATCATTTTAATAAAACTTGTGGAATATTTTAAATAAGGGAGAGATAATAATGATGTAAAAAAAAGGATCCGGGCAAAATAATAAAATGGGTCCTAATTACCAGTCAAAATAGTCAAGAGGTCAATGGATGCAGTTATTTATGCAACAAATTCATGTGCAGCTGAATTTAATGTCGTAATGTTGCTGTCCAAGTTGTGCTGCTCTACCATTTCAGGATCACAGCATTGGCATGATGCAAAAGAAGACCATTCGGTCTGTCATGTCTGCACCAGCTCGCCAAATGAGCATTTGTGTGGCATTCTCCTGCTTTTTCCCCTTAACCCTGCAAGTGTTTCATTAAATAATCATCTAGTGCTTTGCAAAAATGTGATTTCATGTCTCACTGTGGGTGTAAAATTGCTGTATTTGTGTTTTTCTCTTCCTGCATCAAGTAGTGCATAAGGCAGAGTTTCATCTGTTTCCATAGAAAGTTTTGTTTGTAACAGGCCACTAGCCTGTAGGCAGAGCTAATAGCTTGAAGTGTGACCGGGCATCTCGCCTGCTCTAACCATCCACCAGTGACCTGTGGGAAGGATTTTGTGGGTAGATACTCATCCGTAGGTCACGCTGTGAACACACCTTCCTTGGCCATCACATTTCTGGGGTGGGACTTGAATATGGAGCTTCTGGTTCTGTGGCAGGAATGCTACCCACTGCACCACCTGACCTCCATCTATATTTGTGCATAGGTACAAACAAAACTTGCTGTGGAAAATCTATTTTCCATTTTAGTGAAGGCACTCTTTTACCTGGAATTCTGTGGAACTTACAGTAGAGAAATTGAGCAATCAACTTTATTAGTGCATACTGAGTCTTCCCGAGTCTCCTCCCACCCTACTTCATTTCATTCTACCAACACATCTTTCTATTACTTCTTCCTCATGTCCTTAGACAGCATCAATACATCTTTGCAAATTCTGCTGAATTCCATATTGAAGCTGCCATGAACATGGCCTAACTCAACCAGCACTTTTTCACCAACATTGCCCTGACTGAATGCAAAACTGAAACCTTGCCCAGTTTCCCCTCTTAGTAAACCCATAGGCTGAAATTTTCCCACCGTTACATTTGCCGGGATCTTCCTATCCCATTAATAATGATGTCCCTCTGCAGGTTCCCTGCAGAGACCATGAACCACAGGAAAATGCATTGACTGTGGTGGGACTGGAAGACCAGCCAATGGTGGGCCACCTCCGTCATTGCAAAATATACTGCACTGGGAACATAAATGCACTCTAAATCTCCTGCCCCTTATCTTGGGTGGGACGATGGCACAATGATCATTACGGCTGTCTCACAGTGCCAGGGACCCAGGTTTGATACCAGCTTTGGATATGGAGTTTGCATGTTCATCCCATATCTTTCAAATGTTCCAATTTCCTCCCACACTCCAAAGATATGTATGTTAGGTGGATTAGCCGTGGTAAATATGTGGGGTTACAAGGATAGGATGGAGGAGAGGGCCTGGGTGGGATGCTCTTTTCAAGAGTCAGTGCTAATTTGATGGGTTGAATGGCCTCGTTCTGCACTGTAGAGTTTCTAGGATTCCATGACTCTTAAATCTATGCCCTTGGTTACTGACCCCTCCAGTAAAGGGGACTAGCTGGGATAAATGCATGGGGTTACGAGAGGGGGTCTGGGTGTGATTGTGGTTGGTGCAGACTTGATGGGCTGAATGGCCTCCTTCTGCACTGTAGGGATTCTATGATTTCATAGTGTGATGACCCCCAGAACTTCACACAGTACTAGCTGTAACCTAACCAGCAATTTAAAAAGCCCCATTATAACCTCCTTGCTCTTGTATTCTGTTATGGCTGATGAAGGCAAATATCCCGCTGGGTGACATCTATTAGCAATTCTAATATTAAGTAATGGCGCTGATGTGTCACAACCGTATGTGATTCTGAGTTACCTTTCCCCAACAGTGCTCACTGGAAAATAAATCTACTGCTACTTTTATCCCCCTCAGTAATTGAAATTTCTAATGCTAAAATTAAGGCTTAAATAAAATAGATTTTCATTTTCAAGCCGCAATAACATGATTAAATTTATGCTTTGGATTGTCATTTAGTACCGTCAATGATGTTTTTACTTCAAGATTTTGGCATTTTCTGAACACCAAGTGTTCAATTAGATCTGTGCTGCCTCGTGCCAGTCAAAGCATTCTGACTTTGTGCACTTTGTAGCATTTTCCAGTGTGTAATTTGTATGTCAGGAGGCATGAAAAAGTCGAAGGCTGAATCCTGTGGGGATTTCAGATCTCCTTTGCTTTTTTCAAAAAAAACCCTGCAGATCGTGCTTTCAAAGCTTTTGCTTCAGGCAAATGATGAATTTATGGAAATATATTGACAATTGTGCTTTTCTGATATGGAAAACAACACCTGCAAAATGCAGGACATGTTGAACTGCACCAATCTCTTTGCTTTCCTTTTTTAACTGTCTTTGTTGTCAAAGAATACTGGGAAACTGTGCAAACAATGAATTTTTCAGTGTTTTGTGAAGTAATGTTTTGTTCACGGATCTTTCCGCTTAAGTAAAGAATGTGAGTCAACAAGCAATGATAGCACATTAAATCGTCTGCCTTTTGCAATCCTGGCACATTCTGGAAGTGCACATTAGGAAATTGCATGCTCATAGCTTGTGATTTTCTATCTATTAATTATAGGATATGTATCCTTAAAAACACAGCTATGAATGTGCTGACAATGTGGCATGTGGTCCAGAGATGCAAAAGGGGCATCACTTATGAGTTATTGATCATTGAAGAAAACTAACCCACGGGAACATAGTTGAGTGGGTATGGTAGGGACCAGTTTCCTGTGCCTCTACCTTCAATAGTCTGTTAGATATTCCTCACCCATCTTCAGCAGCACAAATAGGACCAACCGAATACTCAAAGTCCTCAGTTCTAACATATCCGTAAGACTTAAAAGTGTAACATCTTGTCACAAATCCAAGTCTGCAATGGATTGGCTTAACAATTGTTCCAATAAAGCAAACAATGTTCAAAACACTAGCTGAGATTTCGTGCCCGTGTTTGCTGAAAGCGCAAATGGAGACACGGGTGCAAAGTCTCGTGAGGATCTGGAAGCGAGATTCTCACCAGCAAAGTAGTCTCTCTCTGGGCCACATTCCCACCCAGTTAGTCCACTTGCTGAGCTATGTTTCCAACCAGCAGTAAGTAGCATCGTGATGGGACTATCAATATATTTTGAAATATTAGGAATGATTTCAAGTATGTGGTCATATTTCATGGTTTGGGTGACAAGGGCAGCACAATAGTTTAGCACTGCTGTCTCACAGCACCAAGGACGTGGATTCGATTCCTGGCTTGGATCACTGTCTGTGCAGAGCCTGTACCTTCTCCCTGTGTCTGCATGGGTTCCCTCCAGGTGTTCTGGTTTCCAGCCACAGTCTGAAAGACGTGCTGGTTAGGTGCATTGGCTAAATTCTCCCTCAGTGTACCCAAACAGGCGACTGTGGGATTTTCACAGTAACGTTGTTGCAGTGTTAATATAAACCTACTGGTGACGCAAATAAATAAACTTAATTTATTATTCCTAACTTCTTCAATGGAGCTCTTGTCATCATTGCATAATCATAATTCCACTGATTGTTTTCCATTGACAATCCAAGTGTGATCCGATCATGTTATGTTTCAAGAGTTGTAATGTTTCTATACTCATTTGCAGGTGATAATCTTGGACAGTGTGGCGACCCAGGAATCCCGGCGCACGGCATTCGGTTGGGCAAAGATTTCCGAGTGAAGAGTCTGCTTCGGTTCACCTGTGAAGCTGGCTATGTCCTTAAAGGATCTTCAGAACGTGTCTGTCAGTCAGATGGAACTTGGACTGGCATCCAGCCAGAGTGCCAAGGTATATGATTCACTGGGTTTAGAATGGGGACAACGAAGGAACCTAAACAGTAACTCAGACCAAATAGTTCCACCCAACTTTTGATCTCAGGGTGCATTACCTAAATGTTTTTTTTGAACTATTTAATAATCAACCAAATTTTTTCAAGTTAGTTCCATGTTTTATAAGGGGAAAAATGTTATCTGGCAATGTTATCTTTTCAGCTATCAATACTTCAGCAGTACAGCCTCTTAATGTCACAAAGTTAACACAAACCAATGCATTTCTAACAACAAACTGATATTGTGGATGTGATGTTCCTCCAAAACTGATGTTTGCTTAGTTTAAGTAGTTTATTTAAGGCTTTTGGTCAATGGCAATGGAACATACTGAAGTTTCCCTTTCACAGTATATAATATTGTCAAAATAGCCAACACATCTAAAATGATACTCCCCACATACTGTATTCTATCTGCATCAGGGTTTTGCTTGGCTGTATTTTTAGGCACTCCATTATTGAAATAGCAAGATGTTTACTTCCACAAGCTAGGATTTGCTTCCATCAAATGTCTTTTATTTGTGTTTCACTCAGTTGACTGGATAACTGATTTGTGATGCAGAGTGATGCCAACAGCGCGGATTCAATTCCTGTATCAGCTGAGGTTATTTATGAAGTCAGTGACTTTTTACCTTGCCTGAGGTGCGGTGATCCGCAGGTTAAATTGCCATCCGTCAGTTCTCCCCGCTCAAAGGGGAGAGCAGCTTATGGTCATCTGGAACCGAGCTGACTTTAACTTATCTATGTTTGTGTCATTTGTGGGTGTGATGCAATGATTATTGAGGGCTTCATGAAGGGATGCTTAAAGAGAGTTTGATCAAAGATGATGTTTGAAAGGGATTAATTAATGATTTGGTTCAACGAGTTGCTTAATTGGATCTTTAATCAGTCCCTCTTCGACAAATCCTGTAAAGAGGAGTTGATTAAAGATATGGCTAAGCGGGACTGATTAAAGCATGGTTAAGGAAGGCTGATGACCAAAGAGTGGCTGATTAAAAGAATGGTTACAGAGTTACTGATTAAAAGGATGATCAAAATATATTGAATTAATATGAATCCCTGCCCTGTAATCTGGTTATTAATTGTTCTTCACATTACTGGTCTCAATGGAAGAGTTAAATTGGAAGATAGCCTGCAGCAGATTTGATGCTAAATTTAATTTCGCTCAAGTACAAAGAATAATGGACAGTGAAAATTACCTGAACCCAAATGAACCTCTTCAGAATTGGTAGGGATTATGTTGTTGAATAAATGCTTTAGAGTACACACTTTATTCTATCTCTTTCATCACTATTCTTTGAATGTAAAGAAAGGGTGACCATTGCCTCTTCTCACTCGCTCTGGGTATTATAAATATATCATTACTGAGATTGAAAAATGCTTTTAATTTTCTGAGTTAGTTTGAACTACCCTCTGTAGCTAATTGTCTAGAATACTTGAAGACTGTCAGTAATGCAATATTAATATACTAATTGGTGAACTGAGCATCTTCTTTGAACTAACCAAAACTACACCATCTCTGCAAATGTGTTGGAGGAACTATAAATGCTACTGTATCACCCATCTGTTACAACAGACTGACACTGTTTCTCTGAAACTGTTCTTCAGTTGGTTTAGGTAGTTTATTTAAGGCTATTAGACAATGACACTGAAGTTGCTCTTTCACAGTATGTAATGTTGTCAAAATAGCTTACATGACTTACAAGAAACTCCCACAACACTATCTACATCAGAGTTTGAGCCAAGTATTGGAATGGCAGGTGGAGTTTCACAGATTTGGGAGATCACTCTTATTGCATGCAGCAGTTAGAAGGGGGAAAGATATACGGTGGGATTTTCCATCCCTGTTCAGGGCTGGCATTTTCTGGTGCCAGTGACGTAGAATGGAGTTTAGAAAGGAGTGTCAAACTTTCCATTCCTACTGGCAAACAGTTCCGCCACGGACGAGACTGGAAAATCCCATCCATAAGGGGCAGAATTATTCACCCCTCTCCTGGCATGTTATTGGCCACCAGCGCAATCTTCCGGACTTGCCGATGTCTATTCAGTGTGGGGAGGGGCGGGGGGAGCGGGGTGCAGGGGTGGGGGAGGAGAGGGGGATTTGCGGGGGGGGGAGGGGGGGGTTGTTGCCTTCAGCAGAACAGATCAGAAAATCCTGTCCCTCGTCTCCAATTTGAGAGAATAGACAGGAAATCGGTGAACAAAATAGGTCTGCAATGAAAAAGAACCAGTACACTGAAAGGCAGCGATATTAAAAGCGAGCACATTTGCTTTGTTTGAGAGTGAGATGCACTGTTTAGGTGGAGTCAGGAATGCTGAGTAACGTATAGAATGATGTTGGTTTAACTTATCGGATAGGCAGACACAATATTGGGAATGCACTACCACAGGGAGCAGTTGACAATCATAGCATTGTTACATTTAAGGAAACAGTGGACAAAATACAAGGGAGAATGAGTATGTTGTTGGATTGAGATGAAGAAAGTTGGGAAGATGTTTGTGTGAAACATAAACGTTGGCACGGACCATTGGGGTTGGTTCTGTATTGTGAATATCTTCACAGCTTCCAGGGATAAGCTTTATTTTTTAGCTGACAGGAGGCAATTTCATTATCTGAAGAGGGAATAATTAGGATTCAAAGTGATGTGTCTCATGATGGTTCAATAAAAATCAAACTTGTAATTAAAAATATAACAAAATGCAAGCACAGCATTTTTTCTTATTCACTGTCATAGCATGGTGGGGAAAAAGATCTTGTCTGTTCCTAGTTATGCTGAGAAGATGGTAGCTGGTAGTCTTCTTAGACCACTGCATCTCACGAGTGATAGTGTTTCTGTTTGGTAGAATTTTGACAAAGCAGCAGGGATAATGAATATTATCCAGTCAGGTAGAGTGGTAACTCGGAGGGAAATCCTGAGGTAATAATGTTCCCATGCAGCTGCTGCCAATATAATTTTCAGTGGTTAAGGTCATAAGTTTGGTTGGTGCTTCCAAAGATGTCTTGGTGTGTTTCTGCATTGCATCTTATAATGGTTTTCCCATCAGCTCCAGGCTCCCACAGGTAGCCGGGTATTGCTTCAATGCCTGCCTTCTTGGCTACTGATGCAACCGGAAGTTGCTCTGTAGAAGCCTCCAACCTCCAATAATGACCTTGTTGCACCATCCACTTCTTACTGTAACCTTTTAAAAAGTCAGAGAGAGGGTGTCTCCTTCTTCCTTCCCTATCTGCCATTGCAGCCTACTGCTTTTATAAGCTGAAAGGCTTCTAATTGGCCCCCAGCTTCCCTATTCATTAGTTCGCTACCCTGGGGAAGATCACAATGATTAGCCGTTTCCCACACCATGCAGGCTTGTGACCCCATGACAGTGGGGGGCCCGACCTCAGCCTCTAAACTGCACTTTTTTAATGAATTTGTGGGACATGGGCATCACTGGCTGACCAGCATTTACTGCCCATCCCTTGTTGCCCTTGTTCAGAGGGCAGTTGAGAGTCAACCACATTGCTGTGGTTCTGGACTCACACATAGGCTAGACCAGCCTATGTGTGATGGCAGGTTTCCATCTCTGAAGGGCATTAGTGAACCAGATGGGTTTTTCCAACAATCAACAATGGTTTCATGGTCATCAGTAGATATGTAATACTGGATTTTTTTGTTTTATTGAACTCAAATTCCTTTATCTGCAGAGGAGGGATTTGAATCTGGGTCCCCAGAACATCATCTGAGTTTCTGGCTTAATAATCTAGTGATAATACATCCAGCCAATTTGCTGGTCAATAAATGATCATAATCGGGGACTTGGTGATCATAATAGAATTGAATATCAGTGAAGATGGATAGGCCCTCTCTTTTTAGAGACAATCTTTGATTAGTACTTGTGTGATATGAATGTCACTTGATTCTATTAGCCCAAGCTTGTGGGTACAGAATGCTGCATTATGTGAAAAATTATTTTAAAAAGTTGAGTGTTGTACAATCATCAGCAAATACTTCTGCTTCTGCCCTTACAGTTCAGGGAAGGTCATTGATGAAGCAGCTAATGTTAATCACTTCTACATCACAAACAGTGGCAATTCGCATGGGAATCCATCTTTGCTTGGCATGGAATATAAGAAGTGAAGAAAGTTAATTGGTCACAATTGTTGGCAGAGAACATTGCAAAGTCCCTCAAGCAAAATGGATTTAATCACTGTACTGATGGTGTTGAGTACCAACAGAATAATGACAAAGCAAAGTGAGTGGTGAAAGCAATGAAGGAAAAGACTTGTACTTGGCATTATTAATGTTGAAATGGCTATTTTTCAGTGGAATTATGAAATATGGTCAAGAACAATGTTATAGAACCATAGAATAGAATTATAAGACCCCTGCAGCACAGGAGGAGGCCATTTGGCCCACCAAGTCTGCACCAACCCTCCTAAAGAGCGCTCTAACTAGATCCACACTCCCATCCTATCTCCATAACCCCGTGCATTTACCACGGCCAATCCACCTAACCTGTATGTCTTTGGACTGTGGGAGGACACTCACACAGACATGGAGAGAACATGGAAAGTGCACATAATCTCCACCACACTTCCAGGCAGTGCATTCCAGACCCAAACCACTCATTGTGTGAAAAGGTTTTTTTCACATTCCATTTGTCTCTTTTGCAAATTGCTTCAAATCTTGCCCCTCTCATCCTTGATTCTTATACGAGCCAGAACAGTTTCTTCCTATCTATCTCGCTCCCACATGATATTGAACATCTCTATCAGATCTTCTCTTATCCTTCATTTTTCCAAGCAGAACAGTCCCAGTCTTTCCAATCCATCTCATTACTGAAAATTTCCATTTTCAGTGCAAATTTCCATTCCTGGTTCTCTTCTTGAAAACATCTTCTGCGCACTCTCCAATGTGTTCACATTTTTCCCATAAGGGAGATTGCCTGATACTGTACACGATATTTCAACGGAGTCTCATTAGCATCTTGTATAAATTCAGCATAATCTCCTTGCTCTTGTGTTCTCTATTCCTATTAAAACCCAGAAAGCTATATGTTTTATTAACTGCTCTCTCCATCTGTCCTGCCACCTTTAAAACCAATGCACATATACATCTAGATCCCAATGCTCTTGTGCTCCTTTAAGAATTTTATTCTTTATTTTACATTCTTCCTACTAAACGCTCCTTCGTGTTTTTCCTATCAAACTGCATCACCTTTCACTTCTCCACATTGAACTTCATCTGGCCCCTACCTAACCACCCCACCATTTTGCCTATGTCCTCCTGAAGTTCTGCACTGTCCTCTTCACAGTTTATAATGCTTCCAAGTTTTGTGTAATTCGCAAACTTTGAAATTGTCCCCTGCATACCAAGATCTATATAATAAATCTATATTTATAATTAATATATATCATAAAAGTGGAAACATTTTAGAAAACTTCTGTAGGTTAGGCTATTTCTTTTCCATGGATGCCCAGCTTGAAGAAGCTCTGTTCTTATTTTCAGGAAGTTCTATGTGTCTTTTGTACCTTTTTCACCTTCATTGATCTTATTATGTCTTTACTTGTCGTAGTATCATCTGCTTTTGCTTTGCACCATCACTTTTTTGGTCAGTTAATTTTCCCCTGCCCTTCTCCTCGCCCCCTTTCCCAGTCTGCAGACTTGCTCTGCAGCCTTCTCAAATTCTGAAAAAAGGCAATTAAACTGAAGCAATGGTTGGGAATGGTTGGTCCCAGAAATGACTAAGGCAAAACATTGCTGATGATCTTCTGGGAGGTGACCAAATAAGGAGTTGCCTTCAGGACCTCCCATTGCAATTGAAGAGATGGATGGACCAGGGAACAGGGAGACACAATTTAAGAGCCCACACCGACTTTTGGCTGGTGGCTCCATTGGGGCAAATGGACATGTCGATGTCGATAGGAGAACACGAGAGTGCCTCCAGAATGAAGAGCCCTCTGAAGAATGAGAAAATACTTTAAAGTTATAAGATTCTTCAAAGTTTAAGGATTCTTATAAATAAGCATAACTACAGTTGTCAGGCCATCAGAGTGGAAGGAAAACCACTTCGCAAGATGGTCTGCGGACATGCATACTGATCACCTTGCATCTGGGGTAGGAGATTTATAGGAGACATTATAGATCCCAGATCTGCCGTCTGGAAGCTGTCTCTGGGAAATGCCTGGACCTCAATGGACGGGACTTGTCCACCAATGGGGAAGACTCTGACTAATTGGCCTCCAACTTGGGCACTAAATTGAGTTTGATTTGTTGCAGCCACTCTGGGTGGGTGACCAGTGCCAATCTAATCCAGTCTCTGGCAATATCACTCAGACGTGGAGATGCTGGCGTCGGACTGGGGTAAACACAATAAAAAGTCTCTCAGTACCTGATTGGACTTTAACCTGGTGTTGTGAGACTTCTTGCAATATCACTCAGAGACAGGTTCTCACTGTGAAGACAACCCCAATATGAGATTCTCTCATTTTACTCCTGGTCCAATCTGCACAGGACTGAGAAAATCTGACCCAGTTCTTTAAGCACAGATCGTGCCTAGCCTGCTGTGCGTTCCGGAAATTATTATGAGATTTTGCACATTTTCAGTAATGAAATGACATTCTCTCATTTTGTTTCTGGTCCAATCTGCACAGGACCGAGAAAATCTGACCCACTTCTTTCTGCACAGATCGTGCCTAACCTGCTGTGCATTTCCAACAATTATTATTTTTATTAATAAATAATAGTAACAGAAGTCTTCAGCTTATGACCTAGGTTGAATTCCATGCAAAATAATGGGATTAAAGTTCCCCATTATGGCAGCACTAGTCCTTGGTTTCAAACTGAGTCCCGTGAGTTTTCAGCACAAAATTGCCCATAATTTGGCACCCTGTGTTACAACCATACTGTGAGAGGCCAACATTAGTTGAAATGTGATATTGTTGCAGAAACAGTGTGTAAGTTTAATTACTCTACCTGCTGCTGAACCTAGCAATCGTCTTGAAACCATTCAATTATTTATTGCACGTTCATCTATCATTCAAATGTTGCTGAACTGAGGAATTAAAAATCCACTGTTCTATGTTTTATGGCATTACTTCTGGAAAAGTAAAATTCAAGCTTATCATCAGACTGAGCTTATGAACGCATACCAGTTTCATTACCAACTGTAATAAAGGACCTGCGATAAAATTCATGCACTATATGGATTTTTTAAAAGTGGATAATTTAATTAAATGTCTTTAGCAAGGTAATCAATTAATAAATGCAGTACCCAGTTTAGTATTGTTTAAGTGGAGTCAATAAATTAATTATGTTGACATTTGTGGACAGACAGTGTCTCCCAAACCCATGATCCTTCACCTGGAAGGACAAGAACAACAAGAGTTTGCAAACTCCCAAGTTCTACTTCATCGCATACCATCCTGAGTTGGAAATGCATCACTGTTTTTTCATCACTGCACGGTCAAAATACCGAAATTCCCTACCTAACAGCATGGTGGGAATAGGGGCTCTCACTACTTTGAAGTTTGAGTCACTTATATTGGGCTAAATGTGACAACCATTGGCCATTTGCACTCATGTCAATGAGCCAGAGCTGCTAGTGATGGTGTTCTCTAGTGTTCTATTTATTCAAATTAACAAAGAAAAGTACAACACAGGAACAGGCCCTTCGCTCCCCCCTCTCCCCTAAGACTGTGCAGATCATGATACCTGCCTAACTAAAGCTGTGTGCACTTCCGGAGTCCATATACTTCCATTCCCATCCTATTCATGTATTCATCTATTTGCCCCCTAACAAACACATGAATAGGGGGAGATTTGAGACAGAGCAGCTATTCTTAATCATGACTATGTGCCTTGCAAACTTGATCTAAACTATTTTAAGTTATATGGTTGGAAATTGCACAAGTTATCAGAGTCACATGCAAGAGAAGGTATTCCTTTTCAAATGTATAAGCAGTGACATGCGGAATATTGGTGCTTAGAAACTGGGAATGTCTCCATTTGCTTTTGTGTCCAACATGGTTATTGGGCATTCCAAGTGGTGTTAGGTTTGGAGGCATTTGCAGCATGTTTCACTTCACTTCTGGTGCTCAGCAAATCTGCTGTTTGTGCTCTTCAGGGTCTCACTTGGTGGCTGTCAGCCTCATTGCCAATGTTGGCATCAGTAGCTGAGTGTATTTGCAACACATGCTTGGTTGCATTGGCAGACCGGACACATCTTCTCTTTGTTTGGTCGAATTCTCTGCAACCTCTGCCTCTGTTTCACATCACATCATGTAGAAGCACAGGGATATTCCAAAGGGACCCTGAAAATCTCTCACAATTGTTGCATTGTTCCTTGCGTTTGCAGATTTTAAGAAGCTGTTTTATCTTGGTTTAATAACTTGCCCTCAAAACCTCATGGAATCATAGAATCCCTGCATTGCAGATGGAGGGCATTCAACCCATCAAGCCTGCACTGACAACAATCCCACCCATGTGCTATTCTTGTAATTACACCATCTTGGTCCCCCTGACTTCTTTTAAAAGCACAAATCCTGATATTAAAAGCCTTTGGGCAGAATTTTCCCATTGCATCTGCCTTGGGAATCATAGAGGGTAGGACAGGACTGTGTAACGGTCTGTTGACCTCGGGTAGGATTTTCCAGTCTTGGGGCGAGTGTGGCCAGAAAATCTCACCCTTTATATCTTCTTTCTCTTGCCGCACTGTATTCTATTGTCCACTTTGAAAATGAGCCAGTCAATATGTAATCTGGTAAGAAAGTCATATTCGCACAAGCACACCTAAGTTGTTGGCATGTCTCCACCAAATGGACTGTCATAAAAAAGAAGGCCCACCGATACCTTTTCACAGGAAACTAGAGGATACAATAAGTGTGGCCTTGCTAACGACATCAGTTAAGCATGTGACTGCTATACAATGTGAGACATGCTCCATGAGTCAATATATATGCAACAGTTTCAATTCACAGAAGTCAGCTCAAACCATCTGCCACAGGTATATTGGCAGAACAGAATGCAATGAGCTGAATTTCTTCACCCATCTGTACATTTGAAAGACTAATTTTCTATTTGTTTAAGCTACGTGTTTAATCTTGGTTACTATCAAAAATGTTTTCTACATTTTCGTACCCCTTTCCCCATCCCCACTTCTTTGTCTGGAATTGGTCTGTCCAGCATCTGAAAATTAACTGATGTCAAATACTCCAGATGAAGCAATAAAAACAAAAAATGCTGGAAAACTCAGCAGGTCTGGCAGCGCCTGTGGGCAGAAAAATGAATTAAAAGGCAGGAACTTCTGTTTACATCCACTGGTGGGATTTATCAGTGCCGCTGAAGCCAGAAGCCAGCTGCATCCACCATGAGACCGAAAAATCCAGCCAATGTTTTGAATCCCAAGTGACTTCTTTGGAACTGTTCCAAAGTTCAGGAAAAGAGTCAGATCTGATTCGATCCGCTAACTCTCTTGTTCTCTCCACAGACACTGCCGGACCTGCTGGGTTCTTCCATCATTTTCTGTTTTTATTTCCGATTTGCAGCAGCTGCGGTATTTTGATTTTATTTTGTCCTTTAAAAGGAGTCCATCCTGAAACATTGATTCTCCTCCCATGGCTTAGCGTGCTATCAGTTTGCTCTGACCATCTCTGTATACATTCCTCATTATACAGACCTTGGCTTCCTAGCATATGATTTTATCAACTGTAGCCGATTTCTTTGTGGCTGAGTGACTTCTTTTTAAATTCCGTTGGCATGTGCCTTTATCTCAACCTAAAATCTATTTTGGAATTCCCCTCAGCTGGAGCTTGACGGTTGACAGTATACTTGCCGACAGTTGATTTTGGCTTTGTGTATGAAATCATCTGCAGAAATCTCATGACATGTCGGTGAAATTATTGCATTATGGAAGGTAGTTCATCAGTATTGACATGGGCCAGAGAAGTATGAACTGAGCACCTTGCTCTCGTACTCACATGTCTATCTTTGGCCTACTCTAGTGAAGCCCAATGCAAGCTGGAGGAGCCGTATCTCCTCTTCAATAAGGTATATTGCAGCCCTTAAGACTCAGCATTGAGTTTAACATATTTAGTCTGTGACCTTTCTCCTCCATCTTAGCCTCTTTCTATTTATTTTATATCCCATACATTTTTTTGACGTTTTAAGTTTACTTATCAGTGTCATAAGTAAGCTTACGTGCAGTGAAGTTGCTGTGAAAATCTCTGAGTCACCACACTCCAGCGCCTGTTCTGGTAGACTGAGGGAAAATTGAGCATGACCAATGCATGTAACCAACACGTCTTTTGTACCGTGTGAGGAAACCAGAGCATCCAAAGGAAACTCACACAGTTATAGGGAATCTGTGCAGACTCCTCACAGCCAGTGACCCAAACTGGGATTCGAACCAGCTCCCTGGCACTATAAGGCAGCAGTGCTAATCACTGTGCCATTATGCCATTCATTTTTTTTTCTCCAAGTAAAAATCCTCCCTTCCTATCCTACACTGGGGAATACATTGAATGTATTGAAGAGGTGGCTAAATGTAGCATTTTGGGTGAATGGGATCAAAGCAGGGAGAAAGCAGGATGAAGTTATTGAGTTGGGTGATCAGCCATGATCATGATGAATAGTGGCAGAACAGGCTCAAAGAGCCAAATAGTCTCTTCCTGCTCCTATCTTATATATTTCCATGTTACACTGGGCCATTTGTCTTTTGTTCTTAAGTTTGCTACATCTTTGCTGCAATCTCTCCCAGCTACACAATTTTCCAACAAATTTCCTCCCTTTTTAGTTCTGATGAAGAGTCAAATGGATTTGAAACACTAACTCTTTCTTTATCCCTATAGCTGCTGTTGAATCTGCTAAGTTTGCCCAGTATTTTCTGTTTTTGTTTGGGATTCCAGCATTCTCTGTATTTTACTTCTTAAGTTATTACTGGATTACGGCCAAAATTCTCCAACCATTCCTGTTCCGCCGCCACTGCTAGCGAGGATGGGGAATTTGGCGTTCAGCCAAATTTCTGTTCGTTGTATTGGGATAGGAGAATCCCAGCCATGAGCGAGGTCAGAAAATCTGGCCCTATGTCCTGTTTCTTCAGGAGGGACTCTTCAAAATGCGGCTAAACGTATTCCAATGTATAAATCAAAGGAAGGGTTTAATAAACATCATTACTCCAAACTTGGAGTCTCACCCTGGGCCTCTCCAAGCTACCCACAGTGCTCCATAGTTCCTTATTTATAGTGAATTAGCTGACTATTACATCAGTCTAATTGGTTCCATGGTTTAGTGGGTCAACTGACCCTTACATCTTGTCCCCATTTGTCACATTATATCCAATGCAAAATATCATTGGTTATATTCTAACGTGTCCCATCTCAACATGGAAAGATTTCCTGATAAGGTACTTGTAAAATTCTTCATCTGCAACAGCCTCTCCTACCACAACCCATGTGATTGCAAGAGCCTGTCTTTTTCTTAATCAGCACATCTTTACCATGCTTTAATGTACTTTGCCATTGGACATCTGCCACTAGAAGCCAATCACCCTGCTGGGATTCTCTCCAAAAAAACAAGAGATCTCTCTCCCTGATTCAAATCACTCACATCAGGAATCATCTCGAAAGCATTTCTTTGCAATTTTTCTGTCTTTCTTGAAGTGAGGACAAAATAATACGTAAGTCAGAATTTCCAGCCTTTCACGCTTACGGGATCTTCCAGTTCCACTGATGTGAATGAAGTTTTAAAATCTCACTGGTCCCACTGGGGAGAATTCCAGCTGCAGTATTTCTGAAAAGATCCCAGTCATAGCCATGTATTGCAGTACTTTTAATCTTATACGAAACAGCTCAAGCGTATAACCCTGGAATCCATTTGCTTGAGCTTTCAGTGTGCCAACGATTTCTCCTTTCATGTCTGCTTTGGCATGGTGGCGCAGTGGTTAGCACTGTTGCCTCGCAGCACCAAGGACACAGGTTCAATTCCCAGCTTGAGTCACTGTCTGTGAAAAGTCTGCACATTCTTTCCATGTCTGTGTGGGTTTCCTCGTGCAGTCTAAAAGGCATGCTGGTTAATGCATTGTCCATGCTAAATTCTCACTCAGTGAAATAGGCACTGGAGTGTGGCTGCTAAGGAATTTTCACTTCCTTGCAGTGTTAATGTAAGGTTATTTGTGAAACTAGTAAAAAAAAACTTTAAACTTGATGAAGCTATAAGAATTCATGGCTCCCTAAAAATTCATTCATGTGGTATGGATATTTTGGTAATGCATTGTGCATCCCAAACATCCCTTGAATAGGTGATGGTGTTATTGTGTATACCTGCATTTTGTACTCTTACATTCATAATTACACACTTACCTACATTGCTAATCATAGGTCCATTTCCCCAATCAATTTTTCTCTTTGCTATTATCCCAGTCTTTTTTGGGGACTCTTCTTAACATAACTGCAGGAAAGAACTGGATTTCTACAGAAAATAGGTCTTTGCAATCATGTGATTGTCTTCTCCTGCCAGTCAAGCTGGAATGCCCGGGATAAGCTCCATCGGGTTGCCATGTGTTTGTCATTCTTCAGTGAACTATAAACTAACAAGCTCATCTGCAAGAAAGAAAAAAATCAATGATAATGCGAACTAAATTTTTAAAGATCCCTTCAGAAGATTGATTATCTGCTCACTTGCAGTTGTAAACAATGTACAGCCCTTAAGCCATATGCAGCTCACTGTTCAACCTCAGGGGCCTGTTTAACTGCACAATCTACCAGTATCTATCATGTAAACTCATTAGCAGTGTGCTGGGAAGATGAATATTTGAGTTCTCCTTTTGGCAGCGGGAATCTGGAGATGCGTGTGTACCTCAGAGAAATTTGTGAAGACTTATGCGAGACAATGGTTGGGAAAATCCGTCAAAAGCTGCTTGTCACATATGGAGAGATTAGAGCATCACTTGATCCATGAAAGCCCACTCACTTCAGTTTTCAGCTGTAGAGTGAGATATTAGGTTTGTGTGAAAGCTGGCATGGAATTTATTTCACATTGAATCCGAGCACAGGAGGGACTTAGTACCAACATGGCCAACCTTTTACTTTTTCATTAATTTTACATCTTTCCTCTTCCCCTCTCTGACGGCTGGTAATGATATTCATCAAGGATCATGTTCACTCATCAGCATTGAAGACACTCTTTCAGTGACTATTCAGCAGCATGCGCAAGAGGACACAGCAGGGATGATTAAGACATCTAAATTACCTTCCTTTGCTTCTTGAGTGTATGCCCGAGGCTGAAGCTTTCCATGCGGGCAGAAGCAAACAAGTCTCTTAGTATATTAGGGGATTTTTTAATGTTGTTCCTGCCACCAGGAGTTTGCCGACCCATTCTGCTGACTTACTTCGGAAGGAAGCAGAAATTGATGTTTTATGATTGATGGTTTTAATTAAATCTCTTTTTTGGGTCAATTTCAGCATCAGTTGGAATGAGCCAGGCTGGTTGGTTATCAGGCCCTATGTATAATGTGTTTGGCATTCGCAGTCAGGATCCCAGTGAGCGCGAGCTCACAATCCAAAACTAGCCATTTATTCTGCACTAATTAGCATTGTACTGGCAACCTCAAACAGAGAAGCTGTGAGGCTGGCTGGTGTGCAAAATAAAAGTGTCACCATGGTGCTGGGGAGGGTTTTTTTCTTGTGTAAGAAATGTCCCTCTGCTGTGGGTTTCTGTTGGGCTACAGCTGCAGAGGAGCCCTTGGTGCTAACTTCCAAATTACAGCGTGTTTTTTAGCCATGATGTGGAGATACCGAAGTTGGACTGGGATGGGCACAGTAAGAAGTCTCACAACACCTGGTTAAAGTCCAACAGGTTTATTTGGTAGTGCGAGCTTTTGAAGCGCTGCCCCTTCACCTGGTGAGTGAAGATTTGGGTTGCTGTGACATTCCTCACCTTTAACAGCAGGAAAGAAAAGCTGAGATGAAAGAGTAAAATTCCAGATCTCACTTCTTATTTTATAAAAGAACCTTCATTTATATCAGATGAAACCATAGCAGGTTAAGGAGTGTATATCACAGTGCTGCTTTGTTTGAATATATAATAGTTTAAACCAATGATTCTCAAATTGTCAGATGCAATGATTCGATCTGAGTAAATGATACACTAATTATTCAAAATCAAAGGGAAATTAAACAAGGACCCTTTAAAATTAATGGTGATTAAAAACTACTGCTCGCAGCTCCATCATAGTGAATGCCTAAAATCTTCTGTGCTAATCGGCAGCAAGAACTAGATACAGTTCACTTCATCTCACTAATAATGTAACGACTTCAGTCAGGATTTCAATCTTGCCTAACTCTCAGCTAAGAATCCACCATTCTTCAGTTCCCAGCCAGAACCCTAAACTTCTGAACTCTCAGCTAAGACTCCCCCATTCCCGAACTCTCAGCCACAACTCTGCCATTCCCGATCTCTCAGACATGACTCTGTCATTCCTGATCTCTCAGCCATGATTCCCCCATTCTCTAACCAAGATTCCAGTTCTCACTATTTACTAAACTTTTCTGGACCATTTTGGCCAGCAAATGAATTCAGTTGGGTTTGAGAAGGTAAGAGGGCATGGGATTCAAAGGGCTTTGGCCTTGTGGATCCAAAACTGGCTTGCCTGCAGAAGGCAGAGAGTAATTGTGGATAGGTCTTTTTCTGCATGGAGGTCAGTCACCAGTGGAGTGCCCTAGGGATCTGTTTGAGGACCCTTGTTGTTTGTCATTTTCATAAATGACCTGGAATGAGGAAGTGGAGGGATGGGTTAGTAAGTTCGTCAACGATACAAAGGTTGATGGTGTTGTGGATAGTCTGGAGGGATGTCTGAAGTTGCAGCGAGACATAGATAGGATGCAAGACTGGGTGGAGAAGTGGCAAATGGACTTCAGCGCGGATAAATGTGTCCATTTTGGCAGGACCAATGGGATGAAGGAGTATAATATCAAGGGTAGGAGTCTTGGCAGCGTTGAGGAGCGGAAGGATTTTGGGGTCCGGGTCCATAGGACTCTTAAATCTGCCCCGCAAGTGAAGGATGTGGTCAAGAAGGCATATGGTGTACTGGCCTTCATTAATAGAGGGATTGAGTTTCGGATTCAGGAAGTAATGCTGCAACTTTATAAGACCCTTGTCAGACCCCACTTGGAGTACTGTGTGCAGTTCTGGTCGCCTCACTATAGGAAGGATGTGGAAGCTATTGAGAGGGTGCAGAGGATATTTACAAGGATGTTGCCTTGATTGGGGGGCATGTCTTATGAAGATAGGTTGAGACAGCTAGGTTTCTTCTCCCTGGAGAGATGAAGGTTGAGAGGCGACCTGATAGAGGTTTATAAAATGTTGAGAGGAATAGATAGAGTGGATTCTCAGAGACCATTTCCCAGGGCTCAAATGGTCGCTACAAGAGGACACAGGTTTAAGGTGCTGGGGGGCAAGTACAGAGGAGATGTTAGAGGTAAGTTTTTCACTCAGAGGGTGGTGAGTGAATGGAATCGGCTGCCGTAAATAGTGGTAGAGGCGAACTCACTGGGGTCTTTTAAGAGACTTCTGAATGAGTACATGGGATTTAATAGGATTGGAAGTTGCAGATAGTTCTATGGCCTAGTAGGTACTGATATGATCGGCACAACTTATGGGCTGAAGGACCTGTTTGTGCTGTAATGTTCTGTGTTCTATGTTGATTCCAAACCTCATCTTCTCTAAGAAGGCAAGTGTAGATCATCTGTGGTACGTGTTTACCCCCTTGCGGTGTTTACCCCCTTGCGGTGTTTACCCCCTTGCGGTGTTTACCCCCTTGCGGTGTTTACCCCCTTGCGGTGTTTACCCCCTTGCGGTGTTTATCTTTCATGATTCTTACCCCATTGCAGTCCTTGCTTCTCACAATACTTTTTTCTCCCTTGAACCCCATATTCTTTGTCCCTCAGATCATCTTTAATGGTGTTACTTCCAGTTTACCAAGAACATCTCTTGAGCAGTATTTGCAAGACAAGTTACATTGTTCTAATTGGCAGTTTCTACTTCATAAAGTTATTTAACTCCTCCTATCCTTCCCTGAAATATTCGCGCTAGTGTTGGCGATTAATCTCTTCACTTGCTGACTTACAAGTGGATGTTTCAAGCCTCCTCCTGCCAGTGAAATTGGTTGATTAATGGTTGACCAGTTATTGCAGGTACACCAATGAAAAGCATGGAACAAAGCAGGTGATTTGCCTAAATAGTTGCAGTCTTCATTAACAGATGATCTCAGAGGCAGCAGATTTATTCTTTGTGTCTCCTCATCGCTGAGTTGCTGATGTAGTTGGACTGACAAAGATATTGAGGCAGAGACAGTCATTGTAAGAGACCTTTGAAAATTACCTGCTGTAAAATCAAGCAGCATTTATAAATGGGTAATTATTTTTGTTACGTAGCATTTAGTGTGCAGTGGGAGATGGAGGGTGTGCCCAAGGAAGAGTAAACAACTTAATCTCTGGTTCCTGAGAAGCAGGCAGTAAGTTAATTCACTCACTATTGTTTTTGAACGAAGCCTGGAGCTGGAGATTATAAAAGTAATTAGAAGATGCAATAGGTAAATGTGTCAGTTCCATTCATCAAAAGAGATTTCATCTTCGTTCACAGAAATGGGCAAAAGGGTGCTTTATAAATGTGAATGGAATCATTCATTAAAATCTGTCAAACGATAGCTGTGAGGAGCGTGTGTGTGAGACGGACAGGACGACATTCAGGAATGCAATATTCACAAGGCACAGAGAGAATACACGAGATCACAAATAAATCCTTGGTCCTGTGGAAAGCATCATATACAAGAGACAAAGAGGTGAGGGGGAGGAGTCTTCAATCTCAGTCAATAGTAATAGTTCCAGACCCGAGACATTCTACCTGAAAGGGAAAGGGTATCACATGAAGGAGTAATTTGTCAAGGTAGGAGTTGTAACTTGGATCAGTTTTGTCGTGACAGTGCTTGGTATATCTTGTGTGTTTTCAGAGAGGTACTAATGCAGTATTGACACTGCTCTGATGTTTTCGCCATTGCTTTAATCAAGGCTGACCAGTGTTTTGGGATGAGATTGATGAGCATTCTCTAACTGCAACACCAAGGAACCAATCTGATCGCCAGAAAGAAACATTCAGTATGGGAATGGAGATCATTCTATGACACAATCCCTTACTGTTCGCAAAATAGTTCAGTGGATGAAGGTCTTGACCTTACATAACTGAGATAAATTGTGATATGTTGTATGAGACCTGTTCAGCATTTGCAAAGCGCAAATCAGGAGTGTAATGGAATACTTATTTTTACTCTTTCACAGGAAATGAGCAACTCTGGCTAGGCCAGATTTATTGCTCATCCCTAGTTTCTCTTGGGAAGGTGATGGTAAGCTGCCTTCTTGAACTGCTTCAGTCCCTATGTTATAGGTACATCCACAATGCTGTTAGGGAGGGAGTTCCACAAGTTTGACCCAGTGACAGTGAAGAAACGGCAATCTTTCTAAGTCAGGATTGTGGATGACTTGGAGGGGAACTTCCAGGTGTTGGTGTTCCCATATGTCTACTGCCTTCATCTTTCTGAAGGTCATGGATCTGGAAGGTGCTGTCAAAGGAGCCTTGGTGATTTCCTGCAGTGCATCTTAAAAATGGTACACACTGTGACCACTGTGTTAGTGATGGGGAGTGAAAAGTTGTGGAAGGGGTGCCAATCAAGTGGACACCAATCAAATGGTGTCAAGCTTCTTGAGTGTCAATCGAACTGCACTCATCCAAGCAAGCGAAGAATATTCCATTTCTCCTGACCTGTGCCTTGTCAGTGGTGAGCAGGCATTGTGGAGTCAGGAGGTGAGTTAATCCCTGCAGGGTTCCTAGCCCCTGGTCCGCTCCTGTAGCCACAATATTTATTTGACCAGACTAGTTCAGTTTCTAATCAATGGTAAAACGTCCAGGGTGATAATAGGATTCAACGATGATTGTTGAAGGAATGATGGTTAAATTCTCTCGTGTGGGAGATGGTCATTCTGTGATACTTCTGTGGCATGAGTGTTACTAGCCCTAGCCTGAATACTGTCCAGGTCTTGCTGAATTTGGACATGGACTATTTCATTATCTGAGCAGTTGCAAATAGTGCTGAACATTGTGCAATCATCACCGAACATCCTCACTTCTGACCTTATGATGGATTGAAGATTATTGATAAAGCAACTAGTTCTGGGACAGTACCCTAAGGAACTTTTACAGTGATGTCTTGAAACTGAGATGATTGACCTCCAGTAACCATAATCATCTTCCTTTGTGTTAGATATGACTCTAATCAGTGAAGAACTTCCTCATTTTCTTCCATTAACTCAGCCAAACGCAGCCTTGATGTCAAGAGCAGTTACTCTTACTTCGTCTTTGGAGTTCAGCTCTTTTGTCCCTGTTTAGAATAAGTCTGTAATGAGATGGGAACTCAGTGACCCTGGCAGCAACCAAACTGAGCAACAATGATCAGGTTATTGTGAAGGAAGTACTGCTTGATAGCACTATTGATAAACCTTTCCATCAATTTACAGATGGGGGAGAGTAGACAGATGGGGCAATAATTGATTGAAACAAAAATAGAAAATGCTGAAAAAACTTAGCAGATCTGACATCACCTGTGGGGAAAGAATAGAGTAAGAAGTCTGACAACACCAAGTTTAAATCCAACCGATTTATTTGACAGTAAACTCGCAAGCTTTTGACCCTATGGTCTTCGTCAGATGAATGAGGTGTTCTAGTCTCCAACAGCATACGTACCAGCACAGACTGTTTACAGATTACTGATTAGAATGCTAATCTTTACATGGCAGGTTAGGTGCAGCAGGTTAGGTGTAAAGATTTGCATTCCAATCAGTAATCTGTAAACAGTCTGTACTGGTATGTGTGCTGTTGGAGACCAGAACACCTCATTCACCTGACGAAAACCATAGCGTCGAAAGCTTGTGAGTTTCCTATCAAATAAATCGGTTGGATTTAAACCTGGTGTTGTCAGACTTCTTACTGTGTTTATCCCAGTCCAATGCTGGCACGTCTACATCATGGGAGAGAATAGAGCTGGTGTTTTGAGTCTAGATGCATCAGAGCTTCACCAGACTCGAAACATTTAGCTCTACTGTCTGCCCACAGATGCTGTCAGACCTGCTGAGATGTTGCAGCATTTCCTGTTCCTATTTCAGATCACAGTATTTAGCCTTTTTTGATAATTGCTTGGGTTAGATTTGTCCTGTTTCTTATTCTCCACATTGATGGCGAAATGTGAGTGATGTAACTTTACTCAAATATTTTGGGCTCGGAGCATGGCAATTGTGTAGCATGTGTCTTCAGTACAATTATTGGAATGGTGTCAGGGCCCATAAGCCTTTGCAATATCCAGTGTCTTCAGCCGTTTCTTGATAACAAATGGAATAAATCAAATTGTTGAAGACTGACATCTGTGATGCTGGGAACCTCTTGTGGAGGCTGAGATAGATTATCTATTCAACATTTCTGGCTGAAGATATGTTTCAGCCTTCTGTTTAACACAGATGCACTGGGATCCCCTAGCATTGAGGTTGGGGATATTTCTGGAGCCTTTCCTGCAGTGGGTTGTTTAACTTTCCACAGCCATTCACAACTGGCTGTGGCATGATTGCAGAGCTTTCCTGCATCACTGCACCTCCAACAGCACTCAAGAATTTAAACACCATCCAGAACAAAGCAAGCCATTTATTTGGCAACGCATCTACCAATTTAAACATTCACTCCCTGCACCACCGACATACAGTAGGAGCAGCTCACAAAATGCAGTGCAGCGGCTCAACAAAGCACCCTTCAGCAACGCTTTCTAAGCCTACATCCACTACCAACTAAAAGGACAGAGGCAGCAAATGAATGGGAATACCCTCATCTGCAAGGTACTCATTAAGGCGCATATCATTCCTGATTACAGAACCACATCACTGTTCTTGATGGATCAAAATCTTAGAATTTCACCTCCAAGCAGCACTATGGGTGTACATCACATGGACTACGGTGGTTGAAAATAGTGGATCACCATCATCTACTCAAACGCAATTGGTGTTGTATGGGAAATGTTGGCATGACCAGTAATGGCCTCTTCCTGTTAAAGAGTAAGAGAAATGGTGGATTGCACTGGAGAGGGAGAAAACAGTCAACTAGAAAATGGGGAACTTAGGAGTCAGTTCTGTGCTAGTTGGTGTCAATTTGTGCTTTTATTAAAAAAAAGTATAGTCTTTTCTGGATGTTGCATGCATTTTTTGACTAATTCTTCAGAGTCGGAGGGAACTAACCCCCTGCAATTCACAGCGGGGAAAGAAATGCAAGTTCGGTGGGTCTCTTATGGGGGACCCCTTTTATTATGCCATTTAATTATGGATCTATTCTTTTCTTTGTCATTTTGCTTTCACCATTGGCAGCTGTTTCATGTGGAAATCCTGGAACGCCACGCAATGCTAGGATAGTGTACAGCAACAAATTGGTCTTCTCGAGTTCCATTACCTATGCCTGTCGAGAAGGCTATTATTCGACTGGTTTGCTAACTAGGCACTGTACTGTGAATGGGACCTGGACCAGTGTTCCTCCACAATGCACAGGTCAGCTTTTTATCTCTTTATGTTGCAGCGTGGTGTGGTACATATCAAAGCTGAAAGAGATATCATTGAGCTGCAGTGATATATTGCTGTGTCATTTTATGCATGAAATAGGAGTAATTTTAAGCACTCTTTCTTTGAACTAAAAGGTGAAAACAAAGCATGGGGGGGAATGTCCAACATGCAACGGTGAAAGTGTTCATTCCCTCATAAGCTTTCCACTGGCAAGCTGACCAGCAATTCCTGTTGTATGTTGGGAATGAAAGATAGTCAGATTTATAAATGATACAGCATTAATTCACTCACACTATTATATGCTATGAAAGTGACTCTTGGGAGGAAGGAAAACTTGGGATCAAAAACACTGCTCTCTTTTCATTACAGGGTGGTAAACGGTAACTTGTGAGCTTCAGTCAGTTGATTCTTGTTCTTTGCAGTTTCCCCTGATTTTTCATAGAAACTCTACAGTGCAGAAGGAGGCCATTCAGCCCATCGAGTCTGCACTGACAACGATCCCACCTAGGCCCTATCCCCATAACCTCACATATTTACTGTGCTAACTTATGCATCCCAGGAAACTAAAGAGCAATTTTGCATGGCTCATGCACCTAACCCGCACATTTTTGGACACTGGGAGGAAACCAGAGGAAACTCATGCAGACACGGGGAGAATGTGCAAACACGGAAAGTGACTCAAGCCAGGAATCAAAGCTGGTCCCTGAAGCTGTGAGGCAGTAGGGCTAACCACTGTTGCCACCAAGCTGCTATTTATTTTAAAATTATACAAACACAGCTGAAAGTCCAATTTATTCCATTGATCTTATCTATTTTTTTTAACGCCTTGAGAAATTTTCTCACTCTTAATTACCCAATGAGAATTTCCATTATTTCTTAAAAACCTGATCTGTATCAAACTGGAAATAATGTGATGCATTGGACACACAAAACTTATTGATCAGTTTCTGGAAGGGGAATTTCAATGCTGATGAAAAGACGCAGGGGAAATTTTCCCATCCCGTCCTCTACAGGAATCATAACGGGCACAGGGACAGGGGGTTTCTGGTCCATGCAGAGGCCTGCTGATCTTGGACGGGATTTTCTGGATTTTGGGGGAAGCAGGTCTGAAAAATCCCATCCAGCTATTGACTAAATCTTCTGGATAGTTTCACCAATTCTTTTCGTATTTCAGAATTGCAGAATTCACATTTGATGTATAGCGCAGGGACCCGCATTCAATTCCAGTCTCGGGTGATTGTCGATGTGAAGTTGCACATTCTCCCCATGTCTGCATGGATTTCCTCTGGGTGTTGCAGTTTCCTCCCACACTCCAAAGATATGCATGTTAGGTGGATTGACCACGTTAAATTGCCCCTTAGTTTCAGGGGGATTAGCAGCGTAAACACATGGTATTATGGGGATACAGCCTGGGTGGGATTGTTGATGCAGGATCGATGGCCGAATGATCTCTTTCTGCACTGTAAGAATTCTATGATTCTATATTCCTTTAAATTAAACAACGTAGAAGAGGGTAAATATTGAAACTATTTCCGTTTTATCTTGAGCTCAAATTTGAACCGTGAGTATGGGTTGGCATAGTCCAGTTTTCTGTCAACAACCAACCCTGAGCTACTGGCCATAAAGTGCACAAAATAAAGGATTAAATGGAATGCCTGTCTTAGACAGCGAGTTGACATAAAGGATCCGATTGGCTGCAGTCAGATACAGGCAGAGCACTGCTGCTGGAGGGTGCGCTATCACAGCCTGGGCATGAGAGAAGCCAAGCTGCATTGCATTCTTGGTACTCAGCTATCTTGTCTCTTGCAGTGATTAATTGTGGCGATCCTGGAATACCAGCCAACGGGATCCGACTTGGCACAGACTTCACCTACAACAAGACTGTGGTATTCCAGTGCGTGCCAGGCTACACAATGGACAACCTGCGCTATTCCTCCATCACTTGCACCAAAGACAGAACGTGGAACGGGAGCAGGCCAATCTGCAGATGTAAGTCAGTCATTTATGATGATGCACAAGCCAGACCTGGATGTTAATTGGCTTCTGATCCTAATTCTGTGCTGTAATAAGATCACCCATTACACATTTTTGCTTCCAGACCCAACTTTAGTTTTTAATTGTCTACTTATGTTTATTTAAAAAGCTTCCTTGCATTTGAATAATTTTAGCAGCGACTCTAATTACAGAATGGTAGCACATTGGACTCTTGACTGAAAGACTTGAGTTGAATAGCCAAGGGTTCATTTCCCTCATGAAGTGCTCAAGAAATGAATAAATTGCTGAGAATGATGATCATTATCATAAAATTACTTGCTTCCTTAATTATTCTTCCCTTGGGTGAAGTGCTAAAAAGCAAATAACAAAAACAGAGAAAGAAGGAAAAGTCTTGCTGTTGATTGCTGTTTAAGTCAATTAGAAAAAATGCTTTTTGCATTTCTCAGGAGAGAGGTGGTCAGTGTTTACTTCAGGTTTGACCTGGTGTCAGTTTTTTGTACTATTTCTTTATGTATTCATACAATTCACACACTATCAGAAACAGTGGGCAGCATTTTCCCACCCTGTTTGTCAGTGGGTTTGGATGTGTGGGTTGGAAAGGTCTTGGAAATTGATATTTGATCAAGACCATGACACTGAATAAATAAAGTAAATTAAAAATGTCTCAATAATAAATCAAAGAGACAAACAAGATCCAAGCCAACAAGATAAGGCATTGTACCCCATCTTAGACTATATTGTGGACCATCACTGACCACACTGGATCACCCCATTGCAACCCACCCCCCCAGTCTCTTGGATAAGAGTAAAAAAGTTGTTGAGTTTAGTAAGAAGCTAATTATGAGATGCTTCTGCCTGAATCCTGGATTAACCACCTATTTACCAATCTGTGACCAACTCCTCAGAGTCACTGAGCCAAGTGCACAGTGGGAGGAGTTTGTTTCGTGAAACTGATAAATTGGGAAGACTTTAAGGGGTTCCAGCCATGGTATTGATGGAGTAATGTTCAAAGCACTTCTGTCAAAACAGAGCATCTTCTCCACTGCTTGACAGGTGATGCCAACTTTTTGAAAGGCAATTCTCCTATTTAGCATTGCACTCCCCCAGACTTGCACTTCCCTACTGCCAGCCTTCACCACAGAATGGGGACAGATAATGTAGCTCCACCTTGCATCACTTAGGGTCAAGAGCACAGGCCACACTACCACCACTATATCATGTCTAACAAACTTGATTGAGTTTTTTGAGGAGGTGACCAGGGGTGTAATGAGGGTAGCACAGTTGATGTTGTTGATATGGATTTCAGCAAAGCCTTTGAAACAGTCCAACATGGGAAACTTATAAAGAAAGCAAATGAACATGGGATAAAACAGTGGAAGCAAAATTGACTCCGTTGTTGGAGACAAGAGGGTGATAGAAAGCTGTTTTAGTGACTGGAAGCCAATGTCTAGTGGTGCATCACAGGGATCTGTGCTAAGATCTCTGTTACTTGTTATTGACATAAACAACATTGATGATTATGTCAGGGGTAGGATTAGTAAGTTTGCAGATGACACAAAGATTGGCCAGGTGGTTACCAGTGAGACTGTCTTTGGCTGCAAGAAGATATAGACAGGATGGCGAAATGGGTAGGTAAGTGGCAGATGGAATTTAGCTCTGAAAAGTATGAGCAGATACACTTTGGAAGGAGTAATTTGACAAAAAAAATTCAATAAACAACATGATACTTGAAAGTTCTGTCGAATAAAGGGACCTTGGCGTGATTGTCCTTAGATCTCTGAAGGCAGAAGGGCTTGTTAGTAGCGTGGTAAAAAAAAAAGGCATATGGTACACTTTATCAATGAATTCAAAAAGATTCCAAAAGCAAGGAGGTCATGTTGGAGTTGTATCAAGCTGTGAGGCTACAGCTAGAGCACTATGTGCACTTCTGATAGCCACATTATTGTAAGGATATGTTTGCACTGGAGAGGTTGCAGAGGAGATTCATCAGGATGCTGTCTGCAATGGAACATTGAAGTTATGAAGAGAGGTTGTGTAGGCTTGGGTTGGTTTTGTTGGAGCAGAAAAGACTGGGAATGGAGAGGGGAGGGGGAGGGGGTGCAAACTGATTGAGGTATACAAGATCGAGGGCATGGACAGAATGGATAAGAAGTAGCTGTTCTGCTTAGTTGAAAGGTCAGTCACACAGGGACGTGGATTCAAGGTGAGGGGGCAGAAGATTTAAGGGGATATGTGAGGAAAAATATTTTTACCCAGAGGGGTGCCGAAAGTCTGAAATGCGTTGCCTGGGAGGGTGATAGAGACGGGTTGCCACACATCCTTTAGAAAGTACCTGGATGAGCATTTGGCACATCATAATATTCAAGGCTATGGGCCAAGTGCTGGTAAATGGGATTGGGTGGGAGGTCAGATGTTTTTCATATGTTAGTACAGACCTGATGGGCCAAAGGGTCTCTTCTGCACTGTATGATTCTATGAAGAGTTTGCTGGACTCAGATGATCCATCGCACCTGGATACAGATCCAAAAGGGCCTTCCCTGCAAATCGTAGGCATGAACTGTGCAGCTGAGGAGTTAGAGATTGGTGACTTGGCCTAATGAGAGGAAAAAGTCTGATGAGAGAGCAAAGATGTGGACACAACCGGAATGAACGAGGGAGTGGGTGGAAGGCAAGTATATGAGGAGAGAAGCATACGCGGGAGAAGGTGAATGGGGGGAAATGAGCTTCTGATCACATTTTTGCTGCAGCGCCACTTTATTAACATGATCTGATTCACCCAGCTTCAGCTATTCTCCTGTAGAAGTACTCATTTCTTATCCATGGACTTCACTATTCCAAAATTTTGTCTGGCCAGCCTCCCATCTTAATCTGATCTAAAACACTGCTACCCATATCCAAACTTGAACCAATAGGCACATTATCCATTCCCACTGTGCTCATTGACCTGCACTGGCTCCTAGTCCAGCATCACCTCAGTTTTAAAATTCTCATCTTCATTTTCAAATCCTGCCAGAGCCAATAAATATTCTGCAGATATCCTCTCTATATCTGCAACTTCATCCACTGTACAACCCTTTCTCATTTCTCCACTCCATCAATTCAGACCTCTTGCACAGATCACTGATTTTAATCTCCACCGTTAGTGTTTTCAGATGGTAAAGGCGTACGTAATCTTTGGGTTTCTCCCCTGAAAATTTTTCACCTTGCTACTCCTTTTAAAAGTGTGTTTATTAGTCACAAGTAGGCTTACATTAACATTGCAATGAAGTTACTATGAAAATCCCCCAGTCGCCACCATCCGACATCTGTTTGGGTACGCTGAGGAAGAATTTCGCATGGTCAATGTATCTAAACAGCACATCCTTTTGGAGCGAGGTAGGAAACCGGAGCACCCGGAGGAAAAACACACAGATACAAGGGGAATGTGCAGACTCCACACAGACAGTGACCCAAGTTGGGAATCAAACCTTGGTCCCTGGCACTATGAAGCAGCAGTGCAAACCACTGTGCCACCGCTTCTTAAATTCAAGCTCTTTGACCCAGTTTTTAGCCATATTGTTTTATATGGTTTGGTGCTGAGTTTTAGCTTTGATGATGCTTCCATGACATAAATGGAGAATTTTTTTGATTAATTCCATTAAAAGTGCTGCATAAATGTAAGAGTGATGCACAGGAGCAAGTTTTCATGTGGACTGTTTGGATTATATATTTTTTTCTTATCGGAATGGAATCAGTCAACAAACAGGACCAACTAAGTGATCACTTTCAAAATTGGCGTTTCGGCTTTCAGCATTGTGTTGAACAATTTTTGTATTTTTTAATTATTGAGCCTGTGCTGCAGACAAATGAAATTTGCATTTTAATATATTCATTTCATCAGCGCAGGCTGCATCAAATAATTTTGCCCTTGGCAGCTTTATGATCAGCATCTGTTGTGCTCCTTGCAGAGTCTTTTGCCCATTTGCTGTGTTTACAAAGCTGCCTCACTGGCAACAAACAGTCCAGGTGCTTCTATTCAGCAACTACCCTGGTATTTCCAGATGTAAATTTTCCTTATCCTCTGATTTTAATTTTGTGGAGAGGGATCAATTGAGTTTTCCCTTGCCTGGAAAGGGCTCTGCAGAGATCTGTGCTGGGTCCCCATGCTGTTTACAATGATGGAACCTTAATAAAAACACCAGAGAATGAGACGTCTGCTGAGTTACTGGGTAATAATATTAAGGGGTGCTTGAGAATATCAGACAGGAATTGATCAACTAAGCAGATGGAGAGAGGCTCGTTTTAATGAATCTTGGTTAGCAAAATTCACAAAGTAAAATTATTTTGGTGTTGATTGTTGCAAACGTCCACTTAATGGGAACTCATTTTGATCAAGGCTAATGATGGTTTGCAAAGGCTTATGGCTATAAGTCACATCAGTTAACATTGTGTAAATAACTGATAAATCCATGCCTGATGATGTAGAATAAAATGCTAACAGTGCAGAAGGAGACCATTCGGCCCATTGAATCTGCACTGACAACTACCCCATCCAGGCCCTATTTCCTTGCAAGGCCACATATTTACCCTGTTAATCCCCTGACACTAAGGTGCAATTTAGCAAGGCCAATCCATCTACCCTGTATATCTTTGGAGTGTGGGAGGAAACCAGAGCACCCGGAGGAAACCCACGCAAACGTGAGAAGAATGTGTAGGCTTCACACACACCCAAGGTCAGAATTGAGCCCGGGTCCCTGGCGCGGTGGGGCAGCAATGTTTGGCTCCCTAAACTTCAGGAAAATTTGTCTTCCAAAAGAAATTGATACATTAAAGAGTACTTAGAAACAAGTGACTGGGATGATTCCAGGATTTACAGGTCATAATTCGAACCATTGAATGTTAGCAGTTCTAACATTGGAAAATGTCATTATCTTCATGCTGACTTTTCAAGTCAAACTATTTGCTCTAGTTCCATTTTCTCTGTTCTTTCTTGCATCCATGAATGCTTTATTTTCAAATCCTGGTTCAATTCTTTGTTATGCTCTCAAGACATAAATTTCCTTTTTGCTGCTGGAATGGAGTCTTCTGCAAAGAACAGCAGTCCGTTGTAAGGCAACACTTTATTAGCACGACATTGGGTTCTTATATTCAATGGTATTGAATGCTGATGGTTGAATGGTGTAGCGTGTCAATATCCTGTCACTGAAGCAATTGGAGTTTCTCATGAGTTATCCTCTTTTGCAGCGATCGTATGTCGACCTCCTCCCAGAATCCTGAATGGAATTGTCATGGGGACAGACTTCAGCTGGGGAGCCAGCATCAGTTACACCTGTACGGAGGGATACCAGCTGTCTTTACCTGCTGTGCTTACTTGCGAGGGGAATGGGACCTGGGCTGGGGAGATTCCACAGTGTTTCCGTAAGTATACAATCAATGTGCGAGATTCATTCTGACACCCATCACCAGTTTCACTTACACACAAACCAGATGCAGAAAGAAAGAACTCACTGTGTCGTTCACAAGTTCAGGAGGTCCCAAAGCATTTTGCAGCTAATTAAGTGGTTTTGATATATAAAGTTGGAAATGCAGCAGTCAATTTGAGCACAGCAAGACCCTAAAAACAGTAGTTAGTTAATTTATAGAATCCCAGTCGTGCAGAAAGAGGCCATTGGCCCATCGAGCCCACACCAACTCTCTGGCAAACAATGCCATCCAGAACCTATCCTCATAATCCCACATCTTTTCTCCTCTAATCCCCCTAAACAATGCATCTTGGGCAATTCACATGGCCGATCACCTAACCTGCAAAGCCTTTGAGTGTGGCAGGAAACCGGAGCACCCGCAGGAAACCCACACAGAGACAGAGAGTATGTGCAAATTGCGCACTGACGGTCAACTTAGGCTGAAGTTAGACACGGCTCCTGATGCTATGAGGCAGCAGTGCTAACCACTATGTCATCGTGTGATCGTTAATTGACCAAAAATTGTGTTTTGATGATTGCAGTTATCCTGGCCAATAACTGAAGACACGTTAATGGCCCTTGCTCTTTTTTGAATGCGGCTGTGGGATATTGAACTGAGGACAGACCAGGGCCTTGATTTAAATTCTCATCCAAAGAGGCTTCCTCAGTTCCAGAATGTTGACCAAAACTATGTGCTATGACCTTTCGGCTCCAGGGCAACAGCACTACCATTGAACCATATACTTTATAATGCTTGCTTTACCCCAACCAAATGACAAATCTTAACCTCAGCTTCAGATCAGTAACCTGTACTGCAGGACTGCAACACTTCTGCTCCTCTATGCCTCTTTTGGATAATGCTTTAAATTTATTCTGGCTTCGGCAAAATTGTGGGCAATCCTTTGCTGTCACCCAAAGCCATTAAGAACAGGGTTGGAAAGTGCGATATATTTTCCACTTGCAGAGATCAGTCACAACCTTGGCTTGTAATCATAAAACTGTCTCTCAGATGTGCACAAAGGAAGTTGGACCATTATTGTATGGGATGATTGACAAAACAATCAGCCTGGGACACCCACCCCCTCTGCTGCCCATCCATCCATGACCATGAGAGACTGACTGAGGCTCCAGCCTGGATAAAGTCCCATAGAAACAGGTCTCAGTTTAATTTCCAGTCCTCTGCTCAATTCCTGCCAGATAGCACACTGGAAGGATCGTAAATTCTCATCCTCTTGAGTGTTAGGTTTTGCATTACCAAGCTGCTGTTGATTTTTCATGTTATTAGAAGCAAAAAATCTGCAATTTAACCCATTCTGTTAATGTTTAAATAGCGCTTGCCCTTTCTGGTCTAACCCAGCTCAAATCTGACTTTATGGTGAGATAAAGTTTCAGAGGAAAATGTTTCAAGACGATAATATTATACCCAATGTGTGTTACATGGACCAGGGGATAATCCTATCCTTCATAGAGAGCTCCCCAGTTGCAACTGACTGCTACGTTCCGCATATTACAACAGTGACTCCGCTTCGTGTTTCATTAGCAATAAACAGTTTTGGGATGTCCAGAGGTCATGAGCAATGCCACATAAAGTTACATTTTTTCCTTTAGCGTTAAAATGTCTTCCTTTTATTCTCTTCTGTCTTCTGATTTTAATTTGATTATCACATGTATTCATATTCAGTGAAAAGTTTTGCTTCTTGCACGCTATACAGACAAAGCATACGGTGCACAGTGGAGGAAAAGAGAGAGTGCAGAATGTAGTGTTACACACTCATAGCTAGAGTGTAGAGAAAGATCAATTTAATACGAGGTAAGACCATTCATAGTCTGATGGCAGCAAGGAAGAAGCTGTTTCTGAGTCGGCTGGGACATGGCCTCAGACTCTTGTATCTCTTTCTTGATGGAAGAAGTTGGAAGAGAGAATGTCAGGAGTGTGTGGAGTCCTTGATTATACTTTTTTGAGCCAGTGGGAAGTGTAACAGAGTCAATGGATGGGAGACTGATTTGTGTGATGGGCTGGGTTTCGTTCATGACCCTTTGTAGATTTTTACTGTCTTGGACAAAGCAGGAGTTGGTGTGAGTCGTAGCAGACATGCCAAATTTCCTTAGCCCCCTGAGAAAGTAGATTTCTTAACTATAGCGTTGGCATGAAGGACCCAGGGATACGTTTGTGGTGATCTGGACATTTAGAAACATGAAGTTCTTGCCTGACCAGATCATATAATTGTAACAGTTTTGTCTTTCGAGTATAAAACATTTAAATATTTGCTTTGTGTGTAGTCTATCAAATGGGTTCTTCTGTGGCACCAAAAAAGGCCATTTTCTATGATTCTATGATTCACTTATGTCTTCAACCAGACTTTATTCAAGCGCAGGGGACCCATTCACTCTTGTGGCTGTCATGAGTGTGTGTCAGTAGTGATGAAGTGCAATGTCAGATCGACCATCCATGATTCCATCCATGCCTGTATCTCTTGGGAGTTCGGCAGGCTGTTTTCCTGTTTCTGCTCTTTACTAAGTCTTCAACTTTTCCACTCAACCAAGGAATAACATTCACACAGTTACTTCCCAGCACCAGGAAAAGAAAGAGCTGCAGCTCAGCAAACTGTAAAATAAAATGAAGGTGCCCCACTATCTGTACACTTCAGTGGAGTCACAGATCATTCAGAATGACTTGGAATCTCTACAGTACAGAAAGAGGCCATTTGGCCCATCAAGTCTGCACTGACCACAATCCCACCCAGGCCCTATCCCCATATCTCTACATATTTCCCACTAATCCCTCTAACTTATGTCTCAGGACACTAAGGGCAATTTTAGCTTGGCCAATCAACTTAACCCACATATTTTTGGACTGTGGGAGGAAATCAGAGCATCTGGAGGAAACCTACGCAGACATGAGGAGAATGTACAAACTCCACACAGACAGTGACCCAAGCCGGGAATCGAATCCAGGTCCCTGGAGCAGTGAAGCAGCAGTACCAATCACTGTACTACCGTGCTGCCCCAAATGATGAATGATTAAGCTGAGGTCCCAAAGGGAAATGCCCCCATGAGTTTAATGCTTTCATTCATTGGTTTTTAGTCATTTCCTGATATCTGGAACATTTCACTTACAGTTTTCTTTTCCATTGAAATTATACACTTACCCCCGTTTGGAAACCCAGTGCCCATGCTACGCTATCTGTCACTTCTGAGCAATTCCTGGAGAACAAACACCAGGGAAATGGCCCGGTCTAACTGCTCCCAAACTGAGCAATCTCTGATCAGGGGAATGGTGTTGTAATTTTCCAGCCCTACCTGCTGACAGATTTTCTGGTCCTGCCCAAGTCAAGCATCAAACCCCAGCCTCCCCCAAACCCTACCAGCCACTGACAGCCCTTGGCAGCACCTCGGATGAGCCATACAAATTGTGAGCTGTCTCCATGATGAGGTATGTTAGGGTTGGAAAATTCCAGCCAGTTTGTTTATCTTGCATGCTGATGTAAACAGTTGACAAGACCTAAGCTGTGGGAGGGGCATAAACGCTACCGACCTTCTCAGAGGGTTGCAGCAGATTGATAAATGTCATGAGTTCCCACCCCTGCCAGGACCTGCAATAACTATGGATGCCTGAAGCAGGACCCAACAACAGGGGGAGAAAGAGAAACAGGCTCGGTGCTGTTGAGGCAGAACATGTCTGTCAGCCGATGTACATCGGAATGATATATGAATGTGTGGCACGGTAGAATTGTAGCCTTAGGAGTGCAGTTTTTGACAGGTCTGAAGGATAAAGGTTGGCTCCAGCTGTTTATTTTTGTCAGTTAAATATTGTTTACTCTTGCCTGTTCGTAGGATCAGGATCCAAATGCCTCCGCGTGAATCCAGCTTAGGTGATGATTGCATTTGTATTTTCAGCTCACACATGATCTGTCTAAAGAATTTCAGATGAAGAGGATGCAAAAAGCTGTGCGTGACTTTAGATTTGAGAGAGAAGCTTACCAATAATAATTCATTCCACGGTTTACGTCACATCACAGGGGAGACTAATACACAGTGGTGTTGTCACTGAACTAATGGTGCAGAGGCCCAGGCTAACACTCTGTGGACATGGGTCCAAGTGCCAACATGGTAGCTAGTGGAATTTAAGTTCAACGAATTAATCTGGAATCAGACGCTACTCTCAGTAATGTTGACATGCAACTATTGTTGACTTTTGCAAATCTGCCACTCTTACCTGGTCTCGACTATTATGCAAGTCTGGTCCCACAGCAATGTGCTTGACTCCTCTGAAATGGGACTCAGTTCAAGGGCAATATGGGATGAGCGGCGATTGCTGGCCTTGCCGATGCCCACAGAGGAATACATTTTTTAAAAACATTATAAAAGGTCCTCTGTTCATCCAATCTTCCTGGGCTACACCAGAATTCTGACTGGTTCAGCTCGCCATGCCTGTCTGTAACAGCTGTACTTACTTTATGATGGCCACAAGTGGGCCTTATATCCCGGTGCTAATTGCCAGTAGGGAAGTAGCAAATCAGCACTTTATAATGCAGCACACGCTTGAAATTATGAACCTGGATAACACGTCAGACTTCTGTAGATGCTTTGACAGCACAGTGGGGTATCTGGTTGAAATTCTGGTGTCCTCGGAGGGCAGGAATCTCAGAAGCATTCTTTGTGGTATAGAAACTGCTTCTGTTATTCAAATAATCACATTCTCAAGCTTTGGAATGGGGTCAGGACCAAAGTGGATAAGTTGTCTGTGTTTGTGGCAATGACAAAGGGTTTGCTGAATGCTCTAAGTCAAGTATGGGTTTGAAAAGCTAAAATAAATAAACTGCCTTTCTGACCTTTCATAGCAAGGTATGGACACATAGCAAAACAATTTCCTGAGTGATTTGAGAGACTGGAGGAAGCTTGGCTTATTAGAATAATAGAATCCTTACAGTGCAGAAAGAGGCCCATCGAGTCTGCACTGGCAACAATCCCATTCAGGCCCTATCCCCATGACCCTCATGTATTTATCTTGCCAATCCCCCTGACGCTAAGGGACAATTTAGCATGGCCAGTCGACATAACCTGCATATCTTTGGACTGTGGAAGGAAACCAGAGCATCCGAAGGAAATTCATACAGGCACAGGGAGAATGTGAAAACTCCACACAGACAGTGACCCGAGACTGGAATTAAACTCGGGTCCCTAGCACTGTGAGGCAGCAGTGATAACCACTGTGCTGCACTTAAAGGAAATGACTGAGTGGGAATATTACAATATCAAAGCGTTGTCATTGACTTTGACTTGGGATAGCCTATTTAATTCAACATTTCAAAATATACAGCTATGATTGGAGCTATGTTCCCATCCTAACAAGGCAAATGTTTGTTCAGTTGTCCCTGGACAAATTTACTTGCAGGAGGGACGTGGCCACGTAATTGAAATGTAAGCATGCTGTGCAATTTATTCAGGTAGATGTGCAAGACAGGCAGCACCTATTGAACTGAGTTGACAATTATTTGTACCTAACAAGCTTCAAGAAATCATGTTTATATAACTTGAGCTGTCCAAATCGGAATATATTTGGAAGCTTCAAAAGTGATGACCCAAGTCAGTCAGGTCCCATAGCTGAAAAAATATATTTTTAAAAACCGTGCACTTATAAGTTACGAAAAAATTGTAGCCTGGTTCAAAGATTGTGTTCGTTCATTGTATTCTTTTTAAAATTTGCTCAGTATTATATCGAATATAAATTTATATGTGGTTCGAGAAATTTGATGTCTATTCTGCTTTCATTCCACTTTTCAAAGACAGAATAAATCTCCAAGGGAAACGCATGTTAAACCCAATAGCTGAAAAATTTACAGGAAGGTTTCTATTTATTACCCTGGGCTCGCAAGCTGAAGCTTGCCTATATATTTTCTAATGAATACTTTTGAGACCTTGGAGAGCTAAGCCTCATTTATGGAAATAATGTCACATATAAAAACCAAAGTATCTGGAGTAATGGAATAGAAAAGACTCGAGGGCATAATGGGAATCCCACTGAGGTACGTCGAATGGTGAAAGGTAAATCTGAAAAATTACTTCAGATTAGATCAAAATGTCAGAACAAAGAGGAGTAATCTCAAACTGGCAGAATAATAATTTGGGCAATATCAGGAACTTCATACAAAGCATGATCAGTTCTTGGAAAAGACTTCTGATGCATGCAAGAAAGGAAAAAATGTCCATGCTCATTTCAGAACCACTTGGTTTTGTGATGGGAGACAGGAGAATTTTCAGGATGGAACAGCTGCAATGAGTTGACTGCCTGTTCTCGCTTGCTTCTAACTTGTATTCGCATAAAGATTCGGCACGACCTTCACATTATCAAGGGCACTAAAGATGGTCTTCACATAATGCACCAAAGCACATGGTTGACAGACTGTTAGATCCTTACAAGGGATTAGCTTAAGCTGCAGCTCTGTACTTCAGTAGATGTTCATCATTAGAAATAGAGCCCTCTGAGACTCGTACCTCCTACTTCTCAATAGTCAGCCCCCTTTCCTAAGCTCAAGCTTAAGGTTCAAGCCCAGGTAGATCAATGCTCAAGACAGGCAACACGATATCTTTCTTAACCCAGCCGTGACCTGACAATTGGTCAATGTATAATTTCAAAGATAAACATCTCCGTGATTGTGTTTTCTGTGTACTGATTCTTGCCTTTCGCCTGTCCCTCTGCTCCTCCAGCTGTGTTTTGTGGAGACCCAGGAATTCCAGCTCAGGGAAGGCGAGAAGACCGAGGCTTTACGTACAAATCTGCTGTTTTCTTCACCTGTAATCCACCCTTGGTACTAGTGGGATCGTCTCGAAGGTTTTGCCAGTCTGATGGTGTCTGGAGTGGAACTCAGCCAACCTGCATGGGTAAATGATGGGAAATGTTTTTCTGTAAAAGTTTATTTTTAAGTGAGAGACTCAACTTTTAAGTTTGTGGCACCAACAGAATCTGATTATTCAATGTTTCTGCGATTAACATTTAGTGATATTTAAGTGCTTTGAGATATCCAGGCAATGTGAAAGCCATTGTGTAAACACAACTTTGTTTTTTGCCTCCCATCTCAATGCTAATAAGTTTAAGTTTATTTAATCGTTCACAAGTAGGCTTACATTAACACTACAATGAAGTTACTGTGAAAATCCCCTAGTCGCCATGCTCCAGCACCTGTTTGAGTACAGTGAGGGAGAATTTAGCATGGCCAATGCGCCTAACCAGCACGTCTTTCAGACTGTGGGAGGAAATAGAAGTACTCAGGGGAAACCCGTACAGATATAAGGAGAATGGGCAGACTTCTCACAGACAACAATCCAAGCTGGAAATCGAACTCTGGTTTGTAGCGTTGTGAGGCAGCAGTGCAGAAGGAGGCCATTTGGCCCATCGAGCCTGAATCGACCATAATCCCATCCAGACCTATTCCCATAACCCCATAAATTTACTCTCTAACCCCCTGCTCCAACACTAGTGTGCATTTAGCATGACCAATCAACCTAGCAAGCACATCTTTGGACATTGTAAAGTGTGTAAGAAATATATGCCTATGATTTCAATTTTGAGTGATTGAGAGAGTCTGCAAGTAATCTCTTTTATGATTTTCTTCTGGTTCCCTCCCAATCTCCTTCGATGCAGTGTCAGCTACTGATTGAATAAGCAGAAATGATGAAGGAAACTGTTTCAATCCTCTACCTCTTACCACGGAGTCCCCTTAGTATTTTAAGTTGCAATACCTGACAGTTTCCTTGCAAACTCCAGATTTATTCTTATGTGGGTCTTTGTTTTCAAATTTTGACTTGAATATTGAATTATTTTGAATGGCATATTAACCTTGTGTCTGTTTCTCTTAAGATTCAACACACACCACTTGTGTTGACCCAGGGGTACCCATTTTTGGAATACAGAACAATTCCCAAGGTTACCAGGTAAGTGCACATTTGCAACAAATAGATGTCTCACAGTATTGCTAGTTTAAACAGAGATGGCTGACCTCACTAACACTGCATTGGTTAATGATGAAGTGCAAAGATTGTCTCTCTATAATTGACTATCTGCTGATACCTGGAGTGGGACTCAGACAAACTGTAGAGATAAATGATGGGAAATGTTTCTCTACAAAAGTCTCGTTCAATGAGAACTCAATTTGGGTAATCAAATATTACCTGAACTATATTGTTAGAATTCAGGTGCCATTTAAGGATTAAAAATGATAAGGCTGGAGAGAACAACAGCATATATTGGTATCATGTTACAACATATATTTAGAAACAATATGAGGGGGAATTTCTTCAGCTAGAGTCTGGTGAATCTATGGGATTTGTTATCACAGAAGACTGTGTAGGCCAGGTCACTGAGTATATTTAAGACAGAGATAAGTTCTGGATTAGTCAGGAGATCAGAGTTATGGGGAGAATAGGGTTGAGAAACCTAACAGCTATGATTGAACGGTGGAGCAGACTCAATGGACTGAATGGCCTGATTCTGTTCCTATATCTTATCGTCTTATATGCAGCATATATTGATGTATGTCACAACAATATATCTTCAACATTAAATATACCACGGTTTTCTTGCATTTGTCAATGGGATGTGCTCACCACCAGCAAGGCCAACATCTTTTGCTCATCCTTAATTGCCCTTGAGGAGGTGATGGTGAGTCACCATCTTGAACCATTACAGTGAATGTGATTAAAAAGCACTTCAAAGAATAACAATTGCACCACATGTGCTGGAGGTATGGTGGCACAGTGGTTAGCACTGCTGTCTCACAACACCAGGGATTCAGGTTCAAGTCCTGGCGTGGGTCACTGTCTATGTGGAGTTTGCACATTCTCTCTGTGTGGGTTTCCTCCGAGTGCTTTGGTTTCTTCCCACAGTTCAAGGACGTGTGGATTAGGTGGACTAGCCATACTCAATTACTTCTTAGTGTCAGAGAACTAGCGAGGGTAAATGCATGGGGTGGAGTTATGGGATTCGGGCCTGGGTGGGATTGTGGTCAATGTGGATTCGATGGGCCAATTGCCCTCCTTCTACATTTGTGTGATTCTATGATTCCAAGGTCTTAATTCTGTTAGGTCACTTCAGAAGGCAGTTTTGAGCCGATCGGGTTAAGCTAATCTTAGAATCATTGCAGACTGCCTAAAGGTGGCAGATTTTGTTCTCTAAAGGACATTCATGAACCGTTTCAGATTTTATGACAGTTCAGTGTTTTCATAGTTATCGCTGGCTTTTTAACTTTGAGGTTGTTTTCACTGAATTCAAATTCTCAAACTCTCATTGTCTTGATGGGTAGCTCAGTATTCTAGATTTGTATCCTTGTAACACATAACCATTATGCCTCCATACAGAATATAGTAATACTGGCAGTAGATATGCGATTATTATTATCGATTAAAAATACATACGGTATCCTCAGTTTTATGAATAGGGGCATTGAGTACAAAAGCAAGGACGTTATGCTGAACCTTTATAAAACATAGGTTCAGCCTCAACAGGAGTATTGTGGCCCATTCTGGGCAATGTACCTTCAAAATAACATGGAGGCTTTAGAGAGAATGCAGGAAGGAGTTAGACAAATGGTTCCAAGGACAAGAGACTTAAGTAACATGGATGGATTAGAGAAGCACTAAAGTATAATTGAATTATTAACAGTGCATTGAATCACAAATATTGTTGAACAGCCTCTCTGTAAATTTAATTTTACAGCTGCCAATTCAGCATTTAATTTGTGTTGAAGGATTTTTTATAATGTTTTTCTACTTTGTGCCTCTTTTAATTCTCTTTCTTTACACTTTCATTCTTTCCCTTTTGTTAATTCACTTTCTGAATATGATTTAAATTTAATCTGTCGTTCATAATTTATATTCCCTGGTTTCAACTCTGAATGCAGTGGTGGAAACTTTTCCAGTGTGGTTGAAGGGCCACACTGTTGTTGGCTCTGCTCACACATACTCTGTGGGCTGGGAGTGGTGCTGTGCTGCATAATATGTCCAAAGACAGCTAACTCTGCCCAAAAGACTCCAAAAACTGTGGGGAGCAGTCAGCGTAGTGAATGGCAAATGTCGTTCCTTCACCCATGGACTGCAAAATCAGGGCATTATTTCTCTTGCAAGTAGGAGCTTAGAAGAGTATATTGAAATGTGAGCTCCAGGACATATTTTACTGACTGATAGTAGTTTTTACAGAGATCACCTCAGCAGCTGTAAATCCTACCATAACATTCGCAGACATTTCTGTGGATGACTTGGTTGACCTGGACATAGTTCACACTCCTTTGCACCTTACTTCAACTCAAAACATGTTGCTGCCCATCTTTAACAATTCAGAATTCTTTACTCTCTTCCCTGCACAGATCTCTTTGCTTCACATATTACCAAAAACCATTTCTCTGTTTTTACACCGAATGACATCTGGGGCAGGATTTTCCCTTCCCTCCTGCCATGTGGATTGTAGTGCGCAGGGTCGGGGGGACGGAGGAACCTGAACCATGCAAAGGTCTCTTGACCTCGGGCAGAACTTCCTAGTCTTGGGACAAGCATGGCCGGAAAATCACACCCCTAATTTTTGGGGATTTTTGTCATCCATTATCTTCTCCACATGTTTGGCCACATATGGTCACATTATCACTCAAATATGATGATTGCCAATCAGTCCCTGATTCCATTTCCGCTACATATCCCCACACACTACTCCCTTCTGTCTTTTAAAATGTCAAACCCTTTTGACCTCTATAGTGTGTGACTACATGTAACAATATCAATGCCTCCTCATCTGCAGTCAAACTAATATCAAATTCCTCTCTCATCTTTCTTCTGCCAATGTTTCCCCAACATCCGTCAACTGCAGACTTTATCTTCACCCGTATATGCTTGGCTCCAATTTCATCTATCATCATGACTGTTGGTGTTCTCTTGAGTTCTGAACTAAATACTTACCCCATGTCTGCCACTACAGATTGAATTCTTCCACATTCAGAATATTCTTCTGAGAAGCAAAGCCTGCTGCAGGTTCTAATTCAAACACTATACCTCACTGGCTAAGCTCAGATGAGCTACAAACTAGTATCTACCTTACAGGGTAGAACATTGTCCAGATATGTCCTATTCACAAAGCAGAACAAAATCCAGTTTAGCTATAACCGCCCCATCAATCTACCCTCAAATACCAGCAAAATAATGGAAGGTATCGTTGACAATAATATTGAACAGCATTTAGGCAGTGTTAACTTGCTCATTGTTCCCCAGTTTGGCTTCTGCCAGTGCCATTCTGCCTTCGCCTCCATATTCAATATAGGTTCAGTCGTATAGAAATGAGCTGAATTAAATAAGCAAGTTGAGTTGACTGTTCTTAATGTCAAAGCAGCCTTTGACCCAATATGTCATTGAAGATCTTTAACTAATTTGAACTCAATGTGAATCAGAGGGAAAACTTTCCTTTTGTTGTAGCCAAACCTAACACAAAGGAAGATTATTGTCATTGTTGGAAGCCAATTATATCAGCCCCAGGATAAAGCAGAGGAGTTCCTCAAGGTGGTGTCTTTAGCCCACACATCTTCATCTGCTTCATCAATGATCTTCCTTCCATTGTGAGGTCAGGAGTGAGGATGTTGGCTGATATTCAGTCGCATCCTCAGGTACTGAAACAGTACGTGTCTGCATGCAGCAACTTTCAAGTTTGGGTTATTAAGTGCCAAGTAACATGCTTGCAACAAAAGTGCCAGAAATGGACATCTCTGACAAGAGAACATTTAACCACCCCCCCTCCCCCCCTCCCCTCTCCCCTTGACATTCGATGGCACTACATCAGATTCCTCACTATCAATCTCTTAGGGGTTCACCATTTCCCAGCAACTGTGGCTAGAAGGTCAGTCAGAGGCTGGGCATTCTGCAATAAGTAACTCACCTTTTGATGCCTTGTAGCCTGTCCACCATCACAAGGCCTGTGTCAGGATTATGATGAAATCTTCTCTTCTTGCCTGGATAAGTTTGCTTCCAACAGACTTCAGGAAGCTGACGCTAACCAAGACAAAGCAGCCTGTATGATCAGGAATCTAACCATCAGCTTAAACATTTCCACCCTCCACCACTAGTGTTTACCACATATAGGATTCTCTGTAACTCTGTCAGTTAGACAAGGGCAGCAAGGAACATTACCTCCTGCATGTTTCCATGCAAGCCAGCCACTATCTTAATGTACTTTAAATGCCTCCTACCTACCCATCTGAGAACTATGATATTTTCCTTATTTGATGTCCACCACATGATTGTATGCATGCAGTAAATATTTGCAGTTGAAGATGATAGCAGCGGACCGCACAAGGTTCAGCTATATATTTAATCATGATGATGTATGGTATTGATGAGTTCAAAGAATTAAATAATTAAAAATGATTTGGAGAGAAGATAGTCACATATTCCACATGATAGAACCACATGATACTCACAGTAGCACAGTGGTTAGCACAGCTGCCTCACAATGCCAGGGGTCTGACTTTAATTCCCAGCTTGGGTCACTGTCTCTACAGAGTCTGCATGTTCTCCTCATGTCTGCCCCGTGGGCACTTCTGTTTCCTCTCTCTCAGTTTGAAAGACTTGCCAGTTAGGTGCATTGGCCGTGCTAAATTCTCTCTCAGTGTACCCGAACAGGTAATGCAGTGTGGCGACTCGGGGATTTTCACAGTAACTTCATTACAGTTTTAATATAAGCCTACTTGCGACACTAATAAATACACACTAAAGGGGAATAAGTGTGCTAGTCCACCATTTTCAACCCAGGTATTGGCTGGGATTTTATGACTTCGCTCAGATGAGGCTTGTAAAATCCCACCCAAGGCCAACAGAGAATTCCATTTTGCAAGCCTCACCTACCCTGATTTTGGCATGTCGATAAAATTCCGGCCATAATGTTAATGATGCTGCATACCTCAGTGAAAATTACTTTTATTTTTGTTCCACTCACATGGATATATCCACCCTTGGTTTGGCCCAAAGGCGAGTGGGAATGATTTTGCTGTCTGTTACATTCCAAATGGGTCATCCTTAGACCTGAACAAGAACAACACATTTAAATCACTGTGGTGATGGTCACTGGGGAGAGACTTTCTGTGCCACTGATCCTTAAGAAGGGAACCTGCTTGTATTTTCCTGGGGGTTGATCTTGGCAGCAGTTTTATTGTGATTACGACCAATAAAAGTGAAACAGGCACGGAAGAAATGTTGGTAATTTCCCAGTAGTGATGCTCCCATTCAAGATCAGCTTCATTGCAAGCAAGAATTCAGAAGTAATTACTGGAGACAATCCATTGGTTTATGAAGTAGCGGTACCTTGCCATTGGAAGTCTCTCATTAGAACAAATATTCACTCTGCTCTTGGGTACAAACACCAGTAAATAAAAATCATGATTTGCAAACTTAATCTCATAAAAGCTCATAGAAATAATAATAAGGATCCACAATGTTCAATATCATCGCACGACTATTCATTCAGAAACTGAGTCAATGTATTGGGGACCCAGGTTCAAATCCTGCCATGGCAGATAGTTGAATTTGAATTCAGCAAAAAATATCTGAAATTAAAATAATGATGATTGTGAAAACATTTTTGATTGTCAGGCAGTGAATAATACTGCAGGGGTCTGTGTTAGGATTCCAACTGCTCCAATTCTATATTAATGAGTTGGAAGAGGGAACTAAATGTATTATCTCCAAATTTGCAGATGGTGCAGAGTTGGGTGTGAGGGTGAGCTGTGAGGAGGATGCAGAGATGGTTTAGCTGAATTTGGACAGGCTGAGTGTGTGGGCATCTGCATGGCAGATGTAGCATAATGTGGGAAAAAAGTGAGGTCATCTATTTGGTAGCAATAATAGGAAGACAGATTATTATTTGAATGGGTATAAGTTGTGAGAAGCGGATACTGATGGGACCCTGGTATCCTCATGCAGTAGTGGCTAAAAGCAAGCATACAGGTACAGCAGTAAAGATGGCAAATATAAAGTTTGCCTCCATAGTGATAGGATTTGAGTATAGGAATAAAAATATTTTCTTGCAATTGAATAGGCTGTTGTTGAGGCCACATGTGGAGTATATCTGGCTCACTAATGTCCTTCCTTCAGGGAAGGAAATCTGCTGTCCTTATCTGGGCGAGCATACATGTGATTCCAGAGCCACAGTTGACTCCCTCGGCCAACTAGCAATGGGCATTTCCCATGACCAAATTAAAAGAAATGTCACATTATATGTACATTCCTAAATTGGATGGATATTTGAAACATCCATTCATTTCTGGTTTATTAACACACATTTGTGCATTCTGAGACAGGTTGGAAGTACAGTTGGCTTCAAGTGCCAGAAAGGTTATCTTCTTCTTGGGTCAACCACAAGGACATGCCTTGCCAATCTTACCTGGAGTGGCATTCAACCGGAATGTATTTGTAAGTCCTTTTTTAGGTCCTGATTAAATCAGTGGAATTTATTGCAAGTTCACAGTTCCTTGATTTAAAAGTTTACAACCAGGAAATGAAAAAATGATTAGCTCACACATCCTGCTTATTGGTGCAGAGTGTCGTCAGTTACTGCTGATATATGTCAAAATATAGGAATTCCTTAACACTCAGAACAAATTTGTGATTGTAACCGTATGGTCCATGAATTTATGAATCCACATATTTCATTTCTTGAATAGCCTTTTTGATCACCCTCTCACTCTAAGAAAGCATTTCATTTGGTGATGTAAACACCAATATTGCATATTCATGTCTTGTGAAATTTTCCCTTGTGGTTGCTGGTACACAGAAAGATGTAAAGAAAACATGTTGATGACTCAAATGAGAGCTTCTCTGGACCTGATGTTGACTCAGCAAAGAACTTAATTTATCCTAGTTCTCCTCTGCAACTGGGCTTTGGTGTGGCTTTAATTCTATCCACATGTTTCCTGCTAGTTTGTTGTAAAGTTATAGGATGTGTCTTATTACTGCCATTTCCTAATATAAAGAGTGACAGCAAATCAGAAAAAGCCTCAAAGAGACAAAATGAGTAAGTGGGGGTTTGGGCTGACTTCCTGGTACGTTTTACCTGAAAAATGATTTCCTTGCAGTAGAAATTGGTGTGGGTACATTGAGTGGGTACCAACAAGATCATCTACTCCAAATGAGGCAGAAGGGATCTATTGTCGGTTTTGCTCTGGCAATGCCACGCAGATGCCCACTCAATAGAATGTGAAGGATTACTATGTTTAGCTCTGCTCGGATCATAGGACCTCAGAAGGAATTGGTTGCACAGTGGTTAGCACTGCTGCCTCACAGCGCCAGAGACACAGGTTCAATTCCAACCTTGGGTGATTATCTGTGTGGAGATTGCATATTTTCCCCGTGTCTGCATGGGTCTCCTCCCAGTGCTATTGTTTCCTACCACAGTTCAAAGATGTGTAGGTTAGTTTGGTTGGCATGCTAAATTGCCCCTTAGTGTCAGGGGGATTGTTGTCGGTGCAGACTCGGTGGACAGGATAGCCTCTTTCTGCTCTGTAAGGATTCTAAGATGAAACTAGAAAGAAATATTTTATACATACCAAGCACTATATTTGGAGTTCAAATGCATTGTGGTACTGTTATTGGATAAGACAAGGAAGGTTCATTCCTGCTGCTGAAGCACCACCACCATCACCGCTGGATCTGTCCAGAGGCCAGAGGTGAGGTTAGCCTGCACTAAGGGATTGGCTGAACTATTTAAAAGACCAAACTAAAATGTTCAATGCAGACCATTGTTAGGGAGAGCACAGTTCATGTGTGCTTTACCTCACGAATAGCCACATGAAAATAACTAAGAATCAGAACACATTTCTTTCAAATAGAAAACAGACTTTGCAGCTCTGTATTTTCAGAGATGTCAGTAACAGCCACTATTCAACAAGTTCAAGCTGTAACCTGTTATCAGTATTGGTGTATCCTTGTACCCATAGCCATCTACAGAATGCAGTGACTGTTCTCACTACCGTGCCTGATAACCACAAATAATGCTGCTGAAATTACTGCCCAGAATGCACGCTTTAAATCTGAAGTTCTATTTAAGTTACTAGTTGAACATAATCAACCATTTAATGGATGGCCATTTTCCATCTGGATCATAAAATTACCTAAATTTAATGAGGGCATCAGGGGGTTATGAGGAAAAGGCAGGAAAATGGGGACGAGAAAAATATCAGCCATGATTGAATGATGGAGCAGCCTCAATGGACTGAATGGTTTAATTCTGCTCTTATGTCTTACAGTCTAAATTTCCTTTTCAGCACACCACTGTAAGCAACCTGAGACTCCCCCTTACGTGACTGTGGGATCCATCGATTTACCTTCACTGGGATACACTTTGATATACACATGTCAGCCTGGATTTTATCTTACCGGAGGGTCAGAGCATCGAACCTGTCGGCCTGATGGAAGTTGGACAGGAAAACAGCCTCTCTGTTATGGTAAGATTTGTTTAGTATATCAGTGATTTGCATATGGAGAATAATGCCTGTGCTTTAAAGAGAGAACTTCACTATTGGTTGTGTCACTTGATCTAATAACAAATCAGTTTAGTTCTGTCTGACGATTTATTGATTTGAATGAATGTTAATTTCATTTGGGGAAGAGCTTTGACTGAAATAGTTACTCAATCATGTCAGAGTGGTGAAATATTAACAGATAGATTTCAGTTATATGTATGTCTGCAGCATTGTGTATTAGTTCTGTTCTCTCTCACTCTCAGGCACATTCACAGTTCAACTGGTGTTTTAAATATATGTTTTATTCACTCGTGTCACAACTAAGCTTACATTAACACTGCATTAAAGTTATTATAAAAATCCTCTTGTCACCACTCTCAGGTGTCTCTTCGGATAAATGGAGAGAGAATTTTAGCATGGCTAATGTACGTAATCAGCGCATCTTTCAGACTGTGGGAGGAAACCGGAGCAGCCCAATGAAATCCATGTAGACACAAGGAGAACATGCAGACTCCCCACAGTGACCCAAGCCAGGAATCGAATCCCGGCACTGGTGAGGCAGCAGTGCGAACCACTGTGCCACCACACCGTGTCAGGAAGAGTGATTTACTTCTCTTCAGATGCTGTCAGAATATTGTAATTACAGCCTAAATCCAGATAAAGAGCCAAACTATCTCCCTTGAAGAAAGAGTAGCCTTGGTCCACCTGATCACAGCCAGATTGGCTCCTGATTACTTTTTGCATCATCTTGACTGTGGTTTGTGCAAATCGCTCCTTCAACAGATAATTCCTCAAAATCAATTTCTCTACATGATGTCATTTATATTCTCTACTGAAACAAAAATATATAAAGGAGGAGAGGTAATTTTGAAAAACACTGGTAAAATTTGTCATTGATCTTTCTAACTTTGAATAGTATTAATAAGGAGAGGCTCTCTTTCTCGCATCATTTTTCCAATGACTGCCATTTAATTGATTTTTCATTGTCAAACATTTAGTTACCTGATAATTTGTTGGTTCCAATTGTTTTTTGTTATGTTTGCACAATCAGTTAGGGTGATAACAGACAGCGACTGTTGGGTGGCACAGTGATTAGCACTGCTGGCTCGCAGTGCCAGGGAATCGGGTTCAATGCCGGGCTTGGGTCACTATGTCTATGTGGGTTTCCTCTGAGTGTTCCCATTTCCTCCCACAGTCAAAAGACATGCTGGTTAGATGCATTGACCATGCTAAGTTCTTCCTCAGTATAGCAGGTATGGCAGCTAGGGGATTTTTCACAGTAACTGTAGGTCAGGTGGATTGGCCATGCTAAGTTGCCTGAGTGTCAGGAAAACTAGCGAGGGTAAATACATGGGGTTGTGGTAATAGGGCTTAGGTAGGATTGTGGTCAGTGCAGATTTGATGGGCCAAGTCACCTCTTTCTGCACTGTAGGTATTCTATTAATCTATCCGTTCACCTTATAAAGACTGAGGAGTTTCTGAGTCATTTTATTTATTGAGCAAAATTATTTTAGGAAAGCAACTTTTTGCAAGTTGCTAGTTAAAGGAATGGTACCTACAGGAGATAACTATGCGAGGGACAGGGAGTGGAACTTTGGATCAGTGTGCTGTCCATTTGTTTCTGCAACGATGAAACTTAATCTATGTTTCAATTGATTTTATTTTTATTCAGCAGAAATAAGGCCTCAATGGCAGAGTGCAATGTTTATATGGTATGAATATATGTTATACATGCACAGATGTATTAATGTAGGTATACAGAAAATATTCACTGTTTATTAAATTAATAACTGCATATGTTATATGTTAAACTGAAGGTGAAGACAAAAGCAAATTCCTAGAATTGCATTCTATTCCATCCCATTCTATTATCCCAGCTGATGTTACTGATGTCAGTTCCCAGTGTGGAATCCTGGTTTGGCAGATCGCAACTTTTATTTTTTGTTTAGATGCTTTAGATACAGTCACAGTTCTGCTATTTAACTTCTAACAAAAGATTAAAACATTTATTACTCCAGAAAAAAATAATGATGATTACACAGATTTGTAAGAATAAAGCAAGTTATGAAATATGCACTTCAATGTTCTCAGAAAGTACACAGTCCATGTAAACCATAGCCAAAGTGTGGTCAGACATACACACGCTCTAAACCAAGTGACAGATATCACCCAAGATACCTCCTGTAGATTTCTCATCAAATCCTGCCGTATGCTTGTTGCACTCTGAGCCAATTGGTCTCAGTGGAACTCTGACTTTCACATAAGGGTTTCCAAATTCCAATCTAATAAATTGTGCTTGGAATCTTCTCCCAGGTAATGTTTGCTGTTAACGTTTTCACCAAGGATCCATACCCAGGATTTCAACTTCTCCTTTTTGTAATCCTCTGTCCTGGATAACCATGTGCATTCAAGCTTCCATATAATCTCTCAAATATCTAGCTGTGCCAACAGAACATCACTGCTGTTTTAAAGCTAACTTTATCACTACCTTGGATGTTTGATTTCTCACTTGCTCATGTTTCCAAATCTACAGTTTTCACTCTGTCTTTTAATGGGAGCCTTCTCTTTGCTCCTGACTTTCCTGAACAGAACTCTTTGCCCGATTTCTGTTTGTTGTTTCATTAACATCCTGGAACTCTTATCTCCCAATTTATGAATATTCATTAACTTCTGGGACTTGCTTCCTGTCCCTATGCATTGTCCTTCCTTCATTGGCAGTTTCTGTGGAAAGCTTCTTGCTTCTGGGTTACCTGGCTCCAACTGAACTCAAATGCATCTGCTTTTTAGTGTGGGCCTCACAAATTAAGCAATGGCTTAATTTATTTTTAAAAGCCAGTGATTGCTTTATGTCTTTCATGTTAGAATGCCAGCGAAGTTTTAAGATAGAGGCATTAAATTAAAATAGAGACATACAGGCACCTTTGTTTCACATGAAGCTGAACTGAAGTTTGAACCCTTAGCATACAAATATTGAAACAAAAAATAAATTTATTCTTAAGACTGTACCTTCTAATACATACAGTGCAAATACAGATTACTGAAACTGTCTCTATTCCCAAACATTACAGTAAAGTCTTACCTTAAAATTGGATATCAGAGTTCTAAGTTTGGTCCATTTTGACTTACATTCTAAGACTTCTCATTCTGAAGCATCCAATAACTCAGCACAAATTAACCTTAATTCACATGCTGATGGGGAAATGGTTGGGTAGTGGTGATGTCACTGGATTAACAATGCAGAGACCTTGGCTAACACTCTGGGGATATAGGTTTAAATACCACCATGGCAGCTGATAGAATTTAAAATTCATTTAATAATTGAATTGAAAGCTCGTCTGAACAATGGTTTCTATGACAACTATCATTGATTGTTTCACTAATGTCATTTAGGGAAGGAAATCTGTCATCTTTACTGTTCTGTCCAAAATGAGGCTCCGGACCCATAGCAACTGACTTGACTCTTAATTGCCAGCTAAAAGAGCCTTGCACTCACTCAGTTCAAGGACAATTAGGGATGGGCAACAAATGCTGGTCTTGCCAGCAACGCCCACATCCCATGAAATAACTAAAAAAAAAGCTCTCATAAGACAATAAGACATAGGAGCAAAATTAGGCCACTCAGCCCATGAAGTCTGTTCCGCCATTGAATCATGGCTGATATTTTTCTCATCCTCATTCTCCTGCCTTTTCCCCATAACCCCTGATCCCCTTATTAATCAAGAACCAACCTATTTCTGTCTTAAAGACACTTAATGACCTGGCCTCCACAGCTTTCTGCAGCAAAGAATTCTGCAGATTCACCATTCTCTGGCTGAAGAAATCCTTCCTCATCTCTGTTTTAAAGATCATCCCTTTAGCCTGAGTTTGTGCCCTCTGGTTCTGGTTTTTCCCACTAGTGGAAACATCCTCTCTCTGCCTACTTCATCCAAGCCTCACAGTATCCTTTAAATTTCAATAAGGTTGCCCTCCATCCTTCTAATTTCCAATAAGAACAGCCCAAATCCCTCAACCATTCTTCATATGACAAGCTCTTCATTCCAGGGATCTTTCTTGTGAACCTTCTCTGGATTCTTTCCAAGGCCAGCACATTCTTCCTTAGATAAACGGCCCAAAACTGCTCACAATACTCCAAATGGTTTCTGACCAGAGCCTTATACAGCCTCAGAAGTACAGCCCTGCTCTTGTATTCTAGCCCTCTTCACGTGAATGCTAACGTTGCATTTGCCTTCCTAACTGCTGAACGACCCTGCGCATTGACCTTAAGAGAATCTTCCACACAGACTCCCAAATCCTTTTGTGTTTCTGATTTCCTAAGCATTTCCCCATTTGAAAATAATCTATGCCTCCATTCCTCCTTCCAAATGCATTACGTCACACTTTTCCAGCTGCCTTTTCTTTGCCCACTCTACTAACCTGTCCAAGTCCTTCTGCGGTCTCCCTTCTTCCTCAATATTACTTGTCCCTCTTCGTATCTTTGTATCACCTGCAAACGTAGCAACAGTGCCTTCAGTTCTTGCTTCCAAATTGTTAATATATATTGTGAGTCACTGGTCACTAGCTGCCATCCTGAAAAAGACCCTTTTATCCCCACACTCTGCCTTCTGCCAAATCAGTTAATCCTTTGTTCATGCCAGGATCTTACCCTTAACACCATGGGCTCTTAACTTATTTAACAGTCTTCTATGTGATACCTAGTTAAAGGTGTAAGCATGGAATCATGATGAAATGTCAGCATGATTCATGGAATTGGCTGAAATCACAACCACAAATGATTGGATCAGCAGGTGGGAAATGGAGAATCTATTTTGTATTGCACTGTCTGGGAAGGCCGGAAACCGTGCAACTGTTTAAAAAAAAAACGGATGAGCACTTGAAATATCATAACATTCAAGAATATGGGACAAGTGCAGGAAAATAGGATTTAGTGGTAGTTGCCAGTGCAGACTTGTTGGACCAAAGAGCCTTCTCTGCGCTGTATAACTAACTAAAGGGCCAGAGTTTTACTGCGTACCTGCCATGGGAATCAGAGTGGGCAGTGGGCAGAGCACGGGTAGGTCTGTTGACCTGGGTGGGATTTTACAGTTTCGGGATGAACGAGACCATAAAATCCTACCTGCTGACTCTGTGACTGGAGTCACAGAGGAAAGGGAAATTTACCATCCATGTAATGAATATTATATCTGTGATTGCTTGATGATGATTGTGGATGCAGAAAGTGAAAAAATATATTGCTGTTCGTGTCGTTAGCAGAACTAATGGTCAGAAATTTTATGTGATGCAAAATGAGAAAAAAAAATCTTTTATCGCACTATGCCTGTTCCTTTTATAGACCATATGAAGTTCCCCTTATCAAAGGCTATGAGCTTTACATAAACATCTGAGGGAAAGTTCTGACAAATTTCTCTGCATCCCCGGCCCCCTCCATCCCACAAGATGACTCAGGGAAACACCAGGATATCTCTCACTAACATCTCCATTATTCAAACTGCCAGTTGCTTTATACTGATAATACTGCCAGTGAACCGCTGAGTTGCTCTGACTATTTGATCTCCTCTCTTTTCATCTTTGCAGCCTTCACTTTCATTCGTACCAGATAATTATGCAGCTTCTTTTAGAAGCAGATAATGGATCTGACGTTAGCTATTCTTTTTGCTGCAAAGCTGTTTCCATGTACTCTCAGAATTGTGGGGACGTTTCTAATCTCTTGTCTTGCTGGAGGCTTATTAATTTTCAACTTGGGTCAGCCAGCATTTGTTATGTGCCTCTGGAGAATGCAGAATAGTTTAAAAGCGGATGAACTTTCCCATCGTGTTGCAGGAATCTAATAATTTGGACTTTTTGGGTTGATTTGAATTTGAATCGTTATTGTCAGAAGGATTGCAATGCAGTGAAATGTATTGTTTCACGTGCACGATACATAGAACATAAAACATTACAGCGCAGAACAGGCCCTTCGGCCTTCGATGTATGCTTCAATACAGACAAAGCATACCGTTCATAAAGAAGGAAAGGAGAGTGCTGAATATAATGTTACAATCATAGCTGGAAGGTAGAGAAAGATCAACTTAATGTAAGATTGGTCCATTCAAAAGTCTGCTAATGGTAGGGAAGAAGCTGCTTTTGAGTTGGATGGTATATGATCTCAGATTTTTGTGTCTTTTTCCTGACAGACAAAGGTGGAAGAGATATGTCTGGAGTGCATGGGGTCCTTGATTATGATGGCTGCTTTTACAAGGCCGTGGAAAATATAATTAGAGTCACTGCATGGGAGGCTAATTTGAATGATGGCCTGGGCTACGTTCATAACCCTTTGTAGTTTCTTGCAGTCTTGGACAGAACAGGAGCCATATCAAACTGTGAGGCAACCAGAAAGGATGTTTTCTATAGTGCACCTGTAAAAATTGATGAGAGTCTTGAGATGCAATTCACTGAAAATTTTCCAACGTTGTGTTCTCAGTAGAGAGTCTTGCCCATTGGAAGCACATTTCATGGATTCAAGTATGTGCCATTTATTATGATTCAGGCCAGAAACTCCAAATGTTTTATGGAGCCTGCCTGGATCATAAGTTCTGCACCTCGAATTTGGCTAGGATGACATGATGTAGTTCACCTCAGCTATAATTTATTTGAGAATATAGTTAACATATATAAGAAGATTAACAATAACTGTTATCAATTACAAACAAAACAATACAGCCACAATAATGTTTAATCCTTGACAAATATATCTAAGATGTTCCAATCAAAATAATCCCATAAACAAAACTCTTCCATAGTTTTAATACTGCAGAGACTAATACTCATGCAATGCTAGAATTGAGTCCTTTGGATGAATGCTGCAGTTGTCTTGGTACACTCCAAAGTTTGAAGTTAGCACAGCTTCCCAGAACAACAGGGAGAGATCCTGGTCAAGACACCGACAGCAGATTTTCTATTGCAAGGAAGCAAGAAGCCTTGCTTTCAGTTAACCAGCAGAATTTCCAAAACCCAGGGAGAGAGAGAGATACTCCTGTCAGTCAGATGTCCACTCCCTTCTAAACTAAACACTGCTGACAGCAAAAAGTAGAAAGTGAATTCCCTAGGAAGGGGAAAAAAAATTGACCAGAACCCATAACCTTCCTCCTAACAATACAATCCTAATAAAAAACCCAGAGTAAAAATAAACAAACCCCATTTAAACCACGAAAGGAGCAATAAAAGGATTCCTACAGGTAGCCTGGCAGTAATGAGAGCTACAAAGCAAATGATTTTTAAAAAATCCTCTTCAAGGTACACGATCATTGCACATAGTTTAATGTTTCATATAATCATGTCTGAATTGCAGCTTCTGCTGCCAAAGACAGACCTCCCTGCTGACAGCATGTGGTTGCAAAATTGGCTTTCACTACTCAAAGTTGGCGTTCCTGAACCCAGAAGGAATTGAGATTGCTGGGATGAAATAGACTAGAGAATTAGCAGATGTTCTAAAGCAAGATGAATTTCAAAGCTTCCTGTACACCTTGGTGCAAAATACTGATGATTAACAGTGAAAGAGAATTCATAAATTGCCCTGTACATGTAGATGTACAAATCTTTCATCTGGAACACCATCCACAGGTCATATTCCTGAAAATTTTATCATTGTTTCATCACTGGGACAAAGAGAAGGGGGTGCATACAATTGGAGGCAGCGTCCTTTTCGGCCAAAACAACTACAAAACAGAAAGCATGTAAGTTTCAGTAACATAGGATCACCTCAGAGCAGAATGAGATTAGTCTTGTCTCCTTTCTCATGCTGAAGGCATGAATACCATGCTGATATGGTCAGAGATTATTTTATTTACTTTGCCTCCCCCTCCCAATCACCTCGAGATGACACAATAGAAGGGTGTCCCAAGGACGTGGAATATCAACAATATCTTTGATGTTGTGCAGAACGTCCTGCATGAACTCTTCATTACACCGCTGTGCTAAATTGATGGGTGTACGGATAATTTGACAGCTTGACCCCACTCTGAGCGAGCTGATTACATTGGCCTCCAAAATCGACCCAGGTCGCTTTATTCTTGAGCTTCAAAAACTATTAAACTTGAAGATCAAAACAAATGTGTTACTTGTGCTGCAGATGGCACTGTGTCCAATTTCGTCATTTCCAGAGAGTGTCGCCCCATCCTTATCTTCTGGCTCCGAACTCCATCAGTGTGTACAGATAGAAAACAATTTATCTTGTGCCACATAATTCATCAAAAACTGAATCGAGTGTTTTTTTTTTCACGGATGCAAGACTTAACACTGATCCTCAAATCAAACTACCCCTACAGTAATAGCTTGTGTTCAATTTATAAAGATGAGATTATCTACAAATCCTAAAACTAATCAATCATATCACAACAAAAGTTTGCAGAAAATATGTTGTGCATTCAAAGTGCCTCCTTAATTTTCCGCTATGTGCCATTTTAGCACAGTAAGGAGAAAATCTAGCTGCAGACTTATCCCTCAAATCTGAGAGTCACTGCTGAGCTTGTTCTCCAATTCCACTGGGGCGGCACAGTAGGACAGAGGTTAAAACTGCTGGCTCACAGCACCAGGGATCCAGGTTCAATTCCAGCCTTCGGACAGTCTGGATGCAATTTGCACATTCTGCCTTATGCCTGAGTGGGTTTTGTTTGTTTCCTCCCACAGATATGGTGATCAGGTAGGTGGATTGGCCATGTTAAATTGCCCCTTAATTTCCCAAAATGTGTAGGTTAGCAAGATTAGCTGGGTAAATCCCTGGGGTTATGGGGATAGGGCTTGGGTAAGATGCCATGTTGGAGAGTCAGTGAGGACTTGATGGAATGAATGGTCTCCTTTGGCACTGTAGGGATTGTATGATTCCATATGATACCCTAAAGTTTTCTAAGTTTCACCTGAATTTGCTAAAGATTAAATTAATTTCCCATGTATGATCTACGTCCTCCACTCTCAATCACATCCTGACCATCCCCTTACCGCATGTCCATTTACCATGATCAAAGCAGTGTTCTGAAGATGTTTTAGAAACTATGAATTTATAATGTCATTGAGGTATTTATGATTTTATGATGTCTCTAGCTTGTGATGATACGTGTGAAATTAATATAAATATACTTTATTGATTGTTTAAGGGATTTTTTTTAAATTTCAGATTTATTTCCGTAGGCTGTTAGTGTGACTGGTGAACATTTAGCTCCAGGGTGTAAAAGTAAGTTATCTACTCACGTTAGCAGGAACATGCTACTTTCACAGAACACATTTACTTTTGCCTCTTCCAAAAGATCCTTTGGGAGGTTGATTAACAGGGTCATAAGATACTGTAAAGAGCTGGGCCTGTGCAGAGAGGAAGGAACTTTTGCAGTTTGGAGTTGTTGCTTTGCTGATGTCAGAAACATATGGAGATGGTTCTAAAATTCCTGAGAACTCCCTCACTCTCTCCATAAAATCTCTGAAAGTTTGAAGACTATCAACACAATTTACAGTGCATATGTTTATAGAACATAGAACATTACAACGCAGAACAGGCCCTTCGGCCTTCGATGTTGCGCCGACCAATTAACAAAAAGCAATGACCCTCTAACCTAAACCATTCCCTTTTCATCCATAAACTTATCTACTAATCTCTTAAACGCCACCAAACTTGGCGCATCTACAACTGCAGCAGGCAGGGCATTCCATACCCTTACCACCCTCTGGGTAAAGAACCTACCTCTGACATCCGTCCTATAACTACCACCCCTTAATTTAAAGCTATGTCCCCTCGTGCTAGCTTTCTCCATCCTAGGAAAAAGGCTATCACTGTCCACCCTATCTAAACCTCTAATCATCTTATATGTTTCAATAAGGTCTCCTCTTAGCCGCCTTCTTTCTAACGAAAACAACCTCAAATCCCTCAGCCTCTCTTCATAAGACCTGCCCTCCATACCAGGCAACATCCTGGTAAACCTCCTCTGTACCCCCTCCAATGCCTCCACGTCTTTCTTATAATGCGGGGACCAGAACTGTACACAATGCTCCAAGTGCGGCCGCACTAGAGTTTCGTATAGTTGCAACATGACATTGCGGCTCCGAAATTCAATCCCCCTACCAATAAAAGCTAAGACTCCGTATGCCTTCTTAACAACCATATCGACTTGATTGCCAACTTTCAGGGATCAATGCACGTATACACCAAGATCCCTCTGTTCTTCAACACTATTAAGAGTCCTACCATTAGCCCTATACTCTACACATTTGTTATTCCTGCCAAAGTGAATTACCTCACACTTTTCCGTATTAAACTCCATTTGCCACCTCTCGGCCCAGCTCTGCAACTTATGGTTACTTGTTGTATTTAAATTATCACTTATGTCTGTAAGAGGAATGTTGCTTGTTGGGAACTGAACCAGTGATAAGTTAGAAATTAAAGCTGCTTCCCTTCACTTTACTATTCTATTCTTAATAGTCAAGCAATACCACCATAGCAGAGTGGTTAGAGCTGCTATCTCACAGAGCCAGGGTTCGATTCTGGCCTCACGTCACAGTCTGTGTGCAGTTTGTATGTTCTCCCCCGTGTCTGTGTGGGTTTCCTCCAGGTGCTCTGGTTACCTCCCGTACTCCAGAGATGTGCGGGTTAGCTTGATTGGCCATGATAAATTGCCCCTTAAGTCCCTCCTTTAGGGATTATGCGGGATTACAGGGATAGGACCTGGATAACATTGTTCTCAGTATGGGCTCAATGGGCCAAATGTCTTCCTTCTGCACTATTGATTCAATAATTAGTCTGGTTTCCTAATATAATTTGGGATTCTTGTTCAGCACCCAAACAAGCTGGATAACTATGTATTAGACCGTTTTGGAAAGGATATGCCTCGAAGCAAAGGGTGGTGAAGGAAATGAGCTGCTTTTGTGTGGATATGGGTCGGAACCTTCTGTTCTGGGTCTGAATTTGTTGATGGTTGTAGAAGTAGGAGTGATTCCCATTGAGAGTGTTGTGCAAGTGACCACACATGATCTTGTGCTATACACTTCATTAAGTATGCTTCCGCGAGGAGTTTCCTAATTCACATCGATTCATAGACTCCTATGGTGCAGAAGGCGGCCATTCTGCCCATTGAGTCTGCACCGACCACAATCCCACACAGGCCCTATTCCCGTAATCCCACAACTTTACCTTGCCTGACACTAGGGTCAATTTGGCATGGTATATCAACCAAACCTGCACAACTCATGATGGGGGCAGGCAACAAGTCATCATCTCTACCACAGGCTTGAAGTTCCAGACACTACATTTAAAGTGCACCCAGGCAGATTGGAACTACCTCTTCTCCCTTTGCCTGACCATCACTCCACTTTCCACCACTCCCCTACCCCAGCTAATCCTTCATCCTATTTTTAGTCACCTTCCATGCAATTTATACTGCCCTCACTCTGCCTCAAGCAAAGGCTGGCATTTATGGAAAGAAGACATTTCAGCAGCAAATCACCATTAATCAGGGAAGAAGAATCCCTCACCAGGTGCACATCATTTTTGCGCAGTTGTAAAAGTGAACATTGTAATTTCTCAGCAGTGGGGAATTTAGTTTCATGGGGAGCTTAATTACGGCAAGTGGCCTTTTAATGAGTGTACGTGCAATATGGCTTCCTGACATTGTTCACCTTTAGCCCACCTTTAAAGTCCCCCAAAAAAATTCTTAAACTTCATTTACTGACAGGAAACTGATTTTTGGCTTCATACCATATTAAATTCCACAATCCGCCGTGCACCTGGCTATTGGGAATACCGGAAGATTCTGCCTACAGAGTCTATGGGGCTCTCAAAGAGTTAGTGACCATGCTCAGAAATGATTGAATTTTGTATCATGTGAGAGAGAGTGTCCCAGGGAAAGTAGTCCTGCCCTAGCTCTTCTTTCTGAAACCTCTTTCACCAAAATTGAAGTGTTTTGTGATTGGAAAAAAAAATCATCAGAGAGCCTCATTGCTCCATCTATTAAAAGTGAACTCTGACTAAATCAATACAATTGTCCATAGCGACAAACACCAAGAACCAGCAGTAAGTGTGTACCGAGATTTTTCAGCTGGAAACATGCATCTGGACATGCATTGTTTTTTTTTCTCTCTGACTTGTTACTTAACCAGGTTTTTAATATATGAAACACTGCAAATTTTTTCTTTTTTTACATGCTTGGGGAATTGTACATTTAGGTTTATTTATTAGTGTCACAAGTCAGCTTACATTAATACTGCATTGAAATTATTGTGAAATTCCTGCCGCACTGCGAGAAATTTAGCATGACCAATGTGTGTAACCAGCACGTTTCATAGACTGTGGAAGGAAATCAGAGCTTCCAGACGAAACCGATGCAGACATTAGGAGAACATGCAAACCCTGCACAGCAGTTACCCAAGCCAGGAATCAAACATGTGTCCCTGAGACTGGGAGACAACAGTGCTAGTCACTGTGCCGTATGTTGGTTTTTGCATGAGTGGGTAGTTAGACATAATTGCAGTTTTAACCTTTTGTTAATTCTGTATCTTTGCCGAGGTGAGGCAAAGATACTTATTAACTTACTTTACTTATTAACTTAAGGAACCTGGCTGGCTTATTTCTTACATTGAGCTACAGACAGTTAAATATATATTCAGGTGACAATACCATCTCCTTTTTAAATTCAGATGCTGTTATAACCAAACCAGGAGTAAGACAAAGAAAGGAGTTGGCTCAGCCCTGTTGACTGGGTCAAAGCAGCAGGCTGTCACTGGCAATATTTCTCTTCCCCTGGATATTGAATTTGGTTGCTGCCTTCAACTCTTTCATTTAAAAAAAACTCTCAACTCTTTTGTTAGCTTGAAGTGGAAATTGGATCTTGAAATTGTGCTTCTCACATTATCAAATGTGACATTGTCATTCAGCAAAGCCTTAAACTTGGTGAATCTGTACATCCTGTCGACAGCAAAATGTTGAAAGCATTGACCCTTGAAAGTATAGCCACTGTCACTTGTTTAATACATGTACATACGCTACAGATGTCTCGTGCAGTGGCTTGGGTGGATTCTGCAACACGAGAGCTTTGTTGTGGTAAATCATGCATGATTTCAGAACCAAAGTGCTTTGCAGTCAATGCAGTCAATTTGGAAGTGTAGTCACTTTTTATGATGTAGAGCAGGTTGTGCAACACAAGTACCTGCAAACAGCAATGAGTGAAATAACCCATTAGTGGTGTTGGGTGAGCAATAAATGTTAGCCAAGATACTTGAGATGATGCCAGAATATATGTTGTGCTGAATCTTCTGAGAAGTGGGAATCACCATTGGATTGCCACACACACACACACTTTTTTTTATGCTCTGATGGAGCTCCGCATTTCTGGCCTGGATTTCTGAAATAGGCCTCTTCAGAAACACAGAGAGTACCTGTTCTTGCAGTCCTTCTTTAGATTGTGTAGGGGAGGCCAAGCTACCTTTCCTTTCTACAGCACTAGCTGCCATTATTTCAGTCAGTCTTCAACACAGCAAAAAGTTTGGAGATGTGTAAGTAGCTTCCCGTTGTGTTGGTAAATCAATGTGAGTGAGGTAAATGGGTAGAGTGGCAGAATGAGTTGGGCACCAGCTAGGTAAGGTGGCATGTGACAGGGTGAGAAGAATGGTAGATGGTGGGGTGATCAGGTCAGTGAAGGGGTTCAGAGGATCTGGTGGGTATTGGTTGGGCAAGCGTAGTTGGAGGATCGGGGTGAGTATCAGAGGATAGGATGGAATTGGGGAGGTGGGGGAGGGGCGGTAGTCGAAGGGCCACAGGGCCAATGAGAAAGTCAGGCTGTTGGGGAAGGGAGGATTTGGGAATCGGGGGTGAGGGAAGGAAGGGGTGGAGGGGGAAGAGTGTTCAGTTTTATAGTTAACCAGAAGTTAGAAATGGTTTCTTTATAGCTAACATTTCCTGGGTAATTATCCAGTAAAGTGAGTCAGATCTGGCTGAAGTTTGACTCTAACTCAGAGTTGGAAACCTCTGCGGAGGATTCCAGATGTAGGGAGATTGTCGTCATAAGTTGAAACTTCACAGGCCATTCCTGTGGAGTCATTGCTTTGGGATATCCAAGGGGTCCTCCAGCATCTCTTCCAGGATATGATGATCCAGAGGCTGGAAGATCTGGGTCATTCTGATTACCTGGAAGAGCTTAAAGACCTCCATTTCCCATTTCATTCCAAAATTGTCATCTCCAGCAATGCAGCATTCCTGCACTGGATCCAGGCATGGCAGACTGTGGAGCTTGAATCTGCAACTTTCTGCTTTTAAAATGCCGCTACTCAGTCAAACTGCCAACTAAGCAACTCTTATCTTTACAGCTTTAAGCTTGTTTTAAGAATCAGAGGCAGTTCCGGGATATGCCTGTGATGCTGTGGTGATAGTTGTGGCCAGAATTCATTGCAACTGCGTTTGTCTCCCCACTCTCCCAAAACAAAGGGTTTTTTTTTACTTCAGTTATCTGGTGTACTCAGAGCCTCATCCTTAAAGTTGGGGTAAATACAAAATGGAGGACTATGCAACAAGACCAACTAACACCAAGGCAACTGAGTCAGCAAAACCTTGCTAAAAGGTGCATCATTTCACCTTGGAACAAATGTAGTGTGAATTCAATATTTAAAGGAGGCCATTTATGGAGTCGAGGCTTTGTAAAATTGGGACTGTAATCTGCTCAGAAATTAGCTTTTCTTCCATTAGAAATTGCTATTGAGTCATGACAATCTGGCACTGTGACTGGGTGAAAAACAGGTGAATACTGAACACTGCATGGCTTGTGTGCAGGGTTCTCAGAATCATAGGATACCTGCAGTGCAGAAGGAGGCCATTTGGTACATTGAACCTGCACCAGCAACAATCTCAGCCAAGCCCTTTCCTTGTAACCCCACGTATTTGCTCTACAAATTCCCTTGACATCCCCCACAATTTGAAGAGCAATTTAGCACAGCCAATCAACCTAATCTGCACATTTTTGGACTGTGGGAGGAAACCGGAGTGCCCGGAGGAAATCCATGCAGACACAGGGCGAACATGCAAACTCAGATAATGACCTAAACCAGGAATTGAACCCAAGTCCCTGATGCTGTGAGGCAGCAGTGCTAACCACATTGCCACCTGCAAAATACTAAAAGGCCTGGGTAGAGTGGATGTGAAGAAATATTTTGAAGGGGAGACTAGGATCTGAGGGCACAGCCTGAGAGTAAAGGGACAACCCTTTAGAACTGAGATAAGGAGGAATTTCTTCAGCCGGGCTGGTGAATCTATAAAATTCATTGCCGCAGGAGGCTGTGGAAACCAGGTCGTTGAATGTATTTAAACAGAGATAAATGGGTTCTTAAGGGGGTCAAAGGTTAAGGGGAAAAGGTGAGAGAACAGGATTGAAAGACTTTTCAGCCATAATTGAATGGCAAATCAGACTCAATGGGCTGAATGGCCTAATTCTGCTCCTGTATCTTATAGGCTTATGGTCTGTGGATTCTGGCTCATATCAATCTTTGCTCACAAAGAGTGAATGAATTTCAGAATGTGGTTTTTATTTATGTTAATAACTTTGCTCCCCATCAAGAGCTTGTCATTCTTGGACACTCTGTCACATTGTAATTATAGAAAAAGCAATTTAGGTCTGGCAGAAGATATGGAATTCACAATGTGATAATGGCAATACAAAGCTGAGTAAGATTTATGCTTGCCTGTTTTGTGTATGTATTACTTGTAGAAATTTCATTGCAATTCCAGAGTAATTTGTTAAACCCCATAATCATCAATGGAATTCCCAATTGCCTCGCATTCCAAAGTAGGTTTGCCTGTCCCTTATTGAAACAAACCAAGTTGTTAAAAAAAATCTATTTTTTGAAAACTAAGTTTTCACAGAATGTTTAGAATCTCTAGAGTGGAGAAACAGGCCATTTGACCCATTAAGTCTACACAAATTCTCCAAAAGAACATCCCACCCAGATCCTCCTGCTCTATCCCCACAACCCGTCCATTTACCATGGTTAATCCACCTAACTTACACGTCTTTGGACACTGTGGGACTATTCTATTCTGTTGTTGATGGATATGTGCAAAAACACATTTACTCCATATATTGGGGTGGCAGGATGCTGGGGGAACTATTCCGCCACTGAACAAGTACTAACTATTAGAAATAGTTCCTCCTAATTGGGACATTGATTATTTCACTTGACAACATACCTGTATTGAACGGGCAGCCGATCTGAATACTGTCTTGCAATGGAAAACGTCTCTAGCAACAGGAATAGGTGATGAGACGAAGAATACAGCCTGATATAGTTCAGTTGCAGGTATGGGTAGACAACTGGCAGATGGAGTTTAATCCAGGCAAAGGTGAAGTGCTGCATTTTGGGAGATCAAATGCTAAAGGTAAGGGTACAGTTAATGGCAGAACCCTGAACAGCATTGATGTACAGAGGGATCTTGGGGTTCAGGTCCATGGCTCCCTGAAAGTGGCTACTCAAGGAGATTGGGTGGTAAAGAAGGCAAATGGTATGCTTGGCTTTACTGTTCGGGGCACTGAGTACAAGAGTCAGGATGTCATGTTGCAGCTTTATATACGTTGGTTAGGCCGCACTAAGGAGTATTGCGTTCGATCCTGGTTGTAACATCAAAGGAAAAATGTGGAGCCTTTGGAAGGGTGCGGAAGTTTACCAGGATTCTCCCTGATTTAGAGTGTATGAGCTAGAAGGAGAGGCTGGGTGAACTAAAGCTTTTTTCTTGGGAGCGAGCAGCAGAGGCTGAGGGGAAATCTGATGCAAGTCTATAAAATTGTGAGAGAACCAGATAGTGTGACAGAATCTTTTTCCCCCAGAGTTGAAATGTCTAATACTAGGAGGCACGCACTTAAGGTGAGAGGAAGAAAGTATGAAAGAGATGTAAGAAGCAAGATTTCTTACACAGAGTGATAGGTGTCTGGAATGTGCTGCCAGGGGTGGTGGTAGAGGCAGACACGGTTAGGGGCATTTAAGGGGCTTTCAGATAAGTACATGAATATGGAAGGAATGGAGGGATATGGACCAAAGACAAGGAGAAGGGATTAGTTTAATTTGGTGTCATGTTTAGTACAACATTATGGGCTGAAGGGCCTATTCCTGCTCTGTACTGTTCTAAGACTCTCTCACCTCCCCAACCTGACCATCCCAGGGCTGGGAAACATCTATCCAATATTTCCTTAGTGTCCTCCTGACCTGCAGTGTTGACAGTTGTGATGTCTGGAACCCATACATCACAACAAACAAGCTGTCTGTTTTGCGCAAAAGTGTAAACAATGGTAATTTTACAGTTAGAAATACCAGTGGAGGTCGTCATTGCCTGTGACCTGATATTATGTAACGTTATTAGAGAAGTTTCCAGGTTGCAGTCTGTAATAAGCCCCGTTGCTCAAATCCAATATGTCATACTATCAATTTTCAAATGCTGCACATTATGTAGGATAACTCAATAATTGCAAATCAGGACCAATATATTCATTTTAGCCAAAACCTGGTCATTTGAGTTCTATATTATTATTATTATTATTTATTAATATATTAATCTTTATAGTTATTAATTATTGTTTGTTGCTAATATTGTTATTTATTTATTAGAAGCCACTGGCTTTTTTGTTGTTTTTAAGTGAAGCTTTACAACATGCAGCTGGTGGTGTTGTCTTGTCATTTTAGTATTTTCTTAAACTTCGTGACAAACAATTTATTTTTTGGTTAACTGTAACTTGTCAGTGGCTTTTGATGGATGCATCATTTTCCTTGGTTAACTGCCACTGGGAACTAATTCACCCCCAATGATAAAGGTACAGATCCTGTTGGTGAGATGGTGACGTCTTTGCTGTAACCTGTGGCTACAACATCTACATCTTGTGATACCATCCTCTGTAATCTCCAAAGCTCTTTCTTTGTTGCATCAACTGTACGGAAAGCCTGTTACAATGCAGGTTCTCCTCATGGCTAGAATGTTGGTTTTATTCTGAACCAACACTGTTCTAGTTTTAGTATTCCTCTGGGGTTTTGCAGCATAGAACTTGATTAGATTGACATGAAGATCAGGTGACTGGGTGGAGTTAGGCTTACACAGAGAAATTAAGCACAGCTGCTTTTGAGAGCTATAGAAAGAAGTAGCTCTGAACCTCTGACATCCAGAGAGTGTACCTGCCAGAGACTAGATTTATTTCTCTGAAGTTCTGAAGGCCATTTCAGAGACTTGGGTAGAGCAGGGACAAGAATGGATGTTGCAGGTTCCGGGGTTCAAATGCTTTAGTCGGAGTAGAGAAGGAGGTAGAAGGGGGGGAGGAATGGCATTATTAGTCAAAGACTGTATCACAGTGACAGAAAAGAAGTTTGATGAGGACTTGTCTGTTGAGGTAGTATGTGCTGAGATTAGAAACAGGAAAGGAGAGGTCACCCTGTTGGGAGTCTTTTATAGACCTCCTAAAAGTTCTAGAGAGGTTGAGGAAAGGATTGCAAAGTCAATTCTGGTCAGGAGTGAAAGTTATAGGGTAATTGTTATGGGGGACTTTAACTTTACTAATATTGATTGGAATAGCTATAGCTCTAGCTCGTTAGAGGGGTCAGATTTCGTACAAAGTGTGCAGGAAGGTTTTTTGACTCAGTATGTGGATAGGCCAACTAGAGGTGAGGCTACATTGGATTTGGTGCTGGGCAATGAGCCAGACCAGGTGTTAGGCTTGGAAGTTGGTGAATATTTTGGTGATAGTGACCACAATTTGGTTACGTTCACCTTAGTGATGGATAGGGATAGGCATGAAGCTGGGGGCAGTAGTTATAGCTGGGGTAAGGGTAATTATGAGGCCATCAGGAGAGAATTAGGGTGCATAGATTGGACTAGGAAACTACAGGGACTGGGAACATCTGGAATGTGGAGTTTATTCAAGGAGCAGCTGCTGCGAGTCCTTGATAAGTATGTCCCTGTCAGGCAAGGAGGAAATGGTCGAGTAAGGGAACCTTGGTGTACGAAAAAAGTTAATTCGCTGGTTAAAAGGAAAAATGAGGCTTATGTCAGAATGAGGCTTGAAGGCTCGGTTAGTGCAATGGATAGCTATAGATTAGCCAGGAGGGAGCTAAAGAGTGAATTGAGGAGAGCTAAGAGAGGACACGAGAAGACTTTGTCTGATAGGATTAAGGAGAATCCTAAAGCTTTCTTTAGATATGTTAAGAATAGAAGATTGGTTAGGACAAGATTAGGGCCAGTCATAGACAGCAGTGGGAAGTTGTGCGTGGAGCCTGAGGAGATTGGAGAGGTACTGAATAAATATTTCTCTTCGGTATTCACGCAGGGTGATGTAAAGGTAGTTATGGAGAACACTGAGGTACAGGGTAGCAAACTGGAAGGTATCGAAGTAGATAGGGAGGATGTGCTAGATATTCTCGAGGGGTTGAAGTTGGATAAGTCCCCTGGGCCGGACGGGATTTACCCTAGGATTCTCTGGGAGGCAAGAGAGGCGATTGCAGAGCCTCTGGCTATGATCTTCAGGTCGTTGTTGGTTACGGGTGTGGTTCCGGAGGACTGGAGGATAGCGAATGTGGTCCCGTTGTTCAAGAAGGGGAAGAGAGACCTTCCAGGGAATTATAGGCCAGTGAGTCTTACTTTTGTTGTGGGCAAAGTATTGGAGAGAATAATTAGGGATAGGATTTATAGTTATTTAGAGAGTAATGAATTGATTGGAGATCGTCAGCATGGTTTTGTGAAGGGTAGGTCGTGCCTTACTAACCTCATTGAGTTTTTTGAAAAAGTGACTAAGGAGGTGGATGGGGGGTAAGGCGGTTGATGTGGTATATATGGACTTTAGTAAGGCGTTTGATAAGGTGGCCATGGAAGACTTCTGCAGAAAATGCAGATGTATGGGATAGAGGGTGATTTAGCTAATTGGGTTAGGAATTGGCTAGCAGATAGAAGACAGAGGGTGGTGGTTGATGGGAGATATTCATCGTGGAGTTCAGTGACAAGTAGTGTACCTCAGGGGTCTGTTTTGGGGCCCCTGCTGTTTTGTAATTTTTATAAATGATCTGGATGAGGGTATTGAAGGATGGATTAGATAATTTGCAGATGACACTAAAGTCGGTGGAGTGGTAGATAGTGAAGAGGGGTGTTGTAGTTTGCAGAGGGATTTGGACAAGTTGCAGAGCTGGGCCGAGAGGTGGCAAATGGAGGTTAATGTGGAAAAGTGTGAGGTAATGCACTATGGCAGAAATAATAAATGTGTAGAGTATAGGGCTAATGGTAGGATTCTTAGTAGTCTTGATGAACAGAGGGATCTTGGTGTGTATGTGCATACATCCCTGAAAGTAGGCAGTCAAGTCGAGAAGGTTGTTAAGAAGGCATATGGAGTCTTAGCTTTTATTGGTCGGGGGATTGAATTTAGGAGCCGCAACGTCATGTTGCAACTGTACAAAACTCTAGTGCGGCCGCACTTGGAGTATTGTGTGCAGTTCTGGTCCCCACATTATAAGAAAGATGTGGAGGCATTGGAGAGGTTACAGAGGAGGTTTACCAGGATGTTGCCTGGTATGGAGGGCAGGTCTTATGAAGAGAGGCTGAGGGATTTGAGGTTGTTTTCGTTAGGAAGGAGGCGGCTAAGAGGGGACCTTATTGAAACATATAAGATGATTAGAGGTTTAGATAGGGTGGACAGTGATAGCCTTTTTCCTAGGATGGAAAAAGCTATCACGAGGGGACACAGCTTTAAATTAAGGGGTGATAGTTATAGGACGGATATCAGATGTAGGTTCTTTACCCAAAGGGTGGTTCGGGAGTGGAATGCCCTGCCTGCAGCAGTTGTAGATGCGCCAAGTTTGGTGGCGTTTAAGAGGTTAGTTGATAAGTATATGGAAGAGAAGGGAATGGTGTAGTTTGGAGGGGCATTGCTTTTTATATTGGTTGGCGCAACATCGAAGGCCGAAGGGCCTGTTCTGTGCTGTAATGTTCTATGTTCTATGTTCTGCTGTTTGAAGATGTATCCTTCTGTGGAAACTGCTGTCTGAATCTCTGTCCAGTGATTTTAAAAGGTTGGAAATCTCGCAACCACGTCAGCGTATTTGTTTTGATGCTATTTGGTTCTGAAGAAGGGATTTTCATCCATGGGGAACTCTGCTTCATTGAAACAATAGAGATAGCTAGCTGTTAAGTATTATAACTTGATGTATTTTTGTTTTTGCATTGGTATGACTTATGCTACTGTTATATTCTATCCTTTTCTTAAACGAAGTTTCTTTTGAAGGAAGCTCCCTAATGGATCAGTTGAATCCCACCTGAGGCCAAAGGTCTTATGCTCACATAAAACTTGGTTCCTGGGTTAACTTCAGAAAATACCTTGGAGTTTCTGACCTGGTCTCTAACAATTGAATCATTCAATTATTTACCTTATTGCTAGCTGTTTTGTTTGTTCCATTTCACTTTAGTCACTGTATTATTAACAGGCATGATTTTTCTAATTGGCTTTCTTTAGCAGACACAAGGCCAAGTGGGAGACCAATTGGAACCGTCAAAGAAATACCAAGTACCAAACTTTCAAGTGAGTTCACGGCAGTGATACAAACTAGAATGTTAAACTTTCGAAAGCCTTGTTCAGGCAAAAGGCTGCTTATAATTCTTTTTCTATTCTCGTTGCAGTTCCAGCTAATGTCTTTGCACAGAATTCCCTCTGGAAAGGTTCTTATGAGTATCTCGGCAAGAGGCAGCCAGTCATGTTAACAATCAACAGTTTTAATCTGTCCACCAGTCAAGTCAAGGCAACTCTTCTAGACCAGAGTGGAGTGGAGCTTAGATTGACAGGTAAGTGATATGCAACCACTGAGGGGTCTGTGGTCAAGTTTATACATTCGACGGTATGCTATGTTTACAACACCAGGACATCGTGTAACAAAATTGTACTTTCATTCTTTCTAAACACAGGAAACCTCCACAAGGCATTCCTGGCACAATAGAAAGATCAATATTTGTAGCTCTCAATAGGCTTGCCTATGGCATACATAGACACGTAGAAACCCTACAATGCAGAAAGAGACCATTCGGCCCATCAAGTCTACATTGACCCCAACTCCACCTATGCCCTATATCTGTAGCCCCACTTATTTACCCTAGTTGGTCCTACCTGACATTAATGGTCAATTTAGCACTGCCAATCAACCTAACCTGCACGTTGTTGGACTATGGGAGGAAACCAGAAAACTAGAGGAAACCCATGCAGACACAGGGAGAATGTGCTTTCCCAGATATTAACTTTAGTTAATGAAATATTGATTTCCTGATATGCTTCTCTGGTGGACAAGGCTGTGTGCCAGGACCAAATTTGAATAAAATCAATGCTATGCTTCATGGAGTGACGGGGGTTAATGTAGCAGAATTGGTCTTTGTTGGCAACACAAAACACGGTCATAGAAAGTGACCAGGCTGGGAATCAAACTCGCAATTTGAAGCAGCAGCGCTAACCACTGTGCCACCAGTTGGCTTTTTCCGTGAGGCAGGAATAGTGTGGCAGAGTGACCAGCCTGCCATGGGTAACCAAAGAAGTGTCATTATGAACTCTTAAGGCCTCTTCTTGGAGACTGACTGAGATTTTTCAGTCATTCCTCCAAGATGTCAAGGAGAAGCTACCTGCAAAATGCAGACCAAGGGGACCAGTGCTCCATACAGGCTTTGATACCCTTCTCATTTGCTTGACTTCAGTTGCAGATATAGGCAGCCCACTGGGCTGCTTCCCCCTGGTGGTCTGGCTGCTGAGTTACTTTTTAAGTTAAGAGGGTAAAATGTTGGAGAGAGGACGGCTCCATCTCGAAGCACCCTCTCTGTTTGATCTGCGATGTCGGCTTGGGTTTTTGAGCAGAAAGGCTTCCTATTGGTCCTCCAGCTTCAGAGATCAATCTGCCTTCCCTAATTGGATAGTGTGCCTGCCCTCTGGCCACTAATTGGCTAATTCAAGGAAAGATTCCTGCCGGTGGCTGTTCCCCATGCAGTGCAGAGTTAGATCCCATTTTGACATTGATGTCAGGATCCCAATCCAAAATCCTTCCAAATGTAACACAGTCGTAACAACATACTTCGAAAAAGGGGAAATTGAACCTTTATTATAATTTGAAAAAGTTCTTTAATGTTAAAGCAAATTATGACAGTTTTACTTCATTCAGACACATATTTTCAAAATTTATGTAGTCACAGTGTTGAACTAGAATTGAGAAATGGCAATCTGCAGAATGGTTTACATCCATTATTCAGCAGAGAGAGCAAGCGTTTGACTTCCTGCAACTCCAGGGTTTAGCTCAAGCAGGTTTCATGTGAGTAGGTTGGTGTCCTGCTGTCCCAGTGGAGAATTGTTTCCGTGCAGAGGATAAAACGGGAGTAAAACAAACTAAGATAAGGAAACAAAGGAAATAAAATTGCTGTATTCTGGTTTTCACGGTCTCTCCTTCTCAAGGTAAGTGTAGAAAATGTATCTATTTGCTATTTCAGCCCTCCTTTGTAGGCACACTAAAACATACTGGAGCCCATTGTGAGCATTCACTGCTTTTTGAGCAGTGAACTGGGTCATTGTCGGGCACATCAACTGGAAGTCAATGAAAAAGAATATTGAGTGTGGCCGTGACCATGTTTTGTGATGCCAACAAAGACCAATTCTGCTATGTTAACCCCCACAGCTCCATCGAGCAAAGTATTGATTTTATGCAAATTTGGTCCAAGCATAAAGCTTTGTCCACCAGAAGAGCATATCAGGAAATCAATATTTCATTAATTGAAGTTAATAGTTGGGAAAGCACAGATTGCAAACTGAGAAATGCTGTCACCGGCTCTGCTCCCAGCTGGAGAATTGAAATGTACATTGATTAAGACAGTCCGGAATCTTCCATGCTGTAACAATTATTTCTATTCAAATTCTATTCTATTCAGTCTTCTCATGATTCCAAACTTGGAGAAATATTTAACATCCTTAGGTTTTCACTCCCACAGTCTCCAGATTTTTACATTCCAAGCTTGGTACCAATTAACCATTATTTCTCAGTGCACCCCACTTTCTCCTCATTCTGATGCCATCTTGCACAATAGGATCAAGGTATTAGTTATTTTAACTTCAAACTCCAGACTGTGCAACTAATCTGACCACTTGCTTATTCAATATGAACAGTTTTAAGATAGATAAGGAGAAATGGAAACATGAAGTAACTCTGACCTCGTTGTGAATGTGCTAATATCATTCAGGTTTCTACAAAAAGGAAGAACACCACCTCCTCCTTGAACTGTATAAGATCCGTGGTCCGGTCGAAATGTTTGTGCACAAATTTAAGAATGACAACCTGGCTCTGGATGGATATGTAAGTTGTGACAGGGTGTCTAGCTTTCTCAGTCTTCAAATGTCACAGTTAAAATATTGCAACACAGCAGATTAAGTGGTTGAGACATGTTAGACAGGAAAATAAGAAAGTGCCATTCACCCTGGAAAGTAATGGTGCTGTGTGTCAGCACTGTATAGCACGTTTGGTCTGGGGACAGTGAAATTGGAATATAAAAATGTGACATTAGACTTTAACTCAGAATCAAAACTTAAATGCATTTGATAGTTCAGTGAAAATTCTTACTGAATAATCGAAGAGGAAATCTAATATATTAGTAAAGATGTAACAATTAATTTTTTTCAACAATAAACTCATTCAGATAAATTTGAACTAAGCTTAGAGCACGATCCCTTTCTTTTATTCATTCACGGGATACAAGCATAGATGGCTGGGCCAGCATTTATTGCCCATCTCTCAGGGCATTCGAGAGTCAACCACATGGCTGTAGATCTGGAATCACATATAGGCCAGATCCGGTAAGGACAATTAATTTCCTTCCCTAAACGACATTAATGAACCAGATGGGTTTTTACGACAATCATCAATGGCTTCAAGGTCATCATTAGACTTTTAATTCCAGATTTTTATTGAATTCTTAAAATCACCATCTGCTATGGTGGGATCCAAAGCCCAGTCTCCAGAACATTACTCTGAGTCTCTAGATGACTAATCCAGTGAGAATGCTACTGTGCCACTACTTCCCCTTGGTGATGATGTGATTGGAAAATAGCGTGAATAAAATTCTCTTGTGTTATTTCAGGCAGTTTAACTAATGCAGTATGATGTGAAACAGGTCCACCCATAAGAAAAAATCCAGATCTATTAATATCTTTACCATATCTACAAATGGTCCATTCATGATGGAGTATTTTACATTCATGCATTGGTACCCAAACTCTACATGTGATGGAATTTGTAATTTATGAGAATAAAAATGATCCTTTTGAATGATTATGTGTACATTCACTCTAATCCTATTGCTACTCTGAGGAACCAAGGATTTGCATGCAATAGGTTCTATAATTTATAACCTCCCTTGCCCTCAACGTTCTGATTCTACCAATGAGGCCAACACGATTTGTCTTCAGCTGAAGTCACCAATCTAAATTCCATTTGCAAACCTTGTCCCTACATTAGATTTTTCCTTTTTAAATACTCTGGTCAAAGTAAGAGATAGTCCAAGATATACTTTTGATGGCGAGCAAGGCTGTTATCTTCAGTTTCTTCGCCAATATTATCACTCAATCATCAACATACACATACACAACATACTTGGTCACAACATACTGGGGTCCAAGAAGGCAGCCATACTTGTCATAGACAAGGCAAGATGGGCAATAACTGCTGGCCTAGCCAGAGGCCAACATCCCATAAGTGATTTTTTACAAAAGCTGACCGCATTGTTGTTTTTACTTGCTACATTGCAAGTTGACTGCTGGTTTGCCTACATTACTATAGTGAGAACATTTCAAAAGTATCTCATTGGCTGGAAAACACTTTGAAGTATCCAGTGGTCTGAAAGATGCTTTATAAACCTGTCGATATTTCTCTTTCTAACTTCTCCATTTGATATTCCAGAGGCAATTCAATTAGTGCCTTTGATATCACTTTGCTTAGAAATGAAAATTGCCTTTCATTAGCTAACTTCACAATTTTGGAAACATTTTTGAGGTTCTCTCCTAATTTACTCTGTCCTGGTGAAAGGAGAATATAGGTGGAACTTTATGCCCAATCTTCAGTGCGCAGTGCATGAAGAAATCAGCTAGATCATTTTGAGATGCTACAGACAATGGGTGAGGTTTAATCACCAGCCATCAGCAAATGGAGCTGTTGTACGTGCGCAGACTTCCATATCTGCACATGCGCAATAGCAACAGCAGACACAGCCAATCTCTGATGCTGCACATGAGCAATTCCAATGGCAGAAAGAGAGAGAATTGCATGGTCTCTGCTGCTGCTGCCAGCCTGAACCACCTCCATCCCCCACACACAGACTGGCAGCCAACTACGCATTCCATACTGCCCAAAGATGTAGCCCCTGTCATCTGGACTGATTGTGGCCCCGTCTATCCCATCAAACACAGGCAGACTGGCAGAGGGCTCGTTGCTCCTTCCCTGACTGATTGCAGGTAGATGTGACAGTGGTCACCCCTCTGTTCACTACCAATTGCAGCAGAGTGTCAGTGGACCTCCTCTGTCCCCCCGTTCGGCCTCCATTCAGATCCCGCCCCCTCCAGCAACCCCAATGCCTCTTTCGGATCCCTGCCTCCATAGACCTTGCCCTGACACTACCCCGTGGCACATGCCAAGGTATCTGGTGGACAAAGCCAAGGTGCCAGGCTGGCACTGTCCTAAGGGCACCTGCCCTTGCCTTCAACCTTCCCAGGGGTCTCAATGGCCTACGGTTCTACCGACGAGGCCAAACGATTGTTCTATATTCATGGGAGGAGCAGGTGTTTTCCTCACTGGAGGGAACCTCTCCCAGTGAGGCTGCAAGGGCGAATGAGCACCGGGCTCACTAATGCCATCTAAATTAGCATTAAAATAAATTTAAATAATTTATTCAGTTTCTCGACAGAAATGGATGAGAGGCTGACATCACTGGAAATCTAGCTCCTGTAGACCACAAGAACCAAGTAAAAAGGCGTGGTTCTGATTTCATGACTCTCGTTCGATTTTACTGTCTCAAGTCACCCATTTGTGGGTGGAGCAAACCAGAATTCTGCCCATAAGTATTTTTTCTCATGTTTCAAAATGTTTATGGCAGTTTATTCCTAATGCCATATAAGCATTGGATCTTTTCACATCTCTTACATCCTTTTTATTACCAGTTGTTCAAAAGCACAACTGTAATCTAAGTAATATCATGGTATACATACAGTATCACTTCATCAATTTATGTTTTAAGCTCTTTCTATAAGAGCTAGAATTCCTTTTCATGCATTAATGCGACCATTTCTCTCTGAAGTCCCACCTTTTAAAGAAAGATTTGTACATTTCCACATTTCCAAAATAGTGTTAAACAGAAGCAGTCAGAGTTTTCAGTTTGGGAACCAACAGCATATAAATGCAAATTGCATTCAGAATTTTGCTAGTATTAAGGGCATTGTTTTCGAACTTCTCCCACATGAAAGATTCCTTGATGTACTTAAAGAGTGGTAACATGGGTTTCTTTATTGTTTATTCATGGGACATGGCCAGTATTTACTGTCCATCTCTTGACTGAGGATAGTTGAGAGAAAGCACATGGTGGTACAATGTTATGACAAAAAAAGTAATTTTTTAATAAGCGTCTTGACCATCAGTCTGAGAACCTGATTAAAATAGCTAATCTTTCATGGTGTTTATTGGAATACAGTCATCAGTTTTTTTAGAAAATGACTTTTATAAAGCACTTTCACAAGATTAATGGAACTGTACTTTAAAAAAAAACTTATGAACTGCCTTGAAGGCCAATAAATCAATGCATTTAGTGAGCATTTGCCATGCTGAATCATTCGTCTGGGGGTGCGGTCAGGGCCAGTTTCCAATGTGATGTCTTCTAAATGAGCACAATTGGTGATGGAAATTTGATTGGCACACAATGTAATGGATAATCAAAATTAGATTTTATTGCGCTGGTTTGGCTGATTCCTGGCAAATAGCACAACCTAATGGAAACACAGAGAAACAGTCATAGAGTCCCCACAGTACAGAATGAGACCATTTGGCCAATCAAGTCAGCACCAACTACTATCCCACTCAAGCCCTACTCCTTCATGTAACGCCATGTATTTACCCTCCAATCCCCTGACATTAGGATCAATGGCCAATCAGCCTCACCCGCAAATCTTTGAACTGTGGGAGGAAACAGGAGCACCCAATGGAAACCCACACAGACACAGGGAGAACATGCAAACTCCACACAGACAGTGACTCGAAGCCAAAATTGAACCTGAGGTAGCAGTGTTAACTGCTGTGCCACCCATGGCTCAGGATGCAATAATCTCTCCACGGGACACAAAGAGCTGGTACTTGAATACATCATTAATGTAGTGGGATAATCAAGGCTTTGGAAGGGGCAGGTTGTTTTACTACCTTTGTGATGTGAGCATTGCTAACAAGGCCAGTGTTTATTACAAGTCCCTAATTGCTGTTTAGAGGGCAAACTTAAACCATCAGAACAGTTTTTCTAGTGTAATCAATTGCAGATTTATTGATGCTCTTCATAAACTGTTTTTTTTAGTGTGGAATCCACTCTGCTTTATTACTTGAATAATGCTGTTGAACCATTTAACATTGGCTACAGGTTGCCGTAGCAACTTCTCATGCCCTTTCATTTGACCTAAGCTGGTTCTTTAAAATTATAGAATCCCTTTGATGCAGAAGGAGGCCATTCAGTCTATCAGGACCACACTGATTGCGATCGCACATCGGTCCAATGCCCATAACTTCATATATTTCCCTCATTATATCCAGTGATACAGTGGGGCAATTTAGCATGGCCAGTCAATCTAAGTGGCATATCTTTGAACCACAACCTGAGGAGGAAATGCGTGCAGACACTGGGAGAACATGCAAATTCCACACAGATGTTCATCCGAGGCCAGAATCGAAACTGGGTCCCTGCTGCTGTAAAGCAGCAGTGCTAATCACTATGATGACTTAATGTCATTAGTGACTTGGGTGTTCTGCCCAAAATGTGCAAACGCTCGTGAACCGGGGAAGTGGGCCAGGGTCAGGGATGCAAATAATGGGCCAGTACGAATCCTGCTCCATCGAGGATCTGTTGCAGATAGGAAATTCAGGTCCACCTTCCCTGGTTATCCAGGTTTCTCTGGATACTGACAAGACTATTGACCTTACTTATCATCTTGCAGGTTTCAGCAGAAGCTTCAGGCAACACATTTGTGTACCAAGGATTCGTGCAAGGCAAGGACTTTGGACAGTTTGGTCTCCAAAGGATAGGTAATGTTTCTTTCTTCTCAGCTTTAATTGGAGAATTAATGGTTTATATTTCTTTGCATTTTGTATGAGGTTGATCAGTGCTAACTCTGATAAGAGAGCAGCATGGTGGCACAGTGGTAGCACTGCTGCGTCACAGTGGGTTCAATTCACGGCTTGGGTCACAGTCTGTGGGGAGACTGCATGTTCTCCCTGTGTCTATGTGGGTTTCGTCTAGGTGCATTCTGAAAGACATGCTAGTTAGGTGCATTGACCCGAGCAGGTGCTGGAATGTGGCGACAAGGGGAATTTCACAGTAACTTCATTGCAATGTTAATGTAAGCCTTATTTATGACGAATAAATAAACTTCAACTTTAAGGATTCTTTTTCGTTAATCTGGACATGAAAGTATTGGCCCTTAAATTTAATGGCAGTTTTTCCAGTGTCCCAACACAACTTTGTCAAAGACTGGTAGAAATCCTAAGGAAAGGTCATGGTTGTCTGTTTCAACCCTTCCTGCGCTTCCTCTGCTTGTTTTACCAATCTCCCGCTGGAGACACGATATAGATCACAAGTAAGTCGAGGAATTTTGAGGCCAGGATGGGTTATTTTCTGACTTCTCATTCTGACAGGGATTCCTACGGTTGGGAATTCATCAGAAATACAAGACGTGCACCGTAGTAATGTTCGGACCATTCTTTTTAAATGGTTAGATAAGTGCCCATAACACATGCCCAAATATTTGATTCACACACACACACACACACACATATTCCTCAAAGGGAAATGTTCCCCATTAGGAACTCATAAAGGCAGGAAAAGGAAACCTCAATGGTATTGATTTAAATGGAGAATTCTTCACAGCCATAAGGGAAAGTGAACTGACAGCTCTAATACCACGTTACTTGAAAGGAAACTTTGAAAGTTGGGCAGCATGCCCTTTCGTATTGTGATGCTGCGGAGTTTGAAGTGGACGAGTGTCCTGCCGTGTAATCCCGTAGCGTCAGTTTCAGAACCCATCAGATTAAATTCTTTTGGCTTTCCTGAAAAGCCATTTCTAATAGTGGTTAATAAAAAGTCTGCTTGCTAATTATTAAGTAATCCGACTAAGGAAATTGGAATCTCAAAGCAGATTTACCGGGAAGTGGCCTGTGAGATTCAAGGAGACCTTCCTGCCGGAAATTCCTTGATGATCACAATAGGTGTATCCAGCTACTCTGGCTGCTAAGTTTTTAACTTATTCCAGCAAAACTATCTGTACAGGGAGCAGATTAGCTTAATTTCAGTTAGCTGAGACTCTCAGTTAATGGCATTTTCACTTATGGGTAAAGTTATTGGGGCAAGTCCAGCACTTCAATGTGCTAGTCTAGACTGACACTGCAATGAAATGCTGATGGAGTGCTGCACAATCAGATGAACCACCTATTGGATGAGATTTCAACTAAGACTCCATCTGCCCTCTCAGTTGGATGTCAAAAGTCCCATGGTATTTTCTTAAGAAAAGCCAAGGAGTTATCCTGATGTCATAGAGGTTTATATCATGGAAACAGGCTCTTCAGCCCAACTTGTCCATGCCACCTTTTTTTAACCACTGAGCTAATCTCAGTTGTCCGTGTTTAGTCCAGATCCTTCTATACCCATCTTACCCATATCTAAATGCTTTTAAAAAAAGACAAAATTGTACCCGCCTCTACTACTACCTCTGGTAGCTTGTTCCAGACACTCACCACCCTTAGTTTGACAAAAAATTTTACCAGCGTATTCTGGCCATGCTGTTAATAAATAGCATCCTGTGCTTGTGAGATTGATTTTTTTTTTTGTTATTCAATTGTTGGACACAGGTGTCGCTGGCTGGCCAGCATTTATTGCCTTTGAGAAGATAGTGGTGAGCTGCTTTCTTGAGCAAAAGTAGCTTGCTGCCCCACCTCAAAGAACTGTTGAGAGTCAACCACATTGCTGTGGCTCTAGAGTCGCACGTAGGCCAGACCAGAAAGGATGACAGATTTCCTTCCCTAAAAGATATTAGTGAACCAGATGGATTTTTCCAACAATCGACCGTGGTTCCATGGTCATCAGTAGATTCTTAATTCCAGATATTTTTAATTGAAATCAAATTTCAGAACCTGCAGTGGTGGGATTTGAATCCAGGTCCCAAGACAATAACTAAGTTTCTGGATGAATAGTCCAATAATAATACAGTTAGGCCATCGCCCACCCCCTGCATCCTTAACAACTATCACAAGATCAAGAAGATACTTCTGCTTCTAAAGACATGCCTTCACTTTCTTTGCTGAGTTTAATGAGTAAATGCAGCAAATGCCAAGAAATAATAAACCAAGAAGCTCAGGGTCTGATGTGGAAGGAGGCAACTCAGGCAGCATGTTCTGGATATTCACATTTAAGAAGTCTCACAACACCAGATTAAAGTCCAACAGGTTTATTTGGTAGTAAACGCCACTAGCTTTCGTCAGGTAAGTGGGAGTTCTGATCACAAACAAGGCATATAAAGGCACACACACAATTTACAGAATACGGATGAAAATGTAAGTCTTTTCAGCTAATCAAATCTAAAAGATGCAAACGATGTGAGTAGAGATAACATTTAGCATTGGTTAAAGAGACGTGGATTGTCTCTAGACAGGACGGTTAGTGAGATTTTGCAAGCCCAGGCAAGTCACGGGGGTTTCAGATAATGTGACATGAACCCAAGATCCCAGTTGAGGCCATCCTCATGCATGCAGAACTTGGCAATCAGTTTCTGCTCAGCGACTCTGCACTGTTTTATGCTGTGAAGGCCGCCTTGGAGAATGATTATCCGAAGATTAGAGGCCAAATGTCTTTGACCACTGAAGTGTTCGCCAACAGAAAGAGAACAGTCTTGCCTGGTGATTGTCAAGCGGTGTTTATTCATCCATTGTCATAGAGTCCGCATGGGCTCCCCAATTTACCATGCCTCGGAACATCCTTTCTTATAGCATATCAGATAGACAACATTGGCCAAATTGCAAGAGTATGTACCTGGTGGATGGTGTTCTCACGTGAGATGATGGTGTCCATGTCAATGATCCAGCATGTCTTGCAGAGGTTGCTGTGGCAAGGTTGTGCAGTGTTGTGGTCACTGTTCTCCTGAAGGCTGGATAGTTTGCTGCGGACAGTGGTCTGTTTGAGGTTGTTTGAAAGCAAGAAGTAGAAGTGCAGGATCAGCAGATAGCCATCATGACTATGCACATTTAGCAGCCTATTTGTATCTTACCTGAATTTGTTATACAATTTATGCATAAATAACAGTGAGTGCCATCAGCTTTACTGTAATTTTAATGGCAAGTTCTTGCCAAGTACAATATGTACTGTAGCAATACACTGATAATTTCAAGAGCGGAAGCTTCAGCATTTTCTATGAAATGCCCCTTATTAGCAATTAGAATATGTTCAAAGATCCTCCCTTGTAATCTGCATTGGTTATGGTAAATGGGCTGAATTAATTCCACTGTACGTGCCAGAATCATCTCGGAAAGTAAGCAGCTTCTGACCTGACCTTTATGGAGGGCGGACACCGCAGAAAGCTTTTACTTACAGTGCTTGCGACCTGGAGATTTATCAGGTAATCACGGAATATGAGCTTCAGCAATAATAAGGGGATTTGTCAGATGTGCCGTTCTGTAGTATTTATGAGAAGTTTTATTGTCACTGAGACTGGGATATTGCTCCAATAAACTCCAAAGAATATAAACATACATCAGGCAGAGAAGTTGTGTTGGTGCTATTGGAAATCTGAGTTTTCTGAGGGATAGTACTCTTATTAAGTTTCTTTCGCACCTATTTTTACGCCTTTTGAAGTTGCTTTCTTAGACCTGTTCCTGAATGTATAAATTATTTTATGTCTCATTCAGATCTGCACATGCTCGAAGCTGGCACGGACTCCATAGGACACCACCTTAGCACCAGCAGTAGCTCGGTGGCCGTTGCCATCCTTGTGCCTTTCTTTGCCCTGATAACAGCAGGATTTATATTGTATCTCTACAAACACAGGTTAGTAAGTGCTGGACAGGTAAATTTGACCAGGTTTGTCCTGACTTTAAGACAGCTGGTCCAATGAACCTCTACGGGAACTCCCCACTCACAGTGAGAGAATTTATAACGTGTCGCTGAATGATCTTATTTTGGGTTTGATCTGAGTTATTATTGCCACATGTATTAGCATACTGTGAAAAAGTATTGTTTCTTGCACGCTATACAGACAAAGCACACTGTTCATAGAGAAGGAAAAGAAAGAGTGCAGAATGTAGTGTGACAGTCATGGGTAGGTCAATGTCAGAGGGACGATGGGTGAATGGGGAGCTGAGGTTCTGTTTAATGTTACTGAAGTCAGACAGTTTGCACAGTAGAGTCAGCAGCCGTGTGGTTGGCAGGCAGCCATCTTTCGGTGGCTGTGTTGACTAGCATGCAGTTGACACAAGCATATAGTGACAGTGTGGAGATTGCCTGGATACGGGGCTCAAACCATGCATGACTAAGACCATTGTTAAGGACAAGACTAATGGCAAATGCTGAGCATTCCAAATCACTGAAAAGAAATTTGAAATTGCCCTCAACTGTATTTTTGCAATTTGATGTAATGTCAGAAAAAGTTTGAATCCAGAGACTGATGCCCCAGATGTTTTGTGAAGATTTTAAATAAAATACTTATTGTGTAATATAATAAACAGCAATAGAGTAAACTAGAAGTACACTTAAGTAAGACAATGGCTATACACAATATCATTAAGTTTGCACAGTTTCAAACAATCTTTACTTAACTACCCTCAGAGCTAATTCTCCCCAATTGTCCCATGACACATAGCATAGTCGTTAACAATGCTGCCTCACAGCCCCAGGGAACTGGGTTCATTTCCAGCCTTGGATGACTGTCTGTGTAGAGTTTGTACATTCTCCTGTGTCTGTGTGGGTTTCCTCAGGGCATTCTGGATTCCTCCCACTCTTCAAAGGTAGAAACTAGAAGCAGGAGTGGGTCAAGGTTTCAAGGATGACCCTTTGTCAGAGAATGAAATGTGGTTGCCTCTCTTTGAATAGAGAGCCTGAGTGACTTCCCTACCCAATAGTGGATGACAGACTGTGACATGTTCATAGAATCATTGAATTCTTACAGTGCAGAAGGAGCCTGCACTAATAAGAATCCCACCTAGGCTCTATCTCCTGAGGAAGCACGGTGGCACAGTGGTTAGCACTGCTGCCTCTCAAAGCTAGGGATCTGGCTTCAATCCCTGGCTTGGGTCACTGTCTGTTTGGAGCCTGCATGTTCTCTCTGTTTCTGCATATGTTTCCTCCAGGTGCTCTGGTTTCCTCCCACAGTCCAAAAGATGTACTGGTTAGGTGCATTGACCATGCCAGATTTTCCTTCAACGTACCTGAACAGGTGCTGGAGTGTGGCGACTCCTGGATTTTCACAGTAACTTCATTGTACTGTTAGTGTAAGCCTACTTGAGACTAATACATAAACTTTATTTTAATTGTAACCCCGCATATTTACCTTGCTAGTCTGCCCTTGCTAAGGGGCAATTTAGCACGGCCAATCAACCTAACCTGGACATCTTTGGACTTTGGGAGGAAACTGGAGCACCTAGGGGAAACATAGGCAGACCACAGGTCGAACATATAAACTCCACACAGACACTGACCAAAGGTTGGAATTGGACCCAGGTCGGTGTGTTTGATTTTCTTTCCTTTTCCTTCTGTAATGATTAGATTCTTTCCCACCTGTTGATTTTCTTTCAGTGTTTCCCATTGCTGCTGAAATATCATGGATCAGTCCTGAGCAGACGTTTTGGGCCAAAATCAAACTTAGCGATACCCTTCAACTGGTCATTAGCAGGCAGAAACCCTGTCACACGCTGTTTTACACTGAAATGAGTTAACGCTCTTCACTTCAAGGAGCAATTAGAACAGCATGTGCAAAATTTAGCATCTGCTGTATGAGCTGTGTGCTGCACCAAGGGCTACACTTCACTGCACAGTTAGTTGATATGCTGGCGCTGATGCACAGATTGATTTTCTGATTCAGAAATAATTTCAATTGCAAGCAGGCATGATGGAAATTGACGGCCAAATCTATCCCAGGTAGACGTTGGCTAGTTAACATCACAGTTTTTTTTTTAACTATGCTTTTCTTATTCAGGCAGCCTGATGTGATAAAACTTTCCAAAATAGTCTCTTTAGCCTCCTGCCTTCAGATTCCCACTTGTCAACACAACCTCAGCCAGTTTTCATAGTAACACTGACGGTGGTAAAATGAATGATTTAAGCTTCTTGGTAATCTTTTAATATTGTTCACTGCAGTTATTCTGTGCAATCTTGTCCAGTCTAATTCATTATTGAAATAATGCGAAATAATGCCATATCCAGCTGATGCAATACAAAATATGTTGTTAGGGAGTCTAATCTGTAGTTCCTTAAGGTTTTTTTTTAAGTTTATTTAATAATGTCACAAGTAGCTTACATTAACACTGCAGTGAAGTTACTGTGAAAATCCCCGAGTCACCACATACTGGTGCTTGTTCTGGTATACTGAAGGAGCATTTATCATGGCCAGTGTACTTAACCAGCATGTCATTTGGACTGTGGGAGGAAACCAAAGCACTGGACGAAACCCATGCAGACACAGGGAGAATGTGCACAGACAGTCACTCCAGCCAGGAATCGAACCCATGTCCTTGGCACTGTGTGGCAGCAAGCAAACCACTTAAGAGCTAATCTTTCAGAAATGAAATAGTATTAAAGGAGACAGAAGGATCCACAACTCCTATATCGTCAAATCCCTTGGAGATGAGAGCAAAAATCCTGCTATTCGTTATAGAAAGTCACTTTGGAGGATTGTATTCACTGATTGTAAAGTTCTCTATCCCATCCACACCCATTCCTGTTCGTACACACAATCTAAAGAACACGAACTCAAATGATTAAATGGCTGCGTTGCAGACAGATCCTCTTTGGGTAGCTATTTCATGTTTGAGAAAATAATTGAAATCTGTTTTATATCCAAATTAATTTAAGGATACCAATAAACCTATCTGGATGAAACTCCTATGTTTGTCATATTAAAATGATTTGCAGAGATAGAATAATCTACATAAAACACAATTCTGTCCAGCAAATTTCACAAATATTCCATCATTTGTTGTTGTTTGTAACTACCTGTCATTCCGTTGGCTTCAGAATAGCTGCTCCATAAAGATATATGGGAAACTATAGCTTGACCACCACAGTTTTTGGATGAACAGCATTGAGAATACATTATTAACAAAAAACTGATTCCGTGGAGGACAGGCAGAGAGTCTCAAAACCGGTAATCACAGGATTGAGTCCGTACCAGATTTGGGTTCCTGCTGGCTTTTGGAGAAAACCATAATAATTCACTTCATCGAAGGCATTTGACAGGGATGATATTCCCATCTCACTGTGCCTGGCATGATCTCATTGATCCAGGAAAATAGTACAAAGAACAAAACAGCACGGAAACAGGCCCTTCGGCCCAACGAGTTCGCACCGCCACCTCGATGTTCCCACTTCTACCCGTGATCCCTGTCTATGTTTATAGATCTATGGATTGAAACCAAATTTGAGACAATTTAAGGAGAATTTGTTCTGCCAATCAGCCTAAGAGCACATCTTTGGGATGTGGGAGGAAACCGGAGCACCCGGAGAAAACCCACGCAAGCACGGGGAGAATGCGCAAACTCCCACAGACACAGGCTCAAATCCATGTATCTGCACAGCACAGCGATAGTCACTGAGCTGTCGTGTTGCCCATCAAATGGTCCAGTCAAGCGTACACTAACGACGTGAAGCACTAGGATACTCTCGAAAAAAATCCAAGAGCAGCCCTCTCACGACCCATCGCGTGTATGCCCCTTGTTAGACAACAAGGTGGACCAAAGTAACTGTAGGATAAAAATAAGTACATCAATATCATCATCTATTTACACACTTCCCAGGGACTCCCAAGGCTCATGATCCCTATTTTAAATCAGTTTTCTATACCCCTCCATTCCCATTCTGTTCATGTGCCCATCTAAGTATCTCTTAAATAACTCCAGCGTGCCTGCCTCCACCACTTTACTTGGCAGTTCATTCCATACCCTCACCACCCTCTGTGTGAAAAAACTCCCTCTAGCATCCAAATTATACTTTACCCCCCTCACCTAAGCCCATGACTCCTCATGCTATTTGAGTTCATCCTAGGAAAAAGCTTAACCCTATTTACTCTATCTATACCCCTCATAATCTTGTACACCTCTATTAGATCTCCTCTAAGTCTATGTCTTTCTAAGGAAAACAGCCCCAATTTGCCTAACCTCTCCCCATAACTCAGACCTTCCATACCAGGCAGCATCCTGGTAAACCTCTTCTGCACTCTCTCCAAAGTCTCCACGTCCTTCTGGTAGTAAGGCAAGCAGAACTGGACGCAGTATTCCAAATGAGCTCTAATCAACGTTTTATATAACTGCAACATTAAAGGCCAGCTCTTGTACTCTATACCCCTTCCTATAAAGGCTAGCATACCATATGCTTTCTTCACAACCTTCTCCACCTGCTCTGCCATTTTCAGAGACTTGTGCACCTGCACCCCCAGGTCCCTCTGCATTTCTATACTCTTAATAGGTCTACCCTTTAAGATATACAACGTGGGTCTCAAAATCAGTTTGGCTCCCAGAAAGGGTGCGAGTCCACTTAGCATGAGAATGACTGGGTTTTAAGCGTATGAGCAAATTCAGCATGTGATCATTGCATTGCCCCCCCCCCCCCCCACCCAAACACCACTGAATGTTCCCACTTCTCTGGCAGGAGGTCACACTGGTCACCACTAGTGGAGACCTGGCACAATGGTCAGACCAGGAATCTCAGAGACCATTGAAGCCCCCGGGTGGATGGGGCATGGCTGAACTGTGCCCATCTGCTGACTTCCCAATGGTGCCACTTGGGCATTACCCATGTGCCAGTGGCACTACCAAGAGACTGGGGCCTGAGTGGCGACCATAAGAGGGGTGGTGGGGGTGGAGTGGGGGGAGATCCTGTAGGTTGGATCATGTCAGGCGTTATGATTGGTGAGGGGGGTATGTTGGGGGACCAATTGGGAGGGCCCCAATGCTGGCAGTCCATGTGAGGGAGAGGGTAAGGGAACATGATGCCGATGAGATAGGGGTGTTTGCCATTTCTGGGCAGGGGGCAGTGTTTCCCAATGCATTGTATAATCGAGGTGCCCTTGTGAAATGGCACCCGAGCACTCTAAAGCTGGACCTATCAACATGTTTGCCTCCCAACTGCACTCCAAAAAAGTGACTGAGTGATCGAGTGTGGGACGATTGCAATGCGGAGCACGCCCAACAGACCAGCACGAATCATTCTATTATTCTCGACATTATAACACTCAGGCCGGAATTTTCTAGCCATTCACGTGAACACAATATTCCCATCCCAGTGCAGTGAACGGAGATCTGGCTGAGTGCCAAATTCTCTGTCCTGATTTGCAGCGTCAGCGAGATATGAACAGCTGGAAAATTTCAACCTGGGGAGGGCGGTGGGGAGAATTCTTCCAAAATCAACTTGCATTTTTTTTTTGTTTGAAAAAATAATACACAATAGTGAAGAAGTATTTTCTGCATTTTAAAAAAAAGTGATAAGGCTGATCCGTTTGTGGTGAGGTCAAGGGTCACTTGTACCACTCAGCAAGGGAGAAGATCAGAGATTGAAGCCAATATCTAGCCCAGTGCATCCCTGCACCAGTGCAGCACTTCACTGAACGGCCCAAAATCTTACTTTGCTCATGTAGCAATAATTCATATTATGTATGGCAGCTTGCAAAAAAAAGTCTGATTCTTGGGCAACTTTAGGTTTTGTATAGCCAGATTTGAGACACTGTACCTGTTAACATTTGCATTTATTTTGAGGTGAAGTGGTTGAGTGGGGAAGTGGGGAGGAGGTGGGGGGAGTGAGGATGTGGACTGATGATATTTGTGCTTTAAGACTCTGCATTCGGGCATCTCGCCAGAGATATAGCTCTTTACAGCAATATCCATCCAAACACAGTCATGCTCTCAGGTTGAGATGGAGGTGCAAAATTATGTACTAGCCCTAAAGATCCAATGTTGTTCTGATACTCCTGGGTGGAAACTGGATTTGAAAAGCAGAATAGTGCATAGCTTGGCTGAAGGGGGCCCAGGATGGGGAGCTGGGACAAATGTAAAAACTCTGTAAACTTTGTAAGCATTTATAGTTGCGAAAAAACATCAGTGTACAACGCAATGTATTTTGTACGGCCACAAACTATTGGGATTACATCTGTCGAGCTGCTCGGTTGCAAGCCAGTGCAAATATGCAGGATCCTTTCATTTGCCCAAATAAGAATGGCTACTGATAGCTAAATTAAAGCACAAAACTTGGTATAAATAAGGTAATAAAGGATTTATTAGTTCTAATGGTTCTTTGAATCCACTGGTTCATTCTCACTGCGCACGGTCAAAGATGATTTAAATTCACTTGTGTTTCATATTTCAAGAAGTTATTTAACACATCATTTTCTTTTCCTCTTGGAGAGTCTATTGAACAATTAAAAAATGAATCTGAATCTACAGAACACATTTGGAGGGGCAAAAGAGTTACACGTCGGAGCAGAGAGACCTGGATGTGTACATGCATAAGTTATTAAAGGTGGCAGGAAGGTGGAGAGTGTAGTTGGTAGAATATGCAGTACCCTAGGCTTTATTAATAGGGGCATATAATACAAAATTGAGGAGGTTATGTTGAACTTGTTTAAAATACTAGTTTGGCTGCAGCTGGTGTACTGTTTCTGAGTGCCACAGACTAAGAAAAATGTGAAGGCACAGGAAAGAATGCAGAAAAGACTGGCAGAGCTGAAGGGGTATCTACCCAGTCTTGCTGGAATTTTACCAGCAGTGGAATAAGTTGTTAAGTGGTCCACTATTTGAGGCTCGTAAGTGACCAATTAATGGCCACTTTTTGTCTTCTTTGTGCTGTCGCTGATATTTTACCAGCAGTGGGAGGTGTTCACGCCATGTCACACCGCTGCCAGGAATACCCCAGCCTTCTGTTTTGAAAACCCTTTTTTGAAAACCCTGTCGGCAACAGAGAGATTTCCCATTCCCCTCTGCTTGAACCCGGTTGGGCTCCTCATTGCAGTGTCCCCAACCCACCCCCTCAATAGGACCTGCCAGGAACTGGAAAGCTACTGGCTAGTAGCTCTTGAAGACATCCTGTGGCATGGGGGTGAAAAAACAATCCTGAGGAGTTGACTGTCCTGTTGACAGTAAAATCCAGTCCAAAATGAATTTCCCTGCCAGTGAAGGTGGAATCACCCTCAAATCATCAGCTGGTAGATGTTACCATTGCCATTTGCCTTTTGTGTAAAATCCCAGCCATAATGCGGTACCAAAATCACACACAGGCCGCTCAAGTAGAATGGCTGGTCCTTCCAAAAATTGCATTTTTCGGACAATACAGAAACTTCTGTGGAGATTTTAACTTTGGTGCCAGCCGACCAGATTTACTGAATTTATAGCTTGTCCTGTTGGGACTTAAACTTCATATCTTAATTTCTAGTCTAGTATTATATCCACTCCCCTTTCAGGTATAACTGTGTGTCTCACAAAGAACAAAGAATAAAACAGCACGGGAAACAGGCCCTTAGACCCTACAAGCTCGCTCTGCCACCTCAATGTTTCCACTTCTACCCATGATCCCTGTCTATGTTTGTAGACCTATGCATTAGAACCAAATTTGAAACAATTTAGGGAGAACCTCACCCAACATCCCAAAATCTGTGCATATTGAAACAAAATTCTATTACCACAAAGGGGCATAGCTTTATGATAAGGGGCAGAAGATTCAGATAGGAATTTGAGAAAAAGAAGTTTCATTCAGAGGGTGGTGAGGATCTGGAATGCATTGCCTGGGTAGATTGTGGAGGGCCAGAAATCTTACAAACTTTATCGAGGATTTGAATGAGCATTGAAATATCGTAACACTCAAAGATCTGGAACAAGTGCTAGAAAATGGGATTAGCATGACTCTAGTGGCAGTTATTGTTGTGAAGGCTCGAAGGGCCTTTTCTGCTCTGTAGAACTCAATGGGGTGAATTTTCCCATTCCTCCCACCAGAGGAATCGTAGTGGGCGTGGGATGGATCATGGAAACATCCAATGACCTCGGGTAGGATTTTCCAGTTTCGAGATGAGCGCAGCCGGGATATCCGACCCTATGAGTCTCATTAAATAAGGAGCAAAACTGGATATTCATTTAGTGGACTGACTCTACTTCCACTGACTGTATGAGAGTGTATCCTGTCTCTTTGTAAAGGGCTGAATGTTGTATTAGTTCAATTCTACTGATTTATATTTAATTTATATCTACTTACGTATAGCTGTATAGAATGTGCACAAAAATTACTTGGAATAAAACTTCTGACTGTGAGGAGCTTAACCTCATTTAAGCATGGGTACAAGGATGATGGGAATTATACACCGCCGGAACAGTCTTAATGCTTTTGATTAATAGTCAATGAGAATCAATAGGAATTGACTCAACCCACAATTAGGATAATTTAACATTCTGGGTGTGTGACAAGCTCAGTTGGATCTCTATATTTAGCAGAAATTCAGTAAAATGCTGATTGATTTACTGACAGGGTAAGTTCTGCACTTGAAGGGATTCTGTCTATTGGGAGCGAGTGGACAGCGTTTCCAGCTGGAACTGACTTGTCTGCATGAAGGGAAAGTGGTTTACTTCAACTCTGTAAAACAAATTGGCTGATTTAATTGTATTCTGAATTTCTTTCAGGAAAAGGCCAAAAGTACCATTCAATGGCTTTGCCGGTCATGAAAATACAAATGGTCGAGCAACTTTTGAAAACCCCATGTATGATCGAAATGTCCAACCGTCTGACATCGTGGCCAATGAGATTGAGGTGACAGTGAGCACTGTGTGCACAGCAGTATAGCACTTTCTCTTTATAAAACATTGGTGAGTAATTCGAGCAGAATATGACACAGGGCTGATTTATTTTCACATCACTAATTTATCTTGCCTTTGTATTCTTACTGACAAGTGTTCTCCACTATCTATTGAGCAACATTGTGTATCTTTTCACAAGTGTTTCACTGACGCAGGTTACAGTGGGCTCCAGGGTACCAAAATGTGGGGGCTTTGCATCCACAATTACTCACACAGGATAAGTTCCTGCTTCCTTTTTTACAATCGCAAAAGTTGCAAGCAGATCCTGCGTAGATCTTCAAGTGCAGAGTTGAAAAAGTGGCATTAGTCGAGGTTAATGCTGCGTGCCTTGTGTTTGCTGTCTGAATAACATTGCTGCTACTTAGAAATGCCGTGTTGCACAGAACAGGAGTAGGCTATTTGATTCCTTTGCTTGTTCTGCATTTACTTAAATTATGGCTGACCTGAATCTTAATGCCATCTTTTTTCCATGCATCCCAAACCTTTAAAATGCTCGCCTAACACTCAGCACCAAATTCCCAAATGTGCCCACGTGAAAAATCAATCAGTATCGCTGGATATCCTACCTTAGTCTCAACGTTACGTCACAATGGTGGGATTTTCTGACTAGCAAACCGGGGCCCCCACCCCACCTCCACCAGAATGCTTTCTGTCAGTGGAGGTGGGACTCGCTATTGGCTCCCAGTAGGATGTTCTGCAATGTCTATGGCATTTTGCTTGGCTTGACCGTCCTATCACTGGGGAACCCACAGTGAGGAGGTGTGGGGGGAGTTGGGAGTACAGTGGTAGGTGGATTGAGGATTGGCTTTCTAACAGGAAGCAGAGAGTTGGAATAAATGGGTGCTTTTCTGGTTGGCAGTAGGTGACTAGTGGAGTGCCGTAGGGAACGCTGCTGGGGCCTCAACTGTTTACCGTACATGGAGATGACCGGAGGAGGGGACTGAGTGTAGGGTAACAAAGTTTGCTGATGATACAAAGATGAGTGAGAAAGCGAATTGCGTGGAGGATGCGGAAAGTCTGCAGAGAGATTTGGATAGGCTGAGTGAGTAGGCAAGGATCTGGCAGATGGAGTATAACATTGGCAAGTGTGAGGTTATCCACTTTGGAAGCAATAATAGTAAAATGGAATATTATTTAAATGATGAAAAATTACAACATGCTATTGTGTAGAGGGACCTAGAGGTCCTTGTGCATGAATCACAAAAACTCAGTCTGCAGGTGATCAGGAAGACAATTGGATTGTTGGTCTTTATCCCAAAGGGAATGGAATATAAAAGCAGGGAGGTCTTGCTGCAATTGGCCTTGGAGGATGTGCAGAGAAGGTTCACCAGGTTGGTAACAGAGATGAAAGGGTTTAGATTATGAGGAGAGATTGAGTAGATTGGGCCTGTACTCGTTGCAGTTTAGAAGGCTGAGGGGGGATCTTGTGGAGACATATAAGATAATGAAGGGGCTAGATAGAGTAGAGGCAGAGAGATTCTTTCCACTTAGAAAGGAATCAAGAACTAGAGGACGTAGCCTCAAAATAAGGGGCGGTGGGGCAGTTTAGAACAGAGTTGAAGAGGAACTTCTCTCAGAGGTTAGTGAATCTCTGGAATTCTCTGCCTGTTGAAGCAATGGAGGCTACCTCGTTGAGTATGTTTAAGTTACACGTAGACAGATTTCTGATTGATAAGGGAATTAAGGATTATGGGGAGCAGGTGGGTAAGTGGAATTGAACCATTTTCAGATCAGCCATAATCTTATTGAATGGCGGGGCAGGCTCGAGGGGCTAGATGGCCCATTCCTGCTCCTACTTGTTATGTTCTTATGAGAAGGGCGGAGTTAGCAGAAGATCCCGTTGGTGGAAAGGGCAGGAAAATCCCACCCCTTATACTGGATTTCCCCACCAGAGGATATTGTCTCTATCTCAGTGGCACCTTGAAAATTAATATTATATTGCTATCTGATAGAATTCTGTTGGTTAGTACAATCAATATAAGAATCTGCATTTCCTCATTGCTTGCCTTGATTACAGCAGTAGCATGAATTTTCCTTGATTAAGTTGTAATCTTTCATTTAATGAGATTACGCTGGCTATACAATGCAGTAATTATCTATTGGACAATCAAGATTGGGACTGCCTATGGTCAGACCGAGAGAGTCTATTAAAATAATTGTTTTATGAAGAGATGTCTATGGATTCAATGTTTTGCAATTTTACTGGACCAGATACGGAATAACTCTTTTTTCCCCACTCTTTTTCATAGTGATGTTTTTCAAATGTAGGGAGTATTCCTGCTTGGGTCTCATCTCATTCAGTCCCTGCTGCAAAGTACCCAAATATTCCCCCTCAAATTTTGTACCCACACAATAACACTGACATATCGTGTTCTTGCTGATAAATTGCACGAGTTCCATTCAGCATGTGTAGGATTTCTGAACAAAGATGCCACATTAATGTCAGAATTTTCCCATTTTCAGTGTTATTCATTGATTCAGCACCTTCATATTATTAAATAAGTTTGAATAGATATCAGAACTCTTCTAAAAAAAAAAGGGTTTTTTATTTCTGCTCTGGACAACAATTCCGGAAATGATGCAGCTTTTTTTTTGAAGCACCATAAACATGGTGAATACTTGAATTGGCATACGATCAAAGAAAGTGATGGTGATCAGACAGCACCATGCCCAGTATCATGCCATCATGAGAGGTGATCTTATAGAGATCTATAAAATAAAAAAAGGCACAGGTAAGGTAGATAGTCAATTTTTTGTCCCAAAGGTAGGGGAGTCTAAAACTAGAAGGCGTAGGTTTAAGATGAGAGGGAAGAGATATAAAAGTGTCTAGAGGGGCAATTTTTTCACACATTGAGTGGTGAATGTCTGGAACAAGTTCCCAGATGCAGTAATAGAGGCAGGTACAATATTGTCTCTGAAAAAAACATTTAGACGGTTACGTGGGTAAGATAGGTATAGAAGGCCACATATAGATAGTTGGGAAATTGGGATTAGTTTAGTGGTTAAAAGCTGAATAGCATGGGCAATTTGGATGGAAGGGCTTATTTCTATGCTAGTAACCTCTATATCTGTGTCTAATTAAATCATGGTAGGATTTGCAAGCAGAAGTAGTTTTGGAAAATCTTTCCACAATGCCGTGCTCTTTGGCTGATGTCAATACTGTTTCATTTTAACTTTAATGAAGTTATGGATTGATTTAATCTGGGTGAAGGTATTTCTATAAAATTCTGAGCTTGTATTGCTCTAACTGCAGATATGACCCTCTAAATAAAAAATTGCTTATTCATAATCCCTGACATCCAAAATTGAAAGATATCTATTAATTTAAGATTGAAACAAATAAATGCTGGAAATACTTAAAGTTTGGCAACATCTATGGAAAGAGTAACAGAGTTAACAGTTCATGCCTGTGATAGACTTGAGACTGAACTCTATCTCTCTCTATCTCTCTCTTTCTCTTTCTTTCTCTCTCTATCCCTCTCTATCTATCCATCTCTCTATCTCTCTATCTCTCTATCTATCTATCTCTCTCTCTCTATCTATTTATCTATCTATCTCTCTCTCTATCTATCTATCTCTCTCTCTCTCTATCTATCTCTCTCTCTATCTATCTCTCTATCTATCTAGCTCTCTCTCTATCTATCTCTCTCCTCTCTCTCTCTCTTTCTCTCTCTTTCTTTCTCTATCTCTCTCTCTCTCTATCTGTCTCTCTCTCTCTCTCTGTTTCTCTCTCTCTCTCTATCTCTCTCTTTCTCTCTCTATCTCTTTCTCTCTCTCTGTCTCTCCGCAGGTGCTGCCAGACCTGCTGAGTTTTCCAGCATTTTCTGTTTCTATTTCAGACTTGCAGCATCTGTGGTATTTTGCTTTCATTTCTTTTATGAAATGTCTGTTGGCTTTATGAACTTCCTTCAATTTATTTGTTCTCTCTCTAAACAGAATGCTGAAGTCCAGAATCACCTCATCAGATTCTACTTGACTGCTTTACTTCAAAGATGTAGTGACTGTGGAGAAGCTACTAGGGGTGCTGCCTTTTATATTACTTCTATTACAAAGGGCTAGGGGATGAGTGGCGGAGGCCAGATAATGTGTCCAGAAATCACGACAGTTGGAAACCATTTCCTTACTGTGGTGACCAAGCCAGTATATAAGTGATGATGGACTGAACACCACCACTGAGCTCTAGCCTTCAACATTCGGTGACTCTAAACATCTCTAGTCTAGATGATGTTTTGGCAAAGGACAAATAAAACAATAAGGCCCATCCTCTAGCAAGGATCTAAAGTTTAAACCTGGTTCTCACAAGGACCGACTTCAATAGCAAGGCATAATCAGTCGCAGCGACCAACAAGAGAGAATGTGTGTATTGCAAGCCTTTTTAAGTAAAATATTGGAATCTGGATGTACACAGAGGAAACATACCTTGGGTTCTCCCTTGTTGCTGTTTCTGATCCTCATCAGGACTGGGGAGCTGCTTCCTTGAACCTTTTCTATTCCGTGACTTCACATTGTTGAGCGTTTTTCTTTGTGCGACACATAATCTCCAACGTATGCAGATAATCCCACATTAAATCTGGAAGTGAATGGAAACATCAATAAGTATCTAGATTTAGGTAACTTTTTAATCATCAGTTGTAACATTTGAAACTCTGTAGGATTCATTACAATTCTCTGATAACAGCCAGAGGTATGCATGTTTTTAAAGCCGTTTTGCAGAAAGGCAAGATCATTATAACCTTAATTCAACATTTTGGCGCATTTAACATAACTTGTTTACTGTTGTGCATTATATATTATTACACTCCTTTTAACAATTTATTCATATTTGTAATGTCACCAGGCCCAATTTCAATCAGACCCTAAAGTGAAAGGTTCAAGTTTGAACCTCATTCCAGCTGTTGTCTCCTCAGCTTTGGTTTCAAATCCAACTCTCTTGTTGCAACCTTAAACAGTCCCTTGTCCAAGTGGTAGTCTTTATTCATCGGTAATGGGCAGCAGTGTAAAACAATAGCCTTATCCTTGACTCCTAATCATCCAGAATTCAGAGCAGAGGGGCTAAAGTCTCAAAGCAGAATACAGCAGCTATTATGAAGCCAGTCTGCTGTGGAAAGATACAGGTCTCATTTCAGTGAGAATACAATAGATAGAGGGACTATTCAGATAGGAACATGTTGTAATGAAGGAATTCGAGGGATCACGTTGGAACAGAGATACGATCTCCAGTGTCATTTAGCATGTAGTAAAGTTCAATGTTTTTAACCAACCCAAGGCACATCAAGCAAAGTGTGATACCAAGCCATATCAGGAGAGATTAGACAGGTAAAGCTTGCTCGGGCTGCGAGGTTTGAAGGATAATCCTATCGAGGAGACAGAAAGGTAGACACCTTTAGGGAGAAAGTTTCAGAGTTCAGGGCCTGGTCAGGTTATCAATACTGCAGCACATTGGGGGTGATCTAGGGACCAGAATTGGATAATTGCCAAGATCCATAAGAGTTGTAGAAATGAAAGAAGTTTCAGAATAGGGCACTTTTGAAATCTGTAGCTGTCTAAGATCCTGTTGGTTTGGCACAACTTTGGTGAACTTGTTGTCATAAGAGGATGTGGAGAATTTTGGGCGGTGTTGATTGGAGGTGATAGAGGACTCACTTAGTGGCTGGTGAGTTGTCTCCCTGCGAGAAAGCACTCTGAATTATGTGCCATTCAGGCATTGAACTGGAAAGTGACGGGCTATCCCTGGGATCAGTGAGCCCTGGGGGCAGAAGAGATTGGCAGCTCCATTGAACAGCAGCATTACCATGAAGATGGCAGCTGCTAGCGGAATGACATCCGCCTGTGGCCTTGGATTGTTGCTGGATCCCAGATCACTGGTGAGTGATGGCAGGAAGGGGAGGTGGTGGAGGCAGTGGTGTGGGGGAGAGAGGGAGGCGGATGACGTTTCTCAACAAGGGTAGGGCGATGACATTCCATGGATATTCACACTGTTGGGTCCCTCAGTCACCCATCACTGGGGTAATGCCAGCAGCAGCAATACATTTCCTTATTGTGGAAGAAACACTGGGCTGGATTTAACTGTTGAGAGTAGGCTTCAGGCACTTGAGTGTAACTCCCTTGAACAAATCCACCTCCTAATCTCGAAGTTTGAATTTGCTGTTAGGAAAGTGAAATTTTGGCTCCTGCTCATTAAGTCACATTTTTCACCATGGTTCCCGTTCTTACAAACCCCTTAAAATTGCCACCATGTTGGGTAATAAATCTCAGTCCGCTATCAAAGATCCCTCTCCGTTGCGCGTATATTAGAGAAATGTTGAGTCCTTGGTTGGAATTCCCCAGGCTGTTTGGACCAGTGGGATTTTCTGGTCCTTCCAATGGTGCACTGCTGTTGCCCAGTGGCATGGAGGTGCATTCAGTGAGAAATCCCATCGACAATGGCAGGACCAAAAGACCCTGCCACTGGTGAACAGCGCATCACCTTCCACCACAAGAAACAGTCCGCGGGCAGACCGGAGAGTACAGGTAAGTTAGCAAATAGAAAAGCAAGATAGGAACCAAACCAGTCAACAATCCTGATACCCTGACTGGAATTGTCCACCCTCAGCTGGGATACTCCAGTCTCACTGCTAAGAGTGGAGATTTAGTTGGATGTCAAATTCTCCGTTCTCATTGACAGTGCCAGTGCAGAGTAAGAGACAGGAAAATTCTGGTCCCTGTAGCCATATATAGCAGGAGAAATGTGCTGCCAGCTCTCATTCAGACAGCGAGAAGGATGAGTTAGGTTTTGAGGATTAACATGAGAAAACAACTCAATTAATAGAAGCAAGAGTAGGCCCTTGGAAGCCTGCCTGTCTTGCCATATGATCACAGCAGATCTATGCGAGCCTCAGCTCCTTTAATGTGCCACTTCCCCAACAAGAACTTTACTCAGTGGTTTAAAAATTGCTGCAGATAGTTCTGCCATTCTCACTTACATCTCATTTTACCATTCCGTCTGCCATGGGAATCGGAGCAGGCAAGAAACGGACAATGGAAAGGTCCATTGACTTTAGGTGGGATTTTATGGACAAGTGTGGCCCTAAAATCCTGCCCTTATTGTCAGTTTTATGACATCCATGGGAAATTGAGCTGCCCTGAATAGATACATCCTGGAGAGCAAGGTGGCACAGTGATGAGCACTGCTGCCACATAGCACCAGGGATCCGGGTTCAATTCCAGCCTAGTTGACTGTTTGTGTGGAGTTTACATATTCTCCCTGTGTCTGCGTGGGTTTCCTCTACGTGCTCCGGTTTCCTCCCACAATCCAAAGATGTCAGTGTTAAGTTGATAAGCCATGCTAATTTGCCCCTTAGTGTCATAGGATAGCAGGGTAAATGCACAGGATTGTGGGAATAGGGCCTGGGTGGGATAGTAGTTGGTGAAGACATGATGGGCCAAATGGCCTCCTTCTGTACTATTATGGGATTATATAGATAGCAGCAGCAATGCTCCTTTGGGCTGTATGGAATTTCTGATGGCTACAATTGTGTCTGCCACCAATTCATTGGCTAGACCCCAGTAAAGCTCGTTATACTGTGCAATCGTTTGGGATTCAAAGAAATCTTCGAAAACCTGAGGCTGTTGCCACCTGAAGATCGGTGCTTTCAGAGCATGAGATAAATGAGGAGGTCTGGCAGTGCACCAAATTTATTTAGATAAACCTTGAGGCCCATTTGTGGGCCAATGTATCAAGTTTATTTCTTTGAGTTAGAGCCCCAACACCAGCCTAGCACTCAAAAACAGCACGTAGCTGGATTCTTCCCCCCAACATATCATTGTATTGAATCTGCACCTCTGAGTCAAATGCAGCCTAATGTCCATTCACCTCACCATGGTGACAACACTGTGGTAATTAATACATTGTCTTATTTTGAGACATTTCATACTTTATTTTAATTCGTCCAAAACCAATCATTGGCTCTTTGACCCATGAAATATAATTTACATTTTCTATCATTCAATTCTCATTTGTTGTGCTTTGTTGTATTGCAAGTGTTCAAACCATTTCCATGGGAACCCATATCATTTAGTTGCACTCCATTTCTTATGAAAAATCCTTAAATCCTTACCTTCAAAAGTCTTGTTTTATTTTCTTTTTAATAAAAAAGCTAATTTCAAGCACTGATTAGAGAAGCATTGATCCTGAAAGACTTTGTATGAATAATATGGTAATTATAAACATTTATCTCTTCTAGTCTTTTTCAAATTTTTTTTTGGTTCATTTACAAATGTTTTGTTGTGAGAATACTTTAGATTCTTAATTCCAGCAGAAGAGCAAACAAAATAAGGTTTCATTAATCTATCTTTGGTTAAGTAAAGAGCTGAGCTGTGAACGCACGTCAAAGATGCAAAGAAATATTGTTTGCAGAATAACGCTCCTCTGTTATTTAATATATCTCCTTACATTTATTTTCTGATACATGTACAGCACCAGGCATTTCTGCTGCTGCACTTGCCAGAAATGGCTTGTCTCCCATTCACTTCTGGGAAGGAAATTGAGAGCACGTGTAAAACAGACACAGAAAACATTGGTAAATGGTTTAAAGCTTAATTGAATTTGACAGCATTACATTGGGTCAACAGGACCTTAGAACCATATATAAATTATGGCCCTGAACCCTACATTAATAATCCTTGTTATTTGCATTCTGAAGATTGCCAAAGAGTTCCAATGAACTTTGGAACCATATATGAAATATGACCCTGAAACCGACATTAATCTTAGTTATTTGCTTTCTGAAGATTGCCAATGAGTTTCAACTTTGTAAACTTATGCCACAATACAGTTAGACATATTTCGATATATTCCATGATTCTCCTTGTTTCTCTTTGTTCCAATCTTTTTATGCTTTACATTGCAGAATTCATATTTGTAGGTGATTCATTGAAACATGGAACAATGCACAGCACGATGGCAAAGTGGCGAGCACTGTTGCCTCACAGCACCAGGGACACAAGTTCTCTTCCGACCTTGGGTGACTGTACGGAAGTTTTAATGTTCTCCCTAAGTCTACATGGATTTCCTCTGGGTGCTCCGGTTTCCTTCCACATTCCAAAGATGTGCAGGTTAGATGGATTGGTCATGCTAAATTGCTCCTTAGTGTCCAACAATCAGTAGGTTAGTGGGATCAGTGGGGTAAATGTGTGGGGTTGTAAAACATAGAGAAACCACCACACAAACAGACCTTTCGGCCCACAAGTTGCGCCAATGATATCCATACCTAATTTATGGGAATAGGGCATGGGGTGGACCAGCGTAAGATGCTCTTTCGGAGTGTCAGTGCAGATTTGATGGGTTGAATGGCCCCCCTCTGCACTGGGATTCTATGAATGTTGCCAGATAAGAGCAAAAGTGGACAGGTGAATTCTGTTCTTAAAAAAAAAGGAATCAATAAACATCTTTCAAATCGCAGAATATTTTAGCAAAGGAGAAAAGACAGTAGAATGTTTTCATTGCTTTTTTTCTTCATTTGCTAACTCAGAACAGCAAATTTCTATAATCAAAACAGAAAATGACCAAGATAGTACTACTCGTCAGAGTATTTCTTTTCAAGTTCCTTAAGTATCTGAGAAATGACATTGCATTGGTAGAATTAATTCCTTATCCCTATTAATTCTGTACCTAAGGAACTAAAGCAACCAGCAGATACTGAAGTCATTGATCTCACCATGCTGATCAAGTTTTGCCACACCACAATACTATTAGTAGCATTCCAGATGAACGGAAGTGATACCATCATTTAATGAAGAACTGGAAACCATTCAAAGAAAAACACTCTATGAAAGTATAAAATCTGGTTGACCCTTTAATTTTGAGTTGTAAATGCTTCTTTGTGTGGTAGAATGAGAATAAGGGAGTTGAGAGAAAATGCCAGTAAGTTTAACTGGAATTATGACAGAGTAAATCAATACATTGAAAGTAAAACACAGCTGCTGCTCGCCACTCTTCACTTTATGCTTTGACAGCTTGAACATTGTTCTGTTCTGAGGTGAGAGATTGAGATTTAAACTGACCAGACAGGCTGCCAGATCCGTGCTCTGAAGCTCATTTCATTTTGGGAACATTCAGTAATAGGCACAGACAGCAGGCTTGGCTTAATCATCGATGTCCTAGTCCTTCCTTCCTTCCTTTGTGGTACATTGTGATATGGAAGTTATGACCATGTGTATTGTGAGATTTCCAACGTTTGCCCCATGCAGTAACAAGATTAGACCTAATGGATCAGGGCACTACTTTGGGCTTTCACCAAGTCCTACACTCGGTTGGCTAAAGGAATTCTAGCTTTGTATAGAGTGGTTTTCAGGGAGTGAATCACTCGTTGAATTAATGCATTCCCCAGTTAGCTGAACTTTACTCTACTTAATTTATGCAGTCCAGTCTGACAAGTGACATGGGAAGATGTTTCCTTTGATAAGAGAGACCAGGATCCAAGGGCACAGACTCAGAATAAAGAGGCAACCCTTTAGAATTGTGATAGATGCTTCGATTAGTGAGCAAGACTAGGATCCAATAACTTCAGAACAAAGAGACAACTCTTTTGAACCGAGAAGAGGGAGAAATTCCTTCAGCCAGAGAGTGGTGAATCAATGGAATCATTGCTACAGAAGGTGTGGAGGTTAGGTCATTCAGTATATTTAAGACAGAAGTAGATAGGTTCTTAATTAGTAAGGGAATCAAAGGATACGGGGAAAAGCTGGGAGTACGGGGTCGAGAAACTTATCAGCCATGATTAAAAGGCAGAGCAGACTCGACTGGCAAAATGGCTTAATTCTGTTCCTATATCTTATGGTCTTATGATCATTGTGGCAAAATGTCCTTTTTTTCCAGAGTGCAACAAGGTTTCTGTGTCAGAAATTCTCTCTCAATTTCTGGTAACTTCAAAGAGCAAAGAATAGTGGCGGTCTTTGTCAGCCTGCCACCACTTCCTTTTCAAGTGGGGGGTGGAAAAAACACATTATTTCCCATGGTAAGCATAGCTTTTGTGGAGATGACAGTTTGGAATCATTTGAAAACCACTTTCTTGTGTAAAAAAAAAGCATCATCATGTAAAATGGCACCAGACCTCAGATTGTCCAAACATGCTGCTAACCAGACACACATGCTGATGACAAACTTTTCATTTATTGAGCAGCTGAAGTAGCTTCTCCTCAAAAATATACTTAGGTATACTTTAACTTGCTTCAACACAGGATATTTATTTATATCAGATTTCTTCTGCAAGAGACCTTTTCTTCCACTGAATCACATGCATCAAATTTGCATTGCGTGGAACGAACCCTTTTTTTTGTACAGAGATATATTTTTATGCAAAAAAAGAAACAGATTTGTACAGCAGAATCAAGGACAAGATCTAAATGTTTTTCATTATTGTAGTGAATGAGTGTTGAAATCAGCTTTTTTTAAAAGAATAAGTAGTATAAAAATTGTAAAATATACTGTTTCTGTAGAAATGTGTAAATATGTATTATACCACTGTGTCAACTTGTCTTTATGACCACTCTGCTATATAAATATATATATATGAACTTTATCTGTCTGTATATGATGCTTTGCATTGTGTTTCATCTTAGTATACTTTCCTGAATTTGAAAACTATTTTAACTTTTTGAATAAAAGTTTTGACAATGAATTCTTCTGTCTGTTCATGTGAAAGCTTATTGAATAGAACTTTCAATCAACATGGTTAAAGGTCAGTTACAAATGACCAAGACAACATTTTGGGACAATGGGCTGAATTTCTCCCCCCCTTGCCCCCCCCTCAGTCAAAGACCTTGGGGTTGGGGGAGGTACTCAATCTATGGAATTCATTGCTACCGAAGTAAGGAGGTTAGGTCATATTTAAGACAAAGATAGGTTTTTGATTGTTAAGGGGATCAAAGGATACAGAGAAATGCTGGGAATATGGAGTCGAGAAACTTATCAGCCATGATTAAATGGTGAAGCAGACTTGACTGTCAGAATGGCTTAATTCTGTTCCTATATCTTATAGTCTTATGATCATTGTGGGAAAATGTACTTTCTTTTTCCAGAGTGCAAGAAGGTTTGCGTGCCAGAAATTCTCTCTCTCAATTTTTGGTAACTTCAAAGAGGCTTATATTGTGAAATGAATTTACTGTGGGATTTTCCACAGGGTACCTGCCATGGAAGGTCGAGAAACCCGCTGGAGGCTGGTGTTGGAACTGATTTGCATTCTGTTAACCGGATGCCTGTAAAGGCTTGACTACCCACACTCAATTTTCCACAACACCAGCAGCAATACTTCAGCCTCAGCAGTACAGGGCTGCCTCCAGAATTCTGAATGGAGGCTTCTGGCAAGCCTGGAGCCCAGAATACCACAGCAGTGGGTGGACTGTTGGCAGGTAGCATATAAAGATGGATTTTCCAAATTTTTTTATCCTGGAGCGGGATCATCTTCCAGCTTCAGAATGTTCTTGGTGAGTCGTCTTTCTAAGGAGATCTATCTTCTTTCTTCAATGTCAGGTCAATGATGTTGCATATCTTTTCAATACTGAGCCTGCATACAACAGTGGACTGTGTGCTACCAGGCCCTGAAATGGAATATGACACACAACACTCAGTTGCATAATTAGTGAATTCAGGCATGGAAGATATGGTACGTTTTCCCATTAGCCTCTGCAGTGGAAAACACTGGGGAGCTAATTTTTCCATTCTTCCCGCCATGGAAATCATAGCAACAAAGGAAGGAAAACTGTAGGTCTGTTGACCGTGGGTGGGATTCTTCAGTTTCAAGGGGGACATGGCCACAATATCTCGCCCTCCATCTTCCTGCTCCTGCCATGAGACTGAGTCCAGAGTTCTGTCCCGTGTCTTGTTTTTGCTTATATTCAAGTGAAATGTAGCTAAATCAGGAGTCAACAAGAAAGAGCTACATTTGTGTAATGTCTTTCGTGATTACAAGACAACTCAAAAGCATTTAAAACTTAAAAAGTACCTTTCTGAAATGTAATCACTGACGTAATATCTTCATTACCAATAAGTATACACTTGATTACCTGTAAATTTCAGCCTCTCTCCACTTTACCTGGTGAAGAAACAACGTTCCAAAAGGTTGTGATTTCAGATAAACCTATCCGACTATGTCATGTGACCTCCTCTTGATATAATGTAGGGAAAATGTGAACAATTTGCTTACATGAAGCTCCCACAGACAGCATTTTGACAATGACCAGATAATTTGATTTGTAATGTTGATTGCAGCATCAATATTGGCTAGGATACTGGGGTCCTGCTGTCCCTCAGTACGGGATCTGAAATATCCACCTGTCCACGAAGAATGGTGCTGACATTTTTTTTTTAAACATGACTTTTAAGATGTTTTGGGCGCTTGTTTTTTTTTCCCTGTACATCAATATCTAATTTTATCCCACTCAAACCCTAAGACATGGCAAGCAGTATATCGTAAAGAAGTCATCACAGTGCATATGTGAATTGATTTTGAGGAATTGTCCGCTCATGCTGGGGAATGACAAAGCAATTTTTTTGCATTTCAGGACATTGGATTTTTTGATCACATCAAATATCCAAGACAGTTGTGACATTGGCCAATCTAGCAATTAATTAAGGTGGATTCAGATGACTTACTTGGACTGTTCCAGACTGACTAATACTCAGTGAGAAGTCAATTAAAACCACATTGTTCTTTATTAAACTGTCACATCTCAGTAGCAAGTAGGTATCACAACTCGGAAGTACAGCAAGAATCCAAATCACTAAAGGCTGCTTGGCATTCATCCTTATAGAAACTAGAAGCTGGAGTAGGCTATTTGACACATCAAGTCTGCTCTGCAATTAATTTTGATCATCAAATTCAATATCCTGGTCTCCTCTTCCTCCCATATCCCTTGATCCCTTTAGCCACAAGAGCTACATCTAATTTCTTTTTGAACTCAGACAATGTTTTGGCTTCAATTACATTCTGTGGTAGTGAATTCCGTCTATTCAGCACTATCTGGGTAAAGAAATTTCTTCTCAACTCAGTTTTAAAAGGCTTATCTCTTATCCTCAAACTATGAGCTCTAGTTCTACACTCTCCCACCACTGGGGACATTCTTTCTGAATCTACCATATCTAACTCTGTTTAAAATTTTATAAGTTTCGATGAGATTCCCTCTCACTCTTCTAGACTCTAATCAATATAATCCTAACTTCTCCTCATACGACAGACCTGCCATTCCAGGAATCAGTCTGGTAAATCTTTGCTGCACTCCCTCTGTAGCAAGGACATCCTTCCTCAGATAAGGACACCAAAACTGCACGCAATACAGCAAGCATGTCCTCGCAAATGCCCGAAACAATTGTAGCAAAACATCCCTATGTTCAAATTCTCTCCCATGAAGACCAACGTACCATTTGCCACCTTTACTGCCTGGTGTAACAGAGGTGGAATTGGGAACATTAGTTTTCTGGATTTGTAAAAGAAATCGGAAAGTTTGAAGATTGCTTTTATATCCTGCTCCCCTGACAAACTTATCAGTGATGTTCAGGATTTTTGAGCTGTTTCAAGTTAACAAATTGGAGCGGGGTGATTTATGCACTTTGTTTTGTGAATCCCTCTTAACTTTTCTGTTTAAAACAGGGTAAGTTTTACTTCAGGAATTTGTGGCAAATCTTGAGAAAGTTCACTGAAGGACTACCCCAAGCATCGGTGGAGTCAAAGTCATTAAATGAAAATTACAAATGGGCTCATGCTTGTGAAAACTTCGCAGAGAAAGTGTTTCCTGTTGAGAATATTATGGGTGGGCTTTTTTTGGCTGTTCTTGCCAGCTGGATCTTTTGGTCCCGCTGATGGTGACTCTGCTGCCAGAAGTTCCGTGATGGCAGAAGGTGAAAACAACCAGAAACTCCATTGACAGTGGCGGGACCGGAGGATCCCATCATCAGCCAACAGCAGGCCACCTCTGTAGTGGCAAAACACATTGCCAAAACTGCAGAAAATCCCATCCACAGTGAATCTCAGTGCCAAGAAAATCACATTATTTTGCCAATGTTCCCAATAGTGGGGAGTCCAGAACTAGGGTCATAGTTTGAGAATAAGGGATAAACCTTTTATAACAGAGGTGGGGAAAAATGTCTTCACCCAGAGGGTGGTGAATGTGTGGAAATCACAATTACAGAGAGTAGTTGAGACCAAAATATTGTCTGATTTCAAGAGGCTAAAGGGATCAAGGAATATTGGGAGGAACAGGATGTGGAATTCGAAGATCAACCATGATCAAATTGAATGGTGGAGCAGGCTCGAAGGGCCGAATGGCCTACTCCTGCCTCTATTTTTTATGTTTCATATGGATGAGTCCCAAACACTCTCACTCAGACCTGTTCAATGGAATTGCAATATTACAATTTGAGAACGTTACTGTGCCTGTTTGCTTTCATATTCAGTATTTATGAGAAATAAGGTTGGAATTAGTACAAATCACTTTTGGATTGCACCCATGCCCTTTCCATTTTGTGCAGTTTGGCACTGAGTCCTATTGTTAAGTTGCAGGCAAATCTGGCTATCTGGCATCAGTTGATAATGGAGGTAGGTCAGCAATCATTTGGCTATTTGCCAAGATTTGAGACAAAACCCGATGTTGTTTATTTTATGTTTTACTGAGTTTGTAAATGCACCTTTACCTTTACAAAACTAATCTCTCACTGGAAGCTGATGCCACAGAGGTCAAGCTATTATTTTTCAGGTAACCCTGACACCAGCAGCAGTTGGGCCATGCTGATAAGCTTGCAAAAGAGATTCTCTGCTTCAATATGAGTTTTTCAGGGACAAGCTGTATTCTGCCACCCTTCAGTAAAATATAGAACTGGATTTGAACAAACAGCAAAGAAAAGTACAGCACAGGAACAGGCCCTTCGGCCCTCCAAGCCCGTACCGATCATGATGCCCAACCTTAACTTTCCTCAGTGACCTCATTTGCTGCAGCTGCAATTGGTGGGTAAAACAGTTCATCTCTAAAAGATGGCTTCAGGCGCAGCAGCAGTGAGGGTGAACGAGGAGGTCACTCTCTGTTTATGCTGCAGGGGCCAGGTTGTAGAGGCAATGTTGCAGTTCAGTTGAGGGGAGGCCTGCATGTGTATAGGGGGCTTTTATTGCTCACGGGGTCCAACCTCGGCTCCTTAGCGCTGACCTGGGTCTGAAAGCTAACCTCAGGTCTTAATGCTAATTCTGGATCCTACTGCTAGCAGCGGCAAACTACGTTGCTGTTGGCGGGGGTGGGCTGGGAAGCCTCAGAACTTCCTTGGGTCTTGTGAAACAGCAGTCTTCGGACATTGCTATGCAGTACGTGTGTGAGAAAGTGGGGGGGATGGAATTGTCATGTTGCCTCTCTGGGGAGGCTCGGGATGGGGGGATGTGTAATTGGTGGCTGTGTGTTGCCTGTCTGGAGGAGGATGGGGGGAATTGGGACGTGTGTGTGGCTTGTCTATAGGTGGGTGGGGTGGGCAGAAGTCCAGGCAGCAAGATTCATGGCCATTGCTTGGATGCCAAATAAGTAGGAGGCTATAGACAGTACCCACATTGTTCCCAGGACCCTGGAGAAACATCCTACATAATTCATAAATCAGAAGGAGTTCTATTCTATCAACGTGCAGTTGATGTGTGACCATTAACTGTCCATCATGCATGCCTGCACCAGATATTCTGGCAGTATGCATGACAGCTTTATATTGAGGAGCTCCGATGTCCTGGAAGTTTTTGAGGAGGAGTCCAGGGTGCAGGGATGGCTCACGGGAGACATTTCAGAGTTGGCTGATGATGTGAAGGCCTGAATCTGAGGTGGAGATCCGGGATAATGAGGCAGATGTTGCTCCCTGGTTTATTTTGGAGCAGTGCACTGGGCTCTTCAAAAGGAGGTTCAGATGCCTGGATCACTCTGGTGGGATCCACCATTTTGGCCCCCTGACATGCGATGCTCAGCCTCACCCCGCAGCAGGGAGGCCTTCTGGAGGGGGAGAAGTTGGAGGAATGAGGATGATGACCAGTACCAGCCAGGAACTGGACGGCTAGTGGCAGTAAAAATCAGGCACACGAGAGTACCTGGACAGGTCTTAATTGATACACAGTTCGGTAACTAGGGGGCCTGTGTTGACGCACAAAGATTCCAACCCTCACCACCCCCTCCCTCCACCTCCCCCTTACCCTTAACAATCTCTTGCACCATTAAAACAGCAGAGTGATGGGCCTAGATATGCTGTGTTCACGAGTTTCTGTAGCAGGCAGGAGGGCGATGACGATTCGCTCTGCACCATTACGATAATGCCCTGATGCCATCTAGTGTGACTCCTACCTGAACTCCACATGAAGGCTAGCACCTGGGTCCACATCTGGGTGGGCATAAGGGTGCGCAAAACACTGATCAAGGGCCTCAGGGTGAGTGGGGTGGAGAGGTGGCAGAATGTCCCATTGGTTCTGGGGATGCCGTAGCAGATGTTGTAAGTTGCTGCCCCCTGCAATGCCACCCTCCGTAGCCAGTGAATTATTTGAGGATCTTGATTTTCCCAGTACGCTGAAGGCCCTCCTCCACTGACATCAACATGCTGGGTCCCCAGGGCGAGGGTTGGGGTACGTACATCACTGTTGGAGATTAATCAGAAACAGGTTAGTCATAGTTATGGGTGCAAGAATATTTATTGGTGACAATAAAATGCAATCAAACTAAGTGTTCAAATATAACAACAAGTGCAAGTGAAACTTAAAATGTCTAATGACTCTATCTAACTGGTATGCTCTTTCACTTGTGTCATCTTGGTGCTGTGGCAACTTCTTAGCTTTATGTGGCTTAATGCTGTTTTTTTGGTGTCTCCCCAGGATGGACATCAGAGATGGAGGTGGCCAGCTGCCGACTGCACCCTGTGGCATGTAATGAGCTTGGCAATCATCTACTGAGGGCCTGGACTTTGTGAGGTTTGAAGTTCTTGCACTTGCAACTATTGAAACTTGAAAGGATCTAAAATTGGTAAAAAAAAAAGTTCTTCTAAGAATATGGAAAGTTATCAATGATTGTCTGCCTGTTAAAAAAGCTTCTTTGCATGTGCTACTGTTCCGACAGTGTTCATTGGTTATATGAACTTTACAGTGGGTGAATGGCCCAAGTGTACTGCCTTAACATAGGGGGCATGAGAGGTGTGTGGGTCATATCTTGGCATGAGGGTCTATTCCAGCTGGTTGGGATTATAGTTTGCCATGGGGTATGAGGGGGCATAGGGCTTGGATGAGATACAGTCGCATGGCTATATCATAGGGAATGTGTGAAGGTGAGGTGTTGTGAAGTGTGAGAGCAGGGAAGGTATTTCTGTTTTTATTTGAACTGGACCAAGGCTGCCTTGTAAACATCACACAACCATCAATCTTTCGCCCACATCAGCCAGCCTGACACCAGCCAATCACCACCACCACCTCCTACCCCCACCCACCCACCCACCCGCCATAATGTGGTCTCTTTATGTGGTCACTTTCTGGGCTGAATTTTCTTGCGAGCTTCAGGACCCCAAGCAGGCGCTTACCAGCAGTAAGATCAATGGTGCAATTTTCACCGAGGCTGCTTCAAATTGGCCCCTCTGCGATCACATCCTGTCAAAGATGATGCATCCTGTCGATGCTGCAGGCTCCCTCAGAGGCTGAGCAGCTGGGAAGCCTAGCCAGCCACATTGGGAGGGATTAGCGCTTCCAAGGCAACTGCAGGGGTTGCAAGAGAAGCCTCAACACAGAGGTACCCTCATTACCCATCACAGCGGGGTTGCACTGAAGATTCCCAAAGCTGTTTGAGATATTGGGCTAGAAGGATGTGGCCACACTTGATGCTTTTCATCATTTCAGTCCTGTCAATCGGGACATGGAGCCTCTAATGGACCCTAACATTCCCAAGGAGAGAACATCCAATGAGCTGATAGATTCCATATGCAGCAGGGGATTTCTCCCTCTGTAGGAAATTCTGACAATTCTCCTAATTGCGTCCATGACTGTTCTAGTTTCTGCCCACCGCTGTGAGAAGGGGAAAGCAATGATCCTGTTGCTAACTGAACGCTGGGAAAGCTCCCTGCGATGGCAGGAATATATCTGGATGATGCCCTGGTGTGGCTGCCCATTTGTTTTTCAACCACTATCTGCCCATAACCTTGTCTCCATGGGATTGGGAAAAATGAGCTCACACTGAACAGCAATTTCAAGAAACTGACTCACTTATACATTTCTATTGCTAATTTCCTGAGACCTGAATGTGAATGAGGGTAAAGAATAGTACCCAGACTCCTCAGTAGCTCCAAAAATGTTATGGAACATCTCTGCTGTGCAACATAATGTGAGGAACAATTCTTTGTCTTTAACAGATGGGCTGTTTTAATTATGGTGCATTGACTATGACTAAATATGAAAAGAAACCAACAAAACATAAATATAAAGTGGCTAGTGAAATGACAGAAGTTAATGGTAATTCATAACAGTTTGAAGCTAATGTATCCAATTAAATAATCTTACATTGACAGAAAATGGAACAGATTGTTCGTTGGTGTTTGTACAGAACAGTTGTCTGTACAGAATGTAAATCATATCTCTGGCTCATTCTGATAGCAACTGATGCTGTAGTCCTCATTCTCCAACAGATAGTGAGCTATGGAGAGGAACACTTGCAGTATTAACCCTACTTAGACATGCGCCTTCCAAACCCATAACTACTTCCGTCGAGTAGAAGAGCAAGAACAGCAGATACACGCGAGCACCACCAAATTCCCATTCACCCACCATCCTGATTTGGAAATATATCGCTGTTCCTTCATAGTCGTTGGGTCAAATACCTGAAATTCTCTTCCTAATGGCATTGTGGGTCAACTTACAGTACATGGATTGCAATGTTTCAAGAAGGCAGCTCACTACCATCTTCAAGGGCAATTAAGGATGAGCAGTACTGGCCAGCCAACGACATCCTTGTCCCATGATTAAATAAAAAAAAAAGTTCTCACAAATTACTGCCAATATATGAGTCTCGCCCTCCTGATTAATCATTCAACAATATTACCATTATGCCACAATCCTCCAAGGGTGGGTGAGAGGGGAGACCTTTTTAATCATTTCAATTGACAAAGCTTGCTTCGTGGGAGTGGAATTGGCACCCTTCCATCCCCCAATTGGAAACTGAAAGGGAAGGATTGGAGGTGGGTTGGTGTCAGGTTTTCAATTTAAAAAACATTTTACATCCCACCATTTTTGTGAATTGAGAAATTTTTAAGCAAAAATGTTCTTGTCTTTTTATTACTCTTTCTGTGACCTACTGCTGCCAACCTGAAGTAACTTCTAACCATTGCCCTACACGGTGAGGATTTGTATGCCGAGTTGGCACATCACCCTGATTATTCATGAAATGAAGTGCCGATCGGTTTGAGATGGCATCTTCAGTTGCTGAGGTAACGTGGTTCTCAGCTCCAGTTCTGGAGCTTAGAACCATGCTACACAGCAATCAGCAGAGCATCATAAGGTCAGATAAATGTGGGTTTAACCATCAAGGTATTAGTTGTGACTCCATTAGTTGTGGTCTTTCCTCAAAATTAAAAGGTTCATAGAATCATTGAGTCCCTACAGTACAGAAAGAGACCATTTGGCCCATTGAGTTTGCACCAAACACAATCCCACCCCCAGATATCGACATATTTACCCACTAATCCCTCTAACTTAAGCATTTCAGGACATTAAGGGCAATTTTAGCATGACCAATCAACCTAACCCCACATCTTTGGACAGTGGGGAGAACCTGGAACACCCGGAGGAAACCCATGCAGACACGAGGAGAATGTGCAAACTCCACACAGATAATGACCCAAGCCAGGAATTGAATCCAGGTATCTGCACCCATGAAGCAGCAGTGCTAACCACTGTGCTACCATGCCGCTTTGTGTGTTCAAAGCCTAGCCTGGCAGTTGAGAACAAAAATAAATTCACTTTATGTCAACTTGGCTGAAGCAAGGCTCCATCCAGTCTCTCAAATGGACATCAAAGATCCCATGGTGATTCTTTCAAAGAAAAGCAGGGAAATTACTCCGGCAACCAAGCTGATGTTGATCGCGCAATTGGCATCACACAAACAACTAATCAGGTCGTGGCTGTTTGTTGGAGATTGGCTGTTTTATTTTCTACGTTACTAAGAAGTCCGGAAGAGGGGCAGTGATTGCGCTTGCAAGGGGCTGGCAGGGAGAGACAGCAAATGGAGGCAACAGTAAGAAGTCTCACAACACCAGGTTAAAGTCCAACAGGTTTATTTGGTAGCACAAGCTTTTGGAGCACTACCCTTTCATCAGGTGAATGGAGAACTTGGTTTACAAACAGAGCTTATATAGACTCAAATTCAACGACAAGATAACGATTGGAACATGAGCCTTTACGGGTAATCAAGTCTGAAAAGTAATCAAGGCCTCAATCAGAATCTTGGGTTCATGTCACACTATCTGTAACCCTTACGACTTGCCTGGGCTTGCAAAATCTCACTAACTGTCCTGGCTTGAGACAATTCACGCCTTTTTAACCTCGACTTAACCCTCTCTCTGTTCAAATTGTCTGTACCTGATCACCCGTTAAGAATTGCATTCCAACCATTCTCTTGTAATTGAGTTTGTGTCTATATATGCCCTGTTTGTGAACCAAATCCTCCACTCACCTAATGAAGGGACAGTGCTCTGAAAGCTCATGTCGGCAAGTAAACCTGTTGGACTTTGACTTGGAGTTGTGAAACCTCTGATTGTGCCCACCCCAATTCAATGCCAGCATCTCCACGTGAAAACTTGGGAGGCAGCAAGTGGGTAGCAAATAGAGATAAACAATGACTGCATTTCAAAAATAATTGATTGGCTTTGGGGCATTCTGTGAACATGAAAGGTACTAATAAATAAAAGCTTTATTTCTTCCTCTTTATCACACCTAATGATTGAACAATAGTCACTTTAGTGAGGCACTAGAGAGCAGCTGGCTGGCTTTAAACATACCTATGCAGAGAATTAAGGAGGCGACATAGAACAAAAATATATTTTGAGCTATATTCCCTATGTACTAAAAATCGTTCACAATGCCATTTTTTTAAATTCATTCATGGGACATTGTCTGTCCAGTATTTATTGTCCATTCCTAGTTGTCCGAGGGCAATTGAGAGTCAACCACATTGCTGTGGCTCTGGAGTCACAAGTAGGCCAGACCAGGTAAGGACGGCAGGTTTCCTTCCCTAAAGGACATTAGTGAATCAGATAGGTTTTTCTGACAATTGACAATGGTTTCATGGTCATCTGTGGATTCTTAATTGCAGATTTTTTTTATTGAATTCAAGTTTTTGACAGCAGATGATTTGAATTTGAATTCAAATTTGAATTCAATAAAAAAATCGACTTTGGGAAGCATAGTGGAGGGCACACCTCTGTCTATATCAATAGGAATGAAATAGAAATGGTCGAGACCTTCAAGATTCTAGATATCCAGATCACCAATAACCTGTTCCGGTCTTGCCGCACTGACACTATAGTTAAGACAGCCCACCAATGCCTCTACTTTCTCATGAGGGAAAGGAAATTTGATATATTAGCTATGACTCTCACCAACTTTTACAGATGTACCTATGGCTGAATGGAGTTTTAACTTTTAATATGCTGAAAGATCTTCAATGAAGCAAACCTGATTTTTTGATTAAAGTTGTTTTTTTTCACTATGCTGGGATTTCTTGTGGCCAGTGGTTTGGAATTTGTCAAATGACAGAAGGTGTCAGATTCAACAGCTTGTCTTTGGCAGGAATGAGTTGTAAACAGACTTTTGGGAGCCAGTGTTCCTTTGCTGGGTGTGGAAATGAAAACAATACGCACTTAGATGATGAGGCCTGAAGTGACCAATAATAATGTAGTTGGATTTGATTGGCCTAATCGAATGTTGCATTTGAGGTTCTGATCAATTCATTGACTCACTACCAAGGAACCTTTGGCATTTTAGCTCTGCTAACACCTTGCTCAAAGAGGCAATGTGTGGAACCAGGGAACCAAGCTCACATGGAAAGATAACATCTGGAAGGAGAAAAGAACAAAGAAGTGATTCCATGTGACAATAAAATCCTGGCCAGGTTTTAATTGCAAATGGAAATCAACCTTAATGTCAAGTAAAGTAACAGATAGTGAGTATTTGGTTTATACATTGCAAGTATTTACTTTTGTTTAAGCAGCTACAGAATACGGGAAATTGTGTTTCATTGTTTAAAATCAAATTTGCATCTTTACTTGCTGCAGAGATTAAAACATATAGATTTGGACATCACATCATAAAACATATTCTTTCTGGTTGTATCACTGCGTAGTATGCCTCCTGCTCTGTCAAAGACTGCAAGAAACTACAAAGGGTCATGAACAAAGCCCAGTCCATCACACAAACCAGTCTGCCTGAGCTGCCTCAGAAGTGTTCATCTGTCCCAATGAGGCTGGCCAGCTGCTCAGCCTTGGAAAAGCAGCCAGCATAATCAAGGACCCCAAACACTTCGGACATACTCTCTTCCACCTTCTGCTGCCAGGAAAAGGGTAAAAAATTGTGTGATCACATACCAACAAAATCAAGAACAGAATCTTCCCTGCTGTCATCAGACTTTTGAATGGACCTACCTTGTATTAAGTTGATCTTTCTCTACACCTTAGCTATGACTAAAACACTACATTCTGCACTCCTTTCCGTCTCTGTGTACAATATGCTTTGTCTGTATACTGCGCAAGAAATGATACTTTTTAACTATATATTAATACATGTGACAATCAACGAAATCAAATGGATTCAAATCCAGTTGCCCAGAACATGAGCTGAATTTCTGGATTAATAATATAGCAATTACTTACCCATGATTTTTGAGATTTTCTTGTTCATGAGAGATTAAAAAATGGCAGTGAGGAAAATAATTGATTAAATAGTAGAGATCGATATTCAATTTGATTTTTGTCACAATGGCAGTGATTTCATCTTGTCACATAGTTCAATCAAATCTCATTGGCATTACAACTGGCAAGATTCCTTAACAGATCAAACATTCGGGAGAAACAGCTTTAAACATGTCCCTTTGAATTGAGCTGTTTGTAAAGGTACAACCTTTGGGAAAAAACACCTAGATCAGGATGGCAGAGTGTACTTTTTATCAGAATTCTCACCGGGTCTGATTCCAAGAGTAATTTATCAAGTAAGAAATAGTGTTAACAAACAGCTTGACTTCTGTAGCATTACTTTTGCACAGAGATGGATGATTCATCTAGCCTGAGAGAAAGAGGAAAAATGCTTTCCTTTTTTCTGAGGGCATGTGATAAGCTGAAGAGTGGTGAGTCGGAAAAATGAGACTCCAACAGCCCAGCTATAACTCAAAGGTACAGGCAAATCACATCCTCACTTGCTTTTCTGCCTCTCTGTGATTGCTGTGGGATTGTGATTCTGGCTGGGTTACTGAGATTGTTTCGCATTATCGGGCTGAATCTTGAACTCAGGTAGCTTTCCTGACACCACCACACCCCCTCCCCCCCCACTTCACTGCCAACTAAGGTCATTAAGTGGACAATTAAAGCCCACTTAACTGCCCACTTAAAATCCACATACTGCCACCATTAACGATAACCCAGTGGAGGATGTGGCTGTTTGCTATGCAAGAATCACATGACTCAAACTCTTGCGTGGAGTTTTGCAGGCTTGAGTGGAGGTATCCCTCATTCAAAGGCACTCAGTTCCTAATTGGGGTAACTAATCTCAGAAAGGCGGACAGCCCTTGCTCACAATTCCCCTTCCTGGTGACTCCCTTTCTGTGATTTTCTTCCCGCCATCCTGCACCTGAATCTCGGGTTGGTGTCATACCAGCAGCAGCCATTGTAGTTGTGGTGGCACTGCTGAGTACTGAAGAGCACGTGGCTGTTGAATAGCTCGCTGCTCTCAGCAGGTGGGACATTGGCCCTCAGGGTCAAAAAATGCTGGAAAATCTCAGCAGGTCTGACAGCATCTGTGGAAAGAGAAGAGAGACAGCATTTCAAGTCTGAATTGCCTTTCGCTAGCTCAGCAGTATTTTGCTTTCACCTTTTTATTGTGGCCTGTTAAGTGCCTAAGTGGTACAAGATACAACATCCCTTCTGGAAAGAAGTGAGACAGGGGACTCTACACTGGCTCTCCAGCCAAGGCAGACGAGATCCCTTTTGCTTCCACAAGATTCCATCCAAAATCCTTGCAGCAAGATTGTACCTCTAACTGAACCTCAATCTTAATGGGTGCGCACACTAACACATTGCACATTTAATGAATTGACAAACGTACCACTCTAATTGCTGACTTGATTATACTTCTTTGTGATTTAGAACTATTAAATAATGATTGTTATTCCAAAAGGTAGAATTAAACATTTGAATGCTACAAGAATCACACAGTGACTATGGTCAGAATTCTCCCATCTGTGTCTTCGGGTGGAATTTTGCCCAAACTTGTCAGAGGCTGGAATTCTCTGACCTTGCCCGTGGCCAGGATTTTCTGGTCTCCTTGCAGTGAATGGGGATTTGGTGACTGCCAATGCTCTGTTCTCCCTAGCAGCAGCAGGGCATGCGAGACCCGAGAATTCCAGTAAGAGCGTCAGGTTGTGACTGAAAGTTGGCATGTGATCTCCAGACATACGGCAGAGTTTTGAGACCTGATTTCAGTGCACAGAGAGTCTGGGGCGTGGTTTGTGTGAGCACTCTGGTGGGTGCGGGGTCTGAAAGCACTGGCAAGGCAGGATCCACGGAGAACGGCATCATCTTTAAAGGGCATCTCAATCTGCATGTGAAATAACACCTCCCCCCCCCAAAACGAAGGACCCCCACAAACATTTTACCCTCAGTGTCCTTTACAACAATACCATCACCACCAATACACAAATATCAGGAGCTGTCTCTTCCCCCAGCCGTAACCATACAAATGTTAGGATTACTTTCTCTAACCCTCCCAACCGTCACACCACCACACATTTCAGGGGCACCCACCACCACCAGCAACCTACCACCACCATGGAAATATTGGGCTACTATCCCCCTTACAGGCATCAGCTTTGCCCCCTCCCCAACAAACTAGGGGAGCTTTTCCTCATGAGACTCCCCAGAGAACCCAGCCCTGGCACTGCTAGGTTGGCACTGCCTGAATGTCTCCCTCTGTCCCTGGAGATTATACTTACCTTGGTCCCCCTTGACCGATTCCCGCAAAGGCAGATGGGAAACTATATTTTGGCACATTAATTAATCGTCTGGGGGTTTAATGTTGTGTTCCATGGTGAGAAGGGTTTAATGGCTTGAGCCCCATCATTGTATCTGGTGTAATATTGCAAAGGTGCCCTGCATCACAGACCATTGAAGATTGAAGATGAACTTGAAGGAACAATCTGAGGCTGAGACATGAACCTCCTGAAAAGGGAGAGGGATCTTCAGGAACATTCTGAGCATGAAGACGGATCTCCTCAATAACACTGAAATAGAAGGTTCACTTTTAGATGCTCTGCCCCAGTGGCATTCCAACTCCGGAGACAGCACCAGGAATGGTGCAATTGAGTCCCCGCCAACATTTGTACTTTGTTCCAGACCTGTACTGGACTGGCCTGTTATCCCACTGGCATCATGAAATTTGGCATTTGCCTGAAGAAGACACAGGAGTCGAAAGCTCGCTTTTTTACTATCAAATAAATCGGTTGGATTATAAATTGGTGTTGCTAAATTCTTACTGAGATCATGAAAAAAATCAGAAATAGGGGGAAAGATTTTGGTCATGCCTTCATCTGCAGCCCATTTGCCCAGGATGAGAATCAGTTCCATGCTGGCCAATAGTGAGTTCCCAATCTGGTATGGTGGGCACCATAGAGTCATAGAGGTTTACAGCATGGAAAGATATCCGTGCCTTTTTTTAATACCCATCTTAGCCATGTAACTGTCTAAATGCTTTCAAAAGACAAAAATCGTACCCACCTCTTTTACCATCTCTGACAGTTTGTTCCAGACACTATCTGGTGTCCCCGCTGGACATTTTTGTATCTCTCCCTTATCACCTTAAATCTATGCTTTCTAATTTTAGACTCCTCTACATTTGGGGAAAGATGTTGACAATCTAGCTATCTGTGGCCCTCGTTATTTTATGGACCCCTACAAAATCACCTCTCAGCCTCCTACACTCCAGAGAAAAAAGTCTCAGTCTATCCAACCTCTCATTATAACCCAAATAGTGTCCCAATAAATCTTTTCTGCACTCTTTCTAGTCTCATAATATTCTTTCTTTAATAGGGTGACCAGAATTGCACACAATATTCCAATGTGGCCTTACCAATGTCTTGTGTAACTTCAACAAGACATCCCAACTCCTGTATTCAATGTTTTGACTGATGAAGCCAAGCATACCGAGTGCCTTCTTCACCGTTCTGCCCACCTGTGACTCGACCTTCAAGGAGCAATGAACAGGTACCCCTAGATCTCTTTGTTCTGTAACTCTCCCCAGTGCTTTACCATTAACTGAGTAACTCTTGCCCTGGCTCAATCTACCAAAATGCATGACCTCACATTTATCCAGTAGAAGATCCTATGGGAAATTCATGCTGGCGTGCAGCTGACTTTTGGACTCCTGCCAAAATCTCTCCCCTTGCCCGAAACTGAATTGCATGGGAGAATTCCGCACTGTGGTTCTCAATGTAGTGGGAAGGTTCAATACAGGGTTGTAGCAAGTAATTTATCAGATACTCATTGATCACCCTTGTGGTCTTTACTTACTGTTGAATATTATTGCAAGTCTTCTATTTCCTGTGCATATTTTTTGTTTCCCCTTAATTAATAGAACAAAACAAGGGTAACTTTAGTAAATATCATCTGTACAGCCCAGTGACTGAATAATTGAATCACAAAAGGTTACAGCACAGATCAAGGCAATCAGCCATCACGACACCAGAGTTATACTCCACGTGAATTGTCCAAGTGAATTCCACTCCCTTGACTGTACATTTTATCATCTTGATTCCCACAAACTTAAATTCCATTCTTCTTTTTCAATTAACCTTTCTTTTAGAAGAATTTATGGATTTTTCTTCAACAGTTGAATTCTAATTCTAACCATCTTTTCTCATAAAGTTTTATTGATTTAACCACTTTTCTTATTTTTAGGATGTCCTTAATTGTTTCCTTTCATGGAATCTGAATAATTAATGGGAACACCAGAGAGAATTTTAATCCCCCATCCTGCAAACCTCAACATGTCAGGGTAAGTTGAAGGCAAAAACTTAAGCTATTTTAAACTTGTCCACTTTTGGGGTGACATTTAATCGAGGCCTCTGGGGATCTCACCTGCTGATGAGAGACACGTATTGGCTATTTTTGGGAAGAAATGCCAAATTAAGTGCCAATCAGGCACTGTTAGAAAAGGGGTAGTGAGTGGTGTGACAAGGGACTAGGTGAATTGATGGCAAGTGGAGGCAGTGAAAGCTTGAACAGGGAGATGATGGCCTAGTTGTATTATCGCTAGGCTATTAATCCAGAAAATCAGCTAATGTTCTGGGGACCTGGGTTCAAATCCCACTATGATACACGATGGAATTTGAATTCAATAAAGAAATCTGGGATTAAAAATCTACCAATGACCACAAAACTATTGTGGATTGTCAGAAAAACCTATTAGGTTCACTGATGAACTTTAGGGAAGGAAATTTGCCGTCCTTACCTGGTCTGGCCGACATGTGATGCCAGAGCCACAGCAATGTGGTTAACTCTCAATTTCCCACAAAGGGCAATCAGGGATGGGGTAATAAATGCTGGCCAGCCAGTGATGCCCATGTTTCATGAATGAATTAAAAAAAACAGGTGGCAATTGGAGATAGACAATAGGTGCACATTAATGTCACCAATAGGAGACATGCACCAGGGAATGGAATGAGCACTGATCGAACATGCACAACTATTCCTGTACCAAGGCTGGAATCAACACTTGAGAAAAGGTCAGTGCTGATGTCAACGGTAGAGCAATTACAGTAAAACTACGGTATCCTCTATATCTTGTTAAACACAAATATGACACCAAGATAAAGACTGAAGTTCAAAGTCATTGTTTAAGAACTTGACAGAGAAATGATCACTGAGTCAGAAATTCATAATGATAGCAAATTAATAGCATGTCCTGGGAAACAACATGATAACCATGTTCACAAATGAAATAGAGCAGTATAATTGACAAGTAGCACATCATACCTGAGGAGATTCTAAGTTATATGTGAATTTCAAGGCCTGAGTGAGAACATATTAGTTATATTACATTGTCCATTCAAGGATTGCAGGAGATCACAAGGATGGTGAAAGAGGAGGAACCATAGAAACCCCCACAGTACACAAGGAGGACTTGTAGCCCTCAAGTCTGCACTGACCACAATTCCACCCAGGGCCCTATTCCCATAACCTCACATATTTACCCTGCTAATCCCCTGATACAAGGGTCAATTTAGCATGGCCAATCAACCTAACTTGCACATCGTTGGACTGTGAGAGGAAACCAGAGCACGTGGAGGTAATCTTTACAGATACTGGGAGAATGTGCAAACCTCACAGACAGTGACCCGAGGCCCGAATTGAACCCAGATCACTGGCGCTGTGAGGCAGCAGTGCTAATTATTGTGCCACTGTGTCATCCGAATGGGGAAATGGGGGAGGAGATTTAAAAACAAGATTTAGAATTTTAAAATCAATGTATTGCTAAATCAAAAGATCAGTGAGTGTAGGTGAACAGTAATGGGTGAATGTGTTAGATTAAGGGCAGGAGAATTTTTGATGGGAGACTTCACAGAGGATTTGTCGAATCTAGAGGTAACAAAGGGATAGGTGAATATTTCAGCAGCAGATGAGTGAGGGTCAGAGACAGGCGCGGTTGCAGGGGTGGCCGTAGATATCCTCGGTGATGAACTGGATATGAGTCAAAGAATTCTTATCAGCCTCATATAGTGATCAAGGTGAGGGATGGAATTGATAGTCATATTCATATAGTGTTTGATATCACATGAGCAGTGTGATAAATCAAAGAGGGAAGGGATCAAGTGGTGATGATGTGGGACTGGGTGCTATCATATGAAAGGTTTCTATGGGATACCACCAATTATATCTTATGACTTGATTTCATTCATTATTGTCATATATATGAGGATACACTGAAAAGTATTATTTCTTGCGTGCAATACGGACAAAGCATAGAATACATAGGGGAGAAGGAAAAAGCATGCAGAATATAGGGTTACAGTCATAACTGGAATGTAGAGAAAGGCCAAATTAATATAAGGTAAATCCATTAAAATCTGGTAGCATGACCAAGTGGTCTGAGGTGCTAGGTTAAGGTTCCAATCCCTGCAGGAGCATGGATTCAGATTCCACGTTTGCCAATCGCTCACATCTGCAAGAATGGATAGATTGATGGTATCACGGCTCCTTTCAGGGGTGAGGAAATTGCAGGTCACATGGCTCTATCGTGGGCCTATCGTAGAGGAGTGTGTGAACCTGGGCCAATCAAAGCAGAGAACATGGGGCTGGGAGCAGGCCACACCTCAGTTGGAGCCTTGGAGTTAGAGAGTAAGGTCACATTTATCATTCTGGTTTGTGTATAGTTTATCTCTCATTGAATTATTTTGTTTAGTTTTTACCTGCTGAATTGTTGTTGTGCCTTGAGGCTATTTTAATACCCTTAAAACTCACATGGATATTAAAATTCTTTGCTGCCCAAGAGGTTTCAGTAGAAAAATAAAGCTACTGAATTTAGCAAACTGCTTTTCACAAGCCTGTTTGAGAAGCTGTGTTTGATGAGTAAATCATTCCTGGGTAAATTTGTGGCATTGCTAGCTTGTGATATATTAACCTCATTTTATACCTGGCAGATAAAGCCAGAAAATGCAATGAATTTGAACAAAACCAGGAGTTCAAATGGCAAAGCAAATGCAGTGTTGCAATGACTTCAGCCAACTCTATAATGCCGCAAAACAAGGCATCTGCCATTGAGAGAAGTGTGCAACACAAGATACAAGTGAATCATTTTCCACAATGTTTGTTGTGATTCAGCAAATATGGCACAATTTTTAGCATTACTGCCTCATAGTGACTGGGTTTGATTCCCAGCTTGGTAACTATCTTTGTGGAATCTGCATATTCTCCCTGTGTCTGTGGAGATTTCCTCTGGGTGATCCTGTTTCCTCTGAAAGATGTGCTGGTTAGGTGCATTGGCCATGTTAAATTCTCCCTCAGTGTACCTGAACAGGTGTTGGAGTGTAGCGATGAGAGGATTTCCACAGTAACTTCAATATAATAAGTCTACTTGTGACACTGATAAATAAACAATGTGTTTTCCTAATAGTTTGAAGGCTCTGGCAGCTTAAGTAAAATTTTGCAAGAAACAACATTCATTAAAGTTGAATGATCTGCCATCAGAACAGGAACTAGATAATAGATAGTGACAAGAAAATAAAGATACCAGTGCTGCATGTGAAAGAGGTGCCTTGGACAAACATCCCACCTATGAGGAATTATGACTTATGTTGCACTGATCTTTTCAAGGCTGGTGGTGTATGTGTATAATCTCTCTTGCCATGTTATTGATGTGCTGCTATAGTGACAGGTGTTTTGAATCTGTCTTCAGGATAGTGAAATCTTAAGGACAAAACTTGTGTAAGTTATTTGTGGAATTTCTTGAGCACAAATCAGTCTCAGGAGTGAGGTCTTCCACACTCCCCATCCAATCTTAGGAGTTATCGCTTGATGGGATGTTTGAGTGACAGGAATGATTCTTCATCTGAGGTGACCAAATCCTCACTTTGATATAGTTTCAGATATCATGTCCACAGGGTTAAAGCAAAAGAAATGACAGCAAGGGAAGATCTGATCTGAAGTCAAAAGTTTAAAAAAAACAATTGAAAATGATTTAATTTATTATTGTCAATGTATCCAGATACAATGAAAAGTATTGTTTCTTGGATGCTATACAGACAAAACATTAGCATTCAAAGAATACATAGGGAAGAAAGAAAGGAGAGGGTGCAAAGTATAATATTGCAGTTGCAACTGGGGTGTAGAGAAAAATTAGCTTAATATAAGATAGCAATGGGGAAGAAGCTGTTCTTGACTTGGTATGCTTTTTCAGACTTTTGTATTTTATTGATGACAGAAGAAGGTGGAAGAAACTATGCATAGGTTTTTTGATTGCTGCTTTCTCGAGGCAGTGGGAAGTGTAGATGGAGTTAATGGATTAATGAAAAGAGACTGCACAGATTATTTCACCTTAACATTCAAGTTATTATAATTTTGAAGAGTATAATCCAGCTTTTGATAGAAAATGAACCACTTGCATTTTTTTTAATGATATCAGCACCTTTGCTTGCAGCTGGTATCACTGGGGTAGGCGTGAGATAGGATGATCGAGGTATGATCCTGACAACAGAACAGGGAGAACCAATCAAACTTGGAACTCGAATAAATCTTGCTAGTGAAGCAAACCATCCAAGTTGGCCAGTGAAATCACTCCTCAGAGACTGGTATCCCTTCACCAAGTTCCTTTTTATTTACAACTCAATTTCACTTCTAAGAGTGCTTCAGGGTACAAAGACAGAATCTGGAGTATCAGTAACCCCTGTGAAAGTTGGTGAGAATTGTCGCCGATAGTCTGCACTTCCTTAGTCTCCTGAGGAAGTCGAGACGTTGGTGGGCTCTCTTAACTATAGTGTCAGTATGCGGGGACCAGGACAGTTTGTTGATGATTTAGATACCTAAAAACATTAAGCTCTCGGCCCTTTCTACTTCGTCCCCATCAACGTAGGCTTCCTGAAGTCGATGACAATCTCCTTTGTTTTGTTGACGTTGAAGGAGAGATTATTGTTGCCGCACTAGTTCACCAGATTCTCCATCCCATTTCTGTACTCTGTCTCATCATTGCTTGAGATCAAGCGACTATGGTGGTGTTGTCGGCAAACTTGAAAATTGAATTGGAGAGGAATTTGGCCACAGAGTCATAGGTGTGTGAGGACTATAATAGGGGACAGAGAACACAGTCTTGTTGAGGATGATGGTGGAGGAGGAGGTGTTGCCTATTCTGACTGGTCGTGGTGAGTTCGGAAACTCAGGATCCAGTCTCAGAGAGAGGTGCCAAGGTCCAGGCCACTGAATTAGGAGATGAGTTTTGTGAGAATGATAGTGTTAAAGGCTGACCTATAGTCAATAAATAGAAGCCTGACATAAGTCTCCTGGGTTATTCAGATGTTCTAGGGTTGAGTGCAGGGCCAGGGGCATGGTATCTGCTGTTAACCTGTTGCGGCGATAGGCAATCTGTAACGGATTCAGGTTGCCTCGGAGGCTGAAATTGATCCGTGCCATGACTGGCCTTTCGAAGAACTTCGTAATGATGGATATCAGAAGGGCCGATAGTCATTAAGGCACACTGCTTGGCCTTTCTTAGGTACCGGAATGATTGTCGTCATCTTGAAGCAGATAGGGACCTCGGATTGTTATAACGAGAGATTGAAGATGCCTGTGAATATCCCCGCCAGCTGACACATGTAAGGTCTGAATGCTTGTCTGGGTACCCCATGTGGGCCAGTCACTTTCTGTGTGTTGACCTTTGAAAAGGCTGTTCTGACATCTGCAATGGTGACCCTAGATACAGGTTCATCCAGGGATTTCAGGCTGGAGGGTGTGCTCTCACTGACCTCTTGCTCAAAATGGATGTAAAATGCATTGAGGCTCATCAGGGAGAGGTGTGTTGGATCTCTGTCAGATCCAATTTTACATGTCTTTATCTTGTAGCCTGTTATGTCTTGCACACATTGCCATAATTGGTGGGGGTTGGTGTGGTTAGCCTGGGACTCAAGCTTGTTCCAGTACTGTCTTTTGACATCTTTGATGGATTTATCCTCACTGATTGTGGTCTGTGGGTTACGAAAGTGAATTTTATAGGGATAATGATGTTGAAGGCTGAGCTGTAGTCAATAAATAGGAGTCTGACATAAGGGTCTTTGCTATCCAGGCATTCCAAGGTTGAGTATAAGGTCAAGGAAATGGTGTCTGCTGTGCAATTTCACTCCCAGTATCTGGATTACCATCAGAAATGGCATGCAAGATATACTAGTCATGTATTTTGTTTCGAAATTACAATATATCTTAAGTGGATAAAAAAAGTACTAAGAACAAAATGGATGAGTGTGCCTATTAAAATTATTTTAATAGCAGGACACTAAGCATACTGCAATTTAATAACTCTGTCAGATCCTATCACTTTGTCTTTTAGTATCTCTTTGCACTTTATATTCATTAGAAACTTTGCTGAATCACCCTGTGTTTAATCACTGGGCAAATAAAACAGTTGAGATCTGTAGGATGGAGACAGGCTTTGTCGCAGACAGCTATCTTGATGAAATAAAGAAGTTAAAAGCTTTTTCATGATTAACAGGCAAAGCAGAACATTCATTTGAAGTAGCACTGGTCCAATTAGAAACTTGAAGTAGGTGCCTTAATCAAAAACAGATTGAATAATCTTGGGTCAGTTGGATGGTATCCTCTTCAGTTTGAATGTGAAATCTTGAGGGTCCCTCGCTGTGATGAAGCTGTGAGCAGCAAGTGTAATCAAGTATTATGGTTTAGTTCTTAAATTCAGAGTAGACTGGTGGAATGAATTTTGGTCATTTCCTTTAAAGAGAGAGGCTTCTTAGTGTTATAATGTAAAGATCTAACAATGGTGAGTTCGCTAAGTTATGTAGGTTGCATGGTGGCACAGTAGTTAGTACTGCTGTTTCACAGCGCCAAGGACCTGGGTTCAATTCTGGCCTCGAGTCACTGTCGATGTGAAGACTGAACATTCTCCTTGTGTCTGTGTGGGTTTCCTTCAGGTGCTCCAGTTCCGTCCCACACTCTAAAAATGCACAGATTAGGTGGATTGGGTTTAATGTTACAGGATGAACACAATAAGTATGTGTTATGGGAATAGGGCCTAGCTGGGATTGTAATTATGTGGACTCGGTGGACTAAGTGGCCTCCTTCTGCAGTGTAGGGATTCTATAATTCAAAGTTAAAATTTGACCGCATGTGCAAGTGACCAGGATGAACCTATGCACGGTGATCTTCCCTCACTGGATACCTATAGCGCCGGTTCCTTGATATTTGAGTACAATTTCCACATTTGACATTTCTCATTGAACTTCACAAAAGTTTCTTCTTCTGTCTTAATTCTTTAGTGTTACTGCCTGGTCCCAACTTTAAGGAGGGACTATGCATTTATCATTTAAATTCTTATTGCTCTCCTACCTGATATTACATTTTTAAAATTATATAATGACTCCAATCACTCGTACAGGATTGGGTAAGCATATTGTAGATTCAGTGAATAAGACTAGGCACATGCAAACATGCACACATGGATACAAATCTTTGAAGATACCAGCAGCAGAGCTGGATGTGCTGTGCTTTGCTGAAAGCAAAAGTGAAACTAAAACCAGGATCTCATGACACATTTTCTTTCTAGTGTGTAGTGCTGTATCCCTTTAAAACTATATTACATCAACCTGATCCCGCTGAGATTGCTGTTACACCTTCCTGTAGTCATGTTGTAGAATTTATCTCCCCTGTGTTCCCATCTTCATTTTTGACTAAAGTTGGGAAAGGAACTGAATGCTTTGGAGGAACATGTCTTTTAGGAGCTAGTGGAGCAGGTCAAAGAACAAGTTGGATCAGAAATGGCTAAGACGTTGATAGATTGGTCACTTTAGAGCCAGGCCAGGAAAGACCAAGAGAGAACAGTGCAGGCGCAGGAAAGGCAATAAGGGTGCCTCACCATTTAAAAAAGAATAATGGACTTCCTTGTCATTATTCAGTATCATAGGAATGGAGAAATTGGCTGCAACAGATGGACACAGCAGAACCATATTCAAGCCCAGGGCCTTTTGGATAAAATCCAATAAACATTTTGAACAAGGACTTGAGTGAGTTTTGTGATTAAATTAAAATAACTTTTGTGAGTTATTTACATTTCTAATTATGTAATATTTTACATTATAATTGTAAACAATAGAGAGCAATCAACCAAAGAACACTAGCAATCAACCTTGTTTTCACACAATATTTTGAATAATTTTATTGATTCATTTCCTTCCATTTTATTTGTATATTTTGTTGATTGCTCATTTAGAATTATTTTCACATTCTTCATAGCTTTCTTCTAAAAATGTATCTCTACCTGTAGCTTTCTTACTTAGATTGTATGGGTGGTACAGTGGTGAGCGTTGCTTTCTCACAGTACCAGGGATCGCGGTTCAATTCCTAGCTTGGCTCACTAGCCTTGTGGAGTCTACATGTTGTCCCTATGTCTGCGTGGGTTTCCTCTGGATGCTCCTGTTTCCTCCCATAGTCTGAAAGACATGCTGGTTAGGTGCATTGGTCATGCTGAATTCTCCCTCAGTGTACAGGAGTGTGGTGACTAGGGGATTTTCGCAGTAACTTCATTGCAGTGCTTATGTAAGCCTACTTGATACCAATGAATGAACTTTTAAAAAAAAATTAACTTTCAAATTATTATTTTTCTTTTATTCTTTCGCAGTCAAGACCAGTATTTGTTGTCCATCCGTAATTTCAAGTTCATTAAATAACTTGCTCAGCCATTTCAGAGGGCAGTAAAGAGTCAACCACATTATTGTAGGTCAGGGTGACGATGACAGATTTCCCTCCACGAAGGACTTAGTGAACCAGATAGATCTTTACAACAATCAGTGCTGATTTTATGGTCATTGCTGAGACCAGCTTTGTATTGGGGATTTTCACAGTAACTTCATTGCATTGTTAGTCTGAGCATAATTGTGACATTAATAAGTAAACTTGAAACTTATTTCAGATTTATTTAAGACTTCAAATTCCACCAGCGGCCGTTGTGGGACATGAGCTCATGTTCCCAGAGAATTCTGGATTATTAGTCCAGCGATATTACCACTACAAAACATCAGGTATGCACCACTCACAAGCATTGTGTTATCACCGACTGAATCTGTTTCAGTGCTTGTTAGGAATCTTCAGCAAACAGTGTTACAATAAAATCATTACCTCGTTAAAATCTGAAGCTATTTAAGTTGCTCCTTTCTCCCTAGCTCTCTGCCTCTTTCGTACAATTTGTCATGGCAGTCACATCGGCTACAGCAACAATTTTTTTTATGCAGTGGAAACGATTACAATAAAAGTGAGCTTCTGCCTGACTCAACCAGAGCTTTTACAATGCAATGACAGCATATCACTACCCCAACATTGATTTCACAGCAATCTAACACTTCAATATATACTTAGAGAGATTCAACTCTAATATATAATAATGTCGTATCAATAGCCTGAGCGATGCACATCTGTTATTTTCATGTTCTGAAGTGTGCTGGAATATATAAATTTTTTTCAGTGACTGTGTCTATGAAATGCTCGTGAGCATAAAAGAGAAAAAGCAGAAGAGAATAATATTTTCACAATGTGAGTATTTCACTAAAAGACTTAGAGCTAAAAGGAAAGCACACGGACATGAATAGAGCTTTAACCTAATGGAATTAGAAATTGATAATATAATAAAACACAGAACAAATTCCAGTAAAGCAGTAAAATATACAAAGAACAAAGAACAAAACAGCACAGGAAACAGGCTCTTTGCCCAACGAGCCCGCGCCACAACCCCGATGTTCCCACCTCTACCCGCGATCCCTGTCCATGTTTATAGATCTATGGATTAAAAACCAAATTTGAGACAATTTAGGGAGAATTTGTTTTGCCAATTAGCCTAAGAGCACATCTTTGGGATGTGGGAGGAAACCGGAGGAGAATGCGCAAACTCCCACAGACACAGGCCCAAATCCATGTATCTGCACAGCACAGCGATAGTCACTGAGCTGTCGTGTTGCCCATCAAGTGGTCCAGGTCAAGCACACACTAACGATGTGAAGCACGAGGATACTCTCAAAAAAAAAATCCAAGAGCAGTCCTCTCACGACCCATCGCGTGTATGCCCTTCGTTAGACAACAAGGTGGACCAAAGCACCTGTAAGATAAAAACAAGTACATTAATATCTATATATATGTATAGAAAGGCTAAATAGAATAGCCCGGAAAACACACCGACAATTATGCAATTAACCCATTGTGCCTACTGTTTAGTACGTAACCAGTGCCTGTGATAATTTAGTACTCTGTGCTCATTATTATTACTTCTCTGGTCAGCCAGAACTGACAACATTACTATTTTGCTGCAGGCATCAAAAAGGTGTCAAGTATCAGCAGCCCCTGACACTGTTCAATTCACCACACCCCCATCACTCACCTCCCAATAATTCACACCTAACATTTACACGCTTCAGCACATCCTCACACAACTAGCACATTTACATGCCTCACAGCCACACCTCACAGCTTGCACTGCAGCTATTCAACCATGACACCCCAACACATTGCACCACTTTTCTCCTTGCCTTGTGGGACAGGGGAAGCCTAGGCTATGGAATGATGGCTGAATGGCATGTGAGCCGGAGGATTAAATCTGATATCTGCCACCTTTGCCACAATCTCAGCGGGGGGGTAAGAACTTGGAACCGGATATATGTCCAGCAGCGGTTTGGTGCTTCTGCTTAGCTGCCACTGTATCCTGCAATGAACAGGTCAGTGTGAAAGAAATGTGTTTGAACTATATCGGTAGAGTGTGCAGTGGTGAAGGGAATCTATGAAGTGAGAGAACTGTTATGTGAGATTATATATAGTGATGCATCATTGATGTGAGGCTGGGCCAGTGTTTGTTGAACTAAATGGCTTACCAAGCCATTTCAGAGCCAATCACACTTCCCTTGTGCCTTTGGAGACTCACATATAGGCAGATGTTGCTTCTGTAAAGGGACATTAATGAACCAGATGGGCTTTAATAATATTTATTTCATGGTTATTATTAGATTTTTTTTTTAAATTCCAACTTTTCATTGAAATCACATGTCACCATCTGCAGTGGTAGGATTCGAACCTAGCTCTCTGGAATATGATCCTGGGTCTCGTGGCAATAATGCTATGCCACACCTGCATCCAAGTCCTCAGGGCTAGATTCCTTTCACTGACCTCAACAGCTGTCTAGTTTTGTTGAGAATTTGCTTGAAGGGCTTGATGGCCCTATGGGAAACATTGACATGTATACTGTACACATCCTCCACCAAGGCCTCAAATGCAGCATCAGAAAATCTTGGATTGCCCTCTCTGCCATGTTTTGTGATTCTTGTGTTTTCCAGGTCAGGTTCAGTGACCTTCAGCACTTGAGCTTTCTATTGTGAGGTGGAGATTAGTTTTAAGTGGTTTGAGTTAATGTGAACTCCAGCTGTCTCTAAAATTTATGGAGTCCCTGTTCAAATGTGCATCATTTTTGTAGTGCCCTTAGCACGGACCACACTACAATCAATTAAGTGAGCACAGAGTTTTTGTGTTGCCTGCACTGGGAGCAATGGGCATAACTGAGTCACCTTCTCCGCACTTGTTTTTGAATCAACAAGTGGCACAATGGTCAGCATTGCTGCCTTACAGTGCCAGGGGCCCAAGTTCGATTCTGACCTTGGGTCACTGTCTGTGTGGAGTTTACACATTCTCCCCATGTCCTCCGGGTGCTCCAGTTTACTCCCACAGTCCAAAATGTGGATGCTAGGTGGATTGACCATGCTAAATTGTTTCTTTGTGTCCCAAGATGTGTATGGGGGGGATTAGACATGGTAAAAATGTAGAGTTACAGGGATAGGGTTGAGGGGAAGGCTTGGATGTGATACTCTGTCAGAGTGGAGGTACAGACACGACGGGCTGAATAGCCTTTTCTGTACGGTAGGGATTCAATGAATTTTAGAGCATCTCAATTTCAATTTGTAACTCATTTTTAGGATTTATTTAGGTATTTCTTCCATCTATTTCTGTCTGCATCCTTTTTAGCCATTTCAGTAACATTCACAGATTTCACGTGTTGCATTTTTCTTTGTGAAATACCTTGCATTAATCCGCATGAGATTTTGTCTCAAATCGTTCTGCCCACTTTCCTATTCTGTCAACACCTCTCTGTGACACCTGAGCTGTCTCCTCTGTTATAGTGTGAGAGATATGACAACACCTCTATCACAGCTCCCTGCTGCAAAACTCATACCATCATTCATGGTAACAATTTCAGAGTTAATATTTTGTTTAGAGAAACAGGAATAAATGGCAGGTGAAGGGAGGCTTTCAATCTCACAGGACAGATTACAATTGCAATCTTCACGCCTATAAAACACAAGTTCAGTGAGTCTTGGCACCTCATGGATCAGATCTCGCTGAATATATCTGTGATCAACTTCCAAACTCACTCGAGACGTGTCTCTCAGCTTGAGTTCCAAATAATATATGTACGTGATGGCACAGTGCTTAGCACTGCTGTCTCACAGCACCAGGGACTTGGGTTCAATTCAGGCCTCGGGTGACTGTCTGTGTGGAGTTTGCACTTTCTCCCTGTGTCTGTATGGTTTTCCTTCGGATCCTTTGGTTTCCTGAGTCCAAAGAATGGGCAGCACAGTGGCACAATGATTAATATTGTTGCCTCACTCTGCCAGGAACCCTGATTTGATTCTGGCATAGGTTACTATCTGTGTGGAGTTTGCACATTCTCACCGTGTCTGCATGGGTTTCCTTCAGGTGCTCCGGTTTCCTCCCACAGTCTGAAAGACATATTGGTTAGGTGTATTGACCCGAGCAGGTGCCAGAGTATGGCAACTAGAGGAAATTCACAGTAACTTCATTGCAGTATTAATCTAAGTGTTACTAGTGACTGATAAATAAACATTACTTTGTGTAGATTAGGTGGATTGATCATGGCAAAATTGCCCCTTAGTGTCCCAAGACACGTAGGTTAATTGCTAAATTACCCCTTAGTGTCAGGGGGATTAACAAGATAAAAATATCAGGTAATGGGGATAGGCCTGGGTGGGATTGTTGATGGTGCAGGCTCATTGGCCTGTTTCTGTACTGCAGGGATCCTATGATTCTATCAACAGACATAATAATCCAAGTTATTTTTTAATCTTTCTAAAATTCTATTCTGTCTGTTACAAACATACCTGCACTCCTTTCATTGAGGCTCAGACTCTGTAGAGTTTTTGTTCCCTTTCCTCTTCAGGGTCCTCTCTCAGAGGACAGGGAAGCAATTTTCTCTGAGGCCCCAGGCCTACTGAAGTGCATGCAGGAAGATGTGTGACAGCGATGCTTTCCCAGAAGTGATTCCAACTATTTTTTAGCTTTCTTGTCCTGTGGGGCACTACCTGATTAAGACTGATATCTCACTGCGTGAAGGAATTTGGACATTGTAATGACTTTTACAAACCCCAAAAGGTGGGCCTCTTAGAATATGAGCTTCCTGTCTAAGGCGGTAATGGATTGGCCAATCAGGGAGCCCTGCTTATATTTGTAATGTGGAATATCAGGGATACTGGCACTCCGGGTTTATTCTCTATTCAAGGAAACAGCTTGCAGAGTTTTGCAGTCTGTATTAATAAATCTAGAATTTGGTGAAGGGAGACTGGCCTCGAAGGAGTTATTTCAGACATATGATCATCGCTCTTTTCACACACAAATATCTCTTCCCCCATGAGAGAGTATCTGCTCGCTGAAGGTTCAGACTCTTTCCTCAGGATACTTTTCAATTATGTGGAGCCACCTGAGGTTTGAGACCCTTTTGAATATTCCCTCCTGTCAGGAAGTATATCAACATTTCCATTTCTAACAACCCAGCTGGGACCAGGAATTCACCACTTGCAGCTGAGGGAAAATTGCAGGATGTTCACAAACAAATTTAACTGCTTAACACCTCTGTGCATCCCCATATTGTATCAGTAGATTTCAACGCATTGATAGTTCACTGAAAAATAAAGGCCTCAATGATTTGAACTTAATTCAGTTATATTTGGCCTTTGCCTGATCAAAGAATCCCTATACTACTGAAAAAGGCCATTCAGCCCATCGAGTGTGCATCAGCAACAATCCCATCCAGGCCTAACCCTGAAACCCAGATCTTTACCCTGCTAAACCCTCTAACATCCCTGGGATACTAAGGGGCATTTTAGCATAGCCAATGCTCCTTACCTGCACATCTTTGGATTGTGGGAGGAAACTGGAGTACCCCGAGGGAGCCCACGCAGACGTGAGCAAATGTGCAAACTCCAGACAGACAGTGACCCAGACCAGGAATTGAACCCAGATGCTTACCACTGTGTCTCCCTAATTGATTAATAAACCTATGAATTTTGTCAAAGTATCCCAATGGTTAAAAACCCTAGTTAATTTTTCAGTGCACAGAATATTTTTGGCATTGTTAAATTAAATGGGCCATCATTTTATATTTCCTGCGTTCATTTTTAGCACGTGCTAAATAAATTAATATTCTCTAATGTTTCTAAGCTCCAGGCAGACAAGTCATTCTTTCCTTGAATTAGGATACAAATTTCTTCAAATCTTATATGTTCCTAATGTGCCTGCCTCGACCACCTCACGTGGCAGTGCATTCCAGGCCCCCATCAGTCCCTTTGTAAAAAATTGCCCTGCACGTCTCCCCTGAAGCTTTCCCCCCTTACCTTGAACTTGTACCCCCTTGTAATCATTTTTGCTCGAGGAAAAGGCTTACAACTGTTCACCTTATCTATGCCCCTTGTGACACCAACAAATATCTGTAATTCAATTAATTTGTACATTGACATTGTTCAACAGAGACGTTCTCTCATTTTATGAAAAAATGTTCCAGCTGAAATGAATTGGAACTGCGTTATGGATATAGAGATCCAATATGCAAGAGTCCTCATCAAAACTTTGGTGAGAGGGTGGATGGCTGAATGTGTTCATCAGATGGAAAATCAGGCAGCCTGCTCAGCACCACATTGATCTGCATCTTCGAGTCTCTGCAACTTCCCTGACATCAGTGTCTGTGAAGTTGCATTCATTTCCTCTCTTGTCAGAATGGTGCCTGTACAATTTCCCACTGAAACATTGAAGGTGACAGATTTTTCGTATCACCTCTGCCTTCCAGGGATTGTTCGCGGGCTGTCATGTCATTGAAACCCTACATTACAGAGAGAGGCCATTCTAGTCTGCACCAACCACAATCTCACCCTGGCCTTACCCCCATATCTCTACATATTTACCCACTAATCCTCCCAAATCTAAACATTTTAGGACACTAAGGGCAATTTTAGCACGGTCAATCAACCTAACCCGCATATCTTTGGATTGTGGGAGGAAATCGGAGCAGCTGGAAGAAACGCACGCAGACACAAGGAGAATGTGCAAATTCCACTCACAGTGACCCAAGCTGGGAATTGAATCCAGACCCCTGGAGCTGTGAAGCAGTAATACTAACTACTGTGCCACATGTATTTACCAAAATTCCCAGAGAATGTGTTTGCGTTTAGAAAATAAAAGACGGGTTTGCTTTTAATGGACTTGTGTACCTATCAATTCAACCTCTGAAGAACGCTGAAGAATTTTGACTTGAATGAATGTCTCAGGAGTGTCCAGCAATGACAATGAGTGCAAATACAGAAAGCCCAACACAGATGGCGAGCACATCAATTTATATAGTTTTGATCTAATCCACATATTTTGAAATGGGAATACTTGTTCAGGGGAGAAAATAAACCTATTCTATCACTTGACTGTTCAGTAACAGTCGATGGCCCAGTGGTATTTTCGCTGGCTATTATTTCTAAAACCCAGCTAATGTTCTGGAGACCCAGCTTTAAATCCTGCCGCAGCAAATGGTGCAATTGAATTAAAAGAAATATATCTATGTACGAATTTAAGAATGATGACCATGAAACCATTATTGCTTGTCAGAAAAGCAGACCGACATGATCGTGGCTTTTAAGGGGCATCTGGGCAAACATGAGAACAGGATAGGAATAAACAGAAGGGTAATTAGAACATAGAACATTACAGCACAGAACAGGCCCTTTGGCCTTCGATGTTGTGACGACCAATATAAAAAGCAATGCCCCTCCAAACTAAACCATTCCCTTCTCTTCCATATACTTATCAACTAACCTCTTAAACGCCACCAAACTTGGCGCATCTACAACAGCTGCAGGCAGGGCATTCCACTCCCGAACCACCCTTTGGGTAAAGAACCTACCTCTGATATCCGTCCTATAACTATCACCCCTTAATTTAAAGCTGTGTCCCCTCGTGCTAGCTTTCTCCATCCTAGGAAAAAGGCTATCACCGTCCACCCTATCTAAACCTCTAATCATCTTATATGTTTCAATAAGGTCCCCTCTTAGCCGCCTCCTTTCTAACGAAAACAACCTCAAATCCCTCAGCCTCTCTTCATAAGACCTGCCCTCCATACCAGGCAACATCCTGGTAAACCTCCTCTGTACCCTCTCCAATGCCTCCACATCTTTCTTATAATGTGGGGACCAGAACTGCACACAATACTCCAAGTGCGGCCGCACTAGAGTTTTGTACAGTTGCAACATGACGTTGCGGCTCCGAAATTCAATCCCCCTACCAATAAAAGCTAAGACTCCATATGCCTTCTTAACAACCTTCTCGACTTGACTGCCTACTTTCAAGGATCTATGCACATACACACCAAGATCCCTCTGTTCATCAACACTATTAAGAATCCTACCATTAGCCCTATACTCTACACATTTATTGGTTTTAGTTCAGACGGGCAGCATGATTGGTGCAGGCTTGGAGGGTTGAAGGGTCTGTACTTGTGCTTTAATTTTCTTTGTTTTTTGTTCAAAGTCCAACTGGTTCACTAATGTCCTTTAGGAAAGGAAATCTGCCACCCTTGCCTCGCCTGACCTACCTGTAATGCCAAAGACACAGTCATGTGGTTGACTCTCAACTGCCTTTGGACAGCTAGGGATGGGCAATAAATGCTGGCCTATCAGCAACATCCATATCCCATAAATGAATTTAAAAAAAATCTAGTAATCATTCTGATTCATTGTGTTCTGAAAATATGTTTTCTCTTCCTCGTTAGTGTGAACAGATTGCACATCACTGCCTTTGGTTTCCCCCTCGAATGTCTCCCACCCACAGTGCGTCCACTCATGTGGAACTACCAGGATGTGGAATATCATTCGTTCCTCCACAAGGTTGAATGTGCAGATAAAAAGGGGAAGACCCCAGTCCCAACCTTTCCTCACTCCTAATAATCACCTCTGGACTAACATTGATTGGGAACAGGTTTGCTAGCCCAGTTTTCTAGGCAATCGGCTGTGGGGCAGTCTTGGCGAGAGCTGAAGGGGTAAAAAGTAATCAAGAGAGACAAATTAAACAGAAGTAAGAATTGCTCAAGACTTGAATGGTTTTGAGACAGCTCAAGTTCTACTTTCTGTAAGTTAAGCTCAGGTGCACAGACAGCACAATTACAATGTAGAAATGAACTCTCCAGATTGATCCCTCTAATTTTGTTCCATCCAAGTGTGGAATGAAATTTGGTATGTATTATTAAAGTGATGTTGAATGTGTGCTGCCAGTGGAAATGAATCTTTTTTTTTTTGTTACTGTAGTATTGGAAGAGGAAGGCAGATTGCCTTCCCTTTTCACCAGTCATTGATATGCTAGTTCACAAATTACCAAATTTAGTTCATCAAATTTTACATTTATCATGGTAGTATTTGAACTCTCAACCTCCAGGAAAGTATCATAAACACTTTACTATTGCACATGACACCGGCATTTTTCTAATTGTGTATTGTAGCTTCTGATACATCTCTGATGTGACATAGTAGCACAGTGGTGAGGACTGCTGCCTCACAGTGCCAGGGGCCTGGGTTCAATTCCCATTGGATGACCGTGCAAGCTTCGCACAGACATTCTCCAAGCGTCTGCATAGGTTCCCTCCAGGTGCTCTGGTTTCCTCCCACAGTCCAAAGATGAGCGGATCAGGTTGATTGGCCGTGCCAAATTTACCCCAGCATCAAGGAATTAGCAGAATAAATATGATAGGTTCTAGGAATAGGGTCTGGGTGTGATTGTGGTCGGTACAGACTCGATGGGCTGAATGGCCTCTTTCTGCACTGCAAGGATTCTATAATCTGATATAGGAAAGGTTGAATTGGCAATGATAGTTCAGGACAAGACAAGGATCTTCAGTTACAATTTGATAAACTCAGTATGGAAAGAGCTAAACAGATTTGCATTTGAATTGCTAGAAAATGCGAAATAGGCAACTTACATTTTTTCAGCATGTTGAGAGCTTTGTTTATTTAGAATTGTTATGACTAGTGAGGAAAATGACACTCATTTCTTCACCAACAAACATACTGCAAGAAGAGGTAACGTGTCTCTGAATTTGGAAAGGATTGGAGTGGGTAGCTCAGACAGACGATATTCCCGGCTCAGAAGATGTCCACACTTAGTGAATTTCATCTTTAAGAAAGTCCAGCCACAGGTCAGATTTTCGGTCCGGGGTTCGGGAGATATTGTGATACAGAATGGACTGAAATAAGTGTCAGGGCTCCGCACACTCTCAATGCTTCATCCATATCAACTGATGCTAATCCATGCTCTCGCTCTCACCTTCACCCTCCTAATGTTCCCCATATCTATGTGCATGAGCCTCTCACCATTGCTCGTGGTCTCCGTACTTCCATGCTAACATAGTGCTCCTTTATCCACCCCCCGTTTCCATCATAATCCCTATGCAAATTAGTGCCAACTCATACCAATCTATGCCCTCTTACACTCTGCATGCCAATTCACATAGTTTTCTTGGATGGTTTCTTAGTAGATTATTCAGCTGGACAACTCATTGACAATTACTTAATAGCTAGACAGCTCCTTAAAAGTATCTTGATAGCTGGACAGTTCCTTGACAGTGAGATAGCTCTTTGTTGGCTTGCCAATTCCAATGATCTTTTGTGTACAAAATGCATTATCATGTTCACTTTTAACAATCACAAATGTTGCCTTAGCTCTCCCAAAAGTGTGCTGGGACCATAGACAAAGGGGTACCTCACCTCTCTGGAGGAGTTATCCTGATTATCCAAATGCATCAACCAAGTTCAGACCTCCTCTTAGCCATTTTAATCTGCACAGTCTGGACTCTACACTCCTATTTTTCCAAACTCCCACTTAAGTGGAGGCAGTTGATGATTTAAATGGCCAAGTGCTACCACAAATCACATATGTGTGAGCTCCAGCCTCATTCCAGTTCTGTCCTTGAAGATGGGAAAAGCTCCCTTCGGGGATGGGGCTTAGAAGTTTCTGCCATTTCTGGGATGTTCAGCATGACTGGGAGCCTGGTCTTCATGATGGCAATTCAGGCCAGTGTTCCTATCCTTTAAATGAAGATTGTAGGGTGAAATTATATCTGGGAACTGAGGAAGAGAAAATTGAATTCCAAAAGTGAATTCATTGTTGATGTCGTTTCCTAGGGAGGTAATTGCCTTTATTCTACTTACAGCTTTGTTTGAATAAAAATCCATGAACTGTGAATCAGTTAACCATTTTTAAAGTAAATACTCCTTTTTGCAATGCATATAAAAGTGAAGTAGAGAATGAGGTGATATTCAGAGATATGCACAATTTAAAATGGTTCCAGGAGATATCCTCACAAGAATCTTTGCATTATTATTTTAAAATCTGAGCGAGATATCCAAAATGTATTAACAAGCACCCTAGAAATGCCCTTGTGTTATTTTTAAATGTGTTGAATGTCTTTGGTTCAATCTTCATTGACTAATTCTGAAAAACTAGCTGCAGTAGAATAACGAGACCAGTGGTATTAACTCTAAAGATGTGCAGGTTAATTGGCCGTGCTAAATTGCCCCATAGTGTCAGGGAGATTAGCAGAGTAAATATATGGGGTTACAGGTATATTGGGTTAAGGGGACAGGGCCTGAGCAAGTGTCGGTGCAGATTCAAAAGACCAAATGATCTCTTTCTGCACCATAAGGGTTCTATGAACTGCCCACCCCTAAAATCTTTCTACCAACTCTTAACTAATTTACTAACTCATTCAACTTACCACTTGCTTACTGCTTTCAGCCATCCTTGATTCACTGTGTTCATCCCCCAACTCTCTCGCTTGACATCTCAAAAGAGAGAAGCAGTGAGCAGGACAGTCAGCGACAGAGATGGTGAATACCAAGGTCAGGGAGGGAAATGAAGACTGGTGGTGGAATCAGTGGGCAGCTGCAGAAAAAAATGTATTGACATAACTTCAGGTCTCCAGGAACTGACAAGGGTGAATTTCGGCCTTGAATTCCCTATGTCCAATCACGTCAGGTTTGAGCATTGTCTGTTAATTTCTTGTCATGGGGAAGTCTACCTGTTCTTCACTTGTGAACTGAGGAGATAGTAAATCTCATTTAACCATCAGAATGTGTGCAGCTGTCACAGTGAAGTGTTCAGTGTTTGATACACTGATGTGCGGCCACACAGCCTAGAGGGAACATACTCCCTGATACGTGTAGATATTGTAGTATTTTCATGGCTGGCAATGAGATAGTGCTTCTAAACACAAGAAGTGTCTTCCTTGGTTCAGTGGTATCAATTTCACCTTGGAATCAAAAGTTAGTGTTTCAAATTCCACTCCAGAGACTGCGGTACACTCGGCAGGCTGACAATGGAGTGCACGTGTTGCACGATTAGAAGTATTGACTTTCAGATGAAATATTAACATAAGACTTCATCTCACTGGATGTAAACGTCCCATTGCTCATTTCGGAAAGCAGAGGAATTCTTTATACGTCTCGGCCAATATTATCCCTGAAACAAAATACTAAAGATTCAAATTATCTGAACATTATCTCGTTGCAGTCTTTGGAACCTTGATGTGTATAAATTTTCTACACTAAAGTTTAAAGTTTATTTATTAGTGTCACAAGTAAGCTTACATAAACACTGCAATAAAGTTATTATGACAATCCTTGAGTCGCCACACTCTGGCACCTGCTCGGGTACACTGAGGGAGAATTTAGCACGGCCAATGCACTTAACCAGCACGTCTTTTGGACTGGAGGAGGAAACTGGAGCACCCGGAGGAAGCCCATGCAGACCTGGGGAGAATGTGCCGATTCTGCACAGACGGTGACACAAACCGGGAATTGAATCCGGGTCCCTGGCACCATAAGGCAGGAGTGCTAACCACTGTGCCACCATGCCACCCTATTACAGCAGCGATAAAACTTCTAAAGTACGTCACTGGCCAAAACATTCTTTGGGACATCGAGGTCATGGAGAGGTATGTGAACGAAAGATCATCTATTCCAAGAAAGAAGTGGACATCCTCATCTTGAGTTTCTGTCAATGCCACACTATAGGATGGGATTTTATGTCCTCGCTTCTTCCGAAACTGTAAAATCTCACCCAATGTCAACAGTTTGAAGTGTCAAAATGACATTGAACTGACGATGCTATGAAGCCTGAGGGATATCAAAATCCCAGAGTGGGTGAGGGAACATCATTGTCTTTCCCTCATCAGCTCCGATTCCCATGACGGGCGGGACAATAAAGTTCCGAAGTAAAACTCTAACGGGTAGGCAGGTTCAGATTTAATTTATTATATACTAAACTGGTTCTTCAGACACAGATTTAATCAACACTTTCTACATGAGCAGAACTGAGAGAAATGCACGAAATGAAGACCAATTGACATGAATATAAAACGAAGTTGTCTCCCTGGCACGCAGCAATGTTTATTCAGGTTCGTAAGTGTTTGGTTATTAACCAGATATTTCGGAAATCCTGTCAATTCCCCGTGGTCATTCCCTGGCTCCAAATTCACTGTGCTATGGTGTACAGAAGACCAAAAGCTGCAGAGGATAACTCTCAAAATGACTTGCTAAATAAAGATAGTTTGATTGACAGGTTTTTTTAAAAAAATCATTTTGTTGGAATCTCCTGTTGCAATTGCCAGGAGAGAACCTAAGTAATGATGGTGGAACAGGAGATGATTGATGATAGTTCACAAGGACTTGGGATGATTGAAAAGTCAGATCAAATCAATATCTGAACCCATGTAAGTCATTTAATTAGATGAGACACTGAGTGTCCCGTTTTGGTGGGTAATACCTTCATGATGCCCTCTTGGGAATTACATGACAGTGTTATCTTCTGGTGAATAGACACCCCAGCCACTTCTCAATGTCTACAGTTCAGTGTAATTTTGACACCACTTCAAACTGCCATTAACATTCTTTTGATCTTATTGAGACACAAGTGTGGAATATGAATAAGTAAAAAGCTGGCATTTTCCTTCGAATTCTTTCTCCTTGTCTGCTAATTGGCTCAGGCTGAGGCCTGATTCCATTGAGGCCCAGTGTCCTCCTGGTCAAACAGTGGTTCCTCATTTGTGAATCCTGACAGCCGCAATTGGTGTTTATTATTAACCAAATAAAGCATCTCGAGGCGCAGCATTAGGCAATCTTCTGGCAAAATATGATGTTGGACACATACCTGTATTCAGGCAGATCACATCAATACCTGAATCCATTAGTTATATCGATAACACTGAGGGCAAGATTTTCCAGGCTGTGCTCACCCCAAGGTTGGAAAATCCAGCCCAAGGTCAACGAACCTTTGCATGGCAGGCAGAATGGGAAAATTTCACCCTGGGTCTCCCACTCTGATGGGTAATTTATTAAGTCCTTGTGAAATTATATGGTAGTGCTATCTCCCTTTGGCTTCATAGCATTGTCAGTTCAATGTCATTTTGACACTTCAAACTGTCATTAACATTGTCCAGTATTATTAAGGCACCAACACAGATTGTAGGAGCTGGTTAGCTAGATGGCTACCAAATGGTTCACATCAGTCCAACATTATGTTTTGATTCTTGCTCGAATAGAAGTAGATATGGGACCAGCCTCCTCGCCATCTCTCTGTCTGAGAGAGTAAGGCAATGATAATCTGCCATTGACAAATGTTACTGAGGAAATGGCAAAAAATGAAGCTTCAGTAGACAATGAGCCAAGAACTGTCTCTGTGCAGCTCGCACACAATGATGAGTGTAACTCATAGAAACCATCAAAGTTATAGCACAGAAAGAGGCCATTTAGCTCTTCATGTCTGCGCCGGCCAAAAGACAAACTGACCACTTCTTTTATTCCTACCTTCGAGACCACTATCCGTAGCCTTTCAGGTTACAAAAATTCAGGTGCAGATCCAGGTACCTTTGAAATGTGTTTTTGCCTCAACCGACAATTTGGTTAGCAAATTCCAGATACCTACCACTTTCTGGGTGGACAAAGGTCCCCCTCTAATATTTTTATCAATCTTTTTAAACCTGTGTCCTCCACACTCTCTCCAGGGCAATTGTGTTCTTCCATTGATGTGACATATACAAAACGTTACCTGTGACCTGTTTTTTTTTATTATGGTTCCAGCATTGCATCCCTGCTTTTGTATTCTACACCTTGTGCAATTAATTACAGAATTCCATATGCTATTTTTAATCACCTTATCTCACTGTCAGGGACATGTGGGCATGCACTCTCACTTCCTCTACCTCTCTCATAATCCTCCCACTTCTTTCTTTCTCTCTCTCTCTCTCTCTCTCTCTCTCTCCACCATCCACCATTACGCGACGCTTCTCCAGACTGACGTCCGTCTGCCACTTCCCTGTCCACTGGACACAACCATTGAAGTCATTCTCAAGTCCAACTTCACTATCGACTACACGGTTGATCCTTTTTATATCCTCTGCAAATTTTGCAGTCATGCGCTTAAGTCCAAATCATTACTATGTACAATAAACAGCAAGGGACCCAATACTGAGACCTGTGGAACGTCACTGAAGGGGATGAATCTCCCAACCTACTGTGTTGGTTTTTTAGTGCAGCAGGCCAGGAAAATCACACGGGCGTGATTCAAAGAATTTGCATGAGTGTTCGTTTCTGGATTGCATTGGATTTTTGATGCAGTCTGTTCCGTGCCAGAAATCAGCAGGGAGGTGGGCCAGGATTTAAATGATGATTTAAGTATTTGTTAATTAAATGATATTTTAAATATCATTTGAATGTGATTAATGGGCCTAGAACTGAATTCTGTAGGCACCCTGGTTTCTTCCATTGACCCTGCTGGAATGAAGGGGGAAGGCGAGGGGCAATTGGTGTCCCCTGGGAGTTGGGAGGTGGATGGATGGTCCCTTGGGCATGGGCACTCTGGCAGTGCCCAAAGCGCAAAGTGTCAATGTCCAGCCTGAAATCTCCTCCCCCTGAAATTTAATAATATTTGCGTTGATGATCTCTGCACTGCAGAGTGTGTGAGATTCTATTGTGAACTCCCGCTGAAAAAAAAACGTGAATTACTCCAGTTTTCCTGCAAATTCAACACTTAGGATTTTTTGGGGAGAATTCTGCCCTACTTTCCATTTACTAAAACATCATCAATCCAGAAACTCAGCAAATATTGTGGAGATTCAGGTTTGAATCCCACCATGGTGGGATTCAAATGGTGGAATTTGAATCAATAAAAAATATCTGAAATTAAGAATCTACTGATGACCATGAAACCATTGTTCATTGTCAGAAAAAACCCATTTGGTTCACTAATGTCCTTTAGGGAAAGAAAGCTACCGTCTTTACCTGGTCTGGCCTACATGTACCTCCAGAGCCACAACAATGTGGTTGACTGTCAACTTCAACCTCAACCTCCAAAGGCAACTAGAGATTGGCAATAAATGCTGGCCAGCCAGCGACACCCATGTCCCAAGAATGAATTAAGAGAAAATATATATTGTTTTTTGCGCACTGTACAGTCAAAACATGCTGTTCATAGAGTACATAGGTGAGATGGAAAGGAAATGGTGCAGAATATATTGTTACGATAGAGAAAAAGATGAGCTTTATATAAGGGCATAGAGAAAGGGGTAGCTAGGACGTAGAGAAAAATCAACTTAATCTAAGGCAGGTCCATTCAAATGTCTGATGGCCGCAGGGATGAAATTGTTCTTGAGTCAGTTGCTATGTCATCTCAGACTTTTGTACTTTATCCTGATCGAAATGATGCCCATTTCCCGCGAATGAAAAAAAAAGCTAGGGATGGGCATTAAATTGTGGCCAAGCTAGTGATGTCCACATTCAGGAACAATAAAGAAAAAATCTACATCATAAAAATCCATTCAGTTCAATGGTGCTAGTTTTATGCACAACACATGCTCCTGTCACTACCTCTACCCATCGTACTGCATTCTCATCTTTTCCCTTATGTATGTCGCAGCCCTCTCTCTGAATGCATCAAATCTGTCTGCTTCAATGGGGCAGCATGTGTCATCGTTCCCTGTATAAAGAAACTTCGTAATCTCTTAGTGGTTAAATTATATTTATGTCCCTTCATTCTAGGATCACCAACAAGTGGGAACAAATATTTCCACACCCACCATAATGACTTGATCAATCATTTTTAAAACTTTAAGCTGGTTTGCTTTTAACTTTTTTTTCAGAAAAAAGTGCTCAAATTTGTACAAACTTTCCTACAGTTGCATCTTTTTGATTCTGATTCTCTCCTTGTAAATCTTTTCTGAATTTTCTTCAATATCCTTTTGGTGCTCTTAAGAACAGAACTGCACACGGGCCTTTTGGAGGTGAGTTTTCTCATTCCACCCGTCATGGCGGGCAAGAGGCAGAAAAAACTGTTGACCTTGGGCAGATTTAGGGGTGAGCGTGGCTGCAAAATCTCATCCATTGAGCCTGGAATAAATGACTTAAAATCCTTCATTACTGTAAACTCCTGAGAGAAGAGGACATATTCACTTTGCAGATCTAATAGAGGTTAAATTAAGATGTTGAGAAAGGAAATGCTTGACAAACTTGAAGATGAAGACCTGATCCCAGATGTATTGAAATCACGAAGTTTATTAGTGTCACAAGTTGGCTTACATTAACACTGCACTGAAGTTACCATGAAAATCCCCGAACCGCTACACTCTTTTAGCTGTTCAGGTATTCTGAGGGAGAATTTAGTATGGCCAATGCACCTTATCAGCACATCTTTTAGCTCTTCTACCTTTAACATGGACTTTGGAATAGTATCAATGTGCTTATATGGTAAGCTACTTACCTGTTACCTCAATTCACCTCCAATCTATTACTACCTTTATGCGGACTTTTGGATAAGTTGTGAAGTTAAGAAAGATTCCATTTAAGTTTTCCTTCCAGTGATTAATGAAAATATAGAACATAGAACATTACAGCACAGAACAGGCCCTTCGGCCTTCGATGTTGCGCCGACCAATATAAAAAGCAATGCCCCTCCAAACTAAACCATTCCCTTCTCTTCCATATACTTATCAACTAACCTCTTAAACGCCACCAAACTTGGCGCATCTACAACTGCTGCAGGCAGGGCATTCCACTCCCGAACCACCCTTTGGGTAAAGAACCTACCTCTGATATCCGTCCTATAACTATCACCCCTTAATTTAAAGCTGTGTCCCCTCGTGCTAGCTTTTTCCATCCTAGGAAAAAGGCTATCACTGTCCACCCTATCTAAACCTCTAATCATCTTATATGTTTCGATAAGGTCCCCTCTTAGCCGCCTCCTTTCTAACGAAAACAACCTCAAATCCCTCAGCCTCTCTTCATAAGACCTGCCCTCCATACCAGGCAACATCCTGGTAAACCTCCTCTGTACCCTCTCCAATGCCTCCACATCTTTCTTATAATGTGGGGACCAGAACTGCACACAATACTCCAAGTGCGGCCGCACTAGAGTTTTGTACAGTTGCAACATGACGTTGCGGCTCCGAAATTCAATCCCTCTACCAATAAAAGCCAAGACTCCATATGCCTTCCTAACAACCTTCTCGACCTGACTGCCTACTTTCAGGGATCTATGCACATACACACCAAGATCCCTCTGTTCATCTAGACTACTAAGAATCCTACCATTTGCCCTATACTCTACACATTTATTATTTCTGCCATAGTGCATTACCTCACAGCTATATGAACAGCTATTGTTTCAATACAGAACTTTGTTGAACCCTGAACTCCAATATCCAGTGATAACGTTCGTATTCATCTTCCATAATCGCCAACTATCTTCATTTCTCTGTCAATTACTAATCAACATAAAGGTTGTGTGAAGAATCTGCAAAAGAATAAAGTTCAGGTGAGATATTAAAATGATTGACACATTGACATGACCTGCCTCACCCCATTATTTGAACAGAAGAATGAACTATATTAAATGAGATTGAGATGGTGAGGGTGAGAAATTTTTCTGCTTAAATTTAACCCAGAATTATTACTATTTTTATTATTTAATATCAACAACAGCAATTTATGACTTGTGTCTTTGTAATCAGGATGAAATGCAATGGCTTCAAATAATTCATTTCAAAATAGTTTAAGAAACATATAGCAATATAAAAATTGCTGCAATCTCTTAAGTACCAGCATAAATATGGAAGAGAGATATTCCACAGAGAAGAGGCACAGAGATTTTTTTCTCCAGACTGAGTGGCTGAGACATGCTGTTCTTCCCTGCAGCAGACACATCAAAATATTAAATAATAAATGATTTTTTTTTCCAGCATAAAGATCAGAAGGAGAAGTGGCTTTATTCACATTAGAAACTGCCTCTGGTCCAATGCACCCACCTTCCACTTTAACATACATTTATATTTTCAATTATAGTGACCCAGATTTCTTGTTTTTCTCGTTCCTCCTGCATGCATCGGATTGTCCTTTACGTACTAAAGCTGACGGGTTTTAACCTTTGAGGCACAGTCGGAGACAGATAACGTTACATCAGTTGCGTCATTGATAGATCAGCGATGTGAAGCGATTTGTTGATCTTTGACCAAACGTATTATTCCCTGAAAACCAAAAGTATCTCGTTCTCTCTTTTTTAAAGAAACAATAATCTTCATGCAAGCAAGATGCTGTTTGTTTTGTCAAATTGAATATTCAAATGCTTCTATTGAAGGGCACAATTTTGGGTCCATTGTATATTTTGATTGCATGGTGCTTACAGGCTGGAAGTTGAACATCATCCAAAGAAATGGAGATTGTGTATCACTTGCAATTCATTTAAATGGATAACATTTCTTATCAGCACACACATGTTTGAGTACAGGGCACAATGCTGTGTAAAGTATATTCCTGGTTTATCATGGATATCTTGTGCAGGAATAGTGTGCTACAAAATGGGCGCATGGATGCCCCGATTCCAGCCTGCAAGAAATTTCATTTTCTCCAATCTCTCTTTTCTCTCATACCTTAGGTCAAATGTGTCACTATTATAATGAAAGGTGATTGAACTGGCCTTTTGCTTTGGTGGAACTCATAGTTGGATTTACTTGAATGGAACCTCCTCGAACGGATCTAATTGTAAGTGTCAAGTTTGATTCCATTATACCGTGTAACCAGTTTCTATTAATTTGATACCCTGCCTTGCTGATCCTCAGTGTGCTGCTGTTTGTTTGTCCAACTCCCAGAGATGACTTATAGTGCAGGAGACTACTCAGCCTATTAAGTCTGCACTGACAACAATTCTACATAGGTCCTATTCCCGTAATTCATGTATTTATCCTGATAACCCCCTGACACTAAGGGACAATTTAACACAGCCAATTAACCTAACCTGCACATATTTGGACTGTGGGACTGGACTGGAGCACCCGGAGGCACTCGGACACAGTCATAGAATCCCTACAATGCAGAAGGGGGCCATTTGGCCCATTAAGCCTGCACTAGCAACAATCCCACACCGACCCTATTCTAATAACCCACATATGTACTTTGCTAATGCCCCTGACACCAAGGGGCAATTTAGCATCGCCAATTAACCTAATTTCCATTTCTTTGGATGCGGGAATAAATTGGAGCATCCAAAGAAAACAAACATACAGAGAACTTGGAAAAATCTCAGAGATGGTCACCTGAGGCCAGAATTGAACCCAGGCCCCTGGCGATATGAGGCACAAGTGTAAATGACTGTGCCAAGCATTCTGTCTAGCAATCCCTCCCTGGAAAAAGGAGGAAGGGGAATTAGGATCAGCTCTGAAATGGAGCAGAGTAAGAACACAAAGAGAAAGGAAAAATTCTGCAGATGCTGGAACTCTGAATCCCAAGCAGAAAATACCGGAGATACATAGCAGGTCTGACAGCATCTGTGGTGAGGGAAACATTTCAGGTTAACATCTTGTTATCGGAGCAGTTTGAGCTGATATGTTAACTCTGCTTCTCCTTCCACAGATTCGACCGGATCTATTGAGATGACAATGTTTTTCCTGAACCGCTGGAGTCCCTGAGGTGTAGGCACATCCACAGTGCTGTTAGGGAGAGAGTTCCAGGATTTTGACCCAGCGACAGTGTAAGAATGATGATATATTTCCCGGTCAGGCATTCGGTATATGTAAATCATTATGGCGTTGGTCCCAATTGAATCCCTGGAACGGTCACAGCCAGAACAGTTTCAGTGTCGTATGAAATTGTTGTCCAAGGGAAAAGTAACACATTTGAGAAGGAGAGAATCGCACACAGAACCAGTGGGACAGACCATCCCAAACTGGCCCATTAGGATACCTGTCAGTGATATTGCTCTAGATTAAAGTAACGCAGCAGCAAGCTAACCCAAGGAAAAGTCAAATGTTATTCCAGTGGAAACTGGAAAAGTTATCTGCACTGACACATTTCCCATGTGGAGAGTCAATCCATTAATGTTCAAGTCAAAGATACCTCCATTGCTGGAGTACCTGAGAATAAATTACGATGCTCAGGAAGTCCTTGGACTGACTTACCTTATGATGTTCAGTGTTCAGGTCCATTTGCTGTAAAATATTGTAAATAATTCAATTGTCTTGAAACATGTGAATTGAAAACTTAGAGGGGCACAGATATAGTAGAATGTCCCTTTAAGGAGCAAGCTCTCAGACTCGTGACTCGTTCAGCCAATTGGATTGGAGTGCATGAATCCTGGCACTGAGTGCAGGTTTTCCTTGGAATTAGGAGTCTGGAATCGTGGAGTGTGGTAGGCTTTATATCACTCACTATACATTGTTACTTACTTTAATGAGCCACTAATTTGCTAATCTTTGAGGTGATCCCTGTCTTTGCAAGGTATTACAGTTGCAATCAAGTGGGCTGTTTTTTCCTGGATGGTGTTAAGCTGCCCATGAGTTGTTGGAGCTGCACTCGTACAGGCAAGAGGTGAATATTCCATAGCACTCCTGATTGCATCTTGTAGGTAGTGGACAGACTCTGGAGTGTCAAGAGGTGAATTCTCAGGATTCCAAGCCTTTGACCAGCTCTGATAGACACACAATTTAAATGGTTCAGCTCAGTTTCTGATCAATGGCAACCCTCACCTCCTCCCCCGGCCCCAGGATATAGATCTTGGGGGGTTCAGTGATGGTAATATGATTGCCTCTCATCATTCAATGTTTAGATCCTGTCTTGTTGGAGATGACTATTGCTTGGCACTTGTGTGTCATGAATGTTTGATTTGGTTTAATTTATTATTGTTGCGTGTATTTGGATGCAGTGAGAAGTATTGTTTCTTGTGCTGTATACAGACAAAAAGTACAGTTCATAGAATGTGTGAGAAGATGGAAAGGATAGGCTGCAGAATATGATGTTGCAGTTTCAGCCAGGATGAAGAGGAAGATCAGCTTAATATGAGATAGAACCAATGTTCTGCTTGAATGGTCTCTTACCAACAAATGTTCACCCTCTTCACCACTGATTTGAGTTGATTTGATTTGAATTGATTTATTGTAGTCACATGTATTGGATTACAGTGAAATTATTGTTTCTTGTGAGCTACACAGACAAAACATACCATTCATCTAGTACGTAGGGGAGAAGGAAATGAGAGGTTGCAGAATATAGTTTTGCAGTCATGGCTGGAGCGTAGAGAAAGATCAGCCTATTGTATGGTAGGTCCATTCAAAAGCCTCATGGCAGCAGGGAAGAGTCTATTCTTGAGTAGGTTGGTTCATGGCTTTCAGACTTTTGTACCTTCTGGTGGAAGAAGGTGGAGGAGAGTATGCCTGGGGTGTGTGGGATCCTTGATTATGCTGGCTGCTTTTCCAAGGCAGTGGGAAGTATAATCATTCGTCAATGAACGGGAGGCTGGTTTGCGTGGTGGACTAGCTGTGACTTACTACTTGTTAACCAAGCCTGGATATTGTCCAGGTCTTGTTGCAGTTTGGTACACAGGCATGATATTGTTGTGTTTGGGTAATAAAAACAGCAAAGGTATTTCATGTGGCTTACAAGTTGCTCAATGTTGTCCATGCAGGCCAATTTGCAATTGACAATCAACTTGGACAGAAAATTGCAGTATCGACATGATTGAAGTCATTAGGTTACATTTTAGCTTCATTTGAAGCAATTTTTAAAAGCGGCGTCTCGGTCTTTTGGCTAAGATGCAAATGAGATCAAGCCTTGGAAGAGGAACTATACCTACTCCAATCAGCTTGGATCATGTCGATCAAGCCCAAGACAGGAGGTGAGAGCTCTGTCTTGTCAGCTTGGATCGGGAATGTTTCAACTTGTTGAGACTCTGAATTGGACTTGATTGGATTCAATTGGATACAATACCAAAAAAAAAAGAAAAATTGTGATGGGCAACTTTATTGTTCCATCCGTTTTAAATGAAAATCAAAAGGTACTTCTAAAATTTGTGCAGCACTGAGGCTGTAACTTTTATTTGTGAGACAAACTCAACAACCCACAGGGGTCAGTCAGTAGTGAGTTACTGCATTTCATCGAAAAAGAACGAGCTCATGTTTTCATCAGGACTATTACAAATAGTACTTCAGCAGTCAGGGTGAGAGAGTCGATGGAATGAGATTTATGAACAAAACTCTAAGTACCTGCTGCTGTGTTAATTTTGAAGATTGAGATATATTAAAATTATATTACAAAAGCATTGAAACCAGCAGAGGGTGCCTCACCATTGCCAGAGAGACCTACACAGTATATGAGTGGTAGTTGTCTGCATTCCGTGTGTGGTGAGAAAAATCAACACTGACAGCAATTTTTTTAATGTCAGAATAGCTATTAAATTGTTTTATCCAGACTGACTACCTTTTAATGTCCTGGTGTGGCATAGTGGCACAGTGGTTAGCATGACTGCTGCACCGCGTCTCGAGCTTGGGTTCAAATCCGAGCTTTGCTCCTGTCTATGCAGAACCTACACATTCTCCCTGTGTCTGCATGGGTTTCCTCCAGGCACTCCGGTTTCCTCCCACAATCTGAAAGACATGCTGGTTAAGTGCATTGGCCATTCTAAATTCTCCCTCAGTGTACCCGAGCCAGCATTGGTGTGTGGTGACTAGGGAATTTTCACAGTAACTTTACTGTAGTGTTAACGTAAGCCTACATTAGACACTAATAAATAAAATTAAGAACTTATTATCAAAGTCAGGTGCAGAGAAAGCTGGAAGTGGATAAAAAATTGGACAAGAAGGAGTAAGATAAAAGGAAAATAAAAAAAAAAAGCAAATGTACGACATATAGCCTCTCATTGTTGATTGGGATCTTCAATTTGTTGGAACGTAAATTTGTGCTGAACACATTAAACCCTTCCAACTTTATCACACTCAAGAATGGGATTCCAGATATTCATTTAATAGCATTTACTGAGTTAAAAACTCCCAAAGAGATTGGGAGAAGCTATTCCCTCCACAAACAACACACACACAAAAAAAGCAGATCGGATCAATTTAAATGGATATCTGGCTTTTGAAATGCAATCTTAATATCAGGGGAACTGGTCAGATCTTAACATTCTCAACAAGCCTTCCTGTGTGACAAGGGAAATGGCAAAGCTCCCCATCGGCTTAGTAGGTAAATATACCAGGCTTTGTGTTACCAAGTTACAAAGAACATGTTGTAACTCCCCGGCCTGTGTTGAATCAATTGGTATCAGTTCAGGTAGATATAGGATTACTACGAGGGATCTCACAATGTCAGGGCTTGGGAAAGGGGGAGAAAAATAATGACAATCTTGGTGTAGTTGGCAGATATTCAGTGACATCTGCTGGAAGTACATTGGTATGACCATCAGGTGAAGAGAAGCTTGACCTTGGTTGTGATGCCCTCTTGGTTGGTATTCATGCCCTGGTTGTAATGCCTGAGGAACAAGAGGGCATTGCCACCGAGGAATTCAGTGCAAACTGCTACCTTCAGGAGCCAAAACAAACAGCTAATCTGTCTTTAAATATTTTTGTTTAAGCAGTAAGTGGCGATGACACCTTCTGGGAACCAGTCAATCAAAGCAATGCAGAGCGTGATGGCTTTAGTCATTCTAATACAATCAGTGAAACCCACTCAGTGCCTCTCTGCTGATGCTAATTAGCTGCCTGTTAACGTTGAGCTCAGTAATCCCATTGGTACTCATTGCGTAAATAGAAAGAGACTGAAAGAAACCCAAACATGAATTATGATTTCTTGTCAGTTTAAACTAATGGGAAGATAAACTTTTTGAGAAAGGGTTTGATGTCAAGAGTTTCTGGAAGCTGTTGCATAATTTGAAGGCATGTTTGGGACATCAATGGTTTAAAATTTCAACACAAACTTTACTCTAATGCTGAATTTCAGAATATCTGCATGAATTCCAAAGTTTGTCCCTTGTGGTTAGTGAATTTAAACTCTGCAGCTTTCTCAGTGCTAAGTTCCTGTCACAGAAAGCTTTGAGATATTTTTAACCTCATTTTTTTTCTGTTCAGCATTTGCATCATTTTCCATGTGTAAAACTGATTTTAGCTTTGAATAAAACCACCAGCATATCAGATGATACAAAGCGATGGGTCCAACATCGAATGGTATATGACAATTATCCATTCGCCCATATATTACATGAACAGGGTCAATGGTTTGAGTCTTTTAATTGTGATTTATTTTATTTTTTATTGTTTTATTTTACGATAGTTTCAGAGGACAGCATTGTATATAAGATTGGATGATCATGACACATACAGCAAAACGACCACAGCATTCTGAAGCCTTTTGTACAGTCATTTGGTTAATTCCTATTTAAATTATAATTGTAACTGCCCCTATCTAGAGAAATCTGCCCAAGAGGCAGTTCAAATAAAGCCAGTGATTGGGCCCTCTGATTCTACTGTCTTCCCGTTTTATATTCCGGTCTCCACCAGTTGTGTCAAAGAGGTGGACAGATGGCATGGTGGCACAGTGGTTAGCATGGCTGCCTCACTTCTCCAGGGAGAAGTCTCAACTCCAGGTTAAAGTCCAACAAGTTTATTTAAGCTTTCGAGGTTTGCTCCTTCGTCAGATGAGAGTGTCTCCACATCATCACAGCTCCAGGGACATGGGTTCAATTGCAGCCTTGGGTGACTGTGTGGAGTTTACACATGCTTCCTGTGTCTGTGTGGGTTTCTTCTGGGTTCTCCGCTTTCCTCCCACAGTCCAAAGGTATGCAGGCTGGGTGGATTGGCCATGCTAAATTGCCCCTTAGCGTCCCAAGATGTGTAGGTCAGATGGATTAACCGTGAGACATGTGTAGGGTTACAGGGGTGACAGAACGGAGAGGGTCTGAGAAAGATACACAGTCAGAGAGTCAGTGCAGACCTAACGGGCTGAATGGCTTCAGAAGGCTTAAAAATGCAGATCAAGCCCAATAAGGTCATCAGGACTCAATCTACAATTCTGCTGGAAAACAGGCCAGTGGAGAAGTGATGGTTTCTCCATCTATCCAGATCTGACAGGAAGATGGAACTATTCAGGCGCATTATTAGAATGCCTGGTCTCAAAAGGTCTGATCCAGTAGCACTGCTTTAAACTATGAGTTCAATTTATCTCTCAAGCCACAGTCAGTATTTGGATCTTTAAACACGGGACTACATGCCAGCGTAGACAGCAGAAAACTATGCAATCTTTTGAAAAGAGACAAGCTGAGCTGCCAGGATACCAGTACTGGTGAGACAATGCCATTTTCATCAGAGACAACGGTGCTCAATGGATCTGCAATGACTGGGAGTTGTGAGCTTTTAAAGAGGTTCTGAGTTCACCGTTTTTCCAGTCATGGGGAATCATAGTTACCGGTTCCCCAGCTGGCAGCAGCGTCACGGAGAAGTGAAACAAAGGGAGCAGGGAAGACGAGGTGATGGCAGAGGGCACAGAGGGAGAGGAATTTCAGCAGGAGGTTATATCAACTTTTTGAGATGGTTCAACTGCTTCACCAAGGAGGAGCTCACGGAATCTGTCCCCACCCTCAACTCAGACCTGCTGTTTCAAGCCAGGTGGCAATGGTGCTGCTATTGGCTGGCAGGGTGAACTCTTTGGTTTCTCTGCTAACAGATCCTCCCAAACTGGGATGGATAGTATCGCCAACGTATTGCAGAATGTCACCTATCACTTCATCTGGGAGGCCACAGAGATCTGGAGTACGTTAGGAGTACAATGGGAGTATATTGGGAGTATGATGGAATTACATTGGGAATATGCTGGGAGTACAACGGGAATATGTTGGGAGTGTAATGAGATTACGCTGGGTATAAATTGAGAATGTGATGGGAGTACATTGGGGTTACACTGGGTATAAATTGAGAATGTGATGGGAGTACGTTGGGGTTACGCTGGGTATAAATTGCTTTCACTCTAAACAAAAAAAAGCAAAGGTGGGCACCAGGCTTTCCACTGATAATGGGTTTACCACAGAGCTCCCGCCTATCTGATGAAGGAACAGCCAGTTGCAAAAGCTAAAGTCATTTGCTACAAATAAACCTGTTGGACTTTAACCTGATGTTGAGAGACTTATTGTTTTTATTGAAGCAGAGAAGACTGAGGGGCGACCTGATTGTGGTGTATTACATGATGAGAGGCAAGGGACAGAGTGGATGAAAAGCAACTGTTTTCTGTAGTTGAAGGGTCAGACACGAGAAGTTCCAGGTAAGAGACAGGAGGTTTAGGGAGGGATGTGAAAAAAAACTTTCTTACCAAGGGTGGTGACAGTCTGGAAAGTGCTGCGTGGGAGGGTGGTAGAGGTGACTTGTCTCACATCCTTTAAAATGTGCCTGGATAAGCACTTGACACACCATGACATTCAAAGCTCTGGAACAAGGCCCGATAAATGGGATTAAGTGGGAGGCAAGGTGCTTTTTGCATGTCAGTGAGGACTTGATGGGCCTAAGGGTTTTTTTCTGCACTGTATGATTCTGTGACTGTCTTAGACATGTCAGCAGATGGAATTTAATTTGGAAATGTGTGAGATGATAAACTCTGAAAGGATGTGATACAGTTTGTAAAGAGTAATTTGACAAAGAAATGTTCAGTGAATGCTAGGACACTCGGGAGTTCTGTACAATGAAAAGACCTTGACGTGTAATATGCACAGATGTCTGAAGGTGGAAGGGCATATTAGTAGGGTGGTGAAAAAGGCATTTGGGATACGTGCCTTTATCAATCAAGGCAGAGATTACAAAAGCAGGGAAGTGATGTTGGAGTTGTATAGAACTTTGATGAGACCGTAGCAAGAGCACTGTGAGCAATTTTGGTAAGAACTCAGTAAGAATTTAGCAACACCAATTATTAATCCAACCGATTTATTTGATAGTAAAAAAGCGAGCTTTCAACACTCCCGTGTCTTCCTCAGGCAAGTGCAGTGTTCTGGCAATTTTGGTCACCATATTATAGAAAGGATGTGATTGCACTGGAGGAGGTTCAGATAAAATTTATCAGAATGCTGTCTGGGATAGAACATTTAAGTTATGAAGAAAGATTGGATAGGTTTGGGTTGTTTTGTTTAGAGCAGAGAGGGGACAAACTGATCAAGGTGTATAAGATTATGAGGGGCATGCACAGAGTGGATAAGGAGCAGCTGTTTCCCTTAGTTGAACGGTCAGTCACGAGGAGACGTGGGCTCAACGTGAGGGTAGGAGGGTTAGGTGGGATGTGAGGAAAAACCTTTTTGTCCAGGGGATGGTGATTGTCTGCAATGTGCTGCCTGGGAGGGTGATAGAGGCAGATTGCCTCACATTGTTTAAAAAGTATCTGGATAAGAACTTAGCACATTGTAACATTCAGGGCTATGGATCAAATGCTGGCAGACAGAATTAGATGGGAGGTCTGATGTGTCGGTGCAGACTCAATGGGCCAAAGGGTCTCTTCTCTGCTGTATGATTCTGAGGGGCTGGGGCAGGGGGAATGCAAAGAGATTGGGGGAAGAGGTGGTTGGAATTGGAGGTTCATCCATCTGTGGAACACTACCCACATGTAGTGAGAGGATTGAGATGGTTTCAATGAAGTGGGTGCTTTTCAGGTGCGAGTGCTACCCAAGATCTCATGGTGAATCCAGAAGATGGGCAAAACTTTCCGAATGGAAGAGAATGAAGGGGCTCAAAACTTGAATCAATAAAATACAAAAGTAATACTGTCTGGTTGGCACCGAGGGGAATGGGGATGCTTTATTGATCCCTTCAATCATCCTTCGTTTGATGTTATAAGTTTCCTTTGTGATTTGTTTTTAGTTATTTCAGTGTTTTTTTTTAATTGTGTTCTTTAATTTGTACATTGAGTTTACTGTAGGATCATCATGGGAATGAGCAAGCAGTACAAAGTTAGTATGCTGCTGGTGTCACTCCCATTGAGTGTAGGGTAATCTTACATTGTCATCACCATACCTGCTAATGGATCTCATCCAATTTCACTCCCCGCCCCCCTGGCCACCCCTCAGATTTTAATTTCAGATTAACTGCAGCGATAAAGTGTATTTCCCATAACTTTAAAATTCAAAACAGCTTTACAGAAAAGCAACCCACATTGTAAAACTGTCCTATTAGTCACTGAAGTTTTTAAACTGGTTTATGAATTCAGTTTTATGTGGCTTGTATAAAGGGATCTGTTGGCAATAATGAAGTCATAACCATCAATCATGCTTTTACACTCCAGTGCTTATTTAGATGTGAAGCAAAGCTGATGACTCAAACAATCACCAGTAAGGGTAATGCCCCATGATATTCCTACATTTATTCTACATTATTTCCCAATTATTAATATGGGAGTGAGAGGAATACTTCAGATCTATTCTCATGAAAGTTCAGTTCTCTGCTCATGAATTACCTCTGCATAGATATCCCACTGCTCTCCTTCTGTAGTTTTGATGTATTTCTTCTCTGCTTGGTTGAAGCCGTGATCAATTATTTTTTGGTATTTTGCACTGAGCTGGGGAATTGTGTTTGTTCTTGATTGTAATCATATCAGTTAAGCTCTCATTATGTCAAATTAACCAAATAAGGGAGCATACCCGTGCTTATTGTCTGTCTGTGTGTGTGAAGGTTATTTAATACCATTTCTTTACACGAGATCTCTGGAAACATAAGCGCATGCTTTTAATCACCTTCACTCCTTCAGGCCTTTCTACTGCTTTGTGAGTCCAGGAACTAATTGAAACTAATTGTGTAATCAAGCAGCCATTCTGTAACCTCAACTCCTTCCGTTCTGTGCTTCCAGGAGTATAAAGTTCCAGCCATGTTGCCTATTTATTTCTCAAAGCAATGTTCTCATATTCATTATGTATTTGACAATCAAATCAGCTGGCTCTGTTCTGCATTTCTGAACGCTTGTGTATTTTTCAGCCTGGCTTTGCTTCAAATTCATGTTAGCGTGACCGTGTTGTGCAGCATTACCAATCAAATTAAAGACATGCCTTAATTGGCGCTGTTAAGACGAGAGCTGTGAATACTGCATTTTGATTATGGAGTAGCACGGTGTCACAGTGGTTGGCACTGATGCCTCTCAGTGCCAAGGACCTGAGTTTGATTTGCACCTTGGACAATGTCTGTGCAGAGTCTGCGCGTTGTCCCCACGGGTTTCCTCCAGGTGTTCTAGATTTGATTCGATTTATTATTGTGACGTGTATTAGTACGCAGTGAAAAGTATCATTTCTTGCACATTGTACAGACGAGGCATATAGTTCATAGAGAATAGATTTATGGAGTTTATAGGTTTCCTCCCACAGTCCGATAGGTGTGCTGGTAAGGTGCTGAATTTTCCTTCAGTATTCCCGAAAAGAGCTGAAATTGGGGATTTTCACAGGAACTTCTTTGCAGCATGGATCTCTTGGTAGGAGAGCATCTTGGGGATGGAGATCATAAAAATAGTCAGCATGGTTTTGTAAAAGGCAGGTCGTGCCTTACGAGCTTAATTGAGTTCTTCGAAAATGTGACTGAACACATTGACGAAGGAAGAGCAGTGGACGTGGTGTACATGGACTTCAGCAAAGCATTTGACAAGGTCCCACATGCAAGACTTCTTGAGAAGGTGAGAGGCCATGGGATCCAAAGGGCTTTGGCCTTGTGGATCCAGAACTGGCTTGCCTGCAGAAGGCAGAGGGTGGTTGTGGATGGCTCTTTTTCTGCATGGAGGAAGGTCACCAGTGGCGTGCCCCAGGGATCTGTTCTAGGACCCTTGCTGTTTGTCATTTTCATAAATGACCTGGATGAGGAAATGGAGGGATGTCAAAAGTTGCAGCAGGACATCGACAGGATGCAAGACTGGGCAGAGAAGTGGCAGATGGACTTCAACGCGGATAAATGTGTTGTGGTCCATTTTGGCAGATCCAACGGGATGAACGAGTACACTATCAAAGGTAGGAGTCTTAGCTGTGTGGAAGAGCAGAGGGATCTTGGGGTCCGGGTCCATAAGACTCTCAAATCGGCATCCCAGGTGGAGGATGTGGTTAAGAAAGCTTACGGTGTACTGGCCTTCATTCATCGAGGGATTGAGTTCAGGAGTCAGGAGGTAAGCTGCAGCTTTATAGGACCCTTGTCAGACCACACTTGGAGTACTGTGCGCACTTCTGGTCGCCTCACTATAGGAAGGACGTGGAAGCTATTGAAAGGGTGCAGAGGAGATTTACAAGGATGTTGCCTGGATTGGAGGCATGCCTTATGAAGACAGGTTGAGGGAGCTGGGACTGTTCTCCCTGGAGAGACGAAGGTTGAGAGGCGACCTGATAGAGGTTTACAAGATGTTGAGAGGATTAGATAGGGTGGACTCTCAGAGACTATTTCCCAGGGCTAAAATGGTCACGACGAGAGGGCACAGATTTAAGGTGCAGGGAAGCAAGTACAGAGGGGATGCTAGGGGAAAGGTTTTCACTCAGAGGGTGGTGAGGGAATGGAATCGGCTGCCGTCGGTGGTGGTCGAGGCGAACTCGCTGGGGTCTTTTAAAAGACTTCTGGATGAGTATATGGGATCAAATGGGATTGGGGGTTATAGATAGGTCTATGGCTGGGTAGGTTTTGATGTGTTCGGCACAACTTGTGGGCCGAAGGGCCTGTTTGTGCTGTAGTGTTCTATGTTCTATTAATGCAAGCCTACTTGTGACACTAATAAACAAACTAGATTTAGCTGTAGCGGGGCATCTAATAGCTAGAAATTTCCTTTCTCACCTGCCGCAGGAATCGAGGTGGGCAGGACAGAAAATTTGGCGGATCATTTGAAAATCCGTTGACTTTGGGAGCATGAGGCTGAAAAATCCTGCCCTTAGATAGCTTTGCTCTTGTGTGTTTAGATTTTTGTCGTTTTGCATTGCAGATCGCTGAAGGTGTGAGCTGATAATAATAAGGAAAACAGAACATCTGGAACCTGAGTGAACAGGGCAAGCAACTGTGTCTCTCCTTGGTCAATTAGATAGATGGATTGTGGAACATGGTGAAGCAGCGAGAAAGAAGTGTGAATTAGAGAAGATGAATTCATTTTCCAGTCAGGTATAGGAAAGGAAATAAAGTGAAAGAAAAGAATAGCTTAAGAAAGAGAGGAAAAAGAGACAGAGGGAAATTTAAAAAATAACTAAAATTTAAAGTTGACATTTTTAAAATCTCCAACAACAATTTATAGCTGATGTAGTGAGATACTGCAAGGTAATAATTTTATTTCAATGTCTGAGTTAATGTGGCATTTAACACTTGCCATACTGTTAAACTTATATTTATACTTGAAACAACAAGAGTTAACTTTCTATATCAAAACTATATCATTTCTACTGCACAATATTAGCAACTTTATGGCATTTAATCATGCAGTTCAATAGTGTAATAGACTGTGGGCTGCCTTTATTACAAAACTAATAATGGAACGACACAAGTTTAAAAGAGGATTTATTTATAAACATGTTTAACTGTGCATTCACCCGTTATCTGAATTGCTTCACCATTTGTATAAGTAACAGTGCATGCCATCAGTCTCCCAATTATTTTGGCACCAAAACCTATCCCTGTGTATTTACATTGTGAATATATTGGCCAGAATTTTCTGGATGTTCACGTCCCACAGCTGCTGCCAGCAAGATTGGAGAGTTTCGTGCTCAGCCAATTTACCATTCACTGCAATGGGATCAGAAAATCCCAGCCGTGGGTGAGGTTCGGGAATTCTGGCCATTGACTTTGATTTAGCTACGGTCACAATTTACCAAGTCAGACAATTAACAAAATTAAAAACGGACATCTAGAGAACAGTAGGCCCTCCTATTATCAATCCATTTGAGAGACTGAGGAGATTTGTCACCAGCTGAAGCCTGAAATACAGTTCAGATACAAGCAGAAAAATGTTAGAAAACCTCAACAGGCTCGAGAGTATCTGTGGAGCCAACATTCAAGATAACTCTTTGTCCTGCTGAGATTGTCTGGCATTTTTCTGTTTTTGTTTCAGATTCCAGCATCCACTGTATTTTGCATTTATACAGCTCAGATTGTTTTTGAAAGAAATAGCTTGATGTTGTTCATTTTCTCCATGTTTGTAAGTGATTCAGAGGAGGGAGTGTGGCAGCCTGATTGCCCTGGCTCTTGTATTATAATCGTAATAATGGTGACAATAATGTTATAAGCACATGAAGACAGGTGAAATGCCTCCTCTTTTCTCCCACTCCATATTTGACCGCAACAGGGTCCTTTTGAAAATATACAAAGGCTGTACCTTGCTGATTCACTAAGATTCCCATTATCGTCACTTTGAAGTTGTAATGAATTATTCAGATAGGTTTTCTTGGGTTAAGTTTATTCAAATTATTTCTCAAGCTCAAAGGAATAGATAAAATGCGACCACCATTCATCCGATAGTTCACGTTTGTCTGGGGCTGCGCGCGCACGCGCACGTCGCAAAGTAAGACGCAAGGATTTGAGCTTATTCTCAAATCAGACTGTCAAATCGGCTTCACAGGTAGAAGATTTGATAAGAAAGCATATGGTATACTGGCCTTCTTCAATTGAGGAATTGAGTTGAGGAGTCGGGGAATAATGCTGCAGCTGTATAAGACCCTGGTCAGACTCCAGTTGGAGTACTGTGCTCAGTTTTGATCACGTCATTACAGAAAGGATGTAGAAGCCATTGAAAGGATGCAGAGGAGATTTACAAGGATGTTGCCTGGATTGGGTAGCATTCCTTATGAGGATAAGGATGCTGGACTCAAAGCTTTGACAAAGGATCATTTGGACTCAACGTCAGCTCTTTTCTCTCCTTACAGGTGCATCCAGAGCTGCTGAGATTTTCCAGCACTTTCTCTTTTGGTTCCATGTTTGTTTTGTTTTTTAAGGTATCTTGTTTTGCTGTCAATCTTTTCTTCTGGCCACATTACAAACCAGACACGGCATTTCTGAAAGTGAGCAAGAGACAGACAGATCACATCGCTTTCATCAACTGTGTTCATTACAACATTATCTTTATTCCTCCCCTCTCCTGCTTGGTAAGGGACCTTGAGATACCTCACTAGTTATACCTTCCAGAGAAACTAGAATGCAGATGATGTTTAAAAAGTGAGTGATCTTGTTTCAATTCCTTGAGCACCCCCTCCCAATCTTTTTTTTCCAGAAAATAACATTTTGCAACACACTGTGCAGTTAGAGATGGCCAATGTTCAGGCTTGGTCTGCTCAGTGACCTGTGACATGTATGCTACTCAGATACTGATCTCTGACAAGTGTCTACCACATTCTCTTGACATTCAATAACATTTTCATTGCAGAAACCCCCACCATTGAAGTTCTAGGGATCACCATTTACCAGATGCCTGATTGCTCTTTAGCCAGAGATCAGGTCAGAAGCTGGGTATGCCACAATGAGTATATCACCTCTTGACTCCCAAATCTGTCCATCCAGGAAACACAGGTGGGAATGGGATAAAGTAGTCTCCACTTGTCTGGATGAGTACAATTGTAACAACGTTCAAAAATATCCTCACCATCCTGGATAAAGCAAACCACATGAGGATGTTGCCAGGACTAGTGGGTCTGAGTTTTGGGGATAGATTGGCCAGGGTAGGGCTTTACTCCTTGGAACGCAACAGAATGAGGGGTGAACTTATTGAGGTCTCTAAAATTAAATGGGGCATAAGTAGGATGAACACACAGAAATTTTTTCCCAGGGAAGATAACTTGAAAACTAGAGGGCATAGGTTTAAGGTGAGAGGAGAAAGATTTAAAAGAGACCTAAAGGACAAATTCTCCACATGGAGGATGACGTGTGTATGGAGTGAGCTTCCAGAGAAGGTGGTTGAGGCAGATGCAGCATTTAAAAATCATTTGGATTTGTATGTGGATGGGAAAGGATTCCATGGATATGGTCAAACGCGAGCAATTAGTACCAGCTGGGGTGGCATGGTAAAGCGCCAGAGACCCAAGTTCGATACCTGCATGGGTCACCGGCAATGTGGAGTCTGCATGTTCTCCCTGCGTCTGTGTGAGTTTGTTTCAGGTGCTTTGGTTTCTTCCCACAGACCAAAAGATGTGCTGGTTAGGTGCATTGGCCGTGCTAAAATTCTCCTTCCGTATACCTGAACAGGCATCAGAGTATGGTGGAGATTTTCATAGCAACTTCTTTGCAGTGTTAATGTAAGCCTACTTGTGACTAATAATTAAACTTTGCTTTACTTGTACTTTACTTTTCCATGGTCGGCATGGACTGGTTGGGTTGAAGTGTCTGTATTGGTTCTATGACTCTCTGACACACCTTAAACATTAATCTTTTGCACCACCGGTACACAGTGGCAGCAGTGTGTAGCATCTAGAACATGCATTGGCCATGGCTTCTTGGCAATCTTCCACAAACTCCGCTACTCAGAAGGAAAAGGGCATTGACTCAATAGCACCAAGGGTCACGGGCTTAGGGTGAGGAGGGTAAGGTATAATTTGGATGCTGGAGGGAGCTTTTTGACACAGTAGTGGGGGTATGGAATGCGCTGCCAAGTAAAGTGGTGGAGGTAGGCACTCGAGTTATTTAAGAGATACTTAGATGGGCATATGAACAGAATGGGAATGGAGGGATATAGAAAACTGATTTAAAACAGGGATCATGAGCCTTGGGAGTTCCCTGGGAAGTGTGTAAATAGATGATGATATTGATGTACTTGTTTTTATCCTACAGGTGCTTTGGTCCACCTTGTTATCTAACAAGGAGCATACACGTGATGGGTCGGGAGACGGCTGCTCTTGGATTTTGAGTGTACCCTAGTGCTTCACGTCGTTAGTGTACGCTTGACCTGGACCATTTGATGGGCAACACGACAGCTCAGTGACTATCGCTGTGCTGTGCAGATACATGGATTTGGGCCTGTGTCTGTGGGAGTTTGCGCATTCTCCCCATGCTGGCGTGGGTTTTCTCCAGGTGCTCTGGTTTCCTCCCACATCCCAAAGATGCTCTTAGGCTGATTGGCAGAACAAATTCTCCCTAAATTGTCTCAAATTTGGTTTCAATGCATAGGTCTATAGACATAGACAGGGATCACAGGTAGAAGTGGGAACATCTAGGTGGCAGTGCGGGCTTGTTGGGCTTGTTTCCCATGCTGTTTTGTTCTTTGTATCAGCCATAATAGAAACATTACCTACCACCTGCAAGTCTCCCTCCAAATCACACAACACCCTGACTGGGAAATAGGTCACTATTTTTCCATCATTACTGGGTAAAGTTCTGGAACTCCCAACCTCATAGAACACGGATTGCAGTGTTTCGAGAACAAAGCTGACAACTGTCTTCTCGAGGACAATTAGCAAGAGGCAATAAGTGTCCAGGAATGTCCACCACCCATCAACAAATAAGATTGTCACAAATATGAGCTATCCCATGTTGCAATAGTGACATATTTGAGAGGAATATGATAACTTTGGACCAATAGCTCTCAAAGTTTTCCACTACTGGGTTTTCCCTCCTGTCAGGTCCAGGTCTGTTGCAGACTATATGACACAGTTTGACTGCTATAAGTAGTCGACAACTCAATTATCCTTGTACTGTGTGACCCATTAGATTGTAGCAGGCAAATGGACTGTCTAGCAATTCCAAACCCAAAATGAGCAAAAAAATTTAAATCACATAAAGGTCACGTCCTCAAATAGTATTTTGCTTTTAAAAGAAGCATCATCTGTGTTGAGTCAATCTGCTATTGTAGATAAATATTGCTAGGCATTTCAGCTGACAGATGACATAGGCTGACATCTAAAGGATCATTTAAAATCTGAGTAGCAAGAGCTTTGACTGTCAGCAGCACATATTAGAAATTCATTTGCACACAAACCCATGATTTTATTTTCAAAGATGAATTGAAACTGCTCCAATCTTGCACAGAAGAATCGTACCTTCTCCAAATTTCTGTAAATTCAGTCGTAAATTTGTTACAACATTTCTCACAGTGAGTTGATTATTGTGTTATTTTTTAAACGGGATTTCAACAGAAATTTGCAGTAACATTGCACTAGGTAAGACACAAAAATGCTTCAATGCGGCAAAGAGAATACATCAACATTTACCGATGGGTCACGAGAGGCCTGCTGTTGGATTTTGAGAGTATCCTAGTGCTTCATGTCGTTGATGTACGCTTGACCTGGGCCATTTGATGGGCAATATGACAGTTCGGTGACTATTGCTGTGATGTTCACAGTGGAGATCCTTGTTGAGGAAGTGCAGAGGAGGAAAGATGATATCTATCTGCAGGAGGCTCTCTATAGAATCGTAGCATCCCCACAGTGCAGAAAGAAGCCATTCGGCCTATCAAGTCTGCACCAACCCTCCGACAGAGCATCCCACCCAGGCCCTATCCCCATAACCTCATTTATTTACCCCGCTAATCCTCCCTAACCAACTCATCTTTCGACACAAAGGGGAAATTTAGCATAGGAGACAGATATCACAGAGCCACCTAAAGGTAAGATCATGTGGCTTTGCAGTGGGAAAATGGTGACAATTGCAATTGACAGTGGTACATGTTGACAGAAAATCATGATGAGAAGAAGGGTTGTGTGCTGAAACTGTATTCTATCACAAGATTACTTAATGGATTATTGTGAATCAAATTCTTTGCAAAATGTCTCATCCAATTTTCTTAATTTTTTTTTTCAGATGTAGGGATCATCTTTTGGACAGCAGGTGAAAAGAATCTTTAAAAAAGAAATGGAAATTAATTGGATAAAACTGCAAGACTCTTGACTCAATATCAGGATCAGAAATTTGCTGTGGAAAAGTTTGCTTCTGGTGCAGAGAAAATGCAAACCCTGAGCTGCCCACTCATTTCTATAACATCGCATGCAACAATCCTAAATGTGCTGTTGTTTGGCTGAACCCTTGAGCAGGGCATGTAAAATTGTGCAAGAGTAGCAGAAATTCCAGCAAACCTACTTAATTCCAGCATCAACTCTTAAAGTTTGGTTTGATGTATTATTGTCACATGTATTAACATTGTTTCTTGTGCACTATACAGACAAAACATACCGTTCATACAGAAGGAAGGGAGAAGGTGCAGAATGTAGTTTTAAGACATAGCTAGGGTGTAGAGAAAGATCAACTTAATGCAAGGTAAGTCCATTCAAAAGTCTGACAGCAGCAGGTAAGAAGCTGTTCTTGAGTTGGTTACTACATGACCTCAGAATTTTGTATCTTTTTCGCTAAGGAAGAAGATGGAAGAGAAAATATCCCAGGGTGTCTGTGGTCCTTAGTTATGCTGTAGACAGAATCAATGGATGGTTTGCGTCATGGTTTGCATGATGGATTGGGTTACGTTCACAACCCTTTGTTCCAAAGTGGATGTGTGTTTTGGCTGAAGTCAGGTCCTGTATCATTTCACCCAAAGGGTTGTGTAGGTTAATCCCGCTAATCTTTCCTAATTTACATATCTTTGGACACTAAGCGATAATTTATCATTGCCAACCCACCTAACCTGCACATTTTTGGACTGTGGGAAGAAACTGGAGCACCCGGAGAAACCTACACAGACATGGGGAGAATGTGCAAACTCCCCACAGAGTGTCACCCAAGGCCGGAAGTGAACCCGGGTCCCTAGCGCTGAGATAGCACAGGGGGTTGGAGGGAGAATCTCGCAGACTTTAGAAGAATGAGAGGTGATATTCAGAAGATCCTAAAGAAATTTTGATATGATAAATCCATAAGAATATTTTCACTTGTCAGAGAGGCTAGAACTAGGGAAGTTTAACAGTAGGAGGTCTCCTTTTTAAAACAGAGATTAGGCAAAAAAAAGCACAATTCTACGGATGCTGGAATCTGAAACAAAAACAGAAAATGCCAGAAAATCTCAGCAGAGGTGACAGCATCTCTGGAGAGAGAGTAGAGCCAATGTTTCGAATCTGGATGACCCTTTGTCAAAGCGAGAAGATTTTCTTATCTCTGAGGGTCATTAGTATGTGGAATTCTCTTAACCAGAAAGCAATGCAGGCTGGGTCATCCAATGTAGGTAAGGCAGAGTTAGATTGTTGAATAAAAGGGGAACTAATGTGTTTGGGGCAGGGGAGGGTGGGCAGGTAGTGGTTCAAGAGGAACTACAATCGGATCACTCATGATCTTATTGAATGGCAGAATAAATTTGAGAAGTCAAATGGCCCTTATGCCCTACATTCTGATACTCCTTTTGTGAGACACATTTAATGGGACAGTGGTTAGTTTTACAATGAAGGCAAAGCAGCCCAGGAAAAGAGCATGAATTTACAGAACCTTGAGTGGAATGCTTTCCATGGCAAAGGCAATAGGGTGGCTACAGCCTAGTCGTATTATTGCTCAGTTAATGTCCTGAGGCCCCGAGTTCAAATCCCAGCATAGCAAATGGTGAAATTTGAATTCAATAAAAAATATCTTGAATTAAGAATCTACTGATAACCATGAAACCATTGTCGATTGTCCAAAAACCTATCTGGTTCATCAACGTCCTTTAGGGAAGAAAATCTGCCAGACTTGCCTAGTGTGGCCAAAATGTGACTCCACTACCATAGCGATGTGGTTAACTCTCAACTGCCTTCTAAAAGCACCTAGAGCAGGCAATAAATGCTGGCTAATCAGTGACACCAATGTCCCACAAATTAAATGTAGTTTGTGATACTATGTACTGCACACGTGAACCAAAATAGGTGCCATCGATGGCGTCTGGCTCCTTGTAAATCCCAATGACTCTGCAAAATTACACTGGTTGTCCAAAGGAAAGAACATGAATTTATTGTTCAAGCCAATAAATCAAATGCCACTTGGTTTATACATCTGAATAATTGAGATTGATTCATCAGTGGTACCTCAGAACAATCTGGAGATATAAATGTAAAGGACTATCGTGACCTTTACAGCTATGAACAGTATTGTGCTGAAGAATCAGTTTGATTACAGGTTGCTTAGTAGCACGTGATGCAATTGAGTTATAATTTCTCTTGTTAATCATAGACCGTACAAGTACTACCCTTCTGATATATTGACTTATGTATGCATCAGTCTTTAAATGCACTGTGAGTAATAGATATCAAGCCCCTCTGTTCTACTTCAAACTTGTTTTGACCACCCCCACCTCCCCATCCAGTCTATGTCACCCCTCAAATATTCACACGCTCACTAAATTTCTTTAATTTAATTCGTTAAAAACCTACCGTGCAGAAGGAAGCCATTCGGCCATTGTGTCTGCATCGACCATAATCCCACCCAAGTCCTCTCCCCACAATCCCGTGGATTTACCCTAGCTAGCCCCCTGACACTAAGGGGCAATTTAGGACAGCCAATCCACCTAACATACGCATCAAAAACAGATGGCACACAGTGTGGGAGGAAACCTACACAGAGATGGGAAGAACGTGTAAACTTTACTTAGGCAGTGACCCAAGCCGGGAATTACACCCAGGTCCCTGGCACTGTGAGGCAGCAGTGCTAGCCACTATGCCATCCTCATTTCATTACACAATTAGTCCTATCTCATTTTAATGTTACTTTAACCACTTGACCATCTCTTACTTTTCTTCTGAGCATGTTGCAGGTTGTTTTGCTATCTCTCTCATTCTCCATATGATTCCCACTCTCCCCTTTGATGCGTTCCTCTGTAAATAAGATAAATGCATATTCCCTTTCTAGTTTTGATTAATGTGTCTACATCTGAAAAGCTTACACCTTTATTCATTTTCCCCATGGCAACTGACTGATCTGTATGTTTCCATAATTTTGTTTGAATTGATTTCCAACACTTAGATTTTTTTTGCTTTTAATTCGTAAAACATATTCCAATGTTCAAGTAATAATATCTCTTTAGATTGCAACCCTGATAGGGGTCGATGGTATTTTGCAGGGTTGGGGACTTAAAGGATGAGCTCATGTGTTTTTAAGACTCATTGATCTTGAAGCATGTCAGCGTAACATCAAATAGAATAAAATCCACTCGTACGTGCTGCTGAATCCAGTGCAAGTGAAATGTTTTGTGGTGTAGCGGGCTTAGATAGAAAACCAGCATTGATAACCTCCCTTTAACTGGAGCATCATCTTCTACATTTGAAACCAAGGAACTGCTAATATTATATAGAAAGAGACCTTGGGTATATTTAAACAACATTCTAGCATCAGGCATTTTCTACAGATGTCATCTGGCTTTGACCAGGTTGGTCTCATTTGTATATGAGCAGACTGTTTGCTAACTGCAGGTTTCTCACAATCACATTCTTTACACAAAGTTTAGATATGATGCTTTCTTCAATTTGTTTCTCAAAGGACAGCGTTGTAGATAAAGATACCTCTGAGACAAATTGTGAGTCAAAGTATAGCAAGTTTATTCAAAAGCTTTTGGGAGATGCACCCGCACCGAACAGCGGTTCCCCAGGCATCTCATTGAATACAAATTAAGAACATATACTTATTACCCCCCCCCCCTTCCCCCAGTCACATACGCATCTTCTCATTCTCATCAGGTTTCCAGGCTAAGGGTTGTCCTCCATCATGGGAACATGGCTGCCTCGGCGTTTCATAGAACATAGAACATTACAGCACAGAACAGGCCCTTCGGCCTTCGATGTTGCGCCGACCAATATAAAAAGCAATGCCCCTCCAAACTAAACCATTCCCTTCTCTTCCATATACTTATCAACTAACCTCTTAAACGCCACCAAACTTGGCGCATCTACAACTGCTGCAGGCAGGGCATTCCACTCCCGAACCACCCTTTGGGTAAAGAACCTACCTCTGATATCCGTCCTATAACTATCACCCCTTAATTTAAAGCTGTGTCCCCTCGTGCTAGCTTTCTCCATCCTAGGAAAAAGGCTATCACTGTCCACCCTATCTAAACCTCTAATCATCTTATATGTTTCTTATACGTTTCTTCATGGTTATCTCAAGGCCACAGTTGACGTGTGTGATTAGCCTTTAGCTAACATACAGGTAACATACAGGTTGACAAGACAAGTTAAAATTAACGGGCTGGTATAACAGTCTATGCTCAAGTGGTATAATATATGTATAATATGTTGGTACGTGACACATACAGTATATAATGAATATGTATGAAATATAGTTAGAAATGCAGGCTTCACTATGTTAGGTGAAAGTTACTTAAACTACAAGCTGGGTTAGCTACATTCCTGAACGGGCTTATCATAAACTTGTTTATAATGGAAAGGGCAGTTGTTGCCTCCTAGTCTGGGTCACTGAAACTTGTGTACAATAACAGGGATAGCTGCAATCTGGGCACACAAAAACAAAGTACATTTATCTGAAATATATGGAAACAAGGCTTCAGGGTATTTGTCTTCATATTTCTCTCATCCTGTTAAGTGTTACAAAGTTCATTACTGCAGATAGCACAAAGAATTATAAAGTTCTGAATCTCAGGATTGACTGCATTATCTTTAGTTACTATGGTTCATGAAAAGAATGGTTTTCATTGTTAATTTTTCTTGTTGACTTGAATTCCTTGCTTTGACATTTTATCTGTTTTTTTTCATTCATTATTCACTTAGTGGTAGGACCCTTATTTGTCCTGAAACTATTTTTTTTAATTCATTGGTGGGATAGGACCATGGCTGGCCAGCATCTATTGCCCATCCCTAGTTGCTGGAGAGTAGTTGAGAGTCAACCTCATTGCTGGGACTCTGAATTTACATGCAGGCCAGACCAGGTGAGGATGGCAGATTTCCTTTCTTAAAGCACATTAGTGAATCGGATGAGTTTTTCCAACAATCGACAATGGTTGAGGAAATTATGGAGGCATTGCTGGTGATCTTTCAGGAATCACTGGAGGCAGGAAGCATACCGGAGGATTGGAAAGTCACAAATGTAACCCACTGTTTAAGAAGGGAGGAAGGCAGAAGATGGGAAATTATAGGTTGGTTAACCTGACTTTGGTCATCAGTAAGATTTTAGAGTCCATTATTAAAGATGAGATTGCAGAGTACTTGGAAGTGCAGGATAAAATAGGACTGAATCAGTACAGCTTTGTCAAAGGGAGGTCATCTCTGACAAATCTGTTAGAGTTCTTTGAGGAGGTAACAAGGAAGGTAGATAAAGGAGAACCTGTAGGCATGATTTATTTGGATTTCCAAAAAGCCTTTGGCAAGGTGTGGCATAGGAGACCGTTAAATAAGTTAAGTGCGCACAATGTTAAGGGTAAGATTCTGGCATGGATAGAGGATTAGCTGACTGGCAAAAGGCGGATAATGGGGATAAAGGGGTCTTTTTTGGATGGCAGCCGGTGACTAGTGGTGCACCTCAGGGGTCAGTGCTAGGACCGCAACGTTTCACAATATACATTATCAATTTGGAGGAAGGGACTGAAGGCCCTTAAGTTTGTTGATGATACAAAGATGTGAAAAGGGACAGGTAGTATTGAGGAAGCGGGAGAGGGGTTGCTGTAGAAGGACTTGGAAAGGTTAGGAGAGTGGGCAAAAAAGTGGCAGATGGAATACAATTCGGAAGAGTGTGAAGTTATGCATTTTGGAAGAAGGAATGGAGGCAGAGGCTATTCTCTAAATGGCAAAATGCTTCGGAAATCAGAAATACAAAGGGACTTGGGGGTCATTATTCAAGATTCTCAAAGTTAACATACAGGTTCAATCGACAGTTAGGAAAGCAATTGCAATGTTAGCATTCATATCGAGAGGGCTAGAATACACGAGCAGGAATGTACTTCTGAGGCTGAATCCCATTTGAAGTATTGAGAGAAATTTTCGGCCCCGTATCTAAGGAAGGATGTGTTGGTCTTGGAAGCGTGTCTCTGTGTCTGTACTTGTTGGAGTTTAGAAGGATGAGGGGGGGATCTTATTGAAACTTAGAGCCTAGAAAGAGTGGATGTGGAGAGAATGTTTCCACTAGTAGAAAAAATTAGAACCTCAGGCTAAAGGGGTGATCCTTTAAAACAGAGATGAAGTGGAATTTCTTCAACCAAAGAGTAGTTATTCTGCCACAGAAGGCTGCAGAGGTTAGGTTACTGAGTGTCTTTAAGACAGAAATAGTTTCTTGATTAATAAGGAGATCAGAGATTATGGGGAAAAGGTCAGAAAATGAAGATGAGAAAAATATCAGCTATGATTGAATAGTGGAGCAGACTCAGAGTTGACTGGCCTAATTCTCCTCCTATGTCATATAGTTTTCTGTGAATTCCAGGTTTTTTTTATTGAATTCAAATTCTACCATCTGCCATTGTGGGATTCAACGCTGGGTCCCTGGAACATTAGCTGAGTGTCTAAATTGATAATCTAGTGATAATAGGTGGTAATAATGATAATAATGGTGGCGGTAATAGTGATAATAATGACAATTAGGCCATTGCCTCCCCTTGGCATTATTCCAGTGCTGAGGTTAATGTTCTAGGGACATGGGTTCCAATCACACTACGGCAACTCGTGGAATTGAAATTCAATTAGTAAAATCTGGAATATAAAACAGTGACTGTGACAACTATTATTGCTTATTGTAAAAACCCATTTGGTTCACTCGTGTCTTGCTGCATGTGACTCTAGACCTACAGAAACTTGGCCAAATCTGAACTGCACTCTATGGCTTAGCAAACTACTCAATTCAGGGCAATTAGGGATGGCCAACAATGCCCACATCCCATAAAAAATAGACAGAAAAGGAAACAGTGATTGACATTTGTAATTTATTTGCCTGAGTCCATTATAATTACCTTAACACTACATAAACTCAATTCAAACCCACAATTAAGAATATTGGAAAAGTTTTGCTATGTTTAATGTGCAGCTTGGTTGCAAATGTTGATACATTTGGCACACAGATGAAATCTTCCTCCAAAGTAGTGTTTATTAGCAATAATTATCTTATTACGATGGGGAGAAAGATGAAATCCCTTTGCCTTATTACGGAAATTAACAGCTAGAAGTTTGCAATTATGAAGCTTGAGCAGACTGTGTCCCACAGGCACAAATGAAGATCTGCCCTTTGGAAATGCTGTGTCTTGTGCCAATGACATGGTCAGTAGCCACATTAACCACTTTCTACTTCATCTCAGTTTCACTTTACGTATTCTCTGTAACGTGAGTTTGTTGTCTGAGGTGTTTCCAAGTTAACACCCACAATGTCCATCAGGGAAGAAACATTCATCCTCATTCTCTCAGCCAACTTGCCTGTCTTCCAAAATGGAATGCACACATTCTTACAACCATCATGCATGTTTATTTAACATGTCATCTGCTGGTGATTTATCAACCATGCATGCATGTTGTGGCAAAAAAATCTGATTCGGAATTGGATATATTTCTCTTTTATTTTAATTCAGCCTTTAGATCACAGATGAATGGCAGTGTCGTCAAACTCTCTGCATCATTAAGGCAGGCATTATGCAGGTGAATTTTCAAAGTAATGAAGCATTTAGTTCTATTCCATCCCTTATTGAATCTAATGAGCAATCTCTGATGTGTCAAAAGTTTAAACAATTCTTCAATATTTTGGAAGAAGACTTGAAAATTTTCTACTAGTTTTACTTTGCTCCATGTACCTATGGTGTAAAATGTGATTCTATTTCTCAATATGTTTATCAACAAAAGTGACTTGTCTGAGTTTTACATTTTATTTGAAAGGTTTATCTTCACTTGAATCACATTTTATGTACTTTTTAGTTGATAGGGAAGCCAGAAACTTCACCCAAAGATCATTCAAAGCTGCTTCTAATTCAACAAATAAGTTAAATAATTAACAATGCGGATCTGTCTTTTTTTATCTTTCCTCTCTTCTTTCTACAGTCCATATCGTGTGTACCTGAGAGAAATGATTTGAGTCTTTCCTCACATCTCAGGTGTGAGGCACCCTGATGAATAAAACCCAGGAGACTTCAAATCCCAGCAGAGCTTTAATCCCCATATTGATCAATGCAATTCTCCGACGTGAAATATCCTTTTCTTAGAAAGGCACGGTGGTTAGCACTGCTGCCTCACAGCGCCAGGCACCCGGGTTCAATACCTGCCTCGGGTGACTCTCTGTGTGGAGTTTGCATTTTCTCTCTGTGCCTTCATGAGTTCCCTCCAGGTGCTCTGGTTTTCCTCCAAAAATGTGTGGGTTAGGTTGATTGGCCATGCTAAATTGTCCCTTAGCGTAGGGGGATTAGGAGGGTAAATATATGGGGGTAGGGCCTGGGTGGGATTATTGTTGATGCCCATTCGATAGGCCCAATGGCCTCCTTCTGCACTGTAGGGATTCTAATGTGGAAGATAAGAATAATCTTCATTACTATCTGCAAAATTGTCACCCAGCCCCCTTCAGGACAGGAGGAGGTAATATTTCAGATCCACTACATGAAGCTTTGTTGGCAGCTCGGGTGAAGAAGAAATGTTGCTACATCAGGTTTGTAAAACCAGCTCTGTGAGTTATCTCAGATAAGATTAATAATTAAGTGTGTTATGTTACATTTTACAGTACTTAACATTTGTCTAATCATGTCTGCCAGTCGTGCAATAGCTAAACTAGAACTAAACAGCAGACTCAACCATTCTCTGTAACTCTGTACCCTATCACAAGAAAGGTTGAATCCTTCTAACATTCAGGCTTAAATTAACAATAGTGTGAAGAATGCTGCACCAGGGATTAGGATAAATGCATTGCCAGAGCAAGACAAAGACTCCGACTAAAGAAATTAGATTAAAAAGGAAGAAGGAAAGAATACGGAAGTAAATCATGTTGATTAAGAGATAAATATCAGCCAGAATGCCAAGGAGAATATGTCCTTTGAAATAGTTATCTTGGGATCTTTTACATCTGCCCATGAGTCAGATGGTTCTTCTGCAAAATGTCTAATTAAAAAGAAGGTATCTTGGATAGTGTTGTGCTCCCTCAGTCACAGATCAAATGAAATATCTGACTTTATGGTCAAGTCACTGGAACTGACCTTGAACCGTCAGCCCTCTAAAACTCTGGAGGCAATCTTACCAGCTCATCCCACCAGTCAACTGGCATGGTGGGCTGGTAGGATCACAAAAGAGGCGAAATATTAGCTTTGTGCCTGGTTTCTTGCCTACTACCCTCACTGTGAAGACAGCACAATCGACCTCGCGCCTAGGAATGCTGATTATAATATCTAAATTTGAATTTAAGTATTATTAGTGAGTCCTTGATGCAATCCTCCAGGCTCATTTGCCTTAACTGCCTTGCCAGTGGAGGTTCTCATTTGCGAGGATCACATATGGTCCCCATCAATGAGGCAGCGAATAGCCAGTGGGTAGGAGCGGGTGAGGGGTTTTGGGTGGGGTGTGTGGTTATTGGGCCGGCAATCTTCTTGGGGTAGGGAATATTGGGGGGAGTGGGGGGGCGATGGGAGCTGCATGGGTTTTCAGGGCAGCAATCACCTGGAGAGGCCAACGAGGAAGAGGGGAGAACCAGTATGTGAGAGTTAGGGGGAGGCTGGGGGCGGGAGGGGAGGTTAATATCCAGGAGATGGGAAGGTGGGGTATGACACATCTGTGTACTATGTACACTTGTATACAGAACGCTGAGAGATCAAGGCACATTCACAATAGTGTCCTCTGCAGTCAGTAGCCAGCTTCCCAGTGTGAACAGACCCCATCTACTCCCCTGACTAGCATGAATCTCACTTTGCCTTTTTTTTGCACGAAGTGGCATACGATAGAGAGCCCGCTCAAAAAATGAAAGTGGTTCTCTCCCATTCTCTCACTTCTTTGGCACTTAGATTTTTTTCTTAGCCCTTGAGACGAGGAAGCTTCCAATTGAGCCAACAATTGAGATTGGAGCAGCAATACAAGCATGCAAGTTTCCTGTTTAGCTGGAATCTCAGCTATGTTAATTTGAGGTGGTGTCAGGTGAAAGTTAACAGCTTATGCAGGAGGAATATTAAATAGCATGATACCTGCACTCTGCTTTGGTTTGTCTCCCAAAGCAAAGGAGCACAGTCCGGAGGTCTGAGAACTTCTGTGTCATTGTTAGTTTGATAGGCTAAGAATATGCAATAAATAATTGCAAAGCTTATATTCTTTTGCCTATACCTCTGAAGTGGCAATTTGTTCTGTTTAAGGACTAATGTATTTATGTTAATGTCTCTTACCTGACATTCAGAATATTCTGATACTCTCAGAACTTAATATTGCCATCTCCTCTCAACAGAACATCGTGAATTATTTTCGAAAAGCTGTTCATCTGAGATGTTGGAAGGCTCAGCAGACATATTCATTTAGTAGATGAGTAAGTGCACAGTGAAAATTCGTCAGATGATGTGACCTACACAGTATTATTCATTAAATGCGAAAGCAATCAGCAACACCCCTACATTACGTCAAATTTAATTTGCTATCAAGCCTAATTGAATTGAGAAAATGAACCCAGTTTAAGAGTGTGTTCATTTCCATTCATAACAGTGAACTGTTTCCAAGAGACTGTAGGTTGAACTCATCCAACATTCTTTGTAATTAAATTGTACGCCCCAAGTGAAAATTGCTGCTTTCCAGTCGTCACACAAGATATCAACCGAGATAAATGTGACTAATTTACGAAAGGAAGTATTGTTTCTTTCTCAGTTTTGGCTTTTCCGTGCAACTCTTTGAGTAGTCACAAGTGATGTGTAGCTCAGTCTTCATCCATAATGTTCTCTCCTGTTGTTCACTGGAACGTGAGAAAAGTACTGTGAATTAAGCGGTTATTGGGGGTGATTCTCCCAGCCCGCCGCACTGCTCTAGTAACGCAGCAGGCCAGGAGATATCAGCAGCAACTATTTCATGGGCTTCCTGCTGGGGAGCCAGATCTCCGCGCATCTTCCTGCCTAAGATTTTCAGCAAGAATGGATTTATGTTGAAAGTCAGTGCGGGGAGATTTGCATGTGTTACTACTTCGCAGGTACGTGCCTTAATTCTACCCCACCCCTCCAATCTTTCTTCTCTCAGGTGTGATATCCCAATGGTACCGTTAACAACTTCTCAATAAAGTCAAGGCCTGGCATGGCAGCAATGAAGTGGAATAAAGAGGTAAGTGTTGTGGAGATGCAGCCCCTGGGATGCAGAGGAGGTTGGAGACAATGGCTGGAAACTTTCTGGGTCATGTGGTGGAGTTCTTAGAGTGTTGGAACTGCTGTTCCCAGGCACAGGGATGTTCCATTGTTGTCTCCAGGGAACGGGTTGGGGGACTTTACTGAGTGCTGGGGGTGCTGCATTGTTCTGGTTGTGGGTTGTGCTGAAGTGCACCGAGTGCTAGGGTTTTAGGAAGGGTGGTGGCGGAAGAGGAGGGAGGCACGTGTTGGTGGTAGTGGTGGAGGCGATACACCATGGAGGGCTCATCAAATCAGGCAGCTGGTGCTTCAAGCAGGGGTGCTCATGTTAACACAGACATTCAAATTGCAGTGAATGAGAACGCATGCTGTGATAACCAGGAGGCTCCCCCTGTCCCTTGTGTCTGAACTGCAACACACGCCTAGGAGGGAACACTGTGGTAGAACCCACGGCAATGGCTCGAGGGTGTGCAAATGGTGCCCAGATAACTGAAAAATAAACATCTCTCTCCCCGCCCCCCCATTCAACGTCTTAACAAAAACCTTTTCCTGTTTCTTTCAGATGTAAAGGAACACAAACTTCAACTCTTCAACACCATTGTCCATCCCAGGCCCTCAATCTCCATCTCTTCTAGCCCCAGCTCTTGTGTGTTCACCGCCATACTCTGTGACCTTCTCCTCTCTGAGGCTGAGTGTGCTGTTCTCAGCAAAGGATTCAGCTTTGTACCCTTATGTCCCCACCTCAGTAAATTCCAGGCTTAACATGATGTTAAACTCTTCTTCCATTGCCTTTGTCTCTGTACCTGCTTCTTTGAGCAAGTGTCTGTCTCCCACCCCCCGCACCCCGCCCACTTCACACACCATTTGATCCTTTCACGTGCCTCCAACGTTCTGCCTCCATTGGACACCCTTACTGGGACAATTTTGTTGCCTCTGAGGGATAGGGTTCCCTCAAACTTTTCATTGGGAATTGTCATCGGGGCATTGACCGTCTCAATTTTTCTGCCTCCTGTCATCCATTCCAACCTCTTTCCTTCTGAACTTTCCGCCCTTTACTCCCTCAGGTCCAACCCTGACATTGTCATCAAAGCTGCTGACAAGCTTTGTCTGGCGTACTGACCTTTAACTTGCAGACACTGAATTCCAACTCTGAGAAACTTCCTCCTACCTTCCCCTGAACCATGACCACACCACTGAACATCAAAGCATCGTCTCCAACACCATCACCAACCTCATTTCCTCTGGATGTCTCCCCTCCACGGATTCTAACCTCACAGTCTCCCAACCCCAGACAGCCTGCTTCCAGCTACTTCCCAAAATCCATTAAAAGCTCTGTCCTGGTAGGCCTGTTGTGTCAGCATGCTTCTGCCCCATTGAACCTATTTCCTCTTACCTCAACTCCATCCTCACTTCCCATTCCCTCCCCACCTACATCTGGGATTCCTCTGGTGCCCTGCATCATATTGACAGCTTCCATTTTGCAGGCCATACCTGCCTCCTATTCTCCGTGGATGTGTAATCTCTCTCCACTTCTATCCCACACCAGGGCAGCATGAGAGCTCTTCTTTCTTGAAAAGAAGCCTGAAAAATTCCCATCCTCCACGCTCCTCCACCTGGCTGAACATAGAACACTACAGCACAAACAGGCCCTTCGGCCCACAAGTTGTGCCGAACGTGCTCCATCTGGCAACAACTTCTCTTTGAACTCATCCCACTGTCTCCGAATCAAAGGAGTAGCAGTGGTTAATCACATGGGTCCCAACTACATTTGTCTTTTTATAGGGTATGTGGAACATTCCTTATTTCAGGCCGATCCAGGTCCCCTCCCACAACTTCTTTACCGGTATATCGATAACTATTTTGGTGCCGCTTCACGTTCTTGTCCAATCTTTGAAAAATTCATCAACTTGTCTTTTGGTTTCCACCCCTCCATTGCCTTCACCTGGTCCCTTCCCTTCTTTGACCTTTCTATATCCATTTCCGGCAATAGACTTTCTATCAATATCTATTACAAGCCCTTTGGCTCCCACAGCTATCTGGACTACAGCTGTTCACACCCCATATTCTGTAAGGACTCCATCCCTTTCTCCCAGCTCCTTCGCCTCTGTCGCATTTGTTATAATGTCACTTTCCAAAGTGATGTTTCTAGTATGGCTCCTTTTTCATCAAACATGGGTTCCCGTCTATAGTTGTTGACAGGGCCCTCGATAGCGTGCAGTCTATCTCCCGCACCACGACTGTCACCCCCCTCCCCTACTTCCCAGAACAAGAATAGAATCCCCCCTTGTCCTCTAATTTCACCCCCCCAGCCTTCGCATGCAGAGCAAATCCTCTGCCATTTTCGCCAACTTCAGCGTGATGTCACCACTAAACACATCTTCCCCTCGTTCCCTCTGTCAGCATTCCACAGAGATCATTCCCTCCAGGATAAACTAGTCCACCTTTCCAGTATAGCCAACAGTTCTCTCATCACTTATGGCATCTTACCCTGCAATTGCAGAAGGTGTAACAGCTGTCCCTTTGCCTCTTCTGTGCTCACTATCCAAGGCCCAAAAGACTCATTCCAAGTTAAGCAGCGTTTCACATGCAACTCTTTTAATTTGGTGTACCACATTTGCTTCTCCCAATGTGGTCTTGTCCATATCAGAGAGATAGACCAGGTAATCGCTTTGCTGAGCACCTCTGGTCTGTGGGCAGTCAATACTCTGACCTTCCGGTCGCTTGCCATTCCAGCTCCCAAGCCCACGCCTGCTGTAATATTTCGGTGAAGCTCAATGCAAACTGGAGGAACAGCATCTCATCTTCTGATTAGGCACTTTACTGCCTTCCAGTCTCAACATCAAAATCAACAACTTCAGATGATTTGTTCTACCCCACTTCAATCCCTCTGTTGTTATTCTATTTTAATTTATTTACTGTTCTCTACCTTTTTTTTGTTTCTTTATTGTCTTTCTTCATTTTTCTTCCTCCCCCAGTCTTTCCCCCTACTTCATCCCCCTTTCCTTCCCTTTTCTCCCCCTTGCTTCCCCTTTTCTGCATTCTACCTGTGTCCCCATTCCACACGCTCTCCATCCCAACATCTCCATGTGCCACACCTTACAGTTTCTCTACAGTTTGGCCATCGCACCCTTTATCTCTCTCTGGACGGCTATTAGCAGTCTTTTCACCTGGTTTCTATGGCTATGACTCATCTTTCATTCCCTCCCCATGCAGTACAAATATCTTCCATTTTCTGTGCCTTTTAGCTTTGACACAGGGTCATCTGGACTCAGTGTCAGTCCTTTTTTCTCTTTACCAATGCTACCAGACCTGGTTGAGATTTTCCAATGTTTTCTCCTTTTGGTTTCAGATTCCAGTATCTGCAGTAATTTGTTTTTATATCTCTCTCTCTAACAGCAAACGCACCCTACACATCCACTTCCACCATAGAGGCACGCATGGCCTCAATCTTCCCACAACCCCTCCTCATCACCCAATCATCTCCGGCATTCCTATCACTCATTGTGTCTGCTATCCACCCCCATACCTCAAATAGATGAGACCCCACAGGTGAGGTTCCCTCTCGAGCCAGCCCCTGGTATTGCTCCCATGACACAAGTTGACACTTGTGCTGGGGGAGTTCCAAGGGGCAGTGCCTGGGCAGTGCTTGGCACGTCCCTCTTCCTTGGCGGCTATCGTGAGCCTTGGTGCACTTGGCGAGATCCCCACAATAGGTTCACATCTGGGTAATGTCACATTGGTAAGGAACAAAGATGTGGTGAGAGGGGCTCTTTAATTGTATTCATATTGACTGAAACATATCAGATTTTTGACCGTTATGGGTGCCAACTTGTTACATTTCTGGCCAGGGTGGTGATAATCGGACATCACAATCACGCCGGTACGATGTGCGATTTTCGGTTTTCACCGGATCTTGAGCCCTGACCGCTATTCCCACAGACGGAGAGTGCGAGCTTAAAATCCCACCCTAACTCTTGCAGTATTCTTCCCAAACAGCATCAATTCATTACATTACATACTGACAGGGCACCATTGACTACTAATATTACAGTTCAATTAAAATGGTACAAATGTTGCTGTACTTCATTAAATTATTTATACATTATTAAATTTGCCTCGTTTCTCTTCATAACTGAGTTCACAATGTCTGATTATTGTAGAAAGGGTGAATAAGTCAATGGTAAGCTTCCAGTTGAAAATGTATAGACTGTATAAATTGTTGCAAGTTATTTTGAGAGACAGAATCTACCGGCATTTAGAGATGCAAGGACTGATTAGGGACAGTCAGCATGGCTTTGAGAGTGGGAAATCATGGCTCATAATTTTGAGTTTTTTGAAGGGGTGAACAAGAAGGCAGATGAAGGCAGTGCAGTTGATGTTGTCTGCATGAACTTTTGACAAGACATCTCATTGTTGCAAAAGTTAAATCTCGTGGGATCCACGGTGAGGTAGCTAAACAGATACAAAATTGGCTTGATGGCAGAAGTCAAAGGGTGGTTATAGAGGGCTGTTTTTCAAACCGGACACTTGTGACCAGCGGTGTGCCTCAGGGATCGGTGCTGGGCTCACTGTTATTTGTCATTTGTATTAATAATTTGGATAAGAATATTGGGGGCATGATTAGTAAGTTTGCAGATGTCCCAAGTGGACAATGAAGAATGATATTTCAGATTGCAACGGGATCTTGCTGAATGGGCCAGTGGACTGACGAATGGCAGATGGAGTTTAATTTAGATAAGTGCGAGGTGATGCATTTTGATAGATTGAACAAGATTAGACTTAGTTAATTTTAGGGCATTGAGGAGAGTTACAGAACAAAAAGATCTCGGGGTACAGGTTCATAGCTCCTTGAAAGTGGAGTCGCAGGTGAACAGAGTGATGAAGAAGACATTCAGCATGCTTGGTTTCATTGGTCAGAGCATTGAATACAGGAGTTGTTGAAGTTGTACAAGACATTGGTAAGACCACACTTGGAATACTGTATATGGTTCTGGTCACCCTATTATAGAAATGATATTATTAAACTAGAAAAAGTGCAGAAGAGATTTACTAGGATGCTACGGGGACTTGATGGTTTGAAATGTAAGGAAAGGCTGGATAGGCCGGGACTTTTGTCTCTGGAGTGTAGAAGGCTGTGGAGTGGAGTTGTAGAGGTCTATAAAGTAATAAGAGGCATAGATCAGCTGGATAGTCAATATCTTTTCCCAAAGGTAGGGGAGTTTAAACTGGAGGGTATAGGTTGAAGGTGAGAGGAGAGAGATACAAAAATAACCAGAGGGGCAGTTTTTTCACAAAGAGGGTGGTGAGTGTCTGGTTCAAGCTGCCAGAGGTAGTTGTAGAGGCAGGTACAATTTGTCTTTTAAAAAGCATTTAGACTGTTACATGGATAAGATAGATATAGAGGGATGTGGGCCAAATGCATGCAATTAGGACGAACTTAAAGATTTAAAAAAAAAGGTTGTATGAACAAGTTGGGTCAAAGGGCCTGTTTCCATGCTGTAAACCTTTATGACTGTGACTCAATGACTTTATATATATTAACCTCCGCTCAACAGGTGGGATTCTCAGGCCTCCGAGTCGCGTGTTTACTGCCGGCGGGAGGTGGCACATTGTTTGCTACTGACGGGATTCTCTGGTTCCACCACTGTCAATGGAAATTTCCACTGACGTCACTCCACACCACACCAGCAGGAAATCCGCAAACACTGCTGAAGGGACCGGAAAATCCCGCTGGTGTGAACAGCCGAAGAATTCCAGCCAATATCTATACACAAGTTTTAAAAAAAAACGATCAGGTCATCATTATGAAAGCAGAAGATTTCTCCTTTGCCTGAACTGTGCTGCTTTGCCTATCTTTGTGCAGGATTACGTTCATTCCCTAAATCAGGTTTAGAAATAAACCTTGTGATGTTGGCTTTGACTTGACTTCCATAAATGTATTTAACTAATTTTCTTTCTGATGTAGATCAAAACGCTATGCTTTATCATTTGACTTGCACCATCCAGGACAGCAACAGAGAACGCATCCATAGAACCACAGAAAAATTACAGCATAGAAGGAGACCATCTTACCCATGAACTGCGAGGATACACAGGTGCCCTTTCTAATCCCCCCTTCCTGTACCTGGCCCCATTGCCCTGTAGCTTACAGCACTTACAGAGCAGATCCACGTATTTTTTTAGGATTTTGCATTTCCGTCTCCATCACCAACTCGGGCAGCGAATTCCAGACAGCCACCGGCCTTTGTGTAAAAGACTTGTTCCTCACGTTCCTTTACAACTATTACCATTTATCTCAAATCTCTGTCCCCTGATTCTAGAATACTCAAATAAAGACATTTTATCTTTTTCCTTCATAATTTTGTACACTTCTGTCAAGTCACCTCTCAGCTTTCTTTGTTCCAAGGAAAATAACCCCAATTTATTTGATCCATCTTCACTGCAATACTTTTCTAGTCTTGGAAACATTGTTTAAACCTCCTCTGTATGCTCTCCAGATCAATTACATTCTTCCTGTAATAAGGTGACCAGAACTGCACATAATACTCAGTCTCCCAGTGTTTTATACAATTCAAACATTATATCTTTACTTTTATATTCTATAAGATCCCTGCCGACTTTGATAGGACTACTGCCATCTGCTGAAATGAGCTTTAATGGGCTGTAGGGTGAATTTGCATCCTCTCGTGGGTTTCCCACTTTGGTGAGCAGTCGGCCAACAACTCTCCAGACACAGCGCTGCAATGGCCAGAAGAGGAACTGCAGGGCTATGCCTGGGACTAAGTCCAGAGTAACTTTAACCTGGTGTTGTGAGGCTTCTTATTCAGTCAAGAGGTGTGAAGATCAGTGCAAGGGGTTCTGGGAAGGATGGGTAGGGGATGCCATGGAGAGAGGGAGTGGTGGGGAGAACACGTTGGGAATTGATGGATAGGCTTGTGGGGGGCAGGGGAGGTGGGGGAAGTCCTGAATGCCTCCTGTCCACGAGGAGTGCGCAACTATCATTGATACATGGATAGAATTGGAATAAAGGGAGATGATCCTCCGAAGGGTAGAAGGTTTTGAAATAATAGAAGGTTTTGCTCAGATGAGCAGCATGGTTGGTGCAGGCTCAGAAAACTGAAGGTCCTGTTTCTGTGCTGTAACTTTCTTTGTTATTTGTACATGGGGGTGGAGGAAAAGACAGAATACAGAACATTGTGTTGCAGTTGCAGATAGGGAGAGGAGAAAGATCAGCTTAATATATAATAGGTCCATTCAAAAGTTTAATGGCATCAGGACAAAAGCTGTTCTTGAGTCTGTCGATATGCATTTGTATCTTTTCTCCAATGGGAAAAGGTGAAAGAGAGTATGTCTGGGTATGTGGAGTCCTTGATTATGCTAGCTGCTTTTCTCATATATGCTTGAAGGGAAAATTATCTAACCACATGAGGGAGAAAGAAATAGAGGGTTATGCTGACTGGGTTTGATGGAAAGGAGGAGACTTGTGTGGAGCATAAATACTGGCATGGATGCTATAAATTCTACACACTTCATTGTAATTTCTTTCTGAATTGTTACCTAGCAACTCGTTAGAGAACATTCAACTGCAAATTCTTCCCAGTTAATTTTAGACAGAGATCAGTCAATATTAAGGTCTGTGATGTCCTTATACTGTGGCATTCATTACAATTCCCTGTGGAAAGGAAACTGCGTTGAATCTGGTGGAATAAATGTATACCTCATAGTTTGACTCCACAGCAACTGTTCTGAGTTTGATCTAAGCGCAAGTGAGAAGTAATACAGGCCAGCAGCTTACGAGGAACAATTGAGAAGTACGTAGAATCCCTACAGTGCATTAGGAGGTCATTCAACCCATCGAGTCTGCATCGGCAACAATCCTACTGTATTCCTGCAATCCCGTTATTTATCCAGTTAGTCCCCCTGACACTAAAGGCAATTTAGCATGGCAAATAAACCAATCTCGCAACACCTTTGGAGTTTGGGAGGAAATGCATGCAGGCATGGAAGAATGTGCAAACTCCACACAGACAGTGACCCAAGGCTGGAATTGAACCCGGGTCCCCAGCACTGTGAAGCAGGGGTACAAACACTGTGCTACTGTGCCGCCATTACGGTGTTAGATAAAAGGCATGGCCTGTTCCTCATATCACTTACTCAAACACATGCCTACGTCTGCCTGCTGATCACCCAAACTATCTGCCCTGGGAATAATTGAAACTTTCTAGGCATTGTGGTCAGTGCAGACTCAATAGGCTGAATTGCCTCCTTATGCACTATAGGATTCTGTGATTCTATACAGTGACTTTTGCCCTTCCTAATCTGCTTTTTAATGTTCACTCAAGCTTTCTCAGGGTTTGTTTTCTGTATCCTTGGCTAATGATAAGCTTCAGACTTTGAGGACAACAACATTTTTAAACTGTATGTGTTATGACTGCAGCATATATTATCTGTTGAGCAAATTAGATTCTACAGCAAAACCTGCTTTCATAGAATTATAGAATCCCTACAGTGCAGAAGAAGGCCATTTGGCCCATCAAGTCTGCACTGACTCTCCAACAAAGCATCTTACCTGGTCCTCTCCCTGCAATCCCACATATTTACCCCACTAATTCTCCTACCCTACAACTTGGGACACTGAGGCAATTTATGACGGCCAATCAACCTAATCTGCACATTTTTGAAGCCTGGGAGGAAACTGGAGCTCCCAGAGGAAATCCAGACAGATATGTGGAGAATGCGCAAACTCCACACACACAGTCACCCGATGCTGGAATTGACCCTGGGTCCCAGGCACTGTGAGGCAGCAGTGCTAACCACCTTATAGATCATAAACTTCTTTTTCGTAGTTTGAAAATAAGGGGAAGTTACTGATCCCTGAAGCACAGAGCACCAGTAACAGCTTCAGAATTTTAAAACCAAGATTTATTCACAAGAAAATAAGTTTAAGCACATAAGAATATAGTTACACAATTAAAATAGTCTCACACAACAACCCCCAAAAACTCATTTGGTCAGAACGTAAAAGTAAATTACCTTATGGCAACAACTCCCTGATAGAGTTTTACACAAGGCAAAAAACTGCTTTCACTTTAGTAAAGGTATATCTCACACCGACTCAAACACTTCCACCCTGATGTGGCAATCTTAAAGGTTCAGAAACAGGCTACTCCCTGAAAACAAAGACTGTTCTGGCTTCACTGGATTCATATTTCACATTCACATCTTTCACAAATTCTCTCAGCACAGATCGGGGATATTTTTCCCCCACAGAACAATCTCAACTCAAATTTATGTTCTTCCCTAATATATTTTTTTCCCCCCTTTCATCTCAGATCCCATTGTTCTCAAATACCATTTTGGACTCCAGCTTTTCCAAAAATACAAAAATCTTTCCATGTTTTCATATCATCTCTACTTTCAGATCAATAAGATTTAGTTCCTCTGTTTACTTATGAAACCTCGTAAGTTGTAAAAGTTCCTTGTTATTTTGGAACTAAATTCAACAGCTAAAAAAAAATCAAGTCGCTACTTAATGCAAATTTTAAACCCAATTATAAATCCAACATCACATGATCTTGTATAACAGATGCATGCACAAAACGCTGTTAACCCTTTTATCTCCCAGTTCTCACAGACAAGCTGTCTCTATTAAACTTCTCCCAGTTAAATTAATCATGGATGTGCCCACATTCATTCATACACAGTCTAATTTACAGAATACCACCATATTCCCTAAATTATTTTTTTAACATTTATCATCATTGTAAGTAAAACATAGATTGTAATATCCTTTCTCCTTGTTCCTAAGGGATAAAAATAATCAAACCGAGTAATCAACTGAACAACATTAATAAAGCACAAACTAATAAAGTTTAATATTGATAAAAGATGAAATTATGTTTATATTTTAGTAGTTTACAAAAAGAATTACATATACCCACAGACACACGGAGATATAAAAAGAAATCAAGTTGCGGACAACTTGAAGCATCACTTTTCTTTTCCTCTTGCTTCTAGCAATAATAATTAGATTTTGCAGTATCAAGACCATTAGTACCAAAGCAGTGCATTTTTGCAGTAAAATGACTTTAGAGAATATCTTAGGGTCATTTAAATTTGTGCAATACTTAATTGTGCAAAATCACTTCATAAACGCACAGTCATATGACAGGTCATTTAGCAAGGAAAGGAAGCCAACTGAAACTAATGCAAAAAGTCAGGATTTCCTATCTGAAGATACTTCAATTTAATATTCTATCCAAAGATTTACAATGAAGTACAGTTGACCCATTATTGACTTGATTTATTATTGTCACATGTACTGGGATACAGTTAAAAGTATAATTTTCTTGTGCACTACACAGACAAAGCATAATGCACATTGAGAAGGAAAGAAGAAAGCGCAGAATGTAATGTTCAGCCACTGCTGGAATATAGGAAAAAATCAACTTAATGCAAGGTAAGTCCATTCAAAAATCTGACAACAGTGGGGGAAGAAGCTGTTCTTGAGTTGGTTGGTACCTGCTCTCAAGCTTCTGTATCTTTTTCTCAATCAGAGAAGGTGAAAGAAAGTATATTCAGAGTACGTGGGATCCTTTATAATGCCAGTTGCTTGTCCGAGGCAGCGGGAAACATAGATGGTATCAAAGGATGGGGAGGCCTATTTACATAACAGGCAGGGCTTTGTTTACGACCTTTGTATTTTCTTGTGGCCTTGGTTGGAACAGGAGCCATACCATGTTGTGTTATATCCAAAAGGATTGCTTCCTATGATGCATTTGTAAAAATTGGTGAGAGTCGTAGCGGACATGCTGTATTTTCTTTGTTGCTTGTATCAATAAATATATATATGTAAAATTATAAAATTTACCAATTGTTTAATCTTTATATTAGTTAATGATAAATAATTTAGAAATGCTAGTCTGTAAAGCTGCACATCGAATAATATGAGTCATTTTGAGATAAGTTTGGTTATATTGAACAAGAACATGTTGAATCCAGCAAGCAGGTCATTGGAAGCACATTAGTTGATAACCAAAACGTGTGGGGAAGCTGAGCTGGAAATTTCCTCGTGAGATTTGCCTTTGCCTTCCCAAAGCTCAGAAACAAAATTTTTGCATACCGAGATTAGGCCACCATCAGTTTGTAAGGGCATTTCAAAGGAATTATGACTTTTCAATGTAGGGATTTTAGGGCACCTGGACAGTAAGATAGAAGGTCCAGTTAGTGTTATTAAAACTTACAGAGAAAGGAGATTGCTCCAGAAAACCTGGAACTCCAGCAACCTTTGAAATTAACTTAAAAATTAATGCATCAGAGCACTAAGTGTTGCAAGTTAGGAAGACATTCCACGCATAAAATAATGCCACGAGTAATAATAAAGACTGATGATAATAGGGAAAATCTTATTTTCTGAATGAACTGTAGTGTTGAAGTGCATTTAAAGTAATTAGAAGAATTAATCTAGGGCTCATGAATAACATTGGACAGAATAACACAGCTATTTCCTGAAACTCTGGAAAAAAAAAACTTGTTCAGGCTTTTGCATCATAGGAACAGCCTCTTAGACCTTTGGATTCATTCTGCCCTTGGGGCCCCTGAAACTTTATCACAAGAAGAGTTTTGAAGTAGTCTTTCCTAATGCGTGAGAAATGATCCCTAATTGTTCTTGGACAAGTTGACTACTTGAATAGCCGTAATCATCTGGTGTACGTACACTCACGCTGCTGTTATGGATGGAATTCCAGGGTTTAAATTCAGTGATAGTGAAGGAACAGTTCCAAGCTAGGATGTTGTGTGATTTGGAGGGGAACTCACAGACTGTGATATTCTGTGCGTCTGGGGAGTCAAGATCGAAGGTTTGGAAGGTAGGTTAACAGAGCTTCAAGTTGCTGTAATGCATCTTACAAATGGCACGTGTGGCTGCCACTGTGCACTGATGGTGGAGGAAGTGAATGTTTAAGGTGATAGAAGGGATGTTGATCAATTCCTGGGTGTTGTCAAGTTTCTTGACTGTGGAGAGCATTCCACCGCACTCCTAACTTGGGCCTTGTAGGTAGTAAACAATTAGGTGGGGAGTGAGGAGGTAAAATACTCATTGCAGAATCACAAGTCTTGGACCTGCTCTTAAAGCTACAAATTTATGTAGTTGATCCAGTTTGATTTGTGATCAATGATAATCCTGAGGGTGCTGATGATAATGCCATTGAACTGAAGTTGAGTTCTTTCTTGATGTACATCATTGGGTCGAATCTTGATGGTCAAGGTGCAATTATATTCTGTTGGCTACTCACTATCCTTTGGAGGTCAGAAGGGTAAAGTATTTCAATGAGCTATAAAGACCAAAGAACAATTAAGAGTACAGCACAGGATTAGAGCCTTCTGGCAATTAAGGCAGCACCAACACATGACATCTTTCTAAACTAAAGACCTTTTTTGGTTCTATATTGTCCATATAGAACATATAGGTACCGCTGATGTAGGTAGGAAGAAGGAAGGGGTCGTGAAAAGGGATTATAGGGAACTAGGTAGACAGCTGAGAAAGAGGAACGCAGAGGTAGTAATCTCCGGATTGCTGCCTGTGCCACGGGAAAGTGAGAGCAGGAATAGAATGAGGTGGAGGGTGAATGCGTGGCTGAGAGACTGGAGCAGGGGGCAGGGATTCCAGATCCTGGATCATTGGGACCTCTTGAGAGACTGGTGTGACCTGTACAATAAAGACAGGTGGCACTTAAATCGTGGGGGGACCAATATCTTGGTGGGAAGGCTGGCTAGGGCTTCTGAAGGGACTTTCAACTAGAAAGGTTGGGGGGAGGGAATCGAGATGAGGCGACTGGGAGCGAGGAGGTTAGCTCCCAAGTAGAGAAGGATTATAGACGGTATGAGAGGGAGGTTAGAAAGGTGATGGAGAATGGAAGCATCCAGACTGAGGATCTGAGGTGTATCTATTTTAATGCCAGGAGTGTGGTGAATAAAGGGCCTGGATTGCTTCTTGCTAATGTGATGTGGTGGCCATTACAGAGACTTGGATATCTCAGGGACAGGACTGGGTATTTCAGGTGCCAGGATTCAGATGCTTCCAGAAGGACAGGGAGGGAGGTAGAAGAGGTGGGGGAGTGGCACTGTTGATCAGGGACAGTGTCACAGCTGTAGAGAAGGAGGATGCCGTGTCTACAGAGTCTCTGTGGGTGGAAGTTAGGAACAGCAAGGGGTCAAAAACTTTGCTGTATGTTTTTTATAGGCCGCCGAATAGTGACAGAGACGTTGAGGTGCAGATAGGGAAACAGATCATAGAGAGATGTAGAAATGACAGAATTGTCGTGATGGGAGACTGTAATTTCCCAAACGTCAACTGGAATGTTCCCAGGATAAGGGGTTCGGATGGTGAGGAGTTTGTCAGGTGTGTTCAGGAGGGTTTCCTGACACAGCACGTGGATAAGCGTACAAGAGGAGAGGCTGTACTTGACCTGGTGCTGGCTAATGAACCAGGACAGGTGTCGGATCTCTCGGTAGGAGAGCATCTCGGGAACGGTGATCATAATTCTATCTCGTTTACGATAGCATTGGAAAGAGAGAGGATCAGGAAGGATAGGAAGCCGTTTATCTGGAGTAGGGGGAAATATGAAATCGTTAGGCAGGAAATTGGAAGGAGGTGTTCTTGGGGAAAAGTACTGAAGGAAGATGACAGATTTTCAAGGAATGTTTGTCTGGAGCTCTGCATGATGTTCTGGTGAGATAAGGAGGTTTTGGTCGATCAAGAGAACCGTGGTGCACAAAGGTTGTGATGAACCTAGTTAGGAAGAAAAGGAAGTTGTACATCAGGTTCAGGGAGCTCTGGGATGTTAAGGATCTAGAGGCATATAAGACTTGTAGAAGGGAGCTTAAAAAGGAAATGAAAAGACCCAGAAGGGGTAACGAGAAAGCTTTGGCGAGTAGGATTAAGGAGAATCCCAAGGGATTCTACAAATATGTGAAGAGTAAAAGGATGAGAAGAGAAGGGATAGGATCTATAAAAGGTGAAGGGGGAAAAGTCTGTGTGGAACCAGAAGAAATGGCAGAGGTGCTTAATAAGTACTTTGCCTCAGTATTCACAGTGGAAAGTGATCTGGGGGGTTATACTACAGGATTGCAGCAAACTGCAAAGATTGAGTATGTGGACATTAAGAAAGAGATGGTGTTGGAACTGTTAAATTCCATCAAGATAGTTCAGATGGGATGTACCCCAGGTTACTGTGGGAGGTGAGGGAAGCGATTGCAGAGCCCCTGGCGATGATCTTTACTTCATCGATGGAGACGGGAGAGGTTCCGGAAGATTGGAGGATCGCGGTGCCTATTTTCAAGAAGGGGAATAGGGATAGCCCGGGCAATTACCGACCAGTGAGTCTGACCTCAGTGGTCGGTAAGTGGATGGAGAGGATTCTGAGGGACAGGATTTATGAGAATTTAGAGAAGTTCAATATGATCAGAAATAGTCAACACGGCTTTAAGGGCAGATCGTGCCTTACGAGCCTAGTTGAGTTCTTTGAAAATGTGATTGAACACATTGATGAAGGAAGAGCAGTGGACGTGATTTACATGGATTTCAGCAAGGCGTTTGATAAGGTCCCCCGTGCAAGACTTCTTGAGAAGGTGAGAGGGCATGGGATCCAAGGGGCTTTGGCCTTGTGGATCCAGAACTGGCTTGCCTGCAGAAGACAGAGGAATTGTGGATGGGTCTCTTTCTGCATAGGGGTCAGTCACCAGTGGAGTGCCCCAGGATCTGTTCTAGGACTCTTGCTGTTTGTCATTATCATAAATGACCTGGATGAGGAAGTGAAGGGATGGCTTAGTAAGTTCGCCGACGATACGAAGGTTGGTGGTGTTGTGGATAGTCTGGAGGGATGTCTGAAGTTGCAGCAAGACATAAATAGGATGCAAGACTGGGTGGAGAAGTGGCAGATGGACTTCAATGCAGATAAATGTGTGCTGCTCCATTTTGGCAGGACCAATGGGATGAAGAAGTAAAATATCAAGGGTAGGAGTCTTGGCGGTGTTGAGCAGCAGAAGGATCTTGGGGTCCAGGTCCATAGGACTCTTAAATCGGCCCTACAAGTGGAGGATGTGGTCAAGAAGGTACATGGTGTACTGGCCTTCATTGATAGACGGATTGAGTTTAGGAGTCAGGAGGTAACGATGCAACTTTATAAGACCCTTGTCAGACCCCACTTGGAGTACTGTGTGTGCAGTTCTGATCACCTCACGAAAGAAGGATGTGGAAGCTATTGAGAGGGTGCAAAGGAGATTTACAAGGATGTTGCCTGAATTGGGGGGCATGTCTTATGAAGGTACATTGAGGAAGCTAGGTCTCTTCTCCTTGGAGAGACAAAGGTTGAGAGGTGACCTGATAGAGGTTTATAAGATGTTGAGAAGAATAGATAGGGTGGATTCTCGGACGCTATTTCCCAGGGTTGAAATGGTCGCTACGAGAGGACGCAGGTTTGAGGTGCTGGGGGGGCTAGTACAGTGGAGATGTTAGAGGTAAGTTTTTCACTCGGATGGTGGTGAGTGAATGGAATCGGCTGCCGTCAGTGGTGATAGAGGTGAACTCACTGGGGTCTTTTAAGAGACTTCTGGATGAGTACGTGGGATGTAATGGGATTGGGAGTTACAGATAGTTCTATGGCCCAGTAGGTATGGGTATGATCGGCACAACTTGTGGGCCAAAGGGCCTGTTTGTGCTGTAGTGTTCTGTGTTCTATGCTCTATCCCTGTTTCCTGCCTATTCAATGCCTCCAAAACGTTGCTATTGCATCTGCTTCTGCCACCTCCTCTGGTAGCACATTGCAAACAGTTTTCACCCTCTGTAAAAAAAAAAAAACTTTATCTCATGTCTCCTTTTAAACTTTTCCCCTTTTACTTTAAACCTATGTCCCCTAGTAATTGACATTTCAACCATGGGAAAAAGACCCAGCCTATTCTATTAATGCCTCTCAAATTTTTGTGAACTATTATCTAGTTGCCCCTCAGCCACGAGCTTAAATATTAAACTGGTGGAGCTGAGGCAACAATGTGTTGGAGAGAATAAATGAAGCAAGGCAGGAGTAACAGGCAGAATGATTATAATCTCCGTCGTCCTAAAAATTGCAGGAAATATTCTTTTCTGCCTACAGAGATCCATTTAAAGGGCATCAGTTGTGGCCACTTACAGGAATAGAATGGGTGTACCCAGCACTCAGGGGGCATCACACTGTATTGTATATTTAAGTTAAATTTTATTTATCAATGTCACAAATGGGCTAACATTAACACTGCAATGAAGTTACTGTGAGAATCCCAAAGTGACCACATTCCAGCACCGTTCGGGGACACTGAGGGAGAATTTAGTACGGCCCATGCACCCAAACAGGATGGCTTTTGGATCCTGGGAGGAAATCCATATAGACGTAATGAGCATGTGCAGATTGTGCACTGTGACCCAAGCTGGGAAACGAACCTGGGTCCCTGGTGCTATGAGCCCCAGTGCGAAGCTCTGATCTGATCAGAGTTTTAATTGCACTGTATGATCCATATTAATGTTGAGTAATGAGTTTTCCATCTGCCTCCAGCAGACATGGTGACAACTTAAATCTAGGCCTGGCTAAAATGGCAGAGGGTAGATTTTAAGCAAAATGTTTATTCAGGTTAATTTGATTTCATTTTCAGTGAAAATTGGAACAAATTGGATCATTCATTCCATCATTTTCCTCTGAGTAGATCACAAGTAATGATCTCCCTCCAAATGTCAGCTTTGAGATAACTCAGGGTGGAGTGCTTTTCTGTTTTTCACCTGCTTTTCTGCTCTTCCAACCATTTCCACCATTGGTAGAGCAGCATGAGTCCTTTTCGTAATGCATCAAAGACCTTGTCAGAAGGTAAGTGCATCAAAATATCCTTCAGCCCTCTTCTGTTTGAACACCTTTGTGTGCAAATCCTCTCTAAATATGCAGTGGAGCTTATATAAATTTTTGCGGAGTAGCCGAGTGTTTCGAAACAATCATTTTGTACTTCCTCGATTTGGGCGTGAGTTAGATTAATGATTGAACTGGATTATTGGCTTTTTATCCCGAAATCTTGGTTCGGGATAGCTCACACATTGGATCTTCTGGCCACCGTTTGTTGATCATGGGCTGGTTGACAATGCTTTTCACTGCTTCCAGCAACTTTTCATCTGTAATCAAGCAGAAGTGCAGCCCGGTGGCATCACAGCGCCAAGGACCCAGTGATCCGCCCTAGGTCACTATCTGTATGGAGTTTGCACACGTCTGAAAGACGTGCTGATTAGGTGCATTGGGAGTTGTCTGCGTGGATTTCCTCCGGATGCTTTGGTTTTCTCCCAAAAATGTGTGGGTTACGTGGATTGGCCGTGTTAAAATCCCCCTTAACGTGAGAGGGATTAGCAGGATAAATACATGATATTGCAGGGATAGGATAGGACCGGGGTGGGATTGTTGTTGGTGCAGACTCAATAGGCCTAATGGCCTCCTTTTGCACTGTAGGGATTTGATAGATTCTACGAAAATCATGACCTGAGTGTTAACATTTTAAAAAAGATCAATCACTGGCTGAGCCAGCCCTTACGCTTATCCTTCATTGCGATTGAGAAAGAGGTAGCAAACTGCCACCTTGAGCTGTTGCAGTCCATGTAGTGTAGATACACCCTCTACACTGTTACTGAAGGAGTTTGAGAATCCTGATCCCAAAGCAATCTCCATACACATTGGCTGTGCAATGAAACTTCCTGTTGGCAACATGCATTTAGAAAACCATCTCTTTAAAAAAAAATGGAGATTGTCCTAATATCACTTTACACCAGCGAAGGACTTGGGGCCAGATTTTCCAGCCATCACGCGACGTAATTTACAGAGATGATCCAACGTTGGCCAGTGGTGGGATCATCCAGTTCCATTGCTGTTGGTGGGGTATTCCCTTGTTCACACCCTCTGGCAGTGGGAGTCTGTGATGGGAGGCAGGTGGGGAGGAGGAGGGAGGAATTGTGGCCATCATTGGGACCAGAAGATCCCACCAGTGGGAAAGATGGAAATGCCCACCCTTGGTGAGGCCACACAACAGTCAACCTGAAATCATTACTTGAGCAGCGCACGAGATCGATTAGCTTTTACACAATATTTCAGGAGCTGCAGATGCTTTACTGTTGTCACTTGTGAACGTACTATCAGATGTAAAATAATTGACCATAACTGGGAGATCAGTGCCTTTTCCATCCACAAGAGTCACAGGAATACAAATCAATATTTTCAATTCCACAAGAGCGAACTCCGGTCCTAAGTAAAAAAAAAGGTGGCCAGAAAATTTCAGAAGGTCTCGTAGCTTCTGTGAGGAGAGAATAGAACCAGTGTTTTGAATATGGAAGACCTTTCATCAGTGCTCAAGTTATGTCCTCTGTTACATCCAGATTCAAAACGTTCGCTCTGTTCTCTCTCCACAGAAGCTGTCAGACCTCCTGAGATTTTTCAACATTTTCTATTTATGTGTACGATATAATATTAGACTGCGTCACAGTGAAATATATAATAATGTGTCAGACTGTTAAACTTTCAGCACCGTTCTTAGCTGTTATCATCACCATTCACAGTTCTTTTGTCCAATTACAGCCTCCCCAACCCACCCCGCGTCCCCCTCGTATAACTCGTGTCTGATTTTCTTTGTTCCCCACTCTGACGAAGGGTCATCCAGAACTCAAACACTGGCTCTACTCTCTTTCCACTGATGCTGTCAGACCTGCTGAGATTTTCCTGCATTTTCTGTTTTTGTTCCAGCTTCCAGAATCTGCAGTATTTTACCCTTTAAGAAAAAGGTTCCTTGTTAATTTCAAAGAATAATTCTGTTCCAAGGAGGATGAGTGATAATGTGATTTAGTGCTGCTTTCAGCACGGTTTGGAAAGGTAATTAAGGGGCTTTTGTTCTACAAGGAATGTAATCTCCAGAAGCACTTGATTATTAATGACCGAGTCTTGTTTGCAGTGTTGGCCTTGGTAGCACTCTCATCTCAGAGTCAGACGAAGGTGGATTTCAGTCCCATTCCAGAGACTTGAGTGAGTACATGATTCCAGACTGACAGTCGAATGCAGTACTGAGAGAGCTGTGTAACGTTAGAGGGCTGCCTTTGTTAAACCAAGGCTCTGTCCATCACTCAAACCAGTCTCCCACTCATTGACTCTGTCTATAATTCCTGCTGCCTTGGAAAAAGAGCCAACGTAATTTAGGATCCTGTGCGCTCTGGACATATTGTCTTCCACCTTCTGCAGTTGGAATAAAGATACAAAAGTGCGAGGCCACGTAGCAATCGACTCAAGAACAGCTTCTTCCCTGCTACCACCAGACTTTGTAATGGACCTACCTCTCATTAAATTGATATTTCTCTATACCCTAGCTACGACTGTAATACTACATTCTGCACGCTCTCCTTCTCTATGTATGGTATGCTTTGTCTCTATAGCATGCAAGAAACAGTACTTTTCACTGTTGTTATGTAGCTTTACTTAAAACACCTTCCAAGCATTCCAGTTTAATGAAACAAACAAGGACAGTAATTCAATTATTTCTTCTTTTAACTCTTATAGACCAATTCAAACGTAAACAGTTGCAACTCATTAATTCTTTACTGAACATCAACTTTCAACTGTATTTTAACTCTTAAGCCTGCATTTTAACTCCAACTGAACATCAATTTTAGCTACTTAACTGAAAATAGAGACTACAGAGTTAGGGAAAACCTTGGCCGACAAATATTCCTGTTGTAGAATCAATTTCCTTCTCTCTGAAGCATTCTTCAGGTACAAACTTTGTTACGACAGTTGTCTCTTCTGAGTTATTGCTGTCAAACAAAGGATGCGTAACTTTTATCCACAATTCTCCACTTGCTTCTGGAAGGTTCTCTGTAACCAGAAATTGATCACAAACATCCAGTGAACCCACTTTTGAATGATGTCACGATGCTTAGTTCATTTTACACATCCCATACAAAGCAGCTATAAAAATCAGAGCCATGATGTCTCAATTAATGTAAACAACTTCCCTGATCTGACCGACACAGGAAGCTTTAGATCACGGCTCCCAGACCAGAGCCTCTTTACCACCTGCATCTGGGTTTAATCTATAAATTGACCAAAATTCCCAGCATGATTCACTTTCAGCCAGAACAGTCATTTCAAAACCATTATTGCCATTATTGTTGTTAAATTACTGTTGCAGCCATTCTTTTTCCATCCACATTACATACTAATGTGATAATAAATCAAATAAAATCAAATCACTTGAAAGACAATCCCGCCCCAGTTGTTTCACCCCTCTGTCAGCCACAGTAAAGCAAAATCAGACACATTCTTGCTTGTGGGATCATGCTGTAGATAATTGGACTGCTAAGTTTCTGGATAAACATTGAGTACATTGTTGAACGACTTTGAAGCTTTTTGGGAGAGCCCTGTTGCATGCAGTGTTATATAAATGCATGTCTGTACATTTGTATTGGTGCTGTGTAGAGTGAAACCTGATTAGTTACATTATTGTTTTTTTGGACCACGTGTCTATGCTCTCTTACAGGCAACCAAGGCTAAAAGTAGTGCTTAACCTGATTTTGGTTTAAATTAATACATTTGGTATTCCTAATCATTCTGTGAGGGGCCTCATCTGAGGTGTGGCACAGTGGCTCGCACCGCTGTCTCAGCACGAGGGACCTGGGTTCAATGCCAGGCAAAGTCATTGTCTGTGTGGAGTCTGCATCGTCTCCTCACAGTTGCATGGATTCCCTCTGGGTGCTCTGGTTTTCACGCACAGTCCAAAAAGATGCGCTGTTTGGTGCATTGACCATGCTAAATTCTCTCTCTGGTGCCAGAGTGTGGCGAAGAGGGGATTTTCATAGCAACAGTGATTTTCACCATCAATATATCACAAATAAACTTTGTCTATCTATAATAATGTATAAAACTATAACTTGGTATGTTTCATTGGCAAATGAACACTGTTAGTCTCACATATTTAACTATGTCCTGGAGTTAAATTCATTGCATTTGTCAGAATGGTAACAAAGTTAAATTAATTATATGCAAAAGTGTGGGTTTCCTCAGGTTCTTCGGAATACTTTTGACATTAATATTTCACAACTAACACTGGTTCCTCTCTTGTTGGTCTGCATAATGCAATAAGGGGTTCTAAAGGCAGATCTGATTTCTTTTAATTATTAATTACACAAAACGCAGTTTATCGTAACATTTCCTGACAGCATCGAGCTTGAAAACGTGCAGCTGTCCCTTTATCATGAGGCTCCAATCATCTTTCAACATCTTGCTCTGTTGCTTCACTCGAGGTCTTGGGCAGTGTGTTCTTTCTGGTGTCTCAAGCAGGTAAACAGGTTCAGGTGATGCTGGGAAAGCTGGACAGGACTGCTCCGAATGTTGACCTACAGAGTTTGAATGCTCGTGATAAACCAGCTGATAGCCTCCGTGCTAGTGAGTTTGACGCTTTTCTTCCACGAGGGTGCCTCAATTACAATGTGCGGTTCCTGTTTGTAGCCCTAAGGTGACTTAGAATGCCTTACAGGTGTTACCTATATTTTACTGGGACTTCACGGGCCTGGCCAAGCTGGCCATTAATAGGTCAAAGGGGTGATCTGTCCCAACTGTCCACCCTTCTGCTGCAGCTGTGTTCACTGCTTGGTGTCGTGCGAAAGGGAGCAGACAGTGTCCATCAGTGCAAACTGGTACCGTCACTGTCTCTGTCTCTGTCTCTGGTGTGAGGTACCATTAAAATTCACTTCCTCGGGAGGAAACCATTGAACCAATGTATAGATGATGAGTGGAAGGGAGGGGCATAGGGCAGTCAGGTGTCTTTGACAAGGTAAGTAGTGCCTCTGTACTGGAAGATGGTTAGCAAGTCTTCTTGCAGCAAGAGGAGTCTTCACCACGGCGTCCAGCAGCAATCTTCTATTGTGGCGTTCTGAATACAATGAGTTTGCTCTGAGCAGCACCAGCTAACCCAGACAACGAGCAAAGAAGGACAGGGTGGATTAAGGATTTTTCCTGTGAGCTGGAGTTTTCATATGCCGCGAAGAGATCTCATCATCTTCTGTTCCCTCTGCAAACCAGCAGGTTTTCCAAGAATCCACTTAGAGCTTGTTGTTGAAAGTCTCTTCCTTCGCCTCCAAATTTAATGTCCGAGTCTCTCCACCGTTCTCACCTCTGTCCCACTCGAAGGCTTTAGGCCTGACCATGCAGCAACCACAGGGAAGGAAAGCTGCAGCAGTGAGGCCAATAGCAAAACAACTGTCTTCTAGAGAGCTATGTATGTGCGTCTTCTCAAAGTAAACTAAGACTGGGTCAGTGATGACATGCTGACATCTCTCAAAAGTGTGTTACAATGCCAACATGGGCAAAGGAGCTGAACTTGAGAGGTGAGATGAGAGTGGCTGTCTTTGAGATAAAGTCAGCACTTGATTTGACATCAAGGAACTATTGTAAGTACAGATATGGCTGAGACTAATTGTGAGTCAAAGTACAGCACGTTTATTCAAAAGGTTTTGGGAGATACACCTGCGACCCAACAGCAATTCCCCAAGAACTCTTCAAACACAAGTAAAATGCACATATTTACAGCCCCCGGCTACGTGTGCATCATCTTGGTTGCAGCAGTTTACCAGGCAGTGGGTTGCCCTCCATCATGGGGACACGGCTTCCTCAGCATTTCTTCATGGCTCAAGGCTGCAATTGGCATGTGTGAATATCCCTTGTCTTGTCAGCCTGTATATTCGCTAAGTTAAAATTAACAGGACTGGTGTAACAATCTATGTTCATAAGTTGCATAGTGTATAAGGTATTGGAACATAATAAATAATGTATAATTAGGACATACAAGCTTCCCTATGTTAGACAAAAGTCCACAAAGTTAAAGACAGAAGCTAGATCAACGACATTTCTGATTGGACAATTATAAGCTTGTGTACAACAGCAAGGGCAGCTGCAGATTTTTGGTCTGGGCGGAGGTAAGACCTCCCTTGCCTCCCCTCTCCCTCCCCCTCCCCTCCCCTTCTCCCCCCCTCCCCCCCCCCCACCCCCACCTCCCTCTTTCTCCCTCCCTCCCCCCCTCTTCTCCCTCCCCTCCCCCTCCCTCTTCCTCCCTCCCCTCCCTCCCCTCCTCTCTCTCTCTCCCTTCCTTCCCCTCTCCTTCCCCCCCGAAAATACTATTTTCTCTTTCTGTTTTAACGTTATCAATCATGATGTATTCTGTATTTAAACAATAAAATACATAATTTTCAGTGTAAATTGATCAATTTCTCTGTTGAGGGATGCCATTGGGCAGTTCCAGTCTGTATTTTGATCTCAAAATGCTCATTTTTTTACTCTTATCCCATGTAAATTTAGTGTCTTGGTTAATATGGCCATATTAACCACAGGTAGACGTGAAAACTCACAACTTGTGAATGACTCACTCGCCTGCTTGCTGCTCTAGTTGAGAGAGTCTGTTCAGTATATATGTCATATTCCAGTCTCTTTTTATGGCAATTTGTTAAGTCTTGTCATTGATAAATTGCAATGACAGGTCATATTTATATCCTAATCATTCACAGAATAGTCCTCAATTCATTATTAATCTGAATCTGCCAGAGGTGTGCTTCAGAAACCATAATGTACATGTCCGAGAATGATTATGGCTCTCTCTGTGCTACTTGGCGTGGACTAAGGGCATAATGTACGTTCCAGATGGTGCTAAGAAACAGGGAATAAATTCCACCCAAGAAAATAAACATAAGATGTACTATCACAATTAAATTGTTTTGTTAGCAGCGGTTGGAATGAAGTGCTGAATTGGAAATTCCTGCAATAAAAGCACATACAGGCCCTTTGTCCCTTGATGTTGTGCCAAGCTATCCCACTCTCTGCCCTTGTGGTGTGCTCCATGTGCCGATCCAATAGCTGCTTACAATTTGAAATTTCCTCAAGTGTTCACCTCCACTATCGCAGCAGGCAGTGCATTCCGCACCCCAACTACTCTGAGTAAAGAATCTACCTCGAACATCTCTCCTATATCTCCCACCATGAACCTTGTGGTTATGCCCCCCTAGTAACAGCTACATCCACCCAAGGAAACAGTTTCTCCACGTCCACTCTATCTATCCCCTCATCATCTTATAAACCTCTATTAAGTCACACCTCATCCACCTCCTCTCTAAAGAGGAAAGCCCCAGTTCCCTCAACCTTTCTTCATAAGGCCTACCCTCCAAACCAAGCAGCATCCTGGTAAATCTCCTCTGCACTCACTCTCTCCAATGCTTCCACATCCTTCTTACAGTGGGGTGACCTGACAATATTCCAAATGATCAGGCAAGTCACCAACATTGCAATGACAGAGTTCACAACAGACCAAGTTCAATATTTAGGTATGCGGCATCATGGAAAGACAAAGATGACAGCTAAAAGGAGAGCAAGTTTTCTACGTTCTATGTGAGAGAGAGATGGCACCATCAGCCTTAGTTTGCACAGGCAGGGAGTGGGAATGATTACTGTGGAGGCCAAGTTTTGAACTCAGTAAAGTCTTGAATGTGAAAGTCCTGCTGCCATTTAAAGAAATCGATAAAGGATTTCTCTTGAGTAGGCTGATAGCCACTGGCCTGGTGAGCAGGAAGGAGACAGCGAAAACTCAAAGGTCTTTGGCATTCAGTGGCAAACTTGCTATCTGCTGGCAGGCTTGAAGAGAAAACTCTGTCAAAAATCAACAGCTGGGATAATCCAGAGGGTTTCACCCATGCGAAGGAAACTGAAGACTTCCTTGCCTTGGGAGAATATTTCCACCCTTGCAAACTTATTCTATATATCGGGGGCACAGTGGCAAGCACCGCTGTCTCACAACATCAGGGTCCCAAATTCAAAGCCAGCCTTGAGTCACCATCTGTGTGGAATTTGCACATTCTCTGCATTGGTTTCCCTCTACAATCCAAAGATCTGCAGGTTAGGGTGAATGGCCATGCTAAATTGCACCTTCAAGTCAGGAGGCTGAGCAGCCTAAACGCGTGGGGTTGCGGGATTAGGACTTGGATTGGAAGGTGGTTGCTCCAGACTCGAGGGGCTGAATGGCCTCCTTCTGTGCTGCAGCAATTTCATCTCTCCTGACCTAGGACCTAGTTCTGGAAAAGTTTGCTTGATAACTGGCATAGTTTCCTCACTCCAACCTTCAGCTTTCCTGCTGCTGAATGCATATCTAGCTGCACAAGGTTCCGAGAGGCTGCTGGCTGGAGTATCGAGCTTCTAAAATGGCAGCACTGGTGTTACATTTGCATTGCGCAATCTGCCCACCCTGCATTTTTCAAACAATACTGCCTTTGCGAGTGCTAACCTCACCAATCGCATCCATCCCTGTATCTCGTACCGCAAGTGTGCACGCACATCCTGGACACCCTGTTGGACGTGAAACTTTATTCCTTATGCCAACAAAATCGGGCACTTAGGAACCTCAGACGTACGATACTCCGGAATATGCATACAAACATATTTGTAAGATCGTGCCTGAGGTCAACAGAGAAGGCCATGGTGCACGCCTATAAAATCCCAGTCATGCGCTGGGATTCTCCAGCCCCGCTGCAATGATGGAGCTTTGGCTGAGCACCACATTCTCAGGTCTTGCAGGCAGTGGTGATGGAGCATACAACACCAGAGAATTCCAGCCAATTCACTTCAAGATGTTCCCAATTATCTGTGGATGGCACAGTTTAGTTTAGTTGGAGTTTTAATATTTCCATGCTCTGCACTTTTCAATATACTTGCTAAATCTTAATATTGATTCTAAAAATGGGGAGGCATTGGCACATTACCACTGGACTAGCAATCCAAAAATCCAGAATAATACTCTGGGTACCCAGGTTCAAATCCCACCATGGCAGCTGCTGAATTCAAGAAAAATCTGGATTTAAAAGTTTATTGTTGATCATGAAGCTATTAATAATTATCGTAAAAAACCCACCTCGTTCACTAACGTCCTTTAGGGAGGGAAATCTGTCATCCTTGCCTAGCCTGGTCTACGTGCGAGTCCAGAGCCACCGCAATTTGGTTGTCTCTAAACTGCCCTCTGAAATGGAGGATGGGGCAATAAATACTGGGCTCAGCCAGTGACAACCACATCCCATATAAAGTAATAATACTTACCTTTCTATGAATTTGTGACACTTTCCTCACATCCATAAGTTTAATTTTCTAGAAATGTCACAATGAATCACAAACCATTAATTAAGGGATTACTGGGATTTCTAGTTAGATTATCGTGAGGTTACCATGGTTGCATTTTTCAAGATGGATAGTTACTAAATGTCCTTTAGCAATGCTGTCAGTGTGAGAGAATTGTTGCTAATGTTTTGTTCTGACAAAATGTTCCACAGACATTGCAGAAGAGTTTCACTGTAATCGATTAAATTGGACAATGTGGGCACCCAGTGTTTGTGAGAAGACATTGAAGTTAACTTAATCCACACAGGTACCTTCTCACAGATGAGCCATTTCTAGTGAGATTAAAGAAGCAGCAGCGTTCTGCAGAACTTCCTGTTAAACATGCAAGACGATATGGAATGAAGCAGTTGTCATTTGCCACAACCCACTTTTCAGAATAGATAAAAAGTTTCTCGAGGTGACACGTCTGCAAAAAGAAAAATCTCATCTAAGGCACAAACTCAACCCAGAGGTTTTTGACCTTTACAAAGCACAGATAATCTGTCAATATTCCCATGTACGCAAAGTACATGCTGGGATACGATCAATCCGCAAGGACATCGTTGTAAGTCCATGGGTGGCACGGTAGTTAGCATTGCTGCCTCACAGCATCAGGGATCGGTGCGGACTTTGCACCTCCTCCCCATGTTTGTGTGGGTTTCCTCCAAGTTCTCTGGCTGTCTCCCACAGAATGAAAGATGTGCTGGTTAGGTGTATTAGCCATTCTAAATTCTCCTTCAGTGTACCTGAAGAGGGACCAAGATGTAGCAACTAGAGGATGTTCACAGTAACTTCTTTGCAGTGTTAATGTAAACCTACTTGTGACACTAATAAACAAACTTAAAGTTTACTTTTGCACTTTGTATGCAGTGATAGGCAGTTTCTCATTCTCAGCTTTTACTGCACGGGCTTCGTTATACACTCACGCACACCAAAGAGACTGGTAAATTTTGGCACGACAGGGGGGAGGGTGTCGGAATATACACAGGTCTCAGATTCTAGAGAAACATTTCCAGTCACTCAATGCTCAATTAATTCTATCAACCTCAGGAATATCACACAGATTAGATATATTAGGGCTCAAATCACATAAGTTACTTGGCACCAAGGATGGACATTGTGGTCAGAAAAATTGCATGGATCTGTTGGCCACTTTTGGCTAATGTTGCTTTGGAAGTTAAACCTTGCTTGACCAGAGCCCAAAATTAATTCACCTGTTTGAAAATGGGATTAGAATAGATAGGTGTTCGATTATGGGCACAAACATAATGGGCCAAATGGTCACTTGCTGTGCTGTAAAACTCCAACTCTTAAGTTTAGATTCCCTCTTGGGAAAGATAGGGCAGAAATCTTTGACGATGGAAGACGCTATGATTGTCAGGGGAGGAAAAGGCAAGTGTGATTTCTCTTTATATTTGAGATATCACTTCCGAATCTTCGAAGGCATTGAGTTGTAAGCTGTCCCTTCCTCTCTTGGACTAGTGGTCTCCTTGTACTTTGTTGTCTCCTTCAAGTCTTTCATATCTTATAGTGAGAATAAAGTAACTTCTTTATCTATCTTCATCCTCTTCTGCTTCTGGAAGCAGCAAACTTTTCTTCAGTATGTATTACGGTGAATGCAGCAAACCAGAATGATTCTGCAGTGATGCAAGGCTCCAACCTTTACCCAGACACACAGATGCGAACTCAAAGTGCCTATAATCTGCTCTAACAATCCTGGTTGCCAGCATGGGATCCCACCCCACAATCCCCACTCCTCTATGTGCAGAAGCCTCAATGGAGTCATATCACAGAGTCATAGTGCAGGAAGAGGCCATTTGGCCCATTGAGTCTGTACTCTCAATCCCACCCGGCCCTATTCTTGTAATCCCACGTATTTATCTTGAGAGAACATGGCCAATTAATCTAATCCACACAGCATTTGAGGAAATCCAGAGGGAGAACGTCTATGTGCTTGAGTTGAACCTGGGTCCTTGTGGAAACTCCATACAGACAGTGATCCAAGGCCGGAATCAAACCTGGATCCCTAGCTCTGTGAGGCAACAGTACTATAACCACTGTGCCAGTGACAAAAGGGAATATCAAAAACCATTCTGAGGCATGACTTTGAATCACAAGAATTAGTTTAGTCGATTGACACATGAACAAAACATGACAGCTTCCTTGAGCAGCATTTGTGAATTAATCAAATGAAAGCCATATGAGCAGGTTTGGTCCCCTTATCCAAGGAAAGATATATTGGTATTGGTAACAACCCAGAGAAGGTTCACTGGGTTGATCAGAATATGGAAGGATTTTATGAAGAAGAAAGATTGAGTGGGTTGGACGTATACTCATTGGAGTTTAAAAAAATGAGGGGCAACCTTAATGAGACATATAGGATTCTCAGGAGGCTTGACAGGCTAGATTCCACGAGGTTGTTTCTCCTTGCATGAGAGTCCAGAACCAGAGGACAAAATCTCTATGGGTTTTTGTCCATTTAAGACAAAGATGAGGAAGAACTTCTTCATTCAGAGGGTAGTGAATCTATTGAAATTCCTTTCCAGAGCACTATAGAGACTGGGTTATTCGCTATCTTCAAGGCTGAGATGGACAAATTTTTAATCAGTTAGGAAATCAAGGGTTATGGCGATAAGGATTATCGCATAAGATCAATCATGATCTGATTGGATGGCAGCTCAGATATGATGGGCTGAATGGCCTACTTCTGCTCCTATATCTTATGGGGAAGATTCGGTACATTTGGGATTTCAGAGCCATAAGCTTCAATTACAGAGCAATGAGAGCATAGTGGTAATGTCAATGGGCAGAGGCCAAGTTAGTTTGGCCTGGCAACACGAGTTCAAATTCCATCACAGTAGCTAGTGGAATTTAAGTTCAATTAACAAAACCTAGAATTGAAGTTTCTCGATAATGGTGAACACAAAGCTATTATCGATTGGTATAAAAACACCAATCTGGTTTGCAAAGGTCCTTTAGTGAAAGAAACCTGCCATCTTTACCTGGTCTCGTTTGCATGTGACTCCTGTGCCAGATCAATATGATTGACTCGACTGTCATCTGATATGGAAACGTAAGGGAGTAATAGGATTGTCAGAAGACAGAGGGTGGTGGTTGATGGAAATTATTCATTGTGGAGTTCGGTTACAAGTGGTGTACCTCAGGGATCTGTTTAGGGGCCCCTGCTGTTTGTAATTTTTATAAATGATCTGGATGAAGGTATAGAAGGATGGATTAGTAAATTTGCGGATGACAAAGTCAGAGGAGCTGTAGATAGTGAAAAGGGGTGTTATAGTTTGCAGAGAGACTCGGAAAAGTTGCAGAGCTGGGCCGAGAGGTGGCAAATGGAGTTTAATGCGGAGAAGTGAGAGGTAATTCACTTTGGCAGGAATAACAAATGTGTAGAGTATAGGGCTAATGGTAGGACTCTTAATAGTGTTGATGAACAGAGGGATCTTGGTGTATATGTGCATAGATCCCTGAAAGTTGGCAATCAAGTCGATAAGGTTGTTAAGAAGGCATACGGAGTCTTAGCTTTTATTGGTAGGGGGATTGAATTTCGGAGCCGCAACGTCATGTTGCAACTGTACAAAACTCTAGTGCGGCCGCACTTGGAGTATTGTGTGCAGTTCTGGTCCCCGCATTATAAGAAAGATGTGGAGGCATTGGAGAGGGTACAGAGGAGGTTTACCAGGATGTTGCCTGGTATGGAGGGCAGGTCTTATGAAGAGAAGCTGAGGGATTTGAGGTTGTTTTCGTTAGAAAGAAGGCGGCTAAGAAGAGACCTTATTGAAACATATAAGATGATTAGAGGTTTAGATAGGGTGGACAGTGATAGCCTTTTTCCTAGGATGGAGAAAGCTAGCACGAGGGGACATAGCTTTAAATTAAGGGGTGGTAGTTATAGGACGGATGTCAGAGGTAGGTTCTTTACCCAGAGGGTGGTAAGGGTATGGAATGCCCTGCCTGCGGCAGTTGTAGATGCGCCAAGTTTGGTGGCGTTTAAGAGGTTAGTAGATAAGTTTATGGACGAAAAGGGAATGGTTTAGGTTAGAGGGTCGTTGCTTTTTTCTTAATTGGTCGGCGCAACATCGAAGGCCGAAGGGCCTGTTCTGCACTGTAACGTTCTATGTCACTGAACAAATAATCCTGAAACCCCAGGTAACAGTCTGGGCACCTGAGTTCAATAAAAATCTGAAATTAAAAATCTAATAACAACTGTAATGATACTGTGTCTTTAAGAAAGGTCTTTGAGTCATATTTCTGTGCATTTTTTTCAACAGTCTGTTTTAAGTATCAGTGTCATTTGACTACATACAGTACTCCCTGTTGTTACTGCTGCAGCTGTATAATTGATCTTAATTACTACATTTTAAAAAAAATCTGGGCTAACACTTATGTTATTTTACAGTTTTCCCCTGGGATTTTGCAGAATAGGGTTTGATTAGGTTGATTGACAGCACAGTCATGTGACTGGGAGGATCTCAGCTTACAGAGAAATCAAGCTCAGTTTGCTGCTTGGAATCTTTAGATAGCACCTTCCAAACCCATGACCGCTTCCATCCAGAATGGCAAGAGCAGCAGATATACGGGAATATCGCCACTCGCAAGTTCCAATTTAAGCCACTCACCATCCTGATTTGGAAATATATTGCTGTTCCTTAACAATCACTGGGTCACAATTATGGATCTTCTTACCTAACGACTTTGTGGGTCAACCCATAGAACATGAAATGTAGCAATTCAAGGTGGTAGCACTCCACCACCTTCTCAAGAAGCAACGAGGGATGGGATCTTCAGAGAGAGGTTACTTTCTCTGTGTCTCTTTTCCTCTCTGGATTTTGTGACTGAGATCAGTCAGGAAATGAATCTCTGAGATTTTGCTGTTTGGGGGTAGATCTTTCTCTGGTGATTTTTGTATGCAAGAAGCCAAGTGTTTTTCTATGTCTGTCCAGAGGGATTAAAAGCTCGCACCCAACGAGTACATCTGTTTTGTGCTGACTGTGAGGCGAGATTTATGTTGATGAAGATACTGTTTATACGATACGATAGTTGTTAAGATTTATACTTTGTCAGATTTTAATATTCTAATTGGTAACAGTTATGCTAATTCTTTTTGTTATATTTTAACTGTGTTCTTAAATAATGTTTGTTTTGATAAAAGCTTCCTGGTAGGTCATTTGAATCGTGTTCGCTCTAATGCCAAAGTTAAAAATAGTTGGGGTCCAGTCAAACTTTATAACGTACCTTGGAGTTTCTGATGTGGTCCCTGACAATGACCGTGAAACCACTGTTATTTCCATAAAAACCCATCTGGTTCACTCATGTCCTTTAGGGAAGGAAATCTGCCTTCCTGGCCAACATGTGACTTCAAATCCACAGCAATGTGTTTGACTCTGAAATACTCTACTAAATCACTCAGGGCAATTAGAGATGGCCAACATACGTTGGCCTTATCAGTGCAGCCCACATCCCATGATGCATCTGTCTGAATCCTGCCAGCCAGGAAAACTGGATTGCTTCATTTGTCTATTTTCCTTGAGAGGGAGCTCACAGGTATGGTCTTCCTGAATAGAGCACCTCTTCATTTTTTGGTGAATGGTTGCTCAGTGACTATCGCTGTGCTGTGCAGATACATGGATTTGGGCCTGTGTCTGTGGGAGTTTGCGCATTCTCCCCGTGCTTGCGTGGGTTCTCTCTGGGTGCTCCGGTTTCCTCCCACATCCCAAAGATGTGCTGTTAGGCTAATTGGCCAAACAAATTCTCCCTAAATTGTCTCAAATTTTGTTTTTAATCCATAGATCTATAAACACGGACAGGGATCGCAGATAGAGGTGGGAACATCGGGGTGGCGGCGCGGGCTCGTTGGGCCAAAGGGCTTGTTTCCTGTGCTGTTTTGTTCTTTGTTCTAATTTTTGTGAGAAATATTTTAAGGGAATGCCTTAAACGAATCATGGTGAACACACATTCAGGACAGTATGATTTTGACCATATAAACATAGAAATTAGAAGGAGTTAGATTCAGCCTTTGGAGGCTGCTCCACCATTCAATTAAATCTTAACCCAACTCTCCCTCCTCTCAAATCCATCTCTCACCTGTTCCCCATATCTCCTTATCCCTTTTTTGTGAGGAATGTGTCTGTCTCCCTCTTGAAACCATTCAATGATACAGACTCAAACGTGCTATGGGGCAGCAAATTCCACAAACTCATCACTCTCTGCGAGTACTTGTTCCACCTCATACCAGTTTTAAATCTACCATCTCTCAATCTATACGATGTTGCTTTACTGATGGAAGTGAGCTGCAAACTAATGGTCAGCACTTGCTGTGTCCCCACTTGTTTATTTCAAGTCTCCTAAGGATGACAAAAATGGCCTTCTATGATATTCTGGGGCTGTAAAAAACCCTATTACACAAGGCAAACAAATGTCTTCCACATTTTAAGGTCTTCCAGTAAAAGTCTTATCCATATCCTCAAAATATGGGAATTGAGGAATTCCTGTTGGAAAATCTACTTTCCTAAAGCACAATTGTTCTTTCTGAAGATTTGGTAGAATGTAGCAGGCAAAGTTTTGAGGCAATCTCCCAAATAGTAAGCAGCTATAATTGGTATACAGGCAAGGTTAACAACTACCTTTAGTTCCAGCAATTCCAGATTGCCCTAGGGTATCACTATATTGCTGGTACCACGTGTAAATAGTGTGGTTTTAATTAGGGCAGGATCTGGGACGCTTGTTCAGACAGCGGGAAATGTCAGCACGCTCACATTTAACTGCAGCAGATAAGACTTTCTTGATCAATAAACCATGTCGAGTAGATTCCAGGCTGATATTAAAAGGAAAATTTGATGAAGAATAGTCCATTGTGAGTCTTTAGATACAGATCTGACGTACAAATTCTCAAAATACCCCATTAAGTCACTTTAATGCTCTCAAAATGCGCAGTAATTTGAAATGTAATCCATGCCATTGTTTTTCTCTAATAAACTACAGATGATTATTTGTAAAACTGCAGGAAAGGCATTGTGTGTTATTTATTAGAATTCAGCTATCAGAATCCCACAGAAAACAAAATGGTTATAAGAATAAAATCCATATTTACGTGTATAACAAATCCATATACCCGTCACTTATGAACAATACCAATAAGGAGAAAAAGAATCAATTTACCAGGTCACCAACCTACAAATTTGATTTGTCACGTGCATTAGTATACAGTGAAAATGTGTCGTTTCTTGCAATGCTATATAGATAGAGCATACCGTTCATAGAGAAGGAAAGGAGAGAGTACAGAATTAGTGTTACAGTCATAGCTAGGGTGTAGGGAAAGATCAACTTAATGCGAGGTAGGTCTATTCATAAATGAAGCTGTTCTTTGGGTCGGTTGGTAAGTGACCTTCAGACTTTGCTGTCTTTTTCTCTATGGAAGAAGGTGGGATGCTTGGGGTTCTTAATTATCGTGGTTGCTTTGTCAAGGCAGCGGGAAAGGTAGACAAAATCGATGAACGGGAGTCTCGTTTGTGTTACGGACTGTGCTACATTCACAAACCTCTGTAGTTTCTTATGGTGTTGGGCAGAGGAGGAGCCATACCAATCTGTGATACTTGATAAATCTACTTATTGACACATATCATTACTTCCAATGAAGTCTGATTGCAGACTTTAAATACCTTGGAGTTGACTGTGGTCAAAAGTGTAAAGAATACCAAGGCTCCCACAATACAATTTATAATAAGCCTATAAATAGTAAATTATACCTCACGGTTAGAGGTATAATTTAATCTCTGACATCCCATTACATTTAACTGAACCGGATTGCTTAAACAACCACAATTGCTTCCTTTTATTCCACATAACCTTCATTCAACATAAGCTAATCTCATGTGAAATGTATTGTGGTTTCTTCTTGCCTGAAATGGCTATTTTAAAAATGAATAATCATATTTGATACCAATATCACTCAACCCTGTTCCGGGCTGCTCTGAAGAAATTCTAACATGGAAAAGATATCGACAGATCTCAATCATTATTCACACATTACAACAGTGATTAAACTGCCACAAATGTCATCAATAGCTATTGTGGTATTTAGTTGTTCTTGGATCAGGTTTAAGAGTTTCTGAGTCCTATATAGGTTAACTAATAAGTGTGTATAATGATTATTAGTATCTATACACATACAGTTTCAGTTTGACAGCCTCCGTGCTTGCCTCAGCACACAACTCTGTCTAGCACAAGACAACTCTCAAGACTTGGGTCATGTTGTGGATCCACATGAATCTTTCCACGAGAGACCCTTATGCCATAATTATCCAGGGTTTTGGGACATCCTAACATTCTGAAGCACACCATTAAAATGTAACACTATTTCCTTTCCATGTATACCTTAACAGCTGTACAAACAGTAACTGACATTAATGGATTTATTTCACAGACTGACAGGATTGTTACTAAGCATTGTTTCCTTGAGCTAATGATCCCAATTAGTTACAGCTCATAACAATTAACACACCACAGTGTTCAGATCAAAAATGTACCATATGCAGCAAATATTGTTTTTGCAACACATCGCATTCCAATCTGCAGGACAGTGAGTAGCTGACTGTAAACTAGAGGTGGAAATTTAATCGAGTCAGGTTCTGATCACACCAATAATATGAAAGGGATGTTTTTTGAGGAACATTGACAAAATCCTGTCATTAGTTCCCTGCTTTTAGACAGTTAATTACATCTTACTGCTCACTACACTTGGTAGTTTAACATCTGGTTCTGAGATCCTGACCAGTTTCCACACTAACAATTTTAAATTGATGGCCCTGATCTCTGACTCCTGGCCTGAGGAAATGTTCCTTTATTGCCCTCTCTATCTTTATGTTGTAAACACATTGATTAAATCTTTTCTCAACTTTGTCTGGGGGGAATAATCTTGAGACTGCAGGATTTTCCAAAATTTATTGATCTAAATCTTCCAGTTTCCAGACTATTGGAGATGGGATGCAAGTTGGAAGATGCGCATCAGGACCTTGCGAAAGTCCAGATGCACAGAGAAAGATGGACATTTCTCAGAACGTTAAAACTTCCAGTGGGCTCATTTCCACTGCCCGGGACCTCCGCAAACGTCCCTGACTCTGAATTCAGAGCAGGGTCTTAGGCTAGATTAATAAGACTTAACTAGAAATGTTAACCATTTTGATATCTGGTCTAACCCAATGGTTGGCCAGAATCACGTAATTGAGCAACACAACCAAGCCCCACGATCACCTCCCAACTAACCCGTTCCATCCCATTAACTGTCCCCGATCACTTCCCATCAGAGTCAGGATCGACTACCCACCATTCAATTGCCATCTAAAATCAAACCCAATTGCTCTCCCTGCCCAACTCAACCCACATACCCACCTCCCATTCACTCACTCAACTACCCACATTTATCCATTCACATATTAACCCAGTCACCAAAACATTAATAAACACTAATTCATTAAAAGACTTGAGACTTTGAAAAATTCCTGAATATAGCAGTTACTGTTATATAGAAAAAAGGGGAAGTCCTCTCCTTCACCTGACTCTCCTACGTTTGCTGGGCCTACCCTGCCCATTTTTACTTCAGCCAGGGTCAGACGATATGGCTGAAAAATGTGTATCATCAGATTCGAGAACTTTGCAGAATTGCTGCTGAGACAAAGATCTGAGCCATAGTTTCTCATCTTTAGCATAAGATGGAAATGGTGTTGAAAGGTACTGCTGAAGATGCCTCGGTGAGATGGTGATGTAATGCATCGATAGTAGAGGGGGTGAATATTTGAGATGGTAGTTAGGCAACTGATCAAATGGGCTAATTTGTCTTGGAGAGTAATCTAGTCCCTTTTTAAAATGTATTCAGTCCTGGAATGTGAACCTTGTTAGCCAGATCATCAGTCATTGCCCATCACTAATTACATTTGAGAACATATTGGTGGGCCACCTTCTTGAACTGTTGCAGTCCATGCATCTACAGTACTGTTAGAGAACTATGACTCAGTGAAGGAATGCCAATATACCTGTGAGCGTTAATGGAGTTGCATTCAGCCATGCAAGTGGAGAATATTCCATTACACTCCGGACTTGTGCTTTACGGATGACGGTCAGGCCTCGGGGAGTGAGGAGATGAGTCGGCGTGTCGCAAAAAACTCAGTTTCCTGCCTGCTCTTTTAACCACAATATTTATCTGGCTGGTCCAGTTCAGGTTCTGGTCAATACTAACTCCCAGGCTGTTGATAATGGAGGATTGAGCAATGCTGACTGCCATTGAATATCAAAGGAGGTAATTGGGCTCTCTTTTGCTGAGGATTACCAATGCCTGGAACTTGTGTGGCATAAACATTACAAGCTGCTTAACATCCCTGCCTGAAAGTTTCTCAGACCACGCTGTACACAGTCACTGACTGCTTCATTAGCTGAGGAGGTGAGATTAGAACTGAAAGAGAACTGAACGTTCTGCAATCAATAATCACCCACATATGACCCTATGATAGGGGAAAGGTCACCGATGAAGCAATTGAAGATGGTTGGGCTTAGAGCACTACTAGGGGAGTGCCTGTAGCAATATTCTGGAGCTGTGATTAATATACAACAACCATTGTCAAATGCTAAGTATGGCTCCAACCAGTGCAGAATTTTTACTATAATTTGCATTGATTTCAAACATACTAGGCTGCTTGAAGCAGCGTTTTGTCAAATGCAGCCTGGCATCTGGAATCCAGCTCTTTAATCTACATACAGATGGTTTTAATAAAATCTGGAACTAAGTGGTTCTGCTGAAACCTGAATTGAGTATTGGTGAGTGAATTATTGATGTGTAAATATTTGACAGTAGGCTGTTCAGACAATAATTAGACAGATATGTCCTGCTTTTTGTAGACAGGATATAGCTGAACAATGTTTCACTTTATGAAGCAATTCATCAAAGATCCTTAGAAAGCAATGTCCAAACCCACAGCCACTTCCATCTCAAAAGACATGGAAAGCAGATCTACAGGAAAACCACCATTTGCAAGTTCCCCTCCAAGCTACAAAATGCCCTAACTTGAAAATATACCACCATTCCTTCACAGTCACTGGATCAAAATCCTAGAATTCCTTCCCTAATGGCATTTTGGGTCAACCCACAGCACATGAACTACAGCAATTCAAGACAACAGCTCACCACAACCTTCTCAAGGGCAACTTGGGATGGGCAATAAATGCTGTTCAGCCAGTGATGCCCACATCCCACAAATGAATAAAAGAAAACGCAAGTGTTGTAGCTGTGCTGTAACAGCTCAGCTAGGGTAGAGTGAGTGCAGTTTTAGCATGGAAACAGGCCTTTCGGCCCAACTTATCCATGCTACATTGTTTTTACCATTAAGTTGGTCCCAATTGTTCACGTTTGGCTCATATCCCTCTATATCAATCTTACCTATGTAATGGTCTAAATGTTTCTTAAAAGATAAAATTGTACCTGTCTCTCTCTGTTACCACCTCTGGCAGCTCATTCCAGACACTCACTACCCTCTGCGTGAACAAAATGGCCCTCTGGATCCTTTCGTATTTCTCCCCTCTCATCTTAAAGCTATGCTTTCTAGTATTATACTCCCCAAACTTTGGGAAAAGGTGCGACCTTAGCTTAGCTATGACCATTATTTTATAGACTTCTACTAGATCATCCCTAAGCCTTCTATACGCCAGGGGAAAAAAGTTCCAATCTATCCAGTCTCCTTACAACTCAAACCATCAAATCCTGGAAGTATCCTAGTACATTTTTTCATGCACTCTTTCTAGTTTAGTAATATCCTTTCTATATTAGGGTGACCAGAACTGTGCACAGTATTCCAAGTGTGGCCCTACCAATGTCGTGTACGACTTCAATAAAACATCTCAACTCCTTATTTAATGTTCTGACCAATGAAATCAAGCATGCCACATGCCTTTTTCACCACTCTGACCACCTGTGACTCCGCTTTCAAGGCGCTATGAAACTGTACCCCTACATCTCTTTGTTCTATAATTCTCCAATCGTGAACTGATTAAGTCCTGTTCTGGTTCAATCTTGGTTACCCATTCAAAAAACTCAAATTTGTGAGACATGATTTCCCATTCACAAAGACATGTTGATTGTCCCTTGTCAGTCCTCGCCTCTCTATATGCATGCAAGTCCTGTCTCTCCGCATATCTTCTAACAACTTACCCACTACAGACATTAGGCTTACTGGCCTGTCGTATCCAAACTTTTCCATGCAAATCTTCTTAAACAAAAGCATAACATTTGCCACCCTCCAATATTCAGGCACCTCACCCGTACTTGTTGATAATTAAAATATCTCTGTTAGAGGATCTGCAATTTCTTTCCTAGCCTCCCATATGTCCCCAACTTCATCAAAAGCTTCATCAGGTTCCAAGGATTTATCAACTTTGATGTGCTTAAAGACTTCCAGCACATCTTTCCCTGTAATATCTGCACTCATCAAGACTTCACTATTTATTTTCCCAAGTTCCCGAACATCCACGCCTTTCTCAACAGTAATTACTGACTACAATGGACTAGATGTGATTCCATAGACTTGATTGCTGCTGGTATTTTTCCCTGAGAGGCCATCCCCCTCAACAGTATCCAAAACAGTATGTGTGTTTGAAAGGGAAATAACCACAGGAGATTCCTGCACTATCTGCCTGTCCTGGTAATCACCCATCTACCTGATTGAACCTGTAAGGTGACATCTCCTTGTAACTAGTGTCTATCTCACACACCGCGGCGATAGATCGTTCTGGAGCACAAGTCTTTAGCATTAAGCTGGAGTGTTGCTGGAGGCTTTTGTGTATCTTGTATGTTCAATACGTTTTATACATCACATGGAATGAATGGAATTGGCTGAAAGCTGGTTTACGTTGTGGGAGAACCTGCCAAGGAGCAGGAGGCCAAAGTTAATCATCCGCTCAACTCTTCTGGATGAAGACGGTTACAAGTATTTCAGAAACGGGAAGTGATACAAGGGTAATGCAGATGACAAACCACGTGGGTCTCGGTAACATGAGACCTGGTAAATTTGAACTGCCGTTCCTTAACTGCGTAAACCCTTTCAATTTCTCCTGAACCTAGTGAGAAGTACTGACTAGACCAATGGCAATAATAGGATTGTTGTAAGGGACCAGAAGGAATAGTCTTCAAACCTTAGTTATGTGGTTTGGAGGGATTCACATGAACGTGGGATGGGAAGTCCAAACACGGTAGACCCAAAACTTTCCTTTGCGGCTTGGAAGAGCACGCCTTCTCTTCCTAACCCGCGGGAATGGAAATAAAAGAATGTGCACACACCTGTTTTAATGATTCCTAATCTGACATAATCACAGCACTTTCCTCCCAGAAAATGATAGCAATTAATAATCCTCTGACCTGGTTTCCTTAGCAACCATGATGATTTGCTCCTCAATATGCATACCTTTTCAATTATATTAGCACTCCAGTAAAATGATTTAATTAAATTTTAAGAACATCAATGAAATAGTCACACCTCCCAGTATGCGCTAATAAGTTGCAGTGGAGTTTAGAGCTTCTGTGCTTAGGACCAACCTGTGCAATTATTAAGCCTTATTCACTTGTGGAATTTTCTTATTTCTAAGCTAAGCACGTTTGTTAAAATTAAAATATTACTGAGATCACCGTTCAGAATAAAACTAAAAATAATTCTAAATTAGAGAAACGTCATCAAAGCGGCACAGTGGTTGGCACTGCTGTCTCACAGATCCAGAGTCCCAGGTTCGATTCCGGTCTTGGGTGACTATGTGGAGTTTGAACTTTCTCCCTGTGTATGCACGAGCTCCCTTCGGGCTCTCCGATTTCCTTCCACAGCCCAAAAATGTGCAGGTTACGTGGACTGGCCACGCTAAATTGCTCCTCAGAGTCCAAAGATGAATAGGTTAGGTGGATTGGCCTTGGTAAACGTATGAGTAATGGGAATAGTGCAAGGGGGAGCGTGGACCTGGATTATATGCTTTTTCAGAGAGTTAGATCAGACTCGATAGTCTTAATGGGCTCCTTTTGCACTGATGGAATTTTATAATTCTCTGATGATGATATTCACACCTGCAAACTCAGATGATTTTGGCTAGTAATTTATCAATACTCATGTGTGTCCCTAATATGTTAAACTCTGACTCCTCCTTCAATTATACATTTTAACAAGCATTACCCTACTTATATCTGCATACTAAGGTATCTATATTTCATAGCATTCTAAATGACTTTAAATTAATTTTTCAAATGATTTCCAGAACTTTTTCTATCAGCACCTTTTCATAAGGAATAGGATTTTTGAGCAATGCTGATCTTTTTAGTGTAATAACCTTCCGTGTGAAGATGCATAAATGTTCAATATTTTTGGTTTAAAATATTCTTAAATCCATCTTGAGAAAAAATCCTATCAGCCTGATTGTACAGAGGCAGTAAAATTGTGTTTATATAATCTTGCGGCTTGCAATTCATCAGTTTTTAAGTCAAATCTGTTCTTAATCTCTAAATAATTAAAATCTTATCTTCCCCCTCTTTGAAGGGAGTGATTTCACTAATTTTGTGTTTGGCTGACAAATTATTCACTTTTTGAGAATAAATTTAAATTGATAATGGCTCTGTGGATTAATGTGTAGACCCAAGAAACAACATTTGCAACCATTCTTCTTGCATTTTCTGAATATGTAATAGTTAATGCAGGATCTATATTGCAGTAGCATGGCCCTTACCCTCTGGTGATGTTGATATTCACATCTGCAAAGTCAGCCAATTTTGGCTAGTGATTTATCAGTACTTATATTGTACACGTATTAAGAAGCTATCTCGCTAATATGTTAAACTTTGACTTCTCATAGAATCCCTACAGTGCAGAAGGAGTCATTTGACCCATTGAGCCTTCACAGACAATCTCACCCAAGCCTATCCCTTTAACCCCACATAGTTACCCTGATACTAAGGAACAACTTATCATGGTTAATCCACCTAACCCACCCATCTTTGGACTCTGGGAGGAAACTGGCGCACCCGGAAGAAACGCAGTGACAGTGATCCGAAGCCAGACTTGAATCCAGGGGCCTGGAACTGAGAGGCAACAGTGCTAACCACTGTATCACCATGTTATCTTCCATTATATATTTTAAACATTTCCTTATTTATTATCCACATGCTAAGGTATATTTTTCATAGCATTTCAAATTACATTTAAATTAAGTTACATTTTTTCAGAACTTACAATTACCATAACTTTTTCTACCAATACCTTTTCACGATGGAATAGGATTTTTGAGCAAAGCTTATCTGTATGATTGGACCAATGTTAATTCTAGTGTCTTTTCCATTCCGTTGCAGTAGTGTTATTCTTGTTGTGCTTTCTATATTGCTCCCTTTGACACTACTTGTTATTGATTTACTAATGATACCTTTTTTTTTTAAAATCACTCTGTTGTAAATCTTCCTGGAATCTCTCTCTTCATTCACTGGCTTCTAGAATTATCCATTCTTTAGTTTCCAAGACTCGCCAACACTAAGTGTGCTCCCCTGAGATTCTCTGATCCCACGCCACTCCAGCCTCGTGGGGCCAGAGAAACCCAAACACAATCTGGGAATTTTTGTCCCTCTCTGCCTGCACCACTGGGATAGAATGTACCCGTTTACATCGGAGAATTAAAGTCCCCCATTGTAACCAGTATTTACATCTGCAGATTTGTTCTTTTGCATCTTCCTCACTAACTGGCTCTCTATTGACTAAACTGAGCAAAATATTTGCAGCCTTTTTGTTTCTTAGCTCTAGACAAATTGATTCCGTCCTTGAACTCTCTGGGACGTACTCTTTCTCCAGCAATGCGATGGGCTCCTTTAATTCTTACCCAGGAATATTTCACACCAATCCTGACCTTTTCTGAGTCAGGTCTCGGCTACTGCCACAATTTTACATTTTCACAACTTAATAATGCATGTAACTCCTGAGTTTTATTTTACTCATTCGTGGGACATAGGTATCACTGGCTGGCCAGCATTTATTGCCCATTCCTAGTTGCCTGAGGGTAATTTTGAGTCAACTACATTGCTGTGTCTCTGGAGTCACATGTAGGCCAGACCAGCTAAAGGACAGAGATTTCCTTCCCTAAAGGACATGAATGAACAAGATGGATTTCTCCGATAAGTGTTTCATGATCGTCAGTAGATTCTTAATTCCAGATTTTTTTTTAATATCGAATTCAAATTCCATCTGCCATGGCAGGATTCAAACCCAGGTTCCCAGAGTATTAGCTGAATTTCCAGATTGATAATCGAACAATTGTACCATTAGGCCATCACCCCTTGAAAAATCCACGCATTCACATGCAAGCACAGTAATCCTGATTTAGACTTAAATATTTTTGTTCTTTACACAGACATCGCCTATTAAATTTAGTATTCTCTATGCTTGTGCTTTCTGTCCATCCCAATATTTTGTGCATCCCAGCACTCCTCTCTAACATTTCCTCTTGGTTCTCAAACCTCTGCCAAATTAGTTTAAAGCCCTCCCAATAGCACAACCAAATTGCCCTACAAGGAACTCAGTCCCAATTCTGTTAAGTGAATTTAATCCATTACTTCAAATTTTATTGCTAATCTTTCTGGAATTCTACTATTAGAGGCAGTGGAGTGTTTATTGGCACGTCCCGCTTTCTTGTGTAACATTGCTTTCAAAAGTCAATTGGTTCTATGTCATTTATTGTTAGTGAAAAAAATAATTTGATACATTTAAAATTTAGATACAGATTAGCCAAGACCTGGTGTTTGAATCTTTTGGTTACTGTTCAGTAAAGGAGATACATTCTTTTTCCTCTTCATAAACTCTCTATTTCTTCGATCCAACTCTACATACGATTCATCATCAGCATCCAGTGCTACTTATAGCCCCTTTATATATCAATGATTTCTACTGAATAATTGACATCAAATTTGGACTTACTTAGAAGAGCTGTTGCCCCATTCCTAACACCTGGTTGGTGGTGGAATGGGCTCGAAGGGTTGAATGATTTTTGACCACAGTTCCTGGGGTTTGTTCAACTACTCAATTGGATTATGGATAACCTACATCTGAATTGTGCTCATCTGGTTTTGCCTCATATCTCTTCCCTTTCAAAAGGGTATATAATTGGAAAATTCAAATCTGAAATAATGTAGTTTCAATGTATTTTTGTGAGATAAAGTTCCAGATCGCTGGTAGCCTTTATTTGACAAAAATAAAAGCAAATTATTGCGGATGCTGGAATCTGACACAAAACAGAAAATGCTAGAAAATCTCAGCAGGTCTGGCAGCATCTGTAAGGAGAAAGCTTTGACAAAGGGTCATCTGGACTTGAAACATGAGTTCTTTTTTCTCCTTTTAGATGCTGCAGGCCTGTTGAGATTTTCCAAACTTTTCTCTTTTAATTTCAGCCTTTGTTCAATATTCTGCTTCACGTGGACAATGGAATATGTACAAGGCTGAGTTAGATAGATCACTAATTGACAAGGGAGTCAAGGGTTATTGGAGATCAGACAGCAAACTGCAATTAAGGCCACACAATCAGATCAGCAATAATTTCAGTGAATGGCAGAGCAAGCTTGAGGAGCCAAAAGGCTTGCTTCTGCTACTATTTCTGATGTTCTTATGTACTTGCAACAAATTATCCAAAAAGTATTAATAAACTTGATGAATGGCATCAAATTGGCAAATGAATTACATTTGTGCTGATAGGTATTCGGTATTTCATTTTGGTAAGAAAAGTTAGGAAGCCAGAAAGGGCAGTATGGTTGGCACTGCTGCCTCTCAGTACCAGGGACCCAGGTTTGATTCCCAGCTTGGGTCAATGTCCGTGTGGCGCTTGCACGCTTTCTCAATATCTGTACGGGTTTCCTCCCGCAGTCCTAACCGTGCTGATTAGGTATATTGGCCGTGCTAAATTCTCCCTTGATGTACCCAAACAGGTGCCAGAGTGTGGCGACTAGGGGATTTTCACAATAACTTCATTGCAGTGTTAATGTAAGCCTACTTGTGACACTAATAATAAACTTTAAAATCTTTTTAAAGGGACCATCTACATCTGAGCAGCCACAGTTAATGTCACACGATTGTTGTGTTCAAAAGAAACCACAAAAGTTTGTTCAGGGTCATCTGTCTCTACATTGGCTGCATCCTCTCTCTCTTTCGCTGTGTTACACAATACACAATTACCCTCTGTTGGTATCTGTTTAAGTAATTGAGTTTGCTGATGAGAAACAAACACAAGAAAAAAGTGGTTGGCTTTCTATTGCCCTTACACTCTTTACCAGCTGCATGACACACTGTCCGGTGTGGCTAAGCACCACCATACTTGAAACATAGCTTGGATGAACCACAACTCTGTCTGTGAAACTGCTGTGGGTTCATGGCAAGTGAGGAATGAAATGTGTTCACAGGATTGAACTTGGAACATGGCAGCTATTTTTAGCAGCCTCAGTTTCAGCAGGTAAGGGATCTGAAAGCGATGATGATCTTGTTAACTTCAACAATGCTGGCAGCTTTCTGTCTTTCGAGTGCTTTTTGGTGTAGTTGATTAGAAAAAGACACATTCGCTGATTATTTATATTTTGATTTCCACTTTGATACATTCAACATTACGAAATCAAGTTTGGTTTCTCGTAACCTCAGTGTAATGTTGGTCAATTGTCTGGCTTGTGTCCAGCAGAGTGCATCTGGAGATCATTATTTCCCATATTGTCATATTTCTCTTGGACATAAAATAGGTCGCTTGCACATTTTTTGCTGAGTAATAGTTATTTTGCTTAGGTGCAAGTGTGTCTGACATGCCTTCCAATTCTTCAGAGTGCAGAAGTTACGTCTTTTTTACTTATCGTCTGATTGCAAAACTTGCCATACTGTCTATGAAACCTCACAATTACTGTTACCAATGTGGGAATATAGACGATGGGCAGGATTTTATGGCCTTGCTTGAGTGAGGCCAGAAATTCACACCCGAGGTCAATGGACATTTCTCTTGCCCGCGCCTCACCCACTCCGATTCTGTGGCAGGCGGGGCAATAGAATTCTGGCTGATGGCTCCGAATACAAAAAAATGATACATTGTTTACATGCTGGCGTGGACGTATTGGCAGATTTCCCGCATCCCATCCATCATTGGAATTCCCCGAGGGGAGGGGGGGGGGGGGGGGGGGGGTGCGGACCACGTAAAGGTCCTTTGATGTTGGCTGGGAATCTCTGGTTTTCAGGTGAGCGAGGCCGGAGAATCCCAATCAGCGTGGGACCTTCCGCCACAGTCCACGATGGCAGATTGGAAAAACAAGCCAGAAGCCGGTGTGAAAAGAATTTGCATCCCTGAATGGGACGCAGAAGATGACTTGGCCATCACCCCCTCTCCCCCCCACAAAATACACGTGCGCGTTCTCTCCCCCTTCCCCGCCTCTCTCACCAGATTCTCCATTACGCTAGCAGGAAAACATGTTGATGCGAAGCATCTTTGGAACAATATGGTGTGCTGATGTCTTGATTTACATAAATAATGCCTGGGGCGCTCTCTGGAATTCAGATTGGAAATCACCCACATCTCTAGTCATTGGAACATCACAGTAGGGGGAGGGGGGGGGCGCATCTATACGTGGACTTTCCAGCTTCAGTGAAAGGTTCCAGTTTCCAGCCTCAAATTGTTCTGAGAAATCTATCTTCATTTTCAGGATCTCCATATTCTCTCCAATTGTGAGACAATGATGTTGGTGCCTTTTCAATATAGCACCCAGACACAATGGCACACTGCACACCTCTGGCCTGTTCTACCACAGCACACAGTGCAAAACACCTGGGTATGGAATCAATGAGGTTAGTGTCTGAAGATCTGGCATGTTTTCCCAGCAGCCACCACTCTGAAGTTCCCATGGACCAATCTTGTTCACCCTGCCACCATCGCCAGTGAGAATGGAGAATTTGAGACCTAGCCAAAATTTCATTCACCGCAGCGGGATCCGAGAATCTGGAAAACATTGGCCTTCGTCTCAAAATAGGGAATTCAGATCTCATAATGGGGAAATTCAGGCCCTTGTTTCTGTGCCTGTCACTTGTTCTTTTTTTCAAGTGAATGTTTCCATCTAGTGGTTTTCTCAAGTACAAACTGTCTCCTCCAAATATAAATCTTGACCTAGTTCAAGGAACAGGACTATTTTTCTTTGGGCTAGAATTATTTTCCTCTAAAATATTGACAGATAGCAGCATATGGGACAAAGATAGTTTATGTTTTGCTGCAATGCATAAAAAAAGGATTACAAATAAAAACTAAAGTCATCCTTAATTAATCAACAATTGCTCTACTTCTGTCATCAAAAGACTTTAATGGATACTTAAAATACTTTGATGGAGTAGATTCCAGGAAGAAATTGAATGGGGAGAAATAGAATTAATGTTTCAGGTCAATTATCTTTGTTGGAAATTTTAGAAACGCAACAGGTTTTAAGCAAATGAAGAGATTGGAGAGTTGAGTTTATAGTATCACAAGTAGACTAACATTAACAGTTCAATGATGTTGCTGTGAGAATTACTGAGTTGCCACACTGCAGGGCCTGTTCGGGTACACTGAGGGAGAATTTAGCATGGCCAATGCACCTAACCAGCAAATCTTTTGGACTATGGGAGGAAAACAGAGCATCCCAAGGAAACCCATGTAGACAGTGTGCAGATCCTTGAGTGACTGGATTGTGGGACGAATGATGTGCAGATGCCAGAATTGGACTGGGATAACACTCATCTGATGAAGAAGCCTGAGACTCCGAAAGCTAGTACTGCCAAATAAACCTGTTGGACTTTAACCTGGTTTGTGAGACTTTAGTGTGGGAGAAAACCAGAGCACTCAGAGGAAACCCACACAGACATGGGGAGAATGTGCAGACTTCACACGGACAGTTATCAAAGACAGGAATCAAACTTCTGTCCCTGGTGCTGAGAGGCAGCAATGCTGAGCACTGTGCCACCATGCCATCTATGGGATACAAGGGAAGGTCTGTGATAGGGTAATAGACACAAGAGATTACATGACGGAAGAGTTAGTGATATAAGTGCAGGTGAAAAGGTAATGACACAATAAAAGAAAGAAAGGATGTATCTAGAGAAGGTCTGAGTGGCAGGATGGTGAGCAGCTGTCCTTCTGAAAACAAAAACAAGGGGAAAAATAAGAATTAAACAAAAGCCTACCAAGAAACAGAAGCAAATGGGAGCAGAGGTCAGAAATTGTTGAACTCATGTTGAATCTGGAAAACTGTAAAAAGGCTATTCAGAAAGTGACCTTCACAAGATGCACGACGGAAGGATGCTTTCTCTTGTGAATGAGTCCTGAACTTTTAAAATTAGGACAGCGATGAGGGGAAATTTTCTGAGAGGTGTGTGACTTTAGAACTCACTGCCTCAAGAGGGAGTGGAGGCGAGGTCATTGAAATTATTTAAGACAGAGGAGATTCTTGCTAAGTTAGAGAATCAGAGCTTAAGCGCAGTGGGGTAGATGGGAATATGGAATTCGAAACATAAACCAATCAGCCACGATGTTACTGAAATGTAGAGCAGGATCGAGGGACTGGATGGCCTACTTTATACAATCGTACGTTTGCTAGATCACGTGCTGTTTCCTTAAGCTTATTTTAACTTCATTGGAACATTGCAAGAGTCTGAGATACAGAGAATGAGAGCAAGATGAAGACTAAAGATTACATGTGACAGGCAGTGTGGTGGCACAATTGTTCGCACTGCTGCCTCAGAGCTCCAGATACCCGGGTTCAATTCTGGCCTTGGGCCATTGTCTGTGTGGAGTTTGTGCATCCTCCCCACGTCTGCATGTTTTTTCTCTGGGTGCTGTGGTTTCATCTCACAGTCCAAAGGTGCACTGGTTATGTTCATTGACCATGTTAAATTGCCCCTTAGTGTCAGGGAGATTACCGGGATAAATACATGGGGTTACAGAGGTCGGGCCTGGGTGAGATTGTTGGTGCAGGCTCGATGGGCTGAAAGAATCCTTACAGTGCAGAATGAAGTCAATGATTCTGTCACCTGGAAGTTGAGGAAATTGGATGATGAAAGCTCCTCAGGACAGAGAGTGAGCAAGCACTTCCCTGACTTACCAATCCAAAAAGCACTCAGTGTTGGCTAGTAAGAGAGAAACGTGTCTAAATGTTGCTTTCCCTCAGCGTTGATTTTTTTTGTTGTTTGAGGGCTGGCAGAAGCCAATAATCTCACTCTTGGTTCAATTATTGGCCACTATCAAGATTTGTAATATCATCATAAAATATAGTGATAATAATGCAGTTGAATCCCACATTAACTTTGAAAACATATTCCAATCACACTCAATAACCTTAAACTTAAGCAAAACTAATTAAATATAAGAGAGGGCAATAGTTGAAGGAGCAATTCAAGATGTTTAGTAGAAATATATTCCATTGAAAAACAAAAAAAACTCTGCAAGAATTCATGCATATCTTACTGAGGAGGTTACAGGTTGCATTAGATTAAAAGAGTTTTATAATGTTACAAAGAATCGTGGGTCTAAGAATTGAGTATGATTTAGAAACAGCAAGAAGCTCATTGTTCTCTGGGACAGAATGTTTGGAAGTGCTGGTGGCTGAGTGTGAATTTTTCAATTTGCTTTTTTTCTCTCTCTCTTTTTGAGTGCTTTTTGCTGTAGTTAGGCCTGGGGCTAGCTGGGAAGGGAACCGGGGAGTATAAAAAGAAAGTGGCAGTAGACAGTGGGCAGTGGAGTGAATAGGGAAGCAGAGTGAGAGATACAAGGGTTTTGGCTCGCAGGGCTTGGGCTAGAGCAGGCTTAGGCACAGTGTGCTACTGGTTTTCCATAGGAATTCACACCTCCAAAGGTGTCCACGACAATGGCAGGGATTAAGGGAAGATGCCTCACCTGTGTACGGTGTCACATGTGGGAGTTCCTGGAGGCAAGACCTCTCCTGAAAGTCCACGTATGAGCCAAGTGTTTGTAGCTGCAGCGTCTTAGGGTCAGGTCAAGCAACTATAGTGCCACATGGAGATGCATTTTTAGTCAGGGAGAATGAGGAATCATGGAAGGGAGGCAGAGTAAGGTGGCAGACCTGCTGGGCAACCTGACCCTTCCAGTGGATTACTGTCGGGATAGGAGGAGGGGGGGGGAGGAATTGAAGTAAAGGGGGGGGGAGGGAAGGAAGGAGGGAAGGGGGGGGGTGGGGGAAGGGAAGGAGGGAGGGAAGGGGAGGAATAGATAGACTCTTCTGTGGTCCAAGGTGGGACTCCAGGATGGTAGTTTGCCTCCCTGGAGCAGGGGTGCAAGATGTGTCAGACAGGGTAGAAGGCATTTTGAAGGGTGAGGGGACCCAGGCGGATGTGAGTATTCACGTAGGAGAGAAGGATGTAGGAAGGAAGAGCAGATAGGATATAAGAAGGCAGTTCAGGGAGTTGGGGGGTAGGGTGAAGAGCAGGACCTCGAAGGTGGTGATCTCAGGGCTGTTTCCAGGTGCGGGTAATAGTGGAGCCAGGAGAAATGAGATCCTACAGCTGAATGCGTGGCTGAAGGACTGGTGTAGGGCAGAGGGTTTCGTATTTGTGGATAACTGGGAAGTCTTTGTGAAAGAAAGGCACCTGTATAGAAGGAACAGGGAACACTTAAATGGGAAGGGTGTGAATATCTTAGCTGGGAGGTTAGTTGGAGTGTTTCAGCAGGATTTAAACTAATATGGAGGGGGGGAGGGGATGAGACCGATCTCTCAGTAGACAGCGAGATGGGAGATAGACTAAGCTTGGACGAGAAGAAATACACGAGGGAGAAGGAGGTAAGAGTGGGCTTGGAGGTCTGGAGTGTGTCTATTTCAATGCTAGGAGCGTAACGGGAAAAACAGATGAACTTAGGGCCTTAATGTTTGCGAGGAACTTGGATGTGGTTGCAGTGACAGAGACGTGGTTAAAGGAAGGGGAGCAGTGGCAACTGAACATTCCTGAGTATAAGTGTTTCAGGCGTGACAGAGGAAGGTCCAGAAGAGGTGGAGGAGTGGCGTTGTTAGTTAAGGAGAGCATCACGGCGGTGCAGAGGGAGGACAATACAGAGGAGTTAGGAGTGGAGTCGCTGTGGGTGGAGTTGAGGAATAGAAAGGGGGCAATTACTATGCTAGGGGTGTATTATAGGCCACCCAACAGCCCACGGGTAGTTGAAGAAGGCATATGTAAAGACATTTTGGATAGGTGCAGAAAGAACAGAGTTGTTATAGTGGGAGATTTTAATCTCCCTAGGGTGGATTGGAAAGTACTTAGAGCTGGGGGTTTGGATGGGCAGGAATTTGTAAAATGTGTACTGGAAGGATCGTTGGAACAGTATGTGGCTAGCCCGACTAGAGAAGGGGCTATATTGGATTTAGTTCTGAGTAATGAGCCAGGGAAGGTGGTTGATGTTGTAGTGGGGGAACATGTGGCTAACAGTGACCACAATTTTGTCTACTTTAGGATACAGATAGAAAAGGATGCTTGTTGCCCTAGGGGCAGGGTGCTGAACTGGGGGAAGGCTAACTGCGGTCGAATTAGGCAGGAACTTAGGGAAACTGATTGGGAACGGTTGTTTGAGGGTAAGTCCATGCTAGGCATGTGGGACTCTTTCAAGGGAATACTGAAAATGTTGCAAGATAAGTATGTGCCAGCTAAGAGGAAAGATGGGAAAGGTAGGATCAGAGAGCCGTGGATTACTAGGGATATTGAGGACTTGGTTAGGAAGAAAAGAGAGGCGTATGATAGGTCGAAGCAGCTGGGAACTGAGACAGCATTGAAGGAATATAGAGAGAGTAGGAGGGAGCTCAAACAGGGAGTTAGAAGGGCAAAAAGGGGGCATGAAATGATTTTGGTGGATAGGATTAAAGAAAACCCAAAGGCTTTTTACTCCTATGTTAGGAATAAAAGGGTGGTTAGAGGAAAAATCAGACCTCTTAGGGACGGAGGAGGGGAACTATGCTTAGAGCCCGAGGGAATGGCGGAGATCCTGAATGAATACTTTGCGTCGGTATTCACGAAGGAGAGGGGCTTGTTGACAGCTTCTGTCTCTGAGGGAGCTGTGGACCAGTTGAGGGAAATATCCATACCGAGGGAGGAAGTGTTAGAGCTTCGAGGTAGCATTAAAACTGACAAATCTCCCGGGCCTGATGGCATTTATCCCAGACTGCTTAGGGAGGTGCGAGGTGAAATTGCTGGGCCTCTTACGCAAATCTTTGTCTCTTCCTTGGACACAGGTGAGGTCCCAGAGGACTGGAGAATAGCTAATGTTGTACCGTTGTTTAGAAAGGGTGGTAGGGATAACCCCGGAAATTATAGGCCGGTGAGTTTAACGTCAGTGGTAGGGAAGCTGTTGGAGGGGATTCTTAAAGATAGGATGTATAGGCACTTAGAGCGTTGCAATCTGATTAGGGATACGCAGCATGGATTTGTTAAGGGGAGGTCGTGCCTTACAAATCTGGTAGAATTTTTTGAGGTGATGAAAACGGTGGACGAAGGGCAAGCCGTTGATGTTGTCTATGTGGATTTTAGTAAGGCGTTTGACAAAGTCCCTCACGGGAGGTTAGTCGAGAAGGTCAAGGCAAATGGGATACAAGGACAGGTAGCTAGATGGATAAGCAACTGGCTTGGTAATAGGAGTCAGAGAGTAATAGCAGAAGGGTGTTTCTCTAGCTGGAGGTTGGTCACTAGTGGTGTGCCGCAGGGCTCGGTACTGAGACCTCTTCTATTTGTAATATATATAAATGACTTGGAAGAGGGAGTAAGTGGAGTGATCAGCAAGTTTGCAGACGATACAAAGATGGCTGGACTTGCGGATAGTGAGGAGCATTGTCAGGCGATGCAGCAGGACATAGATAGGCTGGTAGCTTGGGCAGACAGATGGCAGATGGAATTCAATCCTGATAAATGTGAGGTGATGCATTTCGGGAGAAAAAATGTAGGGGGGATGTATACGATAAAGGGTAGACCTATTAAGAGTATAGTAACGCAGAGTGACCTGGGGGTGCAGGTGAACAAGTCTCTGAAGGTGGCAGAGCAAGTGGAGAAGGTTGTGAAGAAAGCATATAGTGTGCTAGCCTTTATAGGAAGGGATATAGAGTACAAGAGCTGGCCTTTAATGTTGCAGTTGTATAAAATGTTGGTTAGACCTCATTTGGAATACTGTGTCCAGTTCTGGTCGCCTTACTACCGGAAGGACATGGAGACTCTGGAAAGAGTGCAAAGGAGGTTTACCAGGATGCTGCCTGGTATGGAAGGTCTGAGTTACGAGGAGAGATTAGGCAAATTGGGACTGTTTTCCTTAGAAAGACGTAGACTTAGAGGAGATCTGATAGAGGTGTACAAGATTTTGAAGGGGATAGATAGAGTAAACAGGGTTAAGCTTTTTCCTAGGATGGACTCAAATAGCACGAGGGGTCACGGGCTTAGGGTGAGGGGGGTAAGGTATAATTTGGATGCTAGAGAGAGTTTTTTCACACAGAGGGTGGTGGGGGTATGGAATGCGCTGCCAAGTAAAGTGGTGGAGGCAGGTACTCTGGAGATATTTAAGAAATACTTAGATGGGCACATGAACAGAATGGGAATGGAGGGGTATAGAAAACTGATTTAAAATAGGGATCATGAGCCTTGGGAGTCCCTGGGAAGTGTGTAAATAGATGATGATATTGATGTACTTGTTTTTATCCTACAGGTGCTTTGGTCCACCTTGTTGTCTAACGAGGGGTATACACGCGATGGGTCGTGAGAGGACTGCTCTTGGATCTTTTTCAGAGTATCCTACTGCTTCACATCGTTAGTGTATGCTTGACCTGGACCATCTGATGGGCAACACGACAGCGCAGTGACTATAGCTGTGCTGTGCAGATACATGGATTTGGGCCTGTCTCTGTGGGAGTTTGAGCATTCTCCCCGTGCTTGCGTGGATTTTCTCCGGGAGCTCCGGTTTCCTCCCACATCCCAAAGATGTGCTCTTAGGCTAATTGGCAAAACAAATTCTCCCTAAATTGTCTCAAATTTGGTTTTTAATCCATAGATCTATAAACACGGACAGGGATCGCGTGTAGAAGTGGGAACATTGAGGTGGCGGCGTGGGCTCGTTGGGCCGAAGGGCATGTTTCCCATGCTGTTTTGTTCTTTGCAAGTCAAAGTGGGAAAAAATAGAATATGACAGTGTTATGAAGTTGCATATTAGATTAAAATATTGTGTTTGATAATGTTAATATTGAAATGGAATTTTAGGAAAACCAAAAGAAATCATATAGCAATGTCCTTTTAAAAAGCATGTGGCTTTGTGCATGGATTTTAAATTGGAGAAAGCAGGCTGCAGAAGCCAATTTTGCAATTGTGTCAAAAGCCTAGCAGCCAGAGTTTCAGCATAGCAAAGCAAGCTTTAAATTTGGACCAATGAGTTTAAAGCAAGCACTCAAAGGCACAGAACCAATTGAATTCAAATAGGAGTGTTGTTGATTACCTCTAGCCACTCAGATCACAATACTGTGAGGCAATTCCAATATTTAAACCCAGACAAGGGGAAATAACAATTAGAATAATCTTGCCATCTCTTTAGTCAGGAGACAGAGATGATTCTGTCACGTAGAATCCTGCAATTTAATGCATGTCTTGATAAAATTTATCATTTACAATCAGAAAATAGATCAACATCAACTTAGAAGGTGTGTCAGACTTGAACAGCAAGACTTTCAGACTTGCAAAAGTGGCTGGTATTTTTCTGAATTACTGAAATTTATAAGCCTTTGTTTCATTCCTGGGTCTTGTATTATCTGGACAACATTCTATTGGGGAGTTCATTCAGTTTGTTAATTGTTTCAATAAGATCGTCACCCGTTTTGAAATAAAGACCTTTTTATTTTTTATGATAGCAAGTTTCTGATCATATTTTAGTTTACTTAACTTGCTACTTCCTCTCACACACACACTTACTTAAAGTTACAAGGCAAGGTATATCCCTTTGGGTGGTTCCAAAATTGCGCAGAGGGAAACATTACCGCCGCGTCATAACAACAGTACACCGGCCAAGTATATAAGCTCAAGTAAATGTTGGTCCCTTTGAAGCAGCGATAGCAGATATTATCATGGGGACTGAGGAAATAACAACAAATTGATCAAATATTTTGTGGCTAACTTCAAAACAGAATCTTAGGATCTTGAAATTTCCTCCCTAGCAGCATGAGTGTCTGGACACGTCAGGGACTGCGGCAGTTCAAGGCGGCAGCTCACCACCAGCTTCCCAGGGACAACAAGGTGTAGACAATATATGTTGGCTTAGCCAATGATGCTCATATCCCACAAATGGATTAAAAAAAAAAAATCGAATCGCAACCTACATACCAGAAAGAACAAAGGGCAAGGAAGTCAAGGTAATTAATATTAACAGAGATGTAATACTGGAGATACTCAAGGGGCTAAAATCTAATAAATTCCCAGTACCTCGACCTATGCATTAAGGTTCCAAAGAGAGATAGCTGTACTGACAGTGGATGCATTGGCTCCAATTTCCCAAAATTTCTGAGATTCTGGAATGCCCCCAGCAGATTTGAAGCTAGGAAATGTAGCATTGAAGTTTTAGAAATCAGGAAGAGTGAAATCAGGGGACTGCAGGCCAGTGTTGTCGAAGGAGCCTCAGCAAGTTGTTGCAGTATATCTTGTAGAATATATATGTGTAAGCTATTCTGTATCACCATTGAACAGAGCAGATGTTTAAAGTGGTGAATGGAGTAATGATCAAACAGTTTGCTTTATTTTGGATAATTGATGAGTTTTTTGAGTGCTGTTAGAGCTACATGCATCGGGGCAAGTGGAGAAAAGTTAAATTCATTCCTGGCTTGTGTCTACTAAAAGTAGGCAGAGCTTGAGGAGTCAGAAGGAAAGTTACCCACTGCAGAATTCAAAGTCTCTGACTTGCTTTTGTAGTCAATGCATTTACATTGTTATAATCCATGTTAGAAACTCCAAGGTGCTTTATGAAGTCAGCCTAGACTTTCAGCTTTGCATGATGACTTTGGGGTGGGTAAGCATAAATTGTTTAACTTCAGGTATCATAAAAGCTTTAAGAGCTTTTATCAAACAAAGTTTATTTAAGAGTACAATTAACACATGAAAAATTAGCAATAACTTTTACCAATTACAAACAAGAAAAAAAACCATGATATTGTATAAATCTTAACAGCTACAAATACTGTTCCAACACAACATTCTTACCAACACACAGCCCAGTTTTTGATTAGCACAGAAAATAAGTATACTCACATGATGCTGGATTTTGCAGCAGTTGGGGTGACTCAGTCCTTTGGATGGAGAATTGCAACTCTGACTCCCCCATTCTGGACTTCCTAGCATGCCTTGAGGTAAAGGCGGAGCCACTTCTGTCCTCTAGTTTTTAGCCAGCAATCCCCTTCAAGAGACAGAGACACTCCTTACTTCTAGTTACTAACTAGACAGCTACCAATAGCTAAACTTACAGTACCAGGGAGAGACACAGAAATGCTGCTTGCAGTCTTAACAATTTCTAATTCAAATTAAAAGGAAAGTAATCCTGTGTGAAAAAAGCTCTCCCACCTGACCTGTCAATCATTCTTCCCTCAACAATTCAAAAGGCCTTAAAACTCAAGGATGTTGCATTAGGCCCAAATTAAAAATAAATAAAAAATCTATTATATTGTCTTCAATAGACATCATGGCAGCAATACAAAATAAACAGCAAAGAAACCAGGTTTAAATTATATTTCTTAAAGGCACACTAGCATCACAATATAGCTAGTGTCCAGTTAGGTTTCTGTTCAATTTTCCCCCCCTGTATGTTGATGATGTGGATTTCAGTGATGTTGGCAATACTATTGAAAGCCAGATGTTGGTGGGACAGGGGAATTAGCAGTGAATAATTAAATTCTCTCTTGTCAGAAAATTCTTTATTAAACACAGTTTGGGAAGTCCATGAACACAACATAAACTACACTATCCTCCTTAACCATATGTTATTTCATCAAAGATCTTAAATTGTTAGTCATTTACAATTGCCTTTAACAAAGAAGGGCTGACTTTCATTAATTAGCCCATATGTTCCCAAGTGCTGCCTAATTATTCCAAAAGCAAAATACTGTGAATACTGGAGATCTGAAGTAAAAAAAAACAAAGTGCCAGAAAGACTCAGCAGTTCTAGCAGCATCTGTGGAGAGAGAAACAGGATTAACAAGATCAAGTCTAATAAGCACTTTATCGGAACACCAATTATTTTTTCTTGAGATTACTAACTTCCGTCAGGCTGATTTACCAGTAGTTCTGGGTATAGCTCAGAGTCATAGAGGTGTACAGCATGGAAGCAGGCCCTTCGGCCCAACTTGTCCATGCTGTCTTTTTTTTAAAGACCCCAAAGCTAATCCCAATTGCCTGCATTTGGCCCATATCCCTCTACACCCATCTTCCCAATGTAACTGTCTAAATGTTTCTTAAAAGACAAAATTGTACCCATCTCTACTACTACCTCTGGCAGCTTGTTCCAGACACTCACCAGCCTCTGCGTGAAAAAATTACCCCTCTGGACACTTTTGTATCTCTTCTCTCACCTTAAATTTAGTCTAGTTTTAGAGTCTAAATTTTGACTGCCTTATCTTTAGGAAAAGGTATTGACTATCTAGCTGCTCTGTGCCTCTCATTATTTTATAGACCTCTATAAGATCATCTCTCAACCTTCTATGCTCCAGAAAAAAAAGCCCCAGTCTGTCCAGCCTCTCCTTATAACTCAAACCATCAAGTCCCGGTAGCATTCTAGGAATTCTTTTCTACCTCTTTCTTCATAATATCCTTTTCTATAATAGAGTGACCCGAACTGTGCATAATATTCCAAGTGTGGCCTTACCAATGTCTTGTACAACTTCAACAAGTTATCCCAACTCCTTTATTCAATGTCGTGACTAATGAAACCAAACATGCTGAATGCCTTCTTCACCATTCTGTCTACCTATGACTTCACTTTCAAGGAGTTATGAACATGTGCCCTAGATTTCTTTGTTATGTAACTCTCCCCAGTGCCTTATCATAAACTGAGTAAGTCTTGCTCTGATTCAATCTATCAAAATGCATCACCTCGCATTTATCGAAATTAAACGCCTTCTGTCGTCCATCAGCCGATTGGCCCAATTAATCAAGAACCCGTTGCAATCTGAGATAACTTTCTTCATTGTCCACTATTCCACCAATCTCGGTGTCATCTAAAAACTTACTAAACATTGCCTCTGATATTCTCATCCAAATCATGAATATAAATGACAAATTACAGTGGACCCAGCATCGATCCTGAGGTGCATCGCTGGTCACAGGTCTCCAGTTTGAAAAACAACACTCCACAACCGCCCCCTGGCTTTTGTCAAGAAGCCAATTTTGTAACCTTTTAGTTACTCTCCCTGGATCCTGTGAGATTTAACCTTATGCAACAACCTACCATGTGGTACCTTGTTAAAGGCCTTGCTAAAGTCCATGTAGATAACATCAACTGCACTGCCCTCATTTACCTTCTTTGTTACCCCCTTCAAAAAACTCAATCAAATTTATGAAGCATAATTTTCCACTCAAAGTCATGCTGTTTGTCCCTAACCAGTCCTTGTGTCTCTAAATTCCTTTCCATCCTGAATTTCAAAATACCTTTCAACAACTTATCCACCACAAGTGTGAGGCTCAGTGGCCTATAGTTCCCAGGCTTTTCCCTGCAGGGCTTTTTAAACAAAGGCACAACATTTGTCACTTCCAATCTTCAGACACCTCACCCGTGACAATCGATGAATCAAATATGTCGACTCGGAGACCCACAATTTCCTCCTTAGCCTTGTCCTGGGATACACTTCATCAACTCTGGGGATTTATCCACCTTGATGCATTTTAAAACTTCTAGCACCTCTTTCTCTGTAATATGTACACTTCTTAAGACATCACTATTTAATTTCCCAAGTTCCATAACATCCGTATTTTTCTTAACATTAAATACTAATGAGAAATATTCATTTAGGATCTCACACATTTCTTGTGAATCCACAAATAGATATTCTTGTTGATCCTTAAGAGGGTCCTACTCTCTCCTTTTGCCCTTTATATATTTGTAGAAGCTCTTTGGAATTGCCTTATCTGCCAAAATAATCTCGTGTCCACTTTTTGTCCTCCTGATTTCTCTCTTACCTCTCTGCTACACCTTCTATACCCTTCAAGGAATTCATTTGATTCCAGCTCCTTTTTCTTCTTGACCAGGGCCTGTATTGACAAATATTTAGCATTTGCAATCCTTTGACCTCTGATGCCTTTCTTGTTTCTGAGGAGGATTGGAAGATTGTGGCTGAAACCTCTGCAGTGATCAATCTAAAGTTGAAGTTTATTTATTAACATCACAAGTAGGCTTACAATAACACTGCAATGAAATTACTGTGAAAATCCTAGTCACAACACTCTGGCATCTGTTCAGGTACAATGAGAGAAAATTTAGCATGACCAATGCATTTAAATAGCACATCTGTGGGCTTTGGGAGGAAACCAGAGCACCCAGATGAAACCCATACAGACAAGGGGAGAACATGCAGAGTCTGCACAAACAAGCCTTGGTCCCTGGTACTGTGAGGCAGCAATGCTAACACTGTGCCGCTTTCAATCTCATTCACCATAGCAGCCTAGGATGAAGCATATCTGGACCAATTGACCTTTCTATTTGAATAACGTCAATCTTTTGTAGTACCTCCATTTTATCTATTTTTGTCCTATTCAATTTTTCTACTACGGTGACGTTAGCAGGTCTTCTTCAGAAAAGACTGTAGCTTATTAAGAAGGTCTGGAGAATTTTGCGTTCCTCAGCTTTTAACAGGTATAAGAGGGAACTTCACAAATGGTAATAACAATATAAAACAACACTTATAGTCCACTATTTCAGTAAAATTATAACAGATAATTATAATATATATAGATAAGAGGCCCAATTTCAAATGGACAAAAACACATTTGAACAGTTGTTCTCCACATGAAGAGTGGTCAATGTTTGGAATCAAATTCTGAGCAGTTCAGTTGAAATAAAACGTTTAAGAGTAGTAGGTACAATGATGACGATTTTCTTCCCCAGGTGAGTGAGATAGAATTGGCTGAATAGCCTTCCTTGCTCATATTTGCCTCATGACCTGTTATTATTGGGGACGGCATGGTACCACAGTGGTTAGCACTGCTGTGTCACAGTGCCAGGGACCTGGATTCGATTCCCAGCTTGGGTCGCTGTCTGTATGGAGTCTGCATGTTCTCCCTGTGTCTGCATGGGTTTTCTCCAGGTGCTCTGGTTTCCTTCCACAGTCCAAAGTTGTGCAGGTTAGGTGGATTGGCTATCTTAAATTGGTCCTTGGTGTCAGGGGAAATAGTAGAATAAATACATGGAGTGATGGGGATAGGGCCCGGGTGTGATTGTAGTTGGTGCAGACTCAATGGGCCGAATGGCCTCCTTCTGCACTGTAGGATTCTATGATTTTATGGTCATGATTCAATGAGGTGATCGTCCTCCTTCATCAAGAGAGGGAGCCATAAATATTTCAATCCTCTTGAGCAAACCACTGGAAATATTGGCAGAATGTTTTGTTGTGATGTACTATGAGTGGCTTGAACTTTAGCTCAATTTATAGCTCCAATTTCACAGTTCAATCACTGCTGGCCAATGGCACAGAAGAAATGAAATGATTTTTCTACCATTAATCTCTGGAGCAGACGGCCAACAAGCTTCTTGTGACTTCACAATTTCTTCACAAGTAGACTTTTGATGTAACTGGCTGGTGGAGAATGGGAGATGATACTTACACGGTCAGTGGAGTCAAAAGATAACTATTTACCTCAGTCCTTCATCTTGTGGGGATCTCCAATTGGTACAGTAGCAAGTAGGTGTAACAAAGAGTGTCTCCAGCGTAAAATATTCCTCTCACCAATCCAACATAGCAGTATTGTTTCATTGACTCTTGCCAGAGAGGTGAAAAAACTGGTACAGTAGCAAGTAAGTGTAACAAAGAGTGCCTTCTTTATAAAATACTCCTCTCACCAACCTAACTTAACAGTATTGTTTAATAGACTCTTGCCAGAGAGGTGAAACACAAATCTCAATGATTTTTTAAAACTTTGCCAGGAGATTGCCATCATCTTGCTTCTTCACACACACACAGTAGCTTCCTCATTAGCTGTCATGGAAACTGGACCTGTTAGCAGCACCTTCAGTGGAAGAATTTTTGATCTGTTTTCCTCCCAGTCTTGAAAGGCATCCAAGCAGGTAAACCTCAGCACCTGATATGTAATGCTGTGAATTATGGAAAGGTTTTAGCCCTGGGCTCTTAGCCATTGAGACTACACAAGCTAATTTCACACTCCACAGAAGAAATTTCATTCCATCTGACAAGTCTGGATTCAGATCCAAAGATTAAAGGGCAGTCGACTGACTTGCTATGTCTTCCAATTCCAAGAGCCATTTAGCACATTGCTGCAATTTTAAATGGAAACTGTACTAGAAAGATCACTTCTAGAACAGAATAGAATTCCTATAGTACAGAAGGAGGCCATTTGGCCCATCGATTCGATCCCGACCACAATCCCACCCAGGTCCTCTCATCATTTATCCTGCTAATCCCTCTGACATTAGAGTCAATTTAGCCAATGGCCAAACAACCTAATCCCTGCACATCTTTGGACTGTGGGAAGAAACCAGAGCACCTAGAGGAAACCCACACAGACATGGGGAGAAAGTACAGACTCCACATAGACAGTGATCCGAGGCTGGAATTCCACCCATGTCCCTGGCACAAACCACTGTGCCACTGTGCTGCCCAGAATCTGTACATTCCAACCAGTTTTCAAGCAGCATCACAGAGCAGTAACAAAAATTATATGTTAACTTAATATTTGTGACTGCGCCACTGAATATAGCACATTTATATAAAATAAGAGCTTGGTAAAGTGGTTCAGTGGTTAGCATTGCTGCCTCACAGCACCAGGGACTTGAGTTCAATTCCAGCCTTGGGTTATTGACTGCACATTCTCCCTGTGTTTCCTCCAGGTGCTCTAGTTTTCTGCCACAGTCCAAGGATATGTGGGTTAGGTTGATTGGCCAATGCTAAATTGCCCCTCAGTATGAGGGTATTATATGGGGTTATGGATTGTTGTCAATGCAGGTTTGATCAGTCGAATGGCCTCCTTCTGCAGTATAGGGATTCAATGATTCTTTATGAGTTGGGAGATCTTTCCAAAAATCAGCAGAGGCTTTTTTAAGGTCTTAAATCAATGTTTGATTGACACACTACTTCTATCCAAAATGAGGATGATGCATGCCTGTCAATGAATTGCAAGACATTAGTCAAATCCATGGTTTACATTACACTCCGAACTGCAAATGAATTGAATACTTTCTAAATTAATAAAATAAAAAAAAGTGCGACAAAAAATACATTTAAGATGTTTTAATGATTGAGGAAAGATCAACTGGTGTATTAATAGTGGGAAATTGCATTGATATTGTTAGTGTTTTAAGGTAATCTTCCATGTCCAAAGATGCGCGGGTAGGTTGATTGGCCGTTCTAAGAAATTGCCCCTTAGTGTCCAGAGATGTGTAAGTTAGAGAGATTAGTGGGTATAATATGTAGGGATATGAGGGTAGGACCTGGGTGGGATTGTGTTCGATGCAGACTCGATGGGCCGAATGTCCTCTTTCTGCACTGTAGGGTTCTATGGTCTATGGTCTATGTCCGCCACAATATGTGAACTTTCTCCAGTATTATCAGAATATCTCTTGGGGAGGGAAGAAAAGAATAACAATGCCTTTAATAAAGTTATAACCTGAAAATCAATTTAAAATTAAAGTTTATTTATTAGCCACAAGTAGGCTTATGTTAATAATTAGTAATTAAGATGTGCAGTAATGTACTTTCTACATGCATAGAATACCGAGTACATATAGAACAGTATAACTCTTATTCTAATTATTTTTACCAAGCTGAGTCCAAAGATGTACAGGTTAGGTTAATTGACCATGCTAAATTGACCCTAGTGTCAGGGGATTAGCAGGCGAAATATATGGAGTTATGGGAATAGAGCCCGAGTGGGATTGTTGTTGGTGCAGACTTGGTAGGCCAAACAGCCTTCTTCTAAACTGTAGGGACTCTGTGAGTGGTGTTTGCATTTCTCAAGGGAAAGGATGCATGGAAAGCATAATTGCGGAGCAGTTTGAACCTAAACTTCTCCAAAGTTACTCAAATACTACTTTTTTCAAACCCATTTTCACTTCTTCTCAGCTCTATTTTCCCAGTTGAAGGAGAAAGAGACCCTCCTTATGGATACACTTTGCCCCTCACAACACTTCCATGATTCACAGCAGTAGTGTCCTCCCCGACCCCTTTAATACATTCCATTTCTTTCATGTATTTAATATGGAAATCTCTTTCAAGGTGTTTCAAGCAAAAATGGACATCAGCAAAAGGAGGCATTAAAAGTGAAGAGTAAAAAGTTGATGCTTTTTCAGGAGAATAGGCAGATGGAGAAGCAGAGAGTCGGGCCTAGACAGCTGAAGGCAAACCAGCCAATGGTGGGACAAAGGGAGGTTGATGCATGAAAGGCTAAAATCAGAGAAATAAAGAATTAAGGAGTTTGTGAGGTTGGATAAGTTGAAAGGGATGGACAAGGTCATAAATTGATTTCAAGACAAGTAAGAGAATTTTACATTTTAATTCCCGTGCGGAAAGTCTGCCTCTGCCCCACTATCCCTTCACTACCGAGTTCCATTTCTCTACCTCCTTGATGTTCTTCTTATTGCTGGCTTGGTCTCCAGCTTCTAACCTGCTACTGTTGCTTCAACTTCAGAATGGACTTTCTGCGGAGAATGTTCTGTTCTGTCAGCAGAGAGCCCTCAGTAACAAGTCCATTCCTGGACCATCTATTTCCCCACAACGCAAGTTGTCCACCTTGAGGGTGCTGTACGCACATCCGTCTTTGTTAGGGGATGTGACGATGATTTTCTTTTCGTATTTAAAACTATTGTTCCCCTTAAGTAGCCAGACAAGTTAATGGTGTGGTTTCAAGATGAACTTCATTACAGCTATAGGACCCTGAATGGTCATTCAGAGTGAAAAATTCTGAAAGTCAAGTGCAATTATGTCTCAGCTTCGAGGATAATTAATTTGCATATATCAATAAAAAGAATAGGAGTTATATCCATCCAATCATAAAAGATTACATCATATAAAAGTACAGTTATTAAAAACGAATCACAATCACCTTATACTTGCTTAATTTTAATGTCTAACTGATGTAAGGTTTTTACTTGTTTCAATTGAGTATTGTTGCTCCCTATCTTTAGGCATTCCAACAGTCCCTGGTTATTAGAATGTGGAGCACTCCCATGTCCAATGAAGATATCTGATGTAATGAACTATGTAATGACGGTAAAGCCTGCCTGTAAAGGCTCTTATGAAAAGACCTTTGTTTCTTATGGCAGTTGTGTGATTTGTAAATTTGTGTGACTATTAACCCTTTCAGACTTCATCTCTGAACGTGATTTCTAACCATCCATGATGGTGTCATGACTTTTGCGTATAATTTTAATGAAAATGGCCTAGGTGCACCTGAAGGCACCAAACATTAACCGAAAGCTTGTGTTCCCCTTGTTTTCATGGATGAACGAAAAATGTAACTTATGATGCTGCAGTTGGAGTTGATTCAATTCCTGATTAGATGGTAGGTTCTGATGATTTGGAGACACGTAATGTGTGTCCAATGTGGGGTGGGGGTTTGAAAAGAAACGATTAGCCATGAAGAGGCACGTTAGCTAGGACTGTCATCAACTTTTACAGATGCAACATAGAAAGTATTCTTTGTGGTTGTATCACAGCTTAGTATGGCTCCTGTTCTGCTCAAGAACGCAAGGAACTACCAAAGATTGTAAATGTAGTCCAATCCATCAAGCAAACTAGCCTCCTATACATTGACTTTGTCTACACTTCCCACTGTCTTGGCAAAGCAGCCAGCATAATTAAGGACTCTACACATCATGAACATATTCTCTTCCACTTCTTCCATCAGGAAAAGATAAAAAAATTCTATGGTCACGTAACGACTAAACCAACAGCTTCTTCTCTGCTGTCATTAGACTTTTGAATGGCCCTACCTTATAATAAGTTGACCTTCCTCTACATCCTAGCTATAATTGTGATACCACATTCTTCAATCTCTCTTTTCATTCTCTATGAACAGTATGCTTTGTCTGAATAGCATGCAAGGAACAATATTTTTCACTGTATACTAATACATTTGACAATAACAATAAATCAAAAAAGTTCCAACCATCATGTTGTTGGACAAACTCAATAACCTAGGTAGCCTTGGTCCGTCCCACACTTTTATGTGTTTGTAACTCCGACAAAAGAAGTATTTTCTTCTGCATGGTCTTGTTCAGCGGTCATGGAAAATGTTAATCCAGAGTGTTGTAATGGTTACGGTGCAGAGATCCTTATACAATATAAAAGCAAGTTACTGTGGAGGCCGAAATCTGAAACAAAAGTAGAAATGCTGGAAAATTTGAGCAGCTCTGACAGCATCTGTGGGGAGAGGGAGATGAGCCAATGTTTCGAGTCAGGATGACTGTTTGTCAGAACAGAGTTGTAGAAAGATCCTTTCCTGCTATAACCAATTTTTTTTTATTCATTTCATGTGACATGGGCACCGCAGGCTGGCCAGTATTTATTGCCCATTTCTAGTTACCCTTGAGAACGATCCAAACAGAAGCTAAGTGAGTGAACAGTGACTGTGTTTTCATGTATCTTTTCTGGTGAGAGTCCCAAGTCTCACACGGTACATTTTGATTTGTTCTGCATCAATTGATTTCCATAATTTGGCTTCATTTTTCAGTGCAGCGAAGACATATGTAATGTTGGAACAAAACTGCAGTTGCTGGAAGTCACAAGTATAAGCTTGTGTTATGCTGGAAAAATGTAACAAATGTGCTAACGTTTTGGGAGAGAGAAATTAAGTTAAAATTTCAGATCAGCAACCTTTCATCAGATGTCAGGGGGTATAGCAATAGGTTAGGAAACAAGAATTGGGGTAGGTTATCCATTAATGTATTCATTAGTGGTTTGAGCTCCAACATCCCAAAGGCTTTCTCCTGCTCCTAGTTTGTATTTTCTTAAGTATAGAAGGACAACTACTAGTCTCTGATAGATTTCCTAGTCGTCTCTTCTTTTCTTTAAATTGCTATGTACTTATCATTTGGAATTTGACCACAATAGCACACTTGATTTGATTTATTATTGTCACGTATATTAGGATACAGTGAAAAGCGTTGTTTCCTGCACACTATACAGACAAAGTATACCATTCATAGAGAAGGAAAGGAGAGAGTGTAGAATGTAGTGTTACAATCATAGCTAGGATGTAGAGAAAGATCAATTTAATATGATGCAAGTCCATTCAAAAGTCTGACCGTAGCAGGGAAAAAGCTGTTCTTGAGTCAGTTGGTGCATGATTTTTGTATCTTTTTCCCGGCAGAAGGTGGAAGATAGTATGTTCGGGGTGCGTGGAGTCCTTAATTATGCTGATTGCTTTTCCAAGGCAGTGGGAAGTGTCGACAGTGTCAGTAGGTGGGAGGCTGGTTTGGATAATGGACTGGACTTCATTCACAACCGTTTGTAGTTTCTGGTGGTCTTGAATAGAGCAGGAGTGATACTGAGCTGTGATACAACCAAATTTATACAAATTCATTCTAACATAAAAAACAGTAACATTAAAAATATTAATAACCAGCTCTATTCACTTGACTGCAGCTAATTACAATAATTTATGCAAGTTTATTTTTATTAACATTCTTAAAATAATCTTGTATTGCTATTACCATGACAACAGATCTCCAGCTTGCCTTGCAAAGAATTACTGGTGAAAAATACATGAATTAGCGATAAAATGTTAAACAGCGAGGTGAATGGTGAATTACATTTCAGATCAAAAGTCAAATTGCAAGCATCAATGGAAAAGTCATAGAATCCCTACATTGCAGATAGAGGCCATTCAGGCCATCGAGTCTGCAATGACTAGAACCCCATCCAGGTCCTATTCTCATCACCTCACATATTCATCCTGCTAATCTGACACGAGGGTCAATATAGCATGGCCAATCCAAGTAACCCGGACATCCTTGGACTGCTGGAAGAAACCAGACCACCAAGAGGAAACCCAAAGGAAAAGATCCTGTTTAGGACATTTTGGTCTAATTGGAACACCTACAAAGACAATGCATCCTCTACCCTGGGTTCAGAAAGAAATCACCATCCTAATTTTGAACCCCCTGTCCCCAAAGAGAACTAGACATGCCAGAGATTAAAACAATGACATTTATCAAATCCACACCACACCACAGATTGCAGACAGAGTGTGAAGTTCTCAGGTTGGGCAGCAAGGATTGCAATGAGATTGCAATGAGACGGGGAGTTGGTGGTATAATGAAAATGTCACTGGACCAGTAGCCAGTAGCATTCCCATCCAGTCAAAGAATATATAAAACACCTAAAAGTCAGGGACTGATGAAACCATTCAGGTCCCTTTGAATGTTTAACTGACAAGTGATGTTGTTAGTGCCTAGTGACAGCATCACTAAAGGAAATCCAGCACTGAGGAACACTGGGCTCTAAAGGCAAGTTAGCTTGTTTTTTATAGGTTTCCCTGTTGGCCAGATGAAGCAGAATGCCATTCCCATTTTCAGTCTCATTTCATATCATTGATAGGGGGTTCAGGTCGGATTAAGTGTCAGTCGATTTAAGTGAATCCTGAGAAATAACAGTGACTTGTACTTATACCGCAGCTTAAATGTTGTAAGATGCTTCAGTGACGATCATCATTCTTATCACTGATTCCTGTGAACAAATGTTGGGTTGGTCAAAGAGGTAAATTTATAAAGGATCTCAAATGAGGATGCAGAGATTTCCCAGGCCTTATTTTTGCTTCCAATTGTATTCAATGCTCTCAATTTCAACTTGACATCAAAAACTCTAATTTGGAATGAATTTGACGTCAGATTTTATAGAGCACTCAAAGTTATATCCTGCATGCTCAAAGCTATCAAATTTACTCAGCAATTTATATTGAAAAAGTAATTATTTAAATAAATATGAATGTACTCAGTTTTAAATTTGTCCAAAAAAATTAATTAAAAACTGACTCACATACACTCAGGAAATTCATCCCCTTAATGACATTTACTACTTTGCCTATCCTGGTCTAACAGTAAAAATCCTCCATTAGAACAGCTTGCCTTTTCTTATAGAATCGTTACAGTGCAGAAACAGGCCATTCTGCTCACCAAGATTGCACAGACTGACTCCAGTAAAACATCTAACTCAGATCTTATCCCCATAAATGCATGTGTTTACCCCCTCCAATCCCTCTAAACTACACATCTTGGGACCCCAAGGGGCAATTTAGCATGGCCAATCAATCTACCCTGCACACCTGTAGATTGTGGGAGGAAACAGGAGCACCTGGAGGAAGCTTACGTAGACAGTGGGAGAACATGCAAGCTCCACACAGACAGTCCCTCAAGGCTGCAATTTAACCTGGGTCCTTGGCGTTGAGAGACAGTAATGTTAACCAATGTGTCGGCAGCGAGCTACATGTCTGTGTAATCTTGCCATATTTAAAATTTACCACTTCACACCTATTACTAGGTCCTCTATACAAACCTTGCTAACAGTTTTAATTGCTTTTCTATTTCTACCCATAAGGTCTACAATGCCTGCTAATAACGTGTTATGTCACTTCCTATCATTGATGTGATTTTATCCTACATTAAAATCATGATTGATACTTAATTGGTGGAACAGCCAGAGATTAAAAAGTAAATGCCAAAAGAATGGTCCAGTAAAGATCCTCCAAATGTGGTACTTGGTAAAAATTTACAAGAAGCATTTAGCAGTCATCCTTAAGTGCTCCAGAATGGGTTGTTTCCCATCTCCTTGTATCAGAAAATCAACCTCCTTCAATGTTCATTCCATATGGTGGGAATGTGCCTTCAACAGCTGAACAGGGCCACAAAGGGTTAAATCTCTTGACTACCTGCTGAGCCATCTCAAAAATGTCCTTGCGCGACACGAGGAAAAGAAGTACTTTGAGAATAATTTTATACAGGATAATAATTTGTTCAGGCCATTATGTTGCTAAGGGTTACACTGCTTGCATCATGCTTTAAAATTCAGAAGAAAAATTATTTCACTTATCACAACAAATTGCTTTGAAACCTGCCCAGATTTGATAATTTCAAAATGAAATGTACTTTTTGAACCAAACAATCATAGAAATGATACAGCACTTGATCCATCTTTCCCTGCTGACCCAAAGCCACCCGGGTGCCCTTTCTAATCTTAATCCTATACCTGACCCAGAATCTGCAACTTACACCTGAGGTGCAGATTCCAGGTATGTTTTAAACATGGTTAGGGTATCTGCCTCCATCATGACCTCAGACAGCAAAGTCCGGACATCCACCACACTCTGCACAAAAAGGTGTTCCTCATGTCCAGCCTTATCCTTCTGCCACTTAGTTTGAATCCATGGGCCTGGTTTTAGAACTCTGCTGAAGGAAACAAGCTCTTCCTATGTACTCTATCTCTACCACTCACAATTTTGTATAGCTCAATCATGTCACCCCTCAGGCTTCTCTGTTCCAAGGAAAAGAGACCACTCCAACCTCTTCGCGTAGCTACTGTTCTCCAGCCCTGGCAACATTCTACTGTTGAAGCTTTGGGTGGAATTTTCTCATCCCGCCTGCCACGGGAATTGTAGCAGCCAGGGACAGACCGTGCTTAGGTATCTCTGACGCAGATTTCCAGCCTTGGGGGCAAGCCTGTCTGGAAACTCCTCCCCATGTTCTCACTACATATGGCAAATTTGTAGCCAGTCGCTAATATGCTGATAAAGTGGTGATGAAGGGGCATTTGAGGGAATCAAGTGATGAGAGCCACTTGTTGCACAGTACCCAGCCTTCACCCTGCTTTTCCCTACGATAGTGTAAGTGTGGTTCGTCCAGTTCAACTTCTTGTCAATTATAATGCTCCCTCAGGCTGTTGATTGTGGTGGACTCAGCAATTGCTTCCTGATTTCACTACTAATTGGGCCAGCTTTAACTTGGTAATTAGCATTGACATTTATTGAATCTGCATTGTAACCTCTCCAAGGCCTGGTTCTCAAGGCTCAATGCAATGCATCAAATGGAGTCTGCCTATGATCTGTAAAACTAAAAGGTCATTGCCTTAATTTCCTATTCTAACCCATTTGAACTAAAAGCATCTGCTTTCTCCCTTCTTAATAAAGAAACATGACTCACATTTTTTTCTGTTCAATCCAACTCCTCAAATGAAGGAGTTTTGGAAAATTATCATTGATCATCTATTATTTTTCCCAGCTGTCTGTTTTATTACCCTGGTGAAGAAAACAGCACATCCTGAAGATTTATATATCTTAAGTCCAAACATTACATCATTACCATATTCTTACTTCTATTAAGTTGACTTCCCTTGACTTCTTTTTCAGTTCTTTATGGACACAGAGTACTCAGTTAACCAATTTTCCATTTCTCTATCTTCCATTAGAGAAATGTCTGAACTGTCTCTGATGGAACAATAATTGCCTTTACCATTCTCTTTCTCGCTATATTTGTAAAGAACCTTTGCTGCTAGTTTTAATATCACTTGCAACTTTTCTTCAATATCCCTTTTTTTGCAGCTCAGTACTTTCCTCCTATTTATTTCTCGCTTTTTAGAGCTCTCCACTTCCTCTGGGTTTACACTTTTCCACTTCCATTCCAGTTCTCTTCCTACACCTAGGGCACAGACTTCTATCTGTTTCTATTGCTGGTAAGTCCCGGAACAGGTCACTAATCTGTCACCAGACTCTGAGATCCTGAGGGGCATCATTCTACATCAAGGAGTTTCTCCCACTTTTACCACCAGTCATTGACCTATTAGAAGGATATTGTAGGTTGACACTCAACTATAAAATTTCTTGGTCATCAAATCCTGGGGTGGAACTTGAACCCAGAGCTTCTCACTCAGATGCAGCCATGCCATCCATTACACCACAAGATCTCCTTCTCCTATTGTAGAAGCTTTTTTGATAGTGTGATATTAGTTAATATACTGATGAGTCACAAATAGGCTTACATTAACATTGCAATGGAGTTACTGTGAAAATCTCCTAGTCGCTACACTTCAGCACCTGTTCAGTGACATTGAGGGAGAATTTAGCATGACCAGTGCGCCTAACCAGTGCATCTTTGGAAAGTGGGAGGAAACTGGAGCATCCGGAAGAAACACATGCAACGGGGGAGAACGTGCAGACTCCACACAGACAATGACCCAAAATGGCAATCAAAGCAGAGTGCCTGGCATTGTGAGGCAGCAGTGCTAATCACTGTGCCACTGCGTCACCCTATATAGTCTCATACCACATTAGTTGAGTGTCTGCCTTTGCCGTTTTGGTATGTAATAGTTTTACATTGTATCAAAAATTTCCCAGTTTGTCTGTCAGTCTAACTCTTCAGCCAAATTTACTGAAGTTATTTCATTTCTTATCACTTACTTCAATTAGCTATGAGGGGAGATTGAACAAACTTGGCTTGTTTTCACCTGAAAGTCGGAGGCTGAGGGGCAACCTAATAGAAGTTTACAAAATTATCAGAGGCACGGATAGTTATAGTCTTTTCCCAAATGTCAATTATTAGCGGATACAGGTTTAAGGTAAAAGGAGGAAATCTTAAGGGAGATGTGAGAGGCATGTTTTTTACACAGAGTGTAAAAATCTGTACACATCACCCTTAAATCTGGAATGAGCTACCAGTGGAGGTGGCAGAAGCAGATACAATAGCAATGTTTAAAAGACATCTTGACATACATGAATAGGTAGGGAATAGAGAGATACAAACCATGTAAAGGCAAAATGTCTTTAATTTAGAAAGGCATTATGTGTCGATGCAGTGAGCCAAAGAGCCCATTCCTTTGCTGGATTTTTTTTATTCTTTGTTCTAATTCAAAACCATTGTTGGTGTCTTCTCCCTCTCAAACCTCGTGTAAAATATAACTTCAGTGAAAACCCTTCTTTTAACTGTGGTAATAATGTCTTTTTGTTCTGTATTGTGACTCCACCCCTTTTCCCAAATTCCACATTCTTCTGAAAGATCCTGTGGGTGGGATTGCTCATCCTGAAACCATGATATCCCACCCGACGTTAATGGACTGCTCCATAGAAATGTTCTACCCATTGCCCACTCCAATTCTCATGGCAGGTGGTAAAATTTCATCCTTTAACTTGCAACATGTTATTGAACCAGAGAGCACAGAGGTAGGCTATTCAGCCCATTATGTCTGTACTGGCTCTTTGATTGAGCCATCCAGTGACTCTCATAGAATCATAGAATCCCTGAACTGCAGAAGTTCGGCCTCCTGTTCTTTCTCCTTTATCCAGAAAACACTTCCTTTTCATGTACACTCCCAACTTCATTTCAAAAATTAATAATTTAATCTGCTTCTAGGCAGTGTTCTCCAGATCATAGCTATTCACTCAGCATAATAATATTTCTCTGAGTTCTGACGAAAGGTCATCCTGACTCAACATTTTGGCTGTAGTCCCTTCACAGATGCCGTCAGATTGCTGAGATTTTCTTTTTTTGTTTCAGATTCCATCATCTACAGTATTTTGCCTTTATAATAATATTTTTCTCCATCCGCCAATTTGTTTTTTTTTAAAATGTCGATCGCGTCGTTGAAGAGCTTATGGCATCCTTGTCATTACAAAAAGAGGCAATATTTATCATTATGTATAGAGGGGCATGCCTCTTTAAGAGAATGGGTCAAGTGACCCGGGATTCATGCCTGACAATCTTGTGCTGAGTGTGTTAGGAGAAATGTGTGTAAATAAACTGTTCTAGTTGTGGCTCTTTATTAGTCTCAACAACAGACCTCAAACATAGGATGTGACTTTTTTGGCTGCACTTGCTCCAGGGCCGAAATATTCTGCCCTAGGTCAGTGGACCTTTGTATTGTATTGTCCACCCTTCCTCACCACCACACCCACAATGTTTCCTGAGGTGGGGGCAGGAATGGGAAAATTCCATTGTAATATTTACAAGCTAGGGAATCACACCGAATTATTATAAGTCACAGCTGGTTTATTGAGTCCATTTCTGATTGCCAGAATATAAGAAGGATGTAAAGGCATTGGAGAGGATGCAGAGGAGGTTTAAGAGAATTTTAAAGCTGTATCCTCTGGATTTTGATTCTCTTGCCAGTGGGAACAGTTCCTCCCTGCTTACTCTATCAAAACCCTTCACAGTTTGAATACTGCTCCCTCTAACCCTCTCTCCTGTACAATCCCAGTTACTGCAAGTGACTGAAATTCACCATTCCTAGTACCGATCTAATGTATCTTCTCCTCACCCTCTCCAAAGCCTTGACACCTTTCCTAAAGACGTTTGGACAACTCCAGCTGAGACTTAACCAATGATTTCTAATTCAGAATAATTTCATTGCATCTATATATTGTCTCTATTTATAATGACGTGGAGATGCTGGCATTGGACTTAAGCACATTGGGAAGTCTTATCACGCCAGGTTAAAGTCCAGCAGGTTTATTTGGTAGCACAAGCCACAAGCTTTTGTAGTGCTGCCCCTTCATCAGGTGAGTGGAAAAAACTCCTACTCACCTGATGAAGGAGCAGTGATCCATACCGTGTATTTTGTGCTACCAAATAAACCTGTTGGACTTTAACCTGGTGTTGTGAGACTACTTACACTATTTATAATGCCAAGGGTTCCATATTCCCTTCAACAGCTTCTCAATTTGTCCCTTCCATCTTCAATGAATATGCACGGCTCTCTGTTCCTATGTCCTCTTTAATATTGTATTATTTTAGTTCATAGTGTCTCCCCTTGTTCTTCCATCTGAAATGAATTTCATACTTTTCTATATTAAATTTCTTCTGCCATGTACTTGCCTTTGCTCCCAGTCTTTGACCTTCTGAAGCCTTCTCCTACCCCTTTCATTGCTTACATTTGTGTGTTTGGTGTCAGTTGCACACTTTGAAATTGTGCCAAGATCAAATCATTAATCTGTAGAGCAACAAGAGCTGTGTTCCTGAAGCCAGCCTCTGGGGGACACCACTGTACATTTCCCCTCCAGCCTAATAACCAAGCATTCATGACTCAGTTCTTTGGCCCCGAGCCAGCTTCATGTCTATGCTACCACTGCTTCTTTAGCCCCATGGGCATCTATTTTTCTGACATATCTATTATGTAGCATTACATGAAACGTGAAAAAGATTCTAAGTGCCAACTGAGTGAGTAAAGAAGAGTTTCAGTCTTGTTTTTTGGGCAAGTTTAAAAATGCAATCTTATGGCAGCTTGTGCAAAAAAAAGAGCCTGGATATGATTCTTGCAGCAGGTGGTGTGGGGTGGAACCTGGGCCCGTAGGAAAGCCAGCTGCTATGCTTTAGTGGTGCCATTGCACAGGCCCCCTAATCACCCAATGTGTACTGGAGATGGCCTGCTGCACCCTCCAGCATCCCGCACAGACACTGGGACACACCCAACCCACGGATATCGGAACTTCTCCAATGGATATTGTCACTCACCCACTGTTCACCCCCTCCTGCAGTGTTTCCTTCCTCCATCCTCCTGCCTCCATCACCAGCCACGATCGGCGCGGTGTTCTCTCCCCCCTCGGCAGAATTCCCTGGCTTCCCACCTCTGTGGAGTTGCCCCCTTGTCTCCGCTGCTGTCACAGTGCTACTCCTGGTTGGCTCCGCTCCCAACCTGGCTCCGATGCTTTGGCACTGTACAGCACAGTTATAGTGCCTGGTGGGCAATGCCAAACTGGCACTGACCCATGGGCAGTGCCAGACCCTGTCCCTGACTACCCAGGGTCTTCAATGGCCTCTAATATTACCGGCAAGGCCATTACATCTATGATTCTTGTTGAGGAGAACATAGAAACATAGAAGCTAGAAGCAAGAGCCATTTGGCCCTTCGATCCTGCTCCATTTGATCACGGATGATCATCAAAATTCAATATCTTGATCCCACCTTTCCCCCCACCTCTCCCTAAACCTCAAGAGCAAAATCTAATTTCTTCTTGAGATCATACAATGTTTTGCTCTCAACTACATTCTATGGTAGTGAATTCCATTCATTCACCAGCCTCTGGGTGAAGAAATTTTTCCACACCTCAGTCCTAAAAGGTTTATCCCTTATCCTCAATCTATGGCCCCTAGCTCCAAACTCCCCTACCATTGGGAACATTCTTTCTGAATTCACTCTGTCTTACCCTGTTAGAATTTTATAAGTTTCTACGAGATCCCTTCTCACTCTTCTAAACTCCAATAAATATAATCCTAACCGACTTAGTTTCTTGTCATATGACAAATGTGTCATCCTAGGAATGAGCCTGGTAAACCTTTGCTGCATCCTCTCTATAGCAAGGACATCCTCCCCCTTATAAGGACATCAAAACTGCACACATTAGTTCAGTTGTGGTCTCATCAATGCCCTACACATTTGCAGTAAATCATCCTCATTCCTATACTCAAATCCTCAGTCAGCAAAGGGAAGTGAGCCAGGAAGAAAGTGTCCAGGGCTCATTAGTGTCAATCAGCATTGTGTCCAGAAAGGGTGCAAAGCTAATTTCACCGACAAAACAATGCCAGTACAATCGGGGGAGGCGAAAATCCTCCTGCTCTATTTTACTATCTTGTCTGAAAACTAGGCAGGACGAGGTCGTAAGATCACGTCCCTAAAATCCATATTTACGACACCAACCCTATCAGCCTCTTCAACTCTTTCCATTATTTCAGTGACCTGTCCTCTGCCCTTTGGGTAGTTTTGAGTGAGGAAAGATTCATTTCAGGAATTCCTCCCATCCATTTCCCTGTTTCCATTTCAAGCCATTCCCTCTTCCATAAGCAAGAGAACTAGTTGGCTGAAAAAAAAGAGTTAACAGTCAATGAGCATATAAGCCACTACTCTGGCTACGATCCGCCTGATAGGACCCACCTACGTCCGCGTATAGGCCGGTACACCTTGCGCCCCTGCTAATTGCAGACTGAGGGTCAAGAACTCTCAGCACAGAAAGTCCCCAGTCATGGCCCTGCCCCCAGCTGCTATTTCCCTTTCAAAATCAATCAGAAGTTTTACCACAAACGAGGTACCAGGAAGCAGGCTGATCCTGCAGTCCTTTCAGAACCCTCGGGGCTGTTACAACATTATTGTTCATCAACATCGCACATTCCAAAGTGAGATTTTGGTGAGAAAATCGAAAACAAAGTTCCCCTTCTGTTTTCAAAAAAAATCAACTGATTATCAAAGAACATTCTAGGATCAATATTGTTTTTTTTCTCCCAATACAGCTTCTTCGTCATTTGGGCATATCTGAAATTAATTTTCTAAATCACAGTCTTCAGGAAGTAGCATATATGCCTTCAGGACTGGTGACTATGATATCCACTAGTGCTGTCTGGGATGACAGACCAACCACACCACTGGGAGTCTCTTACTCTGCCAGATCTGACAGCCCTCTTGTACTCATTATTGTCAGTCTATCTTCACAAAGGAGGTAGTCTGGTGGCAGCCAGATAATAGGAATTGTTCAGATGGGCTCTGACCTTGAAAAGATTGAAAGCTGTTTTGGGAAGTGCTTGTCACAAAATTGACCCCTTAAAATTGAGGGCATGACTTTTCTTTCGTGTGTTCAGAAGAATAGAAGTGAGAGATTAAAACAATATTGTTCACTGGTTACAGATTCATGAAGAGCGTTGGGAAATGCAGTGTCCTGTTTTGAATTCATAATCTAAAAATTAATGCCCAAGCCAGGGCAGCACGATGGCATGGTGGTTAGCATTGCTGCCTTGCATTGCCAGGGATCTGGGTTCGATTCCTGGCTTGGGTCACCATCTGCGCAGCCTGCATGTTCTTCCTGTCTCTGCATAGTTTCCTCCAGGTGCTTTAACTTCACCCCACAGTCCGAAAGGCATGCTAGTTAGGTGCATTGGCCCTGCTAAATTCTCCCTCAGTGCACCTGAACAGGTGCCAGAATGCGGCGACTAGGGGATTTTCACAGTGGTTTCATTGCAGTGTTAATGTAAGCCTACTTGTGACACTAATAAATAAATTTTGGGTCTATTTGCTGACAAGATCTATTCAGTTTCTAATCTTCAACTCAATGCACATCAAATAGATTCAGTGCAGTGATATCATTAGTTCATTAAATATTCAATTTCTTTTAATAAGCAGTCTTTTCCTATACCCACTAATATTTGTTCCCTGAAAATATTTTAGACTTCTTCAGAATTCTCTATTTAATGTTACAAAATTTAAGCTTGGAATGAAACTAATCCTCAATATGTCATTTGGCCATATCATACCGTTTGGCCTTGTTCTTTGTATGACACACTTTTGATGTTTTGTCAAATGTCATTTCAATATTTCACTGCCAAGTGATTTATGAATGAGAGACTGAACATTCATCATGATAGAGAGTCTCTATCCTTTCTTGAAGATTATTTTGATTGACCCAACATGGGCTTCTTATCAATCTGCTTGCATTTTGGTTATTGTTCAGGAAGCATCTGCTGTGAGTAGATATTGTGGCCTGTGGTTTTGAAGTGTATGAAACTTTGAGTCCCCGACAGAAGGTTGTACATGGAGGTGCATCACTGTTTCCTGGCATTGTAACTCATTCAGTACTTCCATTAATTCTCAGGCGGAAGAAAGAAAGAACTGATGAAAAGGTCTCAAAATCCCTATGCACTTGCTGCTGAATCATACAGCAATGTTGACAAAAGTCAGAGAGAAGCTGGGGCACTAGCTCTTTTATTGACAATTGCTCTATCTGGTACCTTTCTCTACCCTGACAGCCCCTCTCTCTTAAATTGTTCTGTCTGTCTTGCCTGTCCAAATGTCCTTTGTTGGTCTCAGTTTTGCCTATTCCTCTCACTCCTATGCAGCCTGTGACTGCCTGCCTTTCACTTTTATCTTGTTACCAACTGGCATTCCTGAGTCACTGCCACAAAACACAAATGACTTCTCTATTCTTCCAAGTTTGTTTTATCATTAACTGTTGTGAATTATATAATTCACAAAATATTACCCAAGTCTGGCATGGATGTGTGTTTTTTAAAGTGGAATAATGCTGACAAAAAATGCAAAATGCTGAGCATATATTTCAGATTAAATAGAACATTTGTATGTGTTTTCAAATAAATTCTCAAATGTCATTGTTAAGAAGAATAGCCATTCAATTTATATTTCAGATTAAATAGAACACATATATTTTTCAAGTAAGTTCTTAAATGTATTGATAAGGAAAGTAACTTTCAATTTCTTTAAAACACTACCACTTAGATGATGCACTAGGTTGACATAGCAAAAGTGTTTAAGAAAAAATAGGATAACAGTTCACAGTCGCAATCTTCCAGTGGAGAACAAAATATACCTAATTCCTACTGTGCCAAGTGCAGAACCCATGGAGATCCATCATTCCAAGTCCGCAAGCCAAGTTACTGAGAAATGAACATAGATAATTTTGTTTCCTGGATCTGCAATGCAGACCTTACTTACCCAAATGCAAAGAGTCAATAAAGAGACTGGGAAATGAAAAATTTTAAGCACCCATCAAGCATCTATTGGGGACTACATATAATCATCTATGTGATACATTTTACGTATTGTGGCAATGTGACTCTTTTCAAGGGGTGGTCCTTCAGCACCACATGATGGGCCAGACCTTACAGAGATTAGTGTGGGAGGTCAAGCCAATTGGGAGCAAAGGTGCGCATCCTGGGTCAAGGAGGAACCTGACTGGAGCCAGGGAAGAGAAGAGAGTAGACAAGTGTGACATTCTTGTTTGTAAACATATATGTAAATACCATTGTTAATAAATCCATTATAACATGAAGGCACAAGTCAGCTTCAAAATTACTATACATATTGAGAACATCGGTCAGCATCTTCTTGATTAATCCAGACCACGTTATGTCTAAGGGTATTCGCCTGCAGTGTTTATCTGGCTATTGATGAGATTAATTCCAGCTGCCACTTTCAATTAATTTCAATTTCAATTTCTCTCCATGTATTATCGATGAACTCGGATCATTGGTTAATCATCATAATGTCTGAGTGTGCTCCAGAGAGGAAATTGGAGTATTAAAATAAACATACCTTGCTACAACTGTACTGAGCATTGGTGAGAATGTTCCTGGGGTACTGTGTGCAGTTTAGAACTGCTTATTTAAGGGGGGGATCTTTTGCATTGGAAGCAGTCCAGAGAAAGTTTCCTAGATTGATTCTTGGGATGAAGGTTTAAAGATTTTTTTAAAGTTTATTTATTAGTCACAAGTAGGCTTACATTATCACCACAATGAAGTTACTGTGAAAATCCCCTAGTTGCCACACTCCAGTGCCTGTTCAGGTACACTGGTCAACATGGTCAACACACCTAACCAGCAGACTGTGGGAGGAAACCGGAGCATCTGGAGGAATCCCATGCAGATATGGGGAGAACATGCAGACTCTGCTGAGACAGTCACCGAAGGCTGGAATTGAACCCTGGTGTCTGGCGCGGTGAGATAGCGGTACTAACCATTGTGCCACTGAGTGGCCTAAGGGGTTGTCTTATGACGAAAGATTGAGCAGTTTGGGTCTATACTAATTGTAGTTTGGAAGAACGAGAGGTGAAGTATTGAAACAAATAAGACTTTGAGGGGACTGGGTAAGATAGACTCTGAGAGGCTGTTTCCCCTTTTGGAAGAACTCAGTTTGAAAATAAGGGGTCTTCCATTTAAGTGGAGATGATGATAAGTGATCTTTGGAATGCTCTTTCACAGAGAGCAGTTCAGGTTGGATTTTTGAATATATTCAACGATTTGTTAAAGATTTTTGATTGACAAGGGCATCAAAGATTATGGGAGATAGCAGAAAAGTGGAGTTGAAGCAAGAAACAGATCAGCCATAATTTCATTGAATGGCAGAGCAGACTCGATGGGCTGAATGGCCTCCTCCAACCTCTATTTCTTCGATCGTAGCAATAGTTCAAAGTTTGATATTCAATTATTTCCTGAGTAGCAAAAACAAAACAAAAAGCAAGATTCTATAGATGCTGCAATCTGAAACAGAAACAGAAAATCTCAGTTGACCTGACAATATCAGTGGAGAGAGAAAAGAGCCAATGATTCAAGTCTGGATGACTCTCTCCACAGATGCTATCATATCTGTCAATCACAGCAGGATTAGTAATGATTATCAGGACCCAATCCAAGCAATTTGCATTAACTTCAGATCTGAAACATATAAACCAGCAAGTTGTTTAGTTTAACCCTGCATTACATCAGTGCCTGGTCTTCGTGCTAACACTGGGTGGAAGAATCTTCGCACTGTGGGAGGAAACCAGAGCACTCGGAGAAAACCCATGCAGATACAAGGAGAACATGCAAACTCCACACAGACAGTGACCCGAGACTGGAATTGAATGTGGATTCCTGACAGTGTGAGGCAGCATTGCTAACCACAGTGCCACCGTGCCACCCCACAGGCCACAAATGATGGAGTTAATGGAAATTAGAGATGCAGAAAATGCTTGAATTGGAAGACAGCTGTGATTTTGGAGGGTTGTGGATCTTGAGAAGGCTATAGAAAGGGCCAGAATCAGCTCAAGTTTGCCAAATACTAACGTTAAGCGTGCACAGGATTAAGGTTTGCCACTTAAAACATGGTGTAAAGTTACAAGTGGACTGCCTTTTTATTTTCAAAAACAGAAAATGCTGAAAAATCTCAACAGTTCTGACAGCACCTATGGAAAGAGAATAAAGAAGAGTCATCCAGACTTGAAATATTGGCTCTATTCTCTCTCCACAGGTGCTGTCAGACCTGCTGAGATTTTCCTGCATTTTCTGTTTCAGATTCCAGCATCTGCAGATTTTGCTACTCATGAAAGAATTGAATGTCAAATTCTGAAATATCAATCACAGCAACATTAGTAACGATTTTCAGGACCCAATCTAAGCAATTTGCCTCAACTTCAGATCTGAATGATATAAATATCCAATCAAGGATTTCGCCAAGCACAAAGATCTGCCATACAGTACAGTTAAGAACCATTGAATAACCTTGACCAGAATCATGGTATCTGACTTCTGCATGTTAATTAAACTATAAGTGCAACTAAACAATAAATTCTCTCACAACGAAATGGTTATTTTGGAGATGACGCTATTCTAAGCACAGCCAGTGCAATTTTCCTTCCTTCAATGAATTAAAGATAGCTCTAACAGATGAACACTGCAGTGGTGAACACATCTGTTAAACCATTTTGGAGTGGGGCTTAATAAACAGGATACAATTATCTGCAAACATTTACAACAGTACTCCAAACTTGCACTGTTCAGCATATTTCATACTAATACATCCAAATCTATTTAGACTTAAGTTTGGTCATGAATTTGTTAAATTGACTTCACTATCTTTTAAATACTCTGATTTATAGAACTATTGGGAGTCATTTTCATTCTTTGGGATAGATCCTCAGAAGCTTTTGCGATTTAAGGTTAAGTATGGATTTGAAAAGCTACTTGAATAAAATAGAAGAGAATTTTCCTTCATTTACATTCCTTTTTTTATGCTGATCTTTTATTGAAATTATGACAGGAAAAGCAGAGAAATCAGTTGCTGAAAGTAAGTGTGCAGGTACAGCAGGCAGCAAAAAAGGCCTTCATAGCAAGAGGATTTGAATATAGGAATAAGGATGTTTTGCTGCAATTGTATAAGGTGTTGGTGAGGCCACATCTGGAGCTTTGATGTCCTTATCTGAGGAAGGATGTCCTTGCTATAGAAGAAGTGCAGCGAAGGTTTACCAGGCTGGTTCCTGGGATGGCAGATCTATCATGAGGAGACATTAAATCAGTTAGGATTATATTCACTGAAGTGTAGAAGACTGAGAGGGATTCTCATAGAAACTTATACAATTCTAACAGGGTTAGACAGGGTAGATTTGGAAAGAATGTTCCCAATGGTGGGGGAGTCCAGAACTCGCTTGAGGATAAGGGATAAACCTTTAAAATTGAGGTGAGGAGAAATTTCTTTATCCAGAAGGTGGTGCACATATGGAATTCACTACCACAAAATATTGCTGAAACCAAAACATTGCCCAATTTCAAGAAGAAATTAGATATAGCTTTTGAGGCTAAAGAGATCAAGGGATATGGGGGAAAGAGAGGGATCAAGATATTGAATTCAATGACCAACTAGGACCACAATGAATGGCAGAGTGGACTTGAAGAGCCAAATGGCCTACTCCTGCTTCTAGTTTCTATGTTTCTATACAGAAATTCCAGATTTTATACACTAACTTAAAGGATTGATAATATATTTATGAATATAAGTTTATCAAATGCATCCTCTCAGCAGCAAGGTACACCGGAAAAGAGCAGAATTTGGAAATTGGATGATGACTTTTTCATTTTTTAATGTTGACCAATAATACAAAGGGATAAGAATAAGACAATAAAGGTGTTTGATTCCAATACAGGGGGCCACAATAAGACCACATCTGGAATTTTCTGACCAATTTTAGTCTCATTTCGTAAAAGATATATTTGTCACGGAAGAAATATTGCAAAGTTCACTAAATTGATCCTTAGGATAGGGAGTTGGCCTGTGAAAAGAGATCAAGTAGGTTAGATTTATATTCCATGGAGTTTTGAAGAATGAGAGGTTATCTCATTAAAACATATAAAACTCTTGAGGAAATTGGCAAGGTAAAATATAAGGGTGATGTTTCCCTGGATTTGGGTATCTAGTACTGGATTGGGGGTCACAGTCTTCAAATAAGGGCCTAGCCATTTGAGATTAAGTTGAAGAGAAAGTTCTTCACTGAAATGGCTGTAAGTCTTTGGACTTCTCCGAGAGGAATGGATGGTCAGTCACTAGGTATATTGAAGTCAGAATTCAATTGTTCACGGATACTAAGGAAACAAAAAACTATGGGCATAATGTGGGAAGCTCGAGTTGGGGTTGAAAATGAGCCTTGATCTTATCAAAGGTGTGACTAACATACTCTTCCTCCTTTTCTTATATTAAAAAAAGAAAATATTACAGCACAGGAGCAAGCCCTTCGCCCTCCAAGTTTGCACCAACCATGCTGCCCAGCTGAACTAAAACACTTATCTTTCAGGGGACCATATCGCTCTATTCCCATCCTATTCATATATTTGTTAAGATATCCCGTAAAAGCCTCCACTATATCCACTTCCCCTACCTCCCCTGGCACCAATCCTAGGCACCCTCTGTATAAAAAATCTGCCACGTACATCTCCTTTAAACCTTGTACCTCGCACCTTAAACATGTGCCACCAAGTAATTGACTCTTCCACGCTGGGAAAAAGCTTCTGACTCTCCACTCTGTCCAGGCTTCTTGTAAACTTCTATCAAGTCGCCCCTCAACCTCCGTCATTCCAGTGAGAACAAACCAAGTTTCTCCAACCTTTTCTCATAGCTAATGCCTTCCATACCAGGCAACATCTTGGTAAATCTTTTCTGTACTCTCTCCAAAGTTTCCACATCCTTCTGGTAGTACGGCAACCAGAATTGAACATTATGTTCCAAGTGCAGCCTAACTAAGGTTCTATAAACCTTCAACATGACTTGCCAATTTTGAAACTCAATGCCCTGGCTCATGAAGGCAAGCATGCCGTATGCCTTCTTGACTATCTTCTTCACCTGCATTGTGATCTGTGTACCTGTACACCCAGGTCCTCTGCCTATATATACGATTATTTGCCAGATCATCCTAGAAAATGAAAATACAGGATATGCCAGCATGAGTGAAATAGTGAGATTACACCATCAGCCTTTTTTTTTTCGCTCCCTCCTCCTTCCCTGAATACATCGGCCTAGATAGTTGATTACACACATTTAAGCTCCGATGACAATACTTGGATGGTCAGGGAAACAAGGATAAAACTCATCTGTGATACTTACTCCACACAATTGACTTTTCTGCTGGGCCTCACTCTGATACTTGGCAAACTGTGTGAATAACTTTAAAAATAAATCCAGTTAATATATAGCTGAGAGGTGGCACAATAAGATTTAAATTTAGAGTTAATTGTAACAACCAGATTCTATGTACAGTGGACTAAACATTACTTTTGAAGGCAACTTATACTTTAAACTACAGAACAGAACTGTTAACATGATTGAAAACCCCACTCTCAGGTATATGTTTCACTGCCTTATAAGTAGCCGTTCAGTTCTCCTACAATCGGTCCAAAATGATTCTTAATTCTTGAGGGTTTACTTCCAGTCTTTTGCTTTCTCAGCCTGGGAATTTTTAACTCTATAACTGTCTTTCATGGTGCATCTTTATCCACAGACAGCTCCCTTTAGCTAAAGCTAGGCAAATATTCTAGCCTCATAAAATTGTGTTTTCCAATCTGAGCGCAAACTGCTAACCATATTGCTGTGCGGTGAACCATGGAGATCTTTGTCCTCAATCTATTTTCTGTCCCAAATCCTGGCAGACTAACTTGTCTATGAGTTTCAGGGATATCTTAGGAAAACCTGCAACCCATTATCATAATGGCTTCCTTTGTAGCTTTCCCATCTCAAAGTCTATCACCATGGTGATATAAATCACATGCACCTTGTATCCCTGTCAAAGTGTTGATTTGCTGCCCTTCAGATCCCAACTCTCTTCTAACTTCAGAAGTAAATGGAAATTTAAAGCACAACTATTGACATTCATAACAATTTTCTGAAATATTACAGACGATCCACTGTTAATGCACAGGTTGCTGCCATTATTTCCCAAGTTTAAACACCTTTCACCTTATTCTCAGTAAGACAATTCTAATCTCTAACAATCAAACCACACAGCTTACTCTTAGCAGACAGCACAACCGGTCACATGACCCCTTCCAGCTTTGGGTGTCCATGTGGAATTTGCATATTCTCCCCGTGTCTACGTGGCTTTCCTCTGAATTTACTCCCAAACTTCAAAGATGGGTTAGGCAGATTGGCCATAATAAATTGCCCCTTAGCATCAGGGGGATTAACAGGATAAATATGTGGGGTTTTGGGGATACAGTCTGGATGAGATTGTTGATAGTGCAGGCTTCATGGGACCTGTACAGTAGGGATTCTATAATTGAAACTATGTTGTACTCCTCATAGCCCAGAAAGTGTACTCCACTTCCCTCGAGACAATAGTGAGTACATTGCAATTTCATCCACCTTTTGTGTATAGCAAAAACAGAGCGGCTTGACAATTTGTATTTACAGCGGTGTGCTTCTCACAGCAAATCCTGTTATTTATTGCTTATCCATGTTTGATATTTGTTGAACCTGTTGCGGCTCCTCTTTACTCTGCTGTTGAACAGGTTTTTCATCAAAAGAGAGAGTGCATTTCGCTAATTTTTAGATTCAATTCCTGTTGGTTAAATCGTAGACTATCTACAGTGCAGAAGGAGGCCATTTGCCCCATTGAGTCAGCATTGACCCTCTGACAAAGTATCCCACCAGTCTCTCTCCCCCACCCTATCCCTCTGACCCCATATCCTTACTATGACTAAACCATCTAAGCTACCTAATCGACACATCATGGGACACTAAAGGGCAGTTCACCTAATTTACACCTCTTTAGGAGGAAATTGCAGCACCCAGAAGAAACCAATGCAGTCACAGAGGGAACATGCAAACTCCACATAGTTAAGCAAGTCCAGAATTGAATGGAATTGAATGTTTTCCTGACGAATGGAAACTTGATGTTAATAAGTTGAAGTAACTGCCTCTTCATTAAAGACTAAATGTCCTTTTATTTTCCTGCGGTTAACTTATTCCAAACATTACCACCAAAAAGCTTTTTGCAGCTGATCATGTTTGCTTTATGCTTCCTAAATGATTCCCATGCCAATATAAATGTTTAGAGTTTAGAATTGGTTTGGTCTCAATTATATGATGCATGACAGTTATTTGCATTATCATAATCCTAGCATTTCCTGGTTGCTTCACAAGAAAAAGCACTGGATGACTAAGTGACATCATTGATTCAAGTGCTGTAGTTCCATCATTGTGAAATTGAACTGGGAACTCTATTTCAGATTAAATGCAAATTGATGGGATAAAAAGCTGCCTTCTCCTCAAAGTGGCAGTATCCTAAAGAAGTTCAATTTGACCAATTACAATATCATTTCCAGTGGCAAGACTCAATAGTACAGCACTCTTCATAATGCTCTCTCGCTTACAGTGGTCACAGGAATGGTTACTGTCATACTTGGAGTTAGGCATTGGTGCATCTCCTAATGGCTTGAGCTCACATATCAAGTCTAGGGCAGTGGCCTTCCAGACGGGTCCTGTTCGACTTTTTCCTCTTTGGTTGCTGTACCACAGATCTCTCTGTTGGCCGTTCCGGTTCATTGGTTCTACTTGGGGTCAAACATTGCTTCAGTTGAATAGGTTCCTATGAGTTGGGATTCTGTGTTTGGGGAATGGAGGAGGAATTTCACCCTGCATCTGTCTTTACCAGTTCCAGAGCTCTTGATGGGACTGAGGAAGGCGGGAGGGTAGGGGTGGGGTGATGATTGTAGAAAAAGGGTGATTGGCTTAATAAGAGTTAATCTGAGACTGGGACAGTACTGTCCACACAATATTGTCGAGTACCACATGACGGTAGACTGTACAAAGAAAGAGAGAAGGCATTACAAAGGTAGCACTGGGTTAGTGTTATACCTTAGAGATGGCTGGGTGTTAACAATGAATAATTCCTGCGGGATTTCTGGGCGCCCTCACTCCAAATTTAGAAAATCCCTCCTGAGATCACGGACCTTTGCATGGCCCATGTCCCACCTGCTACAATTTCCATGGCAGGCAGGATGAGAAAATTCTGTCCTTTATGTTCAACCACATAAATCTCCAGACCTCATATTGAGAAGGCAAACAACCTTAGTTCACTTGTTTAGAATATGGTGCATAATAACACAAACTGCTCAGGTTTAATCCCCATTGGATAGTCAGAAGCTTTTTCCCCAGGTGGAAGGGTCAATTACTAGGGGGCATAGGTTTGAGGTGTGAAGGGCAAGTTTTAAAAGAGATGTACGAGGCAGATTTTTTACACAGGGAATGGTGGGTGCCTGGAACTCGTTGCCAGGGGAGGTAGTGGAAGCAGATACGGTAGTGATTTTTAAGGTGCATCTTAACAAGTACAAGAAAGAGATGGGAATCGAGGGATATGGTCTCCAGAAGTGTAGTTGGTTTTAGTTAAGTCAGGCAGCATGGTCGGTGGAAGCTTGGAGGGCCGAAGGCCTGTTCCTGTGCTGTAATTTTCTTTGTTCTTTGTCTATATCAACGATGGTAGTTCAGGGAAGTCTACCTCCTTAATTTGCCCCATGTTTGATGCAAAGTTGTGTCTCTTGAGCTATATAGCCAATTATCTCTACCTAATGCAGAGAGATTCCTTTGTGGATTATGGCTTCTTACCTATCCTTCTCACAGTTTACAGCCATTCAGGTAGCAATCTGCCTTCTTGTTTTTGCTTTCAAAATGAACAACTTCAAAATTATCCAAATTATATGGGATCTGCTTTGATTTGCCCAGTTGCCCTGGATACCCAACCTGTCCAGATCATACTGAATGATCTCTGCATTCTCATCATATTTCACCCTTCCACCCAACTTGGCAGCATTTGCAAATTTTGTGATGTTACAGTTCGTTCCCTCATCCAAATCATTAATATATATATTGTGAATAACTGGGATCCCAGCACCCAGATCTAAGGAAATATCTTCTGTTTCCGCTGTTTTTTTTTCTCAAATTACTTAGCTTGTATTTAATCTCAAAGTCATAATGTTGAATCTTTAGCAACTTGGTGGTACACTGACCAATGGTTTTCGCCATGGTTTGTGATTAGTCCCCATCACAAATCCTTTGCCAAAGCAGTAGATATAAAAACACATGATTACAAACACTAAAGTTAATTGTTTGCACTCAATGTTAGAGTAGTTGGATTGTTTTGCAGGCAGAGATTTTAAAGCAAATGTAATCATTTCTATAGTATATTTCTATAATCATTTCTATAGCCTTTCTATAGTGTGAATGTTGCCAAACGTTTCTGTGAAGCATCTATCTCCAGGGTAGTTGTCTCCCTTGGATTGTAAAATTGCAATGCTGATACTTTTGATAATGACTGTTTCAGTGCTGCAAAGAGGTATCCGTGGTCTTCTTAACGCAGGAAAGGCACTTCCTTTCTCAGCAGTTCCCTTGGCAATGAAGTCTTTTGAGTGTAATTGGGAACGTATGGAGACAAGCAATTAAATAGACCTAGAAATATTTAAATATTATCCCTCCTTTCAGGAGCTAGAATTGCTTTAATATTCTCCATTTTACTGAGATCTAGACATATGTCAGCACTGGAATAAATGGAATTAAAGAAATGGATCTGTTGCACATTGAATTCACATTTCAGACTGTTGAACACTGATTCTTTATTATGTGCCACTCACTTCAACAATGTTTGTTTTCTTATCACAGCAGCTGTACCTTCTATGATACTAATATATCCTGAGACAGTGCATGTAATTCAGTCCATGTGAGCTTGAGAGAGATCCAGGGCCAACAACTCAGAAAGAAGTTTTTGAAAACAGTATTATCTGATTTTGATTTGAATTGATTTATTATTGTCACATATATTAGTATAGAGTGAAAAGTACTGTTTCTTGCGTGCTATATGGACAAAGCATACTGTGCACAGAGAAGGAAAGGAGAGGGTTTAGAATGTAGTGTTACAGTCATAGCTAGAGTATAGAGAAAGATCAACTTAGTGCAAGGTAGGTCCATTCAAAAGTCTGATGGCAGCAGAGAAGAAGTTGGTTGATAATGACCTCAGACTTTTGTATCTCTTTCCTGATAGAAGAAGGAAGAGATTATGTCTGGGGTGCATGGGGTCCTTAATTATGCTGGCTGCTTTTCAGAGAGATGGGGAATAGCGTATGCAATGTAAGCTTTTAGAACTTCTCTAGGAGATGTACTGACCAGTTACTATGCCAAGTATAGATAATCTTGCACGTGCAGATCTTCATTTTAACTCTTCTATTATGGATATTTTGTAAGGACAACGTTTCAAAGCTTCATTCAAACACCATGGATCAGGACAAACCCTCAATGATTCAAACAAATCATTGCGATGCTGGAATCTGAAACAAAAAACAGAAAATGCTAGAAAATTTCAGCGGGTCTGACATCATCTGTGGAGAGAGAATAGAGCCAATGTTTCGAGTCTGAATGACTCCTCCTGTTTTCTATAAAGTTTCCATAAAATTCACCTAGAATGCGCAATTAAAGATGTGATCACAAACTCAACAGGAGTGATGTTACCAACTCATCGTGCTGGTCAATTAGCATGGCATGCCAGTAAGATCGTGAGAGAGGTGAAAAATTGGGTTTACACCCAGTGATTGGCTAAGGAGTGAGGGGAGTGGCAGATCTTCAGTGTTCTATGTGCACTTTACATGGAATACCGCATAAAGCAATGGCACCCTATAGTTGTCAGCAGCCAGCTTTCTGGTGGGCATAGATTCCATCCACTCTCCCTATTGGCATGAATCACACTTTGCTTCTTGCATTAAGTAGCATAAAATTGTCTCTGAAAGCTCGCTGAAAAAAATGAAAACAATTCTCTCCCATTTTCAGGGACAGTGGGAAAGGGGAAAGAGAGAGAGACAGAAAAAGTGACAAAGTGGGAAAGGAAGTCAAGTAACAGGTAGGTTGAGTAGGGTTTCAGGAGTGCTGTGGGTGAGACACAGAAGCTGAGTTACCCAGGACTTGTTTGGGTGATTTTACTGTTACCTAATCTTTCCTGTCGGCAGGATTATCCAGTCTTGTCATGCCCCAGTGTGGATTTCCCCGTGACAGGGTGTACAATCCCATTAACTGGAAGATCACGCCATTGGGCGCACCACCTCCTGTCACCAAGAAACACGATGTGATGGCACCAGAGAAGCCACGCTTGAATTTATACGGCATTCCTATTATATCTGGTGATATATCTGCTTATTTTGTAAGTTATTCCAGCGAGGAATGCACGGTGCTGCACACGGACAGTACAGTATTTCCAATTGTACATTGGTTTTTCCAGGTGAGAAATGCCTGAAGGATCCTAGGGTGGGAATATCTGGCTGCATTTGTCCCAAGAACAGAAAATCCCGCTCAAGGTTAACAGACCTTTGCATGGACCGATTCCCAAGGCAGGACGGGAAAATTTCCCTCTTAATTCCACCTTTAATGGCAATTCCTATGGGAAGGATTGATAAGGATTCGCATTCTAATCAGCAATCTCTGACTGTCTGTGCTGATGTGTGCTATTGCAGACCAGAACACTGCACTTGCCTGATGAAGACACGGGAGTGTTGAAAGCTCGCTTTTTTACTATCAAATAAATCGGTTGGATTAATAATTGGTGTTGCTAAATTCTTACTGAATTCCTATGGGAACCCATGATTCGCTTCATATTAATTCACTTAAACATCCAATTTTTGGAACCACACTCTAAGTGCATACTTGCTGTAACTGGGTTTATGCACTGTTTGAATGGGACAAATTTTGTCTACAAAGATTACTTAGTCTCTTTGAAAACATTAGAATTATAGAAATTGCAATGCAGCCCACACATTAGCAATAACTTTGTTGAGCTGTAATTACCCATTCTTTGCTCTCAATAACAGTCATGGAAAAGGTATCAAGGGAGTAAAATTGTTTTAGTGGCTTTGTTTTGTTTCAGTGATCATTTGAAGATATTTTCAAAAACTCCCTAATTTACCTGCAACATAAAATCTATTTGGGATGGAGTTTCATTCAACTGAAGGAAAGAAAACAAATTAAATGATCAAAACTATTTGTGCATTTGTTAAACATGCTTCTTCAGTGCAGCCTCCCGTGCTTGGACTTTGAAAGTGGATTAGCTGAGAAAAAAAATGCATCCATGCTGCATTCTTATCGATTAGCCGCCAATCTCAACTGAATTTTTGGGAACAAACTGCATTCCAAATTGATGCTAAAATGATTGTTTCAAAGGTTCAGCTTACATAAAGTCAGGTTGCTAAATGCCTTGCAGCAATTTAACACGCATTATAACCCATAACAGAAACAGCACGCAACTTAAATATTGAAGGTAGCCCAAATAGTTAGCACTCAATGATAGACACACCCCAGAGGATTTTCAATTATAAAGGGTTTCTTCCAATGATATCATGTGTTGCTAGCCCTGATATTAACAGAGGTGGGCTTTACAGCTAGAGGATAGAGCTTCAAACGTGGGAAGCAAAGGTTTTATTTTGCTTCATTGTGCTCAACTAAAATACCTTCCAGGAAGCTGCTGGGCTGAATTCAGAGTGGATAGGAGAACACCTAGAACATGTCACAGCCACAGCCGCAGGCGAGTAGTTTTTGGCAAGAGCACTGAAGGTTGTGGAGGGAGAAAGCACAAACTCAAAATCACTTACTCTGGGATTGGATCCAAACTCCAAATTCAGGGGGAGGTTAGAATTCAGAGGGAGAGTCTGCACCTTAAACTCAGAGAAATGTTTTTGAATGGGGAGGGGTTTTGCTGAGGGGTGAGTGGTCCAATGCCAGCAAGGTGAGTAAATTTTGGTGTCGGGAGCAAAGGGAATATGCCACCTGTTCTTCTTGGCCCACAAGCAGTGCTGCAAAGGCACTTAGTTTTCTTGCCTCCTTTGATATGTTATTTTTCATTGTGGGTCTGGAGTCACTTGCAGACTAGACTTGGTAAAGACAGTAGATTTCCTCTCCTAAAGAGCACTAGAGTCAGATGGGTTTATATGACAATCGACAATGGTTTCACAGTCATCATTACACTTTCAATTCCAGGCTTTTTTAATATTGAGTTCCAATTTCACCATCTGCCATGGTGAGATTTGAACCCACGTTTCCAGAGCATTACTCTGGATCCCTTGATTAATAGCCAGTGAGAATATCTTTAACCACTGCACCCCAACCACCCACTCACCGTCTCCCCTGCTTCCCCCCCCCCCCCATTTTTTTGACCATTACAAAAAATAGCAACATTTATAACACGCAATTTAATAGCCCTGATTGATAGCAGATCTGCCCTTCTGATTGATGAGATAGGCTGACTGCAACTTGTTAGGTATAAAACTTCAGCACCATGAGTGAATTGTCATTTAACTTCAAAGACCCTGTGTGGAATTATTGTTCAGCGAACAGGATCGTTCCCCAATTCTAACCTTGATGGTTTTTCAGGATTCTGTTTCTTCATTCATATGATGTGGGTGTCGCTTGTTAGACCAGCATTCGTTGCCATCTACCTGCATCATTTTACTAAAGGTTACCTCTTAACAAACTATCACTGGGAGTATTTGTTCTTTCTAGATGAAGTGCTCAGAGAATTTCCAGAATCAGTTAATCAAAGTATCCCAGAAATTCTCCCATTATGTTGTCAGAGATTCTCTTCACAACTTCAGCATCGATGAATATAAACAGTGAGTATTGCTTTCAGTAATGCTTGACATTGACATTAATAATGTACGGACTCCCAAACCGCAGTCACTGTTGGACAGGGCATTACTTTGAAGTACTTTCTTGTGGATTTCTTTAAGACCTCGTCACATAATTTGATGGTGATGTATATAGTTGGGGTCTTTCACAGGCTTTTAGTTTAATTTTCTATTCTGTGCAGGCAGCAGCTTCTCACTAAACCTTGTTGCTGTTATTTTGAATCTATAGGCAGGATTTTCCAGCTATACTTGCGCAAAGCCAGAAAATCCCTCCCGAGGTCAGCGTACCTTTCCATAGTCTGCCTCCCACCCATTATGATTCCCATGGCAGGTGGGATGGGAAGATTCCCCTCTACATGTGCAAACCACATCTTTTTTTTGTTTAAAACCCACAACCACTAACTTGGTAAGCAATCATATTTAAAGATAGAATTTTACTTTGAATGTTATTGTATGAAAAATGATTTTATTTTGTGCATTAATTATCAGAAATCTATTGCCTGGCCTCACCACTACGTTTTATCTGTTTAATATTAACTAATTCTGGCAAGTAATATATAACATCAGTGCAATTTGATACTGTGTGTCTTCTTTAATGAGTGTGTGGGCAGTTAAACTGGTACTCAGCTATTTAACAAGCCTCAGACATGCTGCCTTATGTTGACTTTAACCTTTTTAGGCTAAATCAATGTTTCTGCTCAAGACCCCATCTTGACCTGTTCACTACTTTATTTACTCTCCCTTGCCATTAAATCTTGTAGGAATGACCAAGGCATTTCTTGGCAATGGACATCTTGATACAGGTTCTCCTTGATCTGAATGAGGAATGGGAGAAGGATCGCAGGCCAGATAGAACAGCAATAGCTTTTGTAGGAGAAAGATCAGCAGGGAACTAGGCAGAATGGGATTGTTGACAGGATATCCTTCCATCTCTGGATCCCTTTCACCAAGACATCCAAAGTCACATCTAAAATCTGTGCACCCTCTCCTTTGAAGAGGGTGGAATTTTCTCATCCCACCTGCATATCAGATTGGTGGGGAATGGATCGTGCAATGGTCCTTGATCTCTCTGGTGGGATTTTCTGATTTTGGGATGAGCGCAGCCAGAAAATTCTGCCCTCGGTGTCTGACCTCATTTGCAGTGTGTGACCGAGAATTCCACAGCTTAAGTGGGAGTGGATGCATGGCATCCACATGGACTTCTCATGTGTGTCTTATCCATCCCAAAACACCCCGCTTTGAATGAAGACCTAGCACATTATGAAAACAATGGCAGTCGTCAAGATTTGCACGTCAAGGTTACTGAATTATATTGCATCCTTATCCCTTGTTGATATATTTTTCAATCTGTTAGGTCTATTTTGTGTTAGTAAAGCAAATGTTAGCTCTGAATCATAGAATGCAGAAGAAAGAGCTTCAGTTCATCGAGCCGGCACCGACAATAATCTCACTCAGGACCTATTCCCGTAATCTCACATATTTATCCTGCTAATTTCCTGGATATTAAGGAACAATTTAGTCTGACCAATCCACCTAACCTGCACATCTTTGGAGTGTGGGAGGAAACCAAAATACCTGGGGGAAACCCATGTGGAGACACGGGAAGAATGTACAAACTCCATAGTCACCCGAGGCTGGAATTGAACCCGGGTCCCTGGTGCTGTGAGATAGCACTGCTAATCGCTGAGCCTCTACGCCACCTCTAAGTAATACCATCAACAAACTGCATTGTTTGATTTTTGTTATAATGTTGAGTAAATCTGATCCTGACCAACACTGGCCAAAATTATTCTGCAGTATATTAAAATCCTTTGAAATACTTTCATCACTTTGTTTCAGACCTTTTCTCTGTGCTTTACCATGAACCATCCAGCATTCTGGAATTCTCTTTCTAAACCTTATTTACATTTTTCTCCATTTTCAAAAGCTTTCCCAAAGCTCAGTTCTTTCATTGTAACCTCTATAATCCATCACCTTCCTTGCTTACTCCCATTGTCTCTTTGTAAAGTTCCATGAAACATCTTGTGATGGAAAAATCATTAGTTGTAAATCATAACGCTTTATTGTTTGACTCATCTGGTCCTTGCCAGATGCTGAATGAGACATAACATGATAATTCTAGCTAAGCATCTTCTTGGAAAGTAATTTGCATTGAAAGCAAGATGATAATTTATATTGCTTCACACAAGTGTTATAAGTAATACAATCCACACATCGTGGAGAAGAAAATGTTCAATAGCAAGCAGAACAGTTCAGTAATTGGATATCTAAAACAACACCAAAGTGGCAACAAAAAATGTCAACCAATATCATTGCAATGTGATTGGTGTCGTATGTCTGAAGATGGCCTTTATCACAGTTCTCCATAACTATGATTGTTGAGCATTATTTCATACAATTTCATACTAACATTTCCTAACCTACACAGGTGTCAGGGAGAGCATAGTTCTGAAACTGTATGAGTCTTGCCACTATTATATGGAAAAGATGATGGAAAATAAGGATGTTCATGGAGACTCCTTCTCTTGCTTCTGTTAGTTGTTTCATTGTCCACCATCATTCATAATTGAATCTGATAGGATTGCAGAGCTTTGACACACTCCATCGATTGTGGGATCATTGTCAATAGTTGTTCAACGTTCATGCAGTCTTGTGGTTGCAGTTTTATCACCTCATTATTAGATCTGCTTGCTGCTACATAGAGCAGAATTCTCCAAACTCATGTGCCCCACCCTCACTGCCATTGAGAATGGAGAATTTGGCGCTCAATCAAAATTCCATTCACTGTAACAGCACCGGAGAATCTCAGCCATGGATGAGGTTGGAGGTATCCAGTAATTGCAACAGTAATTGAAACTAGAAGCAGGAGTAGGCCATTTGGCCCTTTGAGGCTGTCCCGCCATTCAATATAATCCTGGCTAATCCTCTACCTCAATACCATATTCTTGCTTTCTCCCCACACCTCATTAAAATCTTAGAAACTATCTCTTTCTGGAATACATTCAGTGGCTTGGCCTCCACAGCCTTCTGTGATACATTTGGCATTTACTTCAACATGCCTCATTGAAGTAAGGTTGCTCCTCCGACTTGAAGGTCATACAGTTGAATGATTAATAAGCTGGGTCATGAGGTTTCAAATTATAATGAAATACAAATTCTGTTGCTGCTTTTGTATTTTTTAATAAAATTATGATTTATACAGTTGTTTTGACATCTTCAAAATGATTTTGCATTGCTTTAATTTCAGGGAATATTATCCCAGATTTGGAATGTTTTCTAAAGTTATTTACTTGTCACCACTGAGGAGATTCATGTAAAAGATGCGTGTGTATAAATTGGGCCTCCGTACATGACACAATTTAATCTGGGCGTAAAGTATTCACTAAACAGGAGGAGAGAGCGAAGACTGTTCGGTCAACAGGAATGAATACAGAGGGTCTACACTGGGTTTAGCGAGTAACACGTCTCTTAATAATTTAACAGCATATCGCGGGTCGGGTGAAATAAACCATTTGCTCAGGTCAGCCGAGAGGCAGCTTTAAATTATGCATTTTTAGATGAATTATTCTGTGTTCATTAATGTCAGAGGTTTCAAATATGAGGAATGGAATTGTATTCAGGCTCTCTAACCATTGTATGTGTCGAGTGCTTTCAGGTCAGGAATATTAAATGTCTCATGACGAGTAAGACTCTCTCCACTGGTCCAATAAAGAGCCTGACTTCCATTTCATCCGTCTGTGAGATCTAGTGGACTGGCCACTCATCCCAGATTTCACCAGGCAGTCCCAGTTTTATTTGGTCAGTCTGGTGCCAGATGCCTTTTATGTTCAGTTTACTTGGGTTGGAGTGCAAGAATTATTCAATTGGCCATGCATATAAAGCAAGTCTGCAAAATCATTTCAACATTCCTCTGGTTGGTTGTAATGGTAGAGTCCAGACTGTATCAACCAGCCCACACTAACAAAACACAAACTCTGCTCTTAAATCTGATTCTGCGATTGTATCCCAAAACCACACTGACAACCAATTTAAGGTAGTCAATCAAGCTTTTAAATGGGCTCATTTGTACTTACAGGGGGTAATTTCCCATCCTGCTTGCCAAGGGAATTATAGTGGGTGGAGGTGGTGGGAGGAGGGTGAGGGAGTGGTTCGGATGGGTTTTCCAATTTTGGAAAGAGCGCAGCTGGAAAATCCTGCCTGATGACTCACAGACATAGAAGTTAAAGAATAAAATCTTGTTTATGAATATTGACTAGAGCCGAAAACATCAAGAGGCAAAACATTTGGGAAGACAGAGGACCCAATTTTGCCAACACATTGTACCCATTTTTGGGCACGAAAACTTGATAAAATCAGCACTTCCCCCTTTACCACTATGTTCGCCAATCCGGAATCAGCACGAAACAGACATGCTCCATAAAAGTCCAATTCAGCACTCCATCAGTGAGGTTTAGGGAGGAGGTAAGTGCATAGCATCCGGTGGCTCCTGCTGCTTACGGATGTCCTTTCGTTGTGGTCATTTTCTTTCTCGGGTTGGTGGGAGCTCTGCAAGTGTGTGGGGTTTGGAGGGGGGCTGTTACTTAGCAGGGTCACCAATGTGACCTTGGGGAAACTCTGCCTGAAATCAGTGGGGTGCGGGGAAGGGTGGATCTCTCTGCTTGAGATGAGTGGAGGGGAAGGGGAAGGGGGGTGTCTGCTGCCATTGCCTGAGATCATTTGTAGGGAAGGGAATATCCGCTCCACTCTGCCTATGATCAGTGAGAGGAAGAGGGGCCTGCTGCCACTCTGCCTGAGATCGGTGGCGGAAGGGGGAGGGGCCCACAATCTGTTTGGATGGGGGGATAAGAGGGTCAGTAATGTTGTGGGCGTGGGGCAATGTCTGAGGGCTCTGGTAGGAGGCATTATCCATCCTGGGAGCAGTGTGGCAGGGGTGCGGCATTCTATCATTTATTTGTCTATGCATGTGTAGTTGGACGCGCCAATCGGAACTGCAGGGTTTTTGGGTGAGCTAAGTCCCGCCTACAGGCTTGTGTGGCACGATTCTGAAGTGCTGATATTTTTGCAGTCAAAATGCATATGGGGGCATCTGAGAACGGGTCTAAAAGTCAGATCCGAAATACTCCCAGTTTCAAGTCCTCCCAGCACTTCGAATCAAAATGGTAAAATAGGGCCCAGAGTGTTAAACAGAGTTAGACAGAATACAAAATGTTTATGGGATATAAAAGTGTCAAGTAAATGTGTCATTTTGAAGACCAGAATCATTATTGGAGTGGTTTCTTAGTCTAATTTATGTTTTCAATAAAATGCTGCATTCTACAAAATATATTTTATCGGGTTACACTTCACTGAAGAAGAGACTATTTATGGAAATAGACTGTTGGCTTGTTATGGCTTCATTGTCACTATCTGTCCTTGCACAGCCAAATCATTCATAGGTCCACTGAGGAAAAGGTTGTAACTCTCTGAACATGATTGACGGATGTAAGAGAGGGAGCAGGAACTCAGGAGAAAAACTGTCAGCATTGCAGACAGCCTAATGGGATTCAATGGGTTCAAACCTTGGATAAAAAGTCAAAATATGAAATTCTTGAGTTGTTGAGAAGGCAGGCATTTCAAATTGAAGAAATTCAACCTTCAAAATAATTGCTCACACTTTTACATCAGTAAAGATATGGAGAGTTTTGCAATAATCGATCTATATATCTATGACTTTACTTCATAGAATCATACAATCCCTACAATGCAAAGAGAGGCCAATCGGCCCATCGAGTCTGCACCGACCACAATCCCACTCAGGCTCTATCCCCATAACTCCATGCATTTAGCCTAGCTAGTCTCCCTGATACTAAAGGGCAATGTAGCATGGCCAATCCACCCAACCTGCACATCTTTGGACTGTGGGAGGAAACTGAAGCACCCGAAGGAAATCCACACAGACACAGGGAGAATGTGCAGACTCCTCACGGACAGTGACCCAAGCCAGGAATCAAATTTGGGTCACTGGCGCTGTGAGACAGCAGTGCTAACCACTGTACCACCATGCTGCCTGAATTCTTGCAGTTGAGGGGAAATAGTCTGGATGGGATTTTTTGGCCGTGCTCGCCCCAAGGCTGGAAAATTCTCGTGTCAGGCAGAACGGGAAAACTCCAGCCTCTGCTTCAAAGCTCCCTGTGCAAATGAAGAAAATGACCTTCAGTGGTGATTTTCCCTTTAAGAGCAACACAGCAGAAGAGGGTCATTTGATTGAGACTGAGAATGGGTAATCACGCCGGGAAGGGGTGGAATCCTAGCTTGGGCAGAAGATATGTAAAGAAGGGACAGCTCGTGGGCTGCTCTTGGGTAGCCAGGAAGCTGCTGGCCTCTGTATAGATTTTCGTTGTTAATAAATATGTCCTAACAAAGTCTGTGAGTTTGCATCATAACACCAACCCAATTATTAATAAACTATCAATCACTGCGATCCACAATTCACTGACATGTACAAAATCCCTTCCATTGTTGGCACAGTTCCCTGCTGCACTGAGGGCTATATTAGCTGAATAAGGTTTTCACCTTACTCCTGGCTGTTGTGCTGAGCAGAAACTCGTCAAAGATATGGGCCCAAGGTCACAGAATAGATTTCAATCAGCAAAGTGATTTAATCTCATTCCTTCAGAAGGTTAACAAGAATGTTTGTCTGTTAAGGCATCCAGCTGTTTCTTGAGTGAGTTCAGTGCCCGTGGCCTCAACCTGGCTGCTAATCAATTTCCAGCTTTTGTTCACATCCTCTTTACAAGAATGATTCCAGGGATGAGAAACTTCAGTTACGAGAAGAGATTGGAACATTTGGGACTGCTCTCCTTGGAGAGTAGAAAGTTAAAAGGAGGTTCGAAAGAGATGTTCAAAATATTGATGGAGCTGGACAGAGTAGATGGAGAGGAATTATCCCCATTCACAAAAGGATGGGCAACGAGCGAGTACCGGTTCAAAGTCATTTGAAAAAGAATTAAATGTGATGTGGGAAAAAAAACATTTTCACACAGCAAGTGGTTCAGGTCTGGAAGGTGGTGGGGTGGGTGGTCGGAGGTGGTGAGGAGGTGAGGGATGGGGAAGTGGATGGTTTCCCTTGATCAATAGCATTCAGTACCTGACTGTGTGACTGGGTATCAGAGAGGAGAATGGGACACCCATTGAGATCCAGCCCCCCCTAGCCTTGCTCATCCTTCTTTGCATGATCCTTACCCTGCAACGCCTTCCCACCATCACCTCTCTTACCTTTGTGGCCTGGGTCACTCTGTGAGCCTGGAATTCTGGTTCCTGTTCTTTCAGCAGCAGCCGTTGCCTTCCCAGGGATGTTGCTGAACATGTGTGCTTCTGACTGGCTGGATGCCCTCGGTAGATGAGACTTCTGCACCGGGAGACTTGAATCCCGGGGAAGGCCTATAGCTGGCTTCAGACTTCCTGATTGGCTTGTGGTTCAGCAAGCCCTCTGAAAAGAGGCTGGCAGCAAAGACATTTCATGCCTCATTACCTGAACATTAATCATTGTTGCTGTTTCTGTGAGGTTTGCCATGCATAAATTACCTGCTGCATTTTCCTACATTATATCAATGATCATACTTCAAAAACACTTTATAAGACATGAAGTCCTTTGGCACATCCAAATCTTTCTTCTTTTATCGTTTGTAATTCCTCCAGCAGAGTGTATAATCTGACTCCACATAACAGGGTAATTTACTTTGTTGAAAAGTGTATATTCATAGTAGAATGTTTTCCGTGTATATATGGTCCAGAATTTGTTTTCAGCAGTTAAGGAATAATTTTCACCATTTGACTATTAGAATAATATTCATCATTGTTTTTTCTGGACTTCAGAGTGACATGGTAGTTGGAGAATATTTTCAACTGAACACTCTCTGCAGGAGATCCATGGCATGGGCAGAGCAAGCATATCTCCTCGACCAATGAGATTGAAGACCATAAGACAGAGGAGCAGAATTAGGCCACTCAGCCCATCAAGTCCGCTCTGCCATTCAATCATTGCTGATGTTTTTCTCATCCCCATTCTCCTGCCTTTTCCCCATAATCCCTGATCCCCTTATTAATCAAGAACTTATCTCTGTCTTAAAGACGCTCAACAACCTTGATCCTCTCTGAAGCACACAAAGTCTAAACAACGAAGTAGCCATCAGAATATTTAATTAATGTCAAATCATGTCCAGAAAAGAAAATAAAGTGAGAAAAAAAAATAATGTGATTAGAAGAAAAATATATAAAAGACAAAAAGCAGGATAGCTTGGACAATAACTTCCGAATTTCCACAGCTAACTCACACATATGGACCAGAATTTAACACCATTATAATAGAGTGGAGACATTTGTACAATAAATTTGAATACAGAAATTCATACAATATTCATCCTGAATGTATCAATGGTGTTAGATCAATATTCTTCTGTTCCTCCACATAAATATATTATTATATATTTCTGGACATTTCTAGAAAATTAACTGTGTGTTTTTGATCATGCAGTTATTAATGTGCAAGTTATCTATCAAGTTCAAAGGATTAAGAAATATGTTGTGAAGGAACTAGCACATCTTCTGGACTTGTTGGCCAAAGTATGCTGCCCCACCATTTGCTTCACAAAAATGACATCTTGTCATGAGCCTTTCTATCATTCTTTTGGATTTTCTTTCTGGATTTGCACATTAATTACCCAATAAGCACATCACTGACCATTGTCTGATAATGAACAGTGCAAGTACCTTTTCAACAATGTAGTAATTCTTAATGTCCTGTCAATCAATCCCAGAAAGAAATAAAAACAGAAATGTCTGGAAAAAACAGTGCAGCTGGCAGCATCTGTGAAGAGAAAATCTGAATTACCATTTTGAGTCCAAATGACCCTTCTTCAGAGCTGAAAAATCTCATCAGCCCAGAAAGGCGACATTTCAATGCTTCAATCTAATTCCTGCAAGTAATCAATTGTTGTTAAAGATTTTAAAATTACCACATTTGAAACTTTTATTTGTTTTTTTTTAGTTATCTTTTCATCTCTGTTTCTCTTTTAATCCATGAGGCCAGGCAGAGCAACCCCAAATGCTGCAAGGAAGTGGAAAGAAGGCTGAGGTGAACTCCTTTTGCTATAAGATATAAAACATTCCTCCTTCACCAGGACTCCATGAGCCACATCTGAGAGCTAGTACACCCTCTCACTCAGGTCTTGAGTTCCGGTTGGATTCTAACTGATAGTGGTGCTCTGCCGTGATCTCACAGATCTTCACACCATTGGCTCCTCAGCCCAGACACCTAATGTCTGTATGCTTTTCATACTGAGCAGGATTAGCAATGCAACAACACAAGAGTGTAAAACTAGCCTGTCTCATGATGGCCTGATCAATTCTCACATTTCCTCTCCATTGGTGACCTATCCCGATGCATGATGATTTCTCTTCACAGTGATAATCTTGAAGGAGAATCAATGATCAGGTCGGTTGATCAGCTAGCCCACTGCTTTAGGGTGTGCTGACACCTGCAATGTTGGTTTGCCCAGTCTATGGTAGCTAATGAGGTTAAATCGAGGCTTTCCCTAATGCAGTTTTTCAAAGCCATCTCGGACTTTTGGCTAAGACAAAGCGTCAGATCAAGCCCGGAGGGGGTTCAGTGCCTCATCCTGTCAGCTTGGGTCTCGCTTGTCCCTCATGTAGGGACCATGAATTGGATTCAACTTGAATTTGTTTTTTTTGGTTGGAATAAAAGTACTGAAAGGTACAAAAAAAGGGAAACAAAAACAACATTGCCATGAAATCTGACACTGTGCATCAGCCAGAATACCTTGCACATTCATTGGAAGTGGATGGGTGGAGCCACGTAGAAAATCACATCTAAACTTTTTTGTATGGAACCTGGCAGGTGTCTGTTTTAGCAACGATAAAGGCATGTTCACTGAGACCTTAGATATTCTATTGGGCCTCATGATTGCATTATCAGTTCACACACCTAACAAGTTACACTGCAAATTTTTTTTGCTTTGAAGGATGTGGGCAAAAGTCAAACAATAAGATGCATCATTCTAATGGGACCTGGTCCAATCATGATGCCCCCGAGCCAATTAAAGTAACACACTGTACAAGACAAGGGAAATGAGTTAGTTCTGTCTTATCATGGCTAAAAATGATGAGTCAGAGTTATAAGAATCCTAATTTAAATTATTATTTACTTTGACACTTTAGCAAACTCAAAAGATAAAGCATTGACCTATAACTACATTTAGTTAGAGCTTGTGTTGTAGTCAGCATTTCATTAAATGTTAATTTTAAAATGGGCACTTGATTAACAGTGAGTTTATAGTCAGCATTACATTGCACTTACTTTTACACAGTTAAAGATATTAAGAATTTAAGTAGCTATTATAAAACTGACAGAGTACATAAATTATTTATCGCCTGCCGACGCTGATGCATCACTGCACTTCAACCAGAGCTGGGGCAGTTCAGTCTGAGGTCAATATATGGCTGAAATAGCACATTTACCACCGTACCCTTTTATTTCATGGCACCAGTTGTCTAATTTCTTTGTGAAAGTCTCACTCCTTTGGGGAACACAGGTGATCAGTGACCGTCTGTCATACCATCTTACAGTATAATCTGGTTCACAACCTCATCCAGCTGCCCGGCACAGTGTGTTAATTGTAGTGTTACTCCTCAGCTTTATCTGGAGACGTGAAGCTAAATACGTTGGCAGTGCCCATTACAAATGTTACTTTTTGCTAATTGATATTTGTGGGATCCATGTGCTCAAATTGGCTGCTGTCCTATATTTCACAAATGGCTCCATTTCATAAGTACAACAATGGCTGTAAATAGCTTTAGGAAGTTCTGAGAATGTGAAAGGCACTGTAATAATGCAAGTCTTTTTTCTTTCTGTCAGTTTAATGTTGAACCTCTATTAACCTTCCAACTTCAGTTCTTTGATTTCATATGCTTTCCGTTCTGGTTTGAGTTACTCCATATGTCTGATCCTAAGCTATTTCACCTTGCTGTAACTATGTCTCAATGGACAGGCAATTGTTAGGAGGTGTCTGCCTTGCTGATTTATCTAAGAAAAGATAGATTATCTTTTGCGCACCTGTATTTCACTGATAAATCCCATTGCGTTTAAATATTAATGTCCAGTTAAGAAATGTTAATGGTGTCCCTGCCGATTGCCAATTGTTTCGTCTTGGATTCAGAGTTTATATGGGTTTCATTTAGAGTTTGCTTGCTCCCCTAAGAATGCTACCTTAGCATGTTATTTGTAAAAACCATTTTTTTATTTATATATCTATACATACACATAGTTATACTTAACATCAGAACTCAGTCTGTCCGTCATGTGCCATTGCATTATTGTTATATCAGTAGTTACATCAGCGTTAGGTTCTCCTGATATTAAACCTTTACATTACCACTAATCCCACCCTCAACTCCCTTTCCACACCATCACTAAGGCTGGAATTTTACTGGCACAGCTGCATAAATTTCTTAAGATTGCACCCAAGACCAAAGGAGAATGCTGTTCTTCAAGTGTGTTGGTAAAATCAGAGCTAAGTCTTTATTCTAAATATATACACTTTCTTACATCTCCAACTGAAGTCTCAGACTCCACAGTGTAAGTCTCTTGTGTGCCCTGACCAACCTTCCTGATCTGGTCCTGATTTCATTTTGAGATTGAGGATGAATTGTACTTTCTTGTCATTTGCTAGGAGCTTCTTCTACCCTGGGTGGTTGCAGAATTTCAAGTGTTTCTACTTTTCTATCTCTATCCAGATGTAAATAGTATGTCCAAAATTTGTTTCCTTCCCAATGATACAATGGCTCTTCTGTTCTTTCTGGTATTTCCTTGCCTGTCTCAGTTCTGTAAGATCTCATCTATGGAACTCTTTCTATTACAATACCTTTTTTCTATTGATCTTGTATCCACACCCACTCCTCAGGTTGTAGAACTTTCAAGTGTCATATTTTGTGGCTGAAGTTGAAGTTACAAGCTTAACTGACTCTTTATTGCTCCTCATGCTTCCTAATTTCCTCATAAGCATCACAAGTGCTGTTTGTTGTAGAGCAGAGAAGTGTGTTCGCAACAATTGTCTTGTCAATAATTCTGGAGAGAACACATTTTTTAGTAGTGAGGTTCTATAGTTAAGAAGGATTAAGTTAATATCCTCATTCTTTTACATCAATTCTTCCTCTCTTTGCTTCTGCATTCAACTGAGGATTTCTAGGCCAACCAATCATGTGCATGAAACCATACCCTGATACAAAGTTATGGAATGACTCATTAGCAAGCAGAGGATTCTGGTCTGAACATTACTATATCTAGGATGCCATGTGTTTTGAAGAATCTTCCTTGTGATGCAACGATTGCTGCCATGATACCATGTGTGTCGATAATATGCCTTTAAGAAAAATATTTTAATTATGTTTCCCTGCCAGTTTTTGAGGCTTGGTCCTAGCATTTTAATGGTGCCATGATGTCTGCAACCAGTGTCCTCCAATTGTTACTAAAGCCATATAATAGACATCATGCTGATTTTAATCTGGACTAATGCAGTTTTATGATTCTTTGGGGATTACTGAGTTGAGCTTGATTTGGGGATAATTGACAGATCAGGTGATATGCCTAGGAACAATTCTTTTCACAGAAAGTCCAATTCTTAGTTTTGATTTCAGGAGTAGCTTGAAGAGAGAGCAGTAACAGTGCCTTTTCCCTATCTCTCGAGTTGAAGTTTCAGTACATTTGCTCTGATAATGCTAGAAGCTGGTGGAAGAAGGCAGTGGGTGGAATTTTATGAGAATCATTCTGAGTATCCAGCTAGCATGAAAATGAGAGAGTTGCTGATCCATTTTTTGGATGAGTTTACACACGCAATCCTACAGACTTAGACATTGGAAACTTGGGTTAGTCCATTTCTAGCTGCTGCAGACTTGATTTGCCATCCAGCCTGCAGAGGAAGCTATTTCACATGTGCAGACTGTCAATGGGAGGGGTGAACCAGTAAAATCCTGACCAGTGTTTCTGTCTCTCCTTCTGTCCAGAGGTTTGCTGAAAGATTGGGAAGTCTCAGAGATTTGATCCAACATTCAAAGGACTAATTCACACCAAGTATTAAAAAACTGAAAGTCCAGTATCACATGAGCATACATGTTTCTGTGTCAAATCTAAAGAATGGTGTGTGTCTGTGGGATGGTGTTTGACTTGGAACAATATAGATAGCTAGCTGTTAAGATTTCTACAGTGTCATGTTTGAATTTAGTAATTGGTAAAAGTTACGCTAATTCTTTTTTATTACATTTTATCGGTGTTCTTAAATAAACTTTGTTTGATAAATGCTTCCTAGTGGTTCACTTGAATCATTCCTGGAGTGACACACCAGATGCTCACTCATGCCAAACCCAAATGTAAGCACTTGAGGTCTAGGCCCGGGTCTTGACATATGCAGCCTACTTCAAACCATCTGGAATAATAATCAACGACAATGATGAAAACGTCATTAAACTTAAATAAATACATTCTCAGGTCCCAAAGGAAAATTGGAAGATATCAGTGGTTCATTGGGCTGTTAGCTATTCATCCATAGGAGGCAATTTGTGATTAGCTTTTCAATGGAATGGCCATTCCCTAGACATCAGTTTGACTGCTGGGCTCTTGCTTTGCATTTTGCTATTGCCAAGTGATCTTAATGGATTTTCTAGAGAATGTTGAGTGACTTTGTGATTGAGGGATTTGGATCTGTTACTATAAACAAAGAAATCTGTGAGGATCGTGAGGCATTTTTCTGTTGAACCTATTGGATTGTTAGAACTATAAACCAGTCACCTCATAGGATTCCTGCAGTGCAGGCAAAGGTCCTTCAGCCCATTGAGCCTGCACCAATCACAATCCCACCCAGGCTCTATCCCTGTAATCCCATGTATTTAACCTGCTAATCCTCATGACAGTAAGAGGCTGTAAAAGGAAGAATCCTAATAGGTTAGTAAGGATTTTTAAACCATTAAACAATAAGGCACTGACAGAACTACCAACAATAAGTTAAGTGACTTTTAAAATAGACCTATGAGCTAACAAGAAAGCAGATTGCATACATATGACATGCAATAAGAGATTTAAACAAGTCATTACGATTAGCAAGATGCATATGTGGGGTTGCAGACTAGTGTCTGGGTGGGACGTTTGTCAGTGCAGGCCAAATGGGCCAAATGGCTTCTTTCTACACTATAGGGATTTTATAATTCTATGTTCCAACTCGGGAGCTGCTGAAAGATATTGATGGTTTTTCCTAGCAGCCACTCATCAAAATAAATGATGTCTTTAAACTGAGACATTGGCTTTGTGAGTCTTGTATTGCCTGAATTTCTGATGATATCGGCCACCTCAAAAAACCTCACCAACAAGGGCAATTCAGCATGGCCAATCAACCTGAACCGCACATCACTGGAATGTAGGAGGAAACCAGAGTACCCTGAGGAAGCCTACACAGACATGGGGAGAATGTACAAACTCCACACAGTCAGACCAGATTGAACCTGGGTGTTTGGCGCTGTGAGACTACTGTGCCACCATGCCATCCTATTGCACCTATTCTGGCAATCCTCTTTTATTGTGATGCAGTCATAAGATTGCTGTTGTGCTTGCTTCATGTTTGGTATTTTGTTCTCACTGGCTGGTAAATGTTTATTCAGGGTAGAATTAGGAGTCAAATGGAAAAATGAAGATTGATTAGCAGGAGCAGGAATTGATTTCTAAAGGAAAAATTGGCATGGATGCTCCCAAAAACAACTACGTACCCCTAATGGAAAATAGGAGTATTTCTTGCTTGCTTTTTTGGGTGTACTTACCAGAAAGAATCTCCGATACTCTGAACATTGCAGAATGCCTCAGTGTGGTTCACTCTGGTAAGTAAGGGGTGAGGTCTAATCCCACCCAAGAGGTCAGCAGCATAGTATTAAGCGAGCCATTGTGCAAATGCTGATCTGTCTAAGCAGAGATCAGCATAGGCACAGAGGTCCTCCATAACTGCCGTCCCAATCACTGGCCTCGTTTGCTGACCAGCGCCACAAACCCCCTGATCATTGGCCTTCCGACCCCACACCCCCACACCCTCATCTCTGACCTACAGGGAGTCCTCGGCCTCAATGACCCTCTCGGCCAGTTCCGACCTCCTCTCCACCAGCCCTGATATCCCCTCCACTCCCCCCCCCCACCCCTATGACCAACACAATTCCTCCTCCACCTCAACAGCCAGCTCCAATCATCACCTTCCTCCTCCTCCCAATTGCAGAATGACAGCAGATCCCAGTTCCTGACCAATCGCCCTCCCCAGTATGACCTGCCCCCTCTGATCCCACCCCCTTGGCACTGCCCAGTGCTCGGTGGGCAGTGTCAAGGTGCTCAGTGGACAGAGCCACTTTACTCCTTGGGCAATGTCAGGGTACCAGGCTGGCACTGCCAGAATTGCACTGTCCAAGGGGCACACCCCCCCCCCCCTTCCCACAGCCTCCCTGGAGGGCCATAATCATTTCTGTTCACTCCAGTGGAGTCAGGATATCTGTTCCTCTTTAGTGGAGAGCACTTGTAAACACCACTGGAGGGAACCACCAATTTCTGGCACGGAGCTAATTGCACTAAAAATACATGCTCGAGAGACTCAAGACCAGTGATGTTGCTAAAGGCCCTCAGTGATGACTCTCAGCTCGTAGCCGGCCAGAGAATCAGAATCATAGAATCACAGAATCACAAAATACCACAGTGCCGAAGTGGCCCTTCAGTCTACCGAGTCTCCACCAATGCATGAAAGGTCCTGACCCGCTCTCCTAATCCCACTTGTCAGCACTTGGCCCATAATCTTGAATGTTATGGCATGCTAAGTACACACAGGATGTGAGACATCCTGCTTCCACCACTGTCCCAGGCAGTCCAGACCATCAATCCCAGCCATTGAATTTAACTAACTTGCAGGAGTTTTCTGAAGAGGTAATGAAAGGGTCAGTGAAGGTAATGTCGTACATGAACTTTAAAAAGACATTTGATACAGTGTCACACAGCAAACTTGTAAGATTTATATCTCACAGACTAAAAGGGACAGTAGCAACATGGATACAGAAAGAGAGAATAACTGTCAAAGAATGTTTTTCAGGCTGGAGGAAGGTTGGTAGTGATTCCCCAGGAGTCAATACTAGGATCTTTTTCTTTTCCTGATATATGTTAATGATCTAGATCTTGGTGTGAGACTTGGTGTGAGTCAGTCCTCTTTAAGTCTGCATTTCCTGAAGGAATAATGTACTTTGCTTTTCAAATAATGTCCTTTCTCCCTTTTGTGTTCTTGCAAATAGGAGCTAATCAAGGCAATGGTCTCTGTGATAGAATCTCAGCACCAGGGCTGTGACCTCTAGACTTCCCAACCTAATAAATATTTAATAAATATCAAAGCTTTGGCTGTATAAAGTCAAATTCTATCCCAAAGTATTCTTTAGGCTCACGTTTTGTCAATCAATCTGTTATCCTATTTGAAGCATATCCACACTACCTCAAATAGGCTGTATATAGTATAAAACAGTGAGCAAGAATTGGTCAGAAATGAGGGTGCTTTATCTTATTCAATAGGGAGCACGGCAGTGAAAAGATAGTTGAGGATTCAGGCAGGAATTTCATTCTTTACTCAACATGTTGGGAAGTAATGGATTTAACCAGTAACAGTACTCCTGAGATATTGGGTGAGATTTTCTGGCCGCACTTGCCTCAAGACCAGAAAGTCCCATCCGAGGACAAGGGACCTATGCATGGTCCATGCTCCCACCCCGCAACAACTCCCGTGTCAAGTGGGACAGGAAAATTCCGCAGGATATCCAATTTCCATCTGCAAATCATAGAATTGATGGAAGATATTTGGCTCATCATTGTCACTGCACAACTTTCAAACTTATCCATATCATCCTATTTGCCATATTTCTTTTTTTTAAATAGTTCAAATATGAGACATTTGATGGAATCTATACCTATCACTGTTTCTGGTGGGAACATTCCATATTCTAATAACTGCTCAATTCATATAAATGGTCATTGTATCATCATATTACAGTTGGTTGAGGGAATTAATGCTGCAGACAAGCTAGCACTTGTTGTAAGAACAGATTCAACTTTCAAGTATAAAGAAAGGTCTTCTAAATGGAGATTGGGATGTGCTGGTTGATGGAAATAGATTATGGTGAACAAAATGATGTTATTTACAAAGATAGTCAGAAAGGAGACTCAAAATAAATATTTTACAAAATATAAAATGTTTGGTAAGATGTATTTTTTTTTATTCATTCATAGGACATGGACATCGCTGGCTGGCCAACATTCATTGCCTATCTCGAGCCAACCACATTGCTGTGGCTCTGGAGTCACATGTAGGCCAGACTGGATAGGAATGTTCTTCCCTAAAAGACATTAGTAAACCAGATGGGTTTTTCTGACAGTTGTTTCATGGTCACCAGTAGATTCTTAAATCCAGATTTTTATTTATTGAATTCAAAAGCCAACATCTGGCAGGATGGTGCCAGGATTTAAACCCAGATCCCCAGAACATTAGCTGAGTTTTTGGATTAGTAGTCTAGCGATAATACCGCTAGGCTATAACAAAGAGGCATCAGATATAGTTCAAGTTAACTAAAGCCACAATGAATGCCAACAATGCATTGGAAGAAAAATATAAATGATTAGGTGACATTCCCTTGTAAAGCATTATAAGTTTTGAAAACTGCCAGAAAAGCCATATAGTTCTTTGAAAGATTTATCACGGTGGTTAGGATTGAGAAGGAGGGCATGGCTGAAGTGTAAATAGAAATGTTTTGGGTTCACTTTCACTGTTGAAGATGATACAGCAGTAGGTATAAATGCTTTAGATATTGATCCTTTAATATAAATGCATAGATGGCCTTAATTTCATTTGAGGCACTGAAAATTGATCAGTTTGCTGGACCTGATCAATATTTGACCTCAAATACTGTAGAAAATCAAGAGGTACTATGCAAACAATTACTTTAGCTGACTAATAGTTCTTTGAGATTTGGACTAGTTTGAACTCTCTGGTGAAAGAGTTTGGTTCCCTAATGCCTGCCAACATATGCCAAGTCCCATTCATTAATATCTGGACAGGAACACAGGAAAAAGAGTTGGCCAAACCAGCTTTTTCTGCCATTACATTAATTCTGTTTATCTGAATCTTAACTCTATTTAGCCAATTTTGTTCCATATTTCCATATGGTAAAGCTCAATTATTCATGTTTTAATAGACTTAATTAAATAACTAATTAAACTACTGCATAATGAATTTCTAGCTAGGCTAAAAACCAATGATTCAGTCATTCATGGCTTGAAATAAAATGCCACACGGCATTAATATTATTCATTTAAAAAATATAGTTTTATTGCATTTGGAGACTCAAATGATTAATGTATTAAACAACAATATAACACAATATTGAGAAGTTATACAGCCAACGTATTTAATTAGAGCTCTAGCCCCTCATAAAACCATTGGGAGTGATGATAGGGCAGGGGGATGGCCGAGTGAGGGAGATCTTGTGAGAGAGTGGAGGAAGAGAGTGTGTACGAGTGGTAGGAAGGGAAAGAGAGATTGAGTGCAAGGAGTGGGAACGGAAAGGGTATGTCCAAGTGGTGGGTAGGAAGAGGGAGTGTGTGTGAAGGGTGGGTGCAAGGAGAGAATATATGTGTGTGTGGTGGTATGGGAGAGAGAGAGTGTGTGAAGGATGGGGAGGAAAAAAAAGAGTATGTGAGGTGTTGGAGGAACTCAAAGTACTCTTGGATTTAATACATATTGTTCAAGGTATTCCCAAATTCACAGTTTTCAGTGGGCTGTTTCAGATCACCACAAAATGTAGCAATAGATTTCTCTGAAGCACAGACTTGAAGTGCTGCTCAATTACAAATGGTTTTGGTTGAAACTGCTCCACTGACTCATTGTAAGACTTAGTACAGGGCAATCAGATTCTTGATAATATTTTACTTCCACCTGCACTCAGCAGGATAGCTCTACATTTATCTTCATCAGTAATTTAATTCACTATGAAATGGAAGGCCACGGGAATGGGAACGAGTGACGGGCAGACAATAGGAAGATCCCTTGACTTTGGATGGGATTTTATGGTTTTGGGATAAGCAAGACCATAAAATCCTGCCCCAAGTCTCTCAACACACTGCCTCCAATCCTTAATGATCAATCCTCCCGAATAGGTAGCACGATCAATAAGTCTTTTTTCCCTTGTTTCTTGTGCTGTCTTTTTTATACCACTTTAAGAGTGTTGCCACTTTAAGAGCTGACAGTGCAGTTACTGTTTTATCCACTCAGCTGTCTCTGCAGCTTGTTGACTTTCTGCGCTTTCAAGGTCCCCAAACATTTCAGGATCTCGGTGGTCATAGGCCTGTTTGATTCCTGTTAATTCTATCAGTTATGCAAACTCCTTTTGTTGAAAATAACAGTGCAGCAATTGCTGCCTTTAAACACCACAACTTTGTATTTTTTTTTAGTTTTAACTTTGGATCCGTTACTCTCCGAAGTTGGGATTGCCTGTTCTGTGGTTTATCTGTCTTTTAGGGATCAGAAACCAATTGTAGGTCTTTCTGCAGTCTACTCTTGGAGCTTTTCGCTCTGTCTCCTGCCACCATGTTTCAGATAGTGCACATATACAATCCATAAGATAATAAAGTATAATGTTTAAGTTTAATTTTATTTAAGCTTATTTATTAGTGTTACAAGTAGGCTTAAAGTTTTTAAAGTTTATTTATTAGTGATATAAGTAGGCTTACATTTACACTGCAATGAAGTTATAGTGAAAATTCGACACTCTGGCTTCTGTTCATGGCTCATAGCACCATTGGCCATGCTAAATTCTCTCACAGTGTACCTGAAAAGGTGTCAGAGTGTTGTGACTAGTAACTTTGCTGCGGTGTTAATGTAAGCCAACTTATGGTACTAATAAATAAACTTTAAAAACTTTAAGCTAGGGAGAATCTAGCATGAGCAATGCATCTAACCAGCATGTCTTTCAGACTGTGGGAGGAAACCAGAGCACCAGTGGGAATGAAACCCACTCAGACACAGGGAGAACGTGCAGACTCCACACAAACAGTAACCCAAGCCAGGAATCAAACTGGGTCCCTGATGCTGTGAGGCAGCAGTGCTAACCACCTCACCATTGTGCCACACCATACAGGTACAAAATTAGGCCATTCGGACCATCAAGTCTGCCCCACCATTCAATCATGGCTGTTAGTTTCTCAACCCCATTCTCTCACCTTTTCCCTGCAACCTTTGATCCCATTACTAATCAAGAACTGATCTATCTCTGTCTTAAAGTGACCTATACAGAAATCAACAGAAGCTATCGGCTACCATCAAGTTTCGATTGAGTTCGGGGCCCAGGTGACATTTCTTCTGGCTTTGCTTGTTACCCTCAGAATGTTCCATTGTCTGTATGTTTAAAAAACATTCCTGTTTACTTATAGATCTTAGTGCTCTACACGAGGTTGTATTCCTGCTTCCCAGCAGATCCCAATCTTTACCATGTGTCAATATCTGGTGATCTTAATAACCTACTATTCTACACCAATCAGCTTCAGTAGACACATGGAGGATTAATTTCCACATATTCTGTGATAACAGCGTCTCCTGTTCATTGTTTAATTACAACCAAGACCATGAAACAAGCTGATACATTCCTGTACTGGGGTGCTTTAGTGATTGTTTTTTTTTTCATTCATTTGTGGAACATGGGCTGGCCAGAATTTATTGCCCATCCCTAATTGTGTGAGGGCAGTTAAGAATCAACACACATTGCTGTGGCTCTGGAGTCACATGTAGGCCAGACCAGGTAAGTACAGCAGATTTCTTTCCCTAAAGAACACTAGGAAACCAGATTGATTTTTCTGACAACTGACAATGATACAGCCTATTGTGTCCAACTTTTCTTGGTGAGAAAACTCACCTATTCCAGGTATCAGCCTGGAGAATCTTCTCTGAACTGTTGCCAATACACTACATTGCAGCATTTCAAGTAGCTTATAAAAGCAGAGATATTGTCTAAAGCCACTTTAATTCCTTTTTTAATACAAAAAAAGGAAGTCCCACTTGCTTCTAATCAGTTGGCATTTGGTTGCAATTTTATCTGTAAATCTGTGGAATGGATGGCTTCCCTTAATTTCTCAAAGTTCGTGTTCCAGATTTTATGGATCTCAATCCATTGCTCTCTGAGTTCAGATCTGATATCTTTATTAATATTTTAGCAAACTACTGTAGCACTAGGAGCATTATACTGATTGATAAAGTAAAACATAAAAATTCATAGAATCCTACAGGGCAGAAGAAATACATTCAAGCCATCGAACCTGAACCGACAACAATCCCACCCAGCCTCATCCCTGTAAATCCATGTATTTACCCTGCTAATCATTCTAACACTAAGGGCCAATTTAGGGGCAGAAAGGGCAGCACAGTGAGACAGTGATTAGTGCTGCTGCCTCACACTGCCAAAGACCTGAGTTTGCTTCTTGGCTTAGTTCGCCGTCTGTGTGGGATTTGCAATGCTCAATTGCATCAGGGGGCTAGCAGGATAAAGATGTAGGGTTACGGGAATAGGACCATGGCGGGATGGGCCGAATGGCCTCCCTTTGCATTGGAGGTGCTGTACAATTCCAATTTAGAATTGCCAATCCACCTAACCTGCACATCTTTGGACTGTGTGAGGAAACTGGAGCATCAGAGGAAGCCCAGGCAGATACGGAGAGAATGTGTAAACTCCACATAGTCACTCAAGGCCGGAATTGAACCTGGGTCCCTGATGCTGTGAGCACTAACCACTGTACTAAGGTATTGCCCAAAAGCCACTAAACTCCAAAAACTATGTAACAATTCATTTTGAAAATCCACTGCTTGGAATGTAAGAAATATGTGCAGGAATAGGCCACAGAATATTTTGTGTCTGTTCTGTCATTTAATTCATTGCCGATCTTCAACATCAGTTGTATTTTCCCACCATATCCCCAAATACCTTAATTCTCATCATGTCCAAAAAATCAATAAAACTCAGCCTGGTACATAGCCAACCATAAAGCTTTTACAGCTCGCTGGGGTTGAGAATTCGAAAAGTTGACAACTTTTTGTTAGTCCTAAATAGTCGATCTCTAATGGTGAAAAGATGATCCCTAGTATCTAGTTCAGACAGAGGAAATAGTTACTCATTGTCTGTGCTGTTAAGCCCTCTCAGAAATGTGTATGTGTAAACCTGGGGATGATAAACTTAGGCTTAATTTGCTAGGAGATAGTGTTAGAATTGTGGCTTAATGCTGCCCCACAGTCTCCTGATTGGTGTTTAATGTGGGACACTGAGGAACGTAAACAGGAGAAAGGAAGACATTAAGCAGAAACCGAACAGCTCTAAGCACGTTTATCTTGTGTAAGAGACATTGGTCATACTAGTAAGATTTTGGGCATCGCCAATAAAGATGTTGCAAAAAGGGCAATACAGCTGTTATCTGAATTAAATCAGCACCATCTGGTGGATTTGTAAATCTAATTCAGCATTTACAAGAGCTGTATGCTATGGAGGAGAAGGAAAGTATTTTCCTCTGGACTGATGCCAGTTTAATTTTTGTGCTAATCCAAAAGGATTTGTTAAAATAATCACATTTCAAGAGCTTTTCTGTAGCCTTAGTGGGCATTTATTTACTCAAATGATAAAGGAGACACACTCATAGTTAAGAGGAAACATGTCCCATTGAATTCAGAGTCCAAACCATTTTCCAACTCTGTAATTTCCTGATAGGACTCTTTAAGTAGCACACAAACATGACCAACTCAATTCCAGTTAAGAGAGGAATCACATAAAACGTTGACTACAAAACAAAACCCTCAGCTCTTTATGACCCAGTCATTAGGAAGCAAACTGATTGCAGTCTTTCCACGCACTCCGGACATTTTCTCTTCCACATTCTTCTGTCGGAAAATGATTAAAAAAATGTCTGAGGTCACATACTAGCTGACTCAAGAACAGCTTCTTCCTTGATGCCATCAAACTTTTGAATGGATCTACCTCGTATTAGGTTGATTTTATTGATTTATTTATTATTATCACATGTATTAACAGACAGTGAACAGTATTGTTTCTTGATCTTTCTCTACACCGTCATTATTACTATAACACTACATTCTGTACTCTTTTTTTCCTATGAACGGTATGCTTTGTCTATAAAGCGTGTAAGAAACAATACTTTTCACTATACGCTAATATGTGTGACAGTAATAAATCAAATCAAATTCATCATAACGTTACCTTTCACACTGCAATATTCTCTATGATAAAATTCATGTTGATTTCTTCGATTTGGTGAAGATAGCATTAAAAACTAAGGGAGATTCCCAAGCACTTTTGAAGAACGTCAGCTGTATGACAAATTATGAGCATCTCACAATTGGCATCCTTAGGTTGGCTCAATTTGAATGAACTATGTAAACTGGAGATGGTTGCTATGAATAACAATCGGTAGATGAAGAAGGGTCTGTTAAATCATGGAAGTGAGACATACAAATATATGCATATATTTGCAGAATGCAAATTCCCAGTAGCTTACTTGTAATGCAAACGTACAAAAAGATTTTAAAATATAACCTTTACAGCACGAGCAACTAAACATTTAAATGCTTGTGCAAGTTTTTTTAAGTTTATGTAATAGTGTCACAAGTAAGCTTACATCAAAACTGCAATGAAGTTACTGTGAAAATCCCCTCGTCGCCACACTCCGGCACTTGTTTGGATACATTGAGGGAGATTTTTTCATGGCCAATGCACTTAACCGGCATGTCTTTCAGACTGTGGGAGGGAATCGGAGCACCTGGAGAAAGCCCATGCAGATATGGGGAGATCGTGCACACTCGACAAAGACAGTGAGCCAAGCCGGGAATCAAACCCATGTCCCTGGCACTGTGAAGCAGCAGCGTTAATCACTGTGCCACTGCTGATATTTTAATGCAGTTGGTAACCTATTTGCTCTAAGTTATCATTGATCTGAAAGACTAAAAGGATACCGAAGGTGAAACTCTTTATGTAGAATAGATCTGATTGGGAGATTCCCTTTTCATGTATTTATCTTAAGTGCCCTTCAATCCAATAGCCAATATTAATTTGTAATGCCACTGGGAGTTTGTCATTTCTCAGTTTTTATTCATAATCACCGGTTATTATGCCTGACCAAACGTCACATACTTGCAATCACGGACAAAATTCAGGGAAACAAAGATAGTTGTGTGATAATAGTGACCTTCAGATGTAACAAAAGCTCAGCTCTTGCTTATCATAATTGTTCACAAATTATGGCATACAAGGCAGAGAATAATAAAATTGAGTTTAGAAATCATTAGAATACTGACAGATATTGAAACTATTTTCTTTCACAGTGCATGATTGAGATAATGGTGGACTGATAAGGGTGGACCTACAGTAATGTATTAGAATGCAGCATGACAGACTAATTAAGAATGAGTGCCAGCAATGACAAATAGAGGTTGCATAAATATCACTGAAGATAAAATATTTGACTATCCCTTCCAATTTTGAAATGATAAGCAATCAGTTTGAGGCCATCCAGGTCCAGCATAATTGAATTGTTTGAGAGTCTGGGTAGTAAAGAACGTACGGATTGAAAGTAATTTGTAGGTTTTTTAAAAGTTTATTTATTAGTGTCACATGTAGGCTTGCGTTAATAGTATAGTGATGTAATTGTGAAAATCCCCTAATCGCCACACTCTGGCAACTGTTTGGATGCACTGAGAGAGAATTAAGCACGGCCAACCAGCATCTAACCAGCTTGTCTTTTGGATTGTGGGTGGAAGCCGGAGCACCGGGAAAAAACCCACAGAGACGGGGAGAGCTTGCAGACCCCAGTGGCCCAAGCTGGGAATTGAACCCAAGTCCCTGCATTATGAGGCAGCAGTGCTATCCATTGTGTCACCGTGCAACCCATGCCATGAATGTTTATAGATGATGCGTGCTGGGATTCTGCATTGTAGAATCTGCATGCTGAACATAACAAAAATGAACGTGAACAAAAATGTTTTGTGTCTGGGAGAGGTATGATATGTAAAGCATGTATGGTAGACATTTGTGTGTATGATACATATAATGTCTTCTATATATTGAACATGCTCATTGGGTGTCAAAATAACATTAGGAGTCACTTGGCTCAGTTGGCTGGATGGCTGATTTGTGATACAGCGCGATTTCAATAGCATGTGTTCAATCCCCATACCGACTGGAATTATTCATGAAGACCTTGCCCTCCACCTGAGGTGATCCTCAGGAAAGCAAGCCGATGGTCGCTTGGGACTATGGTGACATTACCCATGTACATTGAGAAACTGCAGGCAGAACTATGGAACATGTACAGTAGCTGACTGTGTATAGGATGCATGTTGGTATATGCATGTATGGCACAAATGGTGGGGGGTTCTGTGTACAAAAATAATTTTAAAACAATGTCATTTTCCGATGATGTACTGCTAATGCAAAACTCCATTTATTGACAGAACAAGTTTGAAATTCTAACCTGGTCTGGAAAGTGTTGGTTGAAGGAAATTGAGGGTCTTTGCCAGAGGTAATGAGTCAGAAAATTATCCTTTAATTGAGTGTCTCTATCCCCTTAGGCCAAGAAAATATCTTCTACCCCATGCCTAATACCTATGTGCTCCCATAATAAGATCAGAGCTCTATAGACCTTCCTAACAGCACAGTGGATGTACCTGCACCACAAGGATTACAGTTGTTCAAGAAGGCAGCTCATCACCACCTTCTAGCAATTAGGATTGGCAATAAATGCTGTTAGCCAACAAAGCCCACATTCCATAAAAGTAATTTCAAAAAAATATCCTGTCACAACCAAACATAAATGGTAGTGGACAATTAAACAACTAACAGGAGGAGGAAACCGATGATGAGCGAGCCTGGGGGGAGCAGAGGAGTGGCTCAGCTCTACGAGTGTCAAAAGCATTTGCAACCATCTTTTCCCAGAAGTGCCAAGTGGAAGATCCATCTAACCTTTTCCTCTGGTCCTCAGCATTCTAGTCTTCAGCCAATTTTATTCAATCCAGGTGCAACCAGCTCACCGCACTGACTAGAGAAAAGGCTATGAGCCCTGAAGACATCCTGCCTGTTAACACTGACTCCAAACAGGTTCTATCTTTAGCCAAGCTGTTCCAATATGGCACCTGAAGAAGTGGAAACTTTCCCAGAAATGTCTTGTCCACAAAAAGGAGGACAAAACTAATCTGACCAATTACCGCACCATCAGTTAGTTATTAATCATCACCAAAGTGATAGAAGGTATCATCAAGCAACACTGGCTCACCAACACCTTGCTGACCAATACATAGTCTGGGCACTGCCAGGATTGTTCAACTCCTGCCCTGTTACAGCCTTTGTCCAAACACAGACAAAAGAACTGAATTCCAGAGTGAACGAAAGTGACTGTCTTTAACATCAAGGTATCATTCATCTTTTTTCCCTTTGTTCACAGAATGTGGGTATCACTGGCTGGGCCAACACTTATTGCTTAAATGGCCCTGAGGGCATTTAAGAGTCAAACATATTGCCATAGTTCTGGAGGCCCGACCAGATAAGGATGGAAGATTTCTTTCCCTAAAGGACATTTTCCCGAAAGGATTTTTGTGACAATGGACAGTGGTTTTATGGTCATTAGTAGACTTTTAATTCCAGATTTTTTTACTGAATTTAAATTTCACCATCTGTCATGATGGGATTTGAACCCTGGTCCTCAGAATACCTAATCCTGGGTCTCTGGATTTGGTACCACTGCACCACCACCTTCCCCTAGGAGTCGAACCTGCTGAGGAAGTCCCAATGGATTTTTAGTCAATCGTCTTAATCACTCAGTCATGACTATCTGAGTGTGGCATTAGGGATCCTTCACAAAACTGAAGTTAAAGGAAATCAGGAGAATAAGCTGTTCTCTGGTAGGAATCATACTGAGCAAAAAGGAAGATGGCCGTGGTTATTAGAGAGTTATTATCTCAGTACAAGTAGATTATAGTCTTCAGCCAATTTTATTCAATCCAGATGTAACGAGGACCAGCTCACCGCACTGGATAGAAAAAAAGGCTATGGGTCCTGAAGATATCCTCACTGTTAACACTGACTCCAAACAGATTGCATCGTTACAGGAGTTCCTCAGGATAGTGTGCTGGGCCCAACCACCTTCCATTGCTTCATCAATGACTTTCCCTCCATCGTGCGATCATAAGTGGGAATGTTAACTGATTATTGGATTGTTCCACTCTATAGGCAATGGGAAGAACTGGAGACCAGAGAAGACCATCTTAGAACCAAAGAACAATAGAATCACTGCAGTGCAGAAAGAGGCCATTCAGTCCATTGAGTCTGACCAACTTTCTGAAAGAGCATCCTACCAAGGTCCTTTCCTCTACTTTACCCCCATAACCATTTACAATGGCTAATCCCTTTAAGTTGCACATCTTTGGGAAGGAATGAATTGAATTTTCAGTAAACAATTAACTAGAGGACAAGATTGTTGCACATGATCATGTGGCTCAGAACTGCTAAAGGCTGTGTTGCAACTTCTACGCTGACATAGAGCCAAAAAAGAAGAAGATTTTTTTAATGGGACTGAATCTCTCCTTCAAAAATAAAGGAGATTGTCATCAACTTCAGGAAGCATAAAGGAGAACATGCCCCTGTCTACATCAATGGAGACAAAGTAGAAAGAGTTTAGAACTTCATGTTTTTAGGTGTTCAGATCACCAACAACCTGTCCTGGGCCCCCCATGCTGACACAATAGTTAAGAAAGCCCACTAATGCCTCTACTTTCTCAGAAGGCTAATGAAATTTGGCATGTCAGCTACAACTCCCACCAACTTTTACAGATGCACCATAGAAAGCATTGTTTCTGGTTGTATCACAGCTTGATATGGCTCCTGCTCTGACCAAGACCATAAGGAACCACAAAAGGTCATGAATGTAGCACAATCACGCAAACCAGCTTCCCATCTATTGACTCTGTCTATACTTCCTGCTGCCTCGGCAAAGCGGCCACTATAATTAAGGATCCCATACATTTCAGTCATTCTCTTTTTCACCTTTTTCCGTCAGGAAAAAATACAGAAGTCTGAGGTCATTGTATCAACTGACTGAAGAACAGTTTCTTCCCTGCTACTGTCAGACTTTTGAATGGATTTACCTTGCATTAAGTTGATCTTTCTCTAAATCCTAGCTATGACTGTAATATTACATTCTGTACTCTTTCATTTTCTTCTCTATGCATGGTATATTTTGTCTGTATAGCACACAAGAAATCATATTTTTCACTGTATGTTAATACATGTGACAATAATAAATCAAATGAAATCATAAGAACATTAGAAAATAAGAAATAGGAGCAGGAGTTGGCCACCTAGCCCTTCAAGCCTGCCCTGCCATTCAATAAGATCATGGCTGATCTGAAGTGTATCAGTTCCACTTTCCTGCCTGCTCTCCATAACCCTTAATTCTCTTATCGATCAGAAATCTACCTGTAACTTAAACAAATTCAATGAGGTAGCCTTCACCACTTCAATGAGCAGAGAATTCCAGAGATTCACTACCCTCTGAAAGAAGAAGTTCCTCCTCAACTCTGTTCTAAACTGCGTCCCCCTCCCCTTATTTTGAAGCTGTGTCCTCTAGTCCTAGTTTCCTTTCTAAGTGGAAAGAATCTACCCTAACCTATCTAGCCCCTTCATTTTCTTGTAAGTCTCTATAAGATCCCCCCTCAGCCTTCTAAACTGTAGAAAGACTGTAAGAAAGACTGGAGTGCAAACTTATATCTCCTAAGGAAATCAAAATAGCTGTGTGAGTGATGCATTTGGGTAGGAACTTACTACGACTATTGGTTATAGTTATTAAGAGATCATTCTGTGATTCATTGCTTGCATGATATATTCTATAATAACAAAGAGTAGAGAAGATTCACTCTAGTCGCTATCATTTTATATTAAAAGAATTAATTTAATTCTGTTCTTCTTGCTCCATGTGCACCATAGAAAGCATTCTTTCTGGTTGTATCACAGCTTCATATGATCCTGCTCTACTGAAGACTGCAAGAAACTACAAAGGGTCATGAATGAAGCCCAGTCCATCATACAAACCAAACGCCCCCATCCATTGAATCTGTCTACACTTCCTGCTCCCTCAGAAAAACAGTCAGCATAACTAAGCCCCCCCTCCCCCCCCCCACACCTTGGGCATTCTCTCTTCTACCTTCTTCTGTCGGGAGAAAAATACAAAAGTTTGAGATTACATATCAACTGACTCAAGAATAGTTTCTTCCCTGCTGTCAAAAAATTTTTGAATGGACCTATCTCACACTAAATTGATCTTTCTCTGCACCCTAGCTACGACTGTAGCAGTACATTTTGCACACTCTCCTTTCCTAGAATGGAATGTTTTGTCTGTATAACATGCAAGAAACAATACTTCGCACTGTATACTAATACATGTAACAGTAATAAATCAGATCAAATTAAATCAAACCAAGAGGGTCCACTGATTTCCCCCGAGGCAGTGTGACGTTGATTGACACAGGATCCAGTTGATGGTGACTTGAAATAAAATAGGAGAGGACACAGCCTTGCCTCACTCAAACTTCATTCAAACCATTCAGACAATGTATTGACAAAGGTGATACTTCATTCAAAATGTTCATGGAAGCATCAAGTACAGAAGATTTATTATCAAAGACCAATTCACAGAGAGAGAGAGAGAGTAAATTGAATGATTTCTACAAATAAGATATGAGTAGAAAGATTTGCGAAATGCACAATCCATTCTGGTTCAATCTGTTCAGCTTCCATTGTTTGATCTGTGTCACTGTAAGATTGGAAGCAGGTTGACGTGATTTTAAAATAATATTTCAGGAGCATTGAAAGCTGCACTTTGATTAATTTAAATATTGAAATTTACTTTTGTATTACATCTTAAGTTAATGTTGAACATTTTTTTTAATCTGGAGGCAAAATACCATTCCATAATTAAATTGCATGTATCAAAACATTTCACACGTCTGCCTCAAGCCAACAGATATTCATTAGTGCTGAATGTGGAAAGTAAAATATTGGATCCTTCTAACACATATTAGGCACCTACAGCAACAATACATTATCAGACAGCAGAACGCTCTATATCCCAATCAACTCGCACTAAACTATATAAGGCTGCAATTAGAACCTTTATGAAGCTCAGCAAACTCCTACATCAAACCAGATACCTCTTTTTTGCAGTAATACAGTTCCATCCCACTGAAAGCGACCACCACCCGCGCCCCCTCCCCACACACACCCCCTCAGGGAGTTCCCTGTTGGTGGAGCAGACGAACTATGCAAAATGCCATACAGTTTGATGGGGCTAAAATTCCACCCTTCCCATTGAAGGCAATCCTGCCCCCCACGCAGTGAGTTTCCCGGTGGCATGGTGGACGAGCCACGCAAAATGTCATAGATTCCGGCAGGACTGGAAGATCCTGCCTTCTGCCATGGGAAAACTCACCAAGAAGTGGGAAGAAGAGTGGGTTGCAGGGATATGCTGGAAAATTCTGACTTTAATGTTTTAACTTATGTGGCTGACTATCATTGTTACTCAAGAAAAATTAACTTGCTGTTGAATGACAGAGAATTTGGAAGGGAGGAATGCAGATGGTTCGAAGCAATCAACCAGACATTCATTGCTTTCACTGATTACATCTGTAAATCAAGCCAAGCACTCTAAGTTGGGTTGATAGTTTCAGACAATAAGCATTACTCGTATTTTTACTTACTGTTTTCAGAAAGAGAAGTTACTTGCGAATAAAAATCCACTTACATGCAACCTCCAGAAAATCTTTCCAAAGAAACTTTAAGGGGTGTAATGACCATAGATAATAGGGCGTCATTTTAATAAATTGCTTCTATCTCAAATGATACTTTCTCACTTTGACTGACTGTCATTCAGAAGGGAGGAATGAACAGATATCTCAAGACTGATGTCAAAGGTTTGTTAATGAGACGTGTTTTCATAATTGAGAGCATCCAATAACTAAGTCAATCTAGAAGCATCGGAATACTACAAGGCTGGTGGTTGCTAAATTGGTCAAGCCTGATATTGATATCAAAGAATGGAATTTAAAACACTTGGGCAGGAATTTTCCAACTTCATTCTGAGGGATCTTCTGATGCCACTGGTGTGAACGGAGATTTCAGTCGTTTGTTGACCCTGCTGCAGGAAAGTCGCAGTAGGAGAGAGGGATTGGAAAATTCCAGCCTTAGACCCTGATAGGATCAGCTGTAAGATAAGAAACAATATGGTTGAATGAAGCTGTTTGGCTAGGTTCCCCAGCCAATCAGAAAGGGCAGGCAGGATGGTATGCAGAGCCTGTCAAAGGACAGGATCTTAATTAAAAGTTCAATAACACATGGATTTTTGAGGCTGAAGTAACTCTAGGAAGGAGATCTGGATAAGCTGCTCCTCAGACCTCCCACCTCATCTGGGGTTCCTCCTTCAGGATCAGAAGGGCTACCAGAAATGGAGACCAGCATCTCCAACAGAGGCATGTGCATCAAAATGGCTGAGGAAGTCAGCAATAAGGGTATTAACCCTCCAACCTTAAGCAGACAACAAACACACTCACTCTCAGCCAATTGCCCTCTCGCACCTACGCTCCGCAGATCACCATCTGCAAATGTTGACTTTCCTTCCCACCTGCTCAAGCCATTTCAAATATTCACAACTCTCTGCCTTCTCTCTTTGCAGATGCAAGTACACTGTCTTGAAGAAGCAGAGATCTGGGCAGGAGGGGTGGCAAAAGAGTTTTTCTTTAAAACTCACTTGCACCCATTGGGACAAAGATCTTTTTCCAGAATGCTGCAGATATCATCTGCCATGAAAACCTGAGCCTCTTGCTATACTGATACTCACAGCCTGTATAGAGAGAGCTGGTCCTCTGCCCTGCAGATCCTTTGTTGGGTATTGTGTGTCCTTTGACCTGGATCTCTGTGTCTATCCCAGCTGCCTTGCAGAGAGGACAGCTTGTACTCTGCTAGTTGTCCTTCAGTAGAGGTAGTGTAGTGCAGCACTGCGGTGAAGGCTGACAGTAGTGAAATGTGTCTGAAGAATTGGCAAACATGGGGAAGAGATGGCCTAGTGGTATTATCACTACACTTTTAATCCAGAAATTCAGCTAACGTTTGAATCCTGCCATGGCAGATGGTACGGAATTTGACTTCAATAAAAAATATTTGGAATTTACTGATGACCATGAAACCATTGTCGATTGTTGGATAAACCCATCTGGCTCACTAATGTCCTTCAGGGAAGGAAATCTGTCATCCTTTCCTGGTCTGGCCACCACAGGCCGAACAGCCTGTTCCTGTGCTGTAATTTTATTTGTTCTTTGTTTTTTGTCTGTGTGACTCCAGAACCCTCTGAAATGGTCTAGCCAGCCATTGAGTTGATTGCAATGTTTCAAGAAGGCAGTTCACCAGCATCTTCTCAAGAGCAACTAGGGCCGGACAATGGGGGTTGGCCAGCCAGCAACGCCCCATCTCATGAATGAATAATAAAATAAATCACTTGCCGAGTGCTAGTAGCACTTTCAGAAGCAGTGCTGTGAGCACCAGCCCCTCATAATGTCATGGCTGCAATTCTTTAGTTTCATTGATCAAAGACTTCCCAGCCTGTCACTAATGTTGGACTCCCTGCTGTATATTCATCTGGTTAATCCTGGTGAGTAGTTGACAGCTTGGGGGAAATAGATCTGCTGGCTGTTAAAACTAGATTGCGGAGTAAAAGGAACATATCATCTTCTGTTTGCATGATCTAATTACCTTCCTGACAGCTGAAGTTGAAAGATGCCCCTCCATAGTCACGACTAACGCTCATTGTATCTTAGTCATTGTCTCAGCCTGGTTGGTAATAAATGGTTCAAAAAACTCTCTGAGGCTGATCCTATGTTGCTTACTGCTTTTATCATTGACTTGTTCAGAAGACAGAAGGAGGCTGTTGACGCACACAGGGGTGTTTTGGGAGTGGCCATACTTTGCATTTCCCTGAACAGCTTCCCTGAATGCGAGCAAGGGGGAGGGGGGGGGAGTGAGGTTTGTGGTTTAAGTTTCAGACAGGCTGTTGAAGGAGGAAGGAATAATTTAGCATGTAATTCCCTGAGCTGGCGGCCACAATTCCATTCCTTTAACAGTGGTCTTTCATTTCTTGTGGCATATTTCAGCTGAGGAATTATTTCTAACTACTAAGGTTGCACATCCGTGACATAGTTCAGAAAATTGCAGAAAAAAGGATGGGCAGTGTGAGCATTGATGAAGATTGCAGAGACGGCAGAGTCTAACACACATCAGTGTAAAAATCACCTACCAACCATATATTCCACATAATATATGTAAGAATGGATCACAGCCTTGACAACAAATTGGCTTCTGTAACTGGCACGATGTATAACTTCATCAGAAATATTTGGTTTTATTTTATCTCTATGATACATTCTGACATGACCAAGTAAAACTGAAGTTTGTACTAACAGCAGCAAGTACATTTTCAATATGTTACACTGAAATGGTTAGACTCAAACCCAAGTGCAGACAATTATGAAGCCTGAAATAATAAAATATAGAAAATAGGAGCAGGAGTAGACCTTTTGGCCCTTCGAGCCTGCTTTGCCATTCATTTTGACCATCAATTCAATATCCTGAATCCCTCTTCCCCAAATATGTCTTGATCCTTTTAGCCCCAAGAGCCATATCTAATTTCTTCTTGAAATCACACTATATTTTGGCCTCAATTACTTTCAGTGGTAGTGAATTCCACACATTCACCAATCTCCAGGTGAAGAAGTTTTTCTTCACCTCAGTTCTAAAAGGTCAAATATTAAATAATAATTCTTTTGTTTAAATCTTACACTTTTGAAATAAAAAAAGACTAAACAGATTTATAATTGTTGAGGTGCAACCCTTATCCGCTATATGTGATGAGAAGTGGGAAGTGACTTAATGGAAAATGAAGGTGAGAGCAAATATGTCCATTTAATAAAATTTTAGTTGTGACTGAATCCAGGCACTTGAAGCTGATCAAAGCAACTTCACACATGCATATCATAGCTCAGTTCCGCTTCAGTGGCCACTTGACAAGTGAATTATTCCGTTACAGGAATGTCAATTGAAAACAGAGATACATTTTCTGCCCTGACCCATGTCACTGACATTGGTTAACTGAATAAATGCAACTTTATGCTTCTTTGGAGGATTTTGTTTTTGCCCATGTTGCATGTTTTGCCAACTTTTCAGTGAGGATTTCAATCAAATTCTGTGATACTTCTGTTGGTGCCTTTATTTCAAATTGTTTATGTTTTGTCTCTCGCGGGGGGTTCTGAACTGGGGGGAGAGGGAGAAATTGAATTCCACAGCCAGCTAGGATTTTAACACCATACAGTGAGTTCTGCTGCTGGAATCAATGTGTTGGTCCCGTGTTGTGACAGTGCGTCCGGAGGGTTTGTCCACACTGATGGGCAATGTGATCTTGGACAGTGGCGGTGAGGAGGGAGGTGGTCAATTAAGAGGCTGCCACCATCTAATGAAGGATAGAGAGGCTGGCAGTTTGGCAGCCCAGCACTGGTAGTGCCCATTGTTGGGGCTGCAGGGAAAACGTTTTGGTGCCTTCATGGTGAGGTGCCATTGAAGACTTGATTGGAAATACTTATAGCGTGCCAGGGCCAGACAGGCTGGTCCCTACAGTCAGAGCGGTAAAGTCTCCAGAGATAACATTACAGCATCAGGTAGCTCCTCCACGTGAGATGGAACTACCAGGAAGAGGCAAACCCTCCCCCCTCCCACGGGGAGTCATTGGGAGGCCACTTCAGTTCCCCAACACTGTGGGGAGAGGCCATTCCAGCACTAATAAAATACTGGCTTGTCAGAAATTAGGATGGTAAAGTGAACTCATTAGCCGTTCACCTCTAGCTAGCGAGTAGCTGCTTAATCTCTCCGATTTTAGAAACTTACCATGGAAGCGGGAAGATGTTGGGCGCTTCTCTGAATGCCTTCTCCCACAATATTCACCAGCCTGTCCACCTTCCAGCCCAGCTCCACAGGGTTGGTACAATACTAGGTCAAGTCTTTCACCAAACCAAATCTAGACCTTTATGAGATAACTCGTAAATCTAATGTCATGCTGTAACTGGAGGCTCCAAAACCAAGTTTGGTTTACTCATTCTCCAAAATTGACTTTCACTTCATTGAAGGTGTCCTTTAATATCTATTCACTTCCTACTTAGCACTGGCAGACAATGGCAATGACATAGAATCAACAGTGCAGAAGGAGGCCATTTGCCCATTGAGTCTCCATCGACTCAGTGGGCCACTGGCCTCCTTCTGCACTGTTGATTCTATCAATTCCATCCAGACCTTCTTACCCGTAACACCACATATTTACCCTCCTCATTTCTCCAACACTGAGGGGCAATTTATCATGGTCAATCCACCTAACCCACACATCTTTGGGCTATGGGAGGAAACTGTAGGAAACCCACATAGACATGGGGAGAATTTGCAAGCTCCACACAGACAGTGATCTGAAGCCGGAATTGAGCCCATGTCCCCAGTGCTGTGAGGCAGCAGTGCTAACTACTGTGCCACCATGCTACATATTGCATCAGAAAACTGTGTTATAGAGCTTCAGTTATTTTTGCAATGAATTGAATATTAGGTTAGAAATAATTTACATGTGAATTAACTTACATTCAAGAGAGCAAGTACATTGCCATGAAACAAAAGTTCTTCATAATGAGGGGTTTGCTGATACAGTCAATTTGTACACTGGAGTGATGGGTTTGAGTAGAGGACCAAGCCAAAATGTTCATTTCCCTTCTGTCCACAGAAGAAAAAGATCTGAACGATCTTAAATCCCACTGGCCAAATCCCCAACCATTTTGAATTGATGGGAAGCAATGGAAAAATGCACTATCTGGACAATGCTAAAGTAAAATTTATTTATTAGTCATAAATAATGTTTATGCTAACACTCCAATTAAGTTACTGTGAAATTCCCCTAGTTAACACAGTGCGGCACCTATTCAGATCAATGCACATAAGCAGCACATTTTTCAGACTGTGGGAGGAAACCAGAGGAAACCCATGCAGACAGAAGGAGAGCATGCAAGCTCCACACAGACAATGACCCAAGTCAGGAATCAAATTAGCACTCAAACAATGAGTGCTAATCCTTGTGCTACCATACGGTTGGCTAATAGCAGATTAAGTGTTTATTTATTAGTGTCATAAGTAGGCTTACATTAAAACTGCAAGGAAATTACTGTGAAAATCCTGTAGTCGCCACACTCCGGCACCTGTTTGGGTTCACTGAGGCAGAATTTTCAATGCCAATGCACCTAACCGACTCATCTTACGGATTATGGGAGGAAACCAGAGCACCCGGAGGAAACCCATGCTGGCACAGGGAGAATGTGCAGATTCTGCATAGACAGTGACCCAAGCCGAGAATCAAAACTAGGTCTTTGGCGCTGTGAGGCATCGGTGCTAACCATTGGGTCATCTCATGGGGATACCATGAATAAAGTAAGTGGGGAAGTGTTTATGATCATCTCCTCCAGGTTCCACATGAAAACCTTAAGCCTCCTCCACCTTTCATCCATTCATCTCCGCCTGCCTCAGTCACAGATCCCTAATGGCACTACCCCCCCGATCAGTTTATTCCACAGTTACCCGCCTGTCAAGGGACAGCTGACTCATCTAAAGGAATGGCCACCAATAGTGGGGGAAAGGGATGTCAAGCTAGCCAGAAGGCCAAAGTTGGAGAAATGCAGAACTTTTGAGGGTGGCAAAACAGAAGAAACTTACAAGATGGGCAGGAGTGGGATCCAATTGTGATGCCGTGAAGGAATTTGAAAACAAAAATGAGAATTTAAAATGTGAAATGTTTGGACAATGGAAGCCAATGTTTGTTTAACTGTAAAGACTCGCATTCCAACAATTATTTTCTAAATTGATTTTGTGTTTTTACATGTCCTATTTGTGAACAGAACTCCCACTTACCTGACGAAGGAGCAGCACTCCAAAACCTTGTGGTTTTTGCTACCAAATAAACCTGTTGGTGTTGTGAGACTTCTTAACATAAAGGTACCAGAGGAATCTACATTCATGGTGTAAAGGTAGAGCTGTTTGTCTTAAATGGACACAGAAAATATGACTTATATGCCAGGACATCGGCCAGCCTATCAGACTCTCATTCTGCACCACATCCCACTCCCCACTCTGTCTGTGACTGTGCTTTCCTACTACCTGTACTTTTCTTCCCCTAGGACCTCACTATCAACACCACCAATCCCACCCGCTAAGACATTCCCCCCACTAACCCCCTGTTGCATGGACATGCTCCTCACTGTCCTCCCACTCTCCATCCCCTCCCCCCCTCCCCCCGACTTCCCCAGACTCTCTCCCATTCTCAGTGTCATGACCAAGAGTCTATATTCAGCAATGTGTTTGATCCACTGCCTGTGGCACTTCCCAGGCACTTCCCCCTGGCACTGTGCTGGCACTGCCCCCTGACAGTACTCAGGCATTATCCGCTGGCACTATTGCACAAATAAACTAAGTTGTGGCAGGATGGGAACAATTAACGTGACATTGTGAGATCTAACCCCTTATTTATTTTTCAGCTCTGCGTGGAGCAACATGGTGGGGGAAGCTGCCTTTGGGGATAGTAGCTTCTTCGTTGTTTTCACAATCACTGTACCAATAATTTTGAAAAAAATCCATCCACTTTCTCTCTGAGAGTGCTAGTAAATTTGTTTGTTTCCCTTCTTGAGAAATTTCAGAAATGGGTCTGGTATCCTGTGCCATATTAAGAAATATGTGCCAGTGCCCATTCTGGAGACTGCTTTCATCCGACCACTGACTTGCACATTATCTAAAGTTGCACCAGACCAGCATGTCTTTTGGACTGTGAGAGGAAACTGGAGAACCCAAAGGAAACCCATGCAAACATGTGGACTCCAGACAGACAGTGGCCCAAGCCAGGAATTGAACCTGGATCCACGATGCTGTGAGGCAGCAATGCCACAGGCAGCCACTGTGTTACCATGCTGCGCAAATGCCAAAGTATTGCTTTTGTTAATTACCATTGAGATATCGCTCAATCTGCAAACCTGTGCCACATGTCATTGTGATCCTGGAGAGTGGGATACCAGGAACATTGTACAAAAATAGTAAACTAATCATTCGCTAATTAGGAACACTCAGCTCCCATCAGAAGACTAATAACCCCGCAACATCAGACTGTGAGAAAGCTGACTGCACATTGCAGATAAACCTTTGTGCTATTCGTGATCTAGTCAGTGCCCTGTCCCACTGAGCCCCCACGTCCTGGAAGCTTTTAATTCTCAGCCTGTCAACTGAGTTTCACAGTTGATGTTCATTTGCCCGTGCATGCAAAGTAATGTGGAAGAGATTAATTTTTACTCTAAAGTATTAAATGTTGCATTATCATTTGCGCAGAAGGATCAATGTTTTCACATGATAATCTTTTAGCTGATTAGGCAGAGGCAAACTCGAAAGGGAATATTAGTTGGAGTGAATTTCTGCCAAACATATAATGCAGTGCTCATTCTGAAAAACCTCTTTCTAGAGAAGTATGTTTTTTTTAAATGGTTGGCTATTTACATCATGGATTGAAATTGTAAGCTGATCAAATCCTTTCTGTGCACAGCTCTTCAGATTCACAAACTGCAGGGAGTTAAATTTTAACAATAAATTTAACAATAAATGTTAATAATAAATGTGTGGGATGGTGGGGGGAAGAAATCTCTTCAGTCTGACCTGTGAATTGCCTGAATCAATGTCCCAGTGGAAGATCCCTGGAATGTGTTTTCCTCCAGCAAAACAGTTCCCTTTCCCCCATGTTCAGATTTAGGATGCAGGAACATCCTTCGATAGATAGCCAGCACAATGCTTCAGACAGAGATAAAAACATTCATTGTCCCACAGTGTATGAAAAATAGCTACACAGCACCATCTAAAGGAACAAACCAGTAACCGGTAAACTAAAGTGTGCGACACGATAAGTATTTGAACCACAGCTATGGATAAATCTCTTACTACTTACAGGCACAATGTTGCCTTAATCTTCAATAAATATCTTAAAGGAACTATGCCACTCACAATGAGATTATATCTTTGAAATCAGAGTAAATCTACAAGGACATCATTGAACATTAGATCATATTCTCAGAAAGATAACTGCATTTATAGAACACCCTTTAACAAATTACTGACTTAGGATAACACTTTCAAAAAGCTGTGATCTGCAGGTAGCCACAACCTGTCACCACTTGTATTCTAATGATGTTGTTGCATCTTGGAATTGTGCTGGCGTATCTCCCGATCCAAGCAAAACAGAGGATGTTAAAGCCATGTCAACCCCTCAAGAAAATGATGATCTTTAATGATTTTTGCCCCTATATATTCCCAATTGAGCTCAAAAATCTTCATCATTAAAGGAGTTGTTGAGAAAGGACGTGCCTTTCCTATGGTTCGAAATATCCCCTTGAAAACCTATCTTTACTAGAAGTACCAATATTGCAATTTTACGATTCCAGGGAGTTAGCTTTCCTGGAGATAAATGCCTCACTGAAAGGTGTGAAAGCATCCAAACCGTGATACAGCAAACCAATTGCAGCTGCTTCAAAATCCCTGTCTATAAGGCATTCTAATGACAGCAAAGTTGAGCAGGAAACTTTAGCTTTTGTGTTTGGAAATATGCATTTTCGTACCTATCTATTTGGCAAGGGATTTGTGATAGAGACCGACCACAAGCCACAGCAAAAACCGTTGGCCAGCCACTGTCAAGATTGCAACATCCCTTGACAAAGATTCAAGTTTATGACTATGAGTTAAGGTACAAGTCAGGTAACTTAATAGTCACATCAGATGCACTTAACTGTTGAGTTAGCACCTAACACAAACAAAACAGTGCATATATCCTTATATCCACAAGGTGACTTCATCGACATCGAGTTTGAAGATGTTCTGCAAATTGATCAGATACATTTTGCATAACACAGATGCCAGCAGCTACAAGAAGAAAAGTCTAAACAAATGAACCTACAAGGTGTTTACTCAACCCCTTACGAGCGATGACTTGTGTCTTTTGCACTAAGTATAGAATCCATAGAATCTCTGCAGTGCAGAAGGAGGCCATTGAGCCTGCACCCAACTCCTACTCCTACAACCCTATATATTTACCCTGCTAATCCCCTGACATTAGAGTGAATTTATCATAGCCAATCAACCTAACCTGCACATCTTTGGACTGTGAGATGATATCAGAGTACCTGGAGGAAACACAGGCAGACACGAAGAGAATGTGCAAACTCGACATAGCGACCCAAGCCGGGAATTGAACCCAGATCCCTAGCGCTGTAAGGCAGCAGTGCTAACCACTGTACCATCCTGCCACCATAAAAGGTATAATGGACCCCAAAAGTAAGTTCAAGCTATGAGATCATATAACATAACATTAACTTGTATGAGTTTGGCTGAAGTTTATGTCAGTATCCCTTACCCAATCTGGAACTAATGAAAATCCTGGGTGCCTTTACTAGGAGCTCACCAAGAGTTGCCCGTTTAATATAACATTCTGTGCCCAAAAGGATAGTTCTTGCCAATATCAAGTATTTATCAGAACAGTGGGAGACATAATTCATTGTAAATTGAAATTTATATTTGTGCTGATAGTTCATAAAAATTTATGTGCAAATTATATTGAGAATGATCTTTTCTTAATTTCAATGATTTTTTTCATTTATGTGCAAATTTTTAGACTTTGGTTGGTTGGTTAGAGGCATTTTTGCAATTATTTGATGTAAACAGTTGCTTATTTTTTTCCCGTGGTGATTTCTCCTTTTCAGGCACAGCAACTGGAGATGATCTGAAAGCTGAAACAATATAATGATGAACTTAGGTATAAAGGAAGGAACTCCTCTTGTATAGGAAAGTCATAAACACACACTTTATAAATGATTTTATAATGATGTTGCATATAAAGCAGAGAAAATTTTCCCCTGCAGACAGGCAATCTGTTCTGCAATGGAACATTGTGGATCAGAGTCCTGTTATGATGTTGGGAATAATTATTATAGAAAGGAATCAAATGGGGTTAAAAATTATGTTTGATCTGGTGGGATGAAAGTCTAAACTAGGATGAATTTCAGATCTTAAATTTAACAGAAAATAGAAAAAATCCAACGCATGTAACATTTACTATAAGCTTTTAGAAATTGCAGTTTGATCATTGTGGATCAGAGTCATTTTACTGTCTTGGAAATGATGTTCTGTTTTAATTTCAGTGGATGGTTGGTGAGGAGGTGATGGCCTTGTGGTATTATTGCCAGACTATTAATCCAAAACCTCAGCTAATGCTCCAGAGACCCAGGTTCGAATGTATGGCGGCTGATGGTGGAATTTGAATTCAATAAATTTTTTTAAAAATCTGGAATTAAGAATCTACTGATGACCACGAAACCATTGTCAATTGTCAGAAAAGCTCATCTGGCTCACTAATGTCCTTCAGGAAAAGAAATCTGCTGTCTTTACCTGGTCTGGCTTACATGTGACTCCAGAGCCATAGAGACATGGCTGACTCTCAACTGCTCTCAGGCAATAAATGCTGGCCAACCAGCGATGCCTATGTCCCTCAAGTAAATAAAAAAAAAGATATGCTGTTTCTTAACTCCCTACGTGACGTTTGGGGTCCTTTAATCTTCAGCAAAGCCACAGAAAACTACGAGAGAGCCCCATGGAAATGTTAAACTTACTGTTTAAAAAAAAAAATTCACTTCACTCTCTTTTGCTCAAAGACTTATTTGACATGATTTGCCTTTGATCAAACTGCAATTTCTAAATGCTTATATGGTAAGTGCTGGATGCAATGAAATTTTTTTCTTATTTTCTGTTAAATTTAAGATCTGAAATCCATCCTAGTTTAGACTTTCATCAGAATAGATTGTGCTGAACATAAGCCTAGATTGCGGAGATGAAAGATCCATATCTAAATCTCTGCATAAGCCATAATTCTATGACTGAATATTGCTGCAAAAATATTAAACGTGATTTAGATATGAACACATGAAGTAGAAGCAGAAGTGGGCCATTCAGCCCCATGAGCTTGGTTTGCCATTCTGTGGCAGGGACTGATTCTCGACTTGGGTCACTGTCGATGTGGAGTTTGCATGTTGTCCTCGTGTTTGCATGCATTTCCTCTGGGTGCACTGTTTCCTCCCACAGTTCAAAAGACATGCTGGTTAGAAGTATTGGCCATGCTAAATTCTCCCTTGGTGTAACTAAATAGGCACTGGACAGTGGCCACTAGACGATTTTCATAATAACTTCATTATGGTGTTAATGTCAGTCTACTAGTTGACACTAATGAATAAGCTTTAAACCATTTGATAAAATCATGGATGATCTGTTTGTGTTTCAAGTTTTACATTCCCATCTGCCCCCAATTAACTTTTGATTGCCCAGCTAAAAAAGAATCGATCTACCTTAGAAAGACGTAGACTTAGAGGAGATCTAATAGAGGTGTACAAGATTATGAGGGGTATAGATAGAGTAAACAGGGTTAAGCTTTTTCCTAGAATGGACTCGGATAGCACGAGGGGTCATGGGCTTAGGATGAGGGGGATAAGGTATAATTTGGATGCTAGAGGGAGGTTTTTCACACAGAGGGTGGTGGAGGTATGGAATGCGCTGCCAAGTAAAGTGGTGGAGGCAGGTACTCTGGAGTTATTTAAGAAATACTTAGATGGGCACATGAACAGAATGGGAATGGAGGGGTATATAAAACTGATTTAAAATATGGATCATGAGCCTTGGGAGTCCCTGGGAAGTGTGTAAATAGATGATGATATTGATGTACTTGTTTTTATCCTACAGGTGCTTTGGTCCACCTTGTTGTCTAACGAGGGGCATACACGCGATGGGTCGTGAGAGGCTGCTCTTGGATTTTTTTCGAGAGTATCCTAGTGCTTCACGTCGTTAGTGTACGCTTGACCTGGACCATTTGATGGGCAACACGACAGCTCAGTGACTATCGCTGTGTTGTGCAGATACATGGATTTGGGCCTGTGTCTGTGGGAGTTTGCGCATTCTCCCCGTGCTTGCGTGGGTTTTCTCCGGGTGCTCCGGTTTCCTCCCACATCCCAAAGATGTGCTCTTAGGCTAATTGGCAAAACAAATTCTCCCTAAATTGTCTCAAATTTGGTTTTTAATCCATAGATCTATAAACATGGACAGGGATCGCGGGTAGAGATGGGAACATTGGGGTGGCGGCGCGGGCTCGTTGGGCCGAAGGGCCTGTTTCCCGTGCTGTTTTGTTCTTCGTACCTCCGCCTTAAAAATATTCTGAGCAAGAGTTCCAAAGTTACACAATCTTCTGAAAGAGAAAAAAAATCCTCCAACAAGTCGAAATCCCCTAAAAAAAATCTAATCCCCTAAGAAAATCTGTCCTGAAAGGGCGACTCTTAATTTTAAAACAGTGGTGCTCTGATCTTGGGTTCTCCCCATAAAAGAAAGCGTCCTTTTCATGACCACCTAGTGGCACTGCTACTTCACAGCACCAGGGACCAGAGTTCGATTCCTGGCTTAGATCACTGTCTGTGCAGAATCTGCACATTCTCCCCGTGTTTGTGTGGTTTCCTCCAGGTGCTGTGGTTTTCTCTCACAATCCAGAAGATATGCTAGAAGGTGCATTGGTCATGCCAAATCCTCCCTCAGTGTACCCGAACAGTCGTCAGACTGTGGTGACTGGGGGATTTTCACAATAACTTCATTGCAGTGTTAATGTAAATCTACCCGTAACAATAAATAACATAAAATAAATTAAGTTTTGTCAAGACCATTTCAGGATCTTATGTAGCTTGACTTGATCTACAAAATTGAAATGTGTGCACATCAACTGCCAATGTTGAAGGATAGATCATTTCTATCCATCCATTGTATCGGTGTCCTAAGTCCCAAGTCAGGTCACAGTTAGATAGAATGCAAAGCACTTTCTATATGACTACACCAAGATAATTTATCCACAAGCTTGAAGACTTAATTTTGAAGTTTTAACTGCCAGCATAGAGACAGGAATTTCATCCTCCACCCCTAGTCTGAGTTTGATTTAGACCATGAAACAGGATGTTTGTTTAAAAATGGGTCAATATTGCCCAGAGAACCTCAGGTGTTAAAATTTAATTAGATAAACTAAATTGTAAAATTTCCATAATCACCACCGTTGTGTTTTTAATTAGTCCGAGTGTTTAATTTGGTTGTTTATATTCAAACCTATAATGAACACCTACATCAGAATGAATGAGGTTCTGAATAGTTTGACAGTGAGTGAAGCTATAACGCAAAGTGCTGAGAGCTCAGTACTCAATAAGCTGCACCTACTAATCCCAGGGATTTCTTTAAGTGAATTGCAATTAATTTAAACCATAGAAGATCACCAAAGGCTTTTTTTGAATAAGACATACAAACATTACCTAACTCAGTTTGACTCTGATCGTAATACAAGCAGAGGAAGTCATTTTTCTCACTGGCCGGAATTTTATCACTTCATCTGCTCTGGAATCGGGGCAGGCAAGGCTGGCAGATTGGAATTCTCTGTTGGCTTCAGACGAGATTTTACAAGCCTTGCCCACACAAGGTCATAAAATCCCACCCATTTATATCTGTGCAAGTGCCTTCAGCTGTCCAATTAATCCAGCTACCCTGTTTATTTACTATATGCCTGCATTACTTTCCTACAAGTATATGTCCATTTTTTTGTTCATTCATGGGATCGCTAGCTAGTCAACATTTGTTGCCTATCCCGAGTTGCCTTTGCTCAGAGAGCGATTGACAGTCAACCACATTGCTGTGTCTCTGGTGTCACATGTAGGCCAGGCCAGGTAAGGATGGCAGATTTCCTTCCCGAAAGAACATTAGCGAACCAGCTGGGTTTTTCCGACAATCCACAATGGTTTCTTATTTTTTATTGAATTCAAATTCTGTGGTGGGGTTCGAACTCAGGTCTTATTTTTTATTGAATTCAAATTCTGTGGTGAGGTTCGAACTCAGGTCTTCAGAACATTAGCTGAATTTCTGAATTCTAGTGATAATACCACTAGGGAATCACCTCCCCACCAATGCCCTTTTGGAAGTTATAACTGAATCATTTTACCACCAATTCTTCAAGCAGTGTTTCCCAGATCATAGCAAATTTGCTGGATGCAGTTTAAATGCCTTCATCTTTAGAAACAGCTTTGCCTATCTATCTCTTTAACCAGGAACTAGTTAATCACTCTAAAAATGATTGTGGTCTTTTAAAGACAGATACAAATACCGCAAATCTTACAAACTCCACAACCAAGGGTTTGCTGAAATTCGGACATTGCCAGATTTGCAGTCAGGTGGTTTGAACTGTGGACATTTTAAGTCAAGTCGGGAAGAATTACTTGAAATGCAGGATAAAGCATCATGCACAGCAATGAATGCAGTGGTGTAAAGCCACGCCAATGCAGTACCCAGACAAATTCTCCAGTTTAGATTTTTTTTTAAATTTTATTCAATTAAGATCAACACACAGAACATTATAGAAGTCAGATCAAGCCTAAGAAGGGATTCAACACCATACCTTACCAGCTTGGATCTTTCTTGTGTCTCTTGTGGGGACAACAAATTGGACTGACGACAGATGCAATATAATTTGGATAAATGTAATGTTATTCATTTTGGAAGCAAAAACAAAAAGGCAGATTACGGCCTGAATAGCTCTAAATTGGAGAGGGGAATGTGTAGTGGGACTTAGGCATCCTTCTGCATTAGTCACAGAAGTTAAGCATGCAGTTGCAACAGGCATTAAAGAAGGCAAATGGCATGTTGGCCTTCATTGTGAGAGGTTTCGAGTACATGAGCAGGGATGTTCTGTTGCAATTATACACGGTCTTAGAGAGGCCACACCTAGAATATCGTGTGCAGTTTTGGTCTCCTTTTCTGAGGAATGATGTTCTTGCCCCTCAAGTAAAAATTTACCAGGCTGATTCCAGGGATGGCGGGACTGATGTATAAGCAGAGATTGAGTAGGTTAGGATTGTCTAGGTTTTTCTGGACTTCAGATAAATAAAACGGCACCTCATAAAAACTTGTAAAATTTTAACAGGACCTAACAGAGTAATGCAGGGAGGATGTTCCCAATAGTGGGGGAGTCCAGAACCAGGAGTCACAGTCTGAGGATTTGGGATAAACCATTTAGGATGGAGATGAGGAGACATTTCTTCACCCAAAGAGTGATGAAGCTGTAGAATTCATTTCTACAGCAAGTAGTTGATGCCAAAACATTGAATGTAGTCAAGAGATGGCTAGATGTGGCATTTGGGGTGAATGGGATCAAAGGTTATAGGGAGCAAGCAGAATTAGGCTATTGAGTTGGGCAATCAGCCATGATCATGATGAATGGCAGAGCATATTTGAAGGGCCAAATGGCCTCCTCCTGTTCCTATCTTCTATGTTTCTATGATTCAACTGGATTTTGATGCAAAAGTCTGAGAGCATGTACCAATTGACTCAAGAACAGCTTCTTCCCTGCTGCCATCAGATTTTGAAATGGATCTACTGTACATTATAATTGAAATTTTACCAGCTCACCTGCCCTGATTCTGAGGGCGGGCAAGGCTCAGAGGACACCACTCTTTGTTGGCCTTGGGTGACATCATATGTACACAGGCAGACGTGCCAGTAAAACTCCACCTATCTTGATCTTTCTCTTCACCCTACCTGCAACTGCAACATTATGTTCTGCACTCCATCTTTTCCTTCAGTCTGTGAATGATATGTTTTATCTGTATGGTGTGCAAGAAACAATACTTTTTACTCTATCTCAGTGCATGCATGTGACAATAATAAAACAAATCAAATCCTCCTCCTCTCTCTGTGAGCAGATTAGCCTCATTTGTTACCTCTGCTCTGTCTCCCTGTCATGCTGGCCAACAAGATGAATGGAAACCAATGGAAGTAAATCATCAGCTTAGAACACTTGAAGTCAATGCTGTGGCCTTGACCATGTTGTCACACCACTACCTTAGGACTCCATCAACATTAAATCACAATAAAAGCTATCAAACACTTTACATCAAGTTTGTTAAGGATAGGGTCAGGGCAAACTGACACTCATACCCTTTTTCTTACATCCAATAATTAGTGTGGCTTTGGAAAGGAGGATATGTGTGCTTTTAGCTCTCTGGAGTGTGCATGGTGAAGTTAAATAACAGCAGCAAGCTTCTGTGGGTTTAAATAGAGGATTATTTATTCAAACATTACTTCGGAAATCTATATGTTATATATCACTTGCATGCATGCACAAGCATACACATAGATACACACACACACACACATGGAAAGACACAGTTCATAAGAATTAGGCTCTGTTGTAAGTTGTAAAAAAAAGTAATTCCAGAGTTCACATGTTTAATTTGAAAGGAAAACAAAGTAATTGCAACCCAGCAAGGCAGTATTTTCTCTCTGACAATGTTGTTTAGATGGCTTTTACAACTGTGGTTGTACTATCAGGGATTGTTTCAGGTTGGATGTTCAATAGTTCATAATGTTAACATACCTGGAGATAAAGTTTCCTTACAGATGGGCTTGGAATAGGAATCAGGTAGGGAGCCTTTTTAGATATATCAGGGTTTTTTTAAAAAAAAGACATGGATCTTACTGTGTTTGGCTGCTGCTAATGTTTTTGCGAATATATATTCCTGTGTAGGCTATTCATATTTCACAAGGGTTCTTGGAATAGTACATCTGTTATCTGAAGACAGTTTCAGTCACATGATCAAATACCATCATCTACATAATGGATTGAAGACAGGGTCATTAGTACAATTGTGGGGACAGTGGGAGGAGTTGTGACCTACAATCCATCAATATACCTGGTATCATTAGTCCTCTGAAAGACCTTATTTAATATTCCATTATTCCATCCTTATAGTTTCAATACATCTAGTAGACCTTGTTTGTTAGAATCCCTCCAATAAGCTGGAAAAGATGGTGACTTTGCATCTAAGAAGCCTATTCATAATTGAGAACTTCCTAGAGGCATTTTTCAGATATGAGTTATCCGTTTGCTTGTGCTGAAAGTCAACTGACCCTTGGCATCCATCTTAAGTTTTATTTGTGCCTCTTTTTGAAATAAAAAGCAGTTCCAGAAAATGATATGCTGAACGCACTCTGGGCCCTATGTTACCATTTTAATTCTAAGTACTGGCGGACTTGAAACTGGGAGTGTCTCAGATCTGACTTTTAGACTTGTTCTCGGGCACCCCCATACATACTCTGCCTACAAAAGTATCAGTGATTCTGAATTGCCCTACAGAAACCTGTGGGCGGAATTTAATGTGTCCAAAACCCTCCGATTGGCTTCTCCAACTGCACATGCGCAGAAGAAAAATGATTGAATGCTGCTCCACTGCCACATCCCTCCTGGGCCAGATTATGCCTTCCCTTGGCTCCGATAGACATTGCCCCATCCCCACAACATTACAGACCCCCTTATTTTTCCATCCCCTGCCACCCAAACTGATCATGGCCCCTTCTCCACCACTGATCTCAGACAAAGTGATTCTCTCCTATCCTTCCCTCCCACTGATCACAGGAGGAGTGGCATTGATCCCCCCTTCCCCCCACCCTGATCAAACAAAGTGCCTTTCCCTGGCACTGATCTCAAGCAGAGAGCCATTGGATGCTCGACACTTACCACCTCACTAACTAGAGTGCCTGAATTGGACATCTATGGAGCATGTCTGTTTCCGCCAATTCTGGATGGGCGAATGAGGTGGTAAAGGGGGAAGCTGGGCATGCAGCTCATTAAGTCAATGTAAATGCACACCTTTCATGGGCATTGGTAACTGGTGTGACCAGGAGGAACTGGTGTGGAGGCGGGTGCAGATCGTGCTACTCGCCTCATGTTCAACTTTACCAAGTTTTCGAGCCAGAAAATGGATACAACTTACTGGTAAAATTGGACCCTCCATGTTTGGAGTTATGAATAGGATATGTTTTTGCTGGGAATGGAAGGATTATGTAAGACATATGATGCAGAACTAAGCCATTCAGACAAGCCATATGCTCATGTGCTCCACCCAAGATGCTTCCTATCTTTTTTCATCTAAACCTACATTTGTAACCATCTATTCTCTACTCCCATCTTACCTGTTTGTCTAGGTTCTTCTTAAATACGTCTATAACATTTGCTTTAAACATACTCAGTGGTAACAAGTTCCGCATTGTTACCATTCTTTAGTCAAATAAGCCCAAAGATGTGCAGGTTTTCTAATCATATTTATTAGTTTCTTGTGGAGCTTCTTATCACAGGCCTTTTAAAAGTCCAGATAAACTTTTACCTACTCAACATTAAACATTAGTCAGCAAATGACCCGCGAGTGTTTGTCAATCCCTTTAAATAATGCTTCACATTCAGCCGGCTGAGGTCATGGGAGGACATGTGCTGGATTGATGAAGTCAAAAATGGCACCTTTAGAGTTAAAATTGCATTATAACTTGATTGATGTCATGATCTGGCTACTGTATACTTGCTACAAACAGTCCACATGCCAGTGTTACTAACTGACCAAAAATGAGGTCGGGGCAGCACATTAAAAAGTGTCTATTCATATTGTGAATACAAATCTGAGCATGAAACAGCACTAAAAATATGGATGATGCTGAGTTTAAGGTCTTTTAATTCAGTTATTTTTTTTTTGCTTCACCTTTACTATGTGCTTGGCTACATTTTGTTTCAATTGCTGTCTTACTGGGCTGTGCATGAGGAAGATGGTGTGTTAAGGCTCAGATGAATGCATGAACTCTTACATCACTTCACTACTGCATTCGTGATTCTGATTGGCCAAATCATAGAATCCCTGCAGTGCAGAAGGAGGCCATTCAGCCCATCAAGCCTATACTGACAACAACTCTACCCCGTACATATCCTTATAATCTCCCATATTTACTCTGCTAGTCTGTCTGACACTAAGGGACAATTTAGCATGGCTAATCAAGCTAATCTGCACATCTTTGGGCTGTGGGAGGTAATGGGAGCACCCAACAGGAACCCACGCAGATTCTACACAGTCACACAGGGCTGGAATTGAAACCAGATCCCTGTCACGATGAAATGGCACACTGTGCCATTGTGCTGCCCAGAATTTCCAGAGATTTCATAGCTGGATTTTCAGCAGAACCCTATTATTAGTGCTTTTTCAGTGTGGAAATCCTTTGATGATTATTTGGCATCTGATCAACCAAACAAAACGAAGCTTTCAGTGATTGAAAGAGACCAAAGAAACATTCCATTGGAAGTTTCAGAGCAGCAATTATCTCTCGGATTAAAAACTAAAGTCAGCCTCATTCTCTGAGATCAAATATCTGGATTTAGAAAGCAAATTCCCGCTCTTTCTCACATGTTGTTCATTTGCTAGCACAGAGCTGGTGTGCAGGATACTGAGTAACTGGTTTAATTTGGGGCTGGGCTTTCCTCAGGAATGTCTGGGATAACCACTGGAATTAATGTGCAGAAACTATGCTGCTAAGCACCTATTACGCATCCTTCCTTCATGCAAATAAAGTGAAGAACAGAGCTGACTTTTGTGCCAATAATTATGTCGTTTCGCCCCCCCCTTCCTTCACACTTAATCATTAGTATAACACAGTGCCCCCCTACCCTTGCCTCATAGTTCCTTGAACCGGTAATTACAAAGAAAAACCACTTCCTCCAGGCATCAAGAAATGTTATTTTCATTGTTAATCTCTTTCCATTTAACTTTAAAAGGCAACCTCACTCTCACTGGTTGAGCAATAAGTGCCTCCACGCAAGTGTCTAGAAATAAGCCATTGGTCCAAGGAATTGGGTGTGAAAGTGAATGACTCATGATTTATTTTGAATCCATGGCAGCAGTCATAGGAAGGAGTGTTTTCAAATGTATCATCCTGTACCACCCTACTTCTATCAACTACTTGCTTTGTCTTTGACACTGAGGCTGCTGATATCAAATCAGTGAACATGTAATTAGTAAGGTCTGCGTCAGTGGGGGGAGTAACCGAGGAGAGTGCAGCATCACTATATTGAGCTATGTCACACTGGCAAACAGAAGGAAATATGTATTTCAGGGCAAACTTTATTTCAGCTAAACAATAACCAGGCAGATTTCCTCACTGGTGTGCAATCCTGTCCAGCCAACCTTCCTAATTCCTCTCAGATGATGCAGTGCAGGAACATGGACAGCCAGCCCATGGCCATTACACAAAGACCTTAACCTGCTGCTGAAATCAATGCTTTACATTTGAAGGGCAGGACTTTCCACAGACCTCGATGTTGGGATGAGATATATAGGCCCTAAGCCTGCACTTGCTAGCAACAGGACTGACTCAACGGTTACCCTGACGATAGCCTCCTCCTCCTCCAGTTAGGAATGCCAAGCTTGGTGTCTGATTCTGTGACACCAAATCTTGAGTCTCAGCAACTCTCACTGAGAGAGGTGGTCACTATTGAGGTGTATAGGAAATTGAGATAAATTTAAAATTAAAATTCAGACGGGCCAAACAGGCTGGATGGCTTGTCAAGACCAGTAACATACCGTGCCCGTGGCCCTTGGGCTAATGGTGGATAATGCCAATTTGAAGTAGGTGACTACAGTCAGGGACCCTGCTCTGTTGCTGGAAAAATGCATGAGGAATTGACCGAAATAGGAACAATAAAGATTTAAACTGGTTGCTTGCCTCTGCTCAGTGGGCAACAGCTCCACATCCAGTTCCATCATTGGGAAAATATCCCAGCGATGGGAAAGACTCCTGGCCCACTCTGACACTGGTGCCAGCTTTTTTCCTGCTCTACTCCACAGCCCACCACTCTGCAGCCAGAAAAATACTGCTCGATACTCCTAGTGCATTCTGGATCGCCTCCAATACCTTCCATTAATCTCACATCATCCAAAGCTTGTTGCCTTTATCATGCCGTTTGCGAAGTCCTTTCCACCCTTTATGCCATGAGTTCACTGAGCTAAGAGAGCTCCCTGTCATGCAACACCTCATTTATTCAAAAATTCTCCCTTTGGGCAGAATTTTCCAGTACTTCATATTTGCGGGATTTTCTGGTCCCACTGCAACAGAGATTGGGTTGAGCGCCAAATTCTCTATCCTTGCTTGCAACAGTATCAGTGTGTAAATTATTTATTTATTTATTATTGTCACATGTATTAGTATACAATGAAAAGTATTGTTTCTTGTTTGCTATATAGGCAAAACATACCGTTCGTAGAGAAGGAAATGAGAGAGTGAAGAATGCAGTGTTACAGTCATAGCTAGGGTGCAGAGAAAGATTAACTTAATGCAAGGTAGGACCATTCAAAAGTTTGATTGCAAGGGGGAAGAAACTGTTCTTGAGTCGGTTGGTACATGACCGCAGACTTTTGTATCTTTTTCCTGTGGAAGAAGATGGAAGAGAGAATGTCCGGGGCATGTGAGGTCCTTAATTATGGCGACTGCTTTCCCCAAGCACTGAAAGTATAGACAGAGTCAGTAGATCAAAGGCTGGTTTGCATGACGGACTGGGCTACATTCATGACCCTTCGTAGTTTCTTGCCTTCTAGGGCCAAGCAGGAGCTATACCAAGCTGTGATTTAACCAGAAAGAATGCTTTCTATGGTGCTTCTGTAAAAGTCGGTAAGAGTTGCAGCTGACATGCCAAATTCCTTAGTCTTCTGAGAAAGTAGAGGTGTTGGTGGGCTCTCTTAATTATATTGTTGGCATGGGAGAACCAGAACAGGTTGTTGGTGATCTGAACGCCAGGAAACTTGAAACTCTTGGCCCTTTCTACTTCTTCCCCATTAATAGGGGAAGACAGAGGCATATTCTCCACTAAGTTTCCTGAAGTTGATGACGATCTCTTTGTTTTGTTGACATTGAGGGAGAGATTATTGTCGTTGTACCAGTTCACTAGATTCTCCATCTCATTCCTGTACTCTTGCGTTCAGCTGTTCATTTCGAGTCCAAATCCCAACCTGAACCTTTCTGCTATCTTCTCTTCAATTATGATGCCTCTTGTCAATCGTCCCAGCCCCACAGGCTTTGAAGTTGGGTAAACAGGGAAATTCAGATAGGATAACACCCTGAAACTTTCCCACCTCTCAAATGTTTCCAGGTGTGGGCTGCTGCAGAAGCCTACAACCCACTCCGCAAAGGTGGCAGGGACTGAGGTCGCTCAAGGTCCCAGGGAGGATCCATTTTCAGAACCTGCTCGCACCCTCAGACTAGCCCACAGCTAAGTCCAGAGCCCAACACCCACTGTAGGCAATTAAGGCTACAATTATGCGAATGGGGTTCTTCTTCCACATTAATGACTCTAACACTCATGGACCTTCTTTATTTCTAAATTGGTTGCAGGCATCTTAGAACATCAACATTTTGAGGTGACCACAGGCACTCCTTTCTGCTTCACAACACCCACCTATCTCTGCCCCAATCAAACATGAATCTAACTCAACAAACTATTAGCTTGGTAGTGCTATCCTGTTTGGTCAAATGGCCCATTGACATTCTCTGTCTAGATTCCTTGGGCAACATAGCCAGGAGCTGTTGGTGTCTATGTGGAATTGTATGTTTGTGGACTTCAGCCCTACAAGAAGTAAAAGTCAATGGCGGGGGGTGGGGGGAGGATTTTCTGGCTGTTCTTGTCCATGAGATCACCTGACCCTGTTCATAGCAAGCCCTCACTGTGGATTCCTCAGCAGCTGAGGGTTGAGCAATAGCAAACCCCATTGACAACCGTGCAACTGGAAGAACGCACCGTCAGCCAATGGTGTCCCACACCCCTCTCCACCACCACAAAACATGTCATGGAAAGTTGGGTGGGATAATTTGGGGAGGGGGAGAAAATGGAAAACTCTGCAGATTGTGTTGATATGTTTTTTTGAAGAGTGCTGAGATTTCAACATAACACCATGTTGTTGTAATACATCAGCTGTTAGTTCATAAGTAGCTTATTCCTGGATTTTTCACACACCCTTGGTATCAAATGAGAGGGTAGAGTGAGGGAATGCAGGGAAAAAAAATGGAGGACCAGTTAACCACGTCATGTTGGACATCTGATGGCTCCACACTTTTCAATTAATGAAGACTTGGGAACTGGCCACCCGCTCTATTTTGGTGAACAAGCATTAGGGACATAAAGCAAAGGACAAAGAAAATTCCTTAACAAGGAGGTAAAGAAGCATATAATCTAAAACACCGTTAGCTGTATTGCTTGAACATTCCCTTGGGGAGAAAGGTTTCCTTGGTTAGTGAAATTGTAAATGAGCTTATAACATAAAAAGTCCTTAGGACTTATTAAGTAAAAAAAAATCTTCCACCACAGTTCTCTTATTCATAAGACTGTCAGGAAGGTGAGTAAGGAACTAGTGTGGATACAAAATAATGATCAGCGCTTAAATGGGTCTAATTTAATTGAAGTGCTTGAATCATTTCAGGAAACTCATACCAGGTCATAAAATCTCTTCTGCAGCCCATTACGTTTTTATAACATGTACAGAACATTTTTACAGATTGGAGTTTGTAATTTTTACCTTGCATTAAATTTATTATAAGCTGCATGATAAACTAAAAGCTGAGAGCACTCAGCAAAATGTTTACAAGAGGTTATAGTTATTTGTGACATATTACTGTGGACCCCAATTGTAATAAATTGCACAAAGTGCCACTAAAACTAAACTGAATCACTTATAATTTTCCTTCAGTAAAAGTGTTTAGATTTTAGATTTATTCACCTGATCTCAAAATATTTGATATGCAAGGTCTCTTCTTTTTGGGAGGAGTTGAGAGTCTTACTCTGAGCAAGAAATTTGGCTGGAGACAAAGATCCCTTCTCCAAGGTAACATCTACTTACGTACTTTACTATGTAGGGAATTGCAAAGTGCTTACTCTATCTACATTTGCTGATGCTTCGGCAAAGTAGCCAGCATAATTCAGGACTCCACACATCCTGGACATTCTCTCTTCCACCTTCTTCCACTGGGAAAAGATACAAAAATCTGAGGTCACGTACCAACCGACTCAAGAACAACTTCTTCCCTATGCCGTCAGACTTTTGAATGGACCTACCTTGCATTAAGATGATCTTTCTCTACATCCTAGCTATGGCTCTAACACCACTTTCTGTACTCTTATTTCCTTCTCTATGAATGGTATGCTTTGTCTGTACATTGCTCAAGAAACAATACTTTTCACTGTATGCTATTACATGTGACAACAATAAATCAAATCGAATTGAATCAAATCAAATGAACAGAGCTTCTGCTCCTTTCTCAGATTCAAAATTCATTCTCTGAAAGTCATCATTTCTTGTTTCCATCATTATTGTTTGTGTAGTCATTAGCTTCATCGTGAAGTTCAGCATCTGCAGCCCATTCTGCTAATGGCTTATTGTTCATCAAAATCAAGGCACCCCCATTTCTTTGGGTGATACAAGCTATTTATTTGATTGTTGCAACCTCTTCATTACGATACCTTCTTGTTGCGAGTTCTTAATGCAGAATATCACTCCCATTTTATGTGTGGGTAGTGTGATGTTAATTGGATGTGCTGTCTTGTTCTATAGCTTTTTGCCTTCTGTTGAGTGTGGTCATGTTGCTCTACTGCGATGCTTGCCATTGATCTGTGAGGAAGAGAAGGAAGTTGAGTTTTTAGCCTGTGGCCCATCAAAAAGTCCACATGGGACAAAGGCATTTTGCAGTTTTGAACAGCGATAATGGAAAAGGAAAAACTGAAAATTTGCATTTTCATTGTAAGGAGGCCTTTAATGACTCATGCAATATTGGGAGGGAGTGTGGTGAAGTGATATCAGGGTTGTATTTGACCAAGTCAAATAGAGCAAAACTGGAGTCAATAGGATTTGGGAGAGAACTCTCTGCTGTTTAGACTCATGCCTAGTACAAAGGAAGGTGGTTATTATAATCAGTTCACATCGCTAGAGTCTCACAAGGTAGTGTTCTACGCCCAACACCTTCAGCTGCTTCATCAATTACCTTTCTTCCATCATGAAGTCAGAATTGGAATGTCCACTGATGACTGCACAATCTTTAGCATCATTCGCAATTCCACAGATATTGAAGCAAACCATTTCCAAATGCAACAAGACCTGGACAATGTTTATAGCTTGGCCTCACAATTAGCAGGTAACATTCCCAACACAACTGCCAGGCAACAACAACCTCCAGCAAAACACCAAGGCCTCTTCGGCAGTACCTTCAAAACCCATGACCATGATCATCTAGATGGACAGGGGCCATAGATGAATGGGGAACACCACCACCTGGAGATCCCCCTCCAAATCATTCACTATCCTGGCTTGGAAATATATTGCCATTCCTTCATTGTTACCGGGACAAAATCCTGGAACTCCCTCCTTTACATCTCAGTGGGTGTACTCACATCACCCTGAAGGGGTTCATAGAACATAGAACATTACAGCGCAGTACAGGCCCTTCGGCCCTCGCAACCAGTAGAACCAATCTAATGACCCTCTAACCTAAACTATTCCAATGTTATCCATATGCCTATCTACTGACCATTTGAACGTCCTTAAAACTGGCGAGTCCACAACTGTTGCAGGTAGGGCATTCCACGCCCTTACTATCCTCTGAGTAAAGAACATATTTCTGACATCCATCCTATAATTACCCCCCCTTAATTTAAAGCTATATTCTCTTGTGTTAGCCATCACCATCTGAGGAAAATGGCTCTCACTATCCATCCTATCTAACCTTTTGATCATCTTGTATGCCTCAATTAGGTCACCTCTCAACCTTCTTCTTTCTAATGAAGAAAAACTCAAGTCCCTAGCCTTTCATCATTAAGACCTTCCCACCATACCAGGCAACATCCTGGTAAACCTCCTCTGAACCCTTTCCAATGCTTCCACATCCTTCTTATAATGCAGCAACCAGAACTGTACTCAATACTCCAAGTGCGGCTGCACCAGAGTTTTGTACAGTTGCATACATGACCTCACGGCTCCGAAATTCAATCCTTCTACCAATAAAAGCTAACACACCTTACGTCTTCTTCACAACCTTATCAATCTGGGTGCCAACTTTCAGGGATCTATACACATGTATAGCGAGAAGGCAGCTCAACACCACCTTCTGAAAGGCAATGAATGCTGATCTTGAATAAATAAAAAAATGCTTATCTTTCAACTTCTATGTTGGCCTTCGGGGCCTTATTTTAATATATCATCATCTCATTAGTGGGCTTCCCCACTGTATCATCACCGCACATTGGATTTACACTCTTGCCAATGTAACATCACATTGGCAAGATGTACAACTGGTCTGAAGCAGGTGAAGAAAGCATGCCAAGATGTGTAAATAAGTGCAACTCCTGGAGGAAAGAAGGACATGACCGAGCACCTTCCCCTGGCATCGTCCATAGCATTGCCCCTGACATTGTTCCCTAGCAGTGCTGGAGCTTTGGAGGGGGTGCAGAGAAGGTTCACTAGGCTGATACCAGAGATGAGGGCGTTAGATTCTGAGGAGAGACTAAATAGGCTAGGTTTGTACTCTTTGGAGTTTAGAAGGCTGAGAGGGGATCTTATAAAAATGTATAAGATAATGAAGGGGATGGATAGGGTAGAGTTTGCGAGACTCTTCCCGCTTAGCAAAGATAGCAGGTCTAGAGGGCACAGCTTCAAAATTAGGGGAGGCAGTTCAGATCAGAGTTAAGGAGGAATTTCTTCATGCAAAGGGTGGTGAATCTTTGGAATTCTCTGCTTGTTGAATTGGTGAGGCTTCCTCGCTGAATATATTTAAGTTAAGAGTGGATAGGTTTTTGATTGACAAGGGAATTAAGGGTTATAGGGAGAAAGCAGGAAAGTGGTACTGAACCACTGCAGATAAGCAATGATCTTATTGAATGGCGGGGCAGGCTCGAGGTGCTGGATGGCCGACTTCTGCTCCTATTTCCTATGTTCTTATATCTCCATTGTTCTGTCTTTTCACCTGAATGTTGCATCAAGTTAACCTTTGACTTTGAGTTTTGGTTGATAAAGTTTACAGAGTAACATTTTACAGCCACTTAACACCATCAGACAGAACTGAGGCTTGAAATCCTGTATCCAATTTAAATTCTGCCTGAGGTCCATTGATTTCAATGTTGACATTCCAATATTGGCTTTTCTTTCCTTGATTTCATTGAGTAAAGTGATTTTCTGGCTCTCTGCTTGTATAGAGGATTCTTTAAAGGATCTTATCTTTTGCAAACACAGGCTTCTTTGAATGACACAATTGCATGGAAGTCTCCCAAAAATATTCTAAATATTGAATTTGCGAGAAAACTGGAATTATTCTCGTTGATTTTTTTTCCATTGGAGTTCAGATTCGAATCTCCCAAATTCTATGCACTGCAGAGCCACTAGTGTAAATATTAAATTTCAGGGAGCCGAGCGTATATCTGCTGGAGAGGTTGAAAACAGTGTGTTGAAAGGGCTACTGTGCATGCGCCAATCTGTCAGCACTGAGATCAGCACACGCACATGGCCACGCACTGATGGACACCCAATTGTTGGCCAGTTCGATCGCTGGCCCCCTCGACCATTCCCAAGCCATCCCCGTCACCCACTTCCTCCCGGCCTGCCGTGATCTCCAACAGTGCCCTGCACCGATTCCTCCCCAGCAATATCCCCCAGCCACAGTGTCATCCCCCATCCGCAGTGCTGACTAGGCTCTACCCCCATCTGATCCTGCCTCTAGGCCTGCCCACATATTCCCCACCCTCTTGGCACTGTTGGGCAGTGCCAGGAGCCCAGGCTAGCACTGCCAATGCCCAGGGAGCAACCCTAGTACCCAACCCTTTCGGGGGGGGGAGAGGGAGGATCTTAATCCCCCCCCAGCACTTATCTCCAGCAGGGTCGGGCTGCTACCTCCCCAAAAGTGGGGAGTTACTGTAATCCCTGCTAGAGTGAAATACTCTTGTGATTTCTGGATACTCAGGTGTGAAGCAGATGTCTCAGGAAATTCAATGCTGGCAAGAACACATATGTGAATCTTCTTCATCGTTCGCTATGGGGTGCTTCCAGCCCATTGCATGGAAAAATTAGTGCAGTGGGATGGAAGAATGACCCCCTACATTTTAAATGGTCATCATTGCTGCAAACATCCAGCATTGCTGCAAAACATCCAGCATTGCTGCAAACATCCAGCAATGCTGCAAACATTCAGCAATGCTGCACACATCCAGCATTGCTGCACACATTCAGCAATGCTGCAAACATCCAGCAATGCTGCAAACATCCAGCAATGCTGCACACATCCAGCATTGTTGCAAACATTCAGCAATGCTGCACACATCCAGCATTGTTGCAAACATTCAGCAATGCTGCACACATCCAGCATTGCTGCACACATCCAGCATTGCTGCACACATCCAGCATTTGCAGCATTGCTGCACACATCCAGCATTGCTGCACACATCCAGCATTGCTGCACACATCCAGCATTTGCAGCATTGCTGCACACATCCAGCATTGCTGCAAACATCCAACAATGCTGCAAACATTCAGCATTGCTGCAAACATTCAGCATTGCTGCAAACATTCAGCATTGCTGCAAACGTTCTGTAGGTCGTGTGGAAAATTTTTTGTCGATGTTCTTCCGGCCACAGTCAAGACATTGGACAATGACGGTTGGTGCTTTTTTTAGCTTGCTTTCCTAGTTGCTGCTAAAATGCACTTTGAAGTTTACACCCAATAGACTGAATGGCTTCAAATGGCTTTTCCTGTGGGATTTTTCTCTCATCCCTTACAAACATGTGACTTTGCTTTTACACTTCAATCTGCTCGGCCAATTGTGCTGTTTCGCTCAACATCAACTCTTCATGAGATTGTAGAAAGTCTGGCTGGACTTCCAAAACACTGACAATTGTTCTGTCTCTTACTAATGATTTTCAGTGATCTGCACTCTCACAACTCTCACCCAAACTTTTTTTGCCAGTGAGATTAGTTACCTTTCACTCTTTCTATTTTGACCAGGATTCTCCGCTATTGTGTGCCTCGCCTCTGCTGCATGTAAAATGGAAAATTTGCTGCTTAGCCAAATCTCCATTCACAGCAGTGGGATCGGAAAATCTCAGCCATGAGCAAGGTTGGAGACTTTATGTTTTGTAACCAGCTGTTAGCAGAAGCTCCTGTCTTCAGTGTCACAAATCCATCTATTAATGAAGGCAAGACTCCCACCCTCAGCTAAGCAAATGGAAGACCCTCGAGGCACATGCCACTCTGGAACAAGAGAGGTGTGTGTTTTGAACAATTATTGAGCTCTTAGGCTGGCTCAGGAGCCACAGTACTACGCAAGATCTGTCACCACTGAAACAAGCACCATCATGAATGGTTAGAGGCAGATGAGAAAAGACATTGAATATAGCAGTGATTTATCATTCTCTCTTCATGCATGAGGAGAAAATAAAATTAATGGAGCAAAATACCATCCTAGGCTTTATAAATAAGTACACAAGTTAAAAAAACAAAAGTTATAATGTATGTTCGTATACTCATAGCTTCACCTGGCTTCAGGTGGAGTACTGAGGGTGCCACACTTTAGGAAAGATATGAAAGCATTGGAGAAGTGGAGGAAAAATTACAAGAATGGTTGCAGGAATGAGGAACTTCAGTTATGAAGTTAGGTTGGAGAAGTTGGGGACTGTTTTCCTTGGAGAAGATTTGATCAAGGCAATCAACATAGAGATTGTCCCTCTATGAGACAAAGCAGACAACAAGGAACTGTTCCCACTGGTGAAGGGATTGAGAACTAAAAGGGCACAGATTTGAATTAATTATCAAAAGAAACAAAAACAATATCAGAAAGAACGTTTGCACATGTCTGTAGTTATGATTAGGATGTGCAAGGTTACAGGGAGAAGGCAGGAGAACGATAATGAGTGGAATCATTTGGAGAGATTGTGCTGACATCATGGATTCCTTTCAGCACTGTAACAAATCTGTACGGTCAGGAAGGACCTGGTCTCCTGCACTGTCCAAATGCTGAGAGTCCATTCTGCCCATCACATACATAGCTCCTGGAATACCTGCCAACCAAATGTCTACATATCTCTCTATTTCGCTGAAACTGTTGTGGCTCTGAATAATTCCCTGGGTGGCTATTACTGACTCCCCGCTATGTGTCCACATCCTTTAGCAGCATGTGTAGCCTGTACACACACCATAAAACTCTCAACTCCCCCCATTAGTGACTACTTAATAGGCACTTCAAGCACCTTAATTATCTTTAACAGTGGATTGGGCAGGATTACTATCCAATCTTTCCCCTTTCCCCATCACCCTGAAGAATTTAACTCTTTCAGGAATAATATTGTCAAACAGGCATGTGAATTGCCATTGTAGTTTCAGGTCCTGTCCACCTCCCTTCTCACCTGCATTGGGACCCTTACTGCAACCATGTGAGGAGGGGTAGAAAAGATAGAAAATTATTCCACCACTCAGGGTCTGACCATAACAAGATTTCTTTGTTAATTTACAAAGGATATGCTTTGCCAATAAGCAAGGAGTCCCACTTGTTACACTTTCAGTCTGTAAAGCTAAACAAGTTTTCTTAGGCTAAATAAAAATTCTCCTAACCTCTATCCTAATTTTAAAACAGGTGCCACCAGGTTCAGGTCTCACTCACAAAGTGAAATATCTTTTCCATCTCCACCTAGAAGATCATTCAAAATCTTAAATTCTTCAATCAAGTCACTCCTTCTTCTTGGAACTCCAGTGAAAACAAACCGAATCTGTCCAACCTGTCCTCATGAGACAAACTGCTCATTCCAATTATCAATCGAGTAAAGCTCCTCTGAACCACCTCCAACACACTTACATTCTTCCTTAAATAAAGAGACCAAAACTGCACACAGGATTTGACATGTGGGCCGTGATTCTCCTGTATTCAGGCTAGGTGCTCCTGCTGGTGTAAAAATGGGAGTGAACCATAATTCTGCTGGGAACATCTGTCAAGTGGGATTCACCAACCTGACAGATGCAGATGTATGCATCCCATGATTCAGACCAGGTAGCCCTGCCATTCAGAGATTGGGTCACTCTGATCACTATATTCGCAATCTTATGTCTCTCCTCTCCCAAAAACCTCAAATCATGCACCCCAACCTCTTCCCCAAATGCCTGCTGACCATGGGAGGATCAACTAACCCCCACTACCCAAATAATGGGTTGCCATACCCCCCAAACCATGCAGACATGAGGGTCATACTTTCCCCCATCAGACCCGCACTCAGCTCCGCTCCCCTCCTTTCAGCATCCCTCTCCCCCAGACTCCCATTCAGCTTCCTCCCCCTCAGATCCCACTCAGGCCCACATTCAGGCCACACATCTTGGCAATGCCAATAGTGCTTAGCCCCTTGACATTCTGGCCTGGCATCTTGGGCCTGAGGAGGGTTAAGAAGGTCAGGCCAGTGCCCTCTGCCACTGCCAGGCTACAGTTCCCATCCATCTGAAGTTGTATTGAATGGGCTGGGGCTGGGGACAAGGGGTTGATCTTGCCATCCTCACATGATTTGGGTGTCTTTTTGCTGGACTGCCCTTTCTACCCCTGGAGGTAGATGATCACCCCTGGCAATGGTGACTTCCCATGTTCTCCCCATATCTGCGTGGATTTTCTTTATGGTCCAATTTTCTCCCACAATCCAAAGATATGCAGGTTAGGTAGATTGGCCATTCTAAATTACCCCAAGATGTATAAGTTAGGGGAATTAGTGTAATAAATGCATAGTGTTATGGGGATGGGCTTGGGTGGGATGTACTTTTGAACAGTTGGTGCAGATTCAATGGGCCAAATGGCCTTTTTGTATCATAAGAATTCTATAGTTCTATGGAGTGATTGGTGATATATATTTGTGAGTTAAAAATTAAATGCACTGCATAAGTTTGAGAATGGAAAAATGTTCAATTTGCGTTTGCAGTGAGGCAGAACACGTTGCTATAGATCTTATGAGAGTACATGCTTTTTCACTGTTGCCATCAGTTGAGACCAATTCCTGCCTTTCATAACTCAGCTAAGTAGAACTGGGTTTATATTCTCTAAATCTTGCATGGCTGGTATTTGAGAAACCTGGAAGAGAGTCAAACATAACTCTGGATATAGGTGTACAGATCTCTCCAAAGCGAGAGTGTAAATGTTTGGAAAGTAGGAAGGGAAGGAGTTCTCACTCTCTAAATATTTAAATCTGAGACCGATTGGATTTACAAAGCACCCAGTGGGTTTACTGCACCCTATTCATTTCTAACAAGATTTGATATCACATATTCACAGTGCACACATAGCGCCGTCAGAGTGTTGTAAGGCTAGGCCAAGTCAATGTACCCATGTGGCCACAGTTCTCAACCCTGAGCGGGTGGTGGAGTTCTGAGGGCCACTAGGGCTGTCCATGGTCATTCCCATCTCTCTGGGAGAGGCCCATATAGGAGCATGGCCATTGTGTGAGAGAGTAAAGGAATTATTGGAAAGGCACTCACATAAGGGAATGTGGATGTCCCATGTCCCGATAGGGCAATGGGTCAGGACATTGACAGGACTCCTCATTGCTCACACATTTACTCCCTTCCCTTTCAGTTCTTGAAGTATGAGGATGATGGAGACAGCGGCTGTGCGCTTGATTGCAGTGGAACAGGAGAGAGAATATCAGTATGCAAGTGGATTTAGAGCGTTAGTCTGTCTTTAGTTTCCTGGTAATGTTTAGCTATGAAGCAATTACCCCCATATGTGCTCTTTACTGAGATTGGCGCATAATTCACAACTGAATTACATCAACAGTCAACCTCCTAAACACAGGCCGACAGGTAAACCAAAACAGAAATTATGAACCCCACACGACACATCTGTGTAGATATTAGTCTCACCATCTCAATTGTTTCAATGGTATTGATAACATCATTCGGTGAAAGTATGTAGGAGAATTGAAACAAGGAAGTGATTAGAAACAAGTGCCAGATTGGTGAGTAGTTCATGGAACTTTATCCTGATTTGAAGACCAACAATGCAAGAAAATTTCTTTGTTAATCTCATTCAATATTCGTTCTATAAAAACTATTATTGCATGCCAAAAATGGAATTGAAAAGAACATTGATGAGGTTCATTGAATCCCCTTAGTGCAGAAGGAGGCCATTGAACCCATCAGGTCTGCACTGACTCTCCAAAAGGGCATTGCACCCAGGCCCTATCCCCATAACCCAAAGTATTTACCCCACTAATCCCTGCATACAGGGAAAGAAAGAGGTAATTTACTATAGCCACTCTACCTAACCTGCACATCATTGGAATGTGGGAGGAAACCCATGAAAACAATTGGAGAACATGCAAACTCTGTACAGTCACTCAAGGCTGGATTCGAACCCTGATCCCTAGTGCTGTGAGGCAGCAGTGTTAACCACTGTGCCACCATGTCACCCATATTGATTAATAAGAAACAATGCCTTGCACTTTATTGCTGTAATTATTCAGAACAACATGAGATGGAACAGGGCACAGTGGTTAGCACTGCTGTCTCACAGCGCCAGGTTCAATTCCAGCCTCAGGTGACTGTCAGTGTGGAGTTTGCATGTTCTCTCATGTCTGCATGGATTTCCTCTGAGTGTTCCGGTTTCCTCCCACACTCAAAAGATGTGCAGTGTTAGGTTGACTAGCCGTGCTAAATTGCTCTTAGTGTCAGGGGAATTAGGATTGTAAATATGTGGGGTTATGAGGATGGGATTTGAGTGGGATTTTGGTCATTGTAGGCTCAGTGGGCCAAATGGCCTCCTTCTAAACTGTAAATTCTATGATTCTATGAACACTATCAAAATTTCACAAATTGTATTGGGTTGTTTTAATGAAATCCCATTGATTTGTCCTCTGTCTTGTAAGAGACATTCACGTTTAACTATATTTTTTTATCCTACTCCTTGACTCCTCTCCTCATATTTTCAAAGACGATGTGCATGAAACATAAATTTTATATATGTGCAGAACAGACAAGTACAGACATGAAGATGAGTCCACAGCTTGGTGTTTGCTTAATTGTCCCACCCAAATCCCTGTCTTAAAGTTGACAGTTACCAAATTGCTACGAGAAAATTGGCTTTTGTTATTCCATCTCCGCAGTCAATCATCAGCACTCAAATCTTTTGTGAGACAGGATTGATAACTTTAAAGTAATTAAACACACCCAGAAACAACACTCTTGCATTGAAAGGAGCATAATGCAAACTGCATTAGGAGGACTGCAACTTAGATTTATATTTATATTCAGCTGCCAAGGCTCTCAGCTTTGCAACTCCTTTGTTAAACCTTTCTAACTTTCCAGTTATTTTTCCTCTTTCAAGCTGCTCCTTAAAACCTAGCTTTTTGACCAAGCCTCAAAGTGCCAGGGTCACTGTCTTTGATTTGATTTATTATCGTCACATGTATTAGAATACTGTGAAAAGTATTGACTCTTGTGCGCTATACGGACAAGGCATACCATTCATAGAGAAGGAAAGAAGAGAGTGTAGAAAGAAGTGTTACAATCATAACTAGGCTGCAGAGAAAGATCAACTTAATGTGAGGTGGGTCCATTCAAAAGTCTGACAGCAGCAAGAAAGAAGCTGTTCTTCAGTTGGTTGGGATGTGACTTCAGACTTTTATATTTTTTTTTCCAATGAAAGAAGGTGGAAGAGAGAAAGTTTCTTGCAGTCTTGGGCAGAGCAGGAGCCATACCAAGCTGTTACATATCCGGAGAGAATGCTTTCTATACTGAATGTATAGAAGTTGGTGAGAGTTATAGCTGACATTTCAAAGTTCCTGAGTCTTCTGAGAATGTAGAAGCGTAGGTGGGCTTTCTTAACTAGAGTGTCGGCATGAGGGGACAAGGACAGATTGTTGGTGACTTGGACACTTAAAAACTTGAAGCTTTCAACCATTTCTACTTTGTCCCCATTGATGTAGACAGAGGCATGTTCTCCTCTATGCTTTCTGAAGTCGATGACAATGTCCTTCATTTTGTTGATATTGAGGGAGAGATTATTGTCACCATACCAGTTCATCAGATTCTCTATCTCATTCCTGTACTCTGTCTAGTCATTGTTTAAGATCCGACCCCTCAGTGATGTTGTCAGCAAACTTGAAAATTGAGTTGGAGAGGAACTTGGCCACACAGTCATGGGTGTATAAGGAATATAAGAGGGAGCTGAGAACAAAGCTTTGTGGGGCACCGGTATTGAGGATGATCGTGGAGGGGGTGTTGTTACCTATCCTTACTGATCGCAATCTGTGGGTTAGGAAGTTCAGGATTCAGTCACAGAGGGAGGATCCGAACCCCAACACATGGAGTTTGGAAATGAGTTTCACAGGAATAATGGTGTTGAAGACTGAGCTGTAGTCAATAAATAGGAGTTTAACATAGGTGCCCTTGTTATCTAGGTGTTCCAGGGTTGATGTACAGCCAGAGAGATGGCATCTGTTTATTTTTTAGAGCAACACAGCACGGGAAACAGGCCCTTCGGCCCAACGAGCCCACGCCGCCGTCATAACTATATAGTAGCAATTCCATTATCCTATTCTAAATTTAGGTTATTCCTAATATGGAAGACTCTCACTATAGGGACAATTTGTTTCCCAATCAGCCTAAGAGCGAATTTTTGGGTTGTGGGAGGAAACCGGAGCGCCCGGAGAAAACCCACGCAACCACGGGGAGAACGCGCAAACTCCCGCAGACACCAGCCCAATTCCAAGTGTCTGCACAGCCACATCGATAGTCTCTGAGCTGTCATGGTGCCCTTCAGATGGTCCACATAAAGCACTCATTTACGACATGAAGCACCAGGCAACCCATGAATCAACATCCAAGAGCTGTACTCGCACCACCTGCCGAATGCATGCTCAATGTTGGTCAAGTATGGACCGAATTACCTGTGGAAAAAAGCCGTAGTTAAACAGTCCTAATATATCCCTCTATCTGCATACTGCTCATGTGGCTGTCCAAGAGACCCTTAAACAGCCCCAGCGTGCCTGCTCCCACCACCTTACTCGGCAGTGCATTCCACACCCCCACTACCCTTTGTGTGAAAAACTGCCCTCTAATATTCGTCTTATACATAGCCCCCCTCACCCTAAGGCCATGACCCCTCGTCCTATCCATTTCTGAAGGTGGAAAAAGTTTACCTCCATTTACTCTATCTATACCCCTTATAATCTTATACACCTCTGTGAGATCCCCTCTAAGCCGACGTCTTTCAAGGGAAAACAACCCCAGTCTATCTAATCGTTCCTCATAAGACAGTCCTTCCATACCAGGCAGCATCCTGGTAAACCTCCTCTGCACTCTCTCCAAGGACTCCACATCCTTCCGATAGTACGGCGACCAGAACTGGACGCAGTATTCCAAGTGAGGCCTAACCAACATTCTATACAACTGCAACATCAAACTCCTACTCTTGTATTCTATACCCTTTTCTATGAAAGCTAACATACTATACGCCTTCTTTATCACCTTCTCCACCTGTGAGGACACCTTCAGAGACTTGTGAACCTGCACCCCCAAGTCTCTCTGTGTCTCTATGCTCCGTATAATTTTACCTTTTATCCTATAACTCTCTTCTACATTTTTCTGGCCAAAATGCATCACCTCGCATTTATCCGGATTAAATTCCATTTGCCATCTATTTTTTTTTTTAAGCAACACAGCACGGGAAACAGGCCCTTCGGCCCAACGAGCCCGCGCCACCGTAATACCAAATACATTATTCTATTTTAATATTCCTATATAATAATATATATATTAATCCTAATTTGGAAAATTTTCACCATAGGGACAATTTGTTACCCAATCAGCCTAAGAGCGATTTTTTGGGTTGTGGGAGGAAACCGGAGTGCCCGGAGAAAACCCACGCAACCACGGGGAGAACGCGCAAACTCCCGCAGACACCGGCCAAATTCCAAGTGTCTGCACAGCCACATCGATAGTCTCTGAGCTGTCATGGTGCCCTTCAGGTGGTCCACATAAAGCACTCATATACGACATGAGGTACCAGGCAACCCATGAATCAACATCCAAGAGCTGTCCCCGCACCACCTGCCGAATGCGTGCTCAAATTATGTACCGAATTACCTGTGGAAAAAAGCCGTAGTTAAACAGTCCTAATATATCCCTCTATCTGCATACCGCTCATGTGGCTGTCCAAGAGACCCTTAAACAGCCCCAGCGTGCCTGCTCCCACCACCTTACTCGGCAGTGCATTCCACACCCCACTACCCTTTGTGTGAAAAACTGCCCTCTAATATTCGTCCTATACATAGCCCCCCTCACCCTATGGCCATGACCTCTCGTCCTATCCATTTCTAAAGGTGGAAAAAGTTTACCTCCATTTACTCTATCTATACCCCTTATAATCTTATACACCTCTATGAGCTCCCCTCTAAGCCGACGTCTTTCAAGGGAAAACAACCCCAGTCTATCTAATCGTTCCTCATAGGACAGTCCTTCCATACCAGGCATCATCCTGGTAAACCTCCTCTGCACTCTCTCCAAGGACTCCACATCCTTCCGATAGTACGGAGACCAGAACTGGGCGCAGTATTGCAAGTGAGGCCTAACCAAAGTTGTATACAACTGCAACATCAAACTCCTACTCTTATATTCTATACCCTTTTCTATGAAAGCTAACATACTATACGCCTTCTTTGTCACCTTCTCCACCTGTGAGTACACCTTCAGAGACTTGTGAACCTGCACCCCCAAGTCTCTCTGCGTCTCTATGCTCCTTATAGTTTTACCTTTTATCCTATCTGCCCAGTCTACCAACCTATGTCCTGTTGTATTGCCTGGCACTGCTCCTCTGTACCCGCCAACCCAAGCATCTTAGTGTCATCAGCAAATTTGCTGATCTCACCACCTACCCCAACTTCCAAGTCGTTTATGTAGATTACAAATAGAAGAGGACCTAGTACTGAGCCTTGTGGCACTCCACTAGTGACAGGCTTCCAGCCGGAAAAAGAACCTTCCACTACTACCCTCTGTCTCCTCCTCCCGAGCCAGTTCTCGACCCATCTACATACCCGACCCTGTATCCCATGCGCCTTCACCTTCTCTATCAGTCTACCATGAGGAACCTTGTCAAACGCCTTACTGAAATCCATGTTGTGAACCTGTTGTGGCGATGTGCAAACTGTAGTGGAACCAGGCAGTCCAGGAGGCTGGAATGATTTGTGCCATGACTAACCTTTCAAAGCACTTCATAATGTCTGTGCAGAGTTTATGCATTCAGCTTGTATCTGCATGGTTTTCCTCCAGGTGCTCTAGTTTCCTCCCGTGGTCCAAAAGAGATGCTGGTTAGGTGCATTGGCTATGCTAAATTCTCCCTCAGTGTACCCAAACAAGTGCCAGAGTGTCGCGATTAGGGGATTTTCACAGTAACTTCACTGCAGTGTTAATGTAAGCCTACTTGTGACACTAATAAATAAAATTGAAAGCTTTTGGCCATTAACCCAAATATCCTTTTAAGGAGTACAGTGTCAAAGTTTGCATTATAATGGACCTATGAAGAGATATAATGTCGTTGTAACCAAACAGCAATCTTTTTCAGCAGAAGCATTTAGTAAAAAATAATAAAACTGAGAGGATGCTGGAAATGATAAAGATAAACAGAAAATTTTCCAGATATTCAGTGTATCAGACAGCACCTGTGGACAGAGAAATCAAGTCAGTCAGCCTGAAACTTCCGCAGAGTGGCAATCTTCAGCAGATTGATCTGGAGGGATTTAGTCTCACTCAGATTGCAAAGCCCCTATCTCGAACAATCTTCCTCAGTCAGTTTGGATATACTGAGGGAGAATTTAGCATGGCACAAATAAATTCCAGCCTCCTGGACTGCCCTGATTGCTTTGATCCACTGCAGTTCCAAAGCACGCCCCACTGTTCCTCCCTCCGTTGCAAACCTACTGGAGCACAGAGTGGAAAGACATTCCCCCCATTCTCCCCTCCCCCAATTTCGTAGCCCTAGCTGTGGTGAAGGAGGCATTTAAAAGAGACAAGGTAAGTTCGGAATGGAGAGGAGGAGATTGAAATGGTGGTAGGGAGAGACGTGGAGAGACTAGGATTCAGACCTGGTGTGAGGGTTCAGAGTCAGACTGGGAAAGATCCGGGATGGGGATGGGGATGAAGTGTGCGTGAGGATGCAGAGTGCAACAGAGGGGGACACAGGAATGGGGGAGATCAGAAGGAGGGAAAAGAACCGGTGGGGGGAAAGGGGGTCGGATTCAGAGGAGCATACCAAAGGCAGAGTGGGGAAGGAGGGGTGGGCACGTTAGGGAGGATGTAGGTTGGAAGGGAGTGCGGGTGGGGTTAGAGTCAGTTCTGAAGGAAGATGTCGAAGTTGTACCGGGGGAAGGGTGTGGTCAGACTTGGAGGAGTGGGAGTCAGAGTCCACACACAGTAAGAAGTCTCACACCAAGTAAAAGTCCAACCAATTATTTGATAGTACGTCACATAAACTGATTGGACTCTAACCTGGTGTTGTGAGACTTCTTACTGTGTTTACCCCAGTCCAACGCCAACATCTCCACATTGTCAGAGTCCAGCCAGGGCTGTAAAATCTATTATCAGGTTGGGCCAGGCCAGGCATTTCCTGATTGGGGGGTGGGGCTAAAATTCTCTCTGATTTGCTTGTGATCAGGAAGGTGGCTAATGGCTTATTCACGAGGTCATTAAAATTGACTAGGCCTTCCTTCCATTCCCACATAGGCAGGTCAATCGCTAGGCCTTGCTGCCTGCCCCTTCCCGACTCTGATTAGCAATAGATCTGTTTGCTAAAGGAGGATAAATTATTTTTATCAGTCAAGCAAAATGCCCTTCATGACCTCACACTTGTCAGAGGAGACAAGAGAGAATTTAACCCAGGACCACACCAGCTTCGAATGGGTATCTTTAGTGCGTGCAATTCAACATTGATTTTAACAGTATTCAAGTAGGAGGCCAGCATTAAGATCTCACTCTATTTTCACTTGGTTTAAGGCAGGTAGAATGTTCAGACTTGCTGTCGAGTTGTGTGATTTCACTCCAGGTTACCATGAATTATAGAGCTGTCGTTATATACAAATTACCCACTGTGTTTCCTACATTAAAACAATGACTACACGTCAACAATACTTAATTATCTGTAAAACAGTCTGGTGTGTGCTGAAAGGTGTTATAAGTGCAAGTCTGTTTGTTCAATTTGTGCTGGATTCTTATCTGGATTCTTGGTCCGAAAACAATGGGTCCATTTGTTGTCACAGTGCAGAATCTACGGGCGGGATTTCATAGGATCCATGGGATCTTGACAGTGCACGAGAAGGCTATTTCGCCCATCGAGTTTGCACCGACCACGATCCCACCCAGCCCCTATTCCTGTAGTCCCACATATTTACCCTGCTAGTTTCCTGACACTAAATGGCAATTTGGCATAGCCAATCAACCAAATCCACGTATCTTTGGAGCGTGGGAGGAAACTGGAGCACCTGGAAGAAGCCCACACAGACACGGGGAGAATGTGCAGACTCCGCACAGACAGTGACCCAAGCCGGGAATTGAACCCAGTTCCCTGGCACTGTGAGACAGCAATGCTAACCACCGTGCCCCCTCATTTGTCCCGAAACCATTAAATCCCACAAAGTCAATGTACTTTTCCTGTTGTCTCCACCTCAACTGCTCCAATTCGTGTAGCAGCCGGAGAGATAAAATTCAAGCCTAGATCTCTCTCTCTCTCACTTTTACACATTTCCTCAGGATGGAGAGGGACTTGCTTCTGCTCTGGTTCTGTGGATTCTGAAATGGTTGATAAGCCTAATTAGCGATCTGCAGACAGTCTTGAGCAGAGTTGTGGTGGGGGGGGGGGGGGGGGGGGGGGGTGCGGTTGCTTATGTTGTCCAATAGATGAGTTTATCAGAGATTTGTGCATTCTTGCTAACGCCTGAAAAAAATACCAGTGATTCCGAATCGTGCTGCGGGGCTTAACGCACCCAAACCGCGCAGCTATGATTGGTACCTCCAACTGCACGTGCGTGGAAAAAAATGATAGAATGCGGCTTCTGTGCTCCAGGGCTGGATGATGCTTCCCCCTGGCCCCACAGACATTGCCCCAGTTCTACAACATTACAGACCCCCTTATCCCCCCCCACTCTACCACCCAGACTGATCACAGGCGGCTCCCCACCCCCTCACTGATCTCAGGCAGACTGGCAATGAACCCCCCTTCGCCCTCACTGATCAGAGGCAGACTGGCAATGAACCCCCCTTTCCCTCACTGATCAAAGGCAGACTGGCAATGAACACCCCTTCCCCCCACTGATCAGAGGCAGACTGGCAATGAACCCCCCTTTCCCCCACTGATCAGAGGCAGACTGGCAATGAACCCCCCCTTCGCCCTCACTGATCAGAGGCAGAGTGCAGCAAGTCCCCCCTTCGCCCTCACTGATCTCAGGCACAGTATAGCGGGCCTCACCCTCTGCCCCCACAATTTCAAGCAAAGATCTGTCAGATCCACCATCTCCACACCCCCCTCCCCACCCCGATTTTAAGCAGAGAGCTGTCCAACACTCGACACTTACCTCCTCACCAACTTGATGGTAAAATTGAGCCCAGTGTGTTTGGTGCCTTCCAGAAAGATCCTTCTCCAATTTGGGACTCTCTTGAGTTGGTGGGAATGGTTGATCTCTTCATGGATGCTTTGAGGATATCTGCGCCGTCCTCCTGGGAGTCTCCTGCCATGACTGATTTCTGAGCAGAACAGTTATTTCAGGAGTCTGATGTCAGCCATTTGAACAACTCATCCCATCCAGTGGATTAGCATCTGGATACTGGGAATGTTGGACAGTGCTGTTAGAATGAATTCTGTGTCACCGTGTTTGGAGTTTCTTATGAAGGCTAGTGGTACCTTTCCTGAAATTTCCCTATCCATATAACACTTCAGATTTGTATTTCTTTTCTGTGTCTTTTACAATACATTTATATATTTTTTGGGAGGAATGAAGTGATTTTTTTTCTCATCAGTGCATTAGAAGGCTTTATTGGAATCCATCCACTGGCTATATACTGTGATATTCTATTAACTATTGCAGCTATTTTTCACCCTGTGTATACCAGAATTGCCTTCTTTCCCAATTTGCCCAGATCTCTCCAGCACCTGAATCGCATCTTTAGCTCTGTGATGCTTTCACAATGACAACTCCTAAGCTCCTGTTCTTCAGTTGAAATTACAGTCAAAGGAATTCTCATGCAGGAATTCTCATAAGTGTCACCAAGCAAATGCTTAGTGAATAGACCTTGTCATCAAAGACAAACCTGTTTGGAGGCAGGATGTGGGAAAGGGGATTGCACATAATACTAATCACCTGGGGCTGAATGACTGAGTGCCAATTGTGTGAGACAGCAGCAGCACATAAACTATGTAGTTTTGAACACTCTAAAATATAGAGGATATTAATGTAATAGAAAAGAGGTGCCAGGACGAGGAGGCAGAGTTCGGGAGAGAAACTTGGGATTTTTCACCAAAGCTGCGAAGAGAATGAGTGAGTGTGAGACTGAGTGAGTGCGGGTACTCTGGTTTCCTTCCACAGCCTGAAAGATGTGCTGGTTAGATGCACTGATCATGGGGTGACACAGTGACACATTTGTTAGCATTGTTGATCCCACCTGAAAGTTTCAAGATAGGGTTATGTAAGCAGCATCCATCATACTCTGGGAACTGGCAGCTGAGGAATGTACATCAAAGGTGCAAGAATAAGTGGCAGAATTGACCTTTAAAGCATTAGGAATGACTTCCGAAGCAGTGAATATACACGCAGACCCAAGCCAGGAATCGAACCCGGGCCCCTGGCTAACATTCTCACAGGTGCCGCCCCCTCACCTGTGCCTTGTGTTTTCTGCCTGATGAAAGTTAGTATCTCACAAAGTCTCTCTCTGATACTTGCCAAAGGTCCTTCATCTCTTTAAATGATCACACACCTTTGCTAACCTAATCTCACTGTGCCAACCAGGAGATTAGCATCCGTTGATATTGGATAGCAGGATAGCATTAACTTTTGAAAAATAAAACCATGTTATATTTTAATTAAAGGTTTTTTTTTCTCCCCTTCAGTTTCAGATCTACTGATTTTGGAATTCTAACCTTCTCTCTTTTTTTCTAACTACACAGTTGTGTTGTCATACCCAAATGCTTGCCCCACCCAAAAGCTGCATGTTAGCACAGCACAGGAAAAAAACACCAATCACTTCTCAGAGACAGAGTAGTGCACACAGACAGATGTGAGCAGGAGTTTGAAAGGCTTTCCAGGGAGTGCTGTGAATTGTTGGAAAACAACACCTATCTCACTTCTGCAGGTACGTTTCTCCCACTGCTCCATATGTCAAAAAATATTTCTAAATGTATTCGAACTAACTAGACAAAGAGGCTTATTGTGAATGCTGGAATGTGAATTTGCAGGGGGAAAATAAATCATTGCCCAACTTGGAGGTTTGGGTTTTTTTTTTGCTGAGAAGCACAAAACAGCTTTGTTGTTAATTGTTCTTAATTGGAAGAAATAAACTTGGATTATTTGTTTATATCGGGGTACATGACTAATTTTTTGATTCAACACTCAGTGCGTAAACTCAGAGTTCGAACAGTTTGTGTTGTTGGATTGCAGTGGAACACTACGTGTCACAGAAGCCAATTCTGTACTTGCTCATTCTTTCCAAATAATCTTTTCCTGTACTTTTGAAAGATCAAACATGAAACAGGAGAATCTTGTGCACGTTCGATGTTCTGAATGGTGTCTGTGAAATGTGAATGCAATGATTAGAACCAGACATTTAAAATCATTATCTCCATTAAAAAGTGAATGTGTTTTGCACATGCAGCACTTTTGTTGTTCAGAACAGAACTGCAGCATAGAAAAGTTACACCACAGAAGGAGGCCATTCAGCCCATCATATCTGCACCTAGCTCACGTTTATAAAGCTATGAGAATGAATTACCACCAATCCAATTGAGCTTGTGGTTGAATTCAGAATCCTGTCACTTGAGATAAAGATTAAGTGGTAAAAATTTTTTGCCCTGTCACAGAAATTGATGCCTATTCTGATATCAATTATCATAGCTAGTTCTGCCTTGAGGGATTCCTCTGCACAGTAACCAATCATGTCAACAGAGTTAAAGTTTATTTATTAGTGTCACAAGTAGGCTTATGGTAACATGGAAATGAAGCTATTGTGAAAATCCCCTTGTCACTACTCTCCAGCCCCTGTTTGGATACACTGAGGGAGAATTTAACATGGCCAATGCACCTAACCAGCATGTCTTTTAGACATCCAGAATAGTGCACCCAGAACTACATGAAATCTTGGATCTTTTTGTCCTCCGTCCTGACTAATGGTTCCCCCTTAGGCACACCAAAACTAGAATCCAGTTAAATGACCAGATTTTTGATAAAGGTATGAAAGAAATGACTATTAAAGAAATCAAGACTTGTCCTGTGTCAGAGGATAGAGCAAATTGAGAGACAGAATGCAGGAAACTGCCAGAGGACAGGCAGAAGCTGAGGAAAGGGCACATATGTGGCAAATGCAGTTCAAAACTAGAGAATCTTTTGAGAAAAAAAAACAGGAAATTAAAATCTAACTTAAATGGAGAAGAGAAAAGAGAGATGTAAATTTTGGAGGAGAAAAAGCAGACCTCACAAAGCAGACAGTTCAGAAAATCAGTAGGGATGATGAATTTAATAGTCAGGGGAGCAGACAGAAGTGACTACAGCCACAGAGGTGACTATAGGATGTTATTCTGTCTTCCTGGTCCCAGGGTCAAGGACATCATTGAGTAGCTGCAGAACAGTCTGAGGCAGGAGAATGAACAGCCAGAGATTGTGGTCCCTATTGGTAACACTGACTTAGGTAGAAAAGGGATGAAGTTCTGGGTATAGATTGTGGAGAACGAGGAAACAAAGAGAAGCAGGAACTCAAGCCTAGCAACTTCTTTGAATATGTCCTGTGGTCCTGCACTGGTGAGTATAGAATGTAGGGGTAGTGCAGAGGAATGTGAGGGTGGAGAGAAGGTATAGCAAGGAGGGTTCTGGAGTGGTGTCTTGTGCAGGTTGACAAATTGCATTAGGCATTATTAGAATCAATACCCAGTATATGCAGGGGAATATGTGCCAGTGGTGTTGGAAATGTTTAAAGTAGCTTGGCAGAGGGAGATGTGAACCTGAGCATAGATTCAGACCAGAGAAAAGCAACACAGGAAATTATTGGAGGAAAATTAATAAGTGAATGTGAAGAAGAGGAAACAAAGGCTAAAAAATAGACAACAAAAAAGTTTGGCAGTGTCTGACAGTATGTACTTTGTGCATGGAGTCTATGAATAAGGCAACACTTGGAAGTGTTATAACCATTATTGAATCATGGCTTAAAGCAAAGCAAAAATGACAGCTCAGCATTGCTAGTTACACAGTTTACAGATGGGAGAAATAGAAATTAAAAACAGAGTAGGGTTGATATTAGATAAAGGAAATCACAACAGTGAGAAGGAGTGAAATGCCAGAAATCTTATCAAATGAGGCGACACAAGTTGAAACTAAAGAACAGAAAAGGGCAAAAGCATTGCTGTGAATATACTATAGATCCCCTCCCACCACCATCTGAGAGTTCAGAACAAGCATGTCCCTACAAAGAAAAAGAATAAGACTCCAGAATCCAGAACTCCCTTGATTTCAAGGAGCACACAGAATATAAGGCAAAGATAGAGAGGTTTATGGCAAATACCGTGAGCTTAAAACTGCAGAAATTGAAAAATAGTACAGCAAATGTCAGGATTAAGTTAAAAAACAAATTGAAAAAGCAAAAGGTGGATGTGGCAAAATAAGACTAAGCAAGGAGAAGCCAAAATTTGTCATCAATACCTAAAAAGCAAATGGATAATTATGGAAAGAGACCAAAAAAGTAACCAGTAACCAGATGGAAGATGTGGGCATGTTCGACATGATTCATTTGTGTCTTCTTCACAAAAGAGGGAAATGATGCAAGTAATGTTCTTTGTGAGGAGGGTGAAATTTTGTTTGGGATAATCATGGTAAGGAAGGAAATATTAGGATGTCTAGTTTCAACTGAGGTAGTTAAATCTCCAAGCCCAGATAAAATGTACCTCAGGTTGTTACAAGAAGCAAAGGAGAAAAGAATGGACACTCCGACATTTTCTTTATCCTCTTAGCTATATGTGGAATCCTGGGAAGATTATAGCACCATCAGTGTTACACCAATACTTAAAAATGGAGAAAGGAATTGACAGATTAAATACTGAACAGTCAGCTTAATTCCAGAGCTAGGAAAATTACTGGAAAAAATTCTGATTATTAATCATCATTTAGAAAGACATGGATTAATCAAGGACAGTGACATGGATTTGTTAGGGGAAGATTGTGCCTAACTACCCAAATATTTTGGTAATATTTCAAGGAGGATCAATGATAATTATGCATATCAGGTAGTCCTCAGATTTTAGTAAGTTTTTGACAAAGACCCACATGGCAAACTACTCAGAAAAATAAACCCCATGAGATTCAAGAACAAGTAACCTGTTGGGTTTTTAATCATAGAATCCTTACAGTGGAAGGAGGCTACTTGGCCCATTTGATATTGACTCAATAGTAGGAAGCAGAATGTTCATTGCAAGTTTTAAGGTTATTTCCAATAGGGTTTGCAAAGCCCATTTTGCCCCTAACTTTTCCTGGTCCATATCATTTAAATGTAGGTGTCACGATTAAGACATTTGTAGATAATCCAAAATTAGTCATCTAGTTGATAGGAAGAACGTTGTAGACTACAGTTGGAGGATTTCAATAAACTGAGTAGGTAGGCAGAGAAGTGACAAATTAAATACTATCTTTGATGCAGAAGCAGTAGCAGTTAAAAAAATTGTAATGCCTTTGAAATGTCTGCTGATTCACAATAGTTGCTTAAGAATGTTCAAAAAGAACTTTTAAGAGTTTATATCAGTTGCAAGGGGATAAATCCTGAGCCATCAGTGCTTAAAATGGACCAAGGTAAAGTTTACGAATAACCTACAGCCAGGCTGACAATGCCTCAGAAAAACAAATTACCAGGATGTTGCTTAGTATGGAAGGCGTTAGCTCTGAGCAGAGGTTGGAGAAACTTCATTTGTTTTCACTGGAACGACAGGGGTTGAGGGATGACCTGATAGAAGCATACATGATTATGAGGTGCCATCGATACAGTAGATAGTCAGAAGCTTTTTCTCCAAGATGGAAGAGTCATTTACTAGGTGGCAAAGATTTCACGTGCGAGCGATAAGGTTTAAAGGAGATTTATGAGGTCGATTTTTTTTTTTTACACAAAGGATGATGGGTGCCTTGAACTTGCTGCTGGGGGAGATAGTGGAAGCAGATACGATAGTGACATTTAAGGAGCATCTTGACAAATACATGAATAGGATGGGAATAGAGGGATATGGTCCCTGGAAGAGTAGGGGGTTTTAGTTCAGTTGGGCAGCATGATCAGTGCAGGCTTGGAGGGCCGAAGGGCCTGTTCCTGTGCTGCAATTTTCTTTGTTCCTTGTTCTTTGTACTCAGACTGTGGACACACTGTGGGCAGCTATTGCATACCTTTGGTTTCAGAAGTCAATATTTTACTAGAAATCAAGGACACACCAGAATCATAGTGTCAGACGTTCTGATTATTAAATTTCCTCCTTATGTAATATTTAACAATTTTTTTCCAAATGCTTTTGTTCCCCATTGAACACATTTCATTGGAATTCCACCACACAATGCTCCCAGCCAGAGCTTTTTCCATTGGGCAACACTTCCTGCTTCCTGTGATAAAGTCAGTTTTTAAAATAGTTAATCTACCACCAATTTCAAGAAGCATAGACTTCTTTTAAATTATCACATATCGAACATTATTCAATGATTTCTGAGAATCCAAGGGATAGACCTCCTCGAAAATGCCTCAAAGATTTGTTGCTGATTAACGAGGCAGTCTAAATGCATAATGATTCATAGAACCCCTACAGTATGGAAAGAGGCCATTGGCCCATCGAGTCTATACCAAACATAATCGCACCCATAAGCCAGGATGTAATCCTCCCAGGATGTCCATCTTGGGAAATATCAAGAGAGTAGCCAATAATTTTCTGTTTATTAGCTTTAATGGAGAAGAAATCATTGGTAGCACATCAGCAACACACTCATCCACTACTATTTAAAAGAAGAAGATATCTGGGAGTATCACCACCTGGACGTTCTCTTCCAAGTCACCCACCATCCTGACTTGGAAATATATCACTGTCCTTTCACTGTCACTGGGTCAAAATCCTGGAAATTTCTCCCAAACGGCACTGTGGATGTACCTACACCTCAGTTATCATCGCAATTCAAGTAAGAAGCTCACCATCCCTGAAGGACAGTTAGGGATTGACAATAATTGTTGGCCTAGTTAGTGACACCCACATCCCAGTAAATGAATATAAACAAAACTTCTCAAAATACGCCCCCATAACAACTGCCAGTCCACTTGGGTAAACCTGTGCTGTGGAATCATTTCTTAATTTTTTGCACAATAAATTAAGTATTGATGACTTTCATATTGTTTTCCAACTGTTTGAACCTGTGAAAGCTGATATAATATTTCTGCAATTTCCAATAAAATAACATTTCCCTATGGAAACAAGAACATTTTCACATGCATTCATTTCAATGGAGGGAAATCTATCTCTGTCTTAAAGTCACTTGCTAACCTGGCCTCCACAGCTTTCTGCGGCAAAAGAGTTCCACAGATTCACCACTCTCTGGCTGAAGAAATTCCTCCTCATCTCTGTTTTGTAGGATCATTATTTTACTCTGAGGTTGTGCCCTCTGGTTCTATTTTTCCTACTAGTGGAAACATCCTTTCCACGTCCAATGGATACAACGATTTTGAAGTATTGCTATTTTAAAGAAAATAACTTGTTTTGAAACCTCTATCTGTAATGGTTTAAAGTCAGTTCATATCCACTGATACTTGAAAGTATATTACTGTCTTTCAGATATTAGAGAAGACCTTCAGACAAAATGAATTGGGCTTTCCTTCAAGGCCTACTCAGTGGGGTGAATAAGTACTCCACGGGATTCGGCCGGATCTGGCTGTCAGTCCTCTTCCTTTTCCGAGTATTGGTCTACGTGGTGGCAGCCGAAAAAGTTTGGGGCGACGACCAAAAGGACTTTGAGTGCAATGTCAAGCAGCCTGGGTGTGAAAATGTCTGCTTCGACTACTACTTCCCTGTCTCCCATATCCGGCTGTGGGCTCTGCAACTCATATTTGTCTCCACTCCATCCCTGCTGGTGGTCATGCATGTAGCTTACAGAGAAGAAAGGGAGAAGAAGAACAAGAAGAAACACGGGGAGACCTGTCACAATCTGTACAATGACACAGGGAAGAAGATAGGTGGACTGTGGTGGACCTACGTCATCAGCCTTATATGTAAAGCAGGGATTGATAGTAGCTTCCTGTACATACTCTACAACATCTACGAAAACTTTGAATTACCTCGCCTTGTCAAATGCCAGCTGGACCCTTGCCCCAACACCGTGGATTGCTTCATTGCTAGACCGACTGAGAAAACAATCTTCACTATTTTTATGGTTGTTACTTCAGCCTTGTGCGTTCTTATAAACGTCTGTGAGTTTACATACCTCGTAAGTAAGAGAATCGTGGCCTCTTGCTGTGCTTCAAGGAGACAACAACGCTCAGATCAATCCACCAAGTCCACAACTACCTTTTATGAGAGGCCATCCAACACAGCCTTCAGTTCAGAAAATAAGTCATTCTCTGGAAACCAAGGCTCAAACGTTGCAATTCACTTAAATTCCTGAAATGTCCATTAGTAAGCAAGTCAAAAGTTACTTGCCTTTGATCCAATTCAACCTTGGCAAAGCGATTTCTTTCAAAGCACTTTTCTTCATCTAAGAGTTCAAATACCACTCTCCACCTGAGGCTGTTTTTCATGAAGATAATCCTGTTTTGTCAAAAAAATAGTCTTTGCATTATCTAACTCATCTCCAGTTTCTGCTCCAAGAAGGATTGGCTTCTTATGTTACTAGAAGAACGTTTAATTAGCAGGTGGAGGGACATCATTGATATCAGATTAATTTCAATCTGCCATAATTTGTTTTCAATTTAACTGTTAAAGGATTTCAATAGCAGGGTTCATAAATAAAACCAAATTAATTTGGGTAGAGTAAGAGGAAGATTCGCAAATCTTAAATTTCAATAAAGGTCATCAGATTTAGAGAAAAAGTTAGCAGTGAAGGCTATATAACTGAAATAAGAGATTTATGCCAAGCAATGACCATTTCCACCCAGAAAGAATCCAACCAACTTGTCTTGGCTCCATGATATTACCATCACTGAACAACATTCTGGAGTGTCAGAAACTCGCCTGGATCATTCACATAAATGCCACAGCAGGTCAAAAGTTGGATATTCCTTAACAAATGGCGTCCCACATCATTCCTCAAAGTCTTTCCACCATCTAGCAGGCACATGTGGAAAAGTGCAATGAATAAACTCCAATCCCCTGGATGGACACATCCCCAACTACAGTCAATTTATCACCATTTTGGTCACAATCAGGTATCTGCTTCCTAGGTGTTGATTTTAATAAAACAGATCTCCATGTTGTGATAGTCTCTGTGATAGTTTCCTTTGACTACCATGTGAACAGGATCCTTGTCATCATGTGTTAGCTCTAGGTAGATCTCCTATTTGGGCAGTATTAATTTGGATATTTTGATTATGCATGTCCTACCTATTTCAGCTGATGTAAGATTGGTATAGTCTCTATAATTGGCAAAACTGTGTCCGGAGAATGCTGATTTTGCTTCGATTGTGTTGTCACATGATTTGAAAGATCCTCCAAGGACAGCATCAATTGTCTATCAGACAATTAAAGTTAACGTTCAGAGAACTGCAATTTGGAGGCGGGAAAGACTGAAAAGATTCAATTCTTCACTGACATGCATGCATGGCACGTGTGCTTTTTCAAGAGATCGATCAACCATCAATAAAGGGATCAACAATAATAAGATTCAATGATGGAAAAACCACCCTCTAACACGCAGACAGTATTAAAGCCTTTGAAAACTATTCAATCAGATCTCCATTATGGGCCTGCATTTTCCAGAGAACTGTTCATAATGTACAAGTAGAAGTGAGGAAGGTAATGATCCAATGCTCAACAAACTGAGAATGAATGGCCAGATGTAAAAAATAAAAATCAAATTTTCTGGTCCTGATAATATCCCTGGGAAAGTACTGAAACATGGAAGAGACATACTGATCTTTTAGATACCTGCCCTATTAGTGAAACTGTGGCAACATGAAGACATTCCAAATGACCTTAGAGACACCATGGGATAATCACAACCTTCAAAAAAGGAGATAAAGTTAACTGTGACAACTGCACTCAAATCCTAATTTCTTAGTAGAGCCATTTTGCCGACTGCAGAATAGATCCTTCCAGAGTCCCAGTGTGGCTTCCAGCTAGAGGAACAGCTAATATGATCTTCACATCACACCAACATCAGGAAAAGAGCAGAGAGAGGTACATGGTTTTTTGTATATGGCTTTCTTCAATCTAATGAAAACAACTGACTCACACTGCCTTTTGGAAGGCCCTACAGGGGAAGAGATCATAAAAACATAATTTGACAGACTCCAACATGACAATATGCAACTAACAGCAATGGCTCTACAACAGATTCCTTCCTTGTCAAAACAAGCATTAAACATCAGTGTGTCATCACACCAACACTAATCCCATTATTTCTTGCAGCAACACTACAGTTTATTACTGACATGCTCGCCCTCAAATGTGGTAAAAACTGATTGCATTGATGGTAAACTCTTAACTTCAGTTGGCTGAAAGTCAAAACTAAGACAACAACCACGTCTCTAATAGAACTATGGTATGCACAAGTTAGTGCTTGCTCTGAAGAACTACAACAAATACATCAACTGAGAGAGCATGGGATTCGCCCTGAACACTAGGAAGACCAAAGCCACTTGCTAGCCCATATCCAATGTATGAAATCCAATGATTGATGGTGACGTGCTTGGAAGTGTCCCTCATTTTCCATATCTTGAAAGTTATCTGTCCCTAAAAGCTAACATTAATGAAAAGTATATCCAAGCACTAGATAAGGGGAAATTACATGCTTGGGTTTTCACGTATCATGTCAGGTCCAACACTAAAGTATCTGGCAGCGTTTCTTCCCAGGTTTCTCCACTGTGCTGAAACGTGGACGACTCATAGACGCCAAGAATGACAACACAAATTTTAATTTTGTGACATAACCCTGGAACGTTGGCAATTGCATTTGTCCAAGGTTTTCTGCATGAAAATAATCAGAAAGTGAATATTATTTGAACAATTGAATATTAGCAGAGTCCTGCACTCAGGAACTCATGAATGATTATAAAGCACTGCCTGAATATTTCATGGTGCGACATCTGTATTCTATCATTGGCATTTCTCCACATTGATTGGCATAGAATACTAACTCCACACTGCTATCCCCACCATGCTAAAGATTTGTAAGATAAGCCAGCAGCAACTGGTCTGCAACAATCTGATTCAAATACTAAATTGTACATTTCTTTAACTGTGCCAAAAAGCTTCCAGCTGCTGGTGTCAACTGTCACTGCCAATAACACACTGCTTATTTTTTCCTCGATAAAACTGCTTTACATTTGACTAGCCCCACGCGATAACCCATTCGTTTTTTTAAGAATCTTGACTGTCACCCTGAAACGCAAGTGAATTCTAGCACCCCACTCCCTTCCCCAACCCACCACATTCCAATAAGATGAATCAAATCTGTACAGTCCTCAAAAGTCTTTTTTGCTTGGTGCTGGGCCACAAGGGATATTTATTTCCCAAGTTAAAGCCATTAGAGATGCAGATGTGTGGTGCTATAACAGAAATATTTAGGAATGTGAACAGGTGGGGAAAGTAGAAGCAGACATTTTGCAGTAGACACAAAATTAAATGCAAGAGAAGAGAAGCAACATTTGGATTATGAGTGTTTAGCATTAGTTTCCAGAGTCCTTGGTTGAGACAGGAACAACGCAAACATTTAAAACTAAGTTGAAGGAAAAAAGAATTGAAGAAATATGGAAACAGGATTGGTTAACTTGGCAACAACTTACTTGCATGGAAGGTAACTGCTAACATTGATGTTGATGTTTCTGTGTTATAATTTTTTTATGGTACTTCAGTGTATTGCTTTGAAGTTTTGTGTTTAGCCTGCATGGAATTCTTATTGTTTACTTTCAAGTGTCAATACATATCATAAAATGATTCATTGTAAATACAAGGAGTCAATATTACTTGATTTTACAATACATTTCATCATAGAAGGTGGTGATCACACATCTTAACAAATGTCTCATTGTTCAAGGTGTGCTGCATGAAAATAGTCAGAAAGTGAATCTTATTTGAACTGAACATTTCATTAATGACAGCTTCTTAATAATTCCTTACTCACTGCCAGAATGAATCCAAATGATTCATGCAGTGTGTATATGAGGTGATTGCACCCTGTACATTTATGCCTTAAAAATGTAATGTGCATAATATGTATATGCAATTGATAGATATGTCATTCCTTTTAGCACAACTATTTATTTTACTGAAAAGCCACGTTAGCCTAGGATATAATGTATCAATGTGCATGTCTGAAGAAAGTGGTGAAGTGTTCCCAATAAAAATAAACCTCTATCGAATGTTATTCTGGTGTCAACTTCCTGATTTCAGTCCCACCCTGGGGAAAAAATAACTTGGCTTTTTATCAAAGTCATTGCAGTGTGAACAAGAATGTTCTATTCACATTGTATAGTCACTGGAGTCAAATTCTTTGGGTAACTAGATTTCTCTTATTGAAGGTCTTTACTCATTTCTTTCTGTACTTTAAAAGGAGACACTTGTGATCAAATAAAATGCAGGGATAACTCAATCATTTCTACAAATCAAAAGCCAACACAATTACTAATAAAGATTGCATTTCACAGAAGTGAAATTGTGGCGATTGAAATATCTTGGCTTGTGGTGAAACACTTGGAACAGTTCTCCACCTCCACATCATGGCTATGAGGCTGTCTCAGGGAACTGCTAAGCCATAGAATCCTTGTACCATCAAGTGAACTGGAGGCAATGAAATCTCTTTAAATGGTGCATTCTTCCTTTGTTTATGCTACCAGCAAATGTATTAGTTTATTAAAAATGTCAATCCTTTTGCAACTTTGTTTAACGGTTTTTTGTATAACAAAATTAAAGATGTAAGATTCCCAAATCTCTTACTTAGTGACATTTTGCCTTTCAGACTCTGGGTGGAATTGTCCTGAGCTGCCCGACACAGGGATCACAGCAGGTGGGACAGGACTATGCAAAGGTCCATTGACCTCTGGCAGGATTTTCTGAGTGTGGCTGGAAAATCCTGACCTCTGTTTTATATAATAGCCATTGTTTTAAACTAGACTAATACTAAAGCTATGTTGAGGGGTAGGTGGGGATGTGGGGTGGGTGGGTAGCGGGGAGAGGAGGCGCTGGTCAATATTTCTAGGTTATGAATCATGTAATTCCAGAGAAAAGCTAATTCCACAAAGTCATTGTGCGGAAAAATTAATTTTAAACAACCCCCTTTCACTCTATCGCCTTTATCATTGATTATATTCTGATGACAAGTTGAAGGACAAATTCCAAAAACAAGTCGACAAATTAATCATTGAATTCTTCTCACTAAAAGAACAATTGCTACTAATTACAGAGCGCAAACAAATGTGAGGTCAAATCCATGCATTTTGAAGCAGACTTTTATCAGAACATCTGGCTTTGCATATCAGCTATCAATAATTCATTTTGTGATCAATATCTTGTTGATCATTAATTCTTATTGACCTACAAACATGGGCAGCATGGTGACACAGTGGTTAGCACTGCTGCCTCAAAGCATCAGGTGCCTGGTTTGATTCCTGGCTTGGGTCACTGTCTGCCTACAGTTCGCACATTCTCCCTGTGTCTGCGTGGGTTTCCTCCCACAGTCGAAAAATGTGCGGGTTAGGTGGATTGGCCATGCTAAAATTGCCCCTTAGTGTCAGGGGAACTAGTTAGGGTAAATACATGGCGTTATGGAGAGAGGTCCTGGGTGGGATTGTGGTTGGTGCAGGCTCGATTGGCTGATGGCCTCTTTCTGCATTGGAGGTTTCTATGACCAACCAAGATATGGTGGCAGTTTTATTTTTATGTTTTTCAAGTGAACAGAACAGGGAACAATGGACAATAATTAAATCAATGTCAGATTAGATTGTTTACTAATCGCAGTGGCCCATCACGGAAATCACTGGTGATTACTGAAACCAAGCAGTGAGGGATGCATCTTGGGGTTTTTAACCATTCTAAAGGGAAAGGAACATAAATATAAATCTCACTACGTATGCTGAGAACGTACCAGCTTGGTGTGAGCTAACTCAAAGTGCTGTCTTTCAGAAACACAGATCTTTCTTGTGTGACCTATCAGATGTAAAAGTCCTCATTGACAATGAGCACGTGAGTTGGTTTCCATGACAACATTTAATCCCAACCGACATCACTGAAACAGACACCACTAAAAAAATTGTTTACACCTGTTTTAGGGAGTGGGAGTCATTGTGACTTCTCTGTTCCAGATCCCTTTGAGGTAGGTCACACACATACTTTGTGCTGCTTCCTCACTTCAAGGATGTCAGCATACAGTTCGACTCTTCCAGTGATTGGCTGCACACTCAGTGGTGGGGGAGTTGAAAAATGTCAAAAGTCTAATGAATGTTTTAGCACTCCTCCAGCTCTTAAAGGAAGTCTGTCCCTCTTAAGGGGAAACTGCACTGAATGAACGGAGGCTGCGACTGGCTGTTATCACTGCAACTGGGGACAAGCGGATTTCGGCATCAAATCAGAAGGAAGGCTCTCCTAGATATGGTATTGATGACTTTGAGGTGGGCAGGTGGCGGTATGCCACATTTCCACAGGATGCAGAAGACCACCATGGAATGGGCTTCAAAGGGCATGGGAGTAGATGGCTGAGAAAGTATCCTTAGGACCTGCACATTTCAATGTCTCTATGCAGAGTGTCAGTACCAGCAATGTACCTTCAACAGGCATTTCCTACTCACTGCATCATCAACCTCTCACATTTCTCATGCGCAACACTTCTGAGCTCTCAGAATTGCTGCCTTACATTCCTCCACATCAATCTCATATTCATACCAATGATGCCAGCCTCGTTCTCACACCTCACTGTTTTCACATATTTCTCGCTATCAAACAAACATCATATAACACTGTCACTGACAACCTGTCCTCTCTCTTGCTGGATAAGATTGCCTTCAAAAAAAATGCAGAAAAACAAAATTGGCAGCTGTCCATTAAATGCTCTGAGCCATCAACAAAAGCACAATTGTACTCAACCACAAATTGTATTCCATCATGTGGCATATTCCTCACTCTACCTTTAGCACCAAATTATTAGCCCTCATTTAATGAGGTGCCAACCTGGTGAAGTTACAACACGGGATAGGATTATGTTAAACAGCAGAAACAGTATGGTGTTGTCAAAGCTAAGCAATCAGCAGATCAGGTCAAAGCCCTTCAGTCCTGCCACATCCAGTCATGAATGCTGATACACAAACAAATGAAAAGCAATATCTCCTTCCTCAACAATGTGGAGCCCAACACACGAGACAAAACTGAAGCATTTACAACCATGTTCAACCAGACGTGCTGAGCAAATTATCCATCTCAGCTTCTTCCTGAGACTCCTAGCATCGCAGGTGACAGTCCTCGGCCAATTTCTTTCATTACACAAGACATCAAGAAACACTGAGCACTTTGGACACAACAAAGGCAACAGGCGATGACAGTATCTCAGCTCTACATGACAAACTGGTAAATGGTTCGGTTATGTCCTATCCACTCCAGCCAATTACCTCTCCATCAATCTACCCTCAATCATCAGCAACATAAATAATATGTCGTATCCAGTGCTAGCAAACAGCACTACATGGCGACAACCCGTTCACTAATGCTCAATTTAGGTTTCACCTGGACCATTTAACTCCAGACCCCATCATTATAGCCTTAAAGCAAGTGGATGCTGAAGATATGAAATTTAAAAAAAATTTGCTGGAAAATTGCAGCGGGTCTGGCAGTATCTATGGCAAGAGAAACAGAGTTTATGGGCAAGGTTTATTGCACAACCAGCCACGTGTTTTTGCAGTTGTTCCTGTACCAGGTAGGGACTGCTCCTAACTGAATTACACAGTGCTCATCCTGGTATCTCTAAGATGAAGATGCTTGCCAGGAGTTGTGTGGTGGCCACATATTGACACTGATATCTAAAAGCTAATCAAATCCTATCAATAGTGCCAACTGCGATAAAAGATGCCTGCTATAACCCAGGGCATCCTTGGGGATTGTCTGGCCGGCCACTATCAGGTCAAGCATTTCTACAAACTCTGCCATTGGCTAGTGGAGGAATGTTCTGGTCCCACCCATGTCAATGGGGTTTCCCATTGAACACTCTCCTCATCACTGTGAAAACTTTAGCAGGGGTGCACCATCAGCAGGACCAGAGGATCCCATAGGCGTGAATTGCCAGAAAGTTTCCAAACAAGTCCAAAGTAATTGTGAAAAATAAAAAGTCATATTGTCTATGGATTGGATTGAAGATTGGCTTGCTAACAAGAAACAGAAAGTTGGCATAAATAATAATTATATCCTGACCGGCAGGATATAACAAGTGGTGCATCGTGCTGGGGCCTTCACTTTTTTATAATTTACACAAGTGACTTGGATGAAGGGATTGAATGGATGGTTGTCAAATTTGCTGATGATACAAATATAGGTAGGGAACAGAATTGTGAAAGGACATAAGGAGGCTACAACAGGTCATAGAAACGTTAAATGAGCAAAAACATGGCAAATGGAGCATAGTGTGGATAAATGGCAAATTGTGCATTTCGGCTGGAAGATTAAGAAAGAAACTTCTTATCTAAATGCTAAGACATTACAGAGCTCTGAGTTGCAAAGGAATCTGAATGTCTTATTGCATGAATCACAAAAGGCTAACGTATAGATACAACAAATAATTAGGAAAGTTAATGAAATGTTACCATTTATTGTGAGTGGAATTCATTAATAAAGTAAAGAGGTGTGCTTCAGTTGTACAAAACCTTGATAGGGCCTCATCCGAAGTATAGTGTACAGCATTGATTACCTTACTTAAGAAAAGATGTAAATAAATTGGAAGCATTTCAGAGATGGTTTACCAGATCAATTCCAGGTATGGGCTGGTTGTTTCATGAGTAGATGTTGGAGATGTTTAAGTTTGTATCCATTAGAAGATAAAGAGATGACTTTGAATTAACATAAGCCCTAGAGGCCTTTTCCAGCTCCTAATACATAGGTTTATATGTACACTTGTAACTGTTCAGAAGAAGAAAGAAGACAGTTTTTCTCTTTATAGATGCTGCCGGTATGCTGAATTTTTCCAGCAATTTCCATTTTTAAATGTTAACACGGACATGACAAAAGGATTAAATTCCAGGGCTGAGGTTAAGTAACTGCTGTTGACATAAAGAGAGTATTTGTTTGAATATAGCATCAGGGAGTCTGAGTAAAATTGAATTCAACGATGGATCAGAAGAAATATTCTCCAAGAGTTGAAAACAAAGTTAATACAAAAAAAATAGCTGTGAATATTCATGGCCAGTCATCTTAACCCTAGGATTTTTTGTAAGAGTTTGGTGCCCTGGACCCAACACCTTCTCCTCCTTCAGCAATGATTTCCCCTTAAATGGTAATATTTTGATTTGCAGCTATACTGAGACAGTCCCCTTCCATACGAAACAAAACCTGGACAATGTTCAGACTTGGATTTATTTGGCACAATCTAGTTGCTTCTTATAAGTGCCAAGCAATGGCCATCTCCAACGAGAGAGAGTCTAAACATCTCACCTCAACTTTCAATAGCAGTACCATCACCAAATTCCCTGTCATCAACATCCTGCCACTTGATTGGTATCATATTCACCACCTTAAGTATGCACTCCTTCCACCAGTGCAGCAGCAAGACAGTGTATCATTTAAAAGATACCTCGGATCAATGGTTTCTATGATAGTCCTTTCCAAAGACAAAGCCTTTTTTACTTCACAGGACAAAGGTAATGACCACATGGGAATAAGGCCATCTGCAAATTTCCGTCTAAATCACATACCATCCTGACTTGAAAATATATTACTGTTCCCTCACTTTGCGGGGATAACATTTTGGAATCTCCTTCCTAACACACACTGAGGGGTGTGTACCAATTCTACATAAACTACAGAGGCCCAAGAAGGTGGCTCGCAACCACCTTCCCAGGAGAATTATAGACAGGCAACAAATGCTGGCCTTGCCAACAATGCCAATTTCAAATCCAAGCGATTTATTTGATAGTAAATCTGCGAGCTTTCGGTCTTTGTAGTCTTCGTCAGGCAAATGAGGTGTTCTGGTCTCCAGAAGCACACATATCAGCACAGACAGTTTACAGATTGCTGATTAGATTGTGAACAGTCTCAACAGGGATCTTGGCTTCATGTCACACTATCTGTAACCCCCATGACTTGCCTGGGTTAGCAAAAAACCTCACTTACTGTGCTGTCTGGAGACAACACACATCCCTCCAACCTCTGCTGTTAGCCACTTAAAGACTTGAATAGCAGGTTAGGTGTAAGGATTTGCATTCTAATTAGCAATCTGTAAACTGTCTGTGCTGATACGTGTGCTTTTGGAGACCAGAACACCTCATTCGTCTGACGAAGACTACAAAGGCCGAAAGCTCGCTGATTTACCATCAAATAAATCGGTTGGATTTAAAATTGGTGTTGTCAAACTTTACTGAGTTTACCCCAGTCCAATGCCGGCATCTCTACATCTTGCCAACAATAACCAGGTCCCATAAACACATAAGCAGGCAGAAATTGGATAGTCATTCTCATTGTGTGTGTGTGTGTGTATCTTTCTATGGTTGGGAGGTTGCAATTTGCAACCTTACTGCTGTTCAGATTTAGATTAGCAGCTTGCAAAATTCATATACCTATGTCAGCTGCATAATTGTGGCATTAGCCCATACACCCAGCAGCTCTGCTTTCTGTTCCTGAACACAGCCTGGTGAACTCTATGCACACCTGGAGACCTCAGCAGTGTTTTTTAAGACAACACTTGCTACATCTAGCCTTCTCCTCTTAAAGACAGGGTGCATCTTAAACAGTTTATGCACAAAATATACGCCAGTAGCACAGTGGTTAGCACTGCCTCACAGCACCAGGGGACCAAGTTCAATTTTCGGCCTTGGATCACTGTCAGTGTGGAGTGTGCACATTCTCACTGTGTCTGCATGGGTTTCCTCCCACAGTCCAAAGATGTGTGGGTTAAGTTGATTGGCCATGTTAAATTCCCACGTTAAAGATATGTAGATTACAGGTATCAGCAGGGTAAGTACTTTGGGTTACGGTCTGGATGGGATTGCTCTTAGCATCAGGAGCTTTACATGGGGTTATGAGGATAAAGCCTGGGTGAGATTGTTGTCAGTGCAGACTCACAAAGCCGAATGGCCTCCTTCTGCACAGTAGGGATTCTATTGAAAAAGATTGCTTGCCAAGTGAGCAGAACAATAGACAGAGGGATCCACAGTGACAATGTGGCACTATAGATATTAATAATACGGATGGGCTATGATCCTGTGAGGGTCTAGGAAGCCCTCAGAAAGGGTATGAGAACAGATGCTCAGGCACAGTAACTTCAAGAGGATGAAAGGAAACCATAATATACAAATGATGAAAAGGCCCCAACACTGGATCTGATACTCAGATCCATCAACTCAAATACCAACACTACAGTTACCTTTGAGGCTGGTAACATATGGTTTTCTTGTCAGCTCACCTGAGAATGAGGCCAGGTGCAGAAGTCACAAATCAGAAGCACAGTTGGAAGTGTTAACTTGAGCACTGAAAGCGAATGCATAATGAATTGTTGGTATATTGACTGATCAGCCTTGTAGATTCCTGTCACTAGCAAAGAACATGGAGGAGATTGGCTCCAATCTGGTAGAAGGTTACTACAAAGCTTGCTCTCTCTACAGACTCTGTCGCTTCTCCCTATCATGATGCACACCCTTTGGTTCAATTTCACACACACCCTCCCCCCCCCTTCCTTTTGCAGCCTTCAGGCAGAACTTAATTCCCACCCTTGTCACATTCTCAGCCAATAGCTAGGGCACATAGAGTTGCCATGGATTTGGGAGACAAGGCAAACAGCTGATAACCCAATTGTCTTCCTGACTCAATTACGTCAGGAGTGTAGAAGATCAGGAATGGCTGAAGGCCAATTGATTTGCTAATTGGCCTGATAATAGAGTGAGAGGGAGGTCTTACTTATCAGGCAGCCTGTGGTTCTTGCCCTCCACAATGTCCCCCTACCCTCTCCCGCCTCATTTTCCTGTCCCCCTCACCCCCCCCCCCCTTTCCTGAACCAAACTTTGTACAAAATCAGGGCTGGACCTAGCAAGAACTTACTTTTACTTTGTCCTAATGTACTTTGAGTTTGTCTACTTTGTTTGACCTAAAAGAACCTTGGGCTATTCCCCTTCCTTTTGGGGAGCTGCCTCTTTTACTTTGTCCTAATTTATTTTGTTTGTCTATTTGGTTTGACCTTAAATTTCCTTTGTATTTTTGTTTTTGTTCGGGCTATTCCTCTTCCTTTTGGGAAGCTGCCCCTTTTACTTTGTTCTAAAGTAATTTGAGTTTGTCTACTTGGTTTGACCTGAAAAACCCCCTAATTTAATTGAGTTTGTCTACTTGGTTTGACTCAAAAGATCTTGAGAGAGGACAAGGTTCAACAACACCATACAGTCTACATCCAGAGTGCAAGAAACACTGACACTCCTATTTAATACAGAGTCTTGACTCTCTCAGTCATGGAGTTCATGTTTATATAGACCAATCTTAATTGCCTTATTTAAAATCATTACAGAATCCCATCAAGGTTTCTGAAAATAACTGTGGATGTGTTTTCCAGGCTAACCATTAAGTGGGCAGGGCCACCCACCTCAATCATTAAATCCAGCTGTTTGTATGCACCAGTCACCTCCTGTCTTACTATCTCTGTGGGGATGACATAATCTCTCTAGCAAATGCAGGAACTAAGAAAAGCACCTCCCAAAACACGCCAGTGTGTTTTCAAACTTTTGCAGTAGAAAAAGTTTTAAAATTTACTTTACTTGCAATCAAGACACCTAATTCTTTTAAAAAAAACTATTCATGGGATGTGGATATTGCTGGCTAGGCTAACATTTATTGCCTATCCATGATTGTTCTTGATAAGGCAGTGGTAAGCTTGCTTCTTGAATTGCTGCAAGTACACCCACAGTGCTGTTAGGGAGGAAGTTCCAGGTTTTTGACTCAGTTACAGTGAAGGAGTGGTGATATATTTCCAAATTAGGATGGTGAGTGGCTTCCAGGTGGTGGTGTGCCCATGTACCTAGTGCCCTTGTTCTTCTAGGTGGTAGTGGTCAGGAGTTTGAAAGGCGCTATCAGAGAAGCTTTGGTGAGTTGTTGCAGTGCATCTTGTAGATGCTACACACTGCTGCCACTGTTTTGGTGGTGAGTGGAGTACCAATCAAGTTGGTTGCTTTGTCGTGGATGGTGTCAAGCTTCTTGAATGTTGTTTGAACTGCACTTATCCATGGAGAGTATTCCGTCACCCTCTAGACTTGTGCCTTGTAGATGGTGTACAGGTTTTGGGGAGTCAGCTCGTAGCAGAATTCCTACCCTCTGATGATATTGCAGGAATGAGAAACAACAAATTGAATAGTTCACTCTTTGAACTTGAGAAATTGATTGGCATTGCTTTACTTATTATTTATGTTGAATACTCCAACTTCTTGTGGCCTTTTTAATGGACAATGAATGTGCAAATCCAGCAATTTTATAAAGGTGACAGGAGGTTAATGGTTCGCTATCAATTCTGTGAGGCAAATGACAAAGCCACATAAATCAACCAGCAAATTTGGAATTCATAACTCATGCTCTATTTTCCCTTGACCTACATTTTCTCGCTGCTTTGTGCACTCATAACAGCTTGCTTTGTGACCGTTTCTGGGTCATTTTTGAACAAGGTTAGAACAATATGAAAGCAATCAAATCTAGGTGTTGACTAGTGTTGCAATATATCTTTAAAGGACCACTGTTATTTGTCACTTATTATAAATGATTTGGATGATAATATTGGAAGCATGGTTAGTAAGTTAGTGGTGCAGTGGACAATGAAAAAGGTTATCTAAACTACAATGGGATCTTAATCAACTGAGCCAGTGGGCTGAGATATAGTTTTTAACTCAGATAAATGTGAGGTGTTGCATTTTCGTAAGACAAACCAGGGCAAGACTTGCACAGTTAACATTAGAGCACTGGGGAGTTTTGTCAAACAGAGAGACGTAGGGATTCTCAGATTCACCACCTTCTAGCTGTAGAAATTCCTCCTCACACCTATATTTCCAGGCACCATTTCCTGGTTTAATTAATGCTTGCATGTTTTTATTGTCTACTACTGCTGTCCTGTGACATTTCACTGTGTTTTCCCTCTGTAAACTTAACTTGACTACTTGCCAATAAACAATGAAATTCCTGTTCCTTACACTGTTCAGGGCCTGACTACCCTTTTGCACATAAAGTGGTAACACCTTGCAATGTACCATCCAACTGGTCAAGCCAGATCAGTTAAATGGTGATGAGATTACTTCATCCATTGCTCAGGGCTAATTTTCCCCTTCATTGCAGCTAAATGCAAATTCATGTGCAAAGCTACCAGGGCTGGGTATTTAGCAAATTTCTCCAAGCTCCTTTCCCACTATTCAACACAAAAAGTTAAAATCATAGAATGACAACAGTGCAGAAGGAGGCCATTTGGCCCATCGACTCTGCACCGACCACAATCCCACCCAGGCCCTAAACCGATAGTCACACATATTTAATCTGCTAATTCCCCTGACATTACGGTCAATTTAGCATGGACAATCAACCTTACCCACACATCTTTGGACAATGGGAGGAAACCAGAGGAAACATACGCAGAGATGGGAAGAACATGCAAACTCCACCCAGACAGTGACCCAAGGCTGGAATTGAACTCAGGTCCCCGGCACTGTGAGGCAGTAGTCTACCCATTGTGCCTCTGTGGTGCCCAAACTGTGCCATTGTGCCTATGCAAACCCAATTTATATGAATTATAGATAGGAAGATTTTAAAAACAGGAAACCAATGATTAACATACAACTAGAAAACACAAACGATTGATCTCTACACATGATAGGCCTAAATAACAGTTCAATAATACTAACACATTCAAGTTGATGTAAAGCCATTTTAGACTTTAAAACCAATGCATTAGTAGTAGGGCTTGATGTGGGTTTTGACTTGACTCTTGAAATTAGTAAAATACCATTATTGGGAGAGTATCTCAATCTAAATTGGGTTTTCACCCAAGGGCAGTAAAATTCCATTCTGATGCAGAACCTCTTGTTTCATAGCATTTCATTGGTTCATTGTGCCTTTTTGCCATTTTAAACAATACAATGTTAGTACAAACTCCCGCCCAACCTTTTCTGGTTGCACTTAGCCACATCTCAAATGCAGTTCTGGATGTATACCCAAACATGCATGTAAAGAGTTTCGAAAACAAAAGACTTTAATAACACCTTTCATGATCTCAGGACATCCCAAAGCATTTCTATTTCTGCTGAAACTTGGCCACTGTTGCACTGTAGGAAATGTAGCAGCTAATTGTACACAGATAGATACAAAGAACAGTACCTGAGAGGAACAGGCCCTTCAGCACATCAAGCCTGCGCCAATTCCTAATTCTTATTGAGATCCATTACTCATTGCCCGTAAGTGGTTTCTATCCTTCTGTTCACCTCCCATTCATGTTTCTATCAGGGTATATGTCTTGAACATTGTTAACGTTCACCACCTGCTTCCACCACCTCAAGTGGAAGTGCATGCCTTCCCCCACCACCTCTTGTGAAAAACTTTCCTTGCACGTCCCCCCTAAACTTATCCCTCTGATTTTGAACTTGTGCCTTCTTGTAGTTGACCTTTCCATCCTGGGAAAAAGCCACTCATTACTCAAATTGTCTATGCCTCTCATAATTTTGTAAACTTCTATCAGGTTCCCCCTCAGCCTCTGTCTTTCCAGTGAAAACAATCTGAGCTTGTGCAACCTCTCCTCATATCTAAAACATTCCAGATCAGGCAAAATCTTGGTGAACTTTCTTTGCACCTTCTACAAAGCATCCTTCTGATAGTGTGGTGACCAGAACTGCATGCAACTGTAGCCTAATTAAACTTTCATACAGATGTAACAAAGCTTGCCCCAGCCTCAGCCAATGGAAATAAGTATGCTGTATGCCTTCTTAACCATCTTATCCATCTGTGTTGCCACTTTCAGAGATCCATGGACTTGCACGCCCAGCAATGAAGGGGAAAATTAACTCTAAGCAATGGATGAAGGAATCTCATCACCATTTAACTGAACTGACTTGACCAGTTGGATGGTACATTACAAGGTGTTACCACTGTATGTACAAAATGGTAGTCAGGCCCTGAACAGTGTAAGTAACAGGATTACCTGCCAATAAACAATGAAATTCAAGTTAACTTTATAGAGGGGAAACACAGTTAAATTTCACAGGACAGCAAGAGTAGACATCAAAAACATGCAAGCATTAACTAAACCAGGAAATGGTGCATGAAGATATAGGTGTGAGGAGGAATTTCTTCAGCTAGAAACTTACAAAATTCTAACTGGGTTAGACAGGGTAGATTCAGAAAGAATTTTCCCAATGATGGGGGAGTCCAGAACTAAGAGTCATAGTTTGTGGATAATGAATAAACCTTTTGGAATTGAGATGAGAAGAAATTTCTTCATCCAAAGAGTGGTGAAAGTGTGGGAATCACTACCATAGAATGTGATTGAGGCCAAAACGTCTGACTTCAAGAAGAAATTAGATATAGCTCTTGGGGCTAAAGGGATCAAGGGATATGGGAGGAAGATGGGATGAAGATATTGAATTCAATGATCAACAATGATCAAGATGACTGACGGAGCCAAATGGCCTACTCCGGCTTCTATCTTCTATGTTTCTATATTTACAGTGGGAATTTTGTGTTAGCAGCTTGGTAACCATTCGCTCCTGTGTTCACTGGACATTTGCCAGCTGCACTACTTTTAGTGCTCAGTCAGGGAGTAATAATGATTTTATGTAAATAACAGGTGATCCAGAAATAACCTATTGTTGTTTTCATTCTTGATTGAATAATGAGGCCAACTCAAGGCTGCCTTAATCTGGCTCTTATAATTCTGTAATTATTCCCTTCAAACAAGCTGCACGATGCTGCCCTCAGTAAGAAAGAGTCGCTTTCCTCTCAGACAACATCAACTAGATGTTTGCCATTTTATGCTGTGCATTTGCTGCCATTGGTATTATTTTAGGGTGTTGATGGGAGTAAATATATTCCTATAAACATAAGAACATATGAAACAAAAACAGAAAATGCTGGAAATCTCAGCAGGCCTGACGGTATCCACGGAGCAAGAATAGAGCTACCTTTTCAAGTCAGGATCAAACTTGGCTCTGTTCTTTCTTCACAGATACTGTAAGATCTGCTGAGATTTTCCAGCATTTTCTGTTTTTGTTTCAGATTCCAGAATCTGCAGTATTCTGCCTTTAACATAGAGATATATGAATTAGGAGAGGGAGTAGATCACACTCATGGTACCTAACACCTGCATTGGTGTTCAGTAAGATCATGGCTGATCTGACTGTGGCCTAAACTTCACTTTATTCCTGCCTGTGAGGAGATAGGGAAAGATTGATCAAAATAGAAAGAGAAGAAAATTGCAAAAAGATTACTTCAGGCAACAGTGAACGAGCAGATACTTCATTAGCTAATTGATAGTTCTGAAGTGAAGTTTAAAGTTTTAATTTTAAATGGGCAGCACAGTGGCACAGTGGTTAGCACTGCTGCTTTTCTGCACCAGGGACCCGGGTTTGATTCCCAACCTGTGTCACTGTCATGCGGAGTTTGCACATTCTCCCTGTGTCTGCGAGGGTTTCCTCTGGGTGCTCTAGTTTCCTCCCACAGTCTGAAAGACGTGCTGGCTAGGTGCATTGACTATGCTAATTTTTCCCTCAGTATACCCGAACAGGCTCCAGAGTATGGTTACTAGAGGGTTTTCACAGTAACTTTGTTTCAGTGTTGATGTAAGTCTATTTGTGACACTAATAAATAAATCATAAAATCTCAGACTGTGGGAGGAAACCAGACCACCCGGCGGAAACCCACGCAGACATGGGGGAATGTGCAGACTCCTCATAGACAGTGACCCAAGCTGGGAACTGAACCCGGGTCCCTGGCAGTGTGAGGCAGCCATGAAGTGATTGGATTGATTTTAATATCTAAATTCTATGACTCTGAAACACACTTAGACATCCAAACGCAGCATGAATGAACTTCTAAAATCTTGCTATCATCTCAGATTTATTTTTATCCCATTAAACTATTAATATTTCAGTGTTAAACAGGAGTGGAGGCCGTGGACTGATTATTGAGGTGCATTCAATGCTCTTAACCAGTGCTTTCTTCTCTATTCTAGCATAAGCCACGTGTTACAAGTGTAATAACAGTAATATTTTTCCTCATTAATCACAGACTTGGAACGTTAGCCAGTTTTGTTTTAAACCAGGCAGTATCAGCATTTCCAGTAAATTCTTTTCAGTAAGTTCATTAGTTTTCTCCTGCAGAGTTCAATGTTCAAGTCTGAATAGACCTGTGCTCCAGATAGTTAACCCGCCAACAATTAGAAGCTCTGCCTTTAGTTGAAAGTGCAAAACATGGGACTGCAGATGCTTTGGGACATGTAGTAAAGGCACCACATGAATACAAGTTGTTATTAGAATTGATCTTAGCCAGGACAGAAGTGGAAAGGTACATTAAAATTCAAGTTTATTTATTAGTTAAAGTAGGCTTGCATTGCTTGGACAGTGATAGCCTTTTTCCTAGGATGGAGAAAGCTAGCACGAGGGGACACAACTTTAAATTAAGGGGTATGAGTTATAGGACGGATATCAGAGGTAGGTTCTTTACTCAAAGAGTGATTAGGGAGTGGAATGCCCTGCCTGCAGCTGTTGTAGATGCGCCAAGTTTGGTGGCGTTTAAGAGGTTAGTTGATAAGTATATGGATGAGAAGGGAATGGTTTAGTTAGGAGGGGCATTGCTTTTTATTTTGGTCGGCACAACATCGAAGGCCGAAGGGCCTGTTCTGTGCTGTATTGTTCTATGTTCTATGTTCTATTATCATTGTAATGGTGTTACTGTGAAAATCCCCTAGTTGCTATACTCTGGTGCCTGTTCGGGGACATTGAGGGAGAAGTTAGCATGGCCAGTGCACCTAACCAGCAGATCTTTCAGACTGGAAGAAAATCAGAGCACCCACAGGAAACCCACAAAGACATGGGAAAAATGTGCAGACTTTGCACAGACAATGATCCAAGCCAGGATTCCATAATAAGAACATAAGAATATAAGATCCAGGAGCAGATGTAGGCCATTTGGCCCCGGAGCTTGCCATGCCATTCAATAAGATCATGGCTGATCTTTTTGTGGACTCAACTCCACTTATCCGCTCACCGTAACCCTTAATTCCTTTACTGTTCAAAAATTTATCTATCCTTACTTTAAAAACATTCATTGAGGTAGCCTCAACTGCTTCACTGGCAGGGAATTCCATAGATTCACAACTCTTTGTGTGAAGAAGTTTCCCCTCAACTGCTTTCCCTTATTTTGAGGCTATGTCCTCTAGTTCTAGTTTCACCTGCCAGTGGAAACAACTTCCCTGCCTCTGTCTTATCTATTCCCTTCATAATTTATATGTTTCTATAAGATCTCCCCTCATTCTTCTGCATTCCAATGAATATAGCTGCAGTCTACTCAGTCTTCTCATAAGCCAACCCTCTCAAATCCAGAATCAACCTAGTGAATCTCCTCTGTAACCCTTCCAGTGCCAGTATATCCTTTCTCAAGTAAGGAAACCAGACTGTGCACAGTACTCCGGGTGTGGCCTCACCAGCACCTTATACAGCTTCAAAATAACCTCGCTGTTTTTAAACTCATCCCTGTAGCAATGAAAGACAAAATTCCATTTTCCTTCTTAATTACTTGCTGCACCTGCAAACCAACTCCTTGAGATTCCTGCACAAGGACACCCAGGTCTCTCTGCACAGCAGCATATTGCAATTATTTTTACCTTAAAATATTTTTCAAGAAACAAGATCTTATCACCAAAGGGAATTCGCTGGCTACAATTGCCGCTGGATGTGTTTTAAAAAGGAACTTGAAATTCCAGTCATTAGTTGATAGAATGACATATTAATATTTTACTTCTTTTACAAAATGACTGTGTCAAAGGCTAAAGAAAAAATACTGTTAATGAACCACTGTTTTCTTTTCGTGAGGAACTTAGACTTCAAATTATCAAACATAGTTTGCCCCATTCTGCTTTAAGTGACAGCCTAAAACTCCAATTCTGTTGCATTGTTCAATCCATTAAGTAGACAACCAAATTTCTGGAATCAGCCTGTCTCCTGCCTCCCAAGGACTCACTTCTGTTCTTTTCCTCTCCCAGTACTGCGGTGATTTTGAGCCCACGCTCTCCATCCACTGGAAATGGCACACTCAAAATTCTGGAGACACTTGGAAAACATGTTGCACTCCGATGAAGTAACATGAAATGTGCCATGCAACCCCAGGAAGCTCATTTTAATACATTAACATTTCATTAGCAAGCACTGTCTCCAAGACTTCCACTCTCACTGGATATTCAGTTGGTGCCGATGTGACACTATATGGCACCATTTACAACAATGGTCACTCAGGTCTCTGGGGGTGAGTCTGCTGAGAATGCTAAGGTGGGTGGGGGGAATAAGAGATTAGGCCTAGTTATAGGAGACTCCATAGTTAGAGGGACAGATAGGAGGGTAAATAGTAATAAACAGGACTCAGGGCTGGTGTGTTGCCTCCCAGGGGCTGGGGTCCAGGATGTTGCAGATCGGGTTTTTAAGATTCTTAAGGGTGAGGGGAGTCAGCCCCAAGTCATAGTTCATGTGGGGACACATGATGTAGGTAGGACAAGGGAAGGGGATATTAAACAGAAATTTATGGAGTTAGGGTGGAAGCTTAGGTCCATAACAGGCAGAGTGGTTATCTCTGGACTCTTGCCTGTGCCAAGAGATAGTTTAGAGATGAACAGAGAAAGGGATAGTTTGAACTCATGGCTGCGTGGATGGTGCAGGAGGGAGGGGTTCAGGTTCCTTAACAATTGGGACTCATTCTGGGATAGGTGGGACCTCTTCAAGAGAGATGGTCTACACCTGAACCAGAGGGGGACTAATATCTTGGGGGGAAAATTTGCTAAGGCTATGATGGGGGCTTTAAACTGATTCGGGGGGGGGGTGGGATCCTAAGTAGTTGGGGTGCTGAGAGGGATGAGAGTAAGGGGGTTATAGAAGAGAGTTGTAAAACACAGCGGCGTACGGGTGGGGTGGGGCATGGTTTGAGATGCGTATACTTTAATGCAAGGAGTATTCGCAATAAGGGGGAGGAACTTGCAGCTTGGACCAGTACCTGGAACTTCGATGTTGTGGCCATTTCAGAGACTTGGGTAGAGCAGGGACAGGAATGGATGTTGCAGGTTCCGGGGTACAAATGCTTTAGTCGGAGTAGAGAAGGAGGTAGAAGGGGGGGAGGAGTGGCGTTATTGGTCAAAGACTGTATCACGGTGATAGAAAAGAAGTTTGATGAGGACTTGTCTGTTGAGGTAGTATGGGCTGAGATTAGAAACAGGAGAGGAGAGGTCACCCTGTTGGGAGTCTTTTACAGACCTCCTAATAGTTCTAGAGAGGTTGAGGAAAGGATTGCAAAGTCAATTCTGATTAGGAGTGAAAGTAGTAGGGTAATTGTGATGGGGGACTTTAACTTTGCTAATATTGATTGGAATAGCTATAGCTCTAGCTCGTTAGAGGGGTCAGTTTTCGTACAGAGTGTGCAGGAAGGCTTTTTGACTCAGTATGTAGATAGGCCAACTAGAGGTGAGGCTACATTGGATTTGGTGCTGGGCAATGAGCCAGACCAGGTGTTAGGGTTGGAAGTTAGTGAACATTTTGGTGATAGTGACCACAATTCGGTTACGTTCACCTTAGTGATGGATAGGGATAGGCATGAAGCTGGGGGCAGTAGTTATAGCTGGGGGAAGGGTAATTATGAGGCCATCAGGAGAGAATTAGGGTGCATAGATTGGACTAGGAAACTACAGGGACTGGGAACATCTGGAATGTGGTGCTTATTCAAGGAGCAGCTGCTGCGAGTCCTTGATAAGTATGTCCCTGTCAGGCAGGGAGGAAATGGTCGAGTAAGAGAGCCTTGGTGTACGAAAAAAGTTGATTTGCTGGTTAAGAAGAAAAAGGAGGCTTATGTCAGGATGAGGCTTGAAGGCTCAGATAGTGCAATGGATAGCTATAGATTAGCCAGGAAGGAGGTAAAAAGTGAATTGAGGAGAGCTAAGAGGGGACACGAGAAGATGTTGGCTGATAGGATTAAGGAGAATCCTAAAGCTTTCTTTCGATATGTTAAGAATAGAAGATTGGTTAGGGCAAGATTAGGGCCAGTCATAGACAGCAGTGGGAAGTTGTGCGTGGAGCCTGAAGAGATTGGTGAGGCACTGAATAAATATTTCTCTTCGGTATTCACGCAGAGTGCTGGAAATGTAGCTATGGAGAACACTGAGGTACAGGGTTGCAAATTGGGAAGTATTGTAGTAGATAGGGAGGATGTGTTAGAAATTCTCGAGGGTTTGAAGTTGGATAAGTCCCCTGGGCCGGACGGGATTTACCCTAGAATTCTCTGGGAGGCAAGAGAGGAGATTGCAGAGCCTCTGGCTCTGATCTTCAGGTCCTCGTTGGTTACGGGTGTGGTTCCGGAGGACTGGAGGATAGCGAATGTGGTCCCATTGTTTAAGAAGGGGAAGAGAGACCTTCCTGGGAATTATAGGCCAGTGAGTCTTACTTCTGTGGTGGGCAAGGTATTGGAGAGAATTATTAGGGATAGGATTTATAGTTATTTAGAGAGAAATGAATTGATTGGGGATAGTCAGCATGGTTTCGTGAAGGGTAGGTCATGCCTTACTAACCTCATTGAGTTTTTTGAGAAAGTGACCAGAGAGGTGGATGGGGGTAAGGCGGTTGATGTAGTATATATGGACTTTAGTAAGGCGTTTGATAAGGTGGCCCATGGAAGACTTCTACAGAAAATGCAGATGTGTGGAATAGAGGGTGATTTAGCTAATTGGATTAGGAATTGGCTGGCAGATAGAAGACAGAGGGTGGTGGTTGATGGGAGATATTCATCGTGGAGTTCGGTGACAAGTGGTGTACCTCAGGGGTCTGTTTTGGGGCCCCTGCTGTTTGTAATTTTTATAAATGATCTGGATGAGGGTATTGAGGGATGGATCAGTAAATTTGCAGATGATACTAAAGTTGGTGGTGTGGTAGATAGTGAAGAGGGGTGTTTTAGTTTACAGAGTGACTTGGACAAGTTGCAGAGCTGGGCCGAGAGGTGGCAAATGGAGTTTAATGTGGAAAAGTGTGAGGTAATGCACTTTGGCAGGAACAATAAATGTGTAGAGTATAGGGCTAATGGTAGGGCTCTTAATAGTGTTGAGGAACAGAAGGATCTTGGTGTATGTGTCAATAGATCCCTGAAAGTAGGCAGTCAAGTGGATAAAGTTGTTAAGAAGGCATATGGAGTCTTAGCTTTTATTGGTAGGGGGATTGAATTTAGGAGCCGCAGCATCATGTTGCAACTGTACAAAACTCTAGTGCGGCCGCACTTGGAGTATTGTGTGCAGTTCTGGTCCCCACATTATAAGAAAGATGTGGAGGCATTGGAGAGGGTACAGAGGAGGTTTACCAGGATGTTGCCTGGTATGGAGGGCAGGTCCTATGAAGAGAGGTTGAAGGATTTGAGGTTGTTTTCGTTAGAAAGGAGGCGGCTAAGAGGGGATCTTATTGAAGCATATAAGATGATTAGAGGTTTAGATAGGGTGGACAGTGATAGCCTTTTTCATAGGATGGAGAAAGCTAGCACGAGGGGACACAGCTTTAAATTAAGGGGTATGAGTTATAGGACGGATATCAGAGGTAGGTTCTTTACTCAAAGAGTGATTAGGGAGTGGAATGCCCTGCCTGCAGCTGTTGTAGATGCGCCAAGTTTGGTGGCGTTTAAGAGGTTAATTGATAAGTATATGGAAGAGAAGGGAATGGTTTAGTTTGGAGGGGCTTTGCTTTTTATTTTGGTCGGCACAACATCGAAGGCCGAAGGGCCTGTTCTGTGCTGTATTGTTCTATGTTCTATGTTCTATTATGTGAACATGTCCATGGGGATTTCCCCAAGGTTGCAAAGGTGAGCTTAGCCCCCGGGGGAGAAGGACTTGGTCATGCAGTTGCCTGGTCATGCCTGCTGGCACTGCCTCTTGGCACATGGCACAAGCAGGTTAGTATCATGTCCATACCAATATGTCAGTCCCAATCTAGCACTGCCAACTTGTGCCAAAGTCTGGGCTCCAGTGGCAGCCACGTGGGAAAGGGAGGAATTCATTTGGATTTGGTTTTGGGCTGACAGCAGATGGAGGAGCATGGCCATTTTGGAGAGGGGATGTAGTGGGGTGCCAGCTCTGACTGTGGGTGGGGGGGGGGGGGGTATAGGCTGATAGTCAGGGGGAAATAGAGGGAATGGGGTCAATGATTGGAAGGAACAGGTAATGATCAGTGGGTGTTGGGGTACGGGCCAATAATCAAAAGAGGGGAAGGAGCCAGTGATAGCGTTATGTATGTAGTTGGCTGTGTGCCCCTTTAAGAGAATGGGTCAGGCGACCCGGGATACAAACTCCAGTCTGGATGGAGCTTGCTGGGGCAGTCTTGCACTGACTATGCTACTGACACGATATTGCATAAACCATTTCTGTTCATTTTATATCTATTTACCTCATGGAAACTGCAACTCCCCTTCTGCCTGTGATATCCCTAGGAAAGCCTATAATTTAATCTCCAAATGGCTTTCTCTAACCTCACATCAGTGGGAAACTCTTTATATTCAAGGGGAAATGTATGTCAGACATCTCTAACTACTACTTATCTTCAACAGAGCAACAGAGACAAGTTCCAGCACAGCTGTTCATGACTTGAAAGCGACATCCATCTTCCTGGATTTTGGGAGACTTAAGCCCATTGTGCCTAAGTTATAACATATGATGCCTCCCTTTCAGTTATACAATATGATTCATCTTCTGATTTGATGAAACCACCAAGCTTTCCTGTCAGACATGACTCCTTTCATTTAACATACTTTTAATTCCAAATCATGACAATCTCATAAAGATATATTCCTGAGACATAACAATCATATAAATCTTACTCTTTTAACTATAGTTATTGGAAATACAGCAAGGGAATATTGTAGTTAGGTGGGCAACATAAACAAAAAGATGTTTCCTGCCTGAAATTATTCTGATTCACTCTGATATGTGTGTGCACACCAGCTAACTGGCATATAACAAGGTCCCACAAACAGTAATTAAATGAGTGGACAAATAGATGGGATTTTCCAGCCGTGCTTGCCCCAAGCTTGGAAAGCCCTGCTCGAGGTCAACAAAGTTTTGCATAGTCCTGTCCCCCCTGCTATGATTCCTATGGCAGGCAGGATGGGAAAGTTGTGCCCCAAAATCTCAATTAGTGTTGTTGATGAAAAGTAGTATATTGGCATAGATAGAGGATCAGTTCACTTATCGAAGACAAAGAATTGGGACATAAGGGGCATTTTCAGGATGTCAACTGTAACAGATGGAGTGCCACAGGGATCAGTGCTGGGGCCCCAAGTATTTACAATATGTTTTAATGACTTGGATGAGGGAAGTGAATGTGCAATGGTCAAGTTTGCAGATGACATAAGAATAGGTGGGAAGGCAAATGGTAAGGATGACACAGAGTCCATAGAAAAAATAGGTACGTTAAGTATATAGGTGGGAACTTGGCAGATGAAATACAATGTAGGAAAATGTGAAGTTATGTATTTTGGTAGGAAGAGTGAAGGAGTTGAATAAGGGGGGAGTCCTTGTGCATAAATCTCAAAAAGCTAGCATGCAAGTACAGCAATAGGGAAAGTGAATGGAACGTTTGTCTTTATTTCAAAGGGAATTGAGTATGAATACAGGGAAATCTTGCCAAAGTATATAAAGCATTAGTTTGAACACACCTAGAATACTGTGAACAGTTGCAGTCCCCAGATCTAAGGAAAGGTAGACTGACATTGGAGGCAGTCCAGAGAAGGTTCACTGGGCTGATCCTGGGTACAGAGGGATCATTCTTATGAGGAAAAGTTGAATATCTTAGGCCACATTGGGATTTAGAAGAATGAGACGCAACGTTATTGAGACGTATTGGATTTTCAGAGGCCGTGGCAGGGCAGATGTTGAGAGTTTCCCCTTGTGGAAAAGTGCAGAATCAAAGGGGATCATTTCAGTATTTAAGAAAATGTATTTTGTCAATCAGAGAGTAACGAATATATGGAATTCTTTACCACAGAGGGCTGTGGATTATTAAAGAAGGTTAAATTATCAAGGAAGATTAAAAATGTGATGCATTTTAAAAACAGAGAAGGAACAGGACCTGTGAAACATTCACAAAATAACGTTACAAGACATGATAGCAAATGGCAGCAATATTGAATATTTACCATACCTCAGTAATAACCAGGCCAACTAACTAGATGGATAAATCATTAGATTAGATCAAAAATGCATTAAGACATTGAATATCGGAAGGCAGTGGAGGTCGTCCATTTAACACAGATGAAGAGGAATTGTCTATCTCAGAGGGGAGTTGTTATGTATATTGGAGCATAGCCCCTTTAAGGGAACAGGTCGGGTGGTCCTGGGTATCGGGTGATTTTCCCATGAACCACTATGCTGCCCACCCTGAAATGGTAAGTTTAATGTCACATTCAAAATGATGGCAGTGCCAATTGTGTTGCATTATCTCAGCTGTACACAAGTTTGAATTCATGATCTTCTGGTACGGATATTGGAGTACTACCACAGAGCAATGTTTGACACCAGAAGGTAGAGGCACTACTGCTAGTTTTTTATATGTTTCAGGAATTCTGGGCTATCCCTACGGGAATGACAATTTTATCAGTGGTTGTATAGACACAGAAGAGTAAAAAAAAGAGTAAAAATCAGGCTTCTGTCTGTGTCCAGAGCTCATTACATTCTATCAAATGCTCACATCAGGGATTCACTACGTACTGAACTGGGGTTTCACTTTAGTAATATTGCAGTCTTGCAGAGATATGCAAAAATGTCAGCACACACAGTTCTCTCGACATAAAGACAAGATGACACAAACCCTCTATGCTTCTTCTGCACAAGAACAGCAGCACAGCTTGTACCAGCCAAGTGTTGACAGCTTCTGCTTCCCTGAGGTATCCTTCCAGCACTGACCTGCATTTGTCAGGAGAACGTTTATGCAACCTGCACTCACTTGTCAGCCACATTCCTTCCTCATCAACATCTGCTTTGTTATTGCTTTTCATGAAAGCATGTTGCCGCTGGATACAGCCATATTGCGACATGTTTATCGGACATGCCATCCTCCCTTATATCATTACAACCATAAATCACTTCAGCACCAAGCTGGAGGCAAAACTTCAAATAAAAGAAATGTTAGCTCTGTGACTAAGGTAGAGTTTGAAGTTTGGTTCATGGTCGGGCAGCTAATTTAGGTTATAGGTTGAATTTTACATTTTCTCTCCTCTGCCCTCCTGGCTTTCCAACCTGTCAGCAAGGGAGCATAAAATCCAGCACTGTGCATTTTCACTTATATAATGGAATGTGTAAACTTTTTGCGATGCTCCTTCACTATTTTAAACACACTGAAATTGATGAGATTGGGCAAAGTCCACACAACACTTTCCAAATGCCTTCCAATGACTAGAAGGACTCTCATCAATTTTTATGCACCCACAGAAAATATCGTTTCCCAATGTTTCACAGCTTGATATGGTCCTGCTCTCACCAAGACCACAAGAAGCTACAAAGGGTTATGAATGTAGCCCATCCATCACACAAACCAGACTCCCACCTCTTGACTTTGTCTACACCTCCCTCAGAAAAGCAGCTAGCATAATCAAGGACCTCACACAACCTGGGTATTCTCTCTTCCACCAGCTTCCATCGGGAAAAAGGTGCAAAAGTCTGAGATCATGCACAAACCAACTCAAGAACAGTTTATTCCCTACTGCCATCAGACTTTTGAATGGGTTTATCACGTATTAAGTTGATCTTTCCCTACAGCATAGTATGATTGTAATTCTATATTCTGCAACCTTTCTTTTCCTTCTCCCCTGTGTATTTTATGAGCAGTATGTTTAATCTGTATAGCGTGCAAGAAACAATACTTTTCACTATATCTCAATACATGTGACAATAATAAATCAAATCAAATCAAACCATAAAGGATATAGCTACAAGTTCAGGTAATCTATTTGAATAAGTCAATAATTTAACACATAAAGGACAAGTTAAATTATGAACTGTTCCAAAGCAAAATGCTGCAAATCTGAAATAGAATTCTAGAAATACCCAACAGTATTCTTGGAGAGATACAGTTGACATTTCAGGTTGATGCCCTTTCATCAGAACAGCGCACTAAGCTGAAACATTTCGAGGATTAACATTCCAACTCTTGCTCCCTGCTTCGAGGATTAATGTTAATCCTTGAAGAGTTGGAAGAATTCCTGGCTCAACCCACCTGCAGCATGAGAAAATATTTGCATTGTTGGAATCTTCACAGATTTCAAAATGAAGCTTGACTGAGAATCCAGACATCCATTACTTTTATTGAAACTGCTGCACCCCAGAATAACATTGCTTGATTGACAGTTCTGCCTCTTTGATCTCAGCTGTCAATTTCACAATGATTATTTGTATAAGGTTAAGCATATTCAGAGGTGCATGGTTTCTGTTATTGATATTTTAAAGCAGGTTGGTTTAATCTCTTAGTATGAGGGCCAGTTTCAAAACATTTCTTACTCAAGGGGTTGAGAAGCAAATTTCAGAAAGATAAAGTCTCCAACATTAAACATGTTTTTTTTTTAAATCAGGCATGAAAAGAAACTACTTGCTGAGAAAAAAAGATTACAAAATAAAGCAGAATATTAGAGTGCAATTGTGAGAGAGTGGACAGGTTTATATGGCTTCATTCATCCCAAAACCGTACAATCCTGTCCAAGATCAATGGACCTTTCCAGGTCTGCCCTCTGCCTACTCCGATTCCTGTGATGGACTGGCTGATAAAATTCTGGCCTATGTTCTTTTGGCTCATTCCCTTTCTGATGTTCATTCACAACTGCAGCTCGGTGAAAGCGAATGATGGTGTGTGTGTGGGTGAAGCTGATTCAAAATCCTGAATCTGGAAGGAGCCAAATTTATGGGCACACATATCTGCCACTACACACACATATTCCTATCATGTTCACTTACCCCCCCTTCTTCACCTTATTCCCTTCCATCCCCCACACACACTCTTCCCCTCTATCATCACAGTATCTCTCTTTCCCATTATACTTCCCCCCTTTTCTCCCCTCATACTCATGCACTCTACACCCTCAAACGCTCTCCTGCTTCCTCACGCTTCCTTCCCTCCTCACACTCCCCCGTAAAACTTTATCCATTTCCCGTCATCTCCACTCCCTGGACCTTGCTCCCTGGCATTTCTGCTCTTGGGCATTGCATCCCAGCTCTCAGCTCATAGCCCTTGGCTCCAAGTTCACCAGGCCCCAGGTTTATTATTTGCTGTTTCTCCTTAGTTGTTTCTGTCCTATGTTTAATGCTGACATGTTCCCTCATGAGAAAGGGAAAGAAATAAAGAAGCAAATCCCTGCGGAATCTTCCATTCAAACAAAGCTGTTTGATCCTCTAAATTGGCCGTGGGAGCCACATGGTGCAACTTTGGGCAGTGTATCCACCCTCCGGCCACACGTTGGACAAGCTTGCATTAAATCACACTTCTATTGCATTGTAATGAAATATCTTTTTTTAAGCTCAGTAGAAATAATGTTGATGTATTACTTCTTTTGGAGCTTTCTTTTACACAGCCTAATGAGATTTTTTTATTGCTTCTATTGGGTGTATAGTGAATCAATAGGCATGAAAGTGCCATAATTTGGCATAGGGACCATGAGGGGCCAAGAGGATGGCACGGTGTCACAGTGCTTAGCACTGCTGCATTACAGGAACCCGGATTCAATTCCCAGCTTGGGTCATTGTCTGTGTGGAGTTTGTGTGTTTTCTCTGTGTCTGCGTGGGTTTCCTCCGGGTGCTCTGGTTTCTACTCACAGTCTGAAAGATGTGCTGGTTAGGTGCATTGACCTGAACAGGCACTGGGGTGTGGCAACTAGAGGAATTTCACAGTAACTTCATTGTAAGTTAATATAAGCCTTACATGTAACCAATAAATAAACTTTACTTAATGAGGGGCTTGGCGATGTGCCACAGCATGAGGAGAGTGGTGGGGGAGACTATGAGGGGCTATTGGAGAGTTGTTTGAGTTGCTATATCTTGGGATATGGGCATGAGCAATCATGGGTTTGGTGGTGTTTCTGTGGGAGGGCTCGGTGGAGGAGCTTACCTTGGCACAAGTGAAAGAGGAGGGCCTTTGGCGCACAGCTTTAGAAATCCTTCATGCAGACCAGGATTCATGATTCCTCTCAGGTGCCATGAACCAACCATAAATTGTTAAAATCTGACCCAACTCCAACCAAATTGTGAAGGTGTAGAGCATGCCTATCTCCACAATGGAACCAGCCAGATGAGGAATGTGAGTTAAAGTGTTTGACAGAAATTGACCCACACCTTTTAGGCAGTCCAGTAAATGAGACAGCACAGGAAATGGGAATCCAGGAATTAGTATCCACCCACTATCTTTAAAGGCTTCCTCCCAACCCAGTGAAAATCCAGCTCATTAACTCTTTATCACGCCATAGCTAGGTACTCCCTGACTTTCTGAGTCATTTCCATTTCTATTACAGCCAACCCAATCTGACACCCACTAATCGAGGATATTCTTGGCAAACTGACGCACACCAACTGTTTCCTTTCAAAGATTTCTAAAGCATTTACATTTGAACCACAATCTGACAACGTGTCAGACTGGTCACCCTATTATTGAAAGGATATTATTAAACTAGAAAAGTGCAGAAAAGATTTACTAGGATGCTAGCGGGCCTTGATGGTTTGAGTTATATGGAGAGGCTGAATAAACTGGGACTTTTTTCCCTGAAGCATAGAAGGCTTGGAAATGATCTTATAGAGGTCTATAAAATAACAAGGGCATAGATCAACTTGATAGTCAATGTCTTTCCCCAAAGATAGGGAAGTCTAAAACTAGAAGGCAAAGGTTTAAGGTGAGAGAGAAGAGATACAAAAGGGTCGGAGGGACAATTTTTTTCACACAGAAGGTGGTGAGTGTCTGGAATGAATTGTCAGAAGTAATAGTAGAGATGGGTACTATTCTGCCTTTTAAAAAGCATTTACATAGTTATATGGGTAAGATCATAAAGAGGAATATGGGCCTCTTTAGGGCAGTTAGGACTAGCTTAGTGGTTAAAAAAAGGGCAGCATAGATAAGTAGGGCTGAAGGGTCTGTTTCCATGCTGTAAACCTCTATGACTGTACAACTCTATGTGACGTTATGGTGACCAGTTTTAGACAGACTGCTCAACCATTGATCTGAAGAAAGGGTTCTGTTAGCAGTGGCTCAATAATGAATGCTTTGGTTTAAAAAGTACATTTAAAGGGATGGAGTTGTTTCATCCAAACTTAGATTGTAAAGAACAGTAATACAAATGAACAGTGGCAGAGTAGTTAGCACAGCTGCCTCACAGCACCAGGGACGCGGATTCAATTCCAGCCTCAGGTGACTGTCTGTGTGGAGTTTGCACATCCTCCCCATGTCTACATGGATTTCCTCTGATTGCTTTGGTTTCCACCCCCACCCCCCACACAGATGTAAAGGTAGATGCGTTGGCCATGCTAAATTGCTCCTTAGTATTATGGGGATTAACCATGGTAAATGCACGGAGGGTGGGGCTGGGTCGTGGGTGGGATTGTTATCAGTGCTGGCCCTATGAGCCAAATTGTCTACTTCCGCACTGTCGGGATTCAAAACAGGAAGTTTACTAACTGTAGCAACTTGTTTGCAATCGGGGTGCTGTGATGGCCTGTAAACAAGTTACTGGAGATGGTAATCTGAGCTGCTTGGACTGATTTTAATTGTTAATAAGTTTCTGATTAAAAGTTGGTCTTCAAAACTCCAAAACCTTTAATCTAAAACAGGCATCTTATTTTTTAAGATAAGCTGGATTCTATTTACGTTGGAATATTTGGTTGACTGGAAACTGTGACAGGCATGACTGAGGTATGACTCAAGACCTCATCTGGGTCTCTGAACTTTTCCAATTTTATGATTTTGAAAGTGTTCAAGTGTTCTCACTGAGTGCCTCCTTTTCCTTCCAGATCTCTCTCCCATCACCATTGTAGTAATGGTTATATGGAACCACCATCCTGCACTATATAAAATCGCACATTAAAATTTCAGTAAAAGCACCTGCGAGGTAAAGTAAAAATCCAAGTCAGTAGATCGTGGTTAGTAATCCATGTTTTTTTTTATTGTCATGAGTGCACTTGAAACAGATTTGACAAAGTATATGAGAAGAAGTAGCTTCTCAACTTGAAACCCTGGTGAAAGGCTGGGGGCACAATCTTAGAAAAAAAAATCCTTGTGTGTCAAAAAAAATCTCACAACGGGTGTGTTTCACATCTATTTTGGAGGAGTTTGGCAATGAAATGTTATCACACTCTCACTTTTTTTGACAGCAGTGCGATTCGCACCGATTCCATGGTGGAGAGGAGGTGGAGCCTAAGCTCACAAGTGAGGCCACTTTCAGAGCATTCAGACACCATTGCACGGGGCATCCTGATCTCCCAGTGCACTGGAAGACCTCCACCAGCAATGAGACCTTCTCGATGAACCCCTATCACATCCTCTTCTGCAGCCCAACCCATCCTCAACCCCTCCTTGCAAGCTCCACCCCCCCAACCTTTGCTGATCACCACCCCCAACTGCTGATCACCCCCCCCTCTTGTGTCTCCTCCCCACAGAGTTCTCTCCCCTGCAGAGCTTGCCCCTTTCTTTCCCTGTTATTATGGCCCCAACCCAACTCACACCCCACCTGTACTCAGACCCCACCCTGAAGACACTGCCCCAGGCACAGCTATGGGGCCTAGTGGATAGTGCCAGAGTGCCAGGGAAGGTGTTGCCAAGATGGCCAGTGGGCAATGCCTGCTGGGCACTGCTGTGCCATGCCCCAACCATCTAGGGACTTCAATGGCCACTGATTCTCCCAGCTTGGTTAACACATCTGGTGTCTGTTGATGGGGGCCGTCACTGATTCACATCTGTGTTGGCACAACCAGCAAGGTGGTAAGTATGGGTGAGGCTCTAAACAGCTGTGCCAAATGCATTAATATCATGCTAATCATGACATTAATGTGCAAACTAGCTTCATGCTCTTTTTGAGTGTGAAACCAAATCCACTGGCGAACCCAATTTTTGACTTTGTGTGAAATCTTACTGTCTCACCAGGCTGATTGATGGGCGAGACAAAATCATAAGCTCAAGCCCTAGACGAGTGAATTGGTCACCTATTACTGAATCTATTGTGATGTGATATGATATACCTTTAACAATACATGTCTGAAACTATTGTTAGTCATTACTACCTCAACAGGATATGATGTATTCATCACATATGACTTTCAGACAGTCGGCAAGCAGCAGATTGCGGTCAGACATGTCTCTTCCAGTCTCCAGAGGAAACTACCTCTGTATAATCTTATCTTTGAATAAAGAAGCTACATTATTTTTTCCTGTAATGATTGGTATGTTTACATCAAGAAGAAGAATGTAACATAAAACTATCCAATCGATATTTTCACATGGGCAGTTAATGCCCAACTCAATGATAGCCACAGTGGTAAGATGAAAATTTACCTTAAAAGGTTATTCAAAAAAACAATTTACACACTCTACTATCTAAATCATATGCACAATTAAACTGATTTCCAGTTGGTTTTAGTCTTCCACCCTTGTAATTAATATGGATTATCATTCAGAAGAAAAAAAATCAATTTATATTTCATTCACTCCAAAGAAATAAACATTCTAATTTATGGCATTGTGGAATTAATGTTCCGATTCAGTTTATAAATGCAACAGCATTACATTGTAGGATAACTTACCTCAACAAGGCAACAGAATGCTTTTTTGTATGTCAAATACTTAAATGTTCACCATTTCCAAGAATTGCGAGAGATCAAAGCACAGGCTACAGTGCGAAGAAGAGTGATTCATTTGACCCCAAAGGAGCAGAGTTATGGGGGCAAATTTTTCTGTTCCACTCGCCAAGGGAATTGTAGCGAGAGGGATGGACCATGGGAAGGTCCTTTGCCATCGGGCGGGATTTTCTAGTTTCAGGGCAAATCAGATGGGAAAATCCCACCTATGAAGTAAGACTGAAGAGATGTAGGCAACAAAATGGGCTTTGTAGCGACCATATCTTCAATGCCACGAAATGGTATTTGCACTGCTGGCCATCACTTATGGTGTTGTTTGCACTCTACACCATCTTGGAGACAGAGTTAGTCCAGGACACTCAGCTAAGTTGCTAAATTGACCCTTAGTGTCAGCAGGATTAAGAGACCATAATACCAAAAGATATGGAAGCAGAATTAGGCCACTCGGCCCTTTGAGTCTGCTCCATCATTCAATCACAGCTGCTATTTTTCTCATCCCTATTCTCCTTTCTTTTCCCCATAACCTCTGAACCCTTATTAATCAAGAACCTATCTATCTCTGTCTTAAAGACACTCAATGACCTGGCCTCCAGAGTTTTCCGCGGTAGAGAATTCTACAGATTCACCACTCTCTGGCTGAAGAAATATCTCCTCATCTTTGTTTTAAAGGACTGTCCCTTTAACCTGTTAGCCTGAGGTCGCGCTCTGTGGTTCTAGTTTTTCCTACTAGCGGAAACATCTTCTTCATGTCCACTCAATCCAGGCATCGCGATGTCCTGTAAGTTTCAATCAAATCCTCTCACACCCTTCTAAGTTCCAGAGAGTATAGACTCCGAGTCTTCAACCATTTCTCATATGACAAGCTCTTCATTCCAGGGATCATTCTTCTGAATCTCCTCTGGATCCTTCTCAAGGCCAACACATTCTTCCTCAGATATGGGGCTCAGAACTGCTCACTATACTCCAAATTGGGCCTGACCAGAGCCTTATACAACCTTAGAAGTAGACCCCAACTCTTATATTCTAGCCCTCTCGACATGAATGCTAACATTGCATTTGCCTTTCTAACTGCTGACTGATCTTACCCTTAACACCATGGGCTCTTAACTTAAATAACAGTCTCTTATGCAGCACCTTGTCAAAGGCCTTCTAAATAAATCAAGTCTATTGGTTCTTCTTTATCTAACTTCCTTGTTATCTTCTCAAAGAACTCTAACAGATTTGTAGGACATTAATTCCACTTAATAAGGCCATGCTGACTCAGCCTTATTTTATCATGTACTTCCAAGTACTCTGCAATCTTATCTTTAATAATGGACTCTAAAATCATACCAATGACCAAAGTCAGGCTAGCCATCCTATAATTTCCCATCTGCTGCCTCCCTCCCTTCTTAAACAGCAGTGTTACATTAGTTACTTTCCAGTTCTCTGGGACTCTACTTGCCTCCAGTGATTCCTAAAAGCTCGCCATCAATGCCTCCAAACTTTCCTCAGTTATCTCTTTAGAACACTGAAGTGTAGTCCATCCAACCCAACTGAGTCATCCACTTTCAGTTTCTCCAGAACCTTCTCCATTAGTGAAAGCCACTGCACTCACCTGTGCTCCTGATTCTCTTGGAGCTGTGGCATCCTATTGGTACAAAATAACTCTTCAGTTCCTCTGCCATTTGTTTGTTTCCTATTATTACTTCTCTAACCTTATTAGTAGGGCAAATACATGGGGTTAAAGGTTAAGGGATAGGGCCTGAAGTGGGACTGTTGTTGGTGCAAGCTTGATAGGCTGAATGGCCTCTTTCTACGTTATACAGATTCTACAATTCTATGATTCTACATGCAAAGTAGGATCGGGATAGTCAGCCTGCAAAACTGTTGATTTAATACCGTCATCATTTTGAATAACCCAGTTTGTCCCACTCCTCCACTCTCTTTCCCTGTAACCCTCCAAATGTTTTTATATCTGACAGTATTTATCCAATCATCTTTTGAAGGCTTCCAGTGCATAACTACTCACTGCATTAAAAAAAGTGTTCTCGTGTCAACTTTGTTTCTTTTCCCCTTAAATCAATGTTTTCTGAATCTTGCAATCTTTGCCAAAGGAACAGTTTGCTTTCCATTCTGTCTAGGCCCCTCATCATTTTGAAGACGTCCTTCAAATCATCTCTCAACCTTCTCTTCTCCAAAGAGAATAACCCATGCATCCCAAACCATTCTCATTTCTGAAATCCACTATCCCTGGAATTATTCTTATAAATCTATTCTGCACCATATCTGTATTCTTTACATTAATATTAATATTAATATTAAGCAACACAGCACGGGAAACAGGCCCTTCGGCCCAACGAGCCCGCGCCACCGTAATACCAAATCATTATCCTATTTTACTAGTCCTATATAATAGTATATATATTAATCCTAATTTGGAAAATTTTCACCATAGGGACAATTTGTTACCCAATCAGCCTAAGAGCGCATTTTTGGGTTGTGGGAGGAAACCGGAGTGCCCGGAGAAAACCCACGCAACCACGGGGAGAACGCGCAAACTCCCGCAGACACCGGCCCAATTCCAAGTGTCTGCACAGCCACATCGATAGTCTCTGAGCTGGCATGGTGCCCTTCAGATGGTCCACATAAAGCACTCATATACGACATGAGGTACCAGGCAACCCATGAATCAACATCCAAGAGCTGTACCCGCACCACCTGCCGAATGCGTGCTCAAATTATGGACCGAATTACCTGTGGAAAAAAGCCGTAGTTAAACAGTCCTAATAGATCCCTCTATCTGCATACCGCTCATGTGGCTGTCCAAGAGACCCTTAAACAGCCCCAGCGTGCCTGCTCCCACCACCTTACTCGGCAGTGCATTCCACACCCCCACTACCCTTTGTGTGAAAAACTGCCCTCTAATATGCGTCCTATACATAGCCCCCCTCACCCTATGGCCATGACCTCTCGTCCTATCCATTTCTAAAGGTGGAAAAAGTTTACCTCCATTTACTCTATCTATACCCCTTATAATCTTATACACCTCTATGAGATCCCCTCTAAGCCGACGTCTTTCAAGGGAAACAACCCCAGTCTATCTAATCGTTCCTCATAGGACAGTCCTTCCATACCAGGCAGCATCCTGGTAAACCTCCTCTGCACTCTCTCCAAGGACTCCACATCCTTCCGATTGTACGGAGACCAGAACTGGGCGCAGTATTCCAAGTGAGGCCTAACCAAAGTTGTATACAACTGCATCATCAAACTCCTACTCTTATATTCTATACCCTTTTCTATGAAAGCTAACATACTATACGCCTTCTTTGTCACCTTCTCCACCTGTGAGGACACCTTCAGAGACTTGTGAACCTGCACCCCCCAAGTCTCTCTGCGTCTCTATGCTCCGTATAGTTTTACCTTTTATCCTATAATTCTCTTCTACATTTTTCCGACCAAAATGCATCACCTCACATTTTTCCGGATTAAATTCCATTTGCCATTTATCTGCCCAATCTACCAACCTGTCTATGTCCTGTTGTATTGCCTGACACTGCTCTTCTGTACCCGCCAATCCAAGCATCTTGGTGTCATCAGCAAATTTGCTGATCTCACCACCTACCCCCTACTTCCAAGTCGTTTATGTAGACCACAAATAGAAGAGGACCTAGTACTGAGCCTTGTGGCACTCCACTAGTGACAGGCTTCCAGCCGGAAAAAGAGCCTTCCACTACTACTACCCTCTGTCTCCTCCTTCCGAGCCAGTTTTCGACCCATCTACATACCCGACCCTGTATCCCATGCGCCTTCACCTTCTCTATCAGTCTACCATGAGGAACCTTGTCAACCGCCTTACTGAAATCCATGTAGACGACATCAACAGCCTGTCCTTCATCAACTGTTTTTGTCACTTCTTCAAAAAAATTCCACTAGATTCGTAAGACAAGACTTCCCCTTGACGAAGCCATGCTGCGTATCCCTGATCAGATCGCAGCGCTCCAGATGCTCATACATCCTGTCCCTAAGGATCCTCTCCATTAGCTTACCTATAACTGAAGTCAAGCTCACCGGCCTATAGTTCCCTGGGTGATCCCTCTGACCTTTTTTTAAACAACGATACTACGTTTGCTATCCTCCAGTCCTCTGGGACCTCACCTGTGTCCAAGGAAGAGACAAAGATTTGCGTCAGAGGCCCAGCCAAGTCTTCCCTCAACTCCCTTAGCAGCCTGGTGTAAATGCCATCAGGCCCCGGAGCTTTATATGTCTTTAAGCTGCCTAACAGCCCCAACACCTCTTTCCTTGTAATCCTTATTTCCCTCACCCGATCCTCAACTTTGTCAACATCAGGCACAGACATCTGTCCAGTCTCCTGCGTGAATACCGACGCAAAGTATTCATTCAGGATCTCCCCCATTCCCTCAGGCTCTAAGCATAGATCCCCTCCACTGTCCCTAAGAGGTCCAATCTTGCCTCTAACCTCCTTTTGCTCCTTACATAGGTGTAAAATGCCTTTGGATTTTCTTTAATCCTACCTGCCAGAGCCACCTCATGGCCCCTTTTTGCCTTTCTAATACCCCTTTTTAGATCCCGTCTACACTCTCTATAAGCTTCCAGCGCTATCTCAGTCCCTAGTTGCCTAGATCTAATGTAAGCCTCTCCCTAAAAAACTTGCATTTATGATCATTGGAATATGTCAAAACCCTTCCTTTCACATTTCACGATGTGCTTTTGAAGTATTGTGATGGTTGCAATTTAGGAAGCGCAGCAATGGATTGAACACAGCAATCTCCCAGGAACAACAATATCATAATGGTTTGGGAACTATTTTAGTGATGTTGACTGAGGGATTAATATTTACCAAGACATCAGGGATAACTGTCCTGCTCCTCTTTGCAACAGTGCCAGAGGCTCTTTTATATCCAACTAAAAGGGAAAACATGGTCTCAATTATATATTCTTGATGCAAGACAGTACCTCTGATAGAGCAGCATTCCCTCAGTGCTGCACTGGAATGTCAACCATGACTTTTGTGCTTAAGTCTTGAAATGGAACTTGAACCCACAACTTCCTTACTCAGAGGCAAGAGTTAATGGCAAGGGCATTAGCTGAATGAGAGCAATGGAAGCACAAAAGCTGCCATCCTAAGACAGAACAGCAGGCTTCATGGGGGCTGCTGTTATTTCCCCAGTCGGTGTTTCAGCAATCCTGGTCATCAACTGGTGCAGATTGCCGGCTGCAATTATACTTTGCAAGCCAGGATGGCAAAAACTGAGATTTCATAACCTCAGTCTGAGTTTCCCTGGGGGCACTGAGCAGCTGGATGCCTTCCACTTCTGTTGCAATGGAAACCAAGATGTCAACTATCAGAGAAAAGATGGGATATTCAAGTCCTACCCCCCACCATCAGGAATTCCCAGTCCCATTGATGGTGGTACACACAATACACCATAGACATCAGCAGGACTGGAAGATCTCACCAGCAGCTGATGGTGAGCCACCTCCATTGCTGGAAAACATGCCTTGGGGGTTGGGGGGAATCCAATGCAATGCTTTCTGGTCAGCTCTGCAAGTATTCTCATGGAGCTGGCCTTTACTTCCATAGGGTGAACTTCAAGCTCTGCACCTGTGACAAGCTAGGGCAGGACATCTCCATTCTCTTTCTCATTGATAGCAGACTTTTCTGGCAGACCTGCTAAGGAACCAAACATTTCCAAATGCATTTTTTTCTGTGCATTATCCCATTAACTTCCTTATCTGTGCCTTCTGCAGCAGAATTTGTAAACTGTCTCAGATGTCTCAAAAGGTAGATACAAACGATAAGATTAAGATGAGAAAAATGGGGGAGACCGAGGGCAAGGGAAGCATGTAAAACAAGAGATGCAGAGTTAAAGCAGCTGCAGTTTGTAAAATTGATACATACAAGATAGTCGTATGAATGGCAGGGTGAATTGACATTCAAGAAAAATATCTAAGTAGGATCATAACATCATGCTGGATAGTTTCAATCCTGTCTTCAGCCTTAGTCATGGCTGCTGCAATGATTTCCAGCAACATCTTCTCAATCAGGATAAAGACATATAGTTGTGCCTGACCCCTGCCAGTTAAACACTGCTGCCTTTGATTATACCACCTTGTCCTGCAAGAGACAGGGATGTGTGTCAGTGAGTGTAGTGCAATGTAATTGGGTGATGTGTCTTCTACAGTTGAATAGTTTGCAGTGTATGCAAGCTGTGAGATCTAAATGTATGACTCGAAGCAACGTTAAGTGTATGAAAGTGTAGTGATGCAATGAATATGATGATAGTACTGATTGATAGAGAAAGTTGGTTTGCGAGTGATGGAGCTATGGTGAATGAAGCAGTGAGTGAGGCTAATAGTTTATTTGTAGTGAAATGGCATCTAAGATGCATTTGCTGACTTTAACCACTTGTGTGTGGTCATTAAACTTCTTTCCACACAATCTCTGAGTTGGAGGGCTAGACTGCTAATATTGACTGCATTGGCTACCTGCCCCCACAGCCTTCTCTGTCTTTGTCTGGAGATTCTCCTCACTCCGTGTGGGATGAGAAGCTCTCTCGTGCCTGTGTACTTCTTACACCATGGCCACCAGAACTGCAGCAGAGAACATATTCTTGGCACCATTTTTCAAAGCTCTTTGAGCTTATTAACTTCTTTTTCACTATTTCCAGACACTGCTGCAGCCAGAACACACCTAACCTTTGAGAAATGCCGACTGACTTTAAGTAGTGCTGTGCTCACACCAACTTAATCCCCCTATTGAGGTGTGTAGCCAGTAAACAGCACTTTCACTGGTGGGCTGTGTTCTTCAATCAGTGTAATTGTCATTTTATATTTTGCCTTTGCCTTCATTTCTGTCGAATCGGTGTGGATTTAGTTGGATGTTACGATCCTGGCCCTGATTTTCAAATTTTGCCTCCTTGGGAGTTCAGCCTGGAGCAAAGACTCAGCGAGGTATACAAGATCATAGAATCCTACTGTGCCAAGGAGGCCATTCGGCCCATCGAGTCTGCACAGAGCGCAATCTCACCTAGGCCCATCCCCAAAACCCCATGCATTTACCCTAGCTAATCCCCCTGATACTAAGGGAAAATTTAGCATGGCCAATCCACCTAACCTGCACATCTTTGGACTGTTGAAGGAAACCAGAGCACTCAGAGGAAACGCATTCAGACACAGGGAGAATGTGTAAACTCTCCATAGACAGTAACCCAAGCCGAGAGTCGAACCCAGGTCCCTGGTGCTGTGAGACAGCAGTGTATCCATTGTGCCACTGTGCTGATCTAAGTTATGGAAGCTATAGAAAAAGTTAATCCAAAGTCTTTATGTTAAAGTGTGGGAGTAGAACAAAGGACTTGGATTCAAAGTACTGAATGGTCACTTTAGGATTGATATGAACATTATTGCCACATAGATGGAAACACCTTGAAAATCATCCTAAATAGAAGTATTGTCATTTGACAAAAAGCCGGATGTAACAAAGAGAGTATTGTTGGGCTGATATGGATGACTGAATTGATATTAAATAGAACGACTTCCTCATGCTTATGATCAGCTTTCGACCTGAACTAGACTGCTGCTGGTTTTCCCTGTGAAACCATTCAAAGGTTAAGTTTACCTGGTGTACAGGAATTCTTATGATACCTGAACGTGGGAGGCTATTTGATGTTGCTAGCCATTAAAATCAATTCTAACCGCCACTGGCAAAGACCGAGGTCATCAAGCCAATCAAAGCCTCATAGCACCTTACAGCAGCATGCGTAATATAATGTAACTTAGAGCAAGGGAGTCACTTAATGGCTGCTGTTTTATCTCTGATCTTAATAACAGATGCAAACTGCTCCGGTCAGAACTCTTCAATTAAGTTTTTATGCTTTGATGCAGAACTGCTCTCTAGGAATGCCAGGTCGCAAAATGGAACATCTTCCCCTCCCATCATTCACTTCATTCACCTTAACAGAAATGGACCAAAATTACTTTTTAAAAGTATTTGATTTTCCACACACAATGCCCCATGAAGTTTGTTCAGTGACATTTGACTACTGCTGACTCACTATCACCATTCTCTGAGTGAATGAGGTTAATTATAATGTTGGGCAACAGTGGAAATGGGTGGGCATGAGCCGCCCACCCATTATATTTTCCTTTATACCGAAGTCACTCAAAGGGTAAGGAGTATAATGGGCAGCCAGTCTGATATTTCACACCAGTTTACATTCATGTATTGACGCCACAAGTAGGTGTACATTAACACTGCAGTAAAGTGACTGTGAAAATTCTCTAGTCACCAAACTCCGCACCTGATCAGGCACACTGAGGGAGAGTTTAGCATGGCCAATACATCCAACCAGCACATCTTTCGGACTGTTGGAGGAAACCAGAGCACGTGAAGGAAACCCACGCAGAAATGGGGAAAACGTGCGGACTCCGCATGGACAATGACCCAAGCCGCGAATTAACCCTTGGTCCCTGGCATTAGGAGGCAGCAGTGTTAACCATTGTGCTGCACAGTCACTCAGATTTAAAATTATCCCCAGTGTTGTCTTTTTACAATCTACTTTCATAAGTGATTAATAAATATTTGTATTTATTGTTGCTTCACAACACCCTAAAGTGTTTTATGTACAATCAGATACTTTTGAGTACAGTGACTGTCACAATATAGAATGCACAGTTAAGGAATTTCTACATTGCAAGCTCCCACAAACAGCAATGTGATAAAGGCCAAGCAACCTGTTTTCATGATATTGATTGAGGAATAAATCTTGGCCAGGACACCATGGAAAAATACCTGCTTATCTTAAAAAAACAATGTCATGAAATATTTGACATCTACTTAAAGTGAAAGACAGGGTCTCTGTTTAATGTCTCATCTGAAAGAAACACCTTCAATAGCACTCCTTCAGTACACCTGGCAATTCTGATGGAGTCAGACCAACTTTGTTAAGTGGAGAAGTTCATGGCACTTCAGAGGATTAATCTACCAAGGAGGATCTAGACTCAAAATAGGAACAAAAAAAAATAGGCATGCAACTTGACCAACTTGACCAACAATGAGCATGCATTCGGCAGGTGGTGCGAGGACAGCTCTTGGATGTTGATTCATGGGTTGCCTGGTACTTCATGTCGTAAATGAGTGCTTTATGTGGACCATCTGAAGGGCACCATGACAGCTCAGAGACTATCGATGTGGCTGTGCAGACACTTGGAATTGGGCCGGTGTCTGCGGGAGTTTGCGCGTTCTCCCCGTGGTTGCGTGGGTTTTCTCCGGGCACTCCGGTTTCCTCCCACAACCCAAAAATTCGCTCTTAGGCTGATTGGAAAACAAATTGTCCCTATAGTGAGAGTCTTCCATATTAGGAATAACCTAAATTTATAATTGCTACTATATAGTTATGACGGCGGCGCGGGCTCGTTGGGCCGAAGGGCCTGTTTCCCGTGCTGTGTTGCTCTAAAAAAAAACATTCACTTCTTACCTTCTCACACAGCTGTTAACAAAACACAGGCAGTGAAAGTCCCATTGAAGAACCCTTTAATCCATTTCATATTTCTTAATGTTATCAAATAAAACATACAAGATATTTCAAAGAAAGATTAAGTTCGTACAAGGTAATAAAGGTATTCATCGCACAAAATTAGCACTTGTTTTCAAGCTGTGCAAACGTATCCTTACTGAACTGAATCATTAGCCATTCTTGGTGTTCAGCTGCGCATTCTTAATGAGGCCATTTGGAAACTATGAACAGAAACAGTTTGAACAGATGACCAGATATCTATTTTCTTTTCAGATAGCCTCACAATTTATGTATTTTTATCAAAAATTAAGTACAGAGCAAAATAATTTATTAGTGCTGTTGATGACGTGAATTTTTTGATTATGTGGTTTTCAGTTCAATGGTTTGTGGCTCCCATTTAATCAGTGGGTCACCACTAAATTGCTGTGAGTTCAGGGATAATCGGTGTCAATTGTCTCATTAGTGAACTTAATTGTCATCCCATCACTGGCAACCACGGATCCAGCACCAATACCATCTAACTGAACTGAGGGACAATTTATGCCATCGTTTCTGCAATGATGGATTGCATCAAATCTATCCTATAGCCTGTAACCAAAGCAATGATCTCCAGATCCTGAATCAATTTAATATTTAATCTTGCTTGTTCCATATATTGGTAAAATTACCTATAGTTTATTCTATTAACCAAATAGAAACAATAATTTGACATTGTGAGCAGCAAGTATTCACAGAGACTTTGGCTAAATCCTTCAGCCACAAGTTGGATTTCATTTTATATATTTAATTGTGTTCCCTACAGAAGACTTCATAATGTTCATTAAATTTCTTTAATACAAATTTTCAGCTTCGGTGAACTCTTGCACAGAAATATGATGCAATGCAATTTGCTCTGCTTGACCAGGAGTTGGTCTTGTCATAATTTCCAACGTAAGCCTAGTTTAAGTATAATAGTTTTACGGATTTCAGATTTCAGGAGATTGTCCTTTGGGGAAGCTGTGCATGATGGTTAGCACTGCTGCCTCAGGGACTTAGGGTTTCATTCTGACCTTGGCTGACTGTCTGTGCGGTGTTTGTACGTTCTTCTCATGTGTGTTTCTTCCAATTTCCTCCCAAAGATGTGTAGATTAGGTGGATTGGTCTTGCTAAATTGCCCCTTAATGTCCAAAGATGTGTAGGTTGGGTGGATTGACCATGCTAAGTTGCCCCTTAGTGTCCAAAGATGTGTAGGTTAGGTGGAATAGCCATGCTAAATTGCCCCTTAGTGTCCAAAGATGTGTAGGTTAGGTGGAATAGCCATGCTAAATTGCCCCTTAGTGTCCAAAGATGTGTAGGTTAGGTGGAATAGCCATGCTAAATTGCCCCTTAGTGTCCAAAGATGTGTAGGTTAGGTGGAATAGCCATGCTAAATTGCCCCTTAGTGTCCAAAGATGTGTAGGTTAGGTGGAATAGCCATGCTAAATTGCCCCTTAGTGTCCAAAGATGTGTAGGTTAGGTGAATTGGTCTTGCTAAATTGCCCCTTAGTGTCCAAAGGTGTGTAGGTTAAGTGGATTGGCTATGCTAAATGTGCGGGATTATGGGAATAGGATAGAGGGTAGGGCATGGATGTGCTTTCAGGGAATCAGTGCAGATTTGATGGGACAAATGGTCTCTTTCTGCACTATGGGAATTTTTCGGTGCAATGAGTGTGCTGCTGCAGTGTTTGAATGTCTGCAGCAATCTAAAACCAGAACAGTAGCAATGGTGGCTTTGACATTTTGACCTGAAATTTATTTACCTCATGCATGTCTACCAGATCTTCAAAAAATGATGGGCTATTACTCCATCAACATGAAAACATGTTATGAGGAGGGAGGTAATGGAACAGCACATGCCTGAAAGTAAATCACAATAACAGCAATTGGAAGAAAATTTCCAGAACATTCAGGAGCAGCCTAACCCCCTTATACATGCCAATGTAGTGTCAGAAAAAAATGTAATGACCTTATCAGGATAAACAATGTGAAAGATGGAAGGCTGGGGGTGCACCTTCCAGAAATTCCCACAAGAACAAAGAAAACTACAGCACAGGAAAAGGTCCTTCGACCCTCCAAACCTGTGCCAATTATATGCCCTAACTAAACTGAAAAAAAAACCTTTCAGCTCTTATTCAGCCTATATCCCTTTCTTCCCTCCCTGTTCATGTACCCATCTAGCTGCTTCTTAAATGTTGCTAACATGCCTGCTTCCACCAACTCCTCCAGCAGCGTATTCCAGGCACCCACCGTTCTCGGTGTGAAAAATATCTCCCAGATCTCTCCCTTAAACTTTTCTCTCTCACCATGAACCTGTGCCCCCTTATAAGGAAATACATCTAATGATTACAGTAACTTTCTCACATCATGAGGGGGCAGGGTGGGCATGGAGGCAGCTCCCTGGAACAAAGCTGGTGGTAAGTGGGGTGGGTGGAAGAAGGAGGAATAGGCTTCGACTATGGATGGATTAGGAAGGAAGGGGGATCAAATTCAGGGGGACCAAATTCAGGGGGACCATGAGTGACAATGTGTGCTCCCCAGAAAACCAAGTGACTTGGGCAGTATATTATCAGGGTCAGTTGGCTTGACATATTAGTTGAATATGTCAGATGAGCCGTCAATTTTGTCACCTGCCCAACACCATTCCCAACTCCAAACCGCTCCCCCTCCCCCACCTCACTCACCCTTTCTTCCAGTAGTATGGAGGTGAGCTTGGGATGAGGGAAAGGTGATGGGGTGGGTATCACCCAATTCTATATGCCACCCCATGCCTATAACACAATAAACTACAGCTGTATGTCAATCTCTTTGGGCTTTAAACTAAATAATGGCAGGAAGGGTTCACCAGAGAGAAGATTTGGAAAGTTAAAAGGAAAGAACAAGGCAATAATGTCAGGTAGTGAACAGGGTATTGGTAACCAGAGTGTGACAGTAAGGGACAGCTGCACTAATGTAAGAGTGCATCAGCAAATATGGTCAAAGTAGGGAAACATGATTTTATACTAATGGAGGGGCCAAGGAATCAGATAAAGATTGATTTAGGTATCCAATGATAAAAATCAAAGGCAAATTGGTATGGCTAATCTCTTTCATGGCATTGTCTCAACAATGAGATTTCAGTAAATGACCTTACCAATGTAATGTTGAACACTGAGCTGACCACCAGAGTTCAAATCCTCATTGCAGAAGACAGAAGGCTGCCAAAAAACTATGCAGTGTTGTAGAACAGAATGTAGCATCATCTACCCTGGTGGCTTCCCTTTCAATGACTTTATCAGCTTGTCTACGATTCAAACATCCTCTCAAATGGTTCATAGTTTTTGCAGAAGTCACAAGCAACAGAACCATTCATTTCAGTACATAAACTACTGCTTGGGCAAGTGCAGAAATGTTAAGGATATCTACTCTTGCCTGACTCCATTTTGGCGGATATTTCATTTTGGTCAGATGCACATCATTCGCAAAAGTGAAACCATCACTAAAATTGTCCTTTGCAGAATGCAACTTGCTCACTCATGTGATCTATCGCAACCGTTGCTATAATTCTCACAGGAAATGACAGTGTCAAAAGAGACAGAACAAGAGTGAGTATAATTTTAGTCTGAATAATCTGTGAGATATGACTGCCCTCATATTTAGTAATTCTAACTGAATCAGTCACTGAAAAGCAGGCAGAGTGTGAGTTTGGATTGGAATAATTACATTTCACAAGGAGAGCTGCTGTCAGAAAAGAAACATGCTTTTGAAACAAAGGTTAAATTGTTCCTGTTTACACATATGAGTTTTATTAATAAATGTATTCTTTTTATTTTTCATCCTTCTGTGCATTTTGTTAAACTTCTCCCTGAGTTTTACATAACGTTCATGTGGCGTATGTTGATATTCAACAAGATTATTTTTAGTCCTTATCTCATGTGGTGAGAGGGAGGTGTTGAGAAAAGGATAGCCACTTCCAAACCTGGAAAGTTGTGCAAATCGTCCCAAACCTTATATGCCAACCCAGTCTGCTTGATATCTAAAAATAAGCAGGATGTTGATCTCTGTGGGCTTGAGGAATAGGAAAAATAAGATAATTACATGAATAAATGCATGTGAAATGTGTGTGACTTTTGTACTGACTTGATACCCTATGCTTATAGATTGCTAGTATTGAAATAATATTGAAACAGCAATGATTGAAGGAAGCTGCAGATCCTTTTCACACAGGCTTCTCGATAATTATTTTTGGTCTTTCTTCCCTCTCTCATATCCTGTAGCAGATTCCTAGAATTGGCTGTAAATCATTGCTTATTGCAGAAACCATAAATACATGAAGCAATTTTTCCACACAGTAATGACCTCAACAAGACACATGAGGCTGGCCTCTTAGAGTATGAGCCCTCTGATTGCCTCAAAGCCAAATGGAATGTTGGCTTTTATCGCAAGGGGGGTAGAATATAGAAGCAAGATACTGGTGAGGCCGCACCTAGAGTACTGCGTGCAATTTTGGTCCCCTTATTTAAGAAAGGATATTTTAGCTTTGGAGGGGGTGCAGAGAAGATTCACCAGGAGATGAGGGGTTAGCTTATGAGGAGAGATTGAGCAGACTGGGCATGTACTCTTTGGAGTTTAGAAGGCTGAGAGAAGATCTTATAGAGGCATATAAGATAATGAAGGGGCTAGACAGCGTAGAAGCAAAGAGATTATTCCCACTTAGAATGAAACCAAGAAGTAGAGGGCACATCCTCAAAATAAGGTGTAAACAATTTAGAACAGAGTTGAGGAGGAAATTCTTCTCCCAGAAGGTAGTGAATCTTTGGAATTCTCTGCCCATTGAAGCAGTGGAGGCTACCTTGTTAAATGTGTTTAAGTCACAGATAGTAGATTTTTGACCAATAAAGGAATTAAGGATTATGGGAAGCAGGCATAAGTGGAACTGAATAACTATCAGATCAACCATAATCTTACTGAATGCCGGGGCAAGCTCAAGGGGTTAGATGGCTGCTCCTGCTCTTATTTCTTATGTTCTTATGTTCTTATGATTGAGGTAATGATTGGCTTCCCAATCACCTTTATATATATTGAGGTGTGTCAGGGCTACTGACACTTCAGATTCTGGCTTTGTACCTGAAGCATTCATAAGGGTGGAATTGAGTTTGTAAATAAAGAGAATCTGGTGAAGGGACACCAACCTCTGAGAAGTTATTTCATGCGCAGATCACATGATGACCCATTCAGCTTCAAGACACACACAGCAGAGGCATCCATCAGCCATGAGACAGAACCTACTCACTATTAACAAATACATATTCAAAGAGATATGGGAAATTTCACGCTGGGAGAGAAAACAACCAGCAGCAGCTCAACATGCAATACTCATTTTAATTTTCACCGACCCCAATCAATTGGAGGCCAATCTATTTTACCTGTGATTGGAATAGGTAGAGTTCTGTTGTCTAGATACTGGGCTCAAGACTTTAAAGAAATATTTCAGTCCTCTCATATGTTTTGTAACATTTTTTGTGGCATTCTGTTCAATTGGGTTTTTTTCCCATTACAACAGTAATAACTCCATCTCTTTCTATGGAGTGGAGCAGTACAGTAGTTTGCACTGGTGCCTCCCAGTGCCTGTGACCAGGATCAATTCCACCTCAGATGACTGTGTGGAGTCTGCACATTTTCCCCATGTCTGCATGTGTTTCTTCTGGGTGCTCCAGTTTCCTCCCACACTCCAAAGATGTGCAAATTAGGTTGATTGGCCATGATAAGTTGCCACTTAACATCAGGGGAATTAGTAGGTAAATACATGGGGTTATGGGGATAGGGCCTTGGTGGCATTATTGTCAGTTCAGTCTCAATGGGCCGAATGGCCTCCTTCTGTACAGTAGGGATTTTCTGATTCTATGATATATTGTTTCCATAAAAGTATGTAGTAGATATATTCTAAAGTACAACAAACTTAATTAAATGAACATCAGACAAGTTCTATAACAGGCAGGCCATCCTGTGGTATGAAACATGGAGAGTAAAAGTCCATTCATAATGAGGAATCTATGTAAAGTCTTATTAAAACTATTAATGAACAACTCTGTCCACATTACAGGAAGGGCATTGAACCAACAGAGAGTGTGTAGTAGCACAGATTGCCTATGGTGCTGCCTGGTATAATGCAATACAAATACCAAGGATATTGGGGCAGCACAGTGACACAGTAGTTAGCACTGCTGCCGCACAGTGCCAGGGACCTGGGGTCCCAGCTTGGGTCACTCTGTGGAGTTTGCACGTTTTCTCCATGTCTGCGTCGGTTTCCTCCCATAGTCTGAAAAACGTGCTGATTAGGTGCATTGACGCAAACAGGCACAAGAGTGTGGTCACTAGGGGAATTTCACAGTAATTTAATTGCAGTATGACTAATAAATAAACTTTTACTCTACTTTTTTTAAAAACAGACAAGAATATGGGGCCAATGATACGGCTGAAAAGAGCGTGAATGATAAAGTCCCAAAGATAATCCTGTTACCTAGCCCTGGCCAAGAGTCACATTAAACAGCTTTGTGGGTCAACCCACTGTACCTGAACTACAGAGATTCAAGGGGGCAGCTCACCATCACCTTCTCAAGGTAACTCGGGATGGGCAATAAATGCTGGCCAGTCAGTGACGTCTGTGTGCCACGAATGAATAAAAAATAAGATGATGCCTCAGTGCTCATATCTCCCTGACTAACTTTAAAAGGTACTCATTAGGGTGGAATTGAGTTTGTAAATAAAGAGAATCTGGTGAAGGGACACCAACCTCTGAGAAGTTATTTCATGCATAGATCACATAATGATCCATTCAGCTTCAAGACACACACAGCAGAGGCATCCTTCAGCCATGAGACAGAACCTACTCACTATTAACAAATACATATTCAAAGAGATATGGGAAATTTCACCCTGGGAGAGAAAACTACCAGCAGCAGCTCAACATGCAATACTCATTTTAATTTTCACCGACTCCCAATCAATTGGAGGCCAATCTATTTTACCTGTGATTGGAATAGGTAGAGAAGTTCTGTTGTCTAGATACTGGGCTCAAGACTTTAAAGAAATATTTCAGTACTCTCATATGTTTTGCATTTTTCATATACATTTTTCCCCTTCCCATCACAGAAAAAACTATGAAATGTTGGATGTATTTGTAACATATGTTATGACAAGCCCATGTCCTGCTGCATTTTCAGTATATTTCCACGTGTGTCATAAAATGTGTATTCAGTGTAATATTTGAGCAATAAGCTTTATTTTTAAGTACTTTTTTAGCTGACTTGGAAGCTATTTGCTCCAACAAAATTGGAATCAATGGATATCAGAGACAAACACTCCACTCTTGGAGTCATACCTGGTACATGTGAAGATGGTTATGGTTGTGGAGAATCAGTCATCTCAGCTCCAAGGCATCTCTGCAGGAATCCCTCAGGGTGGTGTCCTAGGCTCAACAATCTTCAACTGTTTCATCAATGACCTTTCCTCCATCATAAGGTCAGAAGTGGGAATGTTCACTGATGATTGTACAATGTTTAGTACCATTCATGACTCCTCAGGTACAGAAACAGTCCATGTTCAAATGCAACATGATCAGTACAATATCTAGGTAATATCTAGGCAGTTAACATTCACACCACACAAATGCCAGGCAATGACCATCACCAACAAGAGACACTCTAACCACTACCCCTTGACATTCAATGGTGTAACCAACAATGAATCCCCACTGTCAACATCCTTGGGATTACTATTGACCAGAAATCCAACTGAACTCATTGCATACACAGTGGCTACAAGAGCAGGTCAGAGGCTAGGAATACTGCAGTGAGTAATTCATCTCCTGACTCCCCAAAGCCTATCCACCATCTACAAGTAAGGAGTATGATGGAATAATCCCAACTTGCCTGGATGGGTGAAGCTCCAACAACAAGAAACTTGACACCATCCAGGACAAAGCAGTTCACCTGACTGGCACCACATCTATAAAATTAACTCCCTCCACCACTAACACTCAGTAGTAATACCTACAAGATGCACTGCACCAAAGACCCTTTTCCAGCACCTTCCAAACCCATGACCACTTCCATCTGGGAGTATGAAGACAGCAGGGACATGGAAACAGCATCACCTCACTCATTGTCTTGACTTGGAAATATATCGCCGTTTCTTCACAGTTGCTGGGTCAAAATCTTGGAATTCCCTCCCTAATGGTGTTGTGGGTCAATCCACAGCACATGGACTGCAGCGATTCAAGAAGACAGCTCAACATCATCTTCGCAAAGGCAACTTTGGATGGGCAATAAACGCTGGGCAGCCAGCAATGCCAATGTCCCAATTAAAAAAAAAATCAAATCAAAGAATCATAGCGCAGAAGAGGCTCTTTGGCCCATCGAGTCTGTACCAACATGCAAGAAATACCTGACCTCCCACCTAATCTTTCAATCAGCATTTGGCCCATAACCTTGAATGTTCTGCCAAGTGCTCATCCAGATACTTTTTAAAGGATGTGGGGCAACCCGCCTCCATCACCCTCCCAGGCAGCACATTCTAGACTGTCACCCCCTCTGGGTAAACATGTTTTTCCTCACATCCCCCCAAAACCTCCTGCCCCTCACCTTGAACCCATGTCCTCTTGTGATTGACCCTTCAATTAAGGGGAACAGCTGCTCTTTATCCATTCTGACAATGTCCTTCATAATATTGTATAATGCAGAAAGAAACCATTAGGAGTAATTCACCCAGTGCCATTCCCCTGTATTTCCCCTCCGCTCCACCCCTCCAACTCCCACAGCCTTGTACACTCTTCCTTTTCATTTAATAGTCTAATTTTCTTTTGAATGTTTTGATTGAACCTGCCTCCACCCCATACTTTTCCTGTACTGTGGACCTTAACTCACTGCGTGAAAATATGTTTTCTTATCGCTTTTGCTTCTTTTACCAATTACTTTAAATCTATGCCTTCTTGTTCCCGATTTGTTTCTCTCTATCTACACTGCCCAGACCCCTCACTATTTTGAACTTCTTTAATAAATCTCTGATCAACCTTCCCTTCCACAAAGAAAACAGTCTGAACCTATCCAATTATAACTGAAACTCTTCATCCCTGGAATCATTCTTTTGAATCTTTCCTGCACTCGCTCCAATGCCTTCATTTTATAAAATACAACAGCACTGGCAACATTTGTTGCCCATCACTAATCACCCTTGAAATAGGCTTATTGGGACATTTTTGTGGAAGATTCACATGTACCCTGAGCCCAGACTAAAAGGGCCTAGCAAATTTCCTTCCCTAAAGGACATTTGTGAACTAGATGTGTTTTTGCAACAATTGACAATAGCTATTACTACACTTTTAATTCGATATTTTATTGAATTCAAATTCCACCATCTGTCCTGATGGGATTCGAACCCAGGTTCCAGAATGTTACCCTGAGTCTCTGGATTACTTGTCTAGTAATTATACTTCTATGCCACTGGCAAGCTCACTTAGAACTCGAAGCAGTATTGCAGCTGAGGATGAATTTGAGTTTTGTGCAAGTTCAGTATAACCTCCTGTTGCATTCTATGCCCCTATTAATAAAGCCTAGGATACTGTATGCTTCATTAAATGCTCTCCCAATCAGCTCTGCTGACTTGTATAACTCATGCACTCCTACACTAAGACCCCCTAGAGACCCTCACATCCTTTATGTTGTACCCTTTATTTTATATTTGTTCTTCCTACCAAAATGAATCACTTCACATTTCTCCACATAAAACTTCACCTGGCACCTCTCTGCCCATTCCAATATCTTTCTATGATCTTTAAAAGTTCTATTGTATCCTTTTTTTAGTTCATAATTTTCCAAGTTTTGTATCGTACGAAAATGTTGACATTGTCCTCTGTTTGCCAAGATTTAGGTCATTAATATAAATCAGGAGAAACAAGTGTCCCAACACTGACCATTGGGGATCTCCAATTCAATTTTTCCTCCAGCCTGAAAAACATCCATTAACCAAGACTCTCTTTCCTGTCACTGAGCCAATTTCATGTCCATGTTGCTACTCCTTTTATTCCATGAGTGAGAAGTTTGCTCACAAGTTGTTTTGTGGCATACAATCAAAGCTATTTGAAAGTCTGTACACTCCACATCAACAGTTATACACACACCAACCCTATCTGTTCTTTTTTTGATAACTTTCGTCTGGTTGCTGTTGTTAAACACAATTTTCCCTCAAGAAATCCGTGCTGGCTTTCCTTAATTAGCTCTCAATGTCTACATAACTATTAATTTTGTCCAGAATTATTCAGCCAGATTATTTTGTCTCCAGAGAGCTGGAGATTGAATTTATCCTCGAGCTAAGGAATGAAAAAGATGCAAATACACTGATTGGTGGAGTCTTTAGGATAGGATGGGTAAGGGTATTGCTTCAAAACTTTCAACTTCCGATGGCCAATTCCTCTGTTCCCCAAGTCCTCCTGACTAACTTGGTATGATTAAAGTCTAATCTAACACCTAGGTAACTATAAAACTGATCCTCCAAACATTCAGTGATAACACCTCTTAATCCAGCTTCAATGTCTCTACTGCTCTCTGAACCCTGTTTCCATCCTGATCCCTTCTGACAAGTCTCCACTACCTACCTTGCCCTTGGTCCATCCGAGAAACCCCCAATTTACCCGAGTATTCCAAGACCCCCCCAGCTCTGCCCCCAGATCTGATCTAGCCAGCCCCCACCACCGGACTTCCCCACAGACTGATTCAACTTCTCGCCAACTTCCTGACACTACTTGAACAAACCTCACCATTCCCTCCACCTATCGCCATGTACAGCTGTCACCATACTTTACACACTTTACCCCCTTATTCTCTTACTTTACCAATCCTATCTCATTATTAACCCTACCCCTCACCCCACTACACTCTTACCCACCCTAACTATTTATAGAGTACATCAAGCAGTATAATTGCACCTTTTTTGATTCTTAGCTTTAGGTGAATAGATTCTGCCTTTGACCCCTCTGGAACATCTCCTGCATCACAATTCTCTCTTTGGATTATAGAATCCTACAGTGCAGGAAGAGGCCATTTGGTCCATCGAGTCTGCACCGAAGACAATTCCATCCAGGCCCTATCTCCATAACCCAATATATTTAACCTAGTAAGTACTCCTGACACTAAGGGACGATTTAGACGGCCAATCCACCTAACCTGCACATCTTTGGACAGTGGGAAGAAACCAGAGCAACTGGAGGAAACCCCCTCAGACACAGGGAGAATGTGTAAATTCCACACAAATAGTGACCAAGCCAGGAATTGAACCTGGGTGCCTGGCGCTGAGAGGCAGCAGTGCTAACCACTGTGCTATCATGCCACTCAATACCATCACTCTGGCCCTCTTCCTATCTTAGCTTTCCTTTTATATACAGAAACAACTAGGCGTGCCCTTCTTTGAACCATGTCTCTGTTCTAGTCACAATGTTATATTTTCATATTTCAATCTGCATCTGGGACTCACCAATCTAATCTATCATACTCTGTGCATTAACTGGAATTCTCCACATTCTTAGTTGCTCTCTCCCCAACAATTTATACCCAAAATCTCCTCCAGACTCTTGCTTATTCTGTCCCACCAGTTTATAGTGCCCAAGCCTCCTCTGTACTCTCATTTAGTCTTTCCTTTTGTTATATCCTGAGTTCTCCCCTGAAATCATACTTGCCAGTTTTACAGTCCCAAAGTCTGCTTAAACTGTTAACGTATAACAAGTTTAACATTTCAGGTCAATAGCCTTTCATTAGAACCCATTAACCTGGAATATTAACTCTACTTCTTTCCATAGATACTGCCTGACCCACTAAGCTTCTTATTGTGATAATGAAGCTATTTTCTCCTCACTAAAACTGAAGTGTTTCGGCTAGATGCACATTGTTTAATTGGGATTGATCTTTTGATGTGAGTTTTTAAATTCACACTGTTGTTACTTTAAGGCAACATTTTCCTATTTATTTAATCCATTGCCTAGAAACATATAACTTCAAATAAATCTGCCAGAAATTTGATGTGTTAAAAGTGCCAAAAGATTTTTGGAAAAATTCCCTAGAGCCTAGAGCTGTTAAAATCAGTAAAACATTCAATGTAATATCTATGCTTAGTGAAAGAGAGAGAATACAGAAGTGCTCATTTTTTAAGATGTGGAATAGCCGGCGTTGGACTGGGGTGGGCACAACAAGAAGTCTCACAACACCAGGTTAAAGTCCAACTGGATTATTTGGAATCACGAGCTTTTGGAGCATTGCTCCTTCCTCATGTAAGTCTCGCTTGGTGAAGAGGCAGCACTTCAAAAGCTCGTGATTCCAAATAAACCTGTTGGATTTTAACCTGGTGTTGTGAGATTTCTTACTGTGTCTATTTTTTAGCAAATGGCATTTCAAAATGTTTCTTTTTTTAAATTGTCATTTTTCTTTTTTTTTGCCTCCCCTCTTCTCAAAATGCTGGTGTCTGACTCCATGGTATCTTTCCCGGGTATCTTCAGTCATTGGAGTCACTCTGTATGTGGATCTGTACATCACCAGAAGAACATATTCCTACAAAATGGGTGTTTTTCACACACAAGTGTAACACTGGGTCGTGTGTGTAACCTTACTATGATTGCTGACTCTGGCTCTTGGGTTACGTATTAAACAATGGAAAAACAAGCAAGATAAATATCAAAAATATATCAAGTGTCATTCTAGTTGTAACTGTATTTTGGTGTGCAATTAGGCACATTCTGAAATAATCTAAATGATTTTAATAAATTAGTCAATAGTCAACCAGCAGCCGGCCGACATTGATTCTGAGGTCAATAGGGGAAAGCAGTGCACATGTCAGGGGATTCAATGCAGCATCAAAGAGAGCAGGGGGACTGAGGCCTGAGAACCAAGTGCAGTGAAGATCGAGGTAAACTACTGCAGATGCTGGAATCTGAAACAAAAACAGAAAATGCTAGAAAATCTCCCCAGATCTGACAGCCTTTATGGAGAGAGAATAGAGCCAACATTTCAAATCAAACAGTCATCCTGACTCGAAATGCTGGCCAGAATCTTGTCAACACACCCACCCCGATTCCGAATGTGGGCGAGGCTCATAGAACAGCATTTTCCATTGGCCTCGGGTGGAATCGCACAAAGTCAGGCAGACATGCTGGCAAAATTCCACCCATTAACTCGATTCTCTCTCCACAGATGTTGCCAGACCTGCTGGGATTTTCCAGCATTTTCTGCCATGAAGAACAGGTCAACAGTGGAGGGTGATGGGTACATCCACTGGTTAGGTGCAGTTGAAGAATCTGGCCTATTGATTTCTGTAGGAAGGTGAGGGACACGGAAACAAGGAACATTATCTGGTCCCGTTCTGTGAGGTCAAAGGGGAAAATCTGAAAGAACAGTGGAGCAGAACAGAGTTAGAGGCCGTGAGAAGTGGGCAGAAAGTAGCATCATCCAGAGTAAACCAATACAATGGATCAAAACTAGTCGGAATTCAGAGTGAAAATCATTCCTTTCCCATGCACTAGCCTCCTTTTTGGAGGTGAAATGTTGACTGGCAACATGCAGTTAAGGCCCAGGATTGGACGTACACAGACCTTGAACTTGGATCACCAGTAAAGTAGAGTCAAAGCAATTTGATAAAAACACTCCAATAACATTATACTCAGCAATTTCCATGCTAAAATCCTGTTGAAAAGGCTAGAATGGGGGGAAATGTAAAATGGAGCAGGCTTGTTCCTTTAACTGCAGATGACATCTCATAATCAGTTCACCCCACCCAGCTAAAGCACAGACTTACGTTCCATGACTAAACTTGCATTTAAGAATGTTCTTAAGAAAATATTTATGTTGTAAGCTTATCAAAGCTCTTTCCAGCTAACTGGATCCACTATCAGACTATATCTCGGTGAGAAATGAGCACTGAACAAACTGAGACATGTTTGCAAAGAAGTCAGAAGTAAATTTATATATGTTACGCACAGACAAAATACAAATCACAGCATGACTTATGCAAAAGAAATATTATTTAGTCATCTCATTTCATAAATGATCAATGGAAAAGCACGACAACAAACAGAGGAGGTGTTGGAATTATTTGACAGGAGTTGTTCCAAAGGGCTAATATTGAACCTCTTTTATATTCAATACATTATTTGAACCTATCACCAGTCAAAAATATCAAGATTGGGTCAGACACCAGGAATTGTCAGAAACTAGGCTCAAACCACTAAAGACTTTACCCTTTTTAAATTAACTTTTACATTGTGAGTGTTACTGACTGGGCCAGCATTCATTACCTATCCCCAATTGTCCTTGAGTATGCTGTAGTGAACAGCCTCCTTGAACCACTACAATCCATGTACTGTAGGTACCGCCATAATGCCATTAGGGAGGGAGTTCTGTGAATTTGACCCAGCAACCTTGAAGGAACAGTGATATATTTCCAAGTCAAGATGGTGAATGACTTGAAGAGAAACTTCCAAATGGTAGTGCTTCCATGTGTCTGCTGAGCCTCTCCCTCTGGATGATAGTGGTTACTGGGTGGCATGGTAGCACAGTGATTAGCATTGCTGCTTCACAGCTCCAGGGACCTGGATTTGATTCCCAGCTTGGGTCACTATCTGTGTGATGTTTGCACATTCTCTTCATGTCTGTGTGGGTTTCCTCCAGGTGCTCCAGTTTCCTCCCATAGTCCAAAGATGTGCGGGTTAGATTGATTAACCATACTAAAAATTGTCCTTAATGTCCTGAGATGTGTAGGTTAGAGGGATTAGTAGATAAATATGTAGGGATATGTGGGTAGGACCTGGGTGGAACTGTGATCAGTGCAGACTCTGCGGGACAATTAGCCTCCTTCTGTACTGTAGGGTTTCTATGAGTCTATTTCTATGAGTTTGAAAGGTGCTGCCTAAGAAGCCTTAATGAGCTCACACAGGGCATCTTGTGGATAATACACATGGCTGGCTATGCAGCAGTGATGGAGGGAGATAATGTTTGTGGATGAGATGCCAATCAAGTGGGCTTGTCTCAGATGGTGCCAAGCTTCTTGAGTATTGCTGGAGCTGCACCATCCAGACAAGTGGAGATTATTCCATTGCAATCATGACTTATTTCCTTGACATTTTTTATAAATGTTTATATAACAGGGAAAGCTAGAAATGGATGACAATGAGGTGTTAAAGTAATGAAGGGGGAAATGAATGTTACTGAAGGAGAGACAGCAAGAGATTGTAAAAAATGAGGAATCAAGGAAGCACTCCTTACTCTCCTAGTTATGTAGGAGGGTTTTATTTAAATATACTGTGTGTAGGCATTCCATTGCCAGTTATTAGAGTTATACTGGTTTTATACCCATAAAACAGGCAAAACTGAACAAAATAATCTATAGTGTGCCTCATGGAGACGTGGCAGTATCTTTGCCAGAATTTTGTCAGACAGCCAGCACTAACCAGCTGAAATCACAGGAAAAAAACCACAGCGTAGTTGCAGCATGAATCCAGTCCATTGTGCCCTCGCTGGTCTCTGCCAGAGCTATACACTTTGTCCAATTTCCCTGCTTTCTTTTCCTTGCAGTTCAGTGAATCTCTTCAGGCAATGATTCAATTCTCTTTTTAAAATCATGATTGCATCTTCCCTGAAGGTATCGCTGTAGACTAATTCTCGGGTCGACAGGATGTCGAATAACACTGAGCAGAATTTTCGATTGACAAGCCCAGCTGAAGTTGCAAAACCTGTGAGAGGTCAGGAAGGTGAAGGAACAGACTTTTCTTTAACAGCACCATGGTGAAAATATCCTGTTTCTGAGTTACGTAGCTACTTGGAGAGAGTGGGCAGAATGGCACACTGAATTTGTTGAAGCTTTTCCAATTAAAGAGGCCCAGCTTGGGCTTAACTGGATAAGGATTCCTGGGCTGCAAGAATGGGGAGGTTACTTAGGAAATTTGAGCCAGGGTCATTTTCTCTCTGACCCAGATGTCGTGCTATAGGATCTGAGGGACTGAAATGAGCGGATCTTCCTGAAGGACAGGAAGAAGATGTGGATGGAAGATTCAAGGTAGTCAGCAGCAGAAGGGCAATCTCTCTAATGTAGAAAGAGTGCACCAGGGCCATAGGAAAGCATGAAAAGTGAGTAGCTTTCACACCCCAAGCCCCAGCTCTGACTCTCCCAACATTGCCTTGCACAACTCAAAACAACACAACACACCATTAGCACCACTCATTCCTCTATGTCTCCAAGCATCTTATATCCCTATCCGAAAATAAAATTCACACAGATCCTCATCCTACTGTCCTCTTGTAGCCATGGATCATAGTTAATCTCAACAAATGTTGTCCTCCCTACTCCACACAATCTATCGCTAACACTCAACTCTGCTTTCAGGGAATGTGCTCAGTAAGAGTCTGGCAACACCAATTTGGAATGTGAGCAGACAAGAGATCCAGGATGGTTGGAGAGTGAGAAGTGGTGGGGGGGGGGGGGGGGGGGGGAGGAATCATTGTATTTGGCACCCAGTGACAGGCAACTTGGCAGCTACTGGCAATGTAGAAGGCTACAGATGCCAGCAACAGCTGCCATGAAAACCTGAGTCTCGTACTATTTTGGTACTCAGGCAGTATGAGCTGATTCTATATAACAGGGTCTTGCCTCCTTTGAGCTACATTGCTGTGCTCTTCCCCTTTGTCCTACTGAGCAGCTTGTGACTGAGTAAAAGATATGCTGACGTGCTGCTTCCAATGTTGCTCCTGCTGCAGCTGCTTTCAGTGTTGTTCTTCATCAGAGGTACAAGGTAGAACAACATAAACTTACTATAATGAAAGCTGGCAGCCAACAAAAGAAGCTGAAGGTGAATGAAGTATAAGATAAGTGAACTCACTTGCTTGGCAATTTTTTTGTCAAAACTGAAAACACTCTAAAGTTTAAAGTTTATTTATTGTTGTCACAAGTAGGTTTACATTAACACTGCAATGAAGTTACGGTGAAAATCTACTTGCCACCACACTATGGTTTGGGTGCACTGAGGGAGAATTTAGCATGGCCAATGCACGTAGTCAGCACATCTTTCAGATGGTGAGAGGAAACCGGAGCACCCCGAGGAAACCCATGTAAGACACAGGGAGAACGTGCAGACTCTGCACAGACAGTTGGGAATCCAATCCAGGACCCTGGCAGTGTGAGGCAGCAGTGCTAATCACTGTGACACCGTGCCACCCCTCATGAGTGCTGTAACAGCAGCCTATCCCACCTGGGCATGGCTGCAGCTCTTCAATTCCACTAATCAAAGACTTTCCAACCTCTCAGTTTCACTAAGGGAGCACTGTACACTCGCCATGATGACCCTGATACATTACTGAGAGCTGAGAAAAACGGTGGGATGGCTGCAAAAGCCAAAACGATTCATTAAATTAGCAGCTAATGACCAAGTTGAATATTGTAATGACTTATCCAGTAGCAGCATGAAGGCTCCCAGCTCACCTTCAAACCTGCCCCAGTTAAACCCCAAGTGAGTGTTGGGAACAATTTTAGAAAAATTAACTCCCCGGAACAGCCACATCAGGATGATTGTGCCTGCTGAATTCCCATGCACCTCTACACTGTATTCAATTATGAGCAACACCTTTGTGTTTTAATATAAAGTGTAAAATTAGGGAACTTTTTTTGTCTCATTTCTGTGGCCAGAAATAATTTTTGCAGATTTACTTCATGTGTCTTACGTAATTTGTATACTTTTTTTTGGTTTCCTCTGAATGTCTTTCTTTGAGGTTGCTAAGTTGATAATGAGAATCAGCCTGGTTTTTCTTCTCTCTTCTCTGACATTTCAAATTAAAGTGCTTTTCTGTTCATAATCGCAGCAGGAATTGTCTATGTGATAGGTTTAGATTTGGAACAGGGTCTGCAACTTCAGCAATTGCTGAGTAACTGAGACTATAGACCTTTCTGAATGCGTGGTTCTCTGTTATCAGATGGTAGATAGCCACAATAAAACCTGAAATGTGCTCAGGTAGATAGCAGAGGAGTGTTCTGTGTATTAAACACAGGTTGCGTGGCTGCCTTAGGTCTGACCTTGACGGAAATCAAATAAGATCTCTTCATCACTCATGTCACACCTACCTTACGAGATTTGTTAACTCCACGCAACCTGGTTATTGCAATCTCCAACATACAAAGCTCACACCCAATGATTAGGCATGATGACACATGCATTCTAATTCTTTGGATTGGAGGGAAAGAATGAAAACAATGGGATCACTTTTTATGTAGTTAAGGCACAATAGATAGATTTGCAGCAATGACTGTGTCTATGTTTTTGGCCAACTGGTTCTAATGCTGCCATCAGTTACCAGCTGGAAAATAAAATTAATTGCTCCATTGAATCGCTGTTGTCACACACATGCGACAAAACGTATTGTTCTGGTAGCAGTGAAGGAGTTAAGAGCCAAGGGAGAATTCAAAGGATTAGGGGTTCAATTTTACTGTCTTGCTTGTCCTGAAACCATAAGATTTCGGGCGGCACTGTGGCACAGTAGTTAGCATTGCTGCTTCACAGCTCCAGAGACCTGGGCTCGATTCCCAGCTTGGGTCGCTGTCTGTGTGGAGTTTGCACATTTTCCTCGTGTCTGTGTTGGTTTCCTCTGGGTGCTCCAGTTTCCTTCCACAGTCCAAAGATGTGTGGGTTAGGTTGATTGGCCATGCTAAAAGTGCCCCTTTAATGTCCTGAGATGCATAGGTTGGAGGGACTAGTGGGTAAATATGCAGGGATATGGAGGTAGGGCCTGGGTGGAATTGTAGTTGGTGCAGACTTGATGGGCAGAATAACCTCTTTCTACGTTGTAGGGACTCTATGATTTCTATGATAAGACCACACCCAAATTCAATGGGTCTTCCATTGATCCGTCCCTCGCCCGTTCTGATTCCCGTGGCGAGCGAGGCGGTAAAATTCCAGACTATGTTTAACAGTGTATCAAAGGCAAAATACTACAAAATGCTAGAAATTTGTAATAAAACAAAATAGTGCCAGAAACACATAACCAGTCAAGCAGTAAATAGACCAAAGCAATGAAAACAGAAATTGTTGGACAGCAGCTTCAGTGGAGAGAGAGACAGAAAGTCATCAATCTGAAATGTTAACTCTGGGTGGATTCTTGTGCTGTCCCCGGGAATGTGGAGCAAGGTGAGTGGGGGGAACTTAACTGAATGGGAGACCAAAACGCAGCTTCCAGATGATGGAATGAAATTAAGGGACTAGGTTCTTGAAGCAAGTAAAGCTTCCCAATGGCAAGTGCCAGAAAGTTCCTTCATTAGCATCTGCATGTCATGCATGCTCATTAAAAGGTTATCTCGTCAAAATTAATTGTACCTTTCAAATTAAGTTATTCATGAGCAGTATTCATTCCTAAGTCTAAATGACACATAGCAGGCAAGGTGGTCAACTTGCTGGAGTCAGAGTGAGTTGCTGCTGCTTTTTACTTCTTTGGAAGGTATTGTTCCATGACTAATGATGGTTAACATTGGGTAGCAGGACTCAGAAAGAGTAATGGAGAAAGACAGAGAGAGAGAGAGGAATGCTATCCAAGACAGGGAGAGAAGCAATGAGAAACAGAGGCTACCTGATCAAGGCAGGAGAGGGAGACTGCAGTATGATCTTGTTTTGAGGTTCCCAGTTATTGCTAATAATCACAGTTCAGCTTGGAAAGTTTAGAGATTTTTCATCTTTAACTGAGCCATGCTTTCTGATTCAATGGAAGAACTGGATTGAATTGATTCTGTTATACTTCACTCATAATCTTGTAAATCTGATAGAGGTTTATAAGATTATCAGTGAACCTGATAGAGGTTTATAAGATTATGAGTACCATGCACAGAATAGATAGTCAAATGCTCTTTTCTGGGGTAGAAGAGTCAAATACTGGGATTCATAAGTTTAAGATGCGTGGAGAAAAGTTTAAGGAGATGTACAAGGCAAGTTTTTTACTCAGAGGTTAGTGAATGTCTGGAATGTGCTGCCTGGTGAGGTGGTGGGAGCAGGTACAATAGCAGCATTTAAGAGGTATCTAGATGAATAGGGTTGGAATGGAAGGATACGGATTTCTTAAGTGCATGTGGTTTTAGTTTAGGCAGGCATCATGATCTACACAGGCTTGGCAGGCCAAAGGGCCTGTTCTTGTGTTGTACTGTTCTTTTTCCTTTGAGTCTCCAATGCAGCTATGAAAAGTGGCCCCCAGAACATTTACACATAGCACCTTAGCTCCTAGCTAATTACTTCCTAACTCTTTACAGATATTTGCAGAGGATATGACAATATAGAACAACCCTCTTTCTTTAAAACATAATGCATATATACATGCAGCTATCCCAGTCATTAACTTGGTAAACTAAGGAATATTATTAATTGACTTTTGAAAATATACTGAACCCCTGTTTCAAGTATTTTATAGTGTGTATTATTTTCTAAGGATATTATTGGTGGTATCGCTTCGGTGGTAAGTTGAGCATCCATCTTGTAGATTTGGCATTTATTGCTCTGAGTGGTGAGGCTAGATGCTATACAAAAGACATTGTGTGTGTTGTCTCTGCTTTGGTAGGAGTCATGCTTGAAGTTGCTCATGTTGTCGCATTTGCCGGTGATATTGATAATGTCGTTTGCTCCTGGCTATTAATGTTTCCGGTGTTGCTGATGGACTTTTCAGCCCTCCAGTTTGAAAACAGTTTCTCCTTATTTGCTTATTAGTTTCATTCTCTATCAAGTATGATCTTGGTGCCTTCGCTTCAGCAACAACTTTCACAGGGCTGCAGGTGTCCCATCATTGGATCCTGTAGGTGTCTACTTTGTCATTTCAATAAACGTCAGTCAGTATTTGAGCACCTTTGTTTAAGTGATGACCTCCTCTTTCCTGAGCTTCAGTGAGTTATTGTCTCATTTTCCCTGGTCACTTGGAGGATGTATTTTGCTTGGAACGTAGTCTTAAGGCTGACATGAAGTCATCTGCAACTTTGCAGATGATTTCATGTCAGCCTTAAGAGATTAAGCAATAAGAGTTTGTCTTGGCAATTGACAAGGATTCTTCTGTCTGTTTACATGTGTCTCACTACAAAACTTTGTCTTTGAAGGTAATGTGGTGATGAGGTGAGGACATTGAACCCATATTGTTCAAATTCCTTTGCTTCCCTGTATATGAACTGGGTGCCATTATCACATTTTAATCTTATGGCGCTCAGGTATTTCATCTTCCAGATAAAGGAAAACTTTAAGCAGTAGTCTGTGAGTATGAGATATCACTCTTGATTGTATGTGAGTATATTGGCCCCCATAGTATGCCATTGTCTGGGTGGTGCATCAGCAGGTATCATCTCAATTTTCTGCAGTGTATTTCTGTATTTCTAGTGTACTTTCAATGCCTTTGCAATGCCTTTGCAATACCTAGAACACAGTTGATATAGTTCTGAGCTTACAATTTTCCATTCCCACATCATCCTCGCATATCTGTTGGAGAAATTCTTCCAGTATTGTTTTTGGGTGTGATTATTCTGGATTCACTTTAAGTTTAAAGTTTATTTATTAGTGTCACATGAACACTGCAACGAAGTTACTGAGAAATTCGCCTAATTGCCACACTCCAGCTCCTGTTCGGGAGAATTTAGCATGGCCAGTGCACCTAACCAGCTCCTGTTCAGGAGAATTTAGCATGGCCCATGTACCTAACCAGCTCCCGTTCGGGAGAATTTAGCATGGTCAGTACACATAACCAGCTCCTGTTTGGGAGAATTTAGCATGGCCAGTGCACCTAACCAGCATGTCTTTCTGACTATTGAGAAAAAAACCAGAGCACCCGGAGGAAGCCCATGGAGAGAACATATAGCCTTTGTACAGACAGTGACCCAAAGTGGGAATCAAACCTGGATTCCTTGTGCCTTGAGGCAACAGTGCAAACCACAATGCCAATGTGCTGCCCGGCTAGCACTATCTTCCAGTGAGATGTCTGTTCAGATAGTTCAGTACTGCCATATTGCGGGTTGTATTTGCTGCACCTGTATCAGACCATCCCTTGCTCACTTGCCAATTCAACGGTTGTATTTACATATCTTTGCTGCTCTCATCTACCACTCAATTCATTAGGAGATGAGTCTTTACAGGCAGACCTCTTTGCATTCGAATGGAGGGCATTTTTAACTCTCTTGCATACTCTTAAACCCTCAGTCTCACCTTCTTTACCTCATGGTTTACTGAAATCATCTGCAGTTCTTCACAACTGTCCAATTTCTTTTATTTTGCTGCAATTGTATAGGGCATTGGTGAGACCACACCTGGAGTATTGCATGCAGTTTGGTGCCTTTATCTGAGGAAGGATGTCCTTGCTATAGGGGAGTACAATAAAGGTTTACCAGGCTGATTCCTGAAATGACAGATCTGTCATATGAGGAGAGGCTAAGTTAGTTAGGATTATATTCACTGGAGTTTAGAAGAGTGAGAAGGGATCTCATAGAAAGTAATAAAATTCTAACAAGGTTGGACAGGGTAGATTCAGAAAGAATGTTCCCAATAGTGGGGAGTTCAGAGCTGGGATCATAGTTTGGGGATAACGGGTAAATCTTTCAGCATAAAGTGAACTTTCTTCATCCAGAAGGCGGTGAATGTGTGGAATTCACTATCACAGAATGTAGTTGAGGCCAAAAAGTTGTCTGATTTCAAGGAGCGATTAGGTATAGCTCTTGGGGCTAAAAAGACCAATGGGTATTGGGGAAGAGAGGATATAAAAGTTAACAATTGCTTCAAATGGATTGTTCAATCACACTGTGGGCTGATTTATTAAGAACAGGCACATAGTGCTGAACATTATGCAATCATCAGCAAACATCCACACTTTTGACCTTAATATGGCGGGAATGTCATTGATGGAATAGCTGAAGCTGATTGGGCCTGGGACACTACTCTGAGAAACTCCTGCAGCTCTGCACCAAGCTGAAATGAGTGACCTCCAACAACCATAATCATCTTTCTTTGCACTTAGTATAAATCGACTAGTGGAGAGTTTACTTTTTCATCTCCACTGATTCCAGTTTGTTTAGGGTTTCTTGATACCACTCTCGGTCAAATACAGCCTTGATATCAATAGCAGAAACTCTCACCTCATCTCTTGAATGGAGCTTTTTTGCCATGTTTAGGTCAATGAGATTGGAAGCTAAGTTTAAAATTTATTTATTAATCACAAGTAAGGCTTACATTCACACTGCAATGAAGTTAGTGTGAAATTCCCCTAGTTGCCACACTCTGGGGCCTGTTCAAGTACACTGAGGGAGAATTTGGCATGGTCAATGCATCTAACCTGCATATCTTTGCTCTGTATGAAGAAACCGGAGCACCTGAAGGAATCCCACAGAGATATGGGGAGAACATGCAAACTCCATGCAGATAGTGATCCAAGCTGGGAATTGAGCCCGGATCCCTGGTGTTGTGAGACAGCAGTGCTAACCACTGTGCCACCATATCACTCAGCAATGAAAAAACCCAAACTTAGCATCAGTGAGCAGGTTATCGCTGAGTAAATGAAACTTGATTGTACTGTTGATTACTCCTTCCATTATTCTATTTATCAAGAATAGACTCATGAAACAGTAATTGGTAGGTTGGATTTGACCTGCTTTTTGTGCACAGGGCATACCTAAGTGGCACTCAAGTGGCAGGTTGTGGTTGAGTAATGGATGGGAGACATTATGGGAACAAAAAAGCAGTTGGCATGGATAAGAGAGGGGTTAGGCTGTGGGCAGGTGTGGAGACAGTATGGAGTGCTGGCTCAGGGCTGGCTCAAAGCATGATTGTAGAGGGAGGAGGAATAGTTACATTCAGTGAATCAAGGGTGATGCAGGGAAGATTGTGGGTGACAGGAAGAGGGTAGGAGATGGTGGATGGGTCTGAAATGTGAAAGGTTCAGAGAGAGGTACTTGGAATATTAAGAAAACAGAATGCAAGGAAGTCTATCCCATCTATGTGAGCACAGTGGTCTATCTATTAAAGTTGATTTTGAAGGGATTTTGCTTCAATGCTTATGAACCTGGTTTCCTTTGGGTGCTCCAGTTTCCTCTCACAGTCTGAAAGACATGTTGGTTAGGCACATTGGCCATGATAAATTCTCCCTCAGCATATTTAAGCAAGTGCTGGGGTATGGCGACTAGTGGATTTTCACAACAACTTCATTGCAGTGTAAGCCTACTTGTGACTAATAAATAAATATTTACCCACTAATCCCCCCAACTTTTGCCACTAAGGGTGATTTAGCATGGCCAATCCACTTACCCTTCACATCTTCGACTGTGGGAGGAAAATGGAGTACCCAGAGGAAATCCATGCAGACACAGGGAGAATGTGCAAACTGGTGTGCAAACTCACCAGCTATCCAAGGTGAGATTTGAACCTGGGTCCTTGGTGCTGTGAGGCAGTAGTGCTAACCACTGTACCAGCATGCTACCTCTCCAAATGTTTTTCAACATGGAGGAATACTGATTCATCAGCTGAGGAAGGATGGTAGGAGGTTACCTTGCTCATGTTTGACTTGATGTCATGGGACATAATGGGGTACAGAATCGATGCTGAGGACTCTTGGAGTAACTTGTTCTCAGGTGTCATATCTACGTCACCACCTCTGGTGGGTCTGTGCTGTCAGTGAGACAGGTAATACCAGGGCTGGTATCTGTAAGTAATGATTCCATGGAAATGTCATGCTGTTACATGATGAGCTTGTGGAACACTTCTTTGCAACTGCATTGAATCCACCTAAATTTAAACAACCACTAACCTTTACAATCAATAGAGATAAGAAATTCCATCCATCTTTGAAATGAACCCAAATGCCAGAGGGAAAAGACAGTGCGCTAACTCATCATTCCATCTTGTCTCAATGGTGATATGAGTACAGCTCACGCAAATAAACTTCAGAAGAATAACTAACATGAAAAGCATAGTTAAAGTGAAATGACAGTACAATAAAAAAACAGAAATAATTCCACAAGAAAATGTACTGAGAGGTTATAGGAAAATGGAAGGAATTATTTTCAATTCAAACGTAAGTACTGAAACAGCTCCCTCAGTTTGCCAAATGAGAGTACTGTTTTGTTGTACCTTGTAAACAAATAGGACTATAGCAATACAAATTGTGCTGTAAAGTGCCCACTGATAATGCGTCCATAGTGTAGTCTTACCAAATGTTCTTTATCATTTATGTTTCTTTTAGTTGCACAAACTCTGTTGCGTCAGGTGAAAAGCCAAGGCCACATAATTGTACCGACTAAAAAAATGCAGGTTCGGAAGGTGATTTCTGGGGCAGATGGTACGGTGGTACCATGGTTAGTCCTACTACCTCACAGTGCTAGGACTTAAGTTCGATTCCCGGCTTGGGTCACTATCTGTGCTGAGTCTGTACATTCTCCTCATCTCTGCGTGTGTTTTTCCTCCGGGTGCTCCGGTTCCCTCCCACAGTCCAAAAGACAAGCTAGTTAGGTGTATTAGCAATGCTAAATTCTCCCTCACGTACCCAAACAGACACCGCAGTGTGACGACCAGAAGATTTTCACAGTAACTTCATTGCAGTGTTAATGAAAGCCTATTTGTGATGCTAATAAATAAACTTTGTTTAAAACTTTGATGCAGCTGAGCAAAGACCAGTTGTTGGATCAATGAGTACACATTACACTTGTTGGAGCTTCCTCTCTTTAACCTTCTTTAATATTGTCATACAGGTTATTAGGCCCACTGTAGAAGACGGACAGCATGAAGGCACTGTGGTTAGCATTGCTGCCTCGCAGCTCCAGGCTGTGTGGAATTTGTACGTTTTCCCCATGTTTGTGTGGTTTTCTCCAGTGCTCTGGTTTCCTCCCACAGTCGAAAAATTGCAGATTAGGTGAATTGGCCATGCTAAATTGTCCCATAGTGTCCGAAGGTTTGCAGGTTACTGGATTGTCCTTGTTAAATTGCACTTTACTGTCCAAAAATGTGTAGGTTAGCTGGATTGGCCATGTTAAATTGCCTTTTTGTGTCCAAAGATATGCAGGTTAGGTGGATTGACCATGTTAAACTGCACCTTAGTGTCCAAAGATATATAGGTTAGGGGGATTAGTGGGATAAATGTGTGGGATTACAGAGATAGGACAAATGTAGATAAAATGAGTAAAATGCTTTGTAGGAGATTTGGTGCAGACTCGATGGGCCAAATGACCTCTATTTGCACTTTAGGGATTCTATGAGTGAAGGCGTAAGCTAGAATGGAGACGTCTTGGCTATTCTCACCAGTGAAGCATCACCATACTTCCATAATTTCAGATTCAAAATACACTCTATTCCATCAACTGCCCACAATATTCTTTCTTATGGGATGAAAATAATAATGACTGATTAAGGAATGAAAATGCCCATGGCATAACACAAGCCAAATGCATTAAGATGCACAGTAATGCAAAGGAGTGCTCTCAGGTTATACTCTGAATTCTGATAGCATCCCTACAGCGCAGAAGGAGGCCATTTGGCCCATCAAGTCTGCACTGATTTTCTGGCATAGTATCTTCTCTCCTCCTATAACCTCACACTTTTATCATGGCTAATCCATCTAACCTACACATCTTGGGACATGAAGGAGCAATTTACTGTGGCCAATCCACCTAACCTGTACATCTTTGGATAGAGAGATATCTCTTTGGGAAAACATGTCAAATAGCCTGACTGCAAAATCTCTTGCTGACTGGACTGTAGCCATTGAAGGGCTTTTTCAAGTAAGCTAGGCACACTTAAGGAGAAGCCTGTAGATTTCCAAAATATTGCTGTTTTCTGGCCACAAAAAGATGATTTGAAGAGATTATTCCACACAAAGTTAACCCAGTGCCCATGTACCTTTGGGGAACTTGCTTTCTGTGATGAGCAGATTCAAGAAGCATCATTGATCAGATAGGAAAAAGTGTAAACTCAGTTAGCCCCCTAGGACTGTGCATAGTTCTGATCCCTATGTTACAAAATTGATACAAAAACACTGAAGATAATGAAAATACCAGAACTGAGAGGGTACAATAATCAGGGAAGTTTGAAGAGACTAGGGTTCTCTTCTCTAGAAAGGAGAAAATTGAGTGATGATCTGATGAAGATCTTTAAAATTATGAAGGACTTCAGTGGGTAAATAAAACCATAGAAACCCCACCGTGCAGAAGGAGACCATTCAGCCCATCAAGCCTGCGCCAACAACAATCCCTCCCAGGCCTTTTTCCTTTTAATCCACTCATAATCCCCCGATTCTAACGGGCAGGTTAGCACGGCCAATCAACATAACCTACACATTTTTGGACCCTGCGAGGAAACCAGAGCACCTGGAAAAAACCCATGCAGAACCAAGGAAAACGCACAGACTCAATAGTTTCAATTGTGGCAAGTCTCAAGCTAGGAGACATGAATATGCAGTAATTACTAATAAATCCAATAAGAAATTAGGGAGAAAGGTTTTTACTCAGTGGATGGTTAGAATAAGAAACTTGCTAGCACATATAGCAGCTGAGGTAATTAGTGTGGATGCGTTTAAGGGGAAAGTTATATTAAGTATGCAAGGGAGAAATGAATAGAAGGATAGTTTAATAAAGAGAAGATGAGAGATTGAAGTAAAATGGAAGGATGCTCATGGGCACTATTGATGTGTTGGATCAAAAATGCCTATTCAGATGCTGCACATTCCATATGAGTAAGTCCAGGGAACCAACCACGATGGAAGGAGAAAGCAAACAGTCCCACAGGTGTGGAGTGACATATGTAAATATGTATCTTGAGATAAACAAGTCACTGATTGCATATTCAATTAATGGGCTCTCAGATCGGATTTATTACCTTCTGATTAAAATCTAAATAGTCATACAAGCAAATTGCAGTGGAAGCCAAATATTTAATCATTTCTTTCAGTTCTTTATGACAACCGAACATTTGCCTACTTGAGTTTAGTCGCAAGAGATTCAACATCACTTAGCTAAAAATTAATTCCTCTAATGAAATCAGTAAGAGTAATTGACTCTTTTCAGAGTCAATAGAAACGCAAAATATATTCAATGTCATTAATTAATCCTACACTGGTGAATAATTCTGAGTTTTTTTCACTTGCGTTTGCTCTGTTGAATAATCAGGAATATTATACATTAATGTGGTGTATTTTCATTGCCCTGTTAAATGGTGGTAAGGTGGTTACCACTGCTGCCTCACAGCGTCAGGGACCCGGTTCGATTCCTGGCTTGGGTCATTGTCTGTGAGGAGTCTGTGTGTTCTCCCTCTGTCTGCGCAGATTTCCTCTGTGTGCTCTGGTTTCCTCCCACAGTCCAAAAGACTTGCCAATTAGATGCATTGGCCATACTAAATTCTTCCTCAGTGTACCAAACAAGTGTTAGAGTGTGGTGACGGGGGGATTTTCACAATAACTTCATTGCAGTGTTAATGTAAACCGGCTTGTGACACTAAAAGATGAACATAAACTTAAAAATGAGCAGGAGTTGTGTACAGGTTTACAGTATGGAAAACTTGCATTGCTACATAAACAGGAGCTTCAGGTAGTTGCATAATATTTGATTATGATTGGTTAAGATGAAGTAGACCTTTCACTTCATTTGATCTCACAAGTACACAAGAAATAGAAGCAAGCATAGACCACATGGCTAATTAATGCAATCATGGATGGTCATGGGTTTCAACTATATGTTCACATCTGCTCCACAATCCTTTAATCCTTTGAGAGGCCAAGATCTATCCCAGCCTTAAACATATTCAGCAATGGAACATTCACAACCCTCTTAGATAGAGTATTTCAAAGATTCACAACTCTTTTAGTGAAGTAATTTCTCCTCATCTCAGTCCTGCTATCCTGAGGCTGTTCCCTCGTGTTTTAGAATTCCCAATCAATGGAAATAATTTCTCAGCATCCACCCTATCAAGCCCCTTCAGAACCTTGTTTGTTTCAATGATTTTGCCTCTCATTTTTCTAAATTCAGGAAAGTATTATCCCAATTTACTCAGCCTCTCTTCAAAGGACAACCTTCTCATCCTATGGCCCAATAAAGTAAATCTTCGTTACATTGTCTCCTTACATATGGAGACCAGACTGAACATAGGACAAAATTTTCTGTCCATGCTCACCCAAGGCCAGAAAATCCCACCCAAGGTCAATGCACCTTTGCATTGTCCCGTCTGCTAAAATTCCTGTGGCAGGCATGAGAGGAAAATATCACCCACAGTCTTTCAGGTGTGGTCTAAACAAAGTTCTTTACATTTATAGAAAGAGTTCTTTATTCCTAAACTCTGATCCTCTTAATAAAACCAACATGCCATTTGCCTTTCTAAAAGCTTGCTGTAACTGCATGCTGACAGCCTATCAAAAATCTTTTGGAATCCAGCCTATTGCATATTTTCCAATGTCTCAAAGACTAATAGATTTGTTAAACAGATTTCCTTTTTGTGAAAGCATACTGCCTTGTATATCCTTCCAGAGTGCCAACCTTATCCCTCCCATTAAAGCACTAAGTTGTTCCTTAAATGAGTTCTGCATCCTGGTTCCGACTACTCTTCCCAGTATCTCATTTCTGACCAAAAATGTAAGAGAAATATTTGCTGTTTTACTTCATCTATCTTTCACAATCCTGAACTTAGCTTCTTTTTTCTATTGACAAAAAAAAAATTATTTAATCTGTCTCTTGAAAGAGATCCTACATGTTTGTAAGTGCATCTCTGAAATGTCTTTCTTTAAGGTTGAAGAGTTCATTACACTAACAGTGAAAATCAGTCTCACTTCTCTTCTTTGCCATGTGCGCAAGAGGCCTATAGTTCCTTATCTGGCAGTAAAAAGAACTTGATACTCCAAAAGCTGTCCCGACCAGAAATATGGACTACTTTAGCTTGATGTCTGGAATTTTTCATTTAAAAAAAATAAACTTTATCAACTTTTGTAATATCTTTTTTGGATTTTTTAAAAGTGATGACATTGAAATGGTTGCTTTTAGTTTTAGGGGAATTGTGGACAATTCAGCATGACCGATCAATCTAACCCACACGTCTTCGGGCTGTGGGAGGAAACCAGAGCACCCAGCGGAAATCCACACAGACATAAGAAGAATGTACAAATTCCACACAGACAGTGACCCAAGGCCAATCCCTGGCACTGTGAGGCAGCAGTGCTAACTGCCATTAGGGGAGAGAATGGCATAGCCTTATAGAGTTATAGAGCAATACAGCATGGAAACTGGCCCTTCAGCCCAACCATTCCATGGCACTCTTCCAGCTGGTCCCAATTGCCTGCGTTTAGCGCATATCTCTCTAATCCTTTCCCATCCATTTACTTATCGAAATGCTTTACAGAATACCACGATATTCCCAAAAATATTATTTAAAATAATATTCATTATCACATTTGCAGGAGGATATTTCATCAGATTGAATGAGATATTAAGAATGCTGACTGTATTTTGGTGCCACCCCATTAATAGCAGGCAAACCAGATGGAAATAGACTTCAGGGATCCATCTAATAGCCCTTTGAGCTTGTGTGCTTTGTTCTTTTACCAATAGGTTGTGCAGTTACACCTGGCTCCTTAAATATCATATTATTTACTTGATTTGACAGGAATAACAGAAAAGGGAGATATTTATGGATTGATGCTACTTGTACTTGCTTGGTCTCAACATGCCTACCTGGAATCAAAGGTATTTGAGGAATGAGCAGAAAAGTTTTAATGATAGTTAAAGATTGAGTTTCTGTTCATATGCATCCAACAGTGACAAAAGGTCATGACTTTTTAAGAGAAAATTACTTTCAGGGCAAGTTTAATTTCTCTGATCTCTTAGCAGTTCAAAGCACAATGTCCTGGATAGAATTAATTACCATTTTGCTCTGATTGCCTGTGTTTTCAGGCCTTTGTCAAAACTATTTGTACATTTGGATACAAAGATACTAAAACTTTCTAAGAGGTATCCCAGATATAAATAACAAATTGTTCTGCATGTCTTTTAAAATTGGTTTCAGTAATACAAAATTAGGTTTTTCACAGGTATTGGATTAGTAATGATCAAACTCTTAATTTTTTATGATAAATCCATTTTCAGTTGTATTAATTAAACTACAGCGAGTTACCACTATTACAGGGGCGGCGCCATGGCAAAGTGGTTAGCACTGCTGCCTCAGCACCGGGGATCCGGGTTCAATATTGGCCTTGGGTCACTGTCTGTGTGGAGTTTGCACATTCTCCTTATGTCTGCATGGGTTTCTGCTGGGTGCACTGGATTCCTCACACAATCCGAAGATGTATGGGTTAGGTTGATTGGCAATGCTAAATTGCTCCTTAGTGTTCAACAATGTGCAGGTTAGGTTGATTTGCTATGCTAAATTGATAGTAATGTCAGGGAATTAACAGGGTAAATATGTGAGGTTATGGGAATAGGGCCTGGTTAGGATTGTGGTTGGTGCAGACTTGATGAGCTGAATAGTCTCCTGCTCTGTGGGGATGATACTAAAGGGACTATTTTTGAAACATTTTTTCTAAATTACATTTTAAAACATTGTCCACTTGCACTGGTTCATGGCAAGTTTTGAGTGTGACAATATACTTTCAGTAGAAATTCAAGGAAAATAAAACACTCCTAAAATCCAACATGACTTCTGCCCATTTCACCAATTGTGTGAAAGCGGGAATTCTGCACTGTTGAAACAAGCTTATTAAATCAGGAAAGAACACTAGTGTACCTGATGCTAGAACATTCATGTTCTCTATAGGAATCTGATCACTTACTCCATGACCAGAACTCTACCACCTCACGCCACCACCCACCACCCCCTCCACCCCCACCAACTCCCCACAGAATCAGTGCAGGTGAGAGTCCGACATTGGCAATTTCCATTGACCTCAAGTGGGAATTTCCAGTCTCACCTGAGCGAAGCCATAAAATTCCACCCTATATCTCCCTTTCCTCTCTGTTAATGTGCAACTTTAAACTAAATCTCTTAAATTTTACTATTTGCTTATTTCTTTTCCTGGAGGAAGAAACATATTGTAAAGTTTCTGAGCCTGTCAATGACACAAAGATGGGTGGAAGGCAATTGGTGATGAGAATATTGTAATTCTGCAATGGGACATAGACAGGTAGGGTGACTGGGTAAAAACTCCAAATGGAGTTTAATATGGAAGTAGGAGGTCATACATTTTGGTAAGATCAATCAAAAGGCAGATTATTATCTAAATGGAGGAGACTGCAGATGAGTGAAATGCAGATGAATCTAGGTATTTTAGCACAAGTCACAAAAAGCACGTTCTCCTTTTGTCTGCTTGGGTTTCCCTCGGGTATTCCAGTTTCCTCCCACAGTCCAAAGATGTGCGGGTTAGGTTGATTGGCCATGCTAAGAAACTGCCCTTTAGTATCCAGGGATGCGTAGGTTAGAGGGATTATTGGGTATAATATGTAGGGATATAGGGGTAGAGCCTGGGTGGGATTGTGTTCAGTGCAGACTCGATGGGCCAAAGGGCCTCTTTCTGCACTGTAGGGTTCTATGATTTCTATGATTTCTAAAAAGCTAGCAGTCAGATCCAACGAGTAGCTAAGAAAGCAAACAGCATTTCAGCTTTTCTTGTAAATCCATTGGAGTTTAAAAATAGGGAGGTTTTATTGCAATTGTACAGGGTATTGGTGAGATCTCACCTGGAATGTTATGTACAGTTTTGATCCCCTGGCCTAAAAAAGGATATAGTAGCACTGGAGGCAGGAGTTCCTGGGATGAGAGGGTTGCCTTCTCATAAGAGACTAAATAGTCTGGGTCTGTATTTGTTGGAGTTTAGAAGAGTGAGGGGTGATTTTATTTAAACATATAAGAGTGGGCTTGACAGGGCAGATGATGAGTTATTTTCAGGAATGGGAGTGTTTTGAGAAAGGGATCATGGTTACAAGGTAAAGAGCTGGTCATTTAAAACTGAGATGCATCTAAATTTCTTCACACAGAGAGTAATAAGTCTCTGGAATTCTCTAGCCCAAAGTGTGGTGGAGGTTGGATTATTAGAAGTATTTAAAGTGGCAGTGGATAAGTATTTGATAGATCGAGGAATAGAGAGCAATAAGGAAATGACACAGAAAAGGAGATGAGACTGGTATAAATCAGTTATATTGGTATCGAAAGGTGAGGAAGCTTTGAAGAGACTGGTGGTGACTCCTGCTTCTATTTCTATGTTATGTTTGTGGTAAATATTTTTTATGAGGTAATTTTCCAAATTGCATTTTTGTTACAATAGCTTACTGCCACGTGGAAGCTGATAAACTTTAGTACAACGAAAATGTAATTTATTTGAGATTAGCAAAGACATTTGGACCCAGACTATGGGGTAGAATTGCATAATGTGATGACATGCAGTATCTTGCAGGAAAAGCAGAATTTTTTGTGATTGAAATACAGGGTGAGGTGAGTGTAAAAAGATTAAAAACAAATCAAGAATCCTCACTAGTTCCCAACTTTTGGAGAAGAAGTTGAATTAAGCAAATACACTTTTATTAATTATCAAATCCCAGTTTATTATTCCTAACTTTCTTTTGTAGTGTATTTTTGTCATGGGAAATAAAACAACCTGAAAAATTAGAAACATACATTTTAGGGGAAAATGTCTTGAAAATTTTAAGAGAAAAAAGATGACAGATGGCAAAATTTAATTAACTAAAATCTCTCAAAGTCTACATCCAAAATGTTGGATCAAAGGACTAAGCTAAAACTGGACTCAATTTCTCCTGAAAAATGTTATAGAATAATAGAATGGCTACAGTAGAGAAGGAGGCCATTTGGCCCTTTGAACCCATGTGGCACTGTTCAACTAATCCTCCATCCTTTCCCCACAACTCCACAATTATTTTCTGTTTTGTGCATCTATCTAAATCCACTTTGGAAGTCAAGATTGGATCTGTTTCCACAACCCTTTCAGGCAATGCACCATTATACAGCCAGTATCCATTGCTAATGGGTGGGAATGGAATTTCAGAGATGAGGAGCTCTTCATAAGAGAGCTCAAAAGAACTTCTCCTATCTCTCAGGAGAATGGCTAAAATGAGTTTCATGGTTAAGGTTAGTGGAGGGATAGATGGGGCATAAGAAACCTAAGGTTTATGGAGTTCAGAAATACAGTTTCACAAAGAAAGTCTTTTTTTTTAAAGAAAAATTATTTTTCTTTTTTTGGGTCTCTTCTGCATCAACTGCTCTTTGCCAACAGATTGGCCAAAAGGGCAAGTCGCATAGCCTTCTCCTTGCAGATCTCTGGTTAAACTGTAGTTGGACCTTGATGATGCCCAAGGGCATCCTATTTCAAAATCCTCCTATTTGAAGGAGGATTCTGGTGCATTTTGGTGTTTGTCCCACCTATTCAGGAAAGCAAGACCATGATCCTCAGAAGGATAAACATATGGATGATATTGGAATAGTGTAGGTTAGATGGGCTTTAGATTGGTTTCACAGGTCGGCGCAACATCGAGGGCCGAAGGGCCTGTATTGTGCTGTAATGTTCTATGATCTATTATCTGCTTAAAATCTGTAAGCCATTTAAAATCTGTCTTCTCTGATTTTCCTAGACACATGTGCTTTTAACATCTTTATCAAATCCCCTTTCAATCTTCCTTGTCCTCAGTAAAACAGCCCCCAGCTTCTCCAGTCTACCCACGTAACTGAAGTCTCTGACACCTGGAACTGTTCGAGTGAACATCTTCTGCACTGTCTCCCAGGCCTTTACATCATTACCAAAGTGGAGTGCGTAAATTGGTTAATGGTAGCCAGCAAGCAACGTCCATCTCCCATCGATGAATTTTCAAAAAACATGGCTGCTTTGAGTTTGCACTCTATCAATTCTACTGCCTCGCCCATCACGGAATTGGAGCAACCAAGAGGCGGAAAATAGAAATGTTGATTGAGGTTGGATAGGAATTTCTAGTCTCATTTGAGCAAAGCCACAAGATTCCTTCCTATGATTGGAATTTCTGATTGTTCTTGCCGATGAATTTCCTGTTCAAACTCTGCAATTTTCCTGGTGGCGTGGGAGTTTAAGATTTACTCATTAGTGTCACGAGTAGACTTACTTTAACATTGCAATGAAGTTACCATGAAAATTCCTAGTCACTACACCATCTGGTCAGGTACGCTAAGGGAGAATATAGCAAAGCCAATGTACTTCCCAGCATGTCTTTTGTACTGTGGGAGGAAACCGGAGCACTTGGAAGAAATCCATGCAAACACAGGGAGAATGTACAGACTCCACACAGACAGTGCGGGAATTGAACTTGGGTCACTAACCACTATACCACTCTGCTGCCCACAGGCGTGCATAGAACAGGAAACCCCATTGGCAGTGGCAGGATCAGAAGATCCCACTACTGGCCAAAGGCCTTTGCACAGTGGGGGAGCGCAATAATTCCCGCCCTACAGATCTAAGTATAAATTAAATCCTGCATGGCAATTAAAATTTATTAGAGGATTTAAATATCACTGGTTTCAAATTCTATTATTGCGGCTAAAGATGGGCAAATTATACTTTGCAGCATTAATTCTTGGTAGCGCCTCTCACAAGAGAGACTATGATGTTTTAAGAATGCTGTTGTGAAAAAATAGTACTTGCATGTTCAATAATCAATCCATTCAGGTACTTGTTGCTAGGATATATATTCTTTCAATAACTGACACATTATCTATTTAAAATGTCATTGTTCAAAATAAGGAAACAAAATGAACATTTTCCATTGCCATAATCAATTATAATGCTGCTGTTCTCAATAGAATCATAGAATCGTAGAGTACAGAAGGAGGCCACTTGGCCCATCGACCATATCCCACCCAGGCCCTATCCCCATAACCCCATGCATTTACCCTAGCTATTTCCCCCTGACACTAAGGAGCAATTTGGCATGGCCAATCTATCAAACCTGCACATTTTGGACTGTGGGAGAAAACTGGAGCACTTGGAGGAAACACACATAGACACAGGGAGAACGTGCAGACACCACACAGATAGTACCCCAAGCCAGGAATTGAATCTGGGTCCTGGCATTGTAGTCAGCATGCTAATCAAGTAGTCAGTGTTGAGTTACAGATTTTTGGTGAACAACTCAATCTCGTTAAGTTACACTTCCATAATCCCCTCCAAATGGAATGGGATTGATTGAAACACATTTCAGTTTGTCTTGAAATGGTGACTTTGTAAATACAATGCCATCTTGGTACATTTAATAGTTTGGCAGAGACAGAGTGGGTATAGCTGGTCAAAGGCATTAGCACAATCCACCTCCCAGTAAGGATTATAGTGTTGGACTCTACCGCACTTAAAATATTTACTCCCACCTCATCAGTTTTTCTTAATCCAATTTCACCTAAAACCAGATGGTTAAGTGGCTCACCTCATTAAACTAACTGTACTGTTAAATATACACAGAGAGGTTGAATGTTTAAAGCCATTCCTTATCATTGCCTTCTCACTGGCAGCATGGTGGCACAATGGTTAGACCTGTTGTCTCACAGCACAGGGCATGTTGTCCACATGCGTTTCCTCTGGAAACTCCAGTTTCCACCTACAATCCAAAAGACATGCCGGTTAGGTGAATTAGCCGTGCTAAATTCTCCCTCAGTGTACCCAAACAAGCGTCGAAGTGTGGCAATTAGGGGACATGCACAGTAATTTCATTACAGTGTTAATATAAGCCTATTTATGACACTAATAAATAAAATATTTTTTAAAAGCTGTCATCATCTACAGGAACAAAGGATAAATCTTTCCATCATTAATTTTTGTGAGAAGTGATACATTTTTTTAAAGCTTAACATTGGGTGATAGACCTTTCAAAGGGTCACTATTTGTTAATGTTTCAAAGATTGGACCATTTACTCAGAGCATTTGATTTCCTTTATCTGAAAGTCTCACAGCTTCTCTCAGAGTTATAGAGGCACTGCATTATGTTTTTAACAGAACTTCTGCCTACTTGTCCTGATGACTGATAACAAGTTCTTGGCACTGGTTGAAAGGAATAAGAGACAAGCCTGATGTTAATCAGGCAGCACAATGGCAACGAGTAACACAGTGGTTAGCGCTGCTGCCTCACACCGTGCCGCCCAGGGAGAGAGGGAAGAAGGGTGATGAGAGTAGAAGAGGAAGAGAATGGGAGAAAAATAAGGGAAGGGGGGAAGAGAGAGGGGAAAAGAAAAAGCAGGGGGAATGACAGTGGGAGAGAAAGAGAGGGAGGGGTTGAGAAGAGAGGGATGAAGAGGAGGAGAAGGGTGAGAAGAGGGAGGGGAACCAGAAGGAGGAGGTGAGAGAGAGGAGGTGTGAGAGAGGGGGAGAAAGAATGAGAGGATGAAAGGGGAAGACAGTGGTGGGTAAAGAGGGGGAAGTTAGAGAGGGAAGAGAGAGGGAGAGGAGAGAGAGAGAGAAAGTCAAAGAGGGATAGAGAAAAGTGGGCAGAGAGAAAGGAGGAAAGGAAAGGGGGTTAGCTAAAGGGAAGGGATTGGGATGGGGGAGTAGAGTGAATGAGGAAAAGAGGGAGAAAGGGTGAAGAAAGAGAAAGAAGTATAGCATGTTCTGTCTTAAAACTTAATAGCTTTGACCTTTTGTACTAGGTGTAGCCTTTAAAAACACGGCAACAAACTTGGAAGCAAACAGGTAAAAGTCGAAAAGTTCCTGGATCCTTTATCTCATTTTCAAATTACTTTGTTGCGTGACCTAATGACATTTTACCTATCCTTGTACAGATTTTTAACGACTCAGATACTATCTAGATCAAAAGAGTAGCAGGACAAGACCCCAGCCATCAGACAAAGACACAAGTTAATTTGTTCAAACTTCCAATGGGTATCAACCCTTGGGCCTGGGTCCCACCAGTCCCACAGAAAATGTAATTAGTGGCACTGAGGGGATATCACTTAACTTTCTCACCACCCACATTCTTCCCACTCTCCTCTTCAGGATTACTGATTAATGCTGCAAATGGGTTTATAACTTCAACAGATAATAGGTTGTGCACACATTCCTCGTCCATCTTGCAACATACCGACAACCATCCCTTCATAATGCGTTCTGGTTAAGAGCAGCTAAAATTTGATTGGGCGACAAAGTGCTATAGTAGTTGGCACTGCTATCTCACAACGCAGAGTCTCTGGCCTCAGGTCGCTGTCTGTGTGGAGTTTGCACATTCTCCCCGTGTCTGAGTCCTCTGGGTGCTCCAGTTTCCTCCCACAGTCCAAAGATGTGCATGTTAGGTTGATTAGCCATGCAACATTGATCCTAATGTCATTGGGATTAGCAGGATTGTGGGAATAGGACCTGGATGGGATTGTGGTCAGTACAGACTCGATGGGCTGAATGGTCTCCTCTTGTGTGTAGGGTTTCTATGATTCTATCTAACACTGTGATTACACAACTTCCATGATGCCAATTACACAAACAACTTAAATACCTTCCTCCACTTTAATGACTCCTGAGTCTAATCATTTGCCTCACCCCTTCCAAAAGGAATATTGTCCTCAGAGCTGAGTGTTGCCTTCATTCACTCCATCTTGTTTTTGCAGCACAAATTGATGTTTGATGCCTGCCAAAGGCCAGAGAAGCAGAAAATCATTCTCACCTTGAAGAGTCTCCACTCTTTGAGAACAAAGGCACAAGAATCGTGGGTGCTCACTCATTTCAGACTGCAGAAACTGGTGATCTCAGTGATATATTACCAATGCCATTTTCATAACTCTGCGCATACAAAATCACAGAACCACAAAAAAGTCACAGTGCAGAAGGAGACTCATGGTCTCAGTGCCATTCCCCAGCCTTTTTCCTTGTCCCCGTGCACATTGTTTCTGTTCAAATAATCATCAAATGCCCTCTCGAGTCTCGATTGAACCTACCTCTACCACACTTCTAGGTGGTGCATTCCAGATCTAAACTACTTGTTGTGTGAAGAAATCTTTTCTTTCACCAAATTTGCTTCTTTCATTTTAAATCTTGTCCTCTCGTTCTTGATCCTTTTATGTGCAGAAGCAGTTGTTCACTCATTATTCTGCCCATTCCCCTTATCTATCAAATCTCCTCTTAGCCCTATTCTCTCCAAGGAGAAGAGTTCTAATCTCTCCAATTTATTCTCACAACTACAATTTCTCATTCTCAGAACCATTTTTTAAACTTCTTTTTCATTCCTTCCAATGCATTCACTTCCTTCCTATTGTGTCTTGCTCAGAACTGTACACAGGCCTAACTAGTGTCTTGTTTAAGTTCATGCACAACCTCATTGCTCTTGCACTCTACGATTTAGGAAGAAGGAAGACATATCGGTAGTGTTATTTTGGAAAGTGGCATCATCAGAACAGATGTGGCCAAGGTGAAAGATCTTAAATAATGAGATGGTCCCCTTACAGGATTTGGGGTGTGAAGAGTTGTAGTCATTGTAGCTGTGGGAATCAGTGGGTCCTCTTCCACCTTCATCCCATTTCTATTTATTTAATTTCTTCTTTTCAGCTTATTCATCCATTTTCATTACTTTTTATTCTTGTTCTTATTTATGCACTTCTGAAATTCAGTTCTCCATCTTATCTACCACTGCAACAGCCATCTTGCTGGCCAAAGGAGTTACAGATCCACGGCCTCATGGAATAGTGATGACTGGCGCCCATTTGTCCAACATTGCATCATCTCATGACATGGGCATAGAACAGGCTTTGGATTTCTCCTACCAAAAAACCATCTTACTAAGCTACAGGAAGTCAGATCAGAAATGTAACGATAGACAACTCCATGCCAGGAATCAGCTATCATGAGGCAAATGCCATCTCAATTCCATGACCCAAGTTTTCAGGCAGCAATTACAAGGAACACCAGAATGAGTAATCGAATAGCCATGTGGACACATTTGAGAAGCAGGCAAGCTTTAGGTTGTTTGCATTTTGCAATAGTTTTATGATTGAACACTGTGCTCTTATACTGTATGTTGTCATTTATAGATGTTGTAATTATAAATGAAAGACTTCATTCATTTTGTCCAAATTTATTCACAAGGCTGATGCTCACTGGGGTCATTTTATGGCAAAGATCTGTCCTGTTGTAGACTCATTCCATGGCGGATTGAGGACAAGTGAGAGAATAGGAAGTCAGGCAATGTTGTCAAAGGAAGATTGATTTATCTAGAGAGGATAAATTCTGAGATGGTCTATCCTCTGGTAAATCTTGCAGCGGTCTTTTCATGATTTGCTCCACATGGTTCCAAACTCATCTAACTCACAAACTCTTCACTTCTGACTGAATCAATTAGTCCTGGCAACTATCAGAGCTTAGTTTGATATTCTCAGCTACAATCGCAGTGCAAAACTCAGAAACCCACCACTCTTATATCATGGGTTTTCACTCCAGTTTTGCAAATGAGGCCAAAGTGGCAGACTTGTGGCAAGCAGATTGCAGTAAGCCACTACAGGGCATGCAAGGAAACTGCAGGACAGCTTTTTGAAAGGTACACATGTGGCCCAAAGGACCACAGCACTAATTTTCTTGCTAAAATGTTCCTTGTACCGATAATTTCCTGAAAACAGCTCAGCCTATATGTCTTGTTTACCAATAGCTCCAGTAGAAAGCAACTGCTACAAGAGGCATGAGCAAACTTGCCATCAAGATAAACATATAATGTTGATGAATGCCTGGATTTCAAAAATTTCAAAACCAGCACAGACTTGTTTGTTCCTTCTGCCTTTAACAATCACTATTTTTCCAGTGTACTCCCTGAACGGTTCCTCAACAATTCATTCAAAACAATTGCACTGAAACAGGTTATCCAACAATATATTCTTGATTGAATTTCACAACTGATTATTGCTCAATAATGTACACTGCTATTTCCACTGCTCATGTTCATTAATCTTATATTTCTGATTATATACTGCTAGCAAAGCATAATATATGCAACTGATTGATCATATTAAGAAAATGTCACTTCCACAGTACCAAATATACTGCCCCATGATAGCGATGCCATTAGGAAACTGTGATTTACTTGTACATCTTTTCTTTTAGTGTACTGTATTCACTGCTCATGATACAACCTCCTCTACAGTGGAGAAACTAAATGCAGACTGGAGGTGGAGTACCTCCACTTATACTCCTATACGCCTGTGACTATGTGGCCAAATTCCCCTCCAACTCGACTTGCAAGTTTGCTGATGGTTTTACCGTAGTGATTCACATCTCAAATAACGATGAGACGGAATACAGGAAAGAGATAGAGAATCTGGTAAATTGGTGTGACAACAATAATCTCTATCAATGTCAGTAAAATGAAGGAGATCGTTATCATCTTCAAAATCTGTACTGGAGGACATGATCCTGTCTACATCAATAGAGATGAAGCAGAAATCATCAAAGGCTTTAAGCTTCTAAGTGTCCACATCACCAACAACCTGTCCTGGTTCCCCATGCCAATAGTTAAGAAAGCCCACCAACACCTCTACTTTCTTGGGAGGCTAAGGAAATTTAGCATGTCAGTTACAGCTCTGAACAACCTTTACAGATGCATGTAGAAAGCATCCTTTCTTGTTGTATCACAGCTTGACATAGCACTTGCTTTGTCCAAGAGCGCGACAAACTACAATGGGTTGTAAACGAAGCCCAGTCCATCATGCAGCCAGTATAACCAAGGACCCCATTGGGAAAAAGATACAAAAGTCAGAGTCACACACTAACCAACTCAAAAACAACTTTTCCCTACTGCCATCAGATATTTGAATGGACCTTTCTCAGATTAAGTTGATCTTCCTCTACACTCTAGCTGTGTCTGTAACACTACATTCTGCACTGTCTTCTTTCTTTCTCTATATACAGTATGCTTTGTCTGTAAAGCATGCAAGAAACAGTACTTTTCACTGCATACGAACATATGATAATAATAAATCAAATCAAATGTCTATCTAGCTCGCAAACATGTTCCCAAGTTTCTAGTTGCCTGTCATTTCAATCCTCCACTTTGTCCCCGCAATGGTCTTTCCATTCCTGTTGCAGCGTTCCAATGAAGTTCAACTATGCTGATAGGAATCTGTCACTTTACCGACTCCTTCCAATCAAGCTATAGGAGAGAAGAGTGGAAGGAAGCTTTCTGCTATTTGAGGTCCTTAAGTAATAACTTAAAAGTCACTTATGATCCTGTTTTCACGAGTTATCACCCAGCAGTAGTCTGGCAACTCGCCTTCCAAAGATTCTGCCCAGTGAACAAACCTTGTTAGATTGCCATCAGCCTATATCCTGGGGAGAGATGGTGGGTGGGAGGGATTGTCCCTTGTTCACAGGTATTTTGTGTCCAGTTAATGGCCTGGCATCAGGAAGGTGAGAACCCAGTGAAATCCATAACCCCTCCCTTGTTTCCGATGTCCCTCATTCACCAACCCCTCCCCCTTGTTAATGATCTCTTTCCCACAAACTCCATCACTTACTTCTTTCTAAGAATCACAAATTCCATTTACAGGCACAATGTGGTAATGTCAGCGTTGGATTGGGGTGGGCACAGTAAGAAGTCTCATCAGGTTAAATCCAACAGATTTAGTTGGATTCACAAGCTTTCAGAGGAAGGAGCAGCACTCTGAAAGCTTGCAATTCCTAATAAACCCATTGGACTTAACCTGGTGTTGTAAGACTCCTTAATCTACAGGCACAAATGTATACTCTCAGTAGCCCTACACCCGCTGGCACTGCTGTATTGGAGAGTGGTTGACCCCGATGGACCAGTAACTGTGAGGGGTCAGATTTTCACTCTATTGGGGATTTAATTAAATGGGAGGTACAGCGCTGTCAACTGGGAAATGCAGCTTGTAACTGAGTCGGACCTCCCAGGGAGAAGTGACATGAGGCTCTCACCCATTCCCACCTCAAAGTTTCTGTCATACTAAATAAATCCTGCCCATTGTTTCTGCCTTCACCGATGCTACTAGCATTGCGTTTCCTGATCTTATTTCAGAGTTCTGGCAGCTTCAATATTTCGCTTTTGTCCTCAAGGCTCCTACCTTATTGTTTCCACTTAAAAACTGCCCCAGAATTAGCCAGCCTGCAAAATAAAGTCCCATGCCCTTTAAGGCTCAATGTAGGCCTGATCCCCTTTGGAGATGGGATTAATTTCGTCAACCCATTTCCCCTATATCCACCCAAAATTCCCCCAGACAATGACCATCACAGTATAGCTGTGAGTAAGAACTGAAAGCAAATATCCTTGTGGTGAACAGCAGGCTGAGAAATCATTTGACAGTGCCAATTTTGACTTTATATTTATTCTTTAATGAGATACAGTGAGAATTGTTGCTGCTACTTTTACTTATCTCGACTTCCAGTATTGCTTCACCCTGAGGACATGGTTTTCCAGTTGGGAGCTCTTTTTTCTGCAATGAATGGGAGGATAAGATAAAGACCGTGTAGTAAAGTTGAAGGTGATTTGTTGTGGCTTTAACAAGGAATGAGTTACTAACTATTGTAATGGTCAATCAATGTGGAAAACCAGCAGGGTATAGCAAGAGGTGAAAATTTGATTTCACGATCTTACCAGCATTGTTTCGCTGGCAAAATCAGCCTTGTGCCAATAAAGGGCATGAGACTAATTTCAATATTAATGATGTGATTTACATGTCATTAATAAATCCTGGACGCTATCGTTCGGGCTCACTTACCTTAACTCTCTGACCGGTCAAAGTCCTCACCAGTGAGAATCACCAACATGGACCTGAAGTAATGGCCTCACCAATGGAGCCAAAGGTCATTGAAGCTCCCTGGCTGGTTGGGGGCAGAACCCATGGGGCAGTCTCAGTCTACAGTGCCTATCTGGCAATATGGCAGTGCCCATCGGGCAACCTGACACTTTCCATCAGGAACCATGGCAGTGCCAAGGGGGCAAGACCTGAAGGGGTGGGTCCTGACACCATGGAGGCTGAGAAGCGGTGAGGTGGAGGGGGAGGGAGCTTCATGCAGGGAGAGAAGCTGGGAACAGTGCATGGGGGGATTGTTCAGAAGAGTGGCAATCTGTGGCAGAGGCAGCTAATTGGGGGTAGGTGGGGAGGCAATGTCCATAGGGGATGTGGGGGGAAAGTGACAGCAGATCTTCCAATATACTGTTTACACTGTGTATGCACGGTATACTGGGAGATCGGGACACCTGCGCAATGGCGCCCCAGGAGCACAGAAGCCAGCTTCAGAGGGAAGCTGATGTTTTACATTCATCACACCATTGTGTGAATCTCATGACAGCTCATATTTTGTGCAGAGTCCCATAAACTCTCAATACTTACCACACTGTAAAAACTAGAGAGAAAAGCTTTGCTTCTTCCATTGACATTTCAAACCTTTTTGAGAAAATTCTGCCTTATGTATATACAAGATAAGCATCTGACAGAGTAATAAACAAGTCTACTTTCTTCTTCTCTTTGTCTCCCACTGACATTGCTCCCTGTCCCAGGATGTGTGGCCCCTGCACCCAATTGGGCTGGCTTCCCATGCAGCCTCCCTGGGGCGTTTAACCTGATTACATGATCCACAAAGGATTGCCCCGTAAAGAGGTCACATTACCACAAGCAGAAGCTGAACTGCATGCTCTGAGAAGGAAAATGGATTCACCCTTTTACCTGGGCCTCAGTTTGACCACACCATTTGTATTTGTAACTACTTTTTGAGGTAATCCATCCTTCCATTTTTATTTGCTTTTATTGGCCTTTTACATTAAGTCTTCCCTGCTGCAGTTTGTGTTTTGCATGTTGTTAACTTGTCAATTCCACGTGGAATTATCATCAGTGAAGTGGATGGTATTTGGAATGGTTTGATGGAATTAGTTTCAATTCACTCATCCTGGTGATTTCATCCACAAGTTCACTGGAGCAACCATGATAATCCAAAATTTATGGTTATCAAAATAGATCTGCAATACACTCGACCACTACAGTAATTGTTTGGAGTCACAGGCATCAAGGGAGCTATCAATTTTATTCTCCATATAAATAATTTTATATTCATTTCAGTTCTATTTTAATTAGCAGCAATTTACACTGCATGTTGCATCCTTTGGTGTTTGCTATTTACAATGATCTCATTAATGCAGGCAGAATGGAAAAGCAATAGGAAAGATGAAACAATATCCCAGGTTACAATGAACATTGTGCTCTATCTCTCACCATCCTTCTCAATCTGTCTGCAACCTATAATATGGCTGACAATGATATCCTCCTCTAACACCTCTGGCAGTGTAATTGCAACATCATACATCAACTTCTATACTCTATGCCCCGTCCTATAAAGGCAAGCATGCCATATGCCTTCTTCACCATCTTCTCCACCTGTGCTGCCACCTTTAAGGATCTGTGAATCTCCACGTCCAGGTCCCTTTGTGCGTCTATATTCCTGATGGTTCTGCCATTTATTGTATAGGTCCCCCTATATTACTTCTACCAAAATGCATCACTTTGCATTTACTTGGATTAAATTCCAATGCCATTTCTCTGCCCAATTTTCCAGCCTATTTATATCCTGCTGTATTCTCTGACAATGTTCATTGCTATCTGCAAATCCAGCCATCTTTGTCTCACTATCTCTCAGTTGGTTATAGAATTCCTACAGTATAAACGGAGACCATTTGACCCATTCTGTCTGCACCAACCCCTCTAACAGAGCACCCCATCTGGGCCCTATCCTCGTAACCCCACATATTTACCACCCCCACCACCACCACCACCCCCCCCTCCCCTTGGGATCTTGGGACATCAAGGGCAGTTTAGCATGGCTAATCCATCTAACTTGCACACCTTTGGGCAGTACGAGGAAATTGGAGCACCCAGAGAAAACCCATGCAGACACAGGAAGAACGTGCAAACTCCACACAGAGAGTGACCCAAGGCTGGCTTGGTTGTTCTCTTACTATCTAGTCGTAGCCAGAAAATCTATTGCAATGGTTTTTCTTCCTACATCATCATGTAACCACAAGATCAATATCTGTATTATCCAATTGAATAAGTTGAAGTTAAAAATCTCTGTTACATAATGGAGGTTAATGATAGCTGTTCATACTTGCTTGTATTTACTGGTTTTGCTCCAGACACAGCATGTGGAAGGGAAGGGCTATTGATTTAGAGTTTTTGTCAATATACAGACAATAAAGGTGTAAATTCCTCAAGTGGTTTTGTCTCCAGTGAAGAGAGTTAATGAAAAGGGTGAGCGAATGACCAGTATTGTCAAAGGTAGTGGGGTGGTACAATAACAGAATTCGCACGAAACACAGATTCCATCTGTTCATCTGACATAACAATGTAGCTTCTTGTCAGGCAAGAATATACATCAATCATCTGTTCAAACAGCAGAGCCTCTGTTGTTTTTTTTCTTTACCAAGACCATAAATCAAGCAGGTAAGTGAAAAGAATTAAGCAATAGCATCTTCTTAGTTGTACAACTTGATTTGACTCTGGGTAGGGTTTTAATTAACTCTTATTTTCTTTCCTCCTTTCTTTCATCAGTTGCCCTTATTCATCCTTATCATGTTGACAGAGGTGGAGGAAGCTTTTCTTTGCAGGAAAATGCTTAATAATCGCACCATCAATTAAAGTGAAAATCATGCCAATCCTTAACCCATACACTCACTGTATTTAGTGAGCGAGATAGTTGAGAGCTTTAAGTTTCTAGGTGTTCAGATCACAAACAACCTGTCCTAGTCCCTCCATACCAACACTATTGTGAAGAAAGCCCACAAAATCCTCCACTTTCTCAGAGGGTGAAGGAAATTTAGCACATCTGCTACAAGTCTCATCAACTTTTACAGCTGCAACATAGAAAGCATTCTTTCTCGTTGTATCACAGCTTGGCATGACTCCTGCTCTATACAAGTGCGCAAGAAACTACAAAAGCATCATGAAGTCCATCACGCACATCGGCCTCCCATTTATTTACTCTGTCTACACTTTTTGCTTCCTCGGAAAAGCAGCCAGGACCCCACGACCCCTAGACATACTCTCATTCACTTTCTTCTGTCAGGAAAAAGATTCAAAAGTCTGAGGAGATGTACCAACCAACTCAAGAACAGTTTCTTACCCCTGCTGCCATCAGGTTTTCTAATGGACCTACCTCACATTAAGTTGATCTTTCTCTACACCCTAGCTATGACTGTAACACTATATCTTGTACTGTCTCCTTTCCTTTTCTATATATGGTATGCTTTGTCTGTACAGCGTGCAAGTAACAATACTTTTCACTATACACTAATACATATAACAATAATAAATCAAATCAAATCAGTCATATCTGACCAAATGTTGAACACGCAACACTCTTCAGAATGCTGGATTTAACAACGATAATTTAAGCAGAATTGAAAAAACATTCAAAAACAAGCACTGAAACTGATCCTAGGTAACATGTACCAACGCCACTGCAAGGCAAACAACTGAATATTGTTCCTTTGCTAAAAGGCAGAGAAAGCTCTGTCTAAACCTTGCTCTAAATTGGATTGTAATGTTCAAGCTCCACAGCAACAGATTTGGTAGGGGGAGGGGGGGTCTATTCCAAAGATGAGCTATGAAACCTTTCTGAGAACTTCAAAGGGCAGCACTTGTACAGCAATTGTCCAGAAGTGCAAACTTCCCCAAAGCGTTTTCCCTGCATTCTGTACCTTCCGAAATTTAAATTGTAAACTTCGGATGGTTCTGCCTGGGTTACACCAATAGTTATTCAAAAGAAACTTTGAAGATTTAAAATCTGTTCCAACTTCTGGGTAACTATTTTAAAAGTTACAGATCAATTTCAACATCTGCACCACCCCCGCCCTCGTGCCCCCACAGGAAAGGTTAAGGTGTTCTTTGAAAGTGTTGAGGATTCTGTAGAGACACGGGAGGTGAGGAGTGCCCTGGGGTTATTCAGGGACTGAATCCTGAATGAAAGGGATCTCTCCTGGGGGATTGGGATTGGAGGGGTACAGGTCAGTGGGAGATGTGCTTTCAACAGGACAGCTTACCCACCAGGGTCACCAGGGAGCATGTCTACTATGTCAGGGTGAGGGAGGTGGATAAAGCATGAATTGAATTGCATTGTTCGATCATCTGCAGATTGTAAATCATAACAGATAACAGGATAAGGGTGCATTGGGACGTGAGAAGGTGCAATCAGTGGGAGCATATCAGAATCCTGGATCTATTCAGTAACATCTCAGTGGCAGCTACTCTAATTATTCTTAACCATGTCTCTGCCATGGAGAGGTAAACCCATGCAATCACTCCTCTTCCCATTGGTTAGCTGCTGCTGCCAACTATTGTCCTGCAAGAAAGAGAAGTATGCCAGTGACTGTGCTGTGTATGGGAGAAATGTCTGCCACAGTTCTACACCTGGCAGGGTGCAAGCTGTGGAATATGAAGGCATGGCTGGCAGCAGTACTAACTGTGCATGTGGGCTGAAACAAATTAATGGAAACTATAATTTGTGTTTAATGGAGATTGCTGGTGGACAGCTGAAGGGATGTGTTGAATAATGTCATAGTTGAAGTTAGTAGTGCAGTCTGTAGGCATGGCATGTGAGGATGCATTCACTGATCTTGACCATTCTAGTGATCCAGAGAGCACTCAGTTCCTTTTGGTACAGCATGCCTGTCATTAGGGTTAGACTATTGGCATTGATCACGGCCTGCAGATATTCAGCAGTATGTCAGTGTTCGACCACACATCCCCAAACATTATCATTAACAGATAGCACAGAGCCCATCACAATCCCAGCACCTAATTTCATTCAATGTAGCTTCCAGATAGGCTCCTGATCTTCCTTCCTTTTCTCTCAGCTGAGGCGGCATAGTGGCACAGTAGTTAGCAGCTCTGTCTCATAGTACCAAGGATCTGAGTTCAATTCTTGGGTTATTGTCTGTGTGGAGTGTACACATTCTCCCCATCTTTGTGTGGGTTTCCCCTGAGCACTCAGGTTCTTTTTTTTCCCTACATTCCAAGGATGTGCATTTGAGGTGCAAATGCTAAATTGTGCCTTAATGTTAGGGGAATGAATAGGTAAATGTATAGGCTTAGGGAGAAAGGGCCTGAGTGGGATTGATGTTGATGCAGGCTCGATGAGTCAAACGGCCTCCTTCTGCACTGTATGATTCTTATATGATTGTCTTCCCATCATAGTTGAAAGACCCTTCGACCGTGTCAATCCCAATTCAGGCACTTCTTTCCCTCCTTTCCAAAAACATGATCATATTCCCCTCCCCCTCACCTTCCACACCATCAACCATACAGCTCATCCTTGCCTTTTGTTTCCTTTGCCTTTGCAGGCTTTAGGTTTAATCTCATTTTATCCTTGTTTCCCCTCTCAAACAGCAGTTGTTCATCATTCTGCCAGTTACACCTTTGCTAAAACAGATATTACTGGCAGAATTTTCACTTGTCCTATTATTGCTCCTTCTGGAACTTCACCACCAACTCTTTTGTCATTTATGTGCATACATACATAGAAACTCACAAATTACAAGCAGGAATAGGCCATTCAGCCTTTTGAACTTGCTCCATCATTCAACAATGCCATGGCTGATCTGAATGTAATTTCAACCCTACATTCCTACCCACCCTGGATAACCTTTCACCCCCTTTCAAGCATTGATCCAGCTCAGCCTTAAAAATATTCAAAGACTTTGCTTCCTTTACCTGTTGAAAAAGAAAGTTCCAAACACTGATAACTCTGAGAGATAAAATGTTTTCTCATCTGCTGTTAAATGAGTGACCCCTTATTTTTAAACAGTGACCCCAATTATAGGTTCTCTGCCAAGAGGAAATATTCTGTCCACATCCATCCTGTCAATACCCCTCAGGATCTTAAAGATTTTGATCAAGTCGAATTTTACTCTTCAAAACTCTGGTGGATGCACTCTAATCTCTCCAACTTTTTCTCATAAGACAACCCACCCTTCCTGGAATTAGTCTGGTAAACTTCTCTGAACTGTTTCTACCGCATTTACACCTTTCCTTAAATAAAGTGACCAATGACGCATACAATACTCCAGATGTAGTTTCACCAATACTCTGAACAACAGAAGTATAACTTCACTAGTTTTGTAATTAATTCTCTCCATAATAAACAATAAAATTATATTAGCTTTCCTAGTTATTTACTATATTTATATACTAACCTTTAATGATTCATGCACTAGGACAATCAGATCCTTCTGCACCTCAGAGTTTTGCAATTTCTCATTTAGATAATCAGCTAATGTTTCATTCTTCCTGCCAAAATGGATAATTTGACATTTGCCTATATTATATTCCATTTACCAGACTTTCATCCACCAGATGATACAAAGATGGCTGGACTTGCGGATAGTGAGGAGAATTGTCAGGCGATGCAGCAGGACATAGATAGGCTGGTAGCTTGGGCAGATAGATAGCAGATGGAATTCAATCCTGATAAATGTGAGGTGATGCATTTCAGGAGAAAGAATGTAGGGGGGAGGTATATGATAAAGGATAGACCTATTAAGAGTATAGAAACGCAGAGGGACCTGGGGGTGCAGGTGAACAAGTCTCTGAAGGTGGCAGAGCAAGTGGAGAAGATTGTGAAGAAAGCATATAATATGTTAGCCTTTATAGGAAAGGGTATAGAGCACAAGAGCTCGCCTTTAATGTTGCAGTTGTACAAACGTTGGTTAGACCTCATTTGGAATACTGCATCCAGTTCTGGTCGCCCTACTACCGGAAGGACGTGGAGATTCTGGAGACAGTGCGGAGGAGCTTTACCAGGATGCTGCCTGGTATGGAAGGTCTGAGTTACGAGGAGAGATTAGGCAAATTGGGACTGTTTTCCTTAGAAAGATTCCTTAGAGGAGATCTATTAGAGGTGTACAAGATTATGAGGGATATAGATAGAGTAAACAGGGGTTAAGTTTTTTCCTAGGATGGACTCAAATGGCATGAGGGGTCACGGGCTTAGGGTGAGGGGGTTAAGGTATAATTTGGATGCAAGAGGGAGTTTTTCACACAGAGGGTGATGGGGGTATGGAATGCGCTGCCAAGTAAAGTGGTGGAGGCAGGTACTCTGGAGTTATTTAAGAAATACTTAGATGGGCACATGAACAGAATGGGAATGAAGGGGTATAGAAAACTGATTTAAAATAGGGATCATGAGCCTTGGGAGTCCCTGGGAAGTGTGTAAATAGATGATGATATTGATGTACTTGTTTTTATCCTACAGGTGCTTTGGTCCACCTTGTTGTCTAACGAGGGGCATACACGCGATGGGTTGTGAGAGGGCTGCTCTTGGATTTTTTTCAAGAGTATCCTAGTGCTTCACGTCGTTAGTGTATGCTTGAGCCCATTTGATGGGCTCAGTGACTATCGCTGTGCTGTGCAGATACATGGATTTGGGCCTGTGTCTGTGGGAGTTTGCGCATTCTCCCTGTGCTTGCGTGGGTTTTCTCCGGGTGCTCCGGTTTCCTCCCATATCCCAAAGATGTGCTCATAGGCTAATTGGCAAAACAAATTCTCCCTAAATTATCTCAAATTTGGTTTTTAATCCATAGATCTATAAACATGGACAGGGATCATGGGTAGATGTGGGAACATCGGGGTGGCAGCGCGGGCTCGTTGGGCCGAAGGGCCTGTTTCCCGTGCTGTTTTGTTCTTTGTTCACTTAACTTACCTAAGTCACTCTGTACTCCCCTTATGTATTTTTCACAATTTACTTTCCTACCTATCCTTGCAAAATTAGTAACCATGCTGTCAATCTCTTCATCCAAGTCATTAATATAAATTTAATCTCTCCTCTATTCCATCCTATTCCAAAAATTCTCTTTTGTTCCTTTTTTTCTATCTTCCCGTGCTGTTTTGTTCTTTGTTCTTTGTTCACTTGCTTAAAACCTATTACATTTCTAATCTTTCCTAGTTCTGATCATCAAACTGAAATGTGAACTCCGTTTGCCTCCATAGATACTGTATGACCTGCTGAGTATTTCCAGCCTTTTCTGTGATCAGCAATAAGCACCAGTTATATCCTCCATGAATGTGGTGTCATTCGATATCTGTGCTGCAGTTCCTCATGGACGTGAAATCAATTAGTCAGCTTGACATTTCAACACATTGAAAATCCATGATGTAGATTATTCCTGATTAAGGTCTGCAATGCAACACAAGGAAGTCTTACTGAAAAAAATTGGAATGAAGAAAGAATTATTACCAGTCAAGCCAATTCTTGAAGAAACATGTTCATATGGAAGAAATGTCATGTTATTCCTGACAATGAAATATGGGAAAGTACCCACTTCCATATCTAAGCATCTGATTTCCATTGATAAATGTAAATGTGGCGGCACAGTGGCAAAGTGTTTAGCAATGCTGCCTCACAGCATCAGAGGCCCAGGTTTGATTCCCAGCTCGGGTCACTGTCCATGTGAAGTCTACACGTTCTCCTCGTGTCTGCATTGGTTTCCTCTGACAGCTCCAGTTTCCTCCCACAGTCCAAAAGGCATGCTGGTTAAGCGCATTGACCATGCTAAATTTCCCTCAGTGTACCCAAACAGGACAATCAGATCCTTCTGCACCTCAGAGTTTTGCAATTTCTCATTTAGATAATCAGCTAATGTTTCATTCTTCCTGCCAAAATGGATAATTTGACATTTGTCCATTGTAGTGTTAATATAAGCCTACTTGTGACACTAATCAATAAACTTTAAAAAATAATGACCGTTGTTTTTTTTAAAATAAACCCTTCTCTGCCATTGCTTTGCTTAATGTGTTAAAACCTGAGTTGCTGGACCAGAAACACTAGGTAGTGTCTACTCAGCTCCCTGGACAACGTGAGGGAAAATCATAGGGTGAGTCATTTTGCTCTGTACTGTGTGGTCTGACTGATGAGCTTGAAATGACACTCACAAAGGCCCAAAAGCAACTTTCTTGGCACTTGGCTTCTTGAAGTAAGTGCCATTGAAAAATAAACAAGAGACAGAAAAATAAGCAGGAGGAGGAAGCAGTTTTTTTTTCCCACTCTATATATCAAACCTTCTTTGTTAAACCATACAATTCATAGCAGCCAGGGTGTTGCAATAGTCATAATAATCAAACTATCAGCATTTTCTTCCTTACTCCTCCGAAGTAAAATCAACTTCTGGAGTCCATAATAAATACTGCGGATGCTGGAGTCTGAAACAAAAGCAGAAAGTACTGGGAAATCTCAGCAGGTCTGACAGCATTGTGGAAAGTGAATGAAGCCAACATCTTGAGTCAGAATAAATCCAACGTTTCGAGTCAGGATCCTAGCTTGAAACATTGGCTCAATTCTCACTCCACAGATACTGTCCAATCTGCTGAGATTTTCCAGCATTTTTTGTTTCTGCTTCTAGAATCCATATATCTGCTGTTAAAGCAGAAAGAAGTCTCACCAGGTTAAAGTGTAACCGATTTATTTGATAGTAAATGCACAAGCTTTCAGTGTTTGCCCCTTCGTTAGGTGAGTTATTGGTGCTGTGTGGCAGCAATGCTAACCACTGTGCCATTGCTTATGTTATTTCCGCTTCTACTTTAATCATATGAGTATGCCCCAACTATTTATTTCACTGTCTGCAAGTAGTTATTAAAAATAAAATAAAAATCAGTTCTTGTTGGTTTGCTACTCATGAGCATACTTCAATACGATTTGGCTGCTTATCCTGCTTAATAACAATCCTGTTGCTGTCTGCTTGTAGGCCCCTTTGATTTGACACTAGATTCAAGCTGAAGTCAGAAAAATGTTAAATGCACGCCAAATGGATTACTAGATTTTGCGGGCAACTTCCCAGATGTGAATTCCGTTGCGTTGCTTCCGACCACAACATTTGGGCCATTTGGCAGGATTTTTCTCCAGGCTTCATGATCCCATCACTGGGACAAAATGCAGCCTGAGACAATACTAGCCAGCGGCTGCCTCCTACCCCACCATCACCTGGAGGATGGTTAGCGAACCACCAATGCTACAGGCCCAATAAGGAGGCAGGCGGCTCTAACGGCACAATTTTCTAGTTTAACCACTGAAATACTATTGCCATTGGAAGGAAAACGAGGGGTAAGATTGGAACCATTAATACTTCTTCTGTCGGGAAACAGATATAAAATTCTGAGGTCACATGCCAACCGACTTAAGAACAGTTTCTTCCCTTCTGCCATCAGACTTTTGAATGGACCTATCTTATATTTAGCTGGTCTTTTGCTACACCCTAGCTATGACAGTAACACTATATTCTGCACTGTCCCCTTTCCTTTTACCTTATGTATTCTATGAATCGTACATTTTGTATAGTGCGTAAGGAACAATATTTTTCACTATATCTCAATGCATGTGGCAATAATGTATCAAATCAAATCAAAACCATCAGCGCAGGAGAAGATTAATTGGCAGCAGCAGAGATCATTTCAATTGGATCAGTCCATCCCACTTTGCTGTTAAGCATTAATTTACCAGCAGGTATTTAAATGAGCCTCCAGCAGCCTTACCAGAAACAGGATAGAGTTTCCTTTTAAGTGAGATATTTAAAGAAGAACATTGTCCATTAAGCAAGAATGTGAGGAATCCTCCCTTCTTTCATGTGAAGAGGGCCCAAGGGAAGCTGTATTAGTTTTCCATTAGCCACAGAAACAGTGTGAGTACACTGAGTGCAATGCCTGTGGTGTTGTGTTGTCTCTAGCGTTGGCCATCATTGCTTACTCATGACATGCTCTTTGACTACACGGGACTGAGTGCAGCTCAACAATTGAGCAAGACAGGAAAATGCACAGACTGGCAGCCTGAAAATTAAAGCATATGTGGCTAATTGAAGGTCAGTGAGACCAGGGCGAGGCAAAAACAAGAGGCCTTAATAAAACTGGCAATATCTTCTTGGCATATTTTAGCCTCCCCATTAAGGTTCTTTGAGATTTGAAAAGTGGCCGCAAAGCCCAGTGGTCAGCAAAATAAACAAAAAGTTCAAACGAGTGTGTTGGTGCACGAGTTAGATCATAGAATCTCTACAGTGCAGAAGGAGCCATTCGGCCCATTGAACCTATACCTACATCAATCCCAACCAGACCCTATCCCTGTAACACCACGTATTTACCCTGCTAAACTCCCTGACAACTAAGGGACAATATAGCATGGCCAATGCACCTAACTAGCTCATCTTTGGAGTATGAGCGGAAACCAGAGCACCAGAGGATGCCCTTTGCAGCTATGAAGAGAATGTGAGTGCTACCCAATGTGAAGGCAGTTACCCCATTTGACTTCTAAGGGAGAGAATAGAACTGAAGTATTGCTATCAAAAGCTAAGGGAAAATATGTTCCTCATGATTGTGAAATCAAAGCGCAAACTGCATTTGGCAGAAACAAAAAACTTCCTGATGCAATTTTAAGAGCTAAAGAGGCCAAATTGTTTAAAAAAAAGTAACTATGTGATTAATCTTCCAGGATTCATTTCAGAGATCAATATGGGGCATAATTTAATACTCCCCACCACTAGGCCCTGCCCCGAACTAAGGAAGAATGAGATACAAATAGGAATGGGGCCTGAGTGAGATTGTTGTTGGTGCAGACTCAATGAGCTGAATGGCCTCTTTCTGCACTGTAGAGATTCTATGATTTGATGGATAAACCCACAGAATGAGATAAAATCCTATGTGTTACACATGTATTTCTCACTAACTTCAATGGGAATAAAACTAGTGTTGTACCTATCAGTCCCTTAATGGGCAGTAGCAGAAAATTGCCCCTCATGTATCTGCAAGTCTAATGTAAGCAAATTGTGTGCCAAAAGAGCAACTTAAAAAGGGATCAAAATTGAGACTGCCTATTTATGCAGCCAAAATACTAATGTCTTCTGACAACATTCCTTTCTAAATCTTTGATGGACAGAAGCTCCGAGAAGAATAAGGAATATCGGCGGCTAATCCTGACATTTGCCCTCAGATTGATCTCCTCCACAAAGCTTTGAGCAGTAAAGACATTTTGTATTGTTGAGCACATAATGATGTCTCGCAAATTTTTTATTTCAAACTTGGATTTTGCTCATGGGCCTGAAAAACTGGGACCAGGGAACAAAACTGTCAAAAGTCGGAGATTGTTTCTACAAGATGACTGATCACAGAATGGCATTTTTTCTATTTATATCCAGTGTCAGCGTCAAGAAATCTCAGATCACATTACTTTGGCCAAATGTATTGTAAAGCTCCCTCTAGATCACCCAGTGATGTAACTAACTTCCAATAACACAACCGATGGCATGACTGTTTCCTGGATAACTTGTCCTTACTGACAGTTCAAGCAAGGCTGATAAATCAGTGTTATATTACTCTCATTTCAATGCCTCCGCAAGCTACTTTTTAACCATTATCAATTGAGGGATATAATTTATCTCAGACAACTGATCCACTAAAAACCATGTTACATAAGCTGCTGGAATTGAAAATTCTTCCTCATAACTTGCCATAATAATGTAGCGATTCGTCCCAGTATGTTTTTTTAATATTATATATTTAAAAGCATTCAAGAATATTCCTTGTAACTATCAATAACTATTCAACTAATTAGTAGAGACAAGACCAAAGAACAAATAAAAGTACAGCACAGAGACAGGCCCTTCAGCTCTTCTAATCCATGCCAATCATGATGCCCTAACTAAATTAAAAAAACGTTCTTCCCTTTCTCAATCCATATCCCTCTATTCCCTCCCTATTCATGTAACCATCTAGATAGCTCTTAAATGTGCTTGCTTCCACCACCTCCTCTGGCAGCACATTCCAGGCTCCCTAAATTGTCTCAAATTTGGTTTTTAATCCATAGATCTATAAACATGGACAGGGATCGTGGGTAGAAGTGGGAACATCGAGGTGGCGGCACGGGCTCGTTGGGCCGAAGGGCCTGTTTCCCGTGCTGTTTTGTTCTTTGTTGTTGTTGTTCTCTCTGCATGAAAAACTACCCCTCACATCTTCCTTAAATTTTCCCCTCTCATCTTGAACCTGTGCCCCTTTGTAATTGACACCTCCAATCTGGGAAAAAGCCTCTGATTATCCACCCTGTCTATGCCTCTCATAATTTTATAGACCTCCAGCTGCTCTCCACTCAGCCTCCATCTTTCCAGTGAAAACAATCCTAGTTTCAACTTCTCCTCATAGTCAATACTCTCGGGATCAGGCAATATCCTGATGAACGTCCTTTGCATTCTCTCCAAAGCTTCCGTGCCTTTCTGGTGGCATTGTGACCAGATCTTTGCGCAAAGTACATGAGTAAATGGTACAAGTTTGGTCTGTAACCAGCTAAGTTGCACATACGACTCAGCTAAGACTGAACCTTAGATACTGTTTCCTGGTCAGTGTTCCTGGCTACAAAAGACATTGGAATTGCAGCTCCCTCCCCTCTCCTCTCCATCACCTCCCCCTCACCCAATCACCTACAAAACCCTCAATATCATTGTCCCATTCTAAGATACAGCATTTCTTAAAACCTTCTCTTTGACCAAATATTTTGTTTATTCTACCTTTCGTTTTGTCAGCTTCCAACTTTCTTTCTGTTTGTTCCTCTCGTTGGTACATATTTCTATCATTCGGTGTTATTAGGCATCACAGCCTGTGTAACACACAGGTGATTCCATTACTGATGTTGACCGAGTGCCTTCTAAGCTTATAAGCTTTCTCCTACACTCGTCTTCTCCTTAGGATAAGGAATGTTAAGCCCATATATACAATGTTTCCCTTCACTCAGTTGTAATGAGCTGCTCACTGAAACAGGGCGGCACAGTGGCACAATGGTTAGCACTGCTGCCTTACTGCACCAGGGATCTGTGTTCAATTTCCGGCTTGGGTCACTGTCTTTGCGGAGTCTGCATGTTCTCCCCGTGTCTGCATGGTTTTCCTCTGGGTGCTCTGGTTTCTTCCCACAGTCCGAAAAACGTGCTGGTTAGGTGCATTGTCCATGCTAAATTCTCCCTCAGTGTACCCAAACAGGCATCGGTATGTGGCAACCAGGGGATTTTCACAGTAACTTCATTGCAGTGTTCATGTAAGCCTGCTTGTGACACTAATAAGTAAATTTGAACTTGAAACTGTCAAAGTTGTTGAATTGAGAATGTTAACAGCTGGAAGATTTCTTCACTGTTTCCTCTCTTATTTGGAAGGCTAGGGACCATTAGAATAAAATAGTAACCAAGAAATCCAATCTGAATTTCAGAAGAAATCTCTTTTACTCAAAGAATGGTGAGAAAAGAACAGTGATAAATTTAGACAAGGAAAGATGGGGGGAGGCTCAATTAGAACATAAACACTGGCTGGACTGGCCGAGCCAAAGGATCTCTGCCATTAATACTTTATATAATCCATTTAAAATAAAGATTCCAAGGCTCTGTTTACTGCAAGATTTGTTGTACTGAGGCATCCATGCTTGATTGAGAAAATCAGGTTGATCTGATGGGTGCCACAGTGGTTAGCACTTCTATTTCGCAGCACCAGGAACCCAGGTTTGATTCCAGCCTTGGTCACTGTCTGTGTAGAGTTTGCACATTCTACCCATGTCTGCATGGCTTTCCTCCACGTGCTCCGGTTTCCTCCCACATTTCAAAGATGTGTAGGTTAAGTTGATCTGCCTTGCTAAAATTGACCCTAGTGTCAGGGGAATTAGCAGAGTAAATGTGTGGAGTTACAGGAATAGCTCCTGGGTGAGATTATAGTCGGTACAGACTTGATGGGCCGAATGGCTTCCTTCTGTACTGTAGGGATTCTATGATTCCATTCTATGATTCTAATAGGCAGAGCTCAATGGTAACATTCATTAAGCAACAACTAACAAGGTAAGATTTTATAATATAGAGACCTGATTGCAGAACTGAAACGAACATTAATAAAATCACTAGAAATTATATACCTACACCAGACTACAATTTCAGTTTTATGCACAGGAATATATAACCTCAATATCTCTGAATGAATGCATGGAGACAGAAGCTTGAGCACCTACCCAGTTGTTCACTCTGCCAATGTGGTGACCGTTGATATTGATTGATAGCGTATGTTGAAATAAATAAACTAATTAGACTAAAAGTAATCTGCAACAAGTAAATGAACAACCCAAAACAATGGATGGGATTAACTGGGTTGATTGCACACAAAGGTGGCATTGATTAAGAATGCATCAGTTCTTAAAAGCTTCTTATCCACCTGCCAATGGCTTTCAGCCATTGTGTGATGCCTACAGCAGCCTAAGGGCAGAAAGGCAATTCTTGCCAATTGTAGTGACACTCTATCGCAACAAGATATTTCACACTCAGCCTGCTGTTAAAAACAATATTGCGAGTTGGCAGTTCAGCATTGATGCTTTTGAAGTACTCAATCTGATTTGTGGGAAATGTGCTTGCTTGCACTATTGTGCTCAGTGGCTATCATTGTTTGCTGTGCAGATACAGGGACCCAGGTCGGACCTCTGACTTGGCTCGGTGTCTGTGGGAGTTTGCACATTCTCCTCGTGCTTGTGTGGGTTTTCTCTGGGTCCTCCGGTTTCCTCCCACACCCCAAAAATGTGCTTTTAGGCTGATTGGCGTTAACAAATTGTCCCGAAATTAGACCTCCCTTAATCTGGCGCACGTATAATTCTCTAAATTTGCATCTCTTTATTGTGGAGTCCAAGAGGCGTAGACAGAAGTCGTAGGTCGAAGAAGGATTGGAATGAGGCACTCACTGAGTGATAAAATAGGTGGTGCAGACTTGTAGGGCCAAAGGGCCTGTTTCCTGTGCTGTGTGGTTCTTTGTTCTTTATTGCTGAGGACACATGCCTTGAATGATTAGTCCGTGACAAACAAAGTATCATGAACCTCAGCATAGTTACTCCATTGCTAACTATGTAAGGGGTAAGACTCATAACAATTCATTGAGGGGTCATGCTGGAATTTGTTTATACATTAGGAAGCATTTGTAGATTTATAATTCCCAAAAGTGAATCCATTGTGTCTCAGGGTAAAATGCAGGAAATCCAAAGCAGAAACCTAACCTACCTCGAACCCTTCCATGGATAGTTTTTAATGGAGGTAGGAGAAAGGATAGGCAGCCAATCCATTGGCTAGCTTGGAACTAGGCTGGACATTTAAATATTATAATAAGGCTGAGGATTTTCATTTTAACAGCCATTCTATTTTTTAAGCACACGCCTTGGGGAGCCGGCAGCTTAAAGGAGACAAGGTATTCTGAAACCATGAGCAGATGATTTTACAGCCCTGCTTGTGGACCAGCGAGTGTAGGACTATTTCCATTAGGCCCAACAAGCTACCCTGTAAAAATCTCCTAGCCATCCTTGTGTCCTGTCTGTTTCCCATTCCTGACCACTTTGACTACATCAAACCCCATCCCGGCCAACACCAGAGCTGCCTGCCCATCATCTGCTTTGCTACTCCCTGAACATCATCTAACCACATCAGTCAACCTTTTACAGACCCCCAATCACTCCCCACCTTTACTCACCATCCAACAGTCCCTCCATTGGGATCATCTAGACCATTTAGATCCTCCAGCATGACAAATCCCATCATTCCCACCCTGTGCACTCATTCTGGTCAACTTTGACCCTGTGAAACAAACTTCCCACCAAAGAAGCCACCTGCCTGTGGATGGGAACACCGGTTTAATGTTATTCATGGGATGTGGGCATTGCTGGCTGTGCCAGCATTTATCGCCCTGGAGCTGAGTGGTTTGCTGAGGTAAGAGTCAAACATATTTGCATGGTGTCACATGTAGACCAGACCTGTTAAGGGTAACAGATTTCCTTCAGATGGGTTTTCACAACAATGATTATCATTAGACTTTTATGAAATTCACATTTCATTATCTTCTGTGATGGGATTTGAACCTAAGTTCCCAGAGTATTACCCCAAATCTCTGGATTATTGGTAACAACCATTACACTATCACCTCTCCAGTTAAACTCTGCATTTAAATTCTGGTGAGATATTGAGAAGCCAGGTCTTCCTGCCTTACTAATCTCACAGCAATTCTCGCTATTCTCACTTGCAGAAAAAAGCGCACCTCCAGACTAAAATCCCAGCCACACAATTCTCCTAGCACAGAACAAAGCTACTCAGTTCACTATAGTATACTGACTCTTTGAAATAATGTTGCCTACCACCTTGCTCTTTTCCACAACCTTATATTACAAATAGAATAATTAATGTCTGCAGTTCCCTTACGTTGAATGTAACTTGGCAATATTCTTATTCTAAGGGATATTATACCAATCGGTTAATGAAAATCTCTGCTGGACATGCCATTCAGATACATCAAAGGAGCAGTGAAATTACAGTGCTTGGTTATAGTGTATGTCATTTCACTTTGCCCTTATCAGTAATTACAACAGTAAATACGGAATTAGATGTTTGAAATAAGTGCTTTATTGAATATAAATGATTCAACTGCCAAAGTGTAATAAAATTACGTTCATCCATAAAGTGATGCGAATATCCAGTGATTTATGTTCCTACCACTCCGTTTGCAATATATATATAAATGATTTGGAGGAGATTGTAGGAGGTCTGATTAGTAAGTTTGTGGATGACGTAAAGACTGGGAGAATTGCGCATCATGAGGAGGATTGCGAGAGGATATTGCAGGATATCAATAGACTGGGGATTTGTGCAGAGAAATGGAAGATGGAATTTAATCTAGACAAATGTGAGGTGATGCATTTGGGAAGGTCTAATGCAGGGGCAAAGTTTACAGTAAATGGAAGAACCCTTAGAAACATTAGCATAGAGAGAGACCTAGGCATACAGATCCACACTTCCCTGAAAGTGGCTATACAAGTGAATAAGGTGGTCAAGAAGTTGTGTGGCATGCTTTCTTTTTCAGTCAAGGCATAGATTATTAAAAATTGACATATCATGCTGCAGCTGTGAAGAACTCTAAATAGGCCACATTTGGAATACTGCAGGCAGTTCTGGTCACCACATTACCAGGACATCAAGGCTTTGCACAGGGTACAGAAAATGTTTACAAGATGACAGGTTTAGAAAGTAATGGCTATAAGGTGAGTTTGGACAAATATGTTTTGTTTTCACTTGAATATCAGTGGCTGAGGGGCAAACTGATAAAAGTTTACAAAATTATGAGGAACGAATAGAATGATAGTCAAAATCTTTGTCCCAGGGTAAAAATCTCAATCATAGGTTTAAGGTAAAAAGAGGAAAGTTTAAAGGAGATGTGAGAGGCAAATTTCTTTTCTGCAGAGGATGGTAAATGCCTGGAAAGCGCTGCCAGTAGAAGTGATTGAAGTAGATGCAATAATGATATTTAAGAGGCATCTTGACAGATACATGAATACCAATTTTAAATCCAACCAATTTATTTGATAGTAAATTCGCGAGCTTTCGACTTTATAGCCTTCGTCAGGCAAATGCATTTCTACATCACAGATACATGAATAGGCAGGGAATATGCCAGGGATATGGGCAAGAGATGTGGACCATGTAAAGGCAAAAGGTCTTTAGTTTAGAAAGTGTCATGTGCCAGAACAGGCTTGGTGGGCCGAAGGGCCTGCTCCTTTGCTGTATTGTTCTTTGTTCTTTTTTCTGTTCCTTCGTCTCCCATGATGTTCCTCTAATGTGATCAGTGCATTATTCCACATTACCTTACTGTGAAAATGTTCTGATCTGGGCTTTTATAACCTGCCTCCTGGTCAGCTCTGCAGCTTTGCCTTTCAGCTAATAGGATGTTTGTTCAAACCACACTGTGGAATCTGAGAGCATACTTTTAGCTAACATTTTACTTTGGTGCACAGGCAGTGCTGCAGAATTGGAACTGTAGCCTTTAACTGAGATTTTAGGCTCTTTCATTTCAGATACCATGCCCAAAGATGGTATTATCTACAATGGACTTCCACATGTGATTCTGCTCCAGTGATTTAACATTGCCTTCTGCAGGTTCTGACTAACAAGGTGATGCTCCTTTTATATCTGAAGAAATTATGGATGAGAAGTAACCTCTCTGGCCAATTATGTACACATCTTCCTTGGTCATCAAGTCCCAGAGTGGGGATTGAATCTGGACATTCTGGCTCAGAGATTGGGGTGCTTGCACTACATCACCTTCTTTAGATGCCGATTCAACACTGAAAATAACAATAACATCAACACCTTGATTCAGTGGTGGCAGTCCTGCCTGAGTCTGGATGTTCTTGGTGCAAGTCTCCAGAAATTTTAATTCATTAGATTGTATCCAGAGATAAGGGATTTGTCAAATGAAGAGAGATTGAATAGTTCTCTGTAATTTAGAAGAATGAGGGGAGATTAGATTGAGGTGTACGAGATGACAAAAGTTATGGATAAAGTAGACATGAAGCGATGCTTCCTCTTGTTGGGCATTCTAGGATGAGAGATCATAGTCTTAGAATAAGGGGTAGCAAATTTAAAATGGAGTTGAGGGGAAAAAACTTCTTCCAAAAAGTTGTGAATCTGTGGAATTCATTACCCCAAAGTGTGGTGGATGTTGGGACAGTGGGTATATTTAAAAAGGAGTTAGACAGAGTTTTAATTAGTAATGGGTTGAAGGGTTATGGGGAAAAGACAAGAAAATGGAAATGAGGAGTATATCAATCATGATGGAATGATGGAACAGGCTCAATGGGCCAAATGGCCTAATTCTGATCCTACATCTTAAGAATTTATGAACTTAAGAATTTATTATTAGGCCAACTCTCCAGTGCAGCACTGTGTGAGTGCAGTACTGTCAGAGGTGCCTCTGGACAAAATGTTGAATCAAGCCCAGCTTGCCCATTCCATTCGGCACAAAAGAATCCACATAAATATTATGAAGGACAGGGACATTCTAGCTGATATTTATCCTTGGCCCAGCATCATTATAACACACTGGGGGTGATCTTCTTACCTTGCCATTCTTGGCGCAAACAACGCCAATCTTGGAAAATACCATGGAGGCTTAAAAATTGGCTCCGCACCCGCCACCAAATGGTTTATAATCAATCTGGCCCCTTTCCCAACTCCTTTCTACTGGCACAGACCGGAGGCTGATTAATATGAGATCGACGGGATCTTTATCTCATTAGCAAATTCAACATGCAATCAATCCCCCTCCCAGAATGTTCCCACCTCTCCGACCACCACCAGTATAAACCAGCATGATGGCCAAGCTGGAGGACTCAAAGGACGGGGTGGGAGGGACAGGGCCAGGCAGTGTCCATTGGGCAGTCCCCACCAGACACCCCAGCTGTGCCAGTTGAACGCTGCCAGTTTGCTGGGCAAGTGCCTGGAAAGGGATGTGAGTTGGATCTTTGACAGGATTCTATGCAAGGAGAGTGATGTTGGAGCGGTCATGCAGGGATGGAGTATGTCAAGACTCCTGATTGGAGGGCATATCTGGGGTCTTGATGGGGGGTTACTGATTGGGGGGGGAGGGCATGTCAGGAGTCATTGGAAGGACACCAGTACCCCAGTATTAACGACCTTTGTCGGAAGGGGATGGGGAGACATACCACTGATGTCGGGGGGAAGGGGAATTCCACTGGGGAGAGGGACGGGGTTTCCTAGTACACTGTGAGATCAGGGGGCCCTTGTGAAATGGTACCTCAGCTCTCTACTGTCACACTCACTAGCTCATTTACCCCCCTGCCCCACCCCCACCAGCGTGAAATTCACCGCTCACCCAAAATGTGACTGAGTGTGGGACGATTGCAACCCGGGGTGCGCCTGATGGAGTTGTGCAGATTGCTCTGGTTTTCTTACTGTTGTGATACTTGTGGCGGAGATTCCACTGCTGGAGTCACAGCAAATGAGTCAGAATATTTGGCGAACCATTTCAAAGTCCTTTCACATCGGGCAGGGATTTCTGGTCTTGGGGCACCTGTGGCCATGAACTCCCAACCTAAGTGTCATGGCAGTGAGAAATCCAGAGCGATCCACACCAGCCCTTCAGGAACGCTTTCTCACCTCAATCATTCCCCACTCAGACACATTTTAGGAGTGCAGTGAGTTGTGCGCCGGTCCTCAGGGTGGGGGCAGGGCCGAAACATGCCGGTGAACCAAGCTGCAGAGCACAGGGTGTCACTTCACAAGGGCTTCCCGATCTCACAGTGCACCTGGAGACCCCATCCCTCCCCCCAGGATCATTCAGAACCCCCCCCCCCATCTCAACCCCTGCAAATCAGTACCATGTTCCCTCCCCCCTGACACTGGTCATCAGCATCAGTGCCTTCCTGATTAGTCCCCTACCTGATTCTCAACATGATTCCCCCCCCGCCATCATGACCCCCAACATGATACCCCATCATGACCCTATTCATGCTTCATCCCAATATAACTGCCCCAGCACAATTCCCCCTGCATTGTCTCCCAGATGACACTCACACATAGCTCCCCAAAACTGACTCCCAGCATAAACCCCACCTCAGCATAATCCCCCCATTATAGCCCCTCACTCAGACATCCCATCATAGCCCCCACTCATCATCATCATAGACCCCTCATCAAAGCCTCCACTTGAACCCCCTCTCCATATTAGCCCCCAGTCACAGCCCCCCATCATAGCCCCCACTCAGGTCCCAACCTGCTAGCACTGACTCGGCACACAGGCGATCCCAACTGGCACTGTTGAGGTACTGAATAGGCACTGCTAGATGGGCACTGCTGATGGACATCACCAGGTCCTGCCCCTGACCACCCTGGGGTAATTCAATGGCCTCCAAGTTCATTTGCATGGCCATAATGCCTGGTTTCCACTAGTGGAGGCCAGTAATGATCCATGCCTGTGTGAAGTCCCACTAGAAATGTGGAAAAATTCCAGGAGTGGTAGACAATTGCATACCGAACTTGTTAATGTGATATAGATCCAGTCACTCTCATGCAAGTCCACGCTGCACCAATAGAAAGGGCAATTGCAAACCATTTGGTGCCAGGTATGGAACTAATTTTTAGGCCCATGGGCTACTTTCCAGGATTGGCGTGATCTGCCCCAAATGCACTGAGGTCAGAAGATTGTAAGTTTTTTTTGAAAAATCCACCAATTATTAATTCATTATCACTTTGATATTTGTGGGATCTTGCTGATCCACAATTAACTATTACCTCCCTGCATTACAACAGTGACTATACTTCAAAAATATTTACTTGGGTATGAAGTGCTTTGGGGCATCATCAGGTTGTGAAAGGTGCTATATAACTGCACATTTTTATTTTCCTTTAACTCAAATTATTATTTATAACATTGTTTCTGTGGTTGCTTGCTGCAAACTGGCTGACCTACAAAATATGTGAAGTATTTTTAAAACGCCCTTCTGGAATTTTCTAAGGCATTACATGATGGCAAGTTCTTTTTTCATATATAAATCTTTTTCTATACCTGAATTTCACAACATATTTTCAATTTCTCCTTCCTGGTTTTCTCCAGAAGTTTTTGGAATCACTGTATTGTAGAATAATCACACAGCACAAAAGTAGGTCATTCATCGCCCATCTTTTCACCCCCATCTTTTTGCCGTTATTCTGTTAACTTTTTTCTCTTCAGTTAATCATCTTTAAAGAGCCTTTGGAAGGCTGTCACTGAATCTGTCTCTGTTATCCCCACAGGCAGTGCATTCCAGATCTGAACCAGCCACTGCACACTTAAGCTTTTCCTCATGTTGTTGCTGTATCTTTTGCTAATAACACCTTAATGGTGCCCTTTGCTTCCAGATCCTTCTACCAAAGGGAACAGTTTCTTCCTATTCACTCTGACCAATGTTATAATTCAGGTCAGAATCTCTCAAATCTTTAATGAACTCCACCTGGATCATAAATTTTGCAATTTGAATTTGGCTAGAGCAAGTATAAGATGTTTCATTTCGGATATGATTCAAATGACTCACTAAAAAGAAAGAAACTTTATTTATTAGGCTTACGTTAATGCTGCAATGAAGTTTACTGTGAAATTCCCCTAGTCACCACATCCAGGGTCCATTTGGGTCAATGCACCTAACCAGCACATCTTTCAGAATGTGGTTTCCTGATCCAGGAAACCAGATCACCTGGAGAAAATGCACACAGACACGGGAAGTGTTTGAAAATGGATACAACTTGATGGTAAAATTGGTCCGTGAGGGTCATTTTAGCAAAGCTAATCAACCTAACCTGCACATCTCTGGACTGTGAGAGGAAACCAGTTCACGAGGAGGAAACCCACATAGACAGAGGGAGAATGGGAAAATATGCAAATTCCTATAGTGACTTAAGTCGGGAATTGAACCTGGGTCCCTAGTGTTGTAAAGCAGCAATGCTAACCACTGTGCCACCATGCTGCCCCAAAGGGAGCTTTTACCTGACAAAGTTTATTACAGAATACAGTTAACATATGGCAACAACTACAAACAAGAAAAAAAAAACATGATATTGTATAAACCTTAATGACTATATACAAAATTCCAACCAAACAAACTCCCCTATAACCATACAGCTGCCATAGGTTTGACACAGAAAAAAGGATGTATGCTGGAATTTAGTCTTTTGGTTGGAGAATTGACTTCCCTGCCATGTAACTTCCAGCAGACCTCGAGATAAAGATAATGCCACTTCTGACCTCTAGCTTTCAGCCAGCCAACCACTGCAAGAGAAGAATTCTCACTCCAGGAAGGCAAGAACACCAGCTTCCAATTAGCCAGCCAAATTTACAAGTGAGTAAGAAACACAGAAACACTGCTTTTCAGTCTGATACCTTCTAAACTAAAATTGCAGCCAGGAGCCCAAACTGAAAATAAAAAACTTCTATCACCTGACTATCAATGATTTTCCCCCTAACATTGCAAAAAAATCATAAAATCTCAGATAATGCATAAAGCCCAGAGTAAAAATAAACTAAACCCTATTTTAACCATTCAAGCAGCAATAAAAGGATATCTAATCAGGCAGCCAGTGCCACAACAAAACCAAAAGGCTGGCTTACACACTGCGGAGAATATCATTTAAAAAAAAATTCTTTAAGGTCCAATACCATCACACCAGATTCCTCATTCTGAATAACCCTATCAAATCTCCTCTTCACCAAGGAGAACAGTCTCAGCTTTTTCAGTCTATCCAGATAACTGAAGTTCTTTATCACTAGAACCATTCTTGTTAATCTTTTCCACAATCTCTCTAAAGCATGATGTCCAGAACAGGTTACTGTTTGATTTATTTGATTTGAATTCTGATTGTCGCACGTATTGTTTTACAGTGAAAAGTATTGTTTCCTTGCGTTATACAGATAAAACATACTGTCATAGAGTACACTGGGGAGAAGGAAAGGAGAGAGTGTAAAATGTAGTGTTACAGTCATAGCTAGGGTGTAGAGAAAGATCAACTTAATATAAGCTACGTCCATTCAAATGCTTGATGGCAGCAAACAAGAAGCTGTTCTTGAGTTGGTTGGTACGTGATGTTAGATTTTTGTGTCTTTTCTCAACAGAATAAAGTGGAAGAGAGCATGCGTGGGGTGTGTGGGGTCCTTAAATATGCAGGCTACTTTTCCGAGGCAGCAGGAAGTGTAGACGGAGTCAATGAAAGAGAAGTTGGTTTGCCACATGATCAGCAATTTTGGATCACCGCTGGATCCAAATCTGTAAGTGATTGAAATAGTACATTATTAGAGAGTTTAAAAGAGTTAGAATACAGTTTTGAAATCATATAGCGAGAGTAAAAGATAAAATTAGAGGGTACGCTGGGAAAAGATTGCAAGAAGTCACTTGCTCCGCGGCCATCTTAGTTGAGACTGAACCAATGTTTTATATAGGATTATCATTGACTGAATACTTGTCTGGGTTTGGAAGTGTGTTTTGGTGTGTAAAACACATGTAGCTTTTCTCTGCATTTACAACACTTCAGTCTTCACCTCTGGCATTTTTGCTGAGTCATTATTCAATGCCAAGCAGGAAAATGAAATGAGGGCCAAACTAGACATTGCACTGCATTATTTCTATTATGTAAATCAACCTAAAAGAATTCCATTACTCACAAGATACTTCATTCTGAAATGATTTGACATGCTTATGAAAGATAATTACAATGGAACAGCAATAACCATGTAACACAATTGCAACAATGATTACACTTGGTTATTCTTGTTTGTCACACACAAAATGTATGTGTCCTTTTACTGACCATAACTGATATGTTTTTTATGGAAAAAGTAGAGGGCGGACTGTGCATTCCAATTAAATAATACAGCAGCAAGCTTTTGTGAGCTTAAAATAATTGAGATGATTTATTACCCTGAATTACCAAATTGTGAATCAGTCAGTCTCACACATTCAGACACACAAAGAATGGATATAGGTAATTATATTGCATGTTTGCCAATTACAATTAATTCAGTTTCTGATTTACAACTTCCAGTCCTCCATGGGGCAAGCCTCACCTTGTTAAATCAGTTTGATGGTTTTAAGTTAAAGTGAGTGTTTTGTAAAGTAAAAGGTTCACAAGAGATTCTGAAGTTTCTTGTAGTCAAACGTCAAGGAGGATGGATATTGGTAAACTTTGAAATGGAACAGATTAAGTGCTTTGGCTACATGGTTATTTCCAGCTAACTTCAGAGGCTGGTTCTCGGAATCCCGGAGGGGAGTCATATTGGATTCGAAACACTAACTCTGTTTCTCTGCCCCTGCCCGTTTTCTTTCCAACAGTTGCTGTTTTACTGGTTTTCAGGTTGGCTGGCTACCAATAGTTCATAAAAGAAAAGACAATGCCCTTTCTGAACTGCTTTTCCTTACATGTTTTTCTGCAGATTGGCCTAGTTCCCTCTGAGTCTTTAGATAAAACTCATTATCCTAAGCTAGTTTTGATCACATGAGCAACATTGACAAGTCAAACCAAAATGGCTTGCAAGTGCAAAACATTCACTGCAACAATGGTTTTTCACACTTGGGAAACTGGCCTTTTCATCTTCCTTTTGTTAAATTGCAAACCAGGAGAAATAGAGCTGGGGGAGGTGGGGGGGGGGCGGCAAGTGGGGGAGGGGTGATTATCAGCCTGTGTCTCCATCAGAAAGCACAGCAACACATGCAGAAATTTCCTGAATATCCCTCTCCCCCTCCACCCCCAGCTCCATTGGTGACTCATAGAACATAGAACAATACAGCACAAACAGGCCCTTCAGCCCACGAGTTGTGCCGATCACATCTACCAATCCACAGACCTATCTATAACCCCCTATCCTATTCTTTTCCATATAATCATCCAGAAGTCTTTTAAAAGACCCCAGTGAGTTTGCCTCAACAACCTCTGACTCAATGAGGATCATGCCCAGAAAGGGAAAGAACTTCATTTTCATGGATTGGCATAAATTTAATGCCATTATGACCCAGCACCACTCCCACCCCACCCCAAATGCAACATCATTCTCCCTCACCCATCATTCAAACCCTTACAACAGTTTTTTTTTACAGACAAGGGGATTCCTCTGGGGATGCATAATGGGAGAGATAAATACCTGGCCAGACCTGGCATTGCTCCCTAGCACTGCCCCGGCAGAGGTTGGCATTGCCAGCTTGGCAAAATGCTAACCTAGCATACCAACCTGCTAATGTCAATCTGGCAATGCTGAATTATACAGGGGTGAATGCCAGGGGTGGGGGGTAGTGAGAGATCCATAGGATGGAGGTTCTAGTTATGAGTGGTATGGGGGTGGGGAAATGGGTATTGAGGGAAAATTGCAGACACGGGAAAGAGTTGGCAAGGGATGAGGGGAAATGCTGGCAATATTTCTGAGATGGTAGGGGGAGGTCTGATGATTGTTCTGGGAGGGAGTTGGAAACCCCGATACCTCCATAGGGAGTTTATTTTTAGTTCTGATTAGCATGCCCTTTAAAGGTGGCGCCCTGATCTCTGTAGAGTCAGTCTCGCCAACTCCAGCAGGCTCCACAGTGATGGCACCAACCCATTTTTTTTGTCAGAGAGGCTCAAGATCCGGAGAGAATCGTGTTAATTTTCAGTCTGAACTGACATAGAGAAATATCAATAGGGTTCTGCCCTGAAAGTCCATTGACTTTACATAGTGAGTAAGCTTTGAACAATGGCGCACATGATTTCCACAGAGGCGTCTACTTGTCAATGTCCATTCAGTGGGAGGTGTGAATTAGAACTTGCCGGAAATTTGATAGCCTGTGTTAAATAAGTAAAAGTCATCGGGCTCTTTGGTAGTCATACAAAGTTTCCATACAAAGCACAGTATCAGAGAATCATTGAGTCATAGAATCCCGACAGTGCAGAAGGAGGCCATTTGCCCATCAAACCTACACCAACACAATAATATAACATGCCTTTCACTGGACAGGACATAATTTATTTAAAGAATGCCTGTTATCCTTACCTCCAACGGAAAATCAGAATCAAAACTCTTGAAGTACTACCTGGCTAGACTTTGTTTCATACGTGTAAAATAAATCTATGGAAAATTTTACACAACCCAGTCAGATTTTTATGAATACTGTGTTGGCAATAGCTGGAGACAAGCATTAGCTTACTCATACTTGAATTCTGTGAGATCTAAGCCAACACAAATTTATTTCAAATGGGCCTCTAATTAAGATGTACAGATGCCGGCGTTGGATTGGGGTGGTAAGAACTCAGTAAGAATTTAGCAACACCAATTTATAATCCAACCGATTTATTTGAAAGTAAAAAAGCGAGCTTTCGACTCTTGTGTCTTCTTCAGGCAAATGCAGTGTTCTGGTCTGCAATAGCACACATCAGCACAGACAGTCAGAGGTTGCTGATTAGAATGCGAATCCTTACATCTAACCTGCTATTCAAGTGTTAAAGTGGCGAACAATGCTGGCTTCATGACACACTATCTGTAACCCCCGTAACTTGCCTGGGTTAGCAAAAAACCTCACTTACTGTGCTGTCTGGAGAAAATACACAATTCTCCAACAATGCTCAGGATTCCCTTCATACACATTGTTCGCCACTTTAACACTTGAATAGCAGGTTAGATGTAAGGATTCGCATTCTAATCAGCAATCTCTGACTGTCTGTGCTGATGTGTGCTATTGCAGACCAGAACACTGCATTTGCCTGAAGAAGACACAAGAGTCGAAAGCTCGCTTTTTTACTATCAAATAAATCGGTTGGATTATAAATTGGTGTTGCTAAATTCTTACTGACCTCTAATTAAGAACAGGAATGTGATGTGGAAATTATAGAAAGAGGAGCAAAATAATCTTCCATTATTTTTTCAAAGTGTCAGGCTCAGACAGAAAACTGGTATGTTGCCCTTCAGTAACACAGCCCAGATTTCTCTCCAGATCTTGTCTTTCAGTAAAAAAATGAGTGGGGATGGTGTATGCCTTCACCCGAGTTTGGTGGAGCCTGATAAAACAACCACCAGCCTCTATGGAGATCGAAGAGCTATCTTTAAAGGATGTCTACATCAGAAATAAACATCAAATCCTCTGCACCTCATCCCACACACAATCATCCGGGGCTCCCCCCACCCCCGTGCAACAATCATCAGGAACTCTTGACCCGAATAATAATTAGAGACTCTCTGCTCCACTACTGCAAAAGTACCGCTGGCAATGTCTCTCCCTCAGTGCCTGCTCCCCCTATACCAACAAGTTTCCCCCTCACAGCCCACTCTCCTTCTACCACCACACATAAATGGAAGCTCACCCCCATGGGGTACCCATGAAGGCTCGCTCTCGATGCTACTCCCTGACAGAGGTTGGCACTACCAGTCGACTTGGTGGTACAAACTAGTGCGTGGTGGGGGGATGCAGTGCTAGATGGTAGTACCAGGAGCAGTGCCAGGGAAGAGTGCCAGGGGACAGTGCCATGTGGCTGTGCTAAGGGGCTACACCAGAGGACAATGCCAGGAACAGTGCTGGAGCAGTGTCTGGAATAATGCCTGGAACAGTGCCGGGGACAATGCCAGTGGGCAGTGTTGGTGCTGCGCCAAGGTAAGTGCCAGGGATAGTGCCAGTATTGGTGCCAGTGGGCATTTCCAGGAGACAGTACTGAGATAATGCCAGTGAGTAGTGCCAGTGGGCAGGTCAGGGGAAAGTGCCAGGGCAGTAATTAGCCATGTCATTTTCCCCAGCACTATAATTTCATGTGAAAGCCCTGGGGAATCCTCTTGACTGTTTCTTGTTTGGTCAAACCTGTCATAGACCTCACTGACATCACTTCAGCAAATGGCGGGGGCCATAAATCACTCGAAAATTTATTAAAGTCTGTGTTAATGAAGTTCCACCTGACAAATGCTGCCAGCAGCGACAGGGAATACTCTTGTTTTCTGACTGACGTGAGCACTTAGTTTCAATTTGTGTGAACCGTGCCCAAAGTGTATGTGGAGAGCCAGAGAACATTTTTGAAGAAATGTGGAAAATCAGAGAACTCTGGGTCACACTAACATGCACGCTGGGTATGTAGACATTCCCCAGTCCCACCTGCCGCTGGATTCATCACAAGTGAGACAGAAAATCTAACAGACCATTAAGAAGTCCATTGACCTTGAACAGGAATATCCAAGCCCGGGGCGTATGGAAAATCCCACTCACTGTGTCTAGTAATGAAACTAATATGACTTACAGGACTGAAATTGTCTTAACAGCCCCATTTTCATGTCGAAACACTTGTTTTACAACTCCACTCTTAGACTATCAATGTTCTTGCCTTTACTCCTCTTGTCTCCTCCACTGATATCTCCTTCAACACAAAGTACTTTCGTTCTCAACAACCATTAGTGCATCACAAAGCCCAAACATTTCATGCTCATGATTAGGATGCCAGCAAGAAGCTAATTTGTTAACAACCCTTGCTCAACAACAGCCTCCACTTTGGCTCTGCACTACCTTCCATATTATATTGACGATGCCGAGCCCGAAATTCCCCGATTGCTGTCTCTTTTTCTTTCTGCTCTTCCGAGTATGAAATCTTGCCAAAATTCTTGCTCCACTGGTTCCCACTGTGCTGAATACTACAACTCCCCTCAACTCCTGCTCTAGCTGATTTCTTCTTCAAATAATGTATTTATTCAAATAGTGGAGAGAGGCATTTGATACAAACATAAACGGCAGGATTCTCCGGCCAAGCTTGCCCCAAGTCCAGAAAATCCCACTTGAGGTCAATGGACCAGGATTCCCGTGGCAGGCAGGAGAAGAAAATACCGCCCAAAGTCTTCATCTGACACATCGATAAGGATTGTGGCTAAAGGGACTAAGAGATATGGAGAGGAAGCGGGAGTCGGATACGGAAAGTGCATTATCAGTCATGGTCATAATGAATGGTGGTGCAGGCTCGAAGGGCCAAATGGCCTACTTCTGCACCTATTTTCTACGTTTCTATGATTACTAATGATTTTTAACATCTATATTTTTTTGCCATTTGGTCTTTGGGGCTTCACTTTGAGTCTTCATATTCTATGACATGAGGAAATGAATCAAACCTGTTGATAAATACGCAATCAAAATGATTGAGTCAATAGGGTGAGTTCTAGTTATTAAGTGGGTTATGATGAGTGAGGCACTAACTGTGCCCTTGCTGCCATGTTTGACTTAACAGGATAACATTATCATGACACTGATTAAAATTGACTAACATAATTTTGTAACACATCATGACTATAGTAGAAAAAGACAGAAATTATGCCAGTCACATACTTTGTGGGTTAGTCACACAAGGTGTGTCAGCAGTGATGTCAGCCAGGTCATGCGTAGGGCGAGACTTTGTATGTTTTGCTCTGCAAGTACAGGAGAACAATACCACATAACATGTAATTGTGGCAATCTTTGAGCACCGGGTAGACATGAAAGCTGAAAAAAAGTAAAGGTATAAGTAGTGAGATGAATGCCTTAGGTGGGGATATCCTGCCTAAGAAAAAAGCATTTATTTTTTCGATTATGCAATCCACTTATCAACAGTAATGATATCTAGGTGGGACATGGAGTGGTATTAAATTACATGACTTAATAATAAATGGAATGCTTTATGCTACATGGTATAAAATATGGCAAGAACTTGGGAGTATCTAAATAAATTCCATTAGCTTTTTTTTCCAAACTGGATCACTGACTTGCTCACACACTCCTGCAATGATATTTTTGTGTTAACCAAAGGATTATATGCAAAACCAACATGATGCATCTCACCCAACTTCCAGCTATGCCTGAAATGTGCTTTTGTTGTACAGCTACCAGCAATATGAGAAGGAACACACTAAAACAGGAGTGGACCCCTAAATCCTGTTCTGTCATACAGTTGGATCAAGCCTGAGCTCTACATTAATTCCGTGACACAGTGGCACAGTGGTTAGTATTGCTGCCTCACAGTGCCAGGGACCGAGGTTCAATTCTAACTTCAGGTGACTGTGTGTGTGGAGTTTGCACATTCTCCCCATGTCTGAGCAGGTTTCCTCCGTATGCTCTGTTTTCCTCCCATAGTCCAAAGATGTGTAGGTTAGATGCTGACCACTGTGCCACAGTGCTGCACAATGCGAGTTCAGTCACCCTATTTGAGAGAAGGAGAGAATAGAATTGAAGGATTGCTATCAACAACTAAGAGAAAATATATTCACTGTGATGGCGAATCAAAGCACATACTGAATTTGGCAGAAACAAAAAACTTCCTGATGCAGTTGTAGGAACTAAAAGGCCAAATTGTTAAAAAAAAAGGTCACCACGCAATTAATCTTCCAGCATTCACTTCAGAGATCAAGATACGGCATAATTTAATCCTCCGCCACCAGTGGGTCCTGCCCAAAACGAAGGGAGTATAATATACAAACTAAACCTATAGGGGTAATTTTAATCTTAGCACATCAGCCATTGGTTAGTGCTGCTGTCTCAGAGCACCAGGAACCCGGGTTCATTTTGAGTCTTGGGTGACTCTCTGTGCCAAGTCTGCACATTCTATCCGTGTCTAAGTGGGTTTCCTCTGGGTGCTCCAGTTTCCTCCTGTAGTCCAAAGATGTGTGGGTTAGGTGATTTGACCATGCTAAATTGTACCTTAATTTCATAGAAATCATAGAAACCCTACAGTGCAAAAAGAGGCCATTCAGCCCATCAAGTCTGCACTGACCACAATCGCACGATAGCCCCAGTCCCATATCCCTACATATTTTCCCCACTAATCCCTCTAACCTACACATCTCAGGACTCTAAGGGGCAATTTTAGCATGGCCAATCTACCTAATCCACACATCTTTGGTGTGTGGGAGGAAACCGGAGCACCCGGAGGAAACCCATGCAAACACGAGAATGTGCAAACTCCACACAGACAGTGACCCAAGCCGGGAATCGAACCCAGGTCCCTGGAGCTGTGAAGCAGCAGTACTAACCACTGTGCTATCGTGCCGCCCTTTGATGCCCTAATCCCCCATGACAGGGAGATTAGCAGGATAAATGTATGGGGTTACAGGGTAGGGCCTGAGTGGGATTGCTTTCAGTGCAGTCTCAATTGAGTCAAATGGCCTCTTTCTGTATGTAGGGATTCTATGATTCTGTGATGACTGAGCTGGATCTCTACCTTGCCTTAGTCCCACATTCCTTTGATATCCTTGCCTAACAAAAACATCTGTCAATTGAGAGTTTGCCCCATGAATAAAGCAATGTTGTGTGGTATCATATAATTTAGACACATGGGGGAAAATGTGTATTGCATGGCTGAATAATGAGGAGGAAATCCAATTGTGAATAAGCAGCAAGAAAAGGAAATGAGAGTGCTGAGTTTTACTGACTTTCGGGCGAGTCACTCTAAAAGAATATCATGCTTGGAAATGTATCATTCTGACATGAACTTGAATGCTGATGACAAGGTATCGTGATGCAATAAAATATGGAAAATCTAATGTCATGATGTCAATGAAATTTTTAACGTATTTGAGAAATCCCGTTATCCCAATCAAGAACTGAAGACTAGGATCAAAACTATGAGAAGTGTTACCTACATTTTGTTTTATAAACTCAAAGGCTGTGATTCTCTAGCTTCATCCGTGGCTGGGATTCTCCAGTCCCGCTGTTGAGAATGGAGCATCAGAGGCTTCGGGCTAAAGTGAATTTACATCACATTTTATACACCTCAACCAGAATTTCAAAATTGAGATTTACCAGGGAGTTGGGGAGGAAGGTGAGGAGGTATGGATACAAAATTCTGGAGTTTTAACTCCAGTGCATGTTGTTTTTTTATTCTCCAGCCTTTCTGGCCTGACAACCAGCCAGATTGGCAGGTTACCTAATGGCTGAGCAACTTTGCAACTCAAAAACACAGTATGAAGCAAGCAACTAGGATGGTGATGGGAGACAGACAGGGACAACACGGTGGCACAGGAGTTAGCACTGCTGCCTCACAGTGCCAGGGACCTGGATCCGATTCCTGGCTTGGGCCACTGTGTTAGAATGTAACCAAAGGTAACATTGGATCTGTTGTAGTGTGACCAAGGGTCAGCTGACCAGTAAACTATGTAACCAATGATAAAATGATGTGGTGGTCAGCTGACTCAGTATAATTAAGAACTTGCTGGGATTTGTGGAGCTTGGAATGGCCCAGGGTGTTGTCTCAAGTGTTGGAGTAGTTCTTTGATTTATATGTTGGACTAAGTCTTGTATTATTTTATTGCCGACTTTTAAAGAGTTCTTTCTGGTGGATCAACACATGTGCAGAGTTTGGTGACTAGGGGAATTTCACATTTTTAAAATAAAATTGCTGTGTGAATGTAAGCCTACTTGTAATTTTTGTTTGTAATTTGTTTCTGTTTGTAATTTTTATAAATGATCTGGATGAGGGTATTGAAGGATGGATTAGTAAATTTGCGGATGACACTAAAGTCGGTGGAGTGGTAGATAGTGAAGAGGGGTGTTATAGTTTGCAGAGAGACTTGGACAAGTTGCAGAGCTGGGCCGAGAGGTGGCAAATGGAGTTTAATGTGGAAAAGTGTGAGGTAATGCACTTTGGCAGGAATAATAAATGTGTAGAGTATAGGGCTAATGGTAGGAATCTTAATAGTGTTGATGAACAGAGGGATCTTGGTGTATATGTGCATAGATCCCTGAAAGTTGGCAATCAAGTCGATAAGGTTGTTAAGAAGGCATATGGAGTCTTAGCTTTTATTGGTAGGGGGATTGAATTTCGGAGCCGCAACGTCATGTTGCAACTGTACAAAACTCTAGTGCGGCCGCACTTGGAGTATTGTGTGCAGTTCTGGTCCCCGCATTATAAGAAAGATGTGGAGGCATTGGAGAGGGTACAGAGGAGGTTTACCAGGATGTTGCCTGGTATGGAGGGCAGGTCTTATGAAGAGAGGCTGAGGGATTTGAGGTTGTTTTCGTTAGAAAGGAGGCGGCTAAGAGGGGACCTTATTGAAACATATAAGATGATTAGAGGTTTAGATAGGGTGGACAGTGATAGCCTTTTTCCTAGGATGGAGAAAGCTAGCACGAGGGGACATAGCTTTAAATTAAGGGGTGGTAGTTATAGGACGGATGTCAGAGGTAGGTTCTTTACCCAGAGGGTGGTAAGGGTATGGAAAGCCCTGCCTGCTGCAGTTGTAGATGCGCCAAGTTTGGTGGCGTTTAAGAGTTAGTAGATAAGTTTATGGATGAAAAGGGAATGGTTTAGGTTAGAGGGTCATTGCTTTTTCTTAATTGGTCAGCGCAACATCGAAGGCCGAAGGGCCTGTTCTGCGCTGTAATGTTCTATGTTCTATGTTCTACTTGTGGCACTATTAATTAAACTTTAACTCACAGGAAATGAGAGAAACAGATGGATCGTTGGGTGGGGAAATAGAGGTATCATGGTTGGGAGGGCTTGATGAAGGACAGATCACAGAAATGAAGGTTTGACAGCATAGTGTATTAGATCCGCTCAGCCTGACTCACAGATCATGCTGTAAAATCACTGAAGGATTCCTTTATACTTGCTATGTTTCCCAGCATTAGAGGAATCTGGTAGTACATTTAAAAAAACACTGTTAATAGGGGAAAGGGCATGGGTGGGATTGTTTTTGGTGCAGGCTCGAGGGGCCAAATGACCTCCTTATACACTTTAAGGGTTCTGTGATTCTATAAATATAAAGGAAATGCAGTTTCCTTGGAAGATTTCATCAGATACTCAAAAGTGTATTCTTGTCCCCATCCCCAACACAACTTCCCTCGCTACAATAAAATCTGAAATGGATTGGACTTGCATTTCAAACTCTTAACACTCAAACATTACACATGGCAGCAAATCATCTCTTTTTATGGGTTAAAATCGCCTTCATAAAAGAGTGGCAGAAAAGCAGTAGCTTGTTATCACAACACAAGTACTTACTTGTTTATATCACAAATCTGGAATTTAGATGTAATGGCCGTGTCAGCTTGTCCTCCTAAAAACTTTCATCTTTTAGGTGAGCGTCAGTGGAAACCATAACATGAGAAAGGATGTAAAATACGTACACTGATTTGTACTTAATGATAACCACCTACCCAGGCAGGACAACAATCAATGTTTTTTGCCGTGCCCAATTTGCGTAGGAATAGGCAGATCTGGAATGTCAATGTGAGGCTGAAAGACTGACATGAGAAGGAGGGGTTAAATTTCACTCCATTTTAGCACCAAATACCGATCCAGGAAGGAGATGTACCATTTGACCGACTCCATGTCAACAAAAAAAAAATCCATGTCCAAACAGAAAAATAAACTGAATTTTCAATAGAAATAAGAAACATGAAAAATAGGAGCAGGAGTTGGGCATTCGGCCCTTTAAACCTGCTCTGCCATTCAATATGAACATGGCTGATCATCTAACGTAACACCATATGCCTGCATCCTTCCCATATATCCCTTGGCACCTTTGAATTCCACGAATCTATCTGTTTCCTTCTTAAGTATTCAGTGATTTGGTCTCCCCAGCCTCCTGTAGAGCATTCCACAGATTCACCACCCTCTGAATGAAAAAGTTTCTCCTCATCTCGGTCCTCAATGGCTTATTCCATATCCTGAAACTGTGATCCTATGTGCCAGGCTCTCCCTCCGCCAACCAGAGGACCCATTATCCCTGCATCCAATCTGTCCAGCCCTGTCAGAATTTTATGCAGTCAAGAATTTACAGTCCCTCCCATCCAGCAAGATATTACCACTAAAGTAAATGGAAACATAAATGGCCCGCTGTATCTGTGGGTTGCAGGACAGTAGAATCCTGGCCAACATTTTAACGAGTTTCGCTCTCATTTTCATAAACTCCAGTGACACAGGCCTAGCTGACCAAATCTTTGCTCATACAACAATCCTGACATCTGAGGAATCAGTGAGGTGAAAGTTTGCCACACTCCCTCGTAGGAACATAGGGATTAGGAGCAGAAGTAGGTAAATTCAACACTTTGAGCCTGCTCCGCCATTGAATCAGTTCATGGCTGATTTTTTCCTTGGTCTCAAATCCATCTCCCCATCTGTTCCTTATATCCCTTTATTCTTTTTATATTAGAAATTTATCTATCTCCTTCTTGAAATCAGTCAGCAATTCAGACTCCAGCTCTCTATGGGGCAGTGAGTTCCACAAATGCATCACCCTCTGCAAGACATAGTTTCTCCTCATCTCAGTTTTAAATCTACTGCCTCTCAACCTACACCTGACAAGTCAAATTCTATAGGACCTTCTTAACCAGTAAAATGGAGGTAAGGATCTAAAGAAAGTAAAGCCATGTCTGGAGGTAAAATAGATAGAAGGCAAAAGTTAAGACAAGGTGAAGAACAACTAAACGCTCAGGAAACAAAAGTATGGAGGAATTTCAGAAGTAAAATGAATGACTTTTAAAAAGACAAATGAAACAACCTATGCTGCAGTATTTGCAGCTTTCAAAATAAAACTGGGAATTAAATGTAACCCATTGTTAGAAACTAGAAGTAGCAGGAATAATAAAATCATAACTGCTTGAAGAACAGGAGTGGCAGCTAAACGCTGGAGATTGTTACATAGTCAGAAAGAATAGGAAGGGAAGAAGAGAAGTAGTGAGTAGGTAGCTGTACTAATCAGAGAAAACACACAGACAGAACAGAAGTTTCAGAATTGAATTTATATGGATGAAATAAAAGATGGGAAGAGATTAATCCACATAAAAATGGTAAGGTACAGAAAGGGAAGTGGAGGAAATAATATGTAAACAAATGTATGAAATGAGTTTATTTTTATCATACATTCACACCCTCATATTGTTTCTAATCTTTGCGGGAGCATATCCCAAGCTGATTGTCGGCCTGTTGAACTGCGTTATGAACGCTCCTTCCATTGCCAACAAATCCTGGCATGGACTCAAACCTAGAACTTATGGTTCAGTGATACACACTGTGCCGGAAGACTTCCTGTTAAATGAGTAAGGACACAGAGTTATAATCATAGAAGCTGTTAATGACTCTAACATCAACTGACAAGACATGGTGGCGGCATAGTGGTTAGCACTGCTGCCTCACAGCACCAGGGACCTGGGTTCAATTCCGGCCTTGGGTGACTGTGCAGAGTTTGCACATTCTCCCCCCGTTCTGAGTGGGTTTCCGGTTTCCTCCCACAGTCCAAAGATGTGTGGGTTAGGTTAATTAGCCTACCTGACTCAGTATCACGGGATTAGTAGGATAAATATATTGGGGCGGGGGGAGGGGGGGCGGTTACAAGACACGCAGACACAGGGAGAATGTGCAGACTTCACGCAGACAGTGACCCAAGCCAAGAATTGAATCCAAGCTCTTGGCTCTGTGAAGCAGCACTGCTGACTACTGCACCAACGTCTTCAAGAACATGTCAACAATAAGGTAAAGTCACTATAGTCCCAGCTGAACATAGACTGCTCGCCCCTATGAGGGGGAAAGCTGACTGGTGGTAATTTTAACCTGAACATCACCACACCTGAGGTAAAGGGATGAAGGTGGATCTACACAAATAACTTCAACCAGTATGGGAATTGAACCCATGCTGTTGGCATCACACTGCATCACAACTGAGCTAACCAAACACCAAAGAAGGCAAAAGCAGTCACAACAAAATAACATTTTTAAGAAGGCCATAAGTAAGACAAAGATTGATGTAATAAATTAGAAAAAGAAATGACTTTACAGGGTTGAGAATGCAATTTGGTAAAGCAAACATGAAAAAAATACAAACCTAAAAATACAGCAGTGGTGGGAAACATTTAAACCAGTGATTGATGGAGTCCCCAAGTAATCAAGCACACAAACATGCAAGAGCAAATTAGCCAGTAATGACACCACATGGATGAATATAGAAATAGGGCAAAATTGAAGAAAGAGAAAGTTAAGCACATGGGCAACAAAGGCAAGGATAACAAAGAGGAAAATGAATCAGTTCAGAAAGAAATCTGAAAAACAATTAAGAAGGAAAATGCAGTATTAAATTCTCAAGGAATGAAAAAATAATAGTGTTCTACAGTCATATAAATAACTGAAGATAAATCAAGTTAGGGATAGTGCTGCTAATGTACCCATAATAAATATTTATAATGACGGTGAAACTACAGAAATATATAATTACTTTGCTTCATTTTTTGCTGGAGAGACAACATGGACGACATGACATTAGAAGAAGAAAATAAAACAGATAAAAACACATTTACAATAGAAAGAGAGAAGGTAATTGACAAATTAATCAAATATAGAATAAAACTAAGGAAGGATGTTCTTGCTACAGAGGGAGTGCAGCAAAGATTTACCAGACTGATTCCTAGGATGGCAGGACTGATTTATGAGAAAAGATTGAGTCAGTTAGCATTATATTCACTGGTGTTTAGATGAATGAGGAGGAATCTTATAGAAACCTACAAAATTTTAGTAGGAGTAGACAGAGTAATGCAGGAAGGATGTTCCCGATAGTGAAGGAATCCAGAACCAGGGGTCATCATCTAATAATTTGCCGTAAATGTTTTAGGACTGAGATGAAAAGAAATTTTTTCCTCCCAGAGATTGGTGGGCCTGTGGAAATCACTACCACAAAAGGCAGTTGAAGCCAAAACATTGTGCTGGAATTCTACCACCCCGCCATCCATGGGAATAGGAGCAAGCGAGCAAGGGACAGTCAATGGGAAGGCCCCTTAATCCCGAGCAGGATTTTCTGGTCTGTAAAACCCTGTCCTGTGTATTTTCAAGAAGGAATTAGGTATAGATCTTGGAGGTAAGGAGATCAAATGATATGGATGGAAGATGAGATCAAGCTATTGAGGTGAATGATCAGCTATGATGATAATGAATGGCAGAGCAGGCTTGAAAGACTGAATGGCCTATGCCTGTTCCTATTTTCTATGTTTCTCAAACCTATGGTAGAGATTTCATTTGAACATATTCAAAGAAGAAGAGAAGCATTATCAGAATAAATGTTACATTTATATATAAATTGGCAATGGAAATAGGGCTAGAAAATGAGTAGCTAATGTTATGCCTACATTTAGAATGGGAGATGGAACTTCCAGGGAAACGTAAACCAATTAGCTTAACACTCTCAGAAAGAAAAGTAATAGAATCCTGACTCAAAAATTTAACAGCAAAACATCTAGACACTGAAAATATAATCAATAGTAATCACCATGGATTCCAAAAGGAAGATCATATTCAACCAAATTTACTGAGTTATGTTGTAAAAATAAAGGAAAATGCAGCTATGGCAATGCAGTTGACATAATAAAGGAAATTTAACATAGGCAAGTACACGGATTTGGGTGAGGATGTGAAATACCAGAACAATGCAAGTGCAATTCCGTTCCAGCCTCTTACCTTCAACATGTAACTGCAGCACGTTAGACTGAATGCAAGGAATCCCCTTCAACATGTTCACAGATCAATTACAGCAATTATAAGGCAATGCGTTAAGTGTCATGTATTCAGATTTCCAAAATAGTATGCCCGTGAATAAGATTGGACCATGTGAAATCGGGGGATGAGTAACAGAATGCATAGCAAGCTGGCCAGAAAACTGTGAAGAGGGGTGGAAGTTTTGGTAAATGGATAGACTGGAATGTCATAGGGATTAGTGTCTAGATACCATTGTTCACAACTGGGAGAGATTCTCCAGCCTTCCTGCCATGTGTTTCCTGCTGGTGGGAGATGGCTCATTGTTTGCTAGCAACGGGATTTTCTGGTCTCGTCGCTGTCAATGGGACTTCCCATCGATGTCACCCTATACTGGTGGGAAACCCACAGGCAGAGGTATACTGCTGGCAAGACCAGAGAAGCCTGCCAGCGTGAACGGCCAGAGAATTCTAGCCTTAATATTAATATAAATGATTGATGGCTCCACATGCACATACACCCACACACGTGTCAATGCACACACACACACACATGCATACACACATCTGCAAACACACTCATGCAGACGCATACACACAGACACACACACGTGCACACATACCATATAACCACACATTCCTGTCTGATTTAAAGGTTGAAGTTGATGTAAACATGCATCTCCAACTTTCTACCCCTCATTACAACCTAGCCTTTGTGCCTTTCTGCTTCCAAAAAAGCACTTCCTAGCCAGGCAGCAGAGTAACCACTGGAAGAGGCAGAATCTGCATGGGGTAAGACATTGAGCACAAATAGGCTAAGTCAGAAAAGGAGGCATGTTTAATATATGTGCCAGTTTGGCAGAAGATGAGGATGTACACTTATGAGCGCTTTGATCAGGCAGCCAACAGAAGAATATTGATGAGTAACATCCAATGAAATGGTTGGTGAATTGAGAAGCCTGCCAGAAATTCTCTTCGATGTTAAGGAGGTAGTGGAATATGGAACCAGCTTGGCACAGAACCTTGTACATAGTTCAGCGCCCATTCCCTTCAGCTTGGAACGGTTGGCCAGCTCCATTCATGCACTCACATCCCTAATCATGATACAGCAACTCATAGCCAATAATTCAGCTCCCGTTAAACCATTAAGTACAGCTAGCAGTGGAAACTCAGACTGCTGTCATGTAAGGCCAAGCAGCTGCCATCAAAGGGATAGATTACTGTATTCAAAGGGGTTTGCAGGATGCCACAGTAATCCATAATCTGCCTTCTAACAGTTTATTAGAATTCATATAGCTCAAGTTATGAAATTATACTGCACATAAGCTTAACAATGAAAAGCCTTAATTTGTATCTATTATTGGGATGTTAAGCCTTGAAGTTGGTAACTCTTGAAATGCCAAAATAAGAAAGAACATGCGGTGTTACAGCTCTGGCACATCTGGTGGCTGCTTGGTCACGAAGGATCTTGACACTTGCTCTGCGGAGTACAACCTGCTCCTTCAGAGTACTCCAGGCAATGGAAACATTTCTTAAGCACACCAATGATCTGCTCTATTACATTTCATTTGGCAGCAAGGCTAACATTATCTACACACTGCACGCAAATATCGAGCTGTGCAGCAGAGTTACCAGCCCTGCAGCCAGCAGATAAACCTTGTGGTCCAGTAGCCGCTCTTTGGTTTGTCGTAGCATTTGAAATGCATTTGGCAATGCCACACAGTGAAGGCTGTAGGTGTTGATCTGCGTGATTCACTACCAAAGGTCACACATCAGCTGGACATTGTGGGAGAGAAATCTCTGCTGCTTCCAGCACAGGACAGAGTTGATATATACACCACAAAATGATGTGTTTCATCCTTGCACTGTGGAAATCTGATTAAAGCTGTGTGCTTGCTTACTCTGATTCTCTCTGGCAAGAGACAATGGAATGTAGTTATCTCTCTTTGTGGGTGACCTTAGTGGCCCCATGTACCCCCAACGAAGAGTAAACTGCAAAATAATATTGGTAATTACAACCCAAACAATCAGAGAAAAGGATGCTGATGGGTTGGCAAGTCAACTCTGATTGGCTGAGGCATTGCTGTGGAGAAAACAACAGGGAACTATTGGCTAAAATTACCTAAGAGTTTGAGACTCCCCATTCTATTCTCCATGGCAACATCTCAACCAATTAGTGACAACTCAATCAATAACCTTTTCTCCGATAGTATATGACTTTTTTTAAATTTGGCATTCTTGGGCTTATCCTGATGAGTGTTCCAGCAGTGCATCTTTCGTTACAATGATATTCAAAACTGTTCAGCTTTAACTTGGAAGGAACCAACTCCATGAATGTTCTTTGCCACAGTCACCCTCACAGTCACTGACAATGTGATTCTTGCCCTGCTCTGAAGTTGGGGTTGCAGTTGTGGCAGGTGGCACCTTTCATGAAGATATCCTCACTGAGATTGTTCCTTGCCAGCCTTCAGCTGGAGTTTGTTTTCTCTGAACAGCATGGGTGGATACCACCAGCTGAGATCCCTTCTCTCTCTTATAGCAGCTCCTTCTGCTCATTGTGACCTCTTTTCATTTTATCAATTGTGCTGTATTCCAAAGGAATGCCCACTAGTGCAACCACATAAGGGAGCTATTGGTTTCTGCAGAAACCTTAAACTCAGACAAATCTCCTTCAGCACATGCCATGCTATGATCTGCTTATTATTGATGGCCAATTACTGTGCACACACTGACATCCAGCTGCAAGTTGCCCGGTGTCCACAGATATCACTTGGAAATTTAGGGGCACTTCGAGCTTTATGATTTCTGCATCCAGTGTCTTCTTTTGACCAGCAAGACCAACATTACACAGAAAAAAAATGTATTGTTAAAACAGTTTGAAAAAGTGGCATTGTTTTTTAAAGCAATGAATCAACTGAAGGTGTAACATTTTTCTGCAATGATTGTACTTTTATCAGCTTGCAGCAAACATAGAGCATTTGAGGACACTGAGCTTTCCAGGTCATATTATCATGCGCATTTGATATGGCATACAGCAAGCTAATTATTCACTAAAAATAATTGATCTTTGTGTTTACCTCAGGGTTGGGGCTTGGTTGCTCACTAAAATCAATTATTATGTATCCCATGACATTATTAAAATTAAATTTAGTCTTGCTGATAAATGGACAAGCAAGTTGCATGAATCAGGATGACTCCTGGCTCTTGAAAGTTTGAGGAATAAGGTAATAACTGCACCCCATCTGCCCATATTAGCTCTGCTAAGATGTTAATTAAGGTCATTTTACATTGCACTAATTTATGTAATTAAGTAGTTTCTCCTCACAGTGACTATATTCATGCACACAACGTCTTATTATATCACAGGAGCAGTCAGTTGGTTTGTGGAGGCCAGTACAGTAAGTCAACAGCAATAACAACAAAGAAGTGAGTACAGTGGACAATTTGTGCAGTCTGGAACTAAAAGAGAGCAATATTGTGTAATACACGACAGTGTCAGCTCTTGGGCTAGGGGAGAAGTGAGAACTCAATCAAGGGACAAGTTTCACCAACAGACTGAATCATAGACTCCTTACAGAAGGAGACCATATGGGCCATCGAGCCTGTACTGACAGCAATCCTACCCAGGTCCTGTCCCCGAATCCCAAAGTATTTATCCGGTTAGTCCCCCTGAGCAAAGGGTCAATTTCGTATGGCTAATTAACCTAACTGACACATTTTTGGACTGTGGGAGGAAACCAGAGCACCCAAAGGAAACCCACACACACAGACACGGAGGGGCATACAAACTCCACACAGACAGTCACCCAGGGTCAGAATTGAACCCAGGTCCCTGGTGCCGTGAGGCAGCAGTGCTAACCTTTATGTCAACATGCCGTCATTGACCAAGTATTGAATTTGACCATCCCAACTTGACATTAACAGGCAGGAAGTTCCCCATGCCTACTCCTTGATGAGAGACCCAATCTTTTACCCAGTATGAAGCCCATTTGTGTGCCCACAATCTCTGCACACCACTTCACAGGTGATTCACTGTGAGGAGAAACAGTTTTACTCAATTTTATTATTGATTTCTCCCTGTCAGTACCCTATCCTTCAATGGGAGATGCAATCCTCTCCCCATCATTTCCAAAATCAAATCTGATCAATGCTCTTCACTTGGCCACTAATCATTCTGGTCCAAGATGCAATTTATCTATTCCCCAGTCCAAGGTTTAAATTACCCCCATCCCCAACCACTACCAAGGCCCAATCTCTTGCCCCGTCACGCCAAAACCTAATCTCTCATCTCCCTACCCCACTGACCACTGCTCTTTCCACTTCACAGAAACACTATTAGGTATATTTTGCATCCCACCTTTCAGCTGGAAGTGCTGCACTCTGTGCCTGCCCAGTGGACGCAACTGAGCATGATCACATCTCTAAGCTAGAGATTTTGTTTTCATTTACTTTTGACAATCTCGTACACTGTTTAAAACTTGTAATGCACAGAAACATTTTTTTAAAATTACTTACGGCACAATGAGTGAGATTATATATTTCAAAATCTTACTTGTTATATGAACACCTATTCAGTAGGGACAAAGGAGAAAGTTTTAAAATTGAGCTGGCCAAATGATGGAAAGTGGAGTTTAATGCAAAGATGATCAAGGTAATTAGTAATAACGCAGGGAACTAAAACTATACCTACATAGTGAATGGTCTCCTCAAGTCAAGAATAGGAAAGTTAGCAAGATTTGAATGTGACTACCAATCATACAATGAAGGTGAATACCATGCTATGCAGCATGGAGCAGGGAATCATCTCCCCTGCAGGTCCTAGAGATACAGGTGTTCTAGTTCTATTGTGCCTCCTTCTGCAGTGCAGGAGGAAACCATTTGGCCTATTGAGTCTGCACCAACTTATGACAGAGCACCTTACCCAAATCCAACCCTCTGCTCTATCCCGTACATTTATCCCATTAATCCCCCTACATATTTTGGGACACAGAGAGGCAATTTAGCATAGCCATTCCACCTAACCTGCACATTTTGGTCTGTGAGAGGGAACTCAGAGGAAACCCAGGCAGATCTCGAGGAGAATGTGCAAACTCCACACAGACAGTGACCCAAGCCAGGAATCAAACCCGGGTCCCTGGAGCTTGAAGCAGCAGTGTTAACCACTGCGCTACCATGCTGCACTATGAAGACCAATATACCATTTGTCTTCTTTACTCCATGCTGTACCTTGCGCTTACTTTCAGCGGCTGATGCAGGAGATACATAGGTCTCATTGAGTTTCCACCTCTCTCAATTTACGGTCATTCAAGTAATATCCTACCTTCCTACTATTGTTACCAAAATGGATAACCTCACATTCATCCACATTATGTTGCATATGCCCATACATTCAGCTTGTCCAAATCATGCTGAAGCATCTCTGAACCTTTCTCACAGTTCACCCTCCCACCCAACTTTGTAACATCCGCAAATTTGCAGATGATACATTCAGTTCCTTTTCTAATTCATTGTTCCCTTTTCCAAGTAGATGGCAGATGGAATTTAACCCTGAAAAGTGTGAGGTGAAATACTTTGGAAGGAATAATTTGACAAGGAAGTATCCAATGAATGGCATGACAGTAAGAAGTTCTATAGAGCAAAGGGACCTTGGCGTGAAAACAGAAGGATAGGATAGTAGGGTGGTGGAAAAGGCATCTGGCTCACTTGCTTTTATCAATCAAGGCATAGATTACAAAAGCAGGGAAGTAATGTTGGAGTTATATAGAATGTTGGTGAGTTCACAACTAGAGGACTGTGTGCAGCTCTGTCGCCACATCATAGGAAGCATGTGATTCCACTGGAGAGGGTGCAGAGAAGATTCACCAGGATGCTGTCTAGGATGGAACATTTAAGTTATGAAGAGGGGTCGATATGCTTGGGTTGTTTTCATTGGAACGGAGAAGACTGAGGGGCGACCTGATTGAGGTGTGTGAGATTATGAGGGGCATGGACAGAATGGATAGGGAACAGCTATTCTCCTTAACTGAAGGGTCAGTCATGAGTGGAAATAGGTTCAAGGTGAGAGGCAGGAGGTTTGGGAGGATGTGAGGAAGAACCTTTTCACCCTAAAGGTGGTGATGGTCTGAAATACACTGCTTGGGATGGTGGTAGTGGGTTGACTCATCCTTTAAGAAGTATTTGGATGAGCCCTTGGCACAGCATAACATTGAAGGCCAGGAGCCAAGTGCTGGTAAATGGGAGGACAAAGAACATAGACACAACTACAGCACAAACAGGCATTTTGGCCCACAAGTTGTGCTGTTCATATCGGTACCTACTAGGCTTAACTATAACCCTCAATCCTATTAAGTCCCGTGTACTCAACCAGAAGTCTCTTAAAAGACCTTATCGAATTTGCCTCCATCACCAGTACGGCAGCCGATTCCATTCATCCACCACCCTCTAAGTGAAAAACATACCTCTGATATCTCCTCTGTATCCACTTCCCATCACTTTAAACCTGTGTCCTCTCATAACAACTATTTTATTTCAGCCTGAGAAAAAAGCCTCTGAGAATCCACGCGATCAATACTTCCTAACATTTTATGTGCCTCTATCAGGTTACTTCTCATTCTTCATCGCTCCAAGGAGAAAAGACCAAGCTCCCTCAGCCTATCCTCATAAGGCATACCACCCAATCCAGGCAACATTCTTGTAAATCTCTTCTGCACCCTTTCAATAGCTTCCACATCCCTCCTGGAATGAGATGACCAGTTCTGACTAGGGTCTTATAAAGCTGCAGCATTATCTCCCAACTCCTAAATTTAATCCCTTGATTGATGAAGGCCAGTACACCGTATATCTTCTTAACCACGTCCTCTACCTGCGAGGCCGATTTAAGAGTCCTATGGACACAGACCCCAAGGTCCTTCTGATCTTCTACACTGCTAACAGCCTTACCCTTGATATTATACTCCTTCATCCCATTTGACCTGCCAAAATGGACCACTACACATTTATTCGGGTTGAAGAATATCTGCCACTTCCCCGCCCAGCCTTATATCCAATCCATGTCACACTGCAGCTTCTGGCTTCCCTCCAAACTATCCACAACACCACCAACCTTTGTGGTATCGCCAAACTTACCAAACCACCCCTCCACTTCCTCATCCAAGTCATTTATGAAAATTATAAACAGCAAGGGCCCCAGAACGGATCCCTGGAGCACTCCACTGGTGACCAACCTCCATGCAGAAAAAGACCCATCTACAACCATTCTCTGCCTTCTGTGGACAAGCCAGTTCTGTATCCACAAGGCAACAGCCCCTTGGATCCAATGCTCTCTCACTTTCTCAAGAATTCTTGCATGTTGGATCCTATCGAATGTCTTGCTTAAGTCCAAATAAACCACATCTACTGCTCTTCCTTCGTCAATGTGTTTAGTCACATTTTCAAAGAACTCAACCAGGTTCATAAGGCACGACAAAGCCAATTAGGTGGCAGGTCAGGTGTTACTTGTATATCAATGTAGACTCAACGGAACAAAGGAGCCTCTTCTGCACTGTATGATTCTATGGAACAGAAGCACCTCTCCTTCCAACCCAGCCATCCCCACCTTCAACGTTCCACTCCCCCCACTACTACCACCCAACCAAATTGTCACATGCACCACCTTAGAAGAACTAGCAAGTGGGATGCTAACACAAAAAAAACTATGTTAAGAATTCATTTTGAATTAATTTCAATTTGGCAATAGAAAGTTAATACTTCAACATGAGTCTGGAAAATATCAGCATGCCAAATTAGCTAAATGCAATTTAACTAATCAGGAACTGAATTATTAAGGAGTAGGTATTAAGTCAATACCAACACTTAAGTACTAAACTGAAAAACGTGGAGCGTGTTCAGATAAGTCCAAGGAGTGTTCATTTCTTATCACGGCAATTCAAAAGTTCTCTGCATAAAAGTCATAATGAGGTCACTAGCCCTTTAAGAAAGAGAGCAGTGCATAAGACGCCCCACCCAGAATATAGTGATTGAGAGAGAAAGCAAGAAACCTGACTCAGTCTCAGCGTCAGACTGCTTCACGCAGTGTTGTGTGTAACAATTTAGTGGGGAGCCCATCTCAGATTCTTGTGCTGTGGGACTTTCAGCCCATTCTCTTCCTGTGTCTGTGCCTGTGGATATAAAGCCTGAAAACAATTTTTTATTTAAACTGGTGAGTCCTTTTATTTTGAGAATGAAAAGCAGTATTAGTATGTCACTGATTCATTTCATGAAAGCTGAACTTACCTATTGCAAGGGTTGAAAGAATATTCCCAACTTATTTTTGGGAGCATAACTTACATTTAAATTCACACTGTAATTAAAAACCACTCAAATAGGGGCTGCTAGACTCAGCAATATTCCAACTTTTCATCAAACTGCCTGTTCTTCCATATGATGAATGGCAATCAGTAAAATTGCATTTTACAATTGTGTTATTCCCTCCCCCACTCTACCATCCCCACAAACAACATGGTTGTTCAAAGTGATTCACATTTTTGTCTTCTGCTTTCTTCCAGGTGAAGAAGACACTGAATTTTTGTTCAAAATAAAGATACCGTCCATTCAGGTAAGAAACAACATGAGCCAGTCTGTCTCAAATATCAGTGAAGGAATTTGAGAGATACTCCTTAAAAGAAAGGTGGGCAGAGTCACAAAAACGGTGGAGAAATGAGTTTCCGTTTCACAGAGTAAAACAATTTATTCTGTGTCACGTCCCTGGGTTCTCCCTATTAAATGAGGGATTATGCCTGCTACTGTTTAAATCCTCTGACTGGAAGATGTTTTGAATTCTATACTTTGATAGTCAAACATTGATATACAGAAGATGAAAGGAAAAATCTATTCCATAATAAAGAAAAATTGCTCTGCTTATCAAACTAAGATACAGTCACATAATTTTACTTTTGAACTGGAATCACCATTCTTTCTTTCAATTATTGAATGCTTATTTTTATTCCTTCCTACCTTGGTATATGTATATTGTCAAAATTTTTCAACTGAAATTGTGCAATAAAATTCTGAGTCTAGAGTCGAATGCTCCATGTTTACATTTGGAGGTGTAATAGTTATGGGGGAGTTGGGGTGTGAGGTGTGGAATGTGGTGGGGTGATAAGTGGGGATAGCTTTTTCAGCCCATTAATGCCAAAAAGGAAATGATAGATGGTAAGCTCCTATCAACTATATGTACACCTTTATACTTCTGTCCATCCACCTTCTCCAGTGTTGGGTGACAGTGCATACAGACCAGCAATGCAAATATCATGTGGCCAAGCTGTATACCCTGTACAATCTAGTGCTGCCATTTTAGCTCTTGCCCAGTGACACAGGGAAAGCAAATGTGTGTGTTGGTGCATTGGTCACCACTCTGCCTCACAGCATCAGCGACCCATATTCAATTGCCGTCTTGGGTCATTATCATTGTGGAGTCTGCATGTGCTCCCCATGTCTGCGTGGGTTTTCCTCAGGTGCCTCAGTTTCCTCCCACAGTCTAAAGATGTGCAAGTTAGGTGGATTGGCCATGCTATATTACCCTCGAGACAGGAGGATTAGCAGGGTAAATGCATAGAGTTATAGGTTTAGGCCCTGGGTGGGATTGTGGTCAGTACAGACTCAATAGGCCGAATGGCCTCCTTCTATATTGTAAGGATTTTATGAAATGTGTATGTTAGGGTGATTAGCCATGGTAAATTCATGGGGTTGAAAGGATAGGATGGGGCAGGTGGTCTTAGGTAGAATGCCCTATCAAAGAGTTAGCAGATTCAATGGGCAGACTGGCCAATTTCTGCAATGCTGGGATTCTATGCAATGTGAGGTGGCATAGGCACTGCTTATATTATCATAGAGTCATAGAGGTTTACAGTATTGGAACAGGCCTTTCAGCCCAACTTGTCCATGCTGCACTTTTTTTTAAGCTTTAAGCTAATCCCAATTGCCCGCATTTGGCCCATATCCCTCTATAACCATTGTACCCATGTAACTATCTAAGTGCTTTTTAAAAGACAAAATTGTATCTGTGTCTATTACTATCTTTGGCAACTTGTTCCAAACATTCACAACCCTCTGTGTGAAAAAATTGCCCCCCTGGACACTTTTGTATCTCTCCCCTTTCAGCTTAAGCCTAAGCCCTTTACTTTTAGACTCCCCTACCTTTGGGAAAAAATATTTACTGTCTAGCTGATCTGTGCCCTTCGTTATTTTATAGACCTCTATAAGGTCACCCTCAGTCTCCTACAGTCCAGAGAAAAAAGTTCCATCTTTCTGGTAATATGCTTTCTGTAATAGGGTGAGCAGAATTGCACACAGTATTCCAAATGTGGCCTTGCCAATATCTTGTATAACTTCAACAAGACATCCCAACTCCTGTATTCAATGTTCTGACCGATGAAATCAAACGCGCCGAATGCCTTCTTCACTACTCTATCTGTGACTCCACTTTCAAAGAGCTATCAACATGTACCCTTAGATCTCTTTGTTCTGTAACGCTCCCCAACCCCCCACCATTAACTGAGTAAGTCCCACCCTGGTTCAATCTACCAAAATGCATCACCTCGTACTTGTCTAAATTAAACTCCATCTGCCATTCGTTAGCCCACTGGCCCAATTAATCAAGATTCTATTGCAATTGGTGATAACTTTCTTCACTTTCTAGGCTACCAATCTTAGTGTCATCTGCAAATTTACTAACCTTGCATTCTAGCACTGCAAGTGTCAGCATAATAAAAGATGAAATCAAATGATGTTGATCACAAGCAGTTAACCTGTTATTTTTAACAACTAAAACCACAGCAGCATCTTATACAGTTCGAACAGTGAGCACTATTTCACAGAATCAGAAGGCGAAATGAGTAGCAAACCAAAGGAGAGGTGACAATAAGTTTGGTTAAAGATAAAAAGGTGGAAAGGTTAAATAGGAAACTCTGGAGACCCAACCCAGATAACTAAATGCACAGCTTCAATTGTGTGTTGAAGGGAATGGTGACACACAAACTGTCAGAATAGGGAAAGAAGGTGAGGGGTTTGAGGAGGAGTGGAGGGATGAGCTGGGGAGGCAAAGCAGGTTCTGGAGATGTAGGGCACTGTAGAATTGCAATAATGGGAGATGTTCAAATGGGATAAGATGTGACTGCACAAGTTTGAAGTGACAGAACGTATAGAAGTTGGAAAACAATCTGTGGCTAGATGTAGAGGAATGCAGGCAATTCAGTGGTACCACACTCCAGTGAGCCAATCATTATAAAGCTGTTTGAAAAGGGAAATATTGTTGCTTCCACCATTCTCTTGCTCCTGCTCCCATGTAGCTGGTGACCCTCATAATGGTGAGGTTGTGCAGAGTATAGTGGAACATGCCAAATTATGGCAGAGAATCTGGTAAGTCCTGTAGGCCCCTCCAGAAATGTCCAGACAATGGGAGCATTGTTTGCACACCAAAATGACTTGTTTGATGATATTTTATCTGGCAGCATGGATCTCCTTAATCCATGATACCCACATCTGTAATCATCATCATCATAATCTGGACCACAAGCATAATCGTCAGCCATATGTTCGGTGGATGGCGCTTATCACTCAATAGCCGTTTTATTTTTTGGTAGCTCAATTTTGATGTTATTAGAAACTGGCATATCATGGAAGCATCATGACTGCTTTCAGGACCTTGATGGTCACATACTAGCCTCACATTGAGGGAGTGCACAGCTATGTGGGTGCTGGACATCTATGAATTTCCATGCGGCAATTCAATCATTGAACAAAATGTGTGGTAAATGTTACTCTGTACCATAGGGAAACTCCCTATCCTGGCATGAGTTTGTTCTGCTGCTTCTCTCTGGAAAGAGAGATTGCAATGTACTCTCCTCTCTATGTATGCAGGGAGTGAGTAACCTCCCTTATACAGCAATGGATAGCAAACTGTATGACATTAGAGATGTCAGCTGCTCTAATTTAGCGAGAGAATAGAGTGAAGAAGTCCAAGGTCAGTTTCCTTTACACCCACTGACAACCCTCATCCTGCTCTGAGACTGTAGGTTTGCCTGCAACTTGTGTCAGATTTCTATGAGTCCTGCTTGGTGAAGTAAGTTTATTATTATGTAATTATTGCCAGACTATTAATCCAGAAACTCAGCCAATATCCTGGGGACCCAGATTCAAATCTTGCCATGGCAAATGTGGAAATTGAACAAAAGGAGAATAGGAGGTTATTCAACTCATCAGGTCTGCACTGACTCTTCAACATAGAATCTTTACACAGACTCATTCCCTGCCCTATACCAATAACTCACATAGTTATCCCACTAATTCCCCTAACTTACACGTCTTTGGACACTAAGCAACAATTTAGCAAGATTGATATACCTAACCTGCGCATCTTTGACTGTGGGAGGAAACAGGAGCACCTGGAAGATACCCACAGGGAGAACAAGCAAACTTCACACAAACAGAGACCCAAGACCAGGCTCGAACCTGGGTTTCTGATGATGTGAGGCAACAGTGCTAATCACTGTGCCATCATATTGCCCTCTGTGTCTGCTCATTCTTTCTATTATGCTGTTGGTCAATGTGCCATATGCCAGCCCATTCCCTGTAGACTTTACCCACTTTGTGCAGCCATACAAATCTCCAAACATTTCTATTAATTCATCAGTTTGCAATGAACCTGAAGATCCCAGCACTCAGTTCAATAACCCCACTAAAATAGTATCCTGCTGAGAGAACACCAGAAATGCACCCGTGTGTGCAGAAATTGGGCAGGATTTTCCAGCCGCACTCGCCTTGAAACTGGAAAATTCCCCCCCAGGTCAACAGACCTTTCTATGGTCTACCCCTTGGTCCCTACAATTCCCATGGACTCAACATTTTGAGCCCGAACTGGCACCATACAGGCATCATGTAACTGAATTTTGTGGCCAATGTATTTCATGGTAGTTGGTAGATTTCCTTTGGTACAGAGAAAGGGCTGAGTTTGGATTGGAAGAATTCAAGCAAGAGAGTTTTGGATAAGAACAGCTTGGAACAAAGGCTTGGTCAGCTTGACCTGATCTCATATCAATAACAGTTAATCAAACCTTTAGACATGAAGATTAAATTCTTAAATGATAAGCTGGTTGATGCTTGAATTTGGAGTAAGCCTTTGGTTGTGGAGGGGATTTTACAAACTCATTTCATGTGTGCACAGTGGCATAATGGTTAGCACTGCTGCCTCACAGTGCCAAAGATCCAGGTTTGAATTCCAGCTTGGATCACTGTGCGGAGTCTGAGCATTCTCCTTGTATCTGCTTGGGTTTCCTCCAGATGTTCTGGTTTCCTCCCACAGTCCGAAAGATGTGCTGGTTAAGTGCGTTAGCCATGCTAAATTCTCCCTCAGTATAGCCAAACAGGTGCTGGAGTGTGGTGACTCAGGGATTTGCATTGTAACTTCATTTCAGTGTTAATGTAAGCCTACTTGTGACACTAAGAAATAAGCTTTAAGAAAAACTGCAATTTTACAGAAAGCACACAATAAAAATGGGCAACGTGCTTTAAACTAAATATTTAGAACAAATTAGCAAATGAATAATCTCTCAAAATTACTCGATAAAACTTATCAGGTCCTGAGATTGGTTGTTTGATAATTGGTTAATTTGGTTGTTTATTACTGGCTTGTTCATTGATTACTGTTGGATAGTTTCTTGATACATCGCCTGGTCACGTGTTGGTTTATTGAATCATTGGTTAGCTTTTAATGTTGATGTGTCTTTGCAAAACAAATCTTTGCAGGAACCAATAATTCCAGAAATATTAATTGTTTATTAACCTAAAGAAAAAATATATCTGAATAAAAAACAAAAGATACCTTTGGCCTCCAACAGAGCGTTATGTAAAGAGAGTGAATCAGTAACCCTATTCTCAATTGCATATCTGATTTTATGCAGTGGTCATTTAATTGTAAAGTTTACTAGGATTTATTGGCCAGGATTTTCTGCCCCCACTGCTATGGGTTTTCCAGTGGTGGGAGACGTTTGCCATTGGCAGTATCTTAAAATCTTGTCAAAGTTAATGGCCATTTGCGTTGCTTGTCCGCCATGCCACCAAGGAACCCATCCTAGGGGTGGTAGGGGAAGGTGGGGGGTGGAGAGGGGGAGTGGATACCATCTTCGGAGAGACTGAACTTCCACTGGTGGGAAGGATCAGGACATTCCAGGCATTTTGTGTTTTAGTCACAATGATTTATAGAAACAGCAAGTGCTTTCCTGTTTCCCATCATGTTATATAAATTGGGATTAAAGGATGTGGAACAAAAGTATCAAAGCCGTCATGAGCTATTTGAAAGGCAGCATGGAATGAGAGACTGGCTGATTCTTATTCCCAAGTTCCTGTCTTTTGTCTCTGTTTATCTGGCTATGATTGTCTACCACCTTGAAAGAAACAAGTATTGAGTTCAAGAGTCTAAACGCTCTGAAAAATAATTAATTTCATAAACAGTCATCTCTATGCCTTCACACAAAGAATGGATAGATATAAGGAAACGCAGTAGCTTTATCACACAGGTTAGATGTGAAGTTGTTCCAATTGCAATGTTAGACTGCTCCTGAGCAGTTGGTCCAAATCTTTGGATTGGAAACCCTACTTCTGATCCTGATCAGACAAAAGATGCGCACCTACCTTCCTCCGCTTTTTTTGAGCAATGCTTCAATGAAGGAACCTTCGTATTTGGCTGAGTGCAGTAAAATTTGTAGGGAGTAACGCAGGCTGCATAGTGGTTAGCACTGCCGCTTCACAGTGCTGGGGACCCAGGTTCAGTTCCTGGTTTGGGTCATTGTCTGTGCAGACTCTGCATGTTCTCTCCATTTCTGCGTGGGTTTCCTCCAGGTGCTCTGGTTTCCTCCCACAATTCAAAAGATATGCTAGTTAGATGCATTGCCATTGCTAAATTCTCCCTCAGTGTACCTGAATAGGCACCGGAGTGTGGTGTCTGGGGAATTTTCACAGTAATTTCATTACAGTATTAATGTAAGCCTACTTGTGACACTGATAAATAAACTTTCAATGCAGAGAATCCATGCATTGACATGCCCCTTTTTAGACCACTAGCAGCTGTATTCCAGGAAGGAAGAATCCCTTTATAAACAGTGGCTAAAGAGGTAGGATGGGTAAGATAAGTGAGTAAGGAGGTTTGGTGGATGAGAGGTAGGGTATGGTGGCAGATGGATCGGCTGGTGTATGGTGAGGTGATTAGTGAGGGGTGAATTCACCCTCAAGGTCAAGGGAACTAGTCAGGTTGTGATCTAGTCAAGTCAGGTTGTTGGGGGAGGGAAATCAAATGATGGGGGCAGGTTTAGGTTGGGTCAAAGGATGAGTCAGATGGTAGGGGCTAGTTAGATTAGGTTGGGGAGGAATCATGGGTAGTTGGGGGTTTAGAGTCAGTGATTGGTGCTAATTGTACGGTTATCCGGGGCTTAGACTAGATTTCTTCAGTCTAAGGTTCTCTGGGTGAATACCCAACAAAGCAGGTTGGAACTATCCAATGTCTCTGGTTATAACTCAGAGTTGGAGACTTTCTCAGGAAGCCGGGGAGCAATAGAATTGCCCATCAGAAGTTCAAACTTCTCAGGCAATCTTCACAGAGAGCTTGCGTTGGGTCTTCCAAATGGTCCCGTAACATATCTTCTATATATATCCACCCTTCAACTATCCAGAGACTGGGCCATTGTAACATCCATTAGCCTCATCTAATTTATCTGGAAGCCACTTACATGAGTACTGATTCTTACACCTGCCATTAGCTTGCAGCTATAGACACATAGACTGGGCTTCTCAACCTCACCCGTGGCTGGGATTCTCCAGTCCTGGAGATGAATGGAAATTTGGTTGAGTCCGAATTCTCCGTTCACACTGGCAGCGGTGATGGAGTTGATGAAACTGGAGAATTCCAGCCAAATGGGGGGAATTTTCCTATCCTGCCCACCACGGGAATTGTAATGCGTGAGCAGGGAGATAGACCATGCAAAGGGCTGTTGACCTCAACAGGGATTTTTCTGATTTTGCGTTAAGTGCAGCTGGTAAAATAGTCTATGGAGAAGAAGAAACAATGGTAATTTGTTCTGATGAAAGGCCACTGACATTAAACTTTGGGTGAGATTTCCTGCCCATGCCAGTTATAGGGATTGTCTGGTCCTGCCGAAAATCAAAGGACTTTTGACTGGGTCGCTGTACTTCCCACAGCAAATACTCTGTCAGAGAGTTGGTATGTCGGGATCCTATTCTCTCGACCCTGCTGTGGCTGGGTCAGAAAATCCGGGTGGTTTGTCTCTCCACAGGAATTACCTGATCTGCTGAGTATTTCCAACGCTTTCTGTTTTTATTTTAAATTTCCTTCACCCAAGGTATTTTGCCGTATACAAGGAATTGGTTCATTCTGACTCAAGTATCCAGAGACCAGTCATCCTTAAAAACTGTCAAAGCCCAGAAAAATGTCAATAGGAAAGGGATGAGGACATTTTGGAACTCTAATAAAAAAAGCAGAAAGCTGCAGCAAGTGTCATTAGCCTCTAAAAGAGGAAGAAAGATTCAACCTTTGAAAAAAAAATAATTTCCATGGAATCTATGTGTCACTGGAAAGGCTAGATTTTTTTGCCAATCCTAATTGCCCTTGAACTGAGGACAGTTAAGAGTCAACCGTGGATCTGTAGGTCAGATCAAGTAATGAAAATAGATTTCCATGAACCACTTAGACTTTCATACAACTGATAGTTTTGTGGCTACTTTTAGCTTTTTAATTCCAAATTTTATTAATTGAATTTAAATCCCATTATCTGCTGTGGTGGGATTTGAACCTATGCTTATCCTTACTATCCAAAGATGTGTGGGTTAGGGGGATTAACTACGGGTAAATATATGGCGGGACTGGGCAAGGTACTCTTTCGGAGAGTCGATGCAGACTTGATGGGCTGAATGGCCTCCTTCTGCACTGTAGGGATTTTATGGATTCTGTGGAAGCTTACATTGAAACAAAGTCTCAAAAATGACACCAGATCACCCGACATCTGAATTGCAAGGCCAGTGATATTATCACTACGCATTCTCTCACCTAAAAAGTACCAAGTTACATTCATTGTTCCATTGTGAAACTTTAGAGTGTGTTTAAGGGTAACACCCAAATCTTCGACCTGTTCTCTTTCTTAAGATGTTGAGCAACTTGCTGTGTGTTACCATCTGTTTACGTTACTCTTCTCCAAAATCGAGTTCTCGCATTTTTATAATTCTGTTTCCACAAAATGCTTTTCCCGTCTTTAAGTGCAGCCATGAAGAGATGCAAATGGATGTTTGGCAATTGTTTTTATACTTAAGTATGATGATGTTTGGAAGAACAGAAAAATGTGGCTGGAATGAATGTTTATAATCCATTTTCTCTTTGCATCAAGCTAGTCAATAAGACACACTTCCACTTTCTCATTGCTGCTAAAACCTGATAATTTTCTAAAATATCTTCATTAAGTTTTATCTTTCATTGGCATTTGTAATTTTCCCATGAGCAGTGTGAGGTGAAATGGTAAAAGAAATTTCTTAGCAATCTCTAAGTGCTGACATTGATTGCTGCAGAGTGAGTGGGGAACATTTATTTTGAAGGCTGTTTCCTCTGTGGTGATGAAATATTAAAACATGAATCAGTGCAAGATTTAGATTGCCATTAACTGGGCAGCATGATGTCACAGTAGTTAGCACTGCTGCTTCACAGCGTCAGGGACCCGGGCTCAATTCTGGCCTTGGGTCACCGAATGCATGGAGTTTGCACATTCTCCCGGTGTCTGCGTGGATTTCCTCTGGTTGCTCCAGTTTCCTTCCACACTCCAAAGATGTGTAGGTTAGATGGGTTGGCCATGCTAAATTGTCCCTTACTATCCAAAAGTGTGTGGGTTAGGAGGATTAATCATGGTAAATATGTGGACAGCCTGAGTAAGATACCCCTTCAGAGAGTTGATGCAGACTCAATAGGCTGAATGGCCTCCTCCTGTGCTGTAGGGATTCTGTGGAAGTTTACGTTTGGGGAAAAAAGTACCAAAAATGACACTTGATTATCTGTTTGCACCTTGAACTCTCCTTTTAACTTAGCCCGTTTGTTTCAGTCTTTATTCGCAGTTTCATGTGTGTGACACTGTAACAGAGCATGCAATCAGGTGCTGACTTTCTCAAAACCCCCCTCCATCTACCTATTTGAGTTGATTAGGGGCACAATAGCACCATTATAAAAATCACAAATTCTATGAATGTGAAAAGTAAATAAAGCCTTAGTCTGAGCAAACAATAGCTAAAATTCAAACATAACCCTTATCTACTGAGGCATAATCATACTGTATGCTTAAGAAATTTTGTTAAACAAATATTTAGCTTATAACACATTGATACAGTACATAAGATTTCGATATTTGTCTTGCTGGCAAATGGCAAATTTTCACATTGATGCCCAGTGCTGGACAGATAAGAATGTGGCTGTGTTGGAATATGACTTAATGCAACTATTTTGTGTGGTTTCAGTGACAGGCATGATAAATTGGCAAGAGATAAGTGTGGCTGCATTATCATATCACTGTCATTCTATTTCACCTTGCAAAAATACATGTAGTGTCTCTATTTGCTAAAATAATATCAAGAAGAAGTGTAGTTTGTTCATGCCACAACATGCGCATCCAATTTGGGTTCTCCTCCAGAATGTTGCATGTACTAAACATTCCACTTTAGGTTTGTGTCATCATTGGGGAGCAGCCAAGAACATTTTAACTGCTTCTCCAGGGGACAGGAAGGAAAGCGATTCAAAAAATACATTGCATTGCCTGTTTTCCCAACTGCGGCCTCACAGCACCTGGGAACAGCGGCACAGTGGTTAGCACTGCTGCCTCACATCTCCAGACACCCGGGCTCAATTCCAGTCTCAGGTGACTGTCAGAGTGGAGTTTGCACATTCTCCCCGTGTGTGCGTGGGTTTCCTCCCACACTCCAAAGATGTGCAGGTTAGGTGCTTTGGCCATGCTAAATTGCCCCTTAAATATCCAAAGGTATGTAGGTTAGGGAGATTGGGGGGTAAATGCATGAGGTTGGGGCCTGGGTAGGATGTTTTTTTGGAGAGTCAGTGCAGACCTATGGGGATTCTATGACTCTATCCTATGATTCTAACTAAGGAATATCCTATATGAAAAGCAGAATGATTACTTTGGGTCACTTCACAGGGCAAATGCTTACTCCAATGAATGACTGCGGAATGAGATATGAATAAATGGAAAGAACCTCTCCTCAATACTTGATAACCTTTGTTCTAACATCACTTCAGTTGTCTCAACTAAAAGCTCTGGAATTTCCTCCCATGTCTTTCTGTCTCTGCCCAGCTTTTGTCTCCTGAGAAGTTATCTCTTTAACCAAGCTTTTGGTCATCGCTCGTAATATTTTACAGTGATGCAGTATCAAATCTTGTCTAATGAAGTACTTTGGAATTTTTCAGTTTCTTAAAGGAGCTATAAAAATGAAAGATGTTGTTGCCATAAGAAGCATTGCGAATGTCTCACTGTAAATCAGGGTTTGGGCAAAGGGGACCAAATATTGACCTGTGGGATTCCTGCAGCGGTAACAAAATCGACAGACATTTACTGGGGCCCACAGGAGTAAGATTAATTTAGCAGCCATACCTCATCGATGACTTGCTTTAAAGTTTATTTATTGCCCCAGTAGGCTTACATTAACACTGCAGTGAAGTTACTGTAAAAATCCTCTAATCGCCACACTCCAGCACCCGTTCAGGTATACTGAGGGAGAATTTAACTTAGCCAATGCACCGAACTAGCATGCCTTGTGTGAACAATATATAATACACATCACAAAATATTTTGTATAATCTATTAGCCAACCGATAATATAATCTGCTCTGAATAGCAGATTTCGGTAGAGGTTTGTTAAAGGGAATAGAAACATTCATACTCTACTAATCATAGAATCCCTATGGTACAGAAAGAGGCCATTCGGTCCATCGGGTCTGTACTGACAACAATCCCACCCAGGCCCTGTTCCTTTAACCCCACACATTTATTCTGTTAATCCCCCTGAGACTTGGAAAGAAGGGGAGAACATGCAAACTCCACATAGACAATGACCCAAGGCCAGAATTGAACCTGGGAGGCTGGCGCTGTGAGGCAGCAGTTGGGAGAACAGGAAAGGCTGTGTCTTTTTCCTTCTGTCCTTGGAGAAGCAGCTGAACTGTGCTTTGAGGCAGCAGTGCTAACCACTGAGCCACTATGCCATCCCTCTGTTTCTAGGTTGAACCCTAATTTGTTTATGTGATTCATATGGGAGATGTATGCGCAGTATATTGTTTGAAATGACATTATCATATTCAATCTGTAAGAGATGAATCATTATGTAGTTTTGTTTTTGTTGTAGATTGACGGTTAATACAATGGACTGGAAGACACTACAAGGCATCCTTAGCGGCGTAAATAAATACTCTACAGGGTTTGGACGGATTTGGTTATCAGTTGTCTTCATCTTCCGGGTGCTAGTTTATGTGGTGGCAGCAGAGAAAGTGTGGGGTGATGACCAGAAAGACTTTGACTGTAATACTAAGCAACCAGGGTGCACCAATGTGTGCTTTGATTACTACTTTCCCATCTCCCACATCCGGCTGTGGGCTCTGCAATTGATCTTCATCTCTACGCCTTCTCTGCTGGTTGTCATGCATGTGGCCTATAGAAAAGACAAAGAGAAAAAGTATCATCTGAAGCACCCAGATACCAACACTAAACTTTATGAGGACACTGGGAAAAAACATGGCGGGCTCTGGTGGACCTATTTAATTAGTCTGTTTTTTAAAACCGTGATTGAAATCGTTTTCTTGTACATCCTTCATTGCATTTATGACAGTTTTGATATGCCTCGTCTGGTCAAATGTGAGATAGAACCTTGCCCCAATGTGGTAGATTGTTACATTGCCAGACCGACTGAGAAAAGGATTTTCACCTATTTTATGGTTGGGGCATCATGTCTTTGCATTGTTATAAGTGTATCTGAAATGATCTACTTGATCTTTAAAAGGTGTTTCAGATGCTGTATGTTGCATTGTCGGAAAAGAAAATCAGAATTTATTGAGGTCAAGGCTGATTATCATGCCCACACACTCACTCATGCAAATTACTTGCCTAATGGAAAGTCACTGGATTCCATTCATGCTTCTGCCCCAAATCTTTCCTCAATGTAACATCTTTCTCCCGTTTCTCACTATGGTGATATGAGAGTGACAGCACAACAGCATTTGAACTTTTTAACCAAAGTTATATCATTTTCAATAGCAACCTTTGCCAACATTTCCTCAGACAGATAGGTAGTTAGGGATTATTTTTTTCAGGCTGGTTGGATTCTCTACAAGCAGCAGACAAACTAGTGTAAGTTGTAGAGGAAGGGAGATAATTTAGACCTCGCATAGCAGGGATTTAGGCTTCTTGGTGATCTGCCAATGAGTGGCTTTGCTGGTTTATGACAAACGTATCCATTTATGGGACTCTTCCATCCTTTTGCTCAGTAATAACGCACAGGTATGTAGGGAGCTTCTGAGAGGACAAGAGGGAAAAAGAAACATTTCAGGCAATGAATGAAAGTTGCTTTATTAATATTTATTTCTGTCTACATAAGCAAACATTATCAAAACTCTGCTAATTGTTAGCACTGAACGTAGTATCCACTTTTGAAATCAATATTAGTGTTTGTTTTAAACATTTTATCAATCTATTTCTGGTGAATCTCAATGCTGGGAAATATGCCAGTTACACAATTTAGTTAAGATGTGTTACAAGCCAAAAATAGAAAGATGAATTTGCATATAATTGTTTGAGAAAATATTGAAATGCACTGGATAAATGATTTTATATCCAGTAATCTTAGCTCCAGTACATTGCCACCATTCCAGTCAATGATAATATCATTAGGATTCATTTATTAAATCAAGACCATTTAAGATCATTCCTCTGCAGCTTCCTGCATGAGCAGTATTTCAAAACATTAGATCAGGATAATGTTGTCAAATATATAAAGGGATGAAAGTTTTGATCATCGGAATGAATCGATTGTGGCCATCTCCATATACACATGAGCACGATAATCAGCATGCAGAATTTTGCACAAACATTTTGAACAAAGAAACTATATGAAGTTTGTTGCAACAGTTGTAAATAAAATTTATTTTTTCAGAAGAAATGAAATACTGGAATATCAAACAGCACATATTGCAATTTGATTCTTTCAATATCCTGAAGCTCCTTTTTAGGACCATTCAGAGAAATAAAGCTGCCTAAGTTTTACCATGCACATACAGTACAAACTGCCCTCTCACACAGAAAAAAGCAAGAATTGCTAATTCCTCAATGTATGAAATATGACGTGGAAACAGTCAGTGTGGAGGGCATGTCAAGGGCTACAGAGCAATGAATTTGAAAATTACGAGGGAATATCAGAGAACAGGAAAGTTTGAAATTTATAGCTACTCTGGTCTCCACACTTAGAACAGGTCAATTTAACTATTTCTAACGACTACACTCAATGCTTTGAACAAAAATGGTTTTGGGAAATGCAGAATTCACTGTTCGCCTTCTTAAGGCCTGGTGCATTCCATGAACAAGCAGTGCATTTTTAAAGCATTTCGCTGACAGACAAAGGATTATAATTTTGAATGACTGTTGCTCACTTTATCTTCTGCAAACTTGTGGCTATTGCACACATAACCAAGTACAGCCATAACATTTATTATAACTTAATTACAAGTCTCGCATAAATGTATAATTTTAGTTGATTCAATTTAATATTGGTAGAATCAAGGAAGCATCAGTGTTTGTGATTTCTAAACTGTTTACATAGCGCAAATGTATATTAATGTTTTCTGACATCAGTGTTTATGATATTAACAATACCAGCTCAGAAATATTGATGTATGATATTCTGGACAGTTAATATGTTAATGAATTTCTTTGCATCCTTCACCGAATCTGCTATTCCATTGGAGAGCTTTGGTTTAATTAGCTGTTGAACTTTATTAGTGATGCTGCATGAATTTACAGTAAAATCTTCGAAAAGTGCACATCAGCTTTGACACATAGACAGGAGTTAATGGTTAAAACAGCAATTTGACTTTGATAAATGACTCAGTATTTCTCAAAGATTTTTAAAATACGGTTTCAAGTGGTTTGGGGGTATAAATGATGAAGGATGATGAAGGAAATTTCAACAAATTTCTGTTGAAATTTGGAATGGAATATATTGCTTCAATCACAATCAAGGGTGAAATTGTGATAAAGGGAAAAACATCAATGGATTGCAGGTCAATTTTTAGTTTGATGCCAAGGTATAAAAATTATGTTTGTAGTAAACTCTTGATTTTCATTTCCACCAACTGATTCGCAGTGGCAGCTGCACCTCTGAAAGGTAAGCTGCAAATCTTCTGCTGCATTTCCTGAGTAAAAGTGTCATATTAGGCAGAAGTATCAGCTTTGGTGGTAAAGGGTCAATTGCTAATGATGCACAATGCCCAATTGCCTGTTCTACTGAAGTCAATTGAAAGATAAATCAGGTAGATGGGTATTGGCTGGCCTATAAGTTCCTGCAAATGTTATACTCCTGTTGAAGCTCAAAGTTTCACTCAATGGCCGGAATTTTACCAGCATGTCTACTCCGATACCAGAGGCAAGTGAGGCTTGAAGAACAGCATTCTCTGTTGGTTTCGGGCGGGATCGTACGAACCTTGTACGGGCGTGCTGGTAAAATTCCACCCAATGTTTCAAAAGGATATTGATTATCTATCTGTGTATGTGCACCTTAGACTAAGGCAGACTTGCCTCCAAGCAACCCTGTGCATAAAAAGAAAACTATTAGGAAATCTTAAGTGTGACATTATGTCTTGTTTCTCACATGCTAGGAGAAGAAATCTAAAAGCGGTCGCCAGGTAATTATTTATATTCCTGTTTTATGTGGACCAAACATTTTACCTGCAATACTGAATGTATTACTTTCCTATGGAAATACTATCACTGGCTGCATATTCAACATATTTCCCACAGTTTGCTTCTTAAATGACCAAGTACTGTGCATTTTTCCTTATTTATATTGTATATATTTTAAAGTAAAATGAATAATTCATTAAATAAATATTTTCAAGTAATTTAAAAAGACTCATTTACCTTTTTTTTTCTTATAAGAATGAGCATGATCCTCTCCTCCTTTAGATAACTGATATTTTCTCTTGCAGTTGTCAGTCTGAAGTAGAAAGCCAACCAAAAGGGTGGGCTTTGTGAGATAATCCCAGACTTCTGCCCATTCCAGTCAACAGAGAGGTTGCCAAGACATGGAAAAACTGTCTTGGGTTGATTTAATTGCTCCACTTTTTCCCTCCAACTGCTGTACTGAGGCTGTATCACCAATATCCCCATGACCCCACTCCCGAGAATGTGGCACAATGCAATACCATCAGTTCTGTTGCCATAACTGAGATTAGTGAACCATCATGTTGAGAATTTCTAACCCTCTGGCTGGAATTTTACAGTCCTACCCACCACAGGAAATTGGGCAGACAATGGAAAGGTCCATTGACATTAGGCGGGATTTTACACTTTTGGGTGAGCAAGGCCACAAAGTTCCAGCCCCTGCACTTAGTTATTCAATTTGTTTGTAAAATAAGTCAACTCCAAGTAGAAATATTGAATTAAATACTTGCCAGTGAAATGAAGCAATCTTTCTACAATTTAATAGATTTTAAGTGCACTCAGTATAGTAAGGAAGGAGGATATGAGTACTTGATTAATATCCATCATAAGTTACATTGGAAAATAAGTTACATTGAATTTTGAAGACAAAATTTTCAGCTGTTCTGCGTGGACGACTTATATAGTGTGGTTGAGAGATCAGGACAGTTCAGCATGGCATTAGAGGAGAATGATTTTGCTTGATAAAACGGTGAAGATCTTTGAAAAAGTATTGGATTCATCAAGGAAGACAAAAAGAATGTTATTTATGGAGATGTGGCAGTTGGCTCCGTCAAGGATCAGTGTTGAGTGATTTGCTCTTCAGTGATTAAGAGGTGGGATTAAAGGTAAATCAGTCAAAAATGGCTGAAGTTTGCGAGGTGGCGATGGCAGTAAGCAAACAAATTCATCAACTGATGAAGGGTCCTGACAGATTGAGCTGATAAATGGTAAAATATATCAAAGGTGGCAAGAAGAAAAATGTTGACCACACTGGGGACACTAGCACAGCGATGATGCTGCTGGTTCAGTAACTCAGAGGCCTGGAGACATGAACTCAAATCTCATCACAGCAGCTGTGAGATTTAAATTTAATAAATTTATAAAATTGGAAGGAAAAGCTCACCTCATTACAAGTCTCACATTCCAGGGATCCAGATTAGATTCCAGTCTTGGGTGCTATGTGGAGTTTGCACATTCTCCCTTGTCTACTTGGGTTTGCTCTAGATACTCTGATTTCCTCTTATAGTCCAAGTTGTGCAGGTTTGGTGGATTGGCCATGGTAAATGTCCTCTTAGTGTCCCAAGATGGATAGGTTAGAAAGATTAGCCATGATAAATGTATGTGGTTATGGGGATAGGACAAAGGGATGGGCTTAGGGGATGCTCTGTTGGAGAATCAATGCAGCTTTGATGGGCTAAATGGCCCTCTGCGCTTTAGGTATTCTATGGTTCTTACCTGGTCAGGCCTATGTGTGACTCCAGACCAACAGTAGTATAGTTGACACTTAACTTCTCTCTAAGTTATCCTAGCAAGTCTCTCAGATCTATTCAACTTCTACAGAAGAGTTAAATAAAAACAAAACCAAGCAGACATTGATCTAGGCACTGGAAATGACAAAGGCACTAATCAACCCCGCAAATCTTCCCACTAACATCCAGTGAATAATCACAAAATTGGGAAATCTGATCCTCAGCCTGAATCATACCTTACAGCCAATGTCTGAAGTACCACCATCGTCAGTTCCTGGGTATGTTGCCAACAGTGGCAGACCCATTAGACGTAGCAATGACACAATGGTATACCATCAGGAGGAAGTGGCCCTCGGAGTCCTCAAGATTGACTCCAGTACCCAAGTAGCTTCATGGCATTAGGTCAAACATAGACAAAGAAACCTCTTGCTGGTTTCTTCCAACTATTCTCTTAGTTGATAAATCAGTACTGCTCCATGTTGAAAGAAACACTGGGGATGGCAAGGGCTTGGGATTTACACTGGATGATGGATTTCAATGCCCATCCCCAAGAGTGATCCTGTAGCATCAATACTAACCAAGATGGCCAAGTCCTGAAAGACACATCTGCCAGAATAGACCTGTGGCATAAGGTGAGAGAACCAACAAGAGGGGAAAACCTATCTGACTTTGTACTTATCAATATATTTGTCACAGATACTTCTGTCTATGGCAATATTGAGAGAGGAGTAACCACTATACAGTCCCCATGGGCACTCTATCATCTTCATATTGAGGATGCCTTCATCGTGCTTTGTGACACTGGCAACACGTTAAGTGGGATAGATTCAAAGCAGAATTAGCTGCTCAAAACTAGACAACTATGAGGAGCTGTGTTACATCATCAGCAACAGAATCACACTCAACCACAATCTGTAATCTCATGGCCTAATTCTAGCATTACTACCCAATCAGGAAGCCCACCATGGTTCAATGAGGCATATTGGGGAGCATGTCAAGAGCAGCACAGCAATCCTGAAAATGTAGCCTATGAAGCTACAACATGTGCTTGCTAAACAATGGAAGCAGTGTGTTATATACAGAGCTATGCAATCAGACGACCAACAAATTAAGTGAAAGTTCTGTCGTCCTGCCACATGCAGTCAAGAATGGTGGTGGGCAATTAACTATCCAGGGGAGAAGACTCTGAAATACAACCACATCCTCAGTGATGAGAGAGGCCAACACATCAGTACAAAAGGCAAGGCTAAAGCATATAAAACCATCTGATATGTTGAGTGAATTATGCGTGTTGGTATTCTCCTGATATCCTGACTGTCACGGATACCAGTCTTCAGCCAATTCAATTTACTGTCTGTAAAACCAAAACACCCACATGCCAGGAACAATTAAAAATAGACGTTGAAACAATGAACTCAATAGTATTACACTACAGAATACAGCATAGGAAAATACTGTGGGATGTGGCCAGACAGATCATTAAGAGTATGGCTCATCTGTCAGTAGGATCTTGGAAATAAGGTCTTGGAATAGAATAAAATCATAAGGTAATTCCTGATCTGATACAATTGCCAAAATTTTAAGACCACGCTTGAGCCAAGGGAGAATTCCATTCTGCAAGCCACGCCCATCCCGATTCTGGGGCAGGTGTGGCGGTAAAATTCCAGCTAATGTGAATATTTTCAGCCACCATGGCTGGGAAATATGCTAAGTGCGTCAGTAATCATAAAAATTGTCACTTCCTCCGTCAGTCACTATGGAGTATGTTTGGACCGTATCATGTATTTCAGACTGCATTCATTATTCATCCACCGGAATAATGCCGCTTCGCTGACTGGCATGTAATTCACCTGTCTCGCCATGACCTTAGCACTCCCTAACTCTGCGCACCATATTTGAATGGTGCTCCTGCATAGCATTTGCACTCTCTGCAGTCTAGAACGCTCCAGCAAAGACATGGGGCATGATCTTACCTGCCTGCCATTCATGCCACACTCAGGCTGTAGCGAGGTCAGAGAATTTGATATCCAGCCAATTCCCTGTAGTGGGATGAGCTTGAATCAGCATGATTCACCACCAGCATGAATACTGATAAGGTTCCGGCCATGTTCCCAAAGGTAGAGAGCATATTGTGCCGAAATTCAGTGACACCTCATTATGCTAAACATATTCAATGCCCACTACGCTAATGTTCTCTATCTCAGCTCTGGCCACAGGACATCCACCAAGGCAACTAGTTTGGTTTGTGAGGCGGGTGCAGCAGTGCAGATCAATGCAAATGCCTACAAAAGAGGTCAGCCATCTACTTCAGGTAGAGGATGAATGACCTCCTCTGTTCACCAGTTAAGTCAATCATCTCATCGCCCTCAACTCATACGCTCGCAACCCATCACACTTGCGCAAGGATCTCACTACTCGTCACCTGCTCAACGGACTTCAGCACTCATTCTCTTACACCATGACATCTCCATCTGGCTTCATCTCTGAAATTTGTATCCTAATCCTGTCCAGGTCTCCAATCACCATCCACTTATTCCAGGCAACCTTACTATCCCTTGCATGTGTCTTGCTCACACTTTCTCTATCTGTCTTCATACAGGACATGCTGGTTGACAACAAGAAAGAGAAGTCATAGACTGGAGATGGAGAGCCTGTGATCAAGGTCCTCACAGACTTCAAGAACAGAGCTTTACAGCTGGTCGGAGATACTGTGGACTGTGTCTGCACTGACCTTGGCAATGCGTGACCAAGTGACATCCTTCAGACAATCAAACTGTGAGTGAGTTCTCCTGCCTCAGAGTCACCTCCCATGCACTAATTGTCTCTGCTTTCTTTTGTGGCACCTCCGGAAATCCACTGAGGAGAAGGATGTACCAGCCCACGCTGGACACGTCAAGCAGGATCTCCAGCTCTTCACCCTTCAGAGGATGCCTGCCAAGGTTGTCACAATTAACAAGATGCAAGAAGCCACCAGAATACCTCCACTTCCACTGTGGCTATTCGGGGAACCTGTAAGAACAGCGTAGAGGTTGAGTGCAGTGGTTACCTTTACAACCGCTGACAATGGATGTTCTCCAAATCACGATTGTATTTTTCTCATTCTTCTCTCCTGTCAATAAACAATAATACAGTAAGAAGTCTTGCAGCACCAGGTTAAATTCCAACAGATTTATTTGATAATAAATGCCATTAGCTTTCAGAACATTGTTCCTTCATCAGGTGAGCAGGGAGTTCTTACTCACCTAACGGTGAGTAACTATTCTGCCTCCACTTTAGCCTCTGGAAAAATGACTTCAGGCCAACTAGAATAATTCCAGCAAAATCAGTGTGCCAGCTAGCAGTGCAAAATTAGCCAGCCACTCACCTCCATTCCTACCCCATATCGAGCTAAAAATTAGATTCCTGAGCTACAAGGGAAACACAGAAATAGTGTCTGTTCACAGAGAGAAGAGGGATCTGGGTGTAAAGCTACGCAGGTCACTGAAAGTGGCGATGCAGGTCGAGAAAGTTGTCAGGGCATTGGGCAGAGCTTTGAGTTTAAAAATTGGCAAGCCACATTGCAGCTTTATAGAATCTTAGTTAGGCCACATTTGGAATATAGACTTCAATTCTGATTGTCACACTAACAGAAGGATGTGGAGGCTTTGGAGAGGGTACAGAAAAGATTTACCAAGATATTGCCTGGTATGGAGGGCATTAGCTATGAGGACAGGTTGGAGAAACTTGATTTGTTCTCACTGGAATGACAGAGGTTGAGGGGTGACCTGACAAAAGTTTACAAGATTATGAGGAGCGTGGACAGAGTGGATAGTCAAAAGCTTTTTCCCAGGGTGGAAGGATCAATTACCAGGAGGCACAGGTTTAAAGTGCAACGAGCAATCTTTAAAGGAGATGTACAAGACAAGTCTTTTACACAGAGGGTGGTAGATGCATGGAATTCGTTGATGGGGTAGGTAGTGGAAGTAGATATGATGGTGAGTTTTAAGGGGCGTCTTGACAAATACATGAATAGGATGGGAATAGAGGGATATGATCCCTGCAAGCATAAGGGACTTTAGTCCAATCAGTGCAGGCTTGGAGGACCGAAGGGCCTGTTCCTGTGCTGTAATTTTCTTTGTTCTTAGAAGATTGTTGGGAGTTTTTTTTCGACACTTCACAACTCTTAAGGCTGTTGCCAACCTTATTCGTTGACAAATTAGATAAGGGATCTATGTACTAAATTGTGAAATTTGTTATTACTCATATGTAGCAAGACAGTCCTTTCCAGCCAAATGTTTTGATCACATTGGCTCAACATGCTAACCAATATCTTACATTACTATTTATGTAGTGAAGTTATTAAATTGTTTACTTGCTGTACGAGTTTTTCTGGAAACATGCAATGGTACAGCACAGAGGAAAGGTATTTGCCCATAGTGCAATGCCAAATATCAGCAACAGCGATCCAATTAATGCCATTCTCCTGCATTTTCTCCGTTCCCTTTTAAATAACATATCTTTCAAATATTTATCCGCTTATCTTTCAAAAGTTATTGTGGATTCTGCTTTCTTTTGGGCACCTTACATCTTAACAGTCCTGTATAAATAGACAAATCTCCAGACTCCTCCCTTAGTTCAGCTGCTGCAAATCTTTTTATCTCAAAATAAGTTGCTATTAACAACCAATAGAAATAATACCATAAAGTTAGGAGCAGAATTACGTCATTTGGCCCATCAAGTCCACTCCTTCATTCAATGAGATCATGACTGATTTGATGTGATGTTCCTCAACTCCACTTTCCTGTCTTATCCCCATAACTTTTGATCAAAAATCTATCTCAGCTTTGAACATGCATAACAACCCAGCCTCTACAACTTCTACAAAGAATTCCATAGAGTTACTCCCTCTAAGAGAAGAAATCCCTCTTCACCTCTTCCTTAAGAGAAGGTGATGGCCTAGTGGTATTATCACCAGACTACTAACCTACTTAATGTTCTGGAAAAACGGGTTCAAATTTCACCACAGCAGATAATGGACTTTGAATTCAAATAAAAACAAAACCTGGAAATAATAATCTACTAATAACCATGAGACTATTGATGAAAGAATCTATCTGATTCACTAATGTCCTTCAGGAAGGAATCTGTTTTTTGTACCTGCTCTGACCTACATGTGACTCCAAAGTCACAGCAACATGGTTGACTTTCAAATGCCCTCAGGCAGCCAGGGATGGGCAATAAATGTTGTAATCACAGCCAATGCCCATGTTCCACGAGTGAATGAGAAAAAAAGGGTCACCCCTTACTCTGAGATTATCCCCTCTTGTCCCAGTCTTTCCAACAAGCGGAAACAACTCTCAACATCCACTCTGTCAAGAAATGTTTTTGAGATTTCACTATGATCTTCTAGTATCAGAACATCTCATAGTCAGCTGTTGCTTGAAGAAGGCCAAAAGAAAACATTCATGGAGTGATTGGATCAGGCCAGTCGTTGTTCATGGGAATTGCAATGCACGATTGGTGTAATGTATACTTCATACTAATTTCAATATTAGTGACATACAGCCCAGTGTTAAGCAGAGATTCTAAAATTCCTCTGGGACTAACACCCACTTAAATCCAGCCTGCACTAATTCAAACCAACTTGCCCCTCTTAAAGAGAAAGTGCACTCTGGCTGGAGAAGCTGCAGGAATAGGTTAACAAGGAGATTATAAGTAGAAAAAAGGGAGAAAGTGACACCACATCTCTGTAAATATATCCCCAAGATTCTTGAATGTAGTTTTGAAGACTTTGGTGCAAGAAATGGACAGAAGGATAAAAGTCCTCTTCTCGCATGAGGCCAAAATTCCCTGCAGACTGACAGGACAATGACAGTGGGAGCAGTTAGTTGTTGCAATCAATGCTGGCAATTCAGTTCCACTGTGCCTTGAAACAGGACCACAAGTAGTAATCTCACATAAAGGTGGTCACAATTAATAAATACATTTTCACATGTCACAGCCTTACAAAGGAGCTAGTAGCTTCGCACAGACTACTCCATTCACCACCCACCCTTCACTCACTAACCAGCAGTTTCGATTCAACACCACACATATCTCATGTTTGTAACCTCACCGAAGCCTCACGGTGACTTCATACTTCCGCATGCCTCACACATACTCCTCATATTTACCGCAATATTCAACTAGTGTGACAGATACATCACCCAATCGCACTGCACCACGTTCACTGACATGCTTCCCTCTCTCTTTCAAGACAGAGTAAAAGTGAAATAAATATTTTTCTTAAATGTTTACAATTCTGTCATGACTTACTAATTCCAGTAAACAGTACATTCGCATCTAACGAAGTGGATTTGCAGTGTCTGTAATAAGTTTCGGTTCATGTCTGTTTGATTTTTGCTATGTATTTTAAACTGTTAACTCTCCCAATTTTCAGAGTCTCCCTGATGCAATCCTTAAAAGCCTGTTGAAAAGTAGGGATTTTTCCAGCCATATTTGCCCCAAGACTGGAAAATACCACTCAAGGTCAACCAGCTTTGGCATTGTTCATCTTTTTCCATCTACAATTCCCATTTTAAAGTTTTTGAAAGTTTTTTTTTAAGTTTTATCTGTTAATATAAAGCCTACTTGTGTGTCACAATTCAGCTTATATTAACGCTCCAATGAAATTACAGTGAAAATCTCCTAATCGCCACACTCCAGTGCCTGTTCAGGTACACTAAAGAAGAACTTAGCATGGCCAATGCATCTTCCCAGCCCATCCTTTGGACTGTGGGAGGAAACCAGAGCACCAAGAGGAAACCCGCGCAGACTCCGCACAGACACTGACCCAAGCCAGGAATCGAACACAGATCCCTGGTGCTTTAAGGCAGCAGTGCTCACTACTGTGCCAAGATGGCAAAATTCCACCCATAGAGATAAATTTGCAATGGGAAGTATGCAATTTGGCTAATTCAAATGCTTTAGGAAAGTGTATTCCTTAAGATGACATGTGCAAATCTCCTGTAAACTGATGTGAACTATCTCCAACAAGTATTGCAGAATCCAGCGCAGATTCAAAATCTTGACCCCACTCGGAGTACTGTGTGCAGTTCTGGTCGCCTCACTATAGGAAGGATGTGGAAGCTATTGAGAGGGTGCAGAGGAGATTTCCAAGGATGTTGCCTGGATTGGGGGCATGCCTTATGAAGATAGGTTGAGAGAGCTAGGTCTCTTCTCCCTGGAGAGACGAAGATTGAGAGGCAACCTAATAGAGTTTATAAGATGTTGAGAGGAATAGATAGGGTGGATTCTCGGAGGCAATTTCCCAGGGTTGAAATGGTCACTACGAGAGGACACAGGTTTAAGGTGCAGGGGGGCAAGTACAGAGGAGACGTTAGAGGTAAGTTTTTCACTCAGAGGGTGGTGAGTGAATGGAATCAGTTGCTGTCAGTAGTGGTAGAGGCAAACTCGCTGGGGTCTTTTAAGAGACTTCTGGATGAGTACATGGAATTTAATGCGATTGGGATTTACAGATAGTTCTATGGCCTTCTGTCTGGCCAGTCTGGCCCTGTCATTTGGGGGCTGTGCCTCGAGTCTTCTTGTACTGAGAGATTGTATCGCTGAAGGCCAAAGGATGTTGCTCCCATCAGGAATTGGATCTCAAATTTTGAATTCATATTAAGTGGGCAAAAAGAGCCCACTTGGCGGTCCATGGCTTTCCACTGCTAGTCAGAAATAATAGGCCATGGTCTTCTGGTCTTAAGTCCAAATTGATGCAGAGTAAGACTGTCACCAAAGACTCACAGAGACAGTTGGGCAAAAGAGCTCTGTGTTCATGATTTACTGGGGTGGCAGCAGGAGTCAGATGGAATAGGAAACAGCCAAACCAGGGACAAGATATCATTATCTACAGGATACCCATAAAGATATTTAAAAGTTACTTACCTCGGCCTGTTTCATCCACAATGTTGCTACCATCAGCTTTAGCTGACATGTTGTACTTGTGACTAAAAATTTGTACATCCAGCTAATGTCAACAGGTATTTGAAGTAGGGCCCCACTCTTCTGCGACAATCAGATGTACGTACATACAGGGATGAATGCAAATCCTCTCCCACATCTAACCACCCACCCACACCATTGCTACGAGGGATCAGGAATTTAAATTAGCTGTATATTTTCAACAAGTTAGAATTATCTTATCAATTTTATCCCAAATATCAATTAATGTAAAGAATCATAGACTCTCTACAGTGCAGAGAGGGCCATTCAGCCCATCAAGTCTGCACCAACTTTCTGAAAGAGCATCTCACCAATAACCACACCCCGCCCTATCCCCATAATCTCACGCATTTATCATAGCGAAACTACCTGACTTAATCATCTTTGGACACTAAAGGGCAACTTAGTATTACCAATCTACTTAATCTGTCCATCTTTGGACTGTGGGAGGAAACTGGATATCCAGAGGAAACCCACACAGACACAGAAAGAACATACAAATTCCACACAGACAGTCACTCAAAGCCAGAATCAAACCCAGGTCCCTGGGGCTGTGAGGCGGCAGCGCTAACCACTACACCATCGTGCTGCCCCAGAGAAAGCTTAAGTGAACTGGGCAGCCTCAGCGCACGAGTCCAAATTCGGTGTAACGTCTCATTAGTGATGACTGGGTTTTGCAGTCAGTGGCCTCAAATAATACTGTCCACGAAGATCTAGCCATCTCCGTGATTGAGATGTCCCCTCACTTGGCTATAGTTTAACTGTGACACCAAGGGCTGAACTTTCCCACCCTGCCCACCATGGGAATCATAGCAGGCGGGAGTGGACCATGCAAATGTCTGTTGATCTCAGGTGGGAGTTTCCAGGTTTGGTTCAAGCGTGACCAGAAAATCTGATCCCAAGCCTTAGCGTGTGGCAGCAGTAATGTCAGGGGGCAGCCATTCACATTGAAGTATTCACATGTGCACCATCTTGGGAATTAAACAGCCTTCAATTTTCACGCAAGTTTTCAGAGAGGGAACTTCTCCAATGATTAGATTAAGATAGTAACAAAAATAAAGATAAAGAAAATTTTAAGACAAATCCCTTCTTTTAAAAAAATGCGACTCTGTTGTAATTAAGTAGAAATTTGTACTTCCACAAATTTCACATCAGCTCCTCGGGGCCAAGGTTGATTTTAGCAGTAATTGTAAGAGTTTTGGAAAACTTTTTCAGTGAGATTAATAGTGTAGGATTGGAAGTTTGTGCTAATTCATAAGGTGTCCCACTGAGTTGCAGTGTGTGAGTGTCTAAACACCCCTTTCTCTGATAAAGCATAGAATCACTGACAGCAGCTTTTGGATTTCCACATTGTTCCTCAGATATACAGATCCCCGAGGCTGCTGTCAGTTTCAGTGGAGTAATGATGACTGTGCATGTGTTATATTCCCGAAACACTGACAACAAGGACTCATAACAAAGAGTAGTTTATTCATTAGCTTAGCAGCTGCATCATGCTTGTATTCTGTCCGCAGTTCTGAGGAGAATTCCTGCATTCCCAACATGTGACCTTTTTTTGTAGCCATGTCATCATGTGGCCAGTCTGCACCTTCTCCATTTAGTTGGAATTCCCAGTAATATGAGATATAACAATGTGCACCATCGGAAACAGTGCACAGAGCATTTCATAACAGGCTAACAATGCAGAACTATATATGGTGAATCATGGATTTAGTTTAAAGTTTATTTATTAGTGTACAAGTAGGCTTACATTAACACTGCAATGAAGTTGCCATGAAAATCCCCTGGTCGCCACATTTTGGCACCTGTTTGGGTACACTGAGGGAGAATTTAGCATGGTCAATGCACCTAATCAGCACATCTTTCGGACTCAGCAATGATATCACAGCTGAAGAGGTCTTTGAACGCTGTCACTTTTGTCGTCTGGTTTTGTAAAACATGGATGCCTGGGCCAAGTTGAATGAGCACCAAAGTAATGCTGTCTCAAAGACCTAATCCATACAATAGTGACCTAATACTAACCTTATGTTATCACAAAAACCCTACAGTGCTGAAAGAGGCCATTTGGCCCATCGAGTCTGCACTGACCACAATCCCTACCCAGGCCCTACCCCAATATACCTCCATATTTACCCGCTAACCCCTCTAACGTACGCATCTCAGGACATTAAGGGGCAGTTTTAGCATGGCCAATCAACCTAACCTGCACACCTTTGGACTGTGGGAGGAAACCAGAGCACCCAGAGGAAACCCATGCAGACACGAGGAGAATGTGCAAACTCCACACAGAGTGACCCAAGCTGGGAAACGAACTCAAGTCCCTGGAGTTGTGAAGCAGCAGTGCTAACCAAAATGCTAGCGTCCCACCCATCGACTGCTACAGTGCTGCCCATCCACTGTGCTACCATGCTACAGCACAGTCGTACAGTGATTAGTACTGCTGCTTCACAGCTCCAAGGACCTGTGTTCATTTCCCAGCTTGGGTCATGTCTGTGTGGAGCTTGCACATTCTCTTTGTGTCTGCATGGGTATCCTCCCACAATCCAAAGATGCGCAGGTTAGGTTGATTGGCCATGCTAAAATTGCCCCTTAGTGTCCTGAGATGCATAGGTTAAAGAAATTAGAGGGTAAATGTGTAGGGATATAGGGATAGGGCCTGAACGGAATTGTGATCAGTGCAGTCTCGATGGGCCAATTGGTTCTATGATTCTATGTTCTGGTCAACCATATGGAACTTGAATCTGCTCTGTGTGCGGTGGAGAGTGGTCAAACCTTTGGTGTGGATGGTTTGTCCACCATAAGCCACTTAGTCTGCTTGAGTGCTGGGTTCTGGTCCTGCAAATGTGTCTAATCCCTGTAACATTTAGTTGTTAGCTGTGCAATATGTTAAACTTCATTTCAACGTCAATCTTTATTTTCAATCTTGTATTGTTGCTAATCATGTTGAGCATGGTTAAGATGTCACCTTTTTCTCTGATAGCGCTGACGCTCCCACAAAAGAGCATTTTGGTGGGAAGCATTGTGGTTTCGCTGCTTTGACTGGGCTCTATTTCATCCACCTTAATGATGCTCCTATGCATGGAAGACCAACCAGTTCATGTTGCTAATGGCAGAGGAAAACTGCTATGGTTTTGATCTGCTTCTTTTAGCGAAGCGATTCAATTTCCCAAATCTGTTGCATTTTTTACCATATGCACAAGATATTATGTTCCGAGGGTGTTGGTCAGTGCAATTAGGAACATCTCTCTCTGCCTTGCTAGAAGGAAAGCCAAATTATTGGAGTGAGGGTGATCTAAAGTCCAACATAGAACAGAGGAAACTGGAAATGAGAACAGATTACAGTTCAGTAAAGTCACAGAGAGTTCGAAAGGCATTGGATTATTCGAAGCCAGAAAAATATTTGCAGTACTGCTAAGGTTTGTGAGGCATACCCTGTAAAAGAATTCTTCTGTTTTGCACCTAAAATCAATGTTTCTTTTTTTCTGATTATTCATTAACACACAGATACTAATTGCTGTTTGTGATGTTAGATCTTTCTCTTGAAACAGCTGCTTGCAGGCTAACTCATTGTGAATTCTACAAACTATTTGACCCTTGACAATTTCTTTACCAAGATTTTCAGAGTGAATTATATCAGTTCAGCTGCTGTTTGGTTTGATGAATTGAATGCATGTCTATTGAGGATTATATGTTTTTTACTAGGAGACATATATTCTTGAACTTTTTTAGGACGATTTCAGAGTCTTTCTTTTTTTCTCCATCTGGAAAACAAAGAACTCAAATATTTCAATAACCTCGATGACCATTTGTAGTGTTTTTACAATTGTAACTTTGACATGAGGGCAATCTCTCTGACATAAGGGAACTGGCTGAACTTCAGTCAGAGGGAACCAGATTCCATGACACATAATTTGGATCCACAGTATTTAGCTATCCTTCCACCCGAAGGAATAAAGTCAGTCCTGAATGTTACCATCCTCCCAATTGTCTAAAATTCAATTGGTTCTTAACTAGATTATAATTTCCCAGATATTGTAAAGGTCTGGATGAGAACACTCAGAAATTACCACCCTTCACTAAAGAGAATAGGAATTGAGTTCATGGGGCGTGTTACAGTCCAGTTGATGTTAAATCTGGATGAGAAAATCCCAGAATGAACACTTGGCTCAAAACACCATAACTTTTACTTTTTTATATAAACATAAAGGAACTGAGTCACAGAACCGTTAATTAGTTTTATCAACAAGAAAATACTGAATATGAGAAAATTGGATTATCATAAATACTCCTTTACCCCTTATTTTGTCAAATACAAATAGATGTTAAGATTAACATGGATTATAAGGTACACTGTAAACTATAATGGACACATTAACACACAAGCTGGTATTTTAAGACTTCCCTCGGGCAAGGCTCGTAAAATCCTGCCCAAGACCAATGGAAAATTCCATTCTGCAAGCCTTGCCCACCCTGATTCCGGCTAATTCAGTACAGGGTTTTTCACTAATCCATTTAGGATTTCTTTGTCTGGAAGGCTTCTGCCAAAACTCTGAGATCCAGCTACTGATTTACTTGATTATTTCAAATAATATCCCACAAACCTTAGCACAATTGCAGCTATCTTTCTGGCCTTACACAATCCAATGTGTTTTCAACTCTCTGTGACTTCACTGATCACTAATCTGTTCTTGTTCCCAGTTTTCTCTTTTCTGTGTTGGACATCAGATAACCATTACTCTGTAGTATAGCTTTTCTTTTAGCAAAGCTGAGAGAAATGTTCCCTTGTTAACCTCCTAAAACCAACTGCTTCTAAAGCTGCCTTCCACTCTCTACATATCTCCAACTGCTCTGGCCTATGCCTTCTTTTGACATATCAGACAATGTGGCACTACAGTAAACATACCAATCCTCAACTTTTTTCCAACAGTTTGCAATGTTTTCATCCAAGATGAGCGGGTTGATGTGGTGAAGTCCATGTGCCGTTCTGGAACTCCTGACACCGTGCAAATATGTTGCGTTCCTGAAGCACTGAAAACAAGGACTTGTAACAACAGCCGTTTATTCCCTAGGTGAGCAGCTACTTCATGCTTGTAATTTGCTCATGCTCCTGGAGAGATAACTCACGACACGTAATCTCTTTTGTAGCTGCCTCATCGCGTGACAACTCAGTCTACAATGACAAATGCTCACAGTTTGACTGCCATTATCACAGCAAAATCTATTTCCCATCCATTGTCAAATGTTACGGAGGAATAAGACAGACAAAGCATGACAGATTCCAAAGTTCCCTTGCCAGATAAATTTCCATCAAGTGATTGAATTTGTCTAGAGTAGTAAGCTGTAAGCTTTTCCATAATTGCAGTTTGCACCACAATACTTCTATTTTTTTGTTTGATTACAAAGATGTTCCACATCATTTTTGCATTTGGCAGGCACAAAACCTATGACTGGATAATAGAAGAGTATCAATTTCCTCAGGAATTACTTGTAATATGATCGTGTTGACTTCAAAGAATTGTCTTTCATCAGGGGATCCTAATATTGATTCATCTGATGTTCATTAGTTACCATTTCTGATTTTAATGAACACACGATTAGGTAAATGGTGTCTCTACTTGCACCAAGTAGTGCAGTATCAATGTCCAGGCATTTGACATTTTCAGGAAAGCCAAATACTACTGCAAAGAAACCCACCAGCCCATACACACATAGATACCATACACTCATAACCAATCCATTCATTTAGAGGTTGTTTCTGTGGAATGTGAAGTGGAAAGCTGCCCAGTGTAAAGGCACAGTGACATCTGCCAAGAAAAAGTTCTGATTTTCAGTTATTGCTTTCTGGAGAATTGTCTTTATTTGTGTCTTACTTTCGCATTGCTGATTCACAAGAAATGCTGGCATTAGCATTGATTGTTGAAGGCCCACATTGTCTTTTCAAGTGAGGTTTATTATTTTGCTTGGAAAACTGTGCACCTTAGAATCCCTACACTGCCCAAAGACACTATTTGGTCCATTGAGGTCTGCACGAACACTCCAAAAAACCGTAACCTCCTAATGGCCTCTGCACCGCCGATTCCCTGCATGAATTTCCTCCAGATGTTCTGGTTTTCTCCCACAGTCCAAAGATGTGTCGGTGAGGTGGATTGGCCATGTTATATTGCCCCTTAAAGACAGGGAGATTATCAGGGTAAATATGTGGGGTTATAAGAATAAGGACTGGGTGGGATTGTGGTCTGTGCAGACTTGATGAGCTGAACAGCCTCCTTTGTCACTGTAGAATTCTATTCTATCAATGCAATCTTGCACATCCACAATTGTTAATCAATCTAACCATTAGATATTATGAAACAATTTAGCATAGCCTACCCATCTAACCTGCATAGGGTGGGAGGAAATCTCAGCGCCCCCCCCCCCCCAGAGGAAACCCATGCAGACACAGGGAAAACATGTTAATTCAGCACGGAGACTCACACAAAGCCAGAATTAAACCCAGGTTCCTGGCAATGTGAGGCAGCAGTGCTAACCACAATGCCACTGTGTAGTTTGTGTTATGAAAAGGCCTCTTTCATGCAGACATAGATATTCATGTAGAATTACATCTGTGCTCTATCAGTTTTTAATCATTTGCTTTTTTTTCCTGCAGGATGAGTAATGATCTGTACAGCTGGAGCTCAGATGTAGCAATCTTGCCTCTGAGTCAGAAAGTTGTGGGTTTCATACTCACTTCAAAGTCCCTTCAAAACATAGCCTAGGCTGACATTTCAGTGCAGTATGGTGAAGTGGACTGTGGTAAGTGTTGTGTGTGGTACTGAGTGAAATGAAAACATTCTCAATACAGGCAGCCATCATTGAACTACTAACTATATAACAAAAGACTCACATCTTGCAATTGTTGAAAACACACATACTTACCTTGGAGGTTGGAAACTTCAATTTCCAGTGGGCCCTGGGCCTCCTGCGCATCTGCCCATTGGAAAGTGACCACACATGCACAGTTGGTGTCTTTTACCATCTTTGGGCCAGAGCTGGCCCTGTGCAGAAGAAAAGAAGCAAAGAAATAACATGATGCAAAACAGCAGATTGGCCTCCACACCAGAGAGTGTCCCAGGGAACAAGACACAGGGAAGGGAACAGGGAAAGGTCCCAAAAGAAAGTTTCAAGCAGCAACAAAGTCAGGGATTAGAAAGAGGTTCCAGAAAGACAAGGATCAGAAATAAGCCCTGATAAATAAGGTTGAAAGAAAGGGGCAGAGAAATAGATTCCAAATTAATGTCAGAGCTACAGAGAATTGACTTGAAGCAAATGGGTTCATGCGAGCACCCTGAAGGTTTAAGGAGGTAGCTAAATGTTGGTTACTCCTTTCTGAGGGCATTTTAAAGTAGTGGTAATCTACTTGGCATGGTCAAAGATCTGAAATTGTGCTTAGAAGATAGAGCTATTCAACCAGGAGTGATATTCAACAAGAATTACAAGGCAAGGTCCTCAAATTTGGAAATTGGGTTTCCTCATGAGAAAGACAATATTGCTGTAGGACTGCCTGGCTCACAATGTTACAAACATCTGGGTGGGGTATTAAGGAATCTACAGAACCAGTTTTGATCACATCTGTCATTTGTTTTGGAGTGTGACGTGTCTGACCACAGTTTGCCTATTAATTCACATGTACCTTATATTTACAATGCATGTTAGAGTATAACATACTTTTTAGGAATTGTATATCTATTTGAATTTGTTGGTGTTTGTAAAGATATACCTAGAGTACCAGAATTGTGTGTTTTGAATCATTTTAACGTGTTGGTATTGAAATATTTCCAACTTTTGTGTCTGGTGTAAGAGAGCTTATTTTTCTTGTTAAATAATGGCTTTATTCTTTGTGTTCAAAGTTCAGGAACAGACTCCTATGAATTTGTTCAATAATTTTCCTCCACAATTTCTTAAAAAGGGTTAACATTCATCAGATCAAATCTCACTCAAAGATCTGACTTGTCAAGTGTTAACATCAGCTAGAATCCTAACACAATATACCTAATATGCTACAGGAGATGTCAGCCAGTATTTTCCAGCTGTGCTCATGCCAAGACTGGAAAATCCCATCTGAGGTCAACAGACCACTGCATGGTCCGTGTCCTGCCCACTATAATTCCTGTGATGGACAGAATGGGAAAATTCCATCTGGCATCTTAAAGATAAGAATGTTAATCCAAAGTTCTGTTGACCTTCTGAGGTAAACGTAAAAGATCCCATAGGACTATTTCTCAAGAGAACTAGAGAATTTTCCCCAGTGACCCTGCTAATATTAATCCCTCAATCAATAAGGGCAGCATGGTGGCACAGTGGTGACCATTGCTGCCCCACAGTACCAGGGACCCGGGTTCGATTCCTGACTCGGTCAGTGCCAGTGCAGAGTCTATATGTTCCCCCTGTGTCTGCGTGGGTTTCTACAAGGTCCTCCAGTTTCCTCCCACAGTCTGAAACACATGCCAGTTAGATGCATTGGCCATGTTAAATTCTCCCTCAGTGTACCGGAACAAGCACCAGAGTGAGGCAAGTAGGGAATTTTGACAGTGATTTCATTGCAATGCTAATGTAAAACTTCATGTGATACTAATAGGTAACCTTAAACTTAGGTAAAACGCAATATATGGTCACTATCACAAATTGGTGTGAGTAAATTTTTCCTGTGCTCAATTTGGCAATGTTTTTTCACAATACAACACTGACAACACTCAAAATGTACTTCCTTGACTGTACAATTTTATGATACATCCCTCGGTCATGAAAGGTGACATATAAATTAAAGTAATCCTTTGTTTATTCCAAGTGAAATCCAGTTCCTCAGCAAAGAAACTGCAATTTAAGAGAAGCTTATTCCGTTTCAATTAAATTGCTTCTCCTTTGTCCTCATTTACCATTACTTTCTGCCTGGAGTCGCATTCTTTTTGGCAAATCACACAAAACTTTACAAACAGGTTTATATCCTGACATCTTCTTGGCCTCTGTCACCCTTTTCTTCTATGAAATAGATGGAACAACCATGTTTGAGTAAAACCAGTACCAGAAAGGCAGCAGTAGCCAAAGAAGAAAAACTATGCAGTCTCCATGCCTTGAATTTTACATCTGCTAGTACAAAGTGGAGATCTTTCAAATCAGAATTACATGTAATTTTGCCATTAACACTTAGCTGCAATCACAAGAGATGAATAGATTTCTAACCACATTCAGCTTGGCTCAGTGTGTGTAGCAATCCCACCTTGAGTTTGTGGATTCAAGCTTGCTCCATGAATTCAACAGACAATTTGATTGGATTCTCTGGGCCCTATCTTACCAATTTGATTCTAAGTGCCGGGTGGACTTGAAAGTGTTTAGATCCGACTTTTAGACCCATTCTCAGGCACCCCCATACACACTCCACCTACAAAAATATCAGCGATTACAAATCACGCTACACAAGAATGTGGGTGGGGTTTAATACACTCAAAATCCTGCAGCTCTGAATGGCGCCTCCAATTGCGCATGTGCAGAGAAAAGATAGAATGTTTCTCCCCTGCCACATCTCTCCCAGGCCGGATAATGTCGCTCCTGGACCCCACAGACATTGCCCCACCTGCCCTCAACATTACTGACCTCCTTTTGCCCCCACTCCTTCTCTCACCCAGACCGATCACAGGCCCCTACCTCTCCTTCCCCCTCATTTAAGCAAAGAGGCAACAGAACCGCACCCCCCCCAACCTCCCGATTGATCTCAGGCAGAGTGGTCACAGGTCCTCCTTCTACTCCACTGATTTTAAGCAGTGAACCCCCCCCCATCAATCTCACACAGTGAGCCATTGAAGACTCAGCACTTACCTCCTCACTAACTGGAGCACCCGAATTGGACTTTTGTGGAGCATGTATGTTTCGTGCCGATTCTGGATGGGTGAACGCGGTGGTAAAGAGGGAAGTGCTGGTAAAGTTGGGCATTAAGTCAATTTAAATGTTTCAGGCGCTGTCCTGATCACAAACATTTTCGGGCCTTGGTAAAGGGGGAACTAGTGCAGAGACAGGTGTGGATCGCGCTACTCGCCTCAAACCCAACTTTATTAAGTTTTCATGCCTGAAAATGGGTCCAACATGATGGTAAAATTGAGTCCTGTGTTACAGTCCTGAGAAGGTGCCTGTCTTTCAGATATAGTGCTAAACTGAAGGAACAACTAAAACTGAATAGGCAACTTAGCTGCCTGTACTGCTGGATGGTAATTGTTTCATGGTCACCTTTAAACTTTTGATGTCAGATGTTTTATTGAATTCTACTTTCTACCATCTGCCATGGTGGAATTCACAATCGGGCCCCAGAACGGGGTCTGGATTACTAGTCAAGCAACAATACCACTACACCATGGCCTCCCTGTACCTTTATTAAGGAATCATGCTCATTGGCGTTCCCATAATTATGAGATATTTATATTTACCTCAACTCAAGTTTGTGTTCTAGACCTGATTCTCTGTTATTTGCATCACCTTATGGTTTTCTGGAAAGAATCCAAGTTTGGAGGAGTGCAGAGAAAGCAAAGCGTTGTTGTTGGGCAGGGTTTCGGGGCGAGGCCATGGACAGAGTTGAAAAGAAGGATAAGAATGTTAAAATCATTGGGCCAGAAGCCAATAATAGGCCTTTGTTCACAGGGTGCTGAGTGAATGGGTGCAGGTTAGACTATGGATGGTTACATTTTGGATTCGTCACTGCTTTGCAACTTAATAAAAGGTAATATTTACTCACAGTCATGAATAAACCGTGATACAAAAGTGAGAAAGAGTTGCATTTATTCAGCACGTTCTCTACTGCATACTTCACACACAATAATAAAGTAGCAACTGTTGTGTAGACAAACATAGCAACCATTATGCAAGAAATAAGCCCACATCGGCAGTTAATTTGTTTGTTAAAGAATCTGTTGACAGGAAAACATTGGCAAAGATATTCAGAAAGCTCTCTGATGTCTTACAAACCATGTTCTGGGTTCCCAGTTTCGAATCCCACCATGGCAGATGGTGGAAGTAGAATTCAATGAAATATCTGTAGTTTTAAATTGTCAATTGTCCTAAAACCCATCTAGTTCATTAACGTTCTTTAGGGAAGTAAACCTGGCCTACATGTGGCTCCAGACCCACAATGTGGTTGACACTTAAATGCCCTCTGGAATGACCTACCAAGCCATTTAGTTGTATTCAGCTGCTACAAATAGGATTGAAACCTACAAATAACAACTTCCACCAAGGCACCAGACAAATCCAACCCTGCAAGTTCCTCCTTACTAACATCTGGGGGTTGGTGCCAGAATTGGGAGACTTATCTCACAGAATCATATCTTATAGATAATGGATGGGATTTTACAGCCTTGCTCGTGTGAGAATGGAAATTCCTGCCCGAGGTCAATGAACATTTCTGTTTACCGCCCCTCGCTCACTCCAATTCATAGTGAGAATTCCAGTGAATGTCTCAGACACCTTCACTTTTCTTGAGTATATCCTTTGCCATTATTAGGGTATACTCACCAGAAATGATGGCACAGTGGTAAATGGTTAGGAGGAAGTTGCCCTTTGAGTCCCCAACATGTGGGAGTCTTTCAAGGGAAAACTAAACTCTCTGCAGGAAAGATATGTGCCGGCAAGGAGGAAGGATGGGAAAGGTAGGATTAGAGAACCTTGGCTTACCAGGAAGATTGAGGACTTGATCAAGAAAAAGAGAGAGGCTTACATTAGATCTAGGCAACTAGGGACTGAGATAGCGCTGGAAGCTTATAGAGAGTGTAGACGGGATCTAAAAAGGGGTATTAGAAAGGAAAAAAGGGGCCATGAGGTGGCTCTGGCAGGTAGGATTAAAGAAAATCCAAAGGCATTTTACACCTATGTAAGGAGCAAAAGGATGGTTAGAGGCAAGATTGGACCTCTTAGGGACAGTGGAGGGGATCTATGCTTAGAGCCTGAGGGAATGGGGGAGATACTGAATGAATACTTTGCGTCGGTATTCACGCAGGAGACTGGACAGATGTCTGTGCCTGATGTTGACAAAGTTGAAGATTGGTTGAGGGAAATAAGGATTACGAGGAAAGAGGAGTTGGGGCTGTTAGGCAGCTTAAAGACATATAAAGCTCCGGGGCCTGATGGCATTTACCCCAGGCTGCTAGGGGAGTTGAGGGAAGACTTGGCTGGGCCTCTGACGCAAATCTTTGTCTCTTCCTTGGACACAGGTGAGGTCCCAGAGGACTGGCGGATAGCAAACGTAGTACCGTTGTTTAAAAAAGGTCAGAGGGATCACCCAGGGAACTATAGGCCGGTGAGCTTGACTTCAGTTATAGGTAAGCTAATGAGAGGATCCTTAGGGACAGGATGTATGAGCATCTGGAGCGCTGCGATCTGATCAGGGATACGCAGCATGGCTTCGTCAAGGGGAAGTCTTGTCTTACGAATCTGGTGGAATTTTTTTGAAGAAGTGACAAAAACAGTTGATGAAGGACAGGCTGTTGATGTCGTCTACATGGATTTCAGTAAGGCGTTTGACAAGGTTCCTCATGGTAGACTGATAGAGAAGGTGAAGGCGCACGGGATACAGGGTCGGGTATGTAGATGGGTCGAAAACTGGCTCGGAAGGAGGAGACAGAGGGTAGTAGTGGAAGGCTCTTTTTCCAGCTGGAAGCCTGTCACTAGTGGAGTGCCACAAGGCTCAGTACTAGGTCCGCTTCTATTTGTGGTCTACATAAACGACTTGGAAGTAGGGGTAGGTGGTGAGATCAGCAAATTTGCTGATGACACCAAGATGCCTGGATTGGCGGGTACAGAAGAGCAGTGTCAGGCAATACAACAGGACATAGACAGGTTGGTAGATTGGGCAGATAGATGGCAAATGTAATTTAATCCGGAAAAATGCGAGGTGATGCATTTTGGCCGGAAAAATGTAGAAGAGAATTATAGGATAAAAGGTAAAACTATAAAGAGCATAGAGACGCAGAGAGACTTGGGGGTGCAGGTTCACAAGTCTCTGAAGGTGCCCTCACAGGTGGAGAAGGTGACAAAGAAGGCGTATAGTATGTTAGCTTTCATAGAAAAGGGTATAGAATATAAGAGTAGGAGTTTGATGTTGCAGTTGTATACAACTTTGGTTAGGCCTCACTTGGACTACTGCGCCCAGTTCTGGTCTCCGTACTATCGGAAGGATGTGGAGTCCTTGGAGAGAGTGCAGAGGAGGTTTACCAGGATGCTGCCTGGTATGGAAGGACTGTCTTATGAGGAACGATTAAATAGACTGGGGTTGTTTTCCCTTGAAAGACTCGGCTTAGAGGGGATCTCATAGAGGTGTATAAGATTATAAGGGGTATAGATAGAGTAAATGGAGGTAAACTTTTTCCACCTTTAGAAATGGATAGGACGAGAGGTCATGGCCATAGGGTGAGGGGGGCTATTGTATAGGACGAATATTAGAGGGCAGTTTTTCACACAAAGGGTAGTGGGGGTGTGGAATGCACTGCCGAGTAAGGTGGTGGGAGCAGGCACGCTGGGGCTGTTTATGGGTCTCTTGGACAGCCACATGAGCGGTATGCAGATAGAGGGATATATTAGGACTGTTTAACTACGGCTTTTTTCCACAGGTAATTCGGTCCATAATTTGAGCACGCATTCGGCAGGTGGTGCGGGTACAGCTCTTGGATGTTGATTCATAGGTTGCCTGGTACCTCATGTCGTACATGAGTGCTTTATGTGGACCACCTGAAGGGCACCATGACAGCTCAGAGACTATCGATGTGGCTGTGCAGACACTTGGAATTGGGCCGGTGTCTGCGGGAGTTTGCGCGTTCTCCCCGTGGTTGCGTGGGTTTTCTCCGGGCACTCCGGTTTCCTCCCACAACCCAAAAATTCGATCTTAGGCTGATTGGGAAACAAATTGTCCCTGTGGTGAAAATTTTCCAAATTAGGATTAATATATATATTATTATATAGGAATATTAAAATAGGATAATGTATTTGGTATTACGGTGGCGCGGGCTCGTTGGGCCGAAGGGCCTGTTTCCCGTGCTGTGTTGCTTAATAAAAAAAAAAAAATAAAACATTGACTTTGGATCCCTTGAAGTCTCGTGACACCATGTCAACAATGGGCAAGGAAACCTTCTGCTGATTACTACGAACCATCTCCCCTCACCTGATGAATCAATACTCCTTCATGTTGAAGACCACTTGGAGGGAAGCATTGAGGGTGGCAAGGATGCGGAATATACTCTGGATGGGGGATTTCACCATCACCAAGAGCAGCTCAGAAGTACCACCACAGACCAAATTAGCTGGATCCGAAAGAACATTGCTGCCAGACTGGAAGGTAGAAAGGGAACCAATGTACTTGACCTCTTGCTCACCAATCTGCCTGCCACAGATACATCCGTCCAAGACAGTACCATTGCACAATCCTTGTGGGTTTTTTCAGGGTGCTCCAGTTTCCTCCCACAGTCCGAAAGGTGTGTTGGTAGGCACATTGGCCATGCTAAATTTCCCTCAGTGATCTGAATAGGTGCCAGAATGTGATGATTAGGAGATTTTCATAGTAATTTCATTGCAGTATTAATATAAGCCTACTTGTGACTAATAAATAAATTTAAATAAAATTAAACGTCTGCGGAATTTTTACTGACAGTATTCACTCATTCTTGATGTAATTTTTGGAGCAAAAAGTCAATGATTAAACCTATTGTACTGAATCTGAAGGGGACTCATCACAGCTTCAAGCAATAATTAGTTTATTAACAAAAGTATTTATATGCTTGGCAGAACTGCAATAAACATCTATGTTCTTCTCCTCCCAGGCTCCAACTGAGGATCCTCCCTGATCAACAATGCACATCCTTGCTCACTATTGGCTCGGCTTCAGTGCAACTTCTCTACAGGATTGGCCCAATCACATGGCCCTCAAAGGATCGCCCCCTTAAAGGGGCCACCTTACCACATCTATCAGATGCAAATCCAGTGCTACTGAGATCGCTGATTCCAGCATCAGATACTACTGACCTAGAGAAGGGAAATTTGCTGCATGTTGGAACAGTGCCAGCGACCCACGTTCAATTCTCGGTGACTGCCTGCATGGGGTTTGCACAGTACCCCCTCTTCCTTCCCCTTCACTATCTGCACGAGTTTCCTCCGGGTGCTCCAGTCTCCTTCTACAGTTCAAAGATGTGCAGGTTAAGTTAATTGGCCATGTTAAATTGATCCTTAGTGTCAAGAGATTAGCAGGGTAAATATGAAGGTTTTCGGGAATTGGTCCTGGTTGGGATTGTGGTCGGTTCAAACTTGATGGGCTGAATAGCCTCTTTCTGCACTGTAGGGGTTGTATTTTATTCTAGTATTCTAATGTTCCGGTATATGTGGATGCTGCGAAGTCAGCGTTAGGCTGGGATCTTAGTCTCCCATGGAGTTTTCCAATAAACTTCTCACATGACATTATGGGCGTGTGATTTTGTATGTGTGTGTGTGTGTGTGTGTGTGTGTGTGCGTATGAGTATGAGTATGAGTATGTGTATGAATGTATGTGTGTGAATGTGTATGTGCGAGTATGTGTGTGTGAGCGAGTGTGTGCGTATGCGTGTGTGTGTGTCCATGTGAGTGTGTGAGCAAGTTGCGTGTGCACGTGTATGTGCAAGTGTGTGTGACTGTGCAAGTGTGTGTGTGTGTGCACGTGTGTGTGACTGCAAGTTGTGTGCTTGTGTGTGCGTATGCACACGCGTGTGTGTATACGTGTGATTGTGCAACAGTGTGTGTGCGCGTGTGTGTGTGTGAGAGAGAGAGAGAAACAGAGAGTAGCAGCAAATGCATGAATAATTTCCCCAATGGCTTCTTAGAAGGATCAGATTTTCCGGGTGGTGCAAAGTCTCTGGCACCTACACAAATGTTCTTACTCATATATGAGCTTCCTGTTACACGACCATCATTTAAAGTTATTTATAGTGAATCAACAGGAAATTGATTGGAAGTTTCACAGTAAACATTGACGATCCTATACATCATTTTGTTATTTGTCATGGGGTGTGTGCATTGCTGACAAAGCTAGCATTTGTTTCACAACCGTGTCGTGTTTGACAGCGGTTAATACTTTGGGCCTAGAGTGGGCCAGACAAGGGAAGAAAAGTGGTTTTCCGTCCCTAAAGGAACAACAGTGAGCCAGATCTGTCCTTTGAACAATCAGTGATAGTTTTGTTGATATCATTGCTGATAGCAGCTTTGCTGATGCCAACTGATACCAGATTTTTTTTTCAATTCATTTTAAATTGCACAAGCCACCGCAGTGGGATTTGAACCCAGAAGATTAGTTAATGACACCACCACTATTGTACCCTCTTCCCTTTTCAGTATGAGATGTATTAAAACCCAGATCTGAGGAACAAAATGACTGTAAGTTAATCCCTGGTTTTGTAATAGAGTTTGCGTAACACATAGGCTAACTTCTCGCCATACAATAAGGCCTTTTTTGTACGTGTTTAGTACAGACTTCCTATTACTTGATCAAATTTTGCTTTTTCTAATGTGTTCCATAATTCCCTTTCATTATTGTGATTTCATTAAATCACAGAATCCCTCCAGCAGAGAAGGACTGGCCGATCAAATATCCACTGACCACAAAACCCCCAGCCCTATCTCCATAATCCAATTCCCAGAACAGAAAGATATTCTATATTACCTAATAATTCAACAAACATGCCCAGTACAATTGGGGCAGCAGGGTAGCACAGTGGCTAGCACTGTCTCAGTGCCAGGGACGTGGGTTCGATTCCCAGCTTGGGTGGTCAGTGCGGAGTCTACACGTTCTCCCTGCACTGGCTTCCTTCAGGTGCTCCATTTCCTCCCACATTACAAAAGACATGGTGGTTAAGTGCATTGGCCATGCTAAATTCTCCTTCAGTGTACCCAAACAGGCACCGTAATGTGGTGGCTAGGAGATTTTTTACGGTTAACTTTTCTGCTGTGTTAACTTAAGCCTAGTTGTGGCTAATGTATAAACATTAAAAAGCAACTTCATTTAATAATCCTGTCACTAAGGGGCAATTTATCATGACCAATCAGCATAACCCGCACATCTTTGGAGTGTGGGAGCAAACAAGAGCACCTGGAGGAAACCCACACAGACACAGGGAGAATATGCAAACTCCACATAGACAGTAACCTGAGGCTGGAATCGAATCTGAGTCCCTGGTGCTGTGAGACAGCAGTGCTAAACACTGTGCCACCCCAATTGGATTGGCATGTTCCTTGAACTATTAGGTAATTATGAGTATCTTTCAAAGTCAAAGCAGCCAGGACTCAAAGGGATGCTGGAATGATGAGACCATCGAAAGAATTGCAAAACACTCTTTAACAAGAAACAGCCAGGAAATTATTACTTCATGGATGAATTGGGAACAATGCTGGTGGCATTTTGTTATGTACAAAAAAATCTACTGTTGATCTTTACATCAGCCATACCATTGCAGCTGAAGCCACGTTTCCCAAAACAATTTACATGATTTGGCTGTAGAAAATAGAAGTGATTAAAGAGTTCCACCTTTTCCCTTTGCGCAATACTGAGATGGGATCTGTGCGACATGTCAGTACGGCACCCTGTGAATAGACTGCTTCATGAAAAGGATTGGGAAATTATTTGGAAGTAAATGTACCTGGAACCTTACCTGCAAACACTGCAAAGTGGCAAAATATTCCATAACTTGCTATTTAATTTATCTCCACTTCCCTGACTCCAAGAATGAAGCTATTCAGCATTTGGACCCACTGGGCAACAGATTGAGTGACACCAGAGGACTTTTGTCAGCACTTAATCTGAAAAGACAGGCTGGAATGTGCATACACAAAAGTGACAGACGAGAAAAGATCAGAACTGTGCTTTTGATGGCTGGAGCATCACGGCCAGGCATATCCTAATTCCCCTCCTCATACTTAACATCCATGTAATCTCCTGAGAGTGACAAGATTAAGAGATAAACCAAGTCCAATAAAGGAAGCAAGTAGAATACTCCCCTCTAACCAATCCCCTTCCCCAAGCGATCAGAACCAAATAATATTACCTTCTGTACACACTGCCAAACTTGTTGAGCGATCTCTGAGTCCTGTAAGATCCTTCAGTTAAGCAGGGATTAAGTTTTCTCGCTGTCAGCGTTAAATCCATACTCCGCCATCCCAGCTTGCGAATAGACAGTCTGACATCCTGCCTCTGACACAGCCACGAAGATATCTCGTATTGGGGCGCGTGCGCAGAACCACCTAGGAATTTCTCCAATTTAAACAATTATTCCACACTCCAGACATTGATTGGGCCAGACACGGAGCCTAAAGGCACAAGATATCTGGTAGAGCAGCTTCGTATCAAAAGTGCACCTGCACTTCAAGTGTTGTAGGAGTGCGCTGTCCGTCACTTGTTTCGACTGCATTTTGGAGGATATCAGAGAAGAATGCAAAGTGAAAAGATGAAGGGAGAACTCATCCTTTAATAGTCAGGGCACTGTAGTCTATGCACAAAAAGTGAACTGAAGAGAGGATGTTATCTTTGGGCTGTAAAGATTGGGGTTAGGGTGAGATGTGGCAGAATTTTATCAAATCAAGCAAGTTTGTCAAAGTTATTGGCTGTTGCGTTTCCAGTGTTTTGGGATAGGATGGTAACAGTATTCACTTTCCCAAGATGTATCCTCTCAGATGGGCCCTGTGATCTATCCTGAGCTGGCAAGCCCTCTTCATATGGATAACTTCTTCATTTCTGGGAAACATAACAGTGATGATGAGTAGAGCCTTAAAAGCTTCCACCAACAGCCATTTTGCACTCTGGAACAAAGAGCAAAGAAAATTACAGCACAGGAATAGATACTTCAGCCTTCCAAGCCTTCAACGATCATGCTGCCTGGATCAACTAAAACCCCCGACCCTTCCAGGATCCACATCCCTCCATTCCCATCCTATTCATGTATTTGTCAAGATGCCCTTTAAAAATCACTTGGAAGTGCTTGTACTTGTTATGTATGCTGGGGCATAGCCAGTTAAAGGAATGGGCTATGTCACTTTGAACTACTGGGGTCCTTCCAGAGCGGTAGTCAACATTTGGAGTGCGAAGCGAATAGACCGAATAAAGAACTGACTGTAGAGTAGTTACAGGGAGAAATACAACAGGGTTTAACAGTGCTCTTTCAAATAAGAGTCAAAGAGCAAAGAAAGTGACTGTAAGGAGAGGCATAAAATTTAGGAGAAGTAACAGGAGGACAGATTTTCCTGTGACACAAGAAGGAATCTGAAAGAACATTCTAATCTAAAATATGAGGTTGAAGAGTTAGAACATAGAACATAGAACAATACAGCACAGAACAGGCCCTTCGGCCTTCGATGTTGTGCCGACCAAAATAAAAAGCAATGCCCCTCCTAACTAAACCATTCCCTTCTCATCCATATACTTATCAACTAACCTCTTAAACGCCACCAAACTTGGCGCATCTACAACAGCTGCAGGCAGGGCATTCCACTCCCTAATCACTCTTTGAGTAAAGAACCTACCTCTGATATCCGTCCTATAACTCATACCCCTTAATTTAAAGCTGTGTCCCCTCGTGCTAGCTTTCTCCATCCTAGGAAAAAGGCTATCACTGTCCACCCTATCTAAACCTCTAATCATCTTATATGCTTCAATAAGATCCCCTCTTAGCCGCCTCCTTTCTAACGAAAACAACCTCAAATCCTTCAACCTCTCTTCATAGGACCTGCCCTCCATACCAGGCAACATCCTGGTAAACCTCCTCTGTACCCTCTCCAATGCCTCCACATCTTTCTTATAATGTGGGGACCAGAACTGCACACAATACTCCAAGTGCGGCCGCACTAGAGTTTTGTACAGTTGCAACATGATGCTGCGGCTCCTAAATTCAATCCCCCTACCAATAAAAGCTAAGACTCCATATGCCTTCTTAACAACTTTATCCACTTGACTGCCTACTTTCAGGGATCTATTGACACATACACCAAGATCCTTCTGTTCCTCAACACTATTAAGAGCCCTACCATTAGCCCTATACTCTACACATTTATTGTTCCTGCCAAAGTGCATTACCTCACACTTTTCCACATTAAACTCCATTTGCCACCTCTCGGCCCAGCTCTGCAACTTGTCCAAGTCACTCTGTAAACTAAAACACCCCTCTTCACTATCTACCACTCCACCAACTTTAGTATCATCTGCAAATTTACTGATCCATCCCTCAATACCCTCATCCAGATCATTTATAAAAATTACAAACAGCAGGGGCCCCAAAACAGACCCCTGAGGCACACCACTCGTCACCGAACTCCACGATGAATATCTCCCATCAACCACCACCCTCTGTCTTCTATCTGCCAGCCAATTTCTAATCCAATTAGCTAAATCACCCTCTATTCCACACATCTGCATTTTCTGTAGAAGTCTTCCATGGGCCACCTTATCAAAAGCCTTACTAAAGTTGATAGAGTCTGAGGAACGAAAGCTAAGTGATCAGCTTATTTTACCATTAAGTCAAATTATATAATTCATTATAGCATTAAGTTTGATATTTAATGAATTAATCAGATCTGGAGAATAAAATTGTAATTAACTAAATGCAGGATGTTAACCTGAAAGGGAACTAAATTTTCATTAGATTGAAATCTGACATATGTAAATAAAAAGAGTCAAGTAGATAATAAAATAAAGGAGCTGATAAACCAAAGGAACTGAGAAAAGAGTGAGAAGGGGGCGGGCACGGTATGGTGGCACAGTGGTTAGCGCTGCTGCCTCACAGTCTCAGGGACCCGGGTTCAATTCCCGGCTTGGGTCACTGTCTGAGTAAAGTTTGCACATTGTCCTCATGACTGTGTGGGCTTCCTCCGAGTGATCCGGTTTGTGCCCACGGTCCAAAGACATGACAGTTAGGTGAACTGACCATGCTAAATTCTCTCTCAGTGTACCAGAACAGATAACTAAGGGATTTTCACAGTAACTTCATTGCAGCGTTCATGTAAGCCTACTTGTGACTAATAAACTTTATAGAAATTGGAGCAATTTAACAAAAGTCAAATATTAATTAAATTATTCAATCAATATTTCAAGATTATGCAGAGAAGGCAAGGATTGCATAGCAATCCTTGTATAGCAGAGATATCACCAACTTTGCCTCTGCAAAATCCTGCAAATCCGCTGGCAGGATTGGCATACCAACTCAAGCGTCCTCTCCTAGGCCAATATCCCCAGTACCGAGACACTGATGATGCTCAACCAGCCATAATGGATGGGCCACATTGTCCACATGCCCAGCACAAAACTCCTGAAACAAGTGCTCTACTCCGAGCTCCGCAATGACAAGCAATCATTAGGAGGGAATCACTATAAGGATCCTTTGAAAACTTCCCTATATAAATGCAACATCTCCATTGACATGTGGGAATTGCTTGCCTTAGGATGCACAATCTGGAGAAGAAGCATCCGTGAAGGTATCAATCACCATGAGCATCACTGGAGGGAGTACGTGAAGGCCAAGCATAAACAGTAGGAAAAGAACACAGAATCCCACCTCCCCAAACATCCCCCACCAACTCTGCAGCAGAGTCTGCGGCTCCAGGATTGGACTATTCAGGACCCACTTCGCTGGAGTGGAAGCAAGACATCCTAAACCCTGAGGGATTGCCAAAGAAGAACATGCATTGTAGCTGCATCACGTGGGAGTTGGAGGAAAGAATAACTATCCCAGACAACAATATCCACAGCCAGCATCTCAAAGGACTCCAACTGTGAGTTGTTGAGCTGGAGTCCCTGGTACCGATATTGAGAGGCATCAGACACCTTGATCCTTGAGGCAGTCGTACCCATTAGGAAAGATATTGATGCAGGGCTAATGAAGGGCAGAAACCAGAGTGTATTACCGTGAATCAGGCAGATTCGGAAATCACAAGTGGAACGCTCATCAAAGCTGAGCTTTTGCCCTTATACAGCTGGTACCAAGTTTTGTTGCCTGTTTGGATGAGGGCAAAACCTACAGGTTGAATGAGGAAACTGGCCATTGTACCTCAGAGAAGCCCATTCCAATGCCTGGAGTGAAGAGACTTGCAGTAGTTATTGGTACTCATCACTGCAGCCACAATCAGGAGTTCCAAAGGTTGTGTTGCCTGCCTGGTGCCAGGGTTAAAGACATCACCTTCTAGATAGAAAGCCTGGAGAGAGATAGGGGAGGACCCTGTGTTCATGGTCCCCATAGGATCTAATGGCATAGTTACAATTAGGAATAAGGTTCTGCTGAGAGAATCTAAGGAGCTAAGGTTAAAATTAAACTGTGGAACATTACAGGCAATAATTCTTAGATTGCAGCCCAGTATAGGGATAAACAGATCAGTAAGTTAAATGTATAGCTGAAAGAGGTATAGGAGGCAGGGTTTTGCTTCAGGGGGCACTAGCACAAGTGCCAGGGAAAGAGGGAGCTGTGCCACTGAGATGGGTTGTATTTGAACCAAGCTGGGACCAGTTCCTGATGAATTCAAAGACTAGGGAAGTAGACAGGACTTTAAACTGATGGACATGGAGGGAGTTGGGAGAACTCATGAAATAGGCAGCACGGTGGCACAATGGGCAGCATGCAGCCTTATAGTGCCAGGGACCCTGGTTCAATTCCAGCCTTGGGTGACTGCCTATGTGCAGTTTGCACATTCTCCCTGTGTCTGGCTGTGTTTCCTCCGATTGCTCCGGTTTTCTCCCAAACTCCAAAGGTGTGCAGGTTAGGTTGATTGACTCAATTGTCCCTTCGTGTCAGGGAGATTAGTGGAGTAAATATGTATGGTTATGGGCATAAGGATTGGGTGGGATTGTTGAGTGGTGCAGGCTCGATAGGCCGAATGGCCTTCTTCTGCACTGTAGAGATTCTATAATTCTATGATTCAGTGAAATAGTAAATACATAAACAGTAAGAGAAACATCAAGATTGTAGAGCAGAGCAGCAATCTCAGTACAAATAAACAGAGGGATCAGGAAGGGACTGTAAGCTTAACAAAGATAATGAGACATTAATGATTAAGGTCGTAGTAATAGAAAGTGAACAAAATTAAAGCTAAAAGTGCATTATTCACAACAAAATAGATGGATTAATCTCACAGATGGAAATTAATAGGTTTGATCTATCATATGGTGGCAGAGTGACCAGGGTCAGGATCTAAATTTCAGGATATTCGATGTTAAGGCCAATGATGAGCAAACCGTGACTTTGGGACCACATGCAGCCCATTTGAGTTCAGAGTGTGATCCATGAGACATTTTGTTAACCATCAGCCATGTGCAGGGTTTCCAGGTTACACAGGTTTCTGTCTGCGTAGCTTTTTTCTGCTGGTATTTCTGAAGTGATAGGCGTGTAAAGACAGGAAATGTGAAGTGAGATGCGTGCTGATTGCACCCAACACTGACTGTGAGAACCTTGCACTCCCTCTGTTTCCAATATTTCTTTTATTTTCACCATTAAAGTTGATACTACTATTAATAAATTAATGTTTAAACATTCTCCAAAACTCGTAATGAAATATTTAGCATAAGTTAAATATATCCAACCTTACACGTAGGATCATCATTTGTGAACATGTTCAATTTCAATCTTGCGGTTCACTGAGGTGACAGGGGGCCTCACCAGCCTATCACTGGTTAGGAGGGATAGGCAACATTGAAAGGAGCAGGGATAGCTCTAATAATAAATATGATAGAAAAGGTGGATCTTAGCGCTGAAAATTAAGACGTAGAATCGGTTAGGCTAGAGTTAAGAAAGAATAAGAGGCAGAAAACATCAATGGGATTAGTTTTTAGGCCATCAATCTGGAATTCATAGAATCCTTAATAGTGCAGAAGGAGGCCATTTGGCCCATCAAGTCTGCACTGACAACAATCCCATCCAGCCTCTCCACCTGAAACATCCTGTATTTACCCTGATAATCTTCCTGATATTGAGGGCCAATTTAGCATGGTCAATCAAGCTAACCTGCACACCTTTAGAGTGTGGGAGGAAACCAGAGCACCCAGAGGAAACCCATACGGACATGGGGAGAATGTGTAAATTCCACACCGATGGTCACCTGAGACTGGAATTGAACCCAGGTCTCGAGTTAGATCTTCAAAGATGAAGGCTGGAATTGCCCATGAGAGAGATAGACTGGATATTTACTGATGTCTGGGTGGTTTGTTGAGAAATCCATGGATGCTGTCCTGGTCACATCTAAAAGCTAATTTCTGTAGTGATGATTATGGAACGATCATCAATTGCAGAGAGGTTCATCTGAGGAAAGAAATCTGCCCTCCTTACCTGGTCTGCCCAGAGGTACAACAATGTGGCTGACCCTTAACTGTCCTCTAAAATGGTCTAGTAAGCTACTCAGTTCAAAAGCAATTAGGAATGGGTACCAAATCCTGACCCTTGCCAGTGACACCCAAATCCCAGGAAAGAATTTAAAAAGGGGAAATCAATGCATTGTAAATGCAGGATAGATATTGGGAGCTTGTGAATGAAGTGCGTTTCCAAAAACAATTTTTGATTAGGTGTCTGATATGAAAGCAGAGTTTGGGAATTTCAACTCCCAATGGAGTGTGGAGCTTGGATGCTTGCACAGACTGGGACCTGGCTGAATATGCACAGTTCTACAATTGTTACATTCTTTGGATCTAGTGAATCTGTGCAAGAGAATAGATGAGGAGATACCAGCACTGGACTGGGATAAGCATAGTAAGAAGTCTCACAACATCAGGTTGAAGTCCAACAGCTTTATTTGGTAGTGCAAGCTTTTGGAGCACTGCCCCTTCATCAGGTGAGTGGGACTTTGTTCACAAACAGGGCATATCTAGACAACCTCAATTTACAAGATAATGTTTGCAATGCGAGTCTTCACAGGTAATCAAGCCTTAAAGATACAGACAATGTGAGCGTAGAGAGGGTTAAGCACAGGTATTATCTGCAGCCAACCTCACAATGCTTCACTTCTCCAGCTTCCATCCTAAACACATTAAAGAAGCCGTCCCCTCTGGACAAGCTCTCTGTATACACAGGATCTGCTCAGATGAAGAGGATCACAACAGACACTTCCAGACATTGGAAAATGCCTTCATAAGAACAGGGTATGACACTTGACTCATCGATCGACAGTTCCAATGCGTCACAGCAAAAAACCGTACTAACTTCCTCAGAAGACAAGCATAGGACACAATGGACGGAGTACTCTTCATCGTCCAGTACTTCCCCAGAGTGGAGACGCTACAACATCTTTCCCTGAAGCCTTCAACATGTTATCAATGGAGACGATCACCTCACCCACAGCCCCACTTCTTACCTTCAAACAACCACACAAACTCAAACAGACCATTGCATGTAGCAAACTACCCAACCTTCAGAAGAACACTGACCACAACACACAACCCTGCCACAGCAACCTCTGCAAGACATGCTGGATCATCGACATGGATGCCATCATCTCACGTGAGAATACCATGCACAATGTTGCCTGATATACTGCAGGAAAGAACGTCCCGAGGCATGGTACATTGGGGAGACCATACAGACGGTATGACAATGGATGAATGAACACTGCTCGACAATCACAAGGTAGGAGTGTTCTCTTCCTGTTGGGAACACTTCAGTCTCTGATCTTCGGGTAAATGTTCTCCAAGGCAACCTTCATGAAACACAACAACGCAGAATCGCTGAGTAGAAACTGATAGCCAAGTTCTGCACACATGAGGATGGCCTCAACTGTAACTTTGAGTTGATGTCACACTATCTGTAACCCCTATGACCTGCCTGGGCTTGCAAAATCTCACTAACTGTCCTGGCTGGAGACAATATAGAGCAAAGAGCAAAGAACAAAACAGCACGGGAAACAGGCCCTTCGGCCCAACGAGCCCGCGCCACCACCCCGATGTTCCCACTTCTACCCGTGATCCCTGTCCATGTTTATAGATCTATGGATTAAAAGCCAAATTTGAGACAATTTAGGGAGAATTTATTTTGCCAATTAGCCTAAGAGCACATCTTTGGTATGTGGGAGGAAACCGGAGAACCCGGAGAAAACCCAAGCAAGCATGGGGAGAATGCGCAAACTCCCACAGACACAGGCCCAAATCCATGTATCTGCACAGCACAGTGATAGTCACTGTCGTGTTGCCCATCAAATGGTTCAGGTCAAGCATACACTAACAACGTGAAGCACTAGGATACTCTCGAAAAAAAAATCCAAGAGCAGCCCTCTCACGACCCATCACGTGTATGCCCCTCATTAGACAACAAGGTGGACCAAAGCATCTGTAGGATAAAAACAAGTACATCAATATCATCATCTATTTACACACTTCCCAGGGATTCCCAAGGCTCATGATCCCTATTTTAAATTAGTTTTCTATACCTCTCCATTCCCATTCTGTTCATGTGCCCATCTAAGTATTTCTTAATCCAGACTACCTGCCTCCACCACTTTACTTGGCAGCGCATTCCATACCCCCACCACCCTCTGTGTGAAAAAACTCCCTCTAGCATCCAAATTATACCTTACCTCCTCACCCTAAGCCCGTGACCCCTCATGCTATTCGAGTCCATCCTAAGAAAAAGCTTAACCCTGTTTACTCTATCTGTACCTCTCATAATCTTGTACACCTCTATTAGATCTCCTCTAAGTCTACGTCTTTCTAAGGAAAACAGTCCCAATTTGCCTAACCTCTCCTCATAACTCAGGCCTTCCATACCAGGCAGCATCCTGGTAAACCTCCTCTGCACTCTCTCCAGAATCTCCACGTCCTTCCGGTAGTAAGGCGACCAGAACTGGACGCAATATTCCAAATAAGGTCTAACCAATGTTTTATACAACTGCAACATTAAAGGCCAGCTCTTGTACTCTATACGCCTTCCTATAAAGGCCAGCATACTACATGCTTTCTTCACAACCTTCTCCACTTGCTCTGCCACCTTCAGAGACTTGTTCACCTGCACCCCCTGGTCCCTCTGCATTTCTATACTCTTAATAGGTCTACCCTTTATCATATACCTCCCCCCTACATTCTTTCTCCTGAAATGCATTACCTCACATTTATCAGGATTGAATTCCGTCTGCCATTTATCTGCCCAAGCTACCAGCCCATCTACGTCCTGCTGCATCACCTGACAATGCTCCTCACTATCCGCAAGTCCAGCCATCTTTGTATCATCTGCAAACTTGCTGATCACTCCACTTACTCCCTCTTCCAAGTCATTTATATATATTACAAATAGAAGAGGTCCCAGTACCGAGCCCTGCGGCACACCACTAGTGACCGACCTCCAGCTAGAAAAACACCCTTCCACTATTACTCTCTGTCTCCTATTACCAAGCCAGTTACTTATCCATCTTTGTCCTTGTCCTTGTATCCCATGAGCCTTGACCTTCTCAACTAACCTCCCATGAGGGACTTTGTCAAACGCTTTACTAAAATCCATATAGACAACATCAACGGCTCGCCCTTCGTCCACCGTTTTCGTCACCTCCTCAAAAAATTCTACCAGATTTGTAAGGCACGACCTCCCCTTAACAAATCCATGCTGCGTATCCCTAATCAGATCGCAACACTCCAAGTGCCTATACATCCTGTCTCTAAGAATCCCCTCCAACAGCTTCCCTACCACTGACGCCAAACTCACCGGCCTATAATTTCCAGGGTTATCCCTACTACCCTTTTTAAACAACGGTACAACATTAGCTATTCTCCAGTCCTCTGGAACCTCACCTGTGTCCATTCCCTCAAGCTGTAAGCACAGTTCCCCTCCTCTGCCCCTAAGAGTTCCGATTTTTCCTCTAACCACCCTTTTATTCCTAACATAGGAGTAAAAAGCCTTTGGATTTTCCTTAATCCTATCCGCCAAAATCATTTCATGCCCCCTTTTTGCCCTTCTAACTCCCCGTTTGAGCTCCCTCCTCCTCTCTCTATACTCCTCCAACGCTGTCTCTGTTCCCAGCTGCTTTGACCTATCATACGCCTCTCTTCTCTTCCTAACCAAGTCCTCAATATCCCTAATAATCCACGGCTCTCTAATCCTACCTTTCCCATCTTTCCTCTTAGCTGGCACATATTTATCTTGCAACATTTTCAGGATACCCTTGAAAGAGTCCCACATGCCTAGCGTGGACTTACCCTCGAACAACCCTTCCCAATCAGTTTCCATAAGTTCCTGCCTAATCCGACCGCAATTAGCCTTCCTCCAATTCAGCACCTTGCCCCTAGGGCAACAAGCATCCTTTTCCATCTGTACCCTAAAGTAAACAGAATTGTGGTCACTGTTAGCCACATATTCCCCTACTACAACATCAACCACCTGCCCTGGCTCATTACTCAGAAATAAATCCAATATAGCCCCTTCTCTAGTCGGGCTAGCCATATACATCTCCAATGATCCTTCCAGTACACATTTTACAAATTCCTGCCTGTCAAACCCCCAGCTCTAGGTACTTTCCAATCCACCCTATGGAGATTAAAATCTCCCACTATAACGACTCTGTTCTTTCTGCACTTATCCAGAATGTCTTTACATATGCCTTCTTCAACTACCCGCAGGCTACTGGGTGGCCTATAATACACCCCTAGCATAGTAATCACCCCCTTTCTATTCCTCAACTCCACCCACAGCGACTCCACTCCTAACTCCTCTGTATTGTCCTCCCTCTGCACCGCCGTGATGCTCTCCTTAACTAACAACGCCACTCCCCCACCTCTTCTGGACCTTCCTCTGTCACGCCTGAAACACTTATACCCAGGAATGTTCAGTTGCCACTGCTCCCCTTCCTTTAACCACGTCTCCGTCACTGCAACCACATCCAAGTTCCTCGCAAACATTAAGGCCCTAAGTTCATCCGTTTTTCCTGTTACGCTCCTCACATTGAAACAGACACACTCCAGACCTCCAAGCCCACTCGGAACCTCCTTCTCCCTCGTGTACTTCTTCTCATCCAAGCTTAGTCTATCTCCCATCTCGCTGTCTACCGAGCTATCGGTCTCAGCCCCTCCCCCCCTCCATATTAGTTTAAATCCTGCTGAAACACTCCAGCTAACCTCCCAGCTAAGATATTCACACCCTTCCCATTTAAGTGTTCCCTGTTCCTTCTATACAGGTGCCCTTCTTTCACAAAGACTTCCCAGTTATCCACAAATATGAAACCCTCTGCCCTACACCAGTCCTTCAGCCACGCATTCAGCAAACTACCCTGGAGTCCCGCCTTCGACCACAGAAGCGCCTATCTATTCCTTAAACCCTCCCATCCCCCCCACTATCTCCCTTCTAGCCCCTTTCCTCCCCTTTGAGGTACTCTGGTCCTCATGCCTTGCCTTTTTTAACCCTCCGCCCTTGATATTTTGGGAGACCGCCGCTGGGAAGTCTTTGGACTGTCTCCCCTCTCCTTTTTCCCCCTCCTTACAGTAATCCACCTGTATGGGTCAGGTTCCCCTGCCTTTAGGCTCTGCGTCCGCCACCTTACTCTGCCTCCCTTCCATGATTGCCTCATTCTCCCTGACTAAAAATGCATCTTCCAATTGCCGCTGTAGTTGCTTGACTCAAGCCCTCAGAAGCTGCAGCTCCAAACATTTGATGCATACGTGGACTTTCGGGAGAGGTCTTGCCTCCAGGAATTCCCACGTGACACCATACACAGGTGAGGCGTCTTCCCTTAATCCCTGCCATTGTCCTGAACACCTTTGGAGATGTGAATGCAACTGGAAAACCAGTAGCACACTGTGCCTGAGCCTGCTCTCGCCCAAGCCCCTGCGAGCCAAAGCCCTTATATCTCTCACTCTGCTTCCCTACTCAGTCCCCTGCCTGCTCCCGACACTGCCCGCTGTCTACTGCCACTTTCTTTTTATACTCCCCGGTTCCCTTCCCAGCTAGCCCCAGGCCTAACTACAGCATCAAAAAGCATTCAAAGAGAAAAAAAGCAAATTGAAAAATTCACACTCAGCCACCAGCACTTCCAAACACTCTGTCCCAGAGAACAATGTACATCTCTTTAACCTGTGCTTAACCCTCTCTACACTCACATTGTCTGTACCTTTAAGACTTAATTATCTGTAAAGACTCACATTCCAACTATTATCTTGTAAATTGAGTTTGTGTCTGTATATGCCCTGTTTGTAAATACAACTTCTCACTCACCTGATGAAGGGCCAGTGCTCCGAAAGCTTGTGGCTTGTGCTACCAAATAAACCTGTTGGATTTAACCTGGTGTTGCAAGAAGATAGAATTATTGAATCATAGATGTTTACAGCATGGAAACAGGCCCTTCAGTCCAACTTATCCATGTTGTGCTTTCTTTTTAAATCCCTAAACTAGTTCCAAGTGTTTGCATTGATTGAATTGATTGATTTGAAAAAACAGGTCATGTGACCAGGAGTGGAATACCATTGCCAGTAGGCCTCTCAAGAAGGGAACATGGAAAGGTCTCAAAAGAGGCATGGACCAAGAGGGATGCCTGAAAATGGATCTAAAAGTCCCAGTTCAGTTAAGAGAGGAACTGAGAAACAGGAAAGATTTGCAGGAGTTGATTTTAAGTGAAGGTTTTGAGGGAAGCTCTGGTAATTGAAGAGTGCTTAGGAGAAGGCCTGAATATCCGAGCTAAATGTTAGTGAATTTGTTCTGTGGGTCTCTGGGGCAAAGGTAGCCCTTTGGAGTTCAGCACAACTGAAAAGCAGAAGTTGTGCCTGTGCGTTGGTGCCCGAGAGATTATTTCGAAAATGAGGGAAGCTGAATCTCAGGAAATGACAATAAAACTATGCAGGATGAACTATTTTCGAAGCTGTCCAGGCTAGAGTGAGTTTCCAAGCTAGATCATTAGAGGTGAAGACCAGAGGTTGCTCAGAGAAAGACAAGTTTTACCATTTTAAATCTAAGTGTTGGTGGACTTGAAAACGGGGAGCGTTTCAGATCCAACTTTTAGACCCATTTTCAGGCGGCCCTATGTGTACTCTGCCTGAAAAAATAGCAACGATTCCAAATCTCCCTGCAGAAGCCCATGGATGGGGCTTAATGTGACCAAATACTGCAGCTCCAATCAGCCCCTTCAACTGTGCATGCCCAGTAAAAAGAAATAGAAAAACGTTCCTCTGCCACATCGCTCTCAGGCCAGGTAATGTCTCCCACTGGCACCACAGACATTGCCCCACCACCACAACATTACTGACTCCCCACTATCCAGACCAATCGCGGTCCCCTGCCTCCCTCCTTCCCCCACCAATCACACGCAGTGTGTGGCAGCAGACCACCTCTCCTCTCTCCCCACTGATCGCACTCCTTCCCCTGCCCCCTCACACCCAGAGAGCCATCTGACCCATTTTCCTCCCTCCCACCAGAGAATCATCTGACCCGCCTCCCCACATCCCTCACCACCAGAGAACCATCTGACATACTTCCCTCCTCCCGCCCTCCCCAAGAACCATCTGACCCACCTCTCTACCTCCTCCACCATCCATCTGAGTCAGATCAGCCCGGAAGCTCTGAACCTACCTCCTCAGCGGCTGGAGAACACAAACCAGACCTTTGCAGACCATGTCTGTTTCACACTGAATCTGACGAGCGAACGCAGTGGTAAAGGGGGAAATGCTGATAAGTTTGGGCGCTCAGCCCATTAAGTCAATTTAAATGCATGCGCTACTTGCCTCATACCCAAATTTACCAAGCTTTCATGCCTGAAAACTGACGCAACTCGATGGCGAAATCGGCCCCAGATTCAGTGGAATTGGTTGACTAGCAATGTTTACTGACATCTGGTTGATTTGTTGAAAGATCCTTGGACAGTGCCTTGATCACAGCTGCAATTATTGTGTAATGTTGCATGCTTACACAAAGTTTGTTAATTCAAATGAACCTCTTATTTACCCTGAATGTTAGAGTACAAGAGAGTTAATGTTATTTATTTTTTAATAAAAACAGAAAACGCTGGATAAACGATGTGGAGAGAGAAAACTCTTTGAATCAAAATGATCCTTCTTCAATCCGAGCTGATATAACAATCTCAGCGATATCAGCAATTTCTTCACAGTAATTTAGACACTTAGCCATAGAATCATTGTTGTATGATGTGGAGATGCCGGCATTGGACTGGGGTAAATACAGTAAGAAGTCTTACAACACCAGGTTAAAATCCAACAGGTTTATTTGGTAGCACAAGTTACTAGCTTTCAGAGTACTGCCCCTTCATCAGATGAGGGGGAGTTCAGAACTCAGCATTCCGAAAGCTAGTCGCTTGTGCCACCAAATAAACCTGTTGGACTTTAACTTGGTGTTGTGAGACTTATCATTGTTGTAATGCAGTCAACACAGCATACAATCTCCGGAGAAAAGTCCCACAATTAATTAGATAGTTAGCAAATCAACTATTTTCATTGACTCTGTTGAGAAATGAATGTTAATCCAAACACTGGTGAGTTTTGTACTGTTATTCTTTGATTAGTGCCATTGATTCTCTTACCATAACCTCAAGAACACAGACAGTTCTAGTGCCAAAAGATAGAACAGCATTCCCTCCGTACTGCACTGAATTGGCTTATTTTATTCTATGATATCTGGGTCCTCTGCTTCATGATCTTTCCACCAATTTGAACAGTTTCTCCCTGTCTACTCTCCCTGAATTCTCCTGATTTTGAACACCTCCACAAATCTCCCCGCAAACTTCTCTTCCTCCGAGGATAACAGTCTCAGCTTCTGCCAGCATTCTTTCTACAAAACCAAGTTGCTCACCGCAGGACCCTTTTCCATGTCACACAGCTGGTGGTTAAAATCTGGAATGCACCGTGTGACAGGGTGCTGGTGCAGACTCAGGTGAGGTTTTCAACAGGAAATCGGTTCATTTTCTGAAAAGGAAATGTTTTGCAGGGAACAAGGGAAAGTCCCAGCAACACTGGGTGAAATGCATCTTCAAAAGGACAACACAAACACAATTGGCCAAAATGCCACCTCTATGCTGTAACCATTTTACAATTGTATGATATTATTTTGGACTTAGCAGCAAAACTGCTGGTATCTATATAATCTAACAGAAGCTCTTGTGTTTGCCAATGTGAATCTCCAAGCCAAAATGTGTTAGTACAGCTTTTCTTCACCCTTCTATAGATTTCATAGAATCCCTACAATGCAGAGGGAAGCCATTCAGCCCATTAATCCTGCCCCAGCAACAATCCCATCCAGGCTCTAAGCCCATAACCCTACCTACTTAGACCCCAATCCCCCTGACACAAAGAGGCAATTTAGCATGTCCAATCCATGTGACCTGCATATCTTTGGACTGTGGGAGGAAACCAGAGCATCCGGAGGAAACCCACGCAGATACGGAGAGAACGGGCAGACTCCGTACAGACAGTGACCAGAGTCCTATTTGTCACACATTTAAATGTTCAGGCTGAATATTAGAACTTAAATTAGATGTTGTAAATTAACATGCTTATGATGAAGCTTATGTATAGTTTTCCAAAATGTGTGTAATCTTCTGGCTTTATTCACTGAGTCACTTGAATCACAAACTCTATTTTCTTTAAACAAAATGTCATTGCTCCATTACTGAATCTTACCAACAAGTTGAGATCTGGCCAAGGATTATAAGATTAAGAAAATTACAAGCAAAATCATGGAATTGGAGACAATATATTGGCATGGATAAAAGATTAATCATAGAGGCAGAGTCTCAAATTTTACAGCAGAGAAAAAGGCTTTTTGGTCCATCATGTCTGTGCTGGCCATCAAACTCCGTAACATTTTAATCTCATTTTCCAGTAAGCTTGCAGATGACATGAAAATTGGTGGTGTGGAAAGTGCTGGAAAATGCCTCTTTGTGTATAAAATGCATTTTAAGTGCTCTTAAATGTTGTGAGGATTCCCACATCCACCATACTTTCAAGCAGTGAGTACCAAATTCCCATCACCCTCTCTGTGAAAGTTTTTCCTCAAATCCCCTCTAAGTCTTTAGCCTCTTAGATTAACTTCTATTTTGTGTTTATTCAGCTGACCAAGGGTAAAACCTTCCTATCTCTCCTATTTCTATCCCTCATAATTTTGTACGCCTCAGTCTGGTCCCATTTCATCCTTCTCAGCTCTAAGCAAAACATTCCCAGCTTAACCAGTCTCTATTCATATCTGAAACACTTTAGCTGAGGCACTATTCTGGTAAAGGATAGATAAATTTTTGAACAATAAAGGAATTAAGGGTTATGGTGGGCAGGCGGGTAAGTGGAGCTGAGTCCATAAAAAGATCAGCCGTTATCTTATTGAATGGTAGTGCAGACTCGAGGGGCGAGATGGCCTACTCTTGCTTCCAGTTCTTATGAAATCTCCTTTCCACCTCCTCTAGTTCAATCACATTCTTCCCATAGTGTGGTGACCAAAATTGCACACAGTACTCTTGCTCTAATCAGTGTTTTATACAACTTCATCATAACCTCCTTGCTCTCATATTCTATGGCTCAGTTAATAAAGGCAATTATGTCTTCTTAACCACTTTAACTATCTGTCCTACTGCGTTCAGGGACCTTTGGACATGCACTACAAGACCCTGCTTGTCCTTTGTATTTCCTATTATCTTACTGTTCATTGTCTATTCCCTTGCCTTGTTAGCCCTTCCTAAATGCATCATCCCACGCTCTTCAGGCTAACGTTCCATTTGCTACTGCTCTGCCATCTGACAAACCCATTTATGCATCCTGCTATCTAAGGCTTTCCTCCTCACTATTTACCATACCATCAATTTTTGTGTCATCTACAAGCTTATTGACCACACCCCCTCTCATTCATGTCTAAATTATTAATGTACTCTACAAACAGCAAGGGACCCAGCACTGATACAGGTTTCCTGCAACAAAAACAACTTCCAACCGTTACCCACTGCCTCCAGACAATAAGCCAATTTTTGATCCAATTTCCAAATTGCCTTAGATCCCATAGGCACTTACCTTCTTGATGAGTGTCCCATGCAGGACCTTGTCAAAACTAATAGATAGAATATTGTGTGTCAGGCTAAATGTTGTAATTCTATAGAAACATAAAAAATGGAAGCAAAATAAGCCATTCATCCTTCAAGCCTGCTCCACCATTCACTTTGATTGTGACCGATTATCAATTTCAATATCCTGATCTCGGCTTCCATGTTCCCACACTGCACCTCCCCAACCCCCCATATCCCTTTGTCTCTTGAACTGAAGACCTATATCTAATTTATTCTTGGAATCACATAATGCTTTGGCCACAACTACTTTCTCTGGTAGTGAATTCCACAGATTCACCACTCTCTGGGTAAAGAAATTTCTCCTCACCTCAATCCTAAAAGGTTTACCCCTTAGTACTGTACTCTCACACCATTGGGAACATATTTTCTGATTCCATCCTGTCTAGTCCTATTATAACTTTATGAGTTTCTATCAGATCCCCTCTTGCATATTATGTCAGAGCCCCTGCAATTTCCTGCCTGGCTTCCCATAGCAGCCTGGGATGCAATTCATCCAGATCTGGGGGCTTGGCCATTTTTAAACTTGTCAGAGCTTCCAATACCTCCTCACTTCCTATGTCAAACTGCTTAAGGTCCTCATAGATCCTTCTACTGAATTCTGTATCTAGGTTCTCCTTTTCCTGAGTGAAAGCCAATGAAGTATTCAGTTTCACACACACATTTCCCCTTTGGTCTCTAATGGGCCCCACATTTTCCTAATTAACCTCTTCCTCTTAATGTATTTACGGAACATCTTAGGAATCTCCCTAATCGTGTCTGCAAGTCATTTTTCATGCCTCCCTTTTTGTTCTTCCAATTGCTTTCTTAAGTTCCCTTTTGCACTTACTGTATTTCTCAAGGGCCACAGCTGAACTGTTGTGTTGGAACTTGCTAAAAGCTTTTCTCTTCTTGCTTATCCAGTCCTGAATTGTCCTAAACATCTAGGGTTCCCTGAATTTATTGCTCCTGAATTTATTTCCCCTATGGGGAATACATTTGACCTATACTCTCCCATTTCCTTTTTGAATGCCATCAACAATTGAAAATTGTTGTCAATTTTCCCACAAGATGCTGTTCCCAGTCAACTTTGGCCAGCTCCTGTTCATATAGAAATATATAGAAATAGGAAAATAGGACAGATGAATGAATGGCTCAAGAGTTGGTGCAGGAGGGCGGGTCTTAGATTCCTGGATCACTGTGACAGTTCTGGAGAAAGTGTTGGGGGGGCGCGGGGGGGGGGAACGTATACAAACGGGATGATCTGCACCTGAACCACGTTGGAGCCAACATCCTTGCGGGTAGGTTTGTTAATGCTGTTGGGGAGATTTTAAACTAGTCTGGCAGGAGAAGGAACACAAAGCATGAGTAAAATAGCGACACATCATGCTTTAGTAAACAAAGCAAGTCAGACTGAGTGCAGCTATGTTGAGTGTCAAGAAAGTAAGGCGAGGCGGGATAGTCTTTATTTTAATGCTAGGAAGGTAATATGTAAGACTGATGAGTTAAGGACATGGAAGGGTGATATTTTTGCTGTCACAGAAACATGGCTGATGGAAGGGCAGGGCTGACAATTCTACACTCTAGGATATCAGATCTTTAGGCAAGACAGAGAAGGGTATAAAAAGGGAAATGGTGTCGTACTATTAATTAAGGAGTCAAATCCATTCCTCAATACTCCATCTGGCTCGATCTCAGCTCTACACCAATAGGAAGCAGCCTTGTAAGAGCCATCTACAGCTAAACAACATGGACCAGAAGGAATCCATGCTGAAAATCTGAAACACGGTGGGGCACACACTTGGCATGACTGCATAACCTTTTCCCTTATCTGTGAAGAAGAACACATGCCTGGGGATTTCACGCACACTGTCATCATGACTATACTCAAGAATGGATTTTCAATATAACGCCATTGCAATGTTAATGTAAGCCTTCTTGTGACACTAATAATTGAATTTAAGTATGATTGTGTTACCTCAAGAAGAGTCTTCCTGCTACCTACCATAAGAAAGATTATTGCTAGGATCCTTTTCAATCACTTTGTCCCAGTGGCCAAGAGACTCTTTCCAGAGTCACAGTGTGGTTTTTGTTCATTGTGAGGTAACACAGACATGAGTTGTATTGCACACCAAATTTAAGAGAAATACTGGGAACAGCACAACCACTGTACATAGCCTTTATCAACAATGTAAAGTTTGTGTGAGCATCCATTCAGAAATTGATCACTGTCAACTCCTTCTGAAAAGTAGATGAGAAAATGGGCCTTTCTATGAGGGACATTTATAAGTAGAATCATAGAATCCCTACAGTACAGAAGGAGACCATTTGGCCCATCAAACTTGCACCGACAACAATCCCACCCAAGTTTTACCCTTTTAAACCCAGGTATTTACCCTGCTAGTGCCCCTGACACTAAGAGGCAATTTAGCACAGCCAATCAAGCCAACCTGCACATCTTTGGAGTGTGGGAGGAAACCAGAGCACCCACAGGAAAGCCACACAAACGCAGGAAGAATGTGCAAACTCCACACAGACAGGAACCAAAATTGAACAAAGTCCTTGGCACTACGAGTCAATAATGCTAATCATGGTGTCACCATATACTTGACAACTGTCTCCCAAACTGCTCCACAGGAACTTGTGCATGGCAGGAGACTGGCAACAGGACAGCGGGCCACGCTTCAGAGATGTCTGCATACATATCTGGAGAGGTCAAATGTACTCATTGACCCTGGTTTGTGTGCAACCAAATTGGAGAAATCTCACTCAGGAAGACACCGAACAGATGAAGAGACATTGACTGGAATGTGCAGAGGTGATTTCAGAGACCGCACAAGAACCTCCATACAAACCATCAACTTAAAATTTCAAGCATCACCTGCCCCACATGCAGCAGAATCTGCAGGTTGCTGACTGGAATTATTAGCCATCTCAGAACCCACTGAGGCAAAGAGGGAGCAAGTCATCCACAATCCCAGCAGAACTGCCTTAAGGAAGGGGCACACAACACCACCATCAGCAGGAATTTTAGGGTACTGCAGCACAGAATTCAGCACTCCTCAGGGATTTGCATTTGTGCAACACCATCGTCAAAATTTCCCATAATGTTTCACTGTGAATCAAGTGCTTTCAAAGTACGTTGGAATGCAGAAACCAATTTGCACCCAGCAAGTTTCACAAACGGCAATGAGATAAATGACCATTTGAAATTTTATATTGGCGGAGTTGGTTGTAGGAATTGCTGAATGTTATTCAGGGCACTGGGTGAACTCCGCTGTTCATCCTTGAATAGGACTGTGGCATTTTAACGACCACTTGCTCAAGCACAGAGAGCCTCAGGGCGGGATTCTCCAATCCCGTCCATTCCCACTGCAGAAGAGGTCAGAGGTTTTCAGTGTCAGTTTAGTTTGCCATGGAAAGGCGGCACTCCTGACAATGCGGCACACCCTCTGTACCGCACTCAAATGTGAACACAGAATATGTTTAAGTGTCTGACGTGGGTTCTTGAACCTGCAACCTATTGTTTCAGAAACGAGATTAATATGTCTGAGTCACTCAGAACATTTATCATGGGTATTTTTTTCTCTGTATTTCCCTGTTTTCTTCTGCTTCTATGCCTGAATAGCTTACTAATTGGACTTCCTCAAGGACTTTGCAATCAGAAGCATACAGGCACACACCATGAACTTTATAACCTTATAGAATTGTCATCAGTAGACCCTGTCAGTCAATTGCCCCTTTTTAGATCAGTTTTCTGTACTGTACCAGATTGCTGAGGCTCAGTGGATCAGCAAAGCAAACTCTCCCTCGTCTATGGTTGCTGCTCCTTACCTAACTCCATTATTTATGAGGCAATCCCATGACCCCACAGTTTAACCTTTTCTGCTCCTACTTGTCAAAATATGGTTCATTGACTACTAATCAGAAAGCAAAGTACTGTAGCTGCCGGAAATCTTAAATAAAAACACAAAATGTTGGAAAGACTCAGCAGGCAAGGCAGCATCAGTGAAGAGAGAAGTTCAATGGGTGGGACTTTTCAACCCTGTACAGCGGGCAGATCTTCCAGTTCTGCTGAAGTGGACGCTGTAGGGCAGGTCCCACAGTGATGAGGCAAACCTTCTTATCCCTTCCTCTCCTGCCTCCTCCCTCTTTCACCTCCTCCCTCTCTCACCTCCTCATGCTCTCACCTCCTTCCTCGCCCCTCCTTGTCCCACCTTCTCCCTCTCTTGCCCCTTCCTCACTCACCCCTCGCAATCCCATCTCCTCCCTCACCTCCTCCCTCACCTCTCGCTCTCCCACCTCCTCCCTCTTTCACCTCCTCCCGCTCTCACCTCCTTCCTCTCTTGCTGCTTCCTTACTTGCCTCTCCCATCTCCTCCCTCTCCCACCTCCTCCTCCCTCTCTTACCTTCTCTGTTTCTCCCTCCTCTTTCTCTTGCCCCTTCCTCTCTCAGCCATAGCTGCTGCAGAAAACAAACTCTGTGGCACAGAGCACAGTGGGGCAGCAGGGTTGGTAAATCTCAGCCAATGTTTCAGGTTTTTGTTGGCACCCACCTATCTTTTTGAGCTGGGTTGGACAAAAGCAGACAATATTTGCGAGGGGATTTTTTATATGCTCCTCCTTGCTACATTAGACTGAAGCTGTGGAAATTGTCAAGTGTCCATTCAATTCTCGAACATTGGTCTGAAACAAATTCACAACAACATTGAGAATCTGTCTCTACTGCCTGTGAGGATTCGAAAGCTGCAGTCTCCATATTCATCTTTAAGTAGCCGAGCCTTCAGTTGGCAAGGGCCTGAGCTCTGAAATATTACAACTCTTGTAAGAAGTCTGACAACAACCAGGTGTTGTCAGACTTCTTACTGTGTCTACCCCAGTCCAACACTGGCATTTCCACGTCATGATTACTACAATTCTCCCTAGCCTTCCTCCTTAAATCAATAAAGCAATAAAATCTGCCACTTTCACCAGCTTTTGTCTGAGGTAACTTCTTTTATAACACTGCTGTGATGCATCTTAGAATGTTTTAGTAATTTAAAGGCACTCTATAAATATAAGCTGTTGTTGTTTTGGGGAGGTTGGGGTGTTGCAGTGCTAATGTTGTGGTGACCTGGGTTCCATTCCCACCTCCTCCCTCTCTCACAGATTATGGAATTTGAATTTAATTTTTAAAAAAACTGGAATTAAAAGTCTTTTTTAAAAAAAACTCATCTGGTTCACTAATCTCTTCTGAGATAAAGAAACCCTCCTTCTTTGACCACCCTTCAATGCCCTATGAACACGCCACTCAATTGTATCAGATGAAATCACACAGACCACGGGACATTGAATGAGGCAATGCCTTCACTGTCGCCATCGCTGTCTAACAGCACTGAGGGTGTACCTACACATCAGTAACCGCAGCTCACCACCACCGAGGGCAACTAGCAATGGGCAAATAAATACTGGCCTGGCCAGCCACATCCAGTAAACGAATAAAAACACAGCCCCAGTAAATCAGAAGTTTTCAGTCTTGCCACTGAAGACTTCTGTAATTTATGTGTAACAAAATAGGAACTTAAGTCTTCAATACTTAAAAGCCACAGGCACATGGCTGCTTTCCAAATAAAACAGAAAAGCATTTTTAAGTGCTCTGGAGTTTAAACCCCAGGGAAACGTCTCATGTTAATGACACCTCGCGTGTGGATATGTAGCGTAACAGAAAACATCCCAAATTCTTTGCCCTAACACGTATAGGACACACCCATGGAATAATGCGGGGTAGTGACATGAGCAGAACTGAAACTCAGCCAAAAGATTGCCAGTTGTACAGAGATCACAAGAATCACTTCACTTTTCAACGAATCCCGTGTCTGAGTGAGGTCGCGAACAGGAGGAGCTGCTGAATTCTCTGGTGAGTTTTTCTGAGCAGATTTTTGCTGTGTACTTTTGCGTTTCCACCTTTTTCTTTGCCCCCCTCTATCCAAAATCAACCGTCGAACAGGATAGAAGGGATGAGCCTGCCTTTCGAGCTCTGATCTTTGTTTTAGCTGCTGCTGTTGACTCTTTTTAAACTCCATTACCCATACCTTCACATGCTGCGTTACTGGAAAGTGGGACGGGGAAGATTCACATCTTACGGAACTCGCGGCCCCTGAGCGGCACTTTTAAGAAATATTTAGTCCAAAAACAGGACTGTTCCCCTTACTGAAGCCTGCACACCTGGAAGTGCACACACCATTAAAGTATCTCCTGAGCCACAAAGAAACATTAAGCGCATGAAAGCTCTTAATTCCTTTTTTAAAAACAAAAAAAGACACAACATTGTCTGGAGGGATGTGGAGTACTAACTAAAGACAGGTTCGGTCACAGAAGTTAATCTGCAGTTGAGTGGATTTCAAAAGAACCATCAAATAAATTTAAGCAGATTTGCACCATAAATCAATCCAACTGACTGGCATGTTAATATCATAAGAACTGCCTGGTCTCTTGAAGCTGGAACTCAGTAAGAATTTAGCAACACCAATTTTAAATCCAACCGATTTATTTGATAGTAAATTTGCGAGCTTTCGACACTCTGTGTCTTTGCCTGACAGAGACACAGAGTGTCGAAAGCTCGCAAATTTACTATCAAATAAATCGGTTGGATTTAAAATTGGTGTTGCTAAATTCTTACTGAGTTCTTACTACCCCAGTCTAACGCCGGCATCTCTACCTCTTGAAGCTGGGTCAGAGATTGATTGCGGTAAATAGGAACATAAAACTCCAGCTCGCCATCCCTCTGTTGTATGCTGGGGCTCATGTTAACCAATTGACATGTAAATATGCATGTTTGTAAGGGATTTCCCGAAACTGGAAGTCCGCCAATTCAAATTATTATTTCTATATTGCCCCTTAGTGTCAGGGGGTTTGGTAGGGGTAAATCCCTGGGCTTATACAATAGACCTGGGTGGGATTGTTGTTGGTACATTCTCGATGAGCTGAAAAGCCTCTTTGTGCACTGTAAAGATTTTATGATTCTATATATGTCTGACAGGGTTAACAATGATAGATTGCTGTTATTATTGATTGTTTAATTTATCTTAGCTTAAAATAAACTTGGAAAAAAAGCATTTTAAGGGAAAGCTCTCCAGCAGTCTGCTACAAACTAAAGACATACTGATCACCAACATTTTCCACATGGATTTGAACCAGCTAAAATGCGACCAAATACTCGGCATTACCCCTTAATTGATGGAGCTTCAGTGAACCATTTTGAAAGTATTTTTCCTCTACCTCTCCTTTGGCAACTGCATGCCATCAAGACTGTACAGTTTGGTCTGAGGCCTCTGTCAATGCTACTTTTAACACTTGCTGATATAGTCTCTGAGTGCATTCATTCTGAATCAGCAATCAATTGAGAGGCTGTAATTTAACATTGGCTTGGAATACAGGGCTTTTTGTTAAACCAGAAAATTAGCTGAGTTGCGGGGGGACGGTAGGTTGGGAGGCTTGAACGCAGCTGTAGATTTTCTCAATAACATTCAATAGATTACCATTCAAAACCCTCTTGCTGAAAGGCATTTGGTGCAGATATATCTCACTTTGATTGTCTCCCCCTCTTTCCTCCTCAAGATCAATTCCTGCGTTCATTGAGAGTTTATTTTGATCTTAATTTCACTGTTTAAGATCCATATCTCTACAACTGCAGTGTCTTTACAAATCCCACCCAGTCCCTGTATTGGGCAAAGGGTGCTGGCCCACCACGCTTACCATTGACGGCAATTAAATTACAGCACATAAATCATACTGGGCATGCCAACTAATTAAGGAAGTTCAAGAAGTTGCTGTATTCATGATTTCTCCTTAATTTACAGGATGTGGGCATTGCTGGTAGCCAGCATTTATTGCTCACCCCTAGTTCCTCTCGAAAAGGTAATGGTGAACTGCCTTCTTGATTTGCTGCAGTCCCTAAGATGTAGGTAAACCTGTAGTGCTATTAGGGAGGGAGTCCCAGGATTTTAATCCAGCAACAGTAAGGGAATGGTGACATATTTTCAAGTTAGGATGGTGAATCATTTGAATGGGAACATCCAGGTCATGATGTTCCCCAGGATTTGCTGCATTTCTACTTCTAGTAGAGGTCATGGGTTTGGAAGTTGCTGCCTAAGGAGCATTGGTGAGTTCCTTGTAGATGGTGCACACTGCTGACACAGTGCATCTGTGGTGGAGAGATTGAATGTTTGTGGAAAGGGTACCAATCAAGCAGGCTGTGCAATAATCTACAACTGCTGTTGCATTCAGTTACCCCCGCCCCATTTTCTATAACTCTTCCAATTGGCCTTTAATGCCCTGTGAACAAGCCACTCAGTTGTATCAGATGAAACTAAACAGAATAATTTATTCCTTATGATGGAGGAGACAGCACATGGGGCAACGGTGTTAAACATAGAGCTAGGGGCTCAGGTATGAGAATCTGGAACTCTTTCTCCCAAGAATGAGGCCCGGTCAATGAAAAAATTCAAAACTGAAACCTTTTTTGGCAAAATATTGATAGTTTCCATCTTAGTTTCATAATCCTAACATGGAAATGGGCTCATGTCCATTTGCTTGCTGTGATGGTGATACCGGTTAGTATTCCTGCAATGATAAATGCCATTAGATAGCATGATTACCCTAACATGTTACCAGACCATTTTCAGAGTTTCAACCATAGAACCAAGGAAAAGCTATAGCAGAGTAGGAGGCCATTTTGCTATCTTGTTCATGCCAGCCCAAGGACACCCAAATGTCCTTTCTAATCCCACCTCCCTGCACCTGGCCCATAGCCTGTAGCTTACAGCACTTAAGGTACAGATTCAGGTACTTTTCAAAAGAGTTTAGGGTCTCAGCTTCCACTACCAACTAGGGCAGCAAATTCCAAACACCCGTCACCCTTTGTATAAAAGAAGTTCTTCCTCAAGTCCTCTCTACAGCTACTGCTGCTTATCTTGAATCTACCTTCTCAAATTCAATCAGATTACACCTATCCTAGTGGATAATATACATTGGCACCAATCTGCATAGCCCACTTTCGTAAGAAGTCTCGCAACACCAGGTTAAAGATCAACCAATTTATTTGATAGTAAACCCACAAGCTTTCGGGGTTTGCCCCTTCGTTAGGTGAACCCCAAAAGCCTGTGGGTTTACTATCAAATAAACTGGTTGGACTTTAACCTGGTGTTGTGAGACTTCTTACTGTGTTTACCCCAGTCCAATGCCGCATCTCCACACCATAGCCCACTATAAGCAGCAGACTGTTTAGAATCTTAACCAGAGTAAATTGAACTTAAAATGGAATGAAATTTATCTTCCATGTACACAAAGATGCTGGTCAGCAAAGGCATAGCTTATGTCTTGCCACTTTACAAAATCTTAGAGTTTCAGTGTAAGGCATCACCATTTATCCTTGAGAACAATGGTTGTCTGGCTACTGTATGTTTAAGAGCGCACAGCAAATAGCTTTAGAAAGAAGTACATGCAAGTTTCATTCCATTCACTGCCCAATGAGTTTATTGACCTTTAAAGGCCTGACCAATCTTGTTTGCATTTATCACCAAAACACTAGCAGTTTGTTGATTTCTTTTCAGAATATAGGAACTGGAGCAGGCCAATCAGCCCCTGTTCTGGTTAGATTGTGTCTCATTGGCACAGCTTTCCATCTTAGTTTGATAATTCTGTCAATACTCTTGCCAAAAAAGGTTTCAATTTTGAAATTTTTCATTGACCAAACCTTATTCCTGGGGGAAAGGGTTCTAGATTCCTGTTCCCATATCCAAGCCCCTGGCTCTATGTTTGACACTGTGCTCCACGTACCTGTCTCCCTCATTGTAAAGAATTGTTTCATCTGATACAACTGAGTGGCTTGTTCACAGGGCATTAAAGAGTGGTCAAAAAAGGCAGGTTGCCTTATCTCAAAAGGAATTAGTGAACCAGATGCGTTTTTTTTAATAGACTTTTAATTCCAGTTTTTTTTAATCAAATTCAAATTCCATCATCTCTGTGGTTCGGATGGAACCCAGGTTCCCAGAACATTACCACTGCAACACCCTAACCCCCCAAACAACAACAACTTGCTTAGTGCTTTTAACACACTAAGGTGTGTTAATTCCTTGAAAATTCTTGCAGCACCTCAATCATTCTACCCCTTAATCTTCTGTATTCAGGGGAATAGAAAGCTCCTCTTTGAGACTTGTCCTTATAATTTAATGGTTTTTTTTCACCCAATACATCCTTCCTGATTGCAGAACCCAGAGCTAATGGCTTTGCTGTAAATGGGATCTAACTAGAACATTAAAAATTACACCCTTTTTTAAATTCCAGCTCTCTTCAGATAAAGATTAATGTCCCATTGTCTTTTCAATTTTTTTTGTGGCCAAGTACAAAGTTTAATAGTGTCAGCATTTGAATTTGTCAATCTCTTCTGCACGGTTCCTCTTTGCCATTATTCAGAAAATAACTTAATCTACTGTGGTAGATGTAAAAATGGAAGACTTCACACTTGCCCGTGTTGGCTTCCCTCTGGCACAGTTTCACCCACTCTGTTAATCTTGCAATAATCCTTTGCAATTTCTTGCCCCATCATTACTTTTTACTGTGCCCCCAAATGCAATGTAGTCAGAAACCTCAGATATATTTCTTCTGCCCTTTTGTAATGCTTTGGGCTTTGAAACTCTCCCCACTCACCTTCCTGTCCCACTCCATCACTCTCTGAACCCGATTCCAGAACAAAGAGAGAACATTGATGTTCACAAACAGGGAAAGTGAAACGTTGGCACAGAATGCTTTGAGACTTTCGTCATCTCTCTTGAAAACAAAACCAGTTGTCTTGCTTAGTCTGACAATTTGTCCTCCCCACACATCACCTCTCTTCACTGTCACTCTCCACTTCTTGTTGGTTCCTTCCTTTGCTACACTCCCCTGTTCTTCATTAAAATGTAAGGTGCATTTCTTGTTAAAACTAATTTGCGCTGATTGAAGTTTGAGTAGCAGCACTTTTAACGGTTAAAATGTTGTCTCAAAATCAGCCACTCAATTTCCAATACACCAAGAATCCTTTATCAGCTGTCATGGTTATCTGAGTGTCACTTATTAACATATAATGTTATCAAGAAAAGTGCAAATCTCATTTTTTTGCAAATGCTAAAGAACTACTTGCATCATGTCATTCATATTTAATTCTACATGTTTGACTTATGTTAGTACTTAACTCTTTATCGAGAGGAAATCCAGCTCCTAATATAAGCTTATAATGTTAATTTTTAAATCCTGGATCAAAGTCTTTCCTCTTTCTGTATTTTCTCATTGTGTACTTCTCATTGTGTACATTGAGTATGGGTAGTGGCACAGTGGTTAGCACCGCTGACTTACATTGCCAAGAACCCAGGTTCAATTCCCAGCTTGGGTCACTGTCTGTGACAAGACAGTGTCTGTTCTCCCTGTGTCTGTCTGGGTTTCCCCTGGGTGTTCCAGTTTCCCCTGTCAGTCTGAAAGACCTGCTGGTTAGGTGCATTGTCCATTCAAAATTCTCCCTCATTGTATCTGATCTGGTGCCAGAGTGTGGCAACGAGGGGATTTTTACAATAAGCTCACTGCAACATTAATGTAAGCCTACTTGTGATGCTAATAAATACACTTTAAAACTCTTGGTGTATTTCCCAATATTTCAACACCTTTTCAAACACAACACAACTAAAATTAGAGTTAAACGATTGTGTTTCATCTGTTGCAAACCCTCCACAGTTTCTTCATAGACGCTGAGTGCAGAGAAAGGTTTTTATTGAGGTGTCTCATTTTTCTTGGGATCCTGGAGAAGATTCTAATCTCATTGTGTTGGGTTGGACTCAAACCTAAGCCACAGAGGTGAAGGGCTTCTCTAGAGGAAACCTGAACTGACCTTGCCCAGTGAGGAAACTGACATGATTGGATCAGTTGCCTGTTCCTATACTACTTATTGTGATTGGCACCAATGCAAAGTAAAATTGGGCAGGTATAACATGGGCAGTCAATCTAATAGTTAGGTGGAATTTTTCCATCCTCACTGTCAGGGGAATTGTGGCAGGTGGGACATTGCCCACACAAAGATCCATTGACCACGGGTAGAATCTTCCGATCTTGGAACAAGTTTGGCCGGAAAATCCCACCATTTGTTTTTGTTTTCCTTGGCTCAAAGTTCAGTTCATAACAGTTGGAATTCTCCAGCTGTCCACGTCCGCACACTGCTGCCAGCCAGGATGGAGAATTTGGCGCTCAACCCAATCTCCGTTCACTGCAGCGGGCTGGAGAATCCCAGCCACGGATGAGGTCGGATAATCCAGACCATTGTCCCCACCCTGTGTTTGGGGTTCCATTGTACCACCCATTCTGTTCATTAGCATTAATATTTCGTCAATCCTACTTACTGGTTAATTGAGATGAAAAGCAGTCGTTACGTCTTTCAGGTTTTGTTTTTAGAACAAAGAACAAAGAGCAACACAGCACGGGAAACAGGCCCTTCGGCCCAACAAGCCCACGCCGCCGTCCTAACGTCTTAATGACATATCCATGACTTTAGGCTACGCCAATTGTGGAAGATTCCCATATAGGGTCCAATATAGGGACAATTTGTTACCCAATCAGCCTAAGAGCACGTTTTTGGGATGTGGGAGGAAACCGGAGCACCCGGAGAAAACCCACGGGGAGAACGCGCAAATTCCCGCAGACACAGGCCCAAATCCATGTGTCTGCACAGCAACAGCGATAGTCTCTGAGCTGTCATGTGGCCCATCAGATGGTCCAGTCTAAGCATACACTAACGACTTGAAGCACTAGGCCACTCCTGAAGCAACATCCAAGAGCAGCCCTCGCACGACCTGCCGAATGCATGCACCTTGGTGGTCAACAAGGTGGACCGAATTGCCTGTGGAAACAAATAAGATATTTAGACAGTCCTGCTATATCCCTCTATCTGCAGACCGCTCATGTGGCTGTCCAAGAGACCCTTAAACAACCCTAGCGTGCCTGCTCCCACCACATTACTCGGCAGTGCATTCCACACCCCCACTACCCTTTGTGTGAAAAACTGCCCTCTAATATTCGTCTTATACATAGCCCCCCCTCACCCTAAGGCCATGACCTTTTTTTTTTGTTTGTTTTAGATTGGCGAGTTGATAAATTTCAGGCGCAATGGACTGGGGAACGCTGCAAGGTGTGCTGAGCGGGGTGAATAAGTATTCGACTGGATTTGGACGGATCTGGCTCTCTGTGGTCTTCATCTTCAGAGTGCTGGTCTACGTGGTGGCGGCGGAGAGTGTGTGGGGTGATGAGCAGAGCGACTTTGTCTGCAACACCCTTCAACCCGGTTGCCCAAACACTTGCTACGACCATTACTTCCCCATCTCCCATATTAGGCTATGGGCTCTGCAACTGATCTGCATCACCACACCTTCACTGCTGGTCGTCTTGCATGTGGCTTACCGAAAAGAGAGAGAGAGGAAGCACCAGTTGAAGTATGGGGAGAATTGTTCAAAACTGTACAAAAACACAGGGAAGAAGCATGGTGGGCTCTGGTGGACCTATCTGATCAGTCTGATATTTAAAACTGGCTTTGAAATCGCTTTCTTATACGTACTCCACAGTATTTATAATCGCTTTGATTTGCCTCGGCTTGTCAAGTGTTCCATGTTCCCTTGTCCAAACGTAGTTGATTGTTTCATTGCCAAACCAACCGAGAAAAGGATCTTCACGTATTTCATGGTTGCAGGGTCAGCTCTTTGCACTATCCTCAACATTTCAGAGATACTTTACCTCATCTTCAAACGATGCTTTCGATGTTGCAGCAAGAAGTCTGAAAAGGAAGAAGTGAACACGTCAAAGGCAAGGCGGAATTTGATCGAGAAAGATGTTTGTGAGAACGGCATTCATTTAAAAGAATATAACAAGGTCTAACAACCAATGGTGTAAGTCAATTTCACCATTGTTGTCAATTACGCATTTTGTAATAACAACATGAAGAGGACCTGCTTGGTGTTTCCACTATTAAGAGACAGCAACCAGTAAACAAATAAGAACTAAGCGGGCAAGTACTGAACAAAGCCACCTGTATCAGAGTGGCTAAGAATGAATAATATTTGTACCAAATTCAGTATGGCTCTAATCTTCCGATGTCTGTTGAAATGTTTCTGATTGTAACCTGGCATTATTACCAAGCACAATCTGCAGATTCAACACAATACTTAGGACACGTGTTTGGGTTACCTCCAGATCAGTCAGGTTTCCAAATCTGTGTATTTACATCATAACACCAACTGAAAAGTGGGGACATTTGTTCCAATTTGCATTATCATCGGACCAGCAGAGACATAAGATTACAGGATATCATCATTGTGTGTCCAATGGTATGGACAGAGTCTATTCATCAGTGGACAGACAATCAAAGATCTGGGTAAAATATAACAAAGGGACATGAGCACAGCATATATTAGCACCAGACAAACTGAGTGATGGACAGAACGCACTCCACTACTGCAAAAGTGAGATGCTGCAACCATAGGCTGGAAAGTGTTCAGACAAGAAGAATAACTGTAAGATTTGTTGAACTATCACAAGGAAATGGAATGATTGAGGCATTTATGTGTGGTTTGCTTGAAATAATAGACAAAACTACATACCTAAAAGTACAAAGTGCCAGTTAAAGCAATCACAGTATCAGAATGGAACTTGACTCAGTCTCATAAATCAATGGGCCTTATTGTACGTGAACACAGCTTCACAAAGTGATTCCAAGCATTAAGAACAGAACTTGACTCAGATAATTGCTATTAAATGTAACTCCACAATTTCAGCACAACCAATCTAAGATGATGGTCCAGTGCAGTGCTGAGCTGACAGTCCAGTGCAGTGCTGTATTGTGCTATCTTTATGACGAAACCTTAAGCCTAGGCCCCATTTGTCCATTCTGGTGTTAGCGATCTTGAAACATTTATGGTAATAAACCAAGAGGCAGGGAAGGAGAAATGTGGCTAGATGGACTTGTGAAAGGAGGATGTAGTGCTTACAACCCCCTTGAAAACAAAAAGAGAGGGAAAAGGAAAGCATGTGACTGTCAGGTCAGCAGTCAAATCTTTAGTTGGGAGCATTGTAAAACAAGTTGCATTTTCACTATCGATAGTTTTACTCTTTCACGTGAAGAACCCTAAGTTCACAATATACTTTGTTCGATCTTGTCCTTGAAGCTCTATCATTATTAACATTAAGAGCATGTTTTGCTTTGAAGCTGTGGCACAATTACAAACCAACATGTAACATGGGTATCAGATTCAGTAATATGCACTAGCTGGAGAAACAACAGGGATGGTGCTGTTGTGACTCATGGTGACACATTGCCTGCTGACAAAAGACATTGCAATTTTAATCAAAATGTTTCTTGTGTGTATATAGTGTTTTGATTACTTTTTATATATTCATTCACAGGATGTAGACATCATCGGAAGAGCCATCATTTATGGCCCAACACTTAAAGGCAGCACGGTGGTACAGTGTTTGGCACTGCTGCCCTCACAGTGCCCTGGGCCCAGGTTCAATTCCAGCCTCGGATCAATGTCTGTCTGGAGTTTGCACATTCTCCCAGTGTCTACATGATTTTTCTTCCATAGACCAAAGATGTGCTGGTTAGGCTGATTGGCCATGTTAAATTGCTTCTGAATGTTGGGGAGGAAAGGCTAGCAGGGGGAATATATGGAATTATGGGGATAGGGCCTGGATGGGATTGTTGTCAGTGCAGGCTCAATGGGTCAAATGGCCTCCTCCTGCATTCTAGGGATTCCATGATTCTAATTAACTGAATGGTTTGCTAGGCTATTTCATTGCAATGAGCCTGGAGTCAAATACAGACCAAACGGCTTAAGGACAGATTTTCTTCCCTAAAGAGCATTACTGAACAAAAGGGTCATCACCATTAGTAATATAAACTTTCCTGGTTCCAGTTTTTTAAAAAATAACTGGATATAAATTTTCCACATTGTGCTGGAATTTGAACTCATGTCACTGTATCATTACCGATGTCTTCTGGATTACCAGCACAATAATCCACAATACGGCCATTCCCAAGCCATTGGATTTATTTGAAAATGTGTCCCACATCTGCCTCGCACATGTTTAATTGTGGTCTAGAAATTCCAGATGATTCCAACCTCCAAGTGACTTCCATAATGTCCTGGAACTCTGGAACTGCCCCACAGAGACCCTTACCCAAAATGCTGAATAACTGCTTAACATCGCTCCCTTCTCTTTAACATCAATAAGTTAAAGCTATTGTGAGCTTTGCAGTCATTCACACCCTAAAAGTATAGCACTGGCGGACTTGGCATCAGTAAGCAATTCAGTCACTTGTTAGAGTTCTCTGAAGGTAAACACTTTTACAGATTTTTATTATGAGATTGTTTTGCAGCCAGTAGCCTCAATGAAATAAAACAAGTGATTTGACAGACAGGCATGCACTGATTTCCCCGAGCTGACATTTTTATTGATATTAATTGATATTAATATTAATATTTATTGATCTTTTGTATGAACCTTGGATTATGATCATGAAATGTAGCCAGTGATTGCATACATTTCAAGCGATTATCTCATGTCTGTATTATTTATTTATTTATGCCCTGAATTCAGTGCAAACTTCAAGTTAAACTTGACCTGATAATCTGTCTGTACAGAATGTGACCCATCTCCATGTTGACAGAATGGAGCCTGCATAGATCTCTAAAAAATAACCCTTTGTCTTTCCAATGGAGCCACAGCACCTTAGATGTGTCTTGGACGTGGGCCACACTGCTCTTATCCACGGTCATGCCCATGGTAGTGTATTGTGAATAATCCTCAGCACTTACGGTATTCAGCGCCAATATCACCATGGAAGCAAAATCCGGTCTGTAGGTTGTGTGTATGTAGTAATAATGGCTCACATTGCCATTCTGTAGATCCATCTCTTACGAACCACAGCCATTCAGTGAAGCCCACTATTTTTTTATATACCATAAACATTAAACATCAACGTATTGCACTGACATAATTTCACAAAGAAATTGTCGTGCTTAACTGTACAACTTCAGATGTAGAAATTCATAAGAAAAAGATGTGAAGGCTGGGATCTAAAGGGGGAAAGGTGTAACGTTCCCTCACTGGAGCTTGTCTTCTAATTAAAAACTCACACCTGGATCCAAAAGTGTCTGTTCAAACTTCATGTCAAAAAGAGATTACCCTCAAATTCAAACTTGAGACATTGTGAAGGTAAAGTCTCTCAAAAAGTGTATATTGAGTTGATTCTTTTTTCTGTCTTATTGTTTTATATGTTGTACCTTATAAATTGAAACCTTTGCATATTATGAAGAAAACTAAATAAATATATAGTTTTAAATATACGATGTATAGGAGTTTCAAACAGAATTTGTTTTTTGGTCAACCAGAAGAGTTGTCGAAAACTATAATCATGTTTCAGAGTATCCAACCAAGCCCCTGAGAATTCCACACAGATGGAATTGCTTCCTCATTCTTTGCACGTGTTAGAGATGCCCTTCCCAAAATCCACAAAGCTTAGACTTGCTTTGGCAACTGCCAAGGTTTAGGAACTTGGGGACTATCATTGAGCAGAAACTGAAATGGAATAGACATATTAATATTGTGGCTACAAGGGTGAATTAGAGGCTAAGATTTCTGCAGCAACTAACTCCCCTCCTGGTTTCCCAAACCTTGTCCACCATCCACAAGGCACAAGTCAAGAATGTGATGGAACACTGCATCTTAGTCTGGATGAGCTCAGCTCCAACAATACTCAAGAAGCTTGACACAATCCAGGATGAAGCTTGATTGACCCCCTATTCACCATATCCAACATTCACTCTCGCCACCAAAATACAGTGGCAGCAGTGTGCATCAGCTACAAGATGCCTTCTTTAAAAAAACCCTCCAAACTCTCAATCTTCACTACCCAGAAGAAAGGTGCAAGATAACACCATCACCTGCAAGTTCCCCTCCACTCCACACACCACCCTGACTTAAAACTACGTCACTGTTCCTACACTGTCGCCGGGTCAAAATACTCGAACTCTCTTGCTAACAGCACTGTAAGTGTGCCTGTACTAGATAAACTGCAGCGATGATGGCTTGCCACCAACATTTCAAGGGCAGTTAGCAATGGACAACAAATGTTGGACTTGTCAGTGATATCCATGTTCCATGAAAGAATACATTCTCAAAAAATATAAGAGATATTGCTGAAGTTAACTGACAAAATGGTTGAAGTTTTACCACTAAAGCACCATGTAAACTTTTACTTGCCCGTCTTATCATCAGCTTATATTGGCTTGTTTGAGGTTGAGTGAGCAGAACCTCAACTTTGGGTGATAGATCCACCACCCCAAAGCACATAATGAAATAAAGGGAGTAAGTGTTTTCCACCATCAGTTATAATGCAGCAACATCACCTCAATAAATTATTGCAAGGGACATATTGATCAAAGGCAATATAAGTTGGCACTTTAACAGTGTCTGGAACCCAGCATATCACAACACCATTATTAAAAAAATTAAATGCCTTGGTTCAAAACTGAACCAAGGTCTGAATTTCAGAGGTAAGATGAGAACGTCAGCCCTTGACATCAAGACCATGTTTGACCGAATGTGGCACCAATGAGCTCTAGCAAAACTGGAGTCAATGGGTATCAGAGGGCAAACTCTCTGCGGGTTGGAGCCATATTTGGTACCTGCGAAGATGATTGTAGAGGATCAGGCATCTCAGCTCCAGGATATTTCTGCAGCACTCCCTCATGGTAGTGACCTAGGCCCAATAATTTTCAGCTGCTTCAACAATGACCCTCCCTCCATCGTAAGGTCAAAAGTGGGGATGTTCACTGATGATTTCACAATGTTCAGCACCATTCACGGCTCCGCAAATACTGAAGCAGTTCGTATCCAAATACAACAAGATCTGGACAATATCCAGGCTTGGGCTGACAGGTGGCAAGTAACATTCGCGCCACACAAATGCCAGACAATGACCATCACCAATAAGCAACTCTCTAACCACCATCCTTGATTTCAATGGTGTAACCATTACTGAATCCTTCACTGTCAACATATTTGGGGTTATCACTGACTAGAAGCTCAATTGGATTCACCACATTAACGTTACAAGAACAGGTCACAGGCTAGGAATATTGCGGTGAATAACTCCACCTCACTCCCCAAAGCCTTTCCATCATCTACAAGGCACAAGTCAGGAGTGTGATGGATGGGTGCAGTTCCAACAGCATTCAAGAAGCTTGACATCATCCAGGACAAAGTACCCACTTGATTGGCACCATATCTACAAATATCCAGTCCCTCCACCCTGACGCTCAGTAGCAGCAGTGCATATTATCTACAAGATGCACTGCAGCAACTCACCAAAGATCCTTCAACAGCATCTTCCAAACCCACACGTTCTTCCATCATGAAGAACAAGATACATGAGAACACCATCACCTGCAAGTTCCCTTCCAAGCCTTCACTGTCCTGATTTGGAAAGATATCGCCGTTCTTTCACAGTTGAGAGGAAAAAATCCTGGAATTCCCTTCCTAACAGCGTTGTAGGTCAACCCACAGCAGATGAACTGCAGCAATTCAAGGAAGCAGCTCACCATCACCTTCTCAAGAGCAACTAGAGATGGGCACAAATGAATGTATAAAAGAAAGAACATTTCACATTGAACCACATAAGGAGATGTTAGGGCGGATGATCAATTGGTCAGGAGATAGGCTTTAAACAGCATCATAAAGTAGAGAAGCAAGGTAGAGAGACTGTGAGAGTTAGCAAGTAAATGCTGGTGCCTTAGACCTTAGCAGCTAAAGGTGCAGCCAGCAACATTGCAGTAATTTAAATCAGGAATGCACAAGAGATTGGAATTAAAGGAGTACGAATATTTTGAGGAGTTGTAGGACTAGGTTACAGAAATAGGGAAAGATATGAACAGAGAGGGATCTGTGAAGAAGGGTGAGAATTTTAAAATCAAGGTGCTGCTTAAGCTGGATGCAAAGGACGCCAATAAGCTCAGGGATGATGATGATGAAAATAACTTGGTGCAATTAGGGATGTGCCTGGGCATCAGAGTTTTAGATGACTTCATAAGTTTACAAAGGCTAGAATGTGGGACACCAGCCAGTAGCTTGATGGTATTATCAAGCCTGAAGGTAAAAAGCTCAGCAGCAGACAAAATGAGAAAGGGACAGAGATGGGTAATATTATGGAGGTGAAATCAGTGTTTTAGTGAGGGTGCTCACTAAATTCATTTCAGGGTTAAATGTGCCACTAAGGTTGCAAACACTCTGGTGTAGCCTCAGCCAGATTACAGGATGAAGGTTAAAGTTGGTGGTAAGGAAATAATATTTGAGGCTAGGGTTGAAGACAATATAATCATAGAATCTCTACAGTGCAGCGGCAGGCCATCTGGTCCATACAACCTGCACCAACAATGATCCTACCCAGTTCCTCTCTCCCTAACCCCATGTATTTACCCTGCTAATTCCCCTGACACTAAGGGGCAATTTAGCATAGCCAATCAACCTTGTACATCTTTGGAGTGTGGGAGGAGGCTGGAGCACCCGGAGGAAACCCACACAGACACAGAGAAAACATGCAGACTCCATGTAGTGCAATGACCCAAGGCCAGAATTGAACCCAAGTGCATGCCACATTAGTGCTAACCATTGTACCACTGTGCACCTTCCATCTTTCCAATATTTAGTTAGAATAAATTTCTGCTCATCTAATAAGAGATGTTGGACAAGCAGTCCAATAATTTAGAGTGCATTGAGGGGTTTAGAAAGGTGACAATGCACTAGTGCTGAATATCATCAGTGTACATATGGAAATCCTATGCTAATATAAATAACTTATCTATGTGACTTGCCAAAGCCAGTCAGCTATTTACAATTCACAAGTCAGGAATGTGATGAAATACAATCAACTGGCCTAAATAAGCATAGTTCCAAAACAGTCAAGAAGCCTGGCGTCATCCAGGACAAGAAGCTCACTTGATTGACATATCATCTATAAACATTCACTCTGCCAAACACTGGCACACAATGGCAGCAGTATATACTATCTACAAGACACACTGTAGGAACTTACCAAGGCTCCTTAGACATCATTTCCATCTAGAATAACAACAGCAGGGACATAGGGACACCACCATCTGGAAGTTCCCCTCCAAGCCACACACTATCCTGATGGAAATATACCATTATTCCTTCACTGTCATTGGGTCAAAATTCTGGAACTCCCTCCCTAACAGCACTGTAGGTGAACCAACACCATTTGAACTGCAGCAGTTCAAAAAGACAGCTTACAGCCACATTCTAATGGACAATTGGGGATGGGCAATAATTGCTGGTCTATTCAGTTATGCCACATCCCATGAATAAATGATGTTGTCAAAGTATAGTATGAAAATGAGAAATAGAAGGAGTGATATGAAGATGCCGGGTTGGACTGCAGTAAACACAGTAAGAAATCTCACAACACCAGGTTAAAGTCCAATAGGTTTATTCGGTAACAAAAGCCACTAGATTTTAGGGTTTTCTCTTTCATCAGGTGAGTGAGGAGTTCTGATCACAAACAGTGTATATAAAGGCCCATGCTCAGTTTACAGAATATTGATTAGAATGCAAGTCTTTATAGCTAATCAAGTCTTAAAGGTGCAGACAATGTGAGTAAAGATTAAGCATAAGTTAAAGAGATGTTAAAGCATAGATTAAATAGAAGGATGTTAGAGAACGTCAAAAGTAATAATTCAGAAGTGAGAGGAGAAGCCATTGTATGGGAACAATGATGGCATGCTGGTGTTGTCACTGGGCTAGTAATCCAGAACCTGAGGTAATGCTCTGTGGACCCAAGTTTGAATCCCACCACTCAGATGGTGAATTTTGAATTCAATAAAGATCTGGAATTGGCCATGAAACCATAAGGCAGTAAAAACCTAACTGATTTACTAATATCCTTTAGGATTAGTCATCCTCAATTGGTCTGATCTACACATGTTTCCAACTCCACAACAATGTGACTGACTTTTAAATGCCACCAGCAAACAACTCTGTTCAAGGGGCAATTAGGGAGGATAATAAACGCTGGTCTATCCAGTGATATTCGCATCCCACAAATGAATGGAAAAAGGTGATCCTCTAGCTACAATTAGATAGATGGGAATGGAAGCAAATGAGAGATATTCCACTCTGCTGAAGGATGATGAACAGGCATTGGAGGACGTTGATGTTGTTAACCATGTCAAAGGCTGCAAGTGGGATAGTTTATCTTTTCCACAGTCACCTGTATGCCATTTAAGCCTTTGATAAGGGCTGTTTAAACACAGTAACAGGAGCAGAAACCGGATTGTAGGGATTCAAACACGGTGTTATGGCAAAAAGATCTGGAGAGGTGGCAGCATGTTTGATGACTTTGGACAGGGAAGGGATGTTGGAGGTAGGCATCATTTTGTTAGAGTGATCAGTTGTTTTCCTTTGGAGAGGGATGATGATGGCAGTTTTGATGAGGAGAACAATACCTGAGGATAGAGAGCTATTTAACACTGCGCCAGAAATGAACGTTGGTGGCCAGAAATCTGTGCGAGTTGGGTCTCATGCAAAAGGTGAGCTCAGAAAGAGATGGGATGTAGGGCAAAAGCTAGGGAAAACATCGCAAAAGGAATGTTTAGAAGAAGTTTGAACCATTCAGCTAGGGAAAGGAGGACAGGGATTACCTTTGTCTACTGGGATGATCCTACAATATTAAGCAATTTTAGTAACCAAGTAGTTTTATGCATTCACCCAGATCTGGTGGTGAATAGCTAAATTATTTGTGCACTGTATCCATTCAAACCTACATCCCTTGGATTTATGGGAGTGGAGAGAGCTCTAAACGAGCTTAACTATCAGTGTGAGAGAGCTTAATAGTTTTAAGGACTAGGGTATCAAAGGTGGGGGTATGGCCATGTGGGCACAGCAACAATGAGAATAGTTAAGAGCTACAATCAAGCATGTTGTCAAGTTGTGTTAAACATTGATGCAGGTCAGAGAAGGCTGAAGCAATTCGTGACTTGTCATGGATTCATGGCCTAATATTTTCTGTGTTGACCAAATAAGGATGGTTGTTTGGATGAGTGCTAGCCATGCCAACACCAACAATTTTTACCTCATTGCATATATATATTGCGGCTCTGTGATTCGTATGCAGTTTGGTATAAACATTTGGGAGCTGTATGCGAATAACTCTCTCGGCTATAATCTAACAACGTAATCAGCTTCAGGTAGTATCTTTGGTTAAGTGCCAGGGAAAGTTCTGAAAGAAAGTATAAAGTTTAAGTTAAAAAGAGGAACTTTGAGTCATTTGCTCACTGGAAACTTAAGAATCATGTGGGCCCTGACAATCAGTTTCAGAGAAGAATAAAGAAGATCAGAAGAACAAAGAACCATGAGGAAGGTCCATACCTAAGGGTGTTCCTGGCCAGTTCACTCAAGCAGTTGGTACTAGCCTTCAGTCAAAACTTAAAAGAGTTAGAGTTAGAATTGGAGTTAATGAGTTAAAGATAAGGTTGAAGGGAAATGAATTAGGTTATGATAGATGTTGCAAATAATGTATATTTATGTTGAGTATTGGTATCTGAAACATTAAATAAAGAGAGAGTTTTGTTTAACTGAAATCTGAATCGACTCAGATCACGATTCAGGATGACGAGATATTCCCATCCTGCCACAGTAAACAGAGATTTGACTGGCTACTAAGTTCTCTGACTTCACTGCAGTGGGACCATGGCAAGTAAGATCACTTCCTCTGTTTTTTGTAAGTCACACAAGGAAAAGATATCTGGGAAGAAAAGGTTTAAGTATTCAAGTTGGATAATTTGGCGAAGAAGGTGTAGATCAACTGAGCAGCTACAAAATTGCTGTGGGACATGAAGGAACAAAGATTGGGATTTTGAAGTTGTAAATGCCAATTGGGAGACATGGATTTGAGATAACAACATCTGGACCCCTCTTGACTGCTTAGTAAATAAACACAGTGAAGAGTGGCGCTATTCCAATACCCATTGAACTTTGGTACATCCGTTAGAGTTTTCAGTTTCAAGCTGCAAACATGTCTTAGATGCCACAAGCTTAATCTACTTTGGGACGTCATTGTCATTGCATTTCACTGCCATTTATGTCACAACAAGTCTTTCAAAAATCAAATTGTTGGTATTTAGTCCTTTCAACTCAGGTCTTCATAATACACAAAAAATAGCTAATAATAATATGAAAATAATATGCCTTACACAAGAAGAGGGAGGTGGAGATGGAGGAATTTCTTAAGTAGCTGCCAATTTGTAGGTGTCTCTCAGCAACTGCAACTTCCCTCTGACTGGCCTTAATGTAAATCTAATTGAACTTTGTGGCCCTAAAGAAGTGCAGCAGGTTAAGCAGAAGTGTGCCTGAACTGCCGAATAATACTTTTTGAGACATATTTTCCTATGAAAATAATGCTAAGGGTCATAGCATTCTTTATCATTTAATTGTAAATTCAACGGTTACGTACAGGTAACGGTATTCATCAGGAAGTTGCTGTCTGAGATGAGACTCCCCTTTGTTAAACCATGAAAAATCATCTAAGCCACGATTCAATAAATATATTAAATGGTGTAAAAATGATGTAAAAGCTCTTCACTGACATAGGAGATACAGATTAAACGTGTCAATAAGAGATCAGTGCTGCCCATTCTTATAAGTAGGATGTATTTATGCAAAATAGGACAAACTGTACTCGTTGCCAGATATTATCTCAGAAATGGAAATGAACTTTTGCCAATAAGGGGCTGGATTAGTGTTCCTGCCATAGGTCCCATTTACTGGTTGCAGAATTGATAGGACATTCATATTACTTTGGTGGAAAGGCCTAAGTGAATTAAATGTAGGCATCAGGCCTTCCCCAGGACCTGGCAAAGAAAATCCTGCCCCCTTTCATTCTCCCAGAGATGGTGGCCATTGGCAGCATTCCATTACCCATCAACGTTACTGGGAATAGAGACTGCTGCCAGTACTGCTCTCACCAGACGCCAAGCATCAACAAAGGATGGGTGGCATGGTGGATAGCACTGATGCCTCACAGCACCATGCACCTGGGTTTGATCTCCGGCTTGGGTCACTGCCAGTACAATCTCTCCCTGTGTCTGCGTGGGTTTTCTCCGGGTGCTCTGGTTTCCTCCCACATTCTGAAAGACATGCTAGTTGGGGGCATTGGTCATGCTAAATTCTTCCTCAGTGTACCTGAGCAAATGCCGGAGTATGGCGACTAGGGGATTTTAACAGTAACTTCATTGCAGTGTTAATGTATGCCAATTTGTGATTAATAAATCAACTTTAGACTTTAATATCAGGATCCAGGCTACCGGTAAGTGAGGAAAGGATGAGGTGGTGGCGAGGGGGTCACTGTCGAGAGGAGAAAGAGAGGATTGGATGCAAGGGCTGACTCCTAGTGGGCACCTCTCATACCAATAGCAGGACCTCAGTTGTGTGCTAAATGCCTTCAAAAGAGGGACCTCCCTCTGTTGGGCAGCCTTCAGGAGACACAGGAAGTTCTGAACAATCCCTGAGCCATAACTAAGTGCAAGTGTGGTCGAGAATAATGATCTCTCAGTGGCAGATTAATGAGCCTAATTAACTATGGATTCCCCACATCAGCCCATTCCCGCAGCTAAGTTAACAGGGATTAGCTTTCCCATGCATCCAATGCAAAGTCTTTAATTACGTGTGCACAAGGAGAACTCCCTCCGTCTATGGGGTAGCCGAAGCAATCCTGAGTTCACAGTAAAACAGTTCAGCAGTTATAGTCAGTTACTGCAAATTAGGAACAAGAGATTTTTATCTCTGATATGTATGTCTATCATTGATATACAGATTTACCAATTAAATCCCAGCTTTTCGCACTTTCTATTTCAATGAAAAATTGATTTCTGCTAATTCTTCACTTGCATAGCAAAACTAATTGCAGCGAATGTACAGCCTTCCCTGCAATTATGCAGGTTCACAGACCACCTTTCAGTCTCCATTAAACCCGGCACAGAGAGTCTCATTCCTTCAAAATTTAATCGTTCTTAGAGATTCAAAACAATGTAATTCTTCTTTGTTGTATCACTAATCTGTCTCTCTCTCTCTTAATACAATCTTTCCTTCCCTCTATGTGTTTCGCTCCTTGTATCTATGATATTAATTCACTGTTCTAACTGGTATGACTGGTTCAGACTCTTCAGTTTGATTGGTTAAGAACATTTGTTTACCCTGATCCTACAGGTCCTAGATGCCCTCTAGATGGCACTAAACTTTAAATGGTTGACAAGTAGGAACACCTCATGCAAAAATATAGAGTCTACAGTGCAATAAAAAACAAGTGCCACTCCTCTGCTGTTCCAATCTGGGTCAGCGTTCTTGCAATAAAATGTAGAGGAGTGTTATGAGACATTGGTAAAACTGTATTTCTTAACATAGATTTGTAGTGAGTGTCAGCATCTGTGGTCCTTATTAAAATCGAATACTTTTCAGATAATCGGTTTGGTTTTGGTTTCTCCGACATTTTTGAGAAATTCTTAGTAACTACTTTAAAATGGAGCCCAGTAAAACAGGGAAGGAAATGGGACTTCTTCCCAACAGCTTGATTGAACACAAGTGAGTTAGTGTAAGTGCTTACATGCTTCATGTGTTAAATCAACCCTGATTCACACCGCCCAGCGGTGTCATCGACATCTGCTTAAAATGAAAATAACACATTGACAGGCTTCTCTGAACACAATAATATGAAGACATTGGAAAAATAACGGTACAGTTGTTCCAGCGAGTTTGTAATTTCCTCCAGTTATTTTAGCTCCTTGGCTTGAATTCAATAATTCCTTTGTGGCTGAATTTGCATTAACACATTGTTCAACAAGGAGATTTAGAAATCTACCACTGTGTTTGTAATGTCTGTCAGATGAATGTGATAGGTGCAGTAAGTCTTTAAAATAAAAAGCCAGATTGAGAAGAAGAGAGGAAAGAAATGAATTGGAAGTCATTGGTTCAAATGAAGTGGGAGTTATTTACAGGAATTATCCCAGTATTATTCCTGAGGGACAAGTGCTGGATTAATGAAAGCATTTGTTCAGGAGTGGTATGAAACAGTTCAACAAAATCTGCCAAGCCGTGGCAAAATACATGATATAAGGTAGGATATTCCTGCCCCGCTCTATGGCCTGTTTTGCGATAAAAGGAGGCAGCTTGCTGGTGGCGGGATTTTATGGTGTCAGAGTTCTTTGGCTAACAACAATCTAAAGGCACTCACTCGATTCTCACACAAACGGCGCTAGACACCATGCATCCACTGCAAGGTCTTTAATTACATGCACATAAGGAGAACGTCCTCCATCCACAGGGTGGCCGAAACAATCCTGAGTTCACCGAGAAACAGCTCAGCAATTATAGTCAGTTACTGAAAATCAGGAACAAGAGATTTTTTACATCTATCGTTGACATACAAATTTGCCAATTAGCTCCCAGCTTTTTGCCCTTTTTATTTCAATGAAAAATTGACTTCTGTTAATCCTTCATTTGCATAGCATATCCTCGCATCTTGCCTTTGGTATTTGTTGTGGAAAAAATCTGGTCATGCTCACCCTCTAGTGAAGGCCAAAAAAGGAAAATATTACAAGGCCTACAAAAACATCGTAGAGGCTGGCTCCTTTAGAAGGTGCATAAGCTGATAAATATTTTCCAGTACTGTACAGAGAAAGCATGAAATTTTAACTTGAACGCTTTAACTTCTGCACAATTTAACTTCCAAATTATGAAACTCAATCTGAACTTTTTAACTTCCACAATGGTTTCCCACTGAATGCGCCCCTTGCAATCGAGAAAGCCGTGGTGGATTTGCGCTGACAGCAGGACTGTAAGATCTGATCAGCAAGAGTTTGGTGACAGTCTGGAGTAGAATAATGATGGTAGAAGCTCCAATGTTCTTTCCATCATATGTTTCACCCTCACCACCAGACCTTGGCGTGTGTTGGAAGGATTTTTAGATTGATGCTCAGCCTGTTTAGCCACATCATTACCAACTGTCTGGCAGATATTTAATGCTTCAATAAGCATTAATTGGAAGAGATGAAACTTCTGTCCTTTAATCTGGGGACGTCATGCCTTGGAGAGCCGCTGGACAATCTGTTTGATTGACAGCTTTCTGAACTCAATAGCGCCAGAAGCTGCAGTGGCCAGGACTGGAACTGCCAGCAGTCCATGGCATCCTGGATCAGGTACCTGTGGGAGTCTTGGGTGGATGGGGGTGAGGCCCAGTCAGTTCGACAGCAGTAGGTAGAGGGAGTGCTGTTGGAAAGGCCAATAGGGGATGGAATATCCACAAAGGGCCAGATCTTTAGGGCGTCACCCAACATTGAAAGGAGTCTGAGGCATTCCCCTTCCCACAAAAGGCCTTAGCAGAGCTTACACGTCCTCCCTTCTCCCTGAAATCCATCCACCAGCCTGAAAATTGAGGGTGGGCAGGAATCGGCCTTTGAGTGGGTTATTAGTTAGCCATTTAAGTGCATCTGTTGGACGTAGTGTAAGTGGGCTGGCCTAGGCATCACTTCATCCCACTGCAAAGTTGCAGAGAGTTTGGGGCATGAAGGAACCCAGTGGGGAGGCCAACCAAAGAATATTATGGTCACCCCAGCCACAAACCTGCCAGTGGGGAACATAAAATTCTGTCCAAGGGTAGGAGACATTCAACTCAGATACAAACAATCGGTATAATAAATTCAAATACGTTTGTGATTGGCAACATTTTTTTTAAAGTTGAGGCTAAATGCATTTGTCAAACAGTTACTTTCAAATTCGCAGGTCTGCTGGATCTGTGAACTGTCTGAATCCTTCAGAACCAAAGGGAATAAATGAGACAAGGTAACTTTTATCGTAGAAGCATAGAGTTCCTACAGTACAGAAGGAGGCCATTTGGCCCATCGAGTCTGCACCCACCACAATCCCATTCAAGCCTTATTCCCATAACCCCAAATTTTACCATCCAATCCTCCTGACCTTAGGGGCAATTTAGCATGGCTATACCTAACTCCCGCACTTTTTGACTGTGGGACGAATCCAGATCACCCAGAGGAAACCCACGGAGACACAGGTAGAATGTGCAAATTCCACACAGACAGTGACCCAAGGCAGGAATCAAATCCCAATGCCTGGCGCTGTGAGGCAGCCGTGCTAACCACTGTGCCACTGTACCGACCAAACCTAACAACCTGTCATAGGTATCATTGGTGACAAAATGAATGTCTATATAAGAAAAATTACTTACAGGTTAACAAGGTAGCTGTGAATTTAAGCCGTACATACATTGCTGCTTTTTTCCCATCATAGCTTAATAGTTGTTTCTGACAGTTAAGGCGCCAATCAAGTTTTAATGCCATAAGAATTACTTTTGTAGTCAAGAAGGATTCCATGGAGGGATGGAATTATTCACTGGTATAAAGCATCTACACAACAGCTGTGTGTTCACTATCTGTGAACAATTTGATTAGGTTGAGAAATGTCCATTTTGTTTGGTGTTGCATTTTGGGTCCAAAATAGCAGTAATAGAATCCCTACAATGAGGAGGAAGCCATTTGACCTATTGAGTCTGCACCAGCTGTCTGGCATATTGTATTACCTTGGCCCTTTCCCCTATCCTGAGTCCTATCCCTGAAACTCTGAGCATTTGTCATGTCTAATATATTTAATCTATACGTCTTGGGACACTGAGGGGCAATTTAGCATGACCAGTCTTTGGACTGTAGGAGGAAACTGGAGCACCTGGAGGAAACTCATGCAGATACTGGGAGAACATGCAAACCCCACACCGACAGTCGTTTAAGGCAAATTGAACCCAGGTCCCTAGCGCTTTGCGTCAGCAGCACCACATGTACACACATCTGGTGCAGGCTGTGTCCATTGTGTGAGGTTGTTAGTGCAGGCACTTGTAACATGCGCTGGAAATATAAAGAGAAACAATTAAAAGTGCACCCAACTTCACCAGGACAGTGGCCTTCCCAATAATGCAGGAAGCAATTGACTCTACACAGAGGAACCTTAAGACGTGGAATGATTGTTAAATGGGGAACAGGAGTTGTACTCTTTGATACTGCAACCAGGAAATTGCATCCCAGACAGCCCAACTGGAGAAAGGATATGCTGCTAGTCACGGTGGCAAGGACTGGGGAATGTAGTAGAGCACAATGAATTTTGAGATGAGCTCCAATGCATACTGCAAGACTTCTCCTGAACAGCCCAGACAGCAGAAGCATTACGTGAACACCCCTGTGGCCTGTAAATTATATTTTGTGTGGCAGAAGAGCTAACATTAAATGTATGACGCCCACATGCGATTAAAACGCTGATAAGTCTTGTTTCTCCCTCCGCAGATGCAGTCAGACTTGCTGAAAGTTTCCAGCATTTTCTGTTTTGGTTTCAAATTTCTAGCATCCAGTAATGTAAAATCAGAGGTGCACCACAACCACAAATGTGCAGTGTGTGTGCAACCATAGTCTGTGTGAAATGCAGATTAACACAGCAATTCCTGGTAGCTGTCAATGCACTTTTACTTTTTGTCACTCTGTTGTGCACCAGCGACCGAGCTGCCATAAGAATCATACAATCACTACAATGCAGAGGGAGGCCGTTCGGCCCTTCGAGTCTGCACCAACAACAATCCCACATATTTACCCCACTAATCCCTCCAACCTATGTATCCTGGGACACTAAATATCAATTTAGTGTGGCCAATCAACCAAACCCACACATCTTTGGACTGTGGGAGGAAACCGGGGCATCCGGAGAAAACCCACGCAGACATGGGGTGAACATGCAGACTTTGCACAGACAGTGACTCAAGCCAGGAATTGAACCCGGGTTCCTGGAGGTATGAAGCAGCAGTGCTAACAACTGTGCAACCATGCCACCCCACCCTGACTGCAGCTATTGGGTGACCAGAGCTATCCATTGACCAGCTGGCTACTCCTGATACAAAAGCAAAATACTGTGGAAATCTGAATTTCGGGATTTTTCCTCCTTTTGCAGAGGTGGGAGGGATTCAGAACTCTGTTCCCACATCATCGTGTCAGCTGCAACTTATACAAGGAGCAAATGCCATGTTGAGTTGAAACTGCTCACGGGCATCTGGAAAGAAGATCATTAAGACCCCTGAAGTGGCAATTGACTTAAGGACCATAGTGTGGGAAAATAGCATGAGATCAGTGCAAACGGCAACTATCAGATCAGACAGTGAGCCTTCACAGGAGGCCTAGATAAACATGGTCTTCCATATTTCTGCAAGGAGGAAGCTCTAATTCCTGGGAGACTGAGACCAAAGTGACCACCTGCCATGGGCGCCGTGCATTCAGGAAGCAGGTCCAAAGAACAAAGAACAAAGAACAACACAGCATGGGAAACAGGCCCTTCGGCCCAATGAGCCCGCGCCGCCAGTGAGAAGGAGAAATCTGATAGGGAGCAACCTGCGGTCACAGGGATCTGACATCAGCAACCTGCAGCCTCAGTGTGTAGATGTGAGGCAGGACCACAGAAGAAGCAGTGAGCAGACTCCAGTGCAGAGCAGAGATTCAGCTACAAGATTGTAAAGACAGTGGATGAATTACTTCCAGATGTTGGAGTGACAGAAAAACTGAAGGCCACATTTCTCTTGAGAGGTTGTCGCAGAAATTTGTGTCACATTGAGAAGGAAGCTGTACCCCAATAGAGTTGGTAAGCACCAAATGCAATTCTCCCTCAATGCACCTGTTCAGGCGTCAGAGTGTGGCAACTAGGGGATCTTCACAGTAACTTAATTGCAGTGTTAATGTAAGCCTACTTGTGACAATAATAAATAAACTTTAAAACCTTGGGTACCTGCCCAGAATTTTTCAAACAAGGATTTGAACAACCAGCCCCTAGAAGTAAAGGCCAGAATTAAGTTTAAAGTTTATTTATTAGTGTCACAAGTAAACTTACATTAACACTACAATGAAGTTACTATGAAAATCCACTAATCACCACATTCCATTGCCTGTTTGGGAACAGAGATAGAATTGAGTGTAGCCAATGCAACTAACCAGCATGTCTTTCAGACTGATGGAGGAAATTGGAGCACCCAGAGGAAACGCATGCAGATACAGGGAGAATGTGCAGACCCGAGACAGACAGTGACCAAGCCAGGAATTGAACTCCACTCCCTGGCACATTGAGCAGCAGTGCTATCCATTGTGCTGAATTTTACTGCCCTGCCCACCACAGAAATCAAAGCAGGCAAAGGGCAGACAATGGAAATGTCTGTTGGCCTTGGGCAGGATTTTACAATTTCGGGAGAAGTGAGGCAGTAAAACCCTGCCTCAAATCTGTTAATGGCTGCTCGGAGACAAGAGGTTGTCCTCATCAGGCAACTGCCTGATCTTCAGACAGAGGAAGATCAGGAAGATGGAAGAACAGCTTTCTAACACTCCAACTGGTGAGCAAAAGCTACCTCCACAAGCCACAGAGAACAGCACACATTGCACCATCCATTTGTATGTCATCTGGGACCAGTAAACTGCTCTCAATTGTCACAGGTCAGATGTTGTCTCTAACTATTTTAACTATGCATCATTACAAATTAGCTCTTAATAAACTATCTTTAAATCGCTGATGAGTTCTCAATCACCTATTTTGAATAATCTATGAGTACGAAACCTTAAATCTTGCATCTCTTATAAATCCATGATTCAGAAGATTCTTCCTGCATCATGCATCCTGGGTCAAACAAATGTCCACCTTCACCCCTCACTGCTACCATTTACCTTAGCAATCCAGGCTCCTGTGTCAGTGTAACATTGTACTGCGCTATGGCCAATGTGACAATCACATCGGCCATGTCCTTCCCAAGTATAACCTTCCAAGGACCTCCAGTTATAAATGGAAATGTTGACAAAACACAGTTAATTTTTAATCCCCACAAATTCTTACTGTCCAGTCTGGTTTCAGAATGGGGACAATGGTCACAGCCCTTTCGGACAATTGTGCGGGTTTAATAATCCCTACTTTTCCAGTCTCAATTCAATTTCCATCTTCTGGTGTAGGGCAAGAGGCACTGAATGAGCCTGAAAAAATTAATTAATTAATTATTAATTATTAAGCAACACAGCACGGGAAACAGGCCCTTTGGCCCAATGAGCCCGCGCCGCCGTCATACCAAATACATTATCCTATTTTAATATTCCTATATAATAATATATATATTATTCCTAATATGGAAAATTTTCACCATAGGGACAATTTGTTTCCCAATCAGCCTAAGAGCGAATTTTTGGGTTGTGGGAGGAAACCGGAGTGCCCGGAGAAAACCCACGCAACCACGGGGAGAACGCGCAAACTCCCGCAGACACCGGCCCAATTCCAAGTGTCTGCACAGCCACATCGATAGTCTCTGAGCTGTCATGGTGCCCTTCAGGTGGTCCACATAAAGCACTCATATACGACATGAGGTACCAGGCAACCCATGAATCAACATCCAAGAGCTGTACCCGCACCACCTGCCGAATGCGTGCTCAAATTATGGACCGAATTACCTGTGGAAAAAAGCCGTAGTTAAACAGTCCTAATATATCCCTCTATCTGCATACCGCTCATGTGGCTGTCCAAGAGACCCTTAAACAGCCCCAGCGTGCCTGCTCCCACCACCTTACTCGGCAGTGCATTCCACACCCCCACTACCCTTTGTGTGAAAAACTGCCCTCTAATATTCGTCCTATACATAGCCCCCCTCACCCTATGGCCATGACCCCTCGTCCTATCCATTTCTAAAGGTGGAAAAAGTTTACCTCCATTTACTCTATCTATACCCCTTATAATCTTATACACCTCTTTGAGATCCCCTCTAAGCCGACGTCTTTCAAGGGAAAACAACCCCAGTCTATCTAATCATTCCTCATAGGACAGTCCTTCCATACCTTCCATAATTCTCCAAATGTAGGCAAGGCTTCTTGATTCAAATAGATTTTTGTTTTTTGCTCTCTATGTACATTCTGGGTGGGATTTTCCTGACATGCTCGCCCTGAAACTGGAAAGTCCTGCCCGAGGTCAGTGACCATTCTGTGCTACATCCCTCATCTGCTCTGATTCCCATGGCAGGTGGAATGGGAAAAATTGCCCCTCTATGTATATGGGGAACAAAACTTCCACCCTTTAGATTTAATTTTTCCAGCCAGTTATTTGCTGTATTTGCTTTAACTAATTATGAACCATTAAACAAATCCTGTGACACTTGATTATCAAGCTTTACTGTCTAGTTCTGATATGGCACTGTTACTGGTGCTGCACCTAAAGTCTGCAGTGTCTCTCCGGTTTATGTGGACAAAATTGTGCCTGACTCAATCAGTCTTAATTGTTGAAGCCCTGTTTGAAGATAATGAAACGTCTGTTCCCTATGATTGCAATTGTGGCCCTTGTATTAACTTTCCTTTTAAGTGTCTTGCCATTTACCAGCAAGGTTATCTCTATAGGGGTACTTAGGTGGACATGGTTTAGAGTGAATGACACGGGTCCCTTGTTCAGTTCCTCATCCAATTTCTTTAAGGGAATTAAACTAATATTTGTAGTCTTTTTTTCTTTGTACTGACTGTACCTAATTGCTTCATTCTGCAACATTTTTAGGTGATTTTTTTTTCCATAACATTTAAAACACATAGTTTTTGCACCGACGAATTTCTTGGGCTTATTCTCTCCCATATTAAAAACACACTTCCACCTATACTGCTGCACTTCTTTCCGGCACTTTTCCGCCCACTCCTGTGCTGTTTCCCACCACAATCGATTAACCTTGCTCAGCTTGCCTTGCAACCCTTTCAACTCTGTTACACCCTGGTCTGCACATTCAATTATCTGGTCCACCTCTGCAGCTTTTTCTAAGAGATTTTGGTCTCAGTCAGCAACTTCTTTTATATAATTTAACAGTTTGTATCAGAGACCGTTCAGTCTCTGAACATTTCTCCTAATGCTCAGCCGAACACGTCATGTTCTAGTAGTCCCCTAAGTCTTGCCAAGTCCTAATATTTGGCAATGTTAATGTTCTCTGTAAACTGTAAGCCTTTGGGCCACAGTCAAAATTACAAAGAACAAAGAAAAGGCCCTTCAGCCCTCCAAATCTGCACCAACCATTCTGCCCGACTTAACTAAAACACCCTATTCTTCCGGGACCATATCCCTCTATTTCTATCCTATTCATATATTTGTCAAGAAGCTGCTTAAAAAACACTACTATATCCGCTTCCACTACCTCCCTGCAATGAGTTCCAGGCACCTACTACTCTCTCTTTCTAAAAAATCTTTCTCATACATCTCCTTTAAACTTTGCCCTCACACCTTAAACTTGTGCCCCCTAGTAATTGACTCTTCCACCCTGGGGAAAAGTTTCTGACTATCCATGCATGTCTGTATGCCTCTCATAAGCTTGTAGACTTCTGACAGGTCTCCCCTTAAACTCCATCATTCCAGTGAGAACAAATCAAGTTTCCCCAACCTTTCCTCATAGCTAATACCTCCATACAGGGCAACATCCTGGTAAATCTTTTCTGTACCCTCCCCAAAACCTTCACATCCTTCTGGTAGTGTGGTGACTAAAACTGAACACTATATTCCAAGTACAACCTAACTAAGATTCTATAAAGCTGCAACATGACTTGCCAATTTTTAAACTCAATGCTATGACTTATGAAGGCAAGCATGCCATGTGCCTTCTTGACTACCTTCTCCACCTGCATTGGCATTTTCAGTGACCTGTGTACACCCAGATCCTTTTGCTTATCAATACTCTTAAGGGTTCTGCCATTTACTGTATATTTCCTGCATTATGTCACATTTGTCCAGATTAAATTCCATCTGCCATTTCTCCACCCAAGTCTCCAAATGATCTATATCCTGCTGTATCCTCTGATGGTCCTCATCGCTATCTGCAAATCCACCAACCTTTGTGTCATCTGCAAACTTATTAATCAACCCAGTTACATTTTCCTGCAAATCATTTACATATATTACAAACAGCAAAGGTCCCAGCACTGATCCCTGAGGAATGCCATTTGTCACAGCTCTCCATTCAGAAACATACTCTTTCACTGCTACCCTCTGTCTTCTTTGATCGAGCCAGTTTTGTATCCATCTTGCCAGTTCACCTCTGATCCCATGCGACTTTACCTTCTCACTAGTCTGCCATGAGGGATCTTGTCAAAGGCCTTACTGAAATCCAGGTAGACAACATCCACTGCCCTACCCTGATCAATCATCTTTGTCACTTCTTCAAACAGCTCAATCAAGTTCATAATACATAAGCTCCCCTTCACAAAACCATGTTGTCTCTCTCTAATACATCCACTTATTTCCAAATGGGAATAAATCCTGTCTCAAAGAATCCTGTCCAATGATTTCCCTACCACTGATGTAAGGCTCACCTGCCTGTAATAACAAACAACAAAACAGCATGGGAAACAGGCCCTTCGGCCCAACGAGCCCGCACTACCACCTCGATGTTCCCACCTCTACCCTTGATCACTATTTATGTTTATAGATCTATGGATTAAAAACCAAATTTGAGATAATTTAGGGAGAATTTGTTTTGCCAATTAGCCTAAGAGCACATCTTTGGGATGTGAGAAGAAACCGGAGCATCCGGAGAAAACCCACGCAAGCACGGGGAGAATGCGCAAACTCCCACAGACACAGGCCCAAATCCATGTATTTGCACAGCATAGCAATAGTCACTGAGCTGTCGTGTTGCCCATCAAATGGTTCAGGTCAAGCATATACTAACAACGTGAAGCACTAGGATACTCCCGAATAAAATCCAAGAGCAGTCCTCTCACGACCCATCGCGTGTATACCCTTCGTTAGACAACAAGGTGGACCAAAGCACCTGTAGGATAAAAACCTGGATTTTTTTTGCTACCCTTCTTAAACAAAGGAATAACATTGAGTATTCTCCAATTCTTTTGGACCTTTCCTGTAGTTAGTGAGCATACAAAGACTTTTCTCAAGGCCCCAGCAATTTCCATCCTTGCATCTCTCAGTATTTTGGGACATATCCCATCATGCTCTGGGGACTTGTCTACTTTAATGTTTCTCAAGAACCCCAATACCTCCTTCTGCTGAAGTGAACAGCAATTTAAATGGCCCAAAATATCAATCAGAGTAAGGGTCAGAGGAAATGGAGACATGCTGTGTTGAGGTTGTTAAATCTTGACTAAAACTATTAGTAATGTACAAATAAATGTAGGAAATGCAGGAACTATACACCAGGAAAACACAGTTTACCACACCTGAGGAGTTCTGAGGTTAAAATCGGATTTGCAACAAATCAGAGAATAGGAACTTGAGCCATAATTGAGATCGACATCTTACTCGTTAAACAAAATAGTTTCTGTTTTCCAACTTGTTCAACTGGTTTAATGTGGCACAGGCAAAGACAGAACCTGAAGCCAATAACACATCAAAGGAGATTCCGAAGCAGCACCTTCTGGCTGCTGAATGGAAATTAGATTCAGGAACACTGCAGGCAAAATGAATGGTTGGTAAACAGCCTTGCTAGTCACTTTCCTCCCTGGGATCCAATGTTCTTCAGTAATTCAGGTTGTGAGCAGCTACTTCTCAAACAATATCCCTCATGCTCTGTTGGACTTTAATCTGGTGTTGTTAGATGTCTTACTGTGCCCACTCCAGTCCAATGCCGGCACCCCCACATCATAGTTAACACTTTGACATGATTTCCTCCACTCTCAGGCACTCCTGTCTAATGGTCCCTTTGCTGCCTCAGTGAAAGTGGAGGTCAGCCGGTCACTTCCTTGGTTATGTTATGAGGTTGGTGGCAGTAAGCTTACTATATGACAACATTGAATTTCTCAGAGATTGCCGTCCTTGTTTGGACCTGGCTAATGGATGGTGCATCTGACTGAAGGGCTGAGGAATGAGAAAAGGTGAGATTCCATCAAACTGAATGGATCGCTTGCCTTCTTGTCTTGACTGCTCAGCCCTTAGTTTGATGTCCCAGTAGCTGAATGGAGTGTGGTGCTGGGACACAGCTGCCATCACCTTTAAACCACTGATCCACAACCCAGGGAATAGTGCTGTTCAGCGATGATAGTCCCTCTCCCAGACCTGTTACCGAGCATCACTAGGCAGAGAAGTTCAGACCTTTTGCATGCACTCCAGGTGCTGCCACACAGGATTCATCATGATGTTGGCCACTTTCTCACGGCTGCTCATCATGTGCTGCTCAAGCAAGACATGGTCAAGTCCATGACCACCATACACAGCTTCTTTTGAAGTGTATGAGTTCATAATGTCTCTGGGAATTCAGATAGCTGACCATTTATCTGCCACTGGAGATCCAAATGCTCAATCCCATAGGGACAGTCCTGAGACAGTGCCTTATAGCCCTGACCTCTTCTTCTCTGAAGCGAATCATGCACACACACCTCTGATTCTGATGTCCCTCCCTGCACACCGACACTGTCCTCTTCACTTAGTGTCATAGTCATAGACATTTACAGTGTGCAAACAGACCCTTCTTGTCCATGCTACTCAGTTTTTACCATTAATCTAGTCCCAAATGCCCACATCCCTCTACATCCATCCTACCCAAGTAACCGTCTAACACAACTGCACCCCCCTCTACTACTGCCTCTGGCTGCACGTTCCTGACACTCGCCATCCTCTGAGTGTCCTCACACTATATTCATGTTCAAACCCACAGGCACATATGACTCTGGAGTCATGCCCACAAAAGGCATGCCATATTTGTGAACAAAGACCAGTCCACAACACAAACCAGCTTCCCATCCATTATCTCTGTCTGTATTTCCCACTGCTTAGAAAAGCAGCCGGCATAATGAAGAATCCCACGCACCCTGGACATTCTCTCTGCTATCTTCTTCTGTCGGAAAAAGATAAAAAGCTCCAAGGTCGTGTACCAACTGACTCAAGAACAGCTTCTTCCTTGCTGCCATCAGAATTTTGATTGGAATTACCTTGCATTAAGTTGTTCTTTCTCTACATCTTAGCTATTATTGCAACACTACATTCTACACTCTCTCATTTCCTTGTCTATTAACGGTATGCTTCGTCTGTATAGAGCGCAAGAAACTATACTTTTCGCTGTCTGCTAATATATGTGACAATAATAAATCAAATCAAAAAATATTTATAAGGTTAAACATCATATGTGCTCATGTGGAGCTTCTAGAATTGTCTCTTCTTTATTTAAAATAGACACTAATGAACCGTTCAAACAGCTGTCAATGAATCAGCTGACTTCCGCTTATTCAACATAGACGATGAAACTTCTGGAAAGTTTTAATTAAGTCATCTGAGTACAGGACTTCCCCAGAATAGTTTTATTCAGACAGCGCCTCTCTGTGGAATTCATGCCTAAAATTATATGAATCACAGAGTCAATGGGCTCCTAGACTCTGTCTTCGGGTTGCAAATTAACAAGAGAAATCTGATGAGACCACAAATTAAGTGTGAAAGACCACAGACTCTCTGCCATTGTGTAATGATGTCTGTATACTCCCAAACTGACCAGACTGAAAGCTGCTTATTCTAGTTATGTGATCAACACCAGCTTGCGATAGCAAGCTTTATCTAAAGACTCAGAAAGACTAAGGCAGTCTGCAGTAAAAGAGCAAAGAGACAGTGACTGCAGAAAATGCTGTGTCATCTTTGCCTTCTATTGGGTGGCACGGTGGCATAGCGGTCAGCACTGCTGCCTCACAGCACCAGGGATCCGGGTTTGATTCTCACCTTGGGTCACTGCCTGTGTAGAGTTTGCACGTTCTCCCCATGTCTGTGCAGATCTCCTCCGGGTGCCCTGGCTTCCTCTCACAGTCTAAAGATGTATGGGTTAGGTGGATTGGCCATACTAACTTGCCCCTTAGTGTCAGGAGGATCAACTGAGGTAAATGCATAAGGTAATGGGAGTAGGCCTGGGTGGGATTGTACTCAGTGCAGACTTGATGGGCCGATTGTCCTCCTACTGCACTGTTTGATTCTATGATTCTAATAATCATCAGTCATCAGCTGGCCTGAGGAATAGATTCTGAAACTAGTCAATTCCAGAAACTTACACATGAGAACTGACCATGCTTAAAGTTGTAAATTTTTTTGATTTGATTTATTATCGTCACATGTATTGATACATAGTGTAAAGTACTGGGGGGAGAATCGTAGGGGGCAGAGGGTGGACTATGCAAAGGATCATTTGCCTTGGGCAGGATTCTCTGGCAGTGCAGCTGGAGCATCCCACCCATTGTTTCTTCCATGCTATGCAAACAAAGCATACCACTCATAGAGAAGGAAAGGATAGAGTGCAGAATGTCATGTTATGGACATAGATAGAGTGTAGAGAAAGATCAACTTAATATATGATAGGTCCATTCAAAAGTCTGATGGCAACAGGGAAGAAGTTTTTCTTGAGTCAATTGGCACGTGACCTCAGACTTTTGTATCTTTTCCTGATGGAAGAAGGTGGAAGAGAGTATGTCCAGGGTCCTCAATTATGTTGGCTAGTAGCCAAAGTAACTAACCTGTTCCAGTTTCAACATTCATTTGAGAACCAACCTCTTAGATAACCAACTATAAGAATCTGTCAACTGGCAGTGAACCCTTTCCAAGACTCTTACTTCAACTTTAAATCATTGAATCCATTCCTGCCACACGGAAGACATGAAATTGTAAATCAGAGACTGAATTAACTGTAATCCGTAGACATCTACTATCTATACCTGTATCCAGGACTTTGTGTGTGTGTCCATGCATGAGACAGAGTGTGAAACATTGCATTAACTCAGGGTGAATGTATGCCAAAAATTAACCTTCCTTATTTTAAACTCACAAAAGTTTGCTGCTGCATCATTTAGCATCGTATCTCCTGCCAAAAATGATCGAGTTTCATGCCGCTAATATCCAAGTACACATGCGCACTGCTTTGTACACACGCAGAAATCAAATGATGTCATCCCTGTGGGGCCAGTGGGACAATGTAACAGGGATCCAGTGTTGAGGAAATAATAATTTGGCCCTGGTAGTAGAGTCATGGTCTGGAAGCGGATAGTCGTCAGTTAGCTCACTGACTATCGCTGTGCTGTGCAGATACATGGATTTGGGAGTTTGCGCATTCTCCCCGTGCTTGCGTGGGTTTTCTCCGGGTGCTCCAGTTTCCTCCCACATCCCAAAGATGTGCTCTTAGGCTGATTGGCAGAACAAATTCTCCCTAAATTGTCTCAAATTTGGTTTCAATCCATAGATCTATAAACATAGACTGGGATCACGGGTAGAAGTGGGAACATCAAGGTGGCGGCGCAGGCTTGTTGGGTCGAAGGGCCTGTTTCCTGTGCTGTTTCGTTCTTTGTTCTTTGTTCTTTGTCCTCAAGAAGTCATAAAACAGTGACAGCCTTTCCAATAGGCTCAGAACACGATTAGGAATGGACAGCTTACAAGTTTAAGAAGAATACTTCAGTGAATAAAGGAAGCAGGGAAATCCAGATTAGATCCACCAAAACAAACTCAAAATGCTTGGGAAAACTCTCCGCCAGCTTTCTGGGCTGTGTGTCAGAAGGGGTAAAGGATGTGTTATTAACATTGCAGCTGCAGAAAAGAGCGCGATCAGGAACTCAAGACCATCAAAGAAATCTATGCTTCCTATTTTCCCAACTGCAACCCAGCTCCTTACTCCTGAACCCCATCCTGGAATAAAACACTAGAACTGCACATGTATGACATTGGCAACTAATGCATCCATTGTTTATTTGTAATACCGTTCCAGGAAAATTCCCCCAGTGATTGAGCTTCAACAGGCTCTGGGATAGAGAATCCCGAAGGTTCATAAGCCATCTTTATTCAAAAAGATTTTTCTCCTCATCCCAGTCCTAAGTGACTTATACCTAATTCTGAAATTGTGTCCCTTTGTTCTACACTTCCCAACCAGGGTAAAAAACATCCAACCTGCATCTATCCTGTCTGTCACTTTAAGTATTTGTAAGTTTTAATGACAGCACCTCTCATTTTTCAAAACTATAGACCCAATTTCCCCAATCTCTCTTCATAGGACAGTCTCACCACACCAGAGACAAATCTGGTGAACCTTCTTGTATTCCCTCTAAGACAAGAATAAAGAACAAACAAAGAACAAAGAACAACACAGCACGGGAAACAGGCCCTTCGGCCCAACGAGCCCGCGCCGCCGTCCTAACGTCTTAATGACATATAGAGACCAATATAGGGACAATTTGTTACCCAATCAGCCTAAGAGCACATTTTTGGGATGTGGGAGGAAACCGGAGCACCCGGAGAAAACCCACGCAACCACTGGGAGAACGCGCAAACTCCCGCAGACACAGGCCCAAATCCATGTGTCTGCACAGCAACAGCGATAGTCTCTGAGCTGTCATGTTGCCCATCTGATGGTCCAGTTTAAGCATACACTAACGACATGAAGCACTAGGCCATTCCTGAAGTAACATCCAAGAGCAGCCTTTGCACGACCTGCCGAATGCATGCGCCTTGTTGGTCAACAAGGTGGACCAAATAGCCTGTGGAAACAAATAAAGTATTTAAACAGTCCTGCTATATCCCTCTATCTGCAGACCACTCATGTGGCTGTCCAAGAGACCCTTAAACAACCCTAGCGTGCCTGCTCCCACCACCTTACTCGGCAGTGCATTCCACACCCCCACTACCCTTTGTGTAAAAAACTGGCCTCTAATATTCGTCTTATACATAGCCCCCCTCACCCTGAGCCCGTGACCCCTCGTTCTATCCATTTCTAATGGTGGAAAAAGCTTACCACCATTTACTCTATCTATACCCCTCATAATTTTATATACCTCTAATAGATCCCCTCTCAGCCGACGTCTTTCAAGGGAAAACAACCCCAGAGCGTTCAATCTTTCCTCGTAAGACAGCCCTTCCATACCAGGCAGCATCCTGGTAAATCTCCTCTGCACTCTCTCCAGGGACTCCACATCCTTCTGGTAGTACGGCGACCAGAACTGGACGCAGTACTCCAAGTGAGGCCTAACCAACATTCTATACACTTGTAACATCAGACTCCTACTCTTGTATTCTATACCCCTCCCTATGAAGGCTAACATACCATACGCTTTCTTTATCACTTTCTCCACCTGTACTGACACCTTCAGAGACTTGTGAACCTGCACCCCCAGGTCTCTCTGCGTCTCTATACTCCAGATAGTTTTACCTTTTATCCTATAACTCCCCTCTACAGTATTCCAACCAAAATGCATCACCTCACATTTATCCGGATTAAATTCCATTTGCCATCTATCTGCCCAGTCTACCAGCCTATCTATGTCCTTTCTGTGCTAAGGGGATCAAAACTTCACAGAGTATTCCAGCTGCAGTTGCACCAGTGTTCTATACAATTGAAGCAAAATCTTGCTACTTGTGCCCTCATACTCAAGGTAATGACCAATAAAAGAAGAACTATATGCACACCAAAATATTACATAATATCACATAATATTACCCAGAAAGGTGGCATGATGAGAATGTTGCAGAATGACTGGACAAGCAATCCGGAGACATAGGGCAGAATTTTTGCCCCAAAAAACTAAGGGGGAGGTGATTTTTTTTGGCTCATCTCACCAAGTCAATCAGTGTGGTAAGCCAGTATGATCAGGCAAGAGACAGAAAATCAGGTTTGCCTGGGTGTTTTGCTTCTCACGATCTTACCTGCCTTGTTTTGCCAGTGAAATTGGCTTTGTGCTCAGAAAGGGTATAAAGCTGATTTCAGTATTCATGGTTACCATGTCACTGGTGTGTTCTGCAAGCTGTCGTCCCCATCGGCGAGAATCACGTAGTCCCCATCAACTGGGACTTGATCTGATTGTTTCGCCAATGGGAACAGAGGCCAGTGAAACCTCCCCAGGCAATTGGAGACAGTGCTGGGCAGTACATCTTGGGCAGTACCAACTCATAACCCTGGCACTATGTAATGGGCACCCTGGCACTGCCTACTGGGAGTGACAGGAGACTTTCCAGTGCAGTCTGTACACTGTGTACATGATATACTGGTAGACCAGGCTGAGATTAGACTCCACCCTCTGCACCTTTATCTTTCTTTTGCTAATTGTCATAAGGTTGGATTTTTCAACTCAATGAAATAAATGAGCCTGAAACTCTCCCGTTTTCTCATTTATTCAGCACTCAGAAATTATTTTGCTTAGATCGCCACCTAAGTGTCATAGTAATGACAATAACTGAGCAACCTGCATCTCACCGTAATCTTCCTGCATTCAGTCACTTTTTTGGAGAGTTTCATCCTGGTACTGAGGGGGTGGGGTCTAAATACACAGGTAAGCAAAGTTTCAGAATGCTCAGGCACTGTTTTGCAAGGTCATCCTGATCTCACACTGCAATGGGAGACTCCCTCCCTCTCGCCCTCATGTTCTCCCATCCCTCCCTGACATGAGTCACCAGCACCAGGACCTCCTTCATGGGTCGGCCTGCTTGACCTTCAACATGCCCTTCCCAACATAGCCTGCCTGCATAGCTTTCATCCCAGTAACACCACTCAGGCCTACCCCCTTGGCACTGCCTCAGCAGATTGGCAGTGCCTGGCTGGGCTGATAAATGGCAAATAATGTTCTTGGAACAAATGCCAGACAATGAACCCTTTCTGACAATAGAGAGAAAGCATCTTCCATTAATATTCATCAGCATTGCCATCGACCTCTACCACCAACCTCCAGGAGGGTACTATTGGCCTGAATCTTAATAGGACTGTTTATATAAATGCTTTGAGGACACGAGCAAGTCAGAGACTGGAGACTCTGTGGTTAGAAACTCACCCCTTTGGTGTAATGCCATCACTGGCAGGAAGTGTGTCAAGTTATCCAGTCTCAGTTCCACTTTGGCCTGTGAGCAGAACACCATACACAAGCTTTGCTATGTATCTCAATCTATGTATATATGTTCTCATGTGCTCAGTTTAAATAAATGAATCCACAACATGTTTACCCAGTCCTTTAAGAGTGATTGTTGCCTCTACATTATTATGAAGCATTTTGCTCCTGACACCCCAAAGCCTTTCCATCATCTACAAGGCACAAGTTAGCAGTGTGATGAATGTTGCACACGTGTCTGAATGCATGCAGCTCAAACAACGCTCAAAAATCTCAACACTGTCCAGCCCATTTGATTATTGTCCCAACCCTACTTTAAACATTCATCCGCTCCACCAACAGTGCAATGCACCATCTACAAGATACACTGCAGCAACTCACCAAGGCATCTCCAACAATACTTTCCAAATGATAACCTTTACCACCGTGACGGACAAGGAGAGCAGATGCATGAGAATACCAGTTTCCCTCCAATTCACACACCATCCTGATCATACAATCATAGAATCCGACAGTGCAGAAAGAGGCCCTTCGCTCCATCTAGTCTGCACCAACCACAATCCCAATAATCCCACCCAGGCTCCACCTCCATTTCCCTACATATTTTACCCGCTAATCCCTCTAACTTACGCATCTCAAGACACCAAGGGGCAATTTTAGTACGGCCAATCAACTTACCCCCAACATTTTTGGACTATGGGAGGAAACCGGAGTACCTGGAGGAAACCCACACAAACACGGGGACAATGTGCAAACTCCACACAGACAGTGACCCAAGTGGGGGATCAAACTTAGGTCGCTGGAGCTGTGAAGCAGCAGTGCTAACCACTGTGCTACCGTGCCACCCCGTGATATGAAATTATATCATCAGTCTTCACTGTCACTGCATCAAAATCCTTGAACTTATTCGCTAGCAGCACTGTGAGGATTTCTACAGCACGTTGTTCAAGCTCTCCACATTTGCTAGGACAATTAAAGATGGGCAATAAATGCTCTGCTACCCAGCGACACCCACATCCCACGAATAAGGAAAACCACTCTTAAAAAAAAAGTAAACAGGGCTGTGTAAATAGGTGATCTTTGTCATGGGATGAGGACGCACGGGTCTGATATCTTCTTCAGGGGCCTCGGATAGCTCCTGGTGCATAACATAATCTTTTTAAAAATATCTATTTACCTTTCTACTCTAATTGTCTTTGCCTCAGATTCTAAAGAGCAAATAGTGTTCTGCCTTCCATTGAAACTAAAAGAAATGACTTTGAATTTGTACAAGATATTGGTTGGACCGCAGTTGGAGTGTCATGGCTGCTTGGCATCCAGTCTAAAGGTTATTAAAGCCATTGAATGGGTGCAGTAAAGTTCACAGGGATTAAGTTAAAAGCAATGGGATCATTGTTGGACAGAATTACATAGAATTTACAGCAGAGAAACGGGCTATTCAATCAAGCAGGTTCCCACAACGATTATGCGTCTCATAAATTTCATCTTACTCATCTCACCTTATGAATATTTCCTGCTATTCTCTCTCATACACTTATATAGCTTTCCCTTTAAAGCATTAATCCTATCCATCTCATCCACTCAAAGCAGTAAAGTTCCAAGTCCCACACTCTTGAGTAAAAGACGATTCCTCTCTGGATTTCTTACGGGATTTATTAGTGACTATTTGATACTCTATAGCCTGTCATTTTGGATTCCCCCACAAGTCAAACTATCTTGTCTACATTTTAACACAGTGGTTAGCACTGCTGCTTCACAGCGCTGGGGACCTGGGTTCAATTCCCATGTTGGGTTACTGTCTGTCCGGAGTTTGCACATCCTCCCCATTTCTGTGTGGGTTTTCTCTGGATTCTTTGGTTTACTCCAACAATCCGAAAGACATGCTAATTAAGTGTTTTGATCATGCTAAATTCTCTCTCAGTGTACCCAAACAGGCGCCAGAGTTTGGCAACTAGGGGATTTTCACAGTAATTTCATGAATGTGTTAATGTAAGCTTACTTCTGACACCAATAAATACAGTAAAAAAATTATCAATTCCCTTCATCATTTTAAAAGTTTTCAATCTTCTCTTTTCGAGAGAAGAATCTTCTGTCCCTTCAGTCTGAAGAAGATTTTGAGCAAAGAAGAGTTATTCCTTGGAGGTGAAAATCAAGAATGGATTGAATAGAAATATTTAAACTTATGAATAAGATTGGTGATTCAGTAACAAATGGGTTGCTCTAAATATTCTATAGAAAGGTTATAAGGACTTGAAATATTGGACCCTGTTTTACTACTTTAATTCTAAATTTTGGATGAACTTGAAACTGGGAATATTTCAGATCCAACATTTAGACCCCTTCTCAGGCACTCCCATATGAACTCTGCCCAAAAAAATAGCAGTGATTGTGAATCGCACTGCAGAAGCTTGTGGACGGGGCTTAATGCGTTCAAAACACTGCAGCTCCAATCGCCACTTTCAACTGCGCATGCGTAGAAAAAAAAGAAAAATGTTCCCCTGCCACATCACTCCCAGACTGGATAATGCCTTCCACTAGCCCCCACAGATATTGTCCCACCCCCACAACATAACTGACCCTCTCACTGCCCCAACTACCCCGACATATCACGGCACCCTGCACCCTCCTCCCCCACTGATCATATGCAGGGTGGCAGCCGAACCCCACTCCCCCGCACCTCCCCGTGCCACCAATCACATGCACCCCCCACCGATCCCACACAGAGTGGCAGTGGACTCCTGCCTTTCCCGGGCCCCACCACCAGAGAGCCATCTGACCCCACTTCCTCTCTCCCCACCAGAGACGCATTTGACTTGCCTCCTTCCTCCCCCCTCCACTCCTCCCACCAGAGAACGATCTGACCCACCTCTCTCCCCCCCACCAGCAATCTGAATCAGAGAGTCGGCAGAAGTTCTAAACTTATTTCCTCAGAAGCTGGAGTGCCCAAATCGGACCTGCATGCAAATGGATTTAAATTGACATCGTGCCTGTTTTGGGCGTAATCCTGATGTTGGCCATTTTTGGGGGCACAGAGGCAGTCACGGATCATGCTACTCGCCTCACACCCAACTTTACCAAGTTTCACACCCAAAATCAGGAACAACCTAATGGTAAAATTGGACCCATTAACTCTGTTTCTCTCTCCACAGATGCTGCCAGACCTACTGGGTTTATCCAGCATTTTCTGAGGTTTTCTTAATTTAAGATTTAGAAGCAGTTCGTTCAAAGAGAAAATGAAATGCTTTATCAATTGTTGAAATGAAGACTGTAACATCATGAAACAGACAAGAAAGTAGAATAATTATGGATCACTTTAATCGAAGGGTAAACACTGTTGTGGCCGTGAGAAGTCATCAAATCTTGTTCTGTAGGGTCTGTAATTAATAAACAAGGAGGTGCTGGATTCCAGAAGACAGGCCAAGTCCAAGAACTTGAGAAGAAACAACATTTCATTCACTAGCTGAGCCGCTACTCCATGCCCGTACTCTGTCCGGTCTCTGGGAGAGAACTCCCACCCTCCCATTATGTGATCTGTTAAGTAACCATGTGATCACATGATCACCTGATCCATAAGAGTTAAATTTAAAAATCACCATTTGCAGAGGTGTCCAAATCCTGGAGCATTTTGTGAACAATTGCTCACTATGATCATTCCCTAGAGAAATACAGCATACTTGGCGACATGGTGGCACAGTAATTAGCACTGTTGCCTCACAGCACCAGGACTCAGGATCAATTCAGGCCTCAAGTCACTGTCGGTGTGGAGTTTGTTCATTCTCCCCGTGTCTGCGTGGGTTTCCTCCAGGCGCTCCGGTTTCCTCCCACAGTCCAAAGATGTGCGGGTTAGGTTGATTAGCCATGCTAAACTGTCCCTTAGCATCAAGGGTATTAGCAAGGTAATAAACATGGGGTCAGGGGATCAGGCTTGGATGGGATTTTTGTTGGTGAATGGCCACATTCTGCACTGCAGGGATTCTATGGTTCGATGGTTCTGTTTCCTTTGCATCAGCAGAAATCAGAGATTTCCTGTCCAATGTGTTCATCAATCAGTAAGGTGTTTATTTTTATCCTGACAGAAGAAAGCAAGCCACAAATTTCAGAGAGTAGTATATTAATCCACTGGTACACCTATTGACATAATAATGTGAATCCAAGACACTGCAATAATTATAAAGATTATACAGACCACTGCATTAATATTTTGCTTTGGGTATTTCTCCAAGGCAGCCTTCACAATACATGACAATGCAGAATTGCCGAGCAGAATCTGATAGCCAAGTTCCACACACATAAGGACGGCCTCAACTAGGATCTTGGGTTCATGTCACACTATCTGCCACTCCCCATGACTTGCCTAGACTTGTAAAATCTCACTGTTTTGGCTGGAGACAATTCACACCTCTTTAACCTGTGTTCAATTTTGTCTCTACTCACATTGTCTGCATCTGTAAAGACTTGATTACTATTAAGACTTGACTTCCAACTATTATCTTGTAATTGAGTTTGTGTCAATATACGCTCTGTTTGTCAAACAAATCTTGCACTAAACTGGTGAAGGGACAGCGCTCCAAAAGCTTGTGTTAATAAATAAACCTGTTGGATTTTAACCTGTGTTGTGAGACTTCTTACTTTTAATATTTCGGCAAAGGTGTCCAAAATTTATAGCAGTGGTTTGTCAAACTTACAACAAACACTTCCACCACACGATGGTGCTGTGCACAACCTTATTGTTCAACCACACTTCTGAACGAAGACCCTGAAACTCTGTACAATGCATTCAATATGCGAGTGTTTATGGTGTAGTAACTTACAACAATCAGAGCAGTTCTTCCAAAGGATAGCTGCCACATGCTCTATGTCTAGTTTCTCATAAAATGTTTAGTTCAATTAGGTTGTAGCAGTACACAACTAAAATGACCCCACCACAACAACGGCACCCACAACTCCTTCAGTGCCTCTGGAGGTTCTTCATTGGACACAACCTGAATTGACGCCCTGTTTTATACCCATCCTTCTGATGACGAGTCATGCCAAAATATCCTGCCAATCTCATTTTGCACATGTGAATTTTTGAGGCTAAGTGTGGCGATGGGTGGCTGTGGTAACACCTGAATGGCAGAAACATTGGCAGATGCAGAGGTTGAACCTCATTAATTATATACAGGCAAGTTTCACTCTGACTCTCCTATCAGATTCATCAGCTTGTTGTAAGCTGATGGGTTCAAAGGTCCTGGCACTTTATTTAAAGTTCAATATATATTTATTAGTCGGAAGTAGGCTTACATTAACACTGCAATGAAGTTACTGTGAAAAACCCGTAGTTGCAACATTCTGGAACCTGTTAGGTACACCGAGGGAGAATTTAGCTTGGTCAATGCACCTAAGCAGCATGTCGTTCAGACTGTGGAAGGAAACCGGAGCAGCAGGAAGAAACCCACCCAGACACGGGGAGAACATGCAGACTGTGCACAGATAGTGACCCAAGCCGGGAATTGAACGCGGTGATTACCACCGTGTCACCATGCTGCCCCATCCGACACCCATCATCACCAGGATATCCAGAACGTGGAAGCAAAAGGCGATAATAATTTCAAGAGGAAGGCTGCACTGGCTTTCAGCACCAGGATCCTTAAAACTCTTATTGGAAAATTGCAAGCCCATTGACCTGTCCAACCCCAGAGACAGCTCAAAGAAACACATCAACCTCACCTCTCTGGCCCAAGAGGTCATTACCCATGAAGTCAGCACAATGTCACTCATGCACAAATGACCCAGTGAGGAAGAAAATGAATGATCTAGCCTTCTCAGCCCAGGGTAAGTACTCCCTCAATTCTCTCCACTATCAAATTCTCAGCGTCGTGTACTCAAACAACTACACACTTCCTGGATCTCACACATTCAGTCAAAGGGCACACAAATCAACTCTCTTTGTCACCAATGCTTTCACCATTCCAGCTGTCTTGTTGCTAAGTCTCCATTTTCTGTTTTTTTGGGTAAGGCTCAACACACACATAGGGGACATGTATTTCATTCAACTTCTACACCATCCCTTCTAACCACCTCTCTTTCTTTTATCTGCATCCAGGCCTAACGTCTTCAGAAAAAGTGAGAGTGAGCCCATCCCCAGGGAGGGACGGCAGTTATGATCGGCCTCACTAAGTTCAAGGAGGCTACTGCAAAGCTCACTGATGAGGACAGGATCATTCCTTTGGCAATGCAGAGCTTGGTCTCCTGCAAAAACCTAGTACTTCAGCCTCATCACTTCACCCAATCCTACAGTTCACACTGAATGCCATGAACACAGAAATAGCAACAGTTCATCCATTGTAACTGTCCTTTTGAGTTTTTCAGTACATGGAATCATAGAATCCCTGCAGTACATAAGGAAGTCATTTGGCCCATCTAGTCTGCACTGACCACAATCTCACTCAGGGCCTTTTCCCATAAACCAACACATTTATTCTGTTAGTCCCCTGACACTAGGGTCAATTTAGCGTGGACATTCAATCTAACCCGTACGTTTTTGGACTGTTGGAGAAATCCAGAGGAAACCCATGCAGACACAAGGAAAACATGCAAACTTCTTGCAGACACTGATCTAAGGCCAGAATTGAACCCAGGTCCTGCCACATTGAGGCAGCAGTGCTAACCACTGTACCACCGTCTCAGCAGACCATAGGCAGCTCATCAGCTCAACAGTTCTCCACATCTCCAGAGCATGTTAAAAAACTTTAAGGTGATTGAGACAAGTTGGGTGAATAGGCAAATATATGGTGGATGCAGTATAACGTGGATAAATGTGAAGTTTTCCATTTTGGATGGAGAAACAGAATGGTAGAGTATTATTTAAATGGTGATAGATTGGGAAATGTTGTATAAAAAGGGACCTGGGTGCCCTTGTCCGCCAGCCACTGCGAGCAAGCATGAAAGTACAGCAAGCAGCAAGGAAGGCAAATGGTATGTTGGCCTTCACTGTAAGGAGACTTGAGTATAGGAGCAAGGATAGCTCTTTAGACATGTACTCTCCGGAATTTAGCAGAATGAGGGGAGATCAAATTGAAGTATACAAGATGATAAAAGATAAGGATAAAGTAGTTGTGGAGCAGATGCTTTCTCTTATGGAGCATTCTAGGACGAGAGGTCAGTTTTCACATAAGCGGTAGCAAATTTAAAACAAAGTTGAGGACAGACTGTTTCTTCCAAAGAGTTGTGAATCTGGGGAATTCGCTATCCCAAAGTGCAGGAGTTGGACAGATTTTTAATTGGCAATGGTTGAAAGGTTGTTGGGAGAAGGCAGGAAAATGACGATTAGGAGCATATCAGCAAGGTCGAATGGTGGAGCAGACTTGATGGGCCAAATGGCTTAATTCTGCTCCTATATCTTATGAACTTATGACCTCTACACAGCCTTGGGGAGGCCACACCTGGTGTATTGCATGCAGTTTTGTTCTCCTTATCTAAGAAAGGAAATACACTCCGTGGAGCAGAGATTCATCAAATTGATTCCTGGAATGGCAGGATTGTTGTATGAGGAAAGATTAAGATAATGGTGCCTGTATTCCCTGGAATTTAGATGCAAAAGGATCTTCTTGAAGTGTACACAATTCTGATAGATTGGACAGACTGGATACAGGAATGTTGTTTCCTCTGGCTGTAGGGTCAAGAACAAAGGATCACAGTCCCAGGATATAGGGTGGCCATTTAGGACTAAGATGAGGAGAAACTTCTTCAGTCAGAGGGTGGTGAACCAGTGGAATTCTCTGCCACAGAAGTCTGTTGGAGGCCAAGTCACTGAATATATTTCAGAAAGAATTGAATAGATAGGCTCAAAAAACATCAGGAGGTATGGGGAAAGTGTGGGAGCATGATGTTGAGTTAGTGGATCAACCATGTTCATACTGAATGGCAGACCAAGCTCAAAGGGCCAAATGGCTTATTTCTGCTCCTATTTTTTATGTTTTTTTGAGTTATGAAACAATTTAGCAATTAAATGTACAGAAGTTAAAGGAGACGCCTCTGACCTTTCTGGAAGAATCGGTATTCTTTGGGTAAAAACATGAATGTCCAATGACCCCTGCAATCATCTCACATCACATTGCTCAATTTCCACTGTTCAGGACCTCCTGCAGCTATTGTCTGCTCTACCAACAGGTCAAGGTTCATACCTTCATTCAGGAAAATAATAGTGCAGGACGCAACACACGGCAACAATCCTCACTACCTTCTCTGGACAACCATCCCAGAGCCTAACAAGAACTGAAGCAACTCTTCAATATTTCTGCTGAATGCCATAAAGTTGTTTGTCACATTCCATGGATTCATTCTGTGACGCAAGGAAAGGAGCAGCAGATAATTCTCCTCACTGCTTGTCCATCCTGTCCCCAGACTCCATTGTCAAGCATGGTGAGTCTTTTACTCACCATAAACATGTTGTGTGATGAAAGCATATGCTGCACTTTCAAAGGTGCAGGGAAGCCTCACACTCTATCTATACACTGAGGAGGTGGAAACCCTTTCTGTTTGCATAACTTGATAGATCTGACAGGGGCATAGATTAGGTAGATAATCAACATCTTTTCCCAAAGGTAGGAGAGTTTAAAACTAGAGGGCATAGTTTAAGGTGAGAAGGGAGAGATACAAAGGAACAGTTTTTTTCACACAGAGGGTGGTGACTGTCTGGAACAAGCTGCCAGAGGTAGTAGAGGCGGGTACAATTTTGTCTTTTAAAAAGCATTTAGACAGTTACATGGGTAAGATGAATATAAAGGGATTTGGGCCAAACGCAAGCAATTGGGACTAGCTTAGTGATTAAAAACTGGGCGACATGGATAAGTTGGGCTGAAGCTCTGTTTCCATACAGTAAACCTCAATGACTCTATAACTCTAGGGAGTCTTCATTGTCACAAAGGCTTCATCAATCATTCCCAATGCCAACAATCCTCTGGAAGTTAACATCCTCTGTCTTTGCTTCACAATAGCACACTCCTAATCTGATGAACCCCCAGCCCCATATAGAATGGGGCATCAATCTGCAGTCATATGGTCCTCGCTGGCCGTTCTGCACAGTTTCCAATGGATGCTCGCAAGAATCTGACCTTCCCTCAGTCAGGACTTTGTAACCATGTGAACCAATGCTTTAAATACAGATCACAGAAAGTCAGCAATGGCCTCCTCTGCAAAATACATCACAAGTCCTCAGAAATCTCCTGGGAGGTCCTTCAAGGCTACTTCACTCACTCATTCAGGTACTTGCCATCCGAGTGACGCCACCAATTGTGTATTTAACTCCTGAGGCCTCCTATTTTCTTTTTTGCCTTCCTACTCCTCCATTATAACATAAGCAAAAGGAGAACTGGATGGAGAGCTATCTTTTTCTGTTATATTATAATTGAGTATGAAATGGTTCTCTGCTATGAATTCAGTGCTTGCTGTATCAGGTGGTCGAGGCTGCACATAGACCTCAAGTATCTGAGTGCAATTTACGGAGATCCTAAATTAGTCACAATTGCAGGATACTCAGTTTTTGCAAGTTTGGAGTGCAGCCAGTTTTATGGGCAGTGATGCGTTTAGACTAAGGAATTGATAGACCGCTGTATGTTGCGGAGATTTGGGCTTACTGTACCCAAATATCTGTTATCTGTTAGCCAGCCTAATTGATCTGTATACCATTACACATCTCTCGGTGCACATTCAAAAGGGGTGCAATAAAGGCCCCGTACTTCTGTCAACAACTTATGTACATCTAATGGCCATAAAAACCATTCTAAGATATTTCACAAAGAAGCAGAAAGCAAACAAGAGATTAAATTTATCTAAAACCTTACATGACCTCAGGAAATCCTAAAAAGTTTTATAGTTATGGCTATAGGAAACATCTCAGCTGAATCATATGCCACAGGACTCAAATAGCAATGACCATATAGTCCGATATTGTGACTTTAATTGCAGGATAAATATTGGTCAGCATTCCAGGGAGAATTCCCTATTCTTTTTGCAAATACCATCACAGCATATTTTATGCCTAAGAGGACAGATGAAGCCAAAAAGGAGGTGATGGCCCAGTGTTATTATAGATAGGCTATTAATCCAGCAACTGAGCTAATGTTCTAGTCACCCGGGTTCGAATCCTACCATGGCAGATGATGGAATTTGAATTCAATAAAAAACATCTGGAATTAAAAATCGACTAATGACAATAAAACCATTGTCACTTGTTTGAAAAATCTATTGGTTCACTAAGGGAAGGAAATCTAGGGAAGGAAGGAAATCCTCTAGGAAAGGAAATCTGCTATCTTTACTTGGCCTGGTCTACATGTGACTCCAGAGCCATAGCAATATAGTTGATTCTCAACTGCCTTCCAAGGGCAACTAGGCATGGGCAATAAATGCTAGCCAACTAGTGACACCCATGTCCCATGAATGAATTAAGAATGAGTTTAATGTCTCATCTAAAAGACATCTGAAATAAATATCAAAACGCAGAAGAAGCATTTGAGTGGTGGTCAAAGCCTAGGTCAAAGAAATGGGGAAGATTGATAGAAGATGATAGATGTTCAAATGGAGAACGGTTCAGGGAGAGTGTTCTGAAAGGAGCTTAGGCTTTCCCACCAACAGTGGAAAATAAACAGAAGGCTGGAAATAGACAATGGATTTGAGAATAGATATTAAGTTTGAGGAGATGGAACAAATAGAATGAAACAAAGCCATAAAGGAATGAGGACATAGATTGAGAATTGAATCTGCTTTCAGAATCAGAGGTATTAATCACTGACAGGAGGTATTGGGTGAAATCTTATTACAGGACAGAATATTGAATAAGTTAGACTTTACTTGGAAGGTGTAGGATAGGAGCTGAGCAAAGAACAGCAAACATGAGTGTTGAAAGCAAAAACCAGGTAATCATACTAAACCCTGGTTAGGCCTCAGCCTGATTGACATGTATGATGTTGGGTACCATGCTTGAGGAAGGATGTCAGGGCCTTAGAGAGGGTACAGAGGGGATTTACCCTGATAGTAAGGATTATGTAGAGAGATTGAAGAAGTTATTCTCAGAAGCACATGAGGGGAAATTATTTTTTTGAGCAAGTTACCAGCAATCAAAGGTCATTTAAATAATTGGCCAAAAACAAGTAGGGAACTCTGGATAAATTTCCTCACACAGAGCAGCATTATGATTTTGAATGCACAACCTGAAAGAATAGTGGAATCAAATCCCATAGGAATTTCAGAACGTATTTGAAAGGGGTTAATCTAATCATGAGTCAAACTCTGGATGTAGGGCTTACAAACTGACTACAAAGCACCTTCTGAGCTATAAGATTTGATGGCGCTACAACAGAATAAGAGTGTTTGGATCTGGAAGTGATATTAGCCTGTTGAAGGGTCACAGCACTAGAGGGGTTAAGGAAGAGCTCATTGCAGAATTAGACGATATGATCTTGATGACAGACAAGATGTAAGAAGTTCAGTCCAGTGTTGAAAGCATGCAAATTCTGTGAGCAATCTTGAGCAGCTTGAGAGAGAGTTCAAGATCAGTGTAAAGCTCTGAGTGTGCTGAAAGAAAAAGCCCTCAAGGGACTTTAAAAATGGGAACTGGAGAACTGGAACAGCTTCCATAAAGCGTCTAAAGCTATTCCAATCTCTGTCACAGGTGAACGCTCATACGGTTTACTTACAACTCAGCAATAGGTGATTCATAAATGGCCAGTCAGCCCTCAGCTACATTTTTCAACAGTGATGCAGGCATGGGATATTTGAACCACTATCATGTGCACTGGAACACAAAAATATAAATTTTCTAACATAGCTTATCACCATTTTGACCACACACGGAGACATATTTACTGTTTACTGTAAAATCATCAACAATCTTTGCATGCACATTTAAATTTTCTGTAAAATTAGTATATGATCGCCAACCCATTAGTTAGGCTTCAGTGGGGATCGCTATGTATCACTATATATAATAACCTTATCCAGTCTCAGCACACATTTCATTATCTCTCCCTACTTCCTGACTTTAGTTCTATCCCTTACTCATTGTAACTCATATAGTCCTATCCATATTTGACATTTATGTATTTGACATTCCATTTTGAGCATTCAGATACTGAGGTACCATGTGTTAAGAAGGCATGCTACAAATAATTTTTATTCCAAAGTTCATTGCTATAAAGTTTAGCAGGCACAGGGCAGAGTTGTTAATCCTCACTGTTTGTTCTGCTGTTAGAGAGTTGCTGATTTTAACTGGGTAAAATTCAGGTGAATGCAACTTTGGGCTCGTCGTTTGGATGGTCCCAAGCAGTGAAGTCAAAATTTACTCCTGTTGCTGACAGGACAGGAAACACAAGCAGAATTAGCATAACTCTTAGCCACTCTCGGACAACAGTTTCAACAAAACAGCAGAAGAATTCCAAGACATAGGTCAGTTTCTGGACCCCCTCATGACTCAAGTAATGTGAGGCAAACCAAAAGATGTGACTCATCTGATGGCCAACAGGGTAAATGTCAAGTGAAGCCATTTCAACTATAGCACTCTAAGATTCTATTCTACTCTGCATTGGGTTAACTGAGCTCAGATTGGAATAAATAAAGCCCAAGCTTCACTATCTCCTTAACCCTTTCTCCCCTGTCCTAGCCTGACTTGCAACAGCATATTTGAAGAGCTAATGGACCTAATTGTCAGAAAGATTAATTCCATTTATTCAACTTCTTTGGTTGCTCACCCATCGCTTTGCCCTCCATGTCAAACCTCCAGCTAGGCTCATCCCTACTCTAGCAAGTCCACACCTTTCTCTAGCCTTCACCTCCTTCCACTCATGTGACTCCATGTCCATCTTGCTCACACTCCCATTCTCCTTTGAACACCATTCCTACTAAACTAATGACCATCTATCTTTACCTCCTAACCCCATCTGGAACTTTATATTATAATTGATTCCTCCTTCTCAAGTTCCTCCTCCTTTGCAAAACCACTCATATCAACTTCTCTCCTTAAATAACCCACCCAGCAAACATTCAGTCTCTGTAATCAACCACCCCATTCCACATCTCTCACCCTCTCCAAAGTTTTTGGACATTTGCTGCCTCTGTAATCTTTGAACGTGTTCTCTTGCCACTGCCCTGAACAGTCTGCTTGCAGTATTGCAACATGCCCTTAGCACTGCACTGGAGTGAACCTGCCACCTTCCGATTCTGAGGTAAGAGAGTTACCGACTGAGCCAAGTTGGCACAATTCAAATCATTAAACAAAGCCCTTGCATTTTTGTGCGGAAGTAAAAACCCTTTTGAGATACATTCCTCTGGGAATGATTTGTTCAGGAGCTGCTTTTGTGCTCTGGTTACGAGCAGCAAGTAACCGTATTTCATTAGTATCTGATCAAAAAGACGCAGGGCTCACGGCTGTGAATGGGGCAGGAAATGGGAGCACAATGTAATCTGTGACAACTCTGACTGTTGCTGCCGTGTGAATTCCAATTTTTGTCCACTTTCACACACCACAAGACATCCGCTTAACCCAGTAAGCCCTGAGTCATATCTCTATCTCGGTTTCCCCCCAGTTCCCCATTTTTTCTCTGCCATTCATAACTTTGCTCTCCATGATGGTTCTTTGCCTGAGAGCCAGGGGAGTGGACCACAGCAAGCTATTCGACTGTGGAGGGAATCCCTGGTCAGCCTGAGTCTGTTCTCAGTCAATGGATATGCTGACACTTCTCAGCATTGGATTATGAGAACCTAGTGCGCTCTTGAATCCCTCAGGCCTTTCCCAGAATTCAGTTAGATCATGGCAGATCTTTATCTCTATTTATGTCACATGGTTCCATATCCTTTCTATAGTCACCAAGCAAAGGTCTATCAATCTCAGGTTTGAAATTTTCAGTTATTCTGACCTCACCAACTCTTTTGGGAAAAGAGTTCCAGATTTCTACAACGTTTATGTGAAAAAATGTTTTCTAACATTGCTCCTGAAGGGCCAATCTTTACTTTTAATATTATTCCCTTGTTTTAGGCCCCTCCATCAGAGGAAGTAATTTTGCTCTATCTACCCTATCAAATTCTTTCATCATTGTAACCATCTCAATTAAACTAGCCTTTAATTTTCTATACACAAGAGAATGCAATTCTTGTAAGCTTTAATCATAATTTAACCCATTGAGACCTGGTGTCTGAAATAACCCCACCGAGGCCAGTGTCCCATCACAGATTTAAATTTATTTACATGGTCGGCAACACTCAGATGGATACTGCCTCATACAGACTATAAGCTAGTAACGCTAACATATTACATACATGGGCAGGATGCCCTGAGAAAATATTAAGATCTTAATCAGGGAGCTGATATTCTAAGAGGTTCACGTCATGACCTTCATTAATGTCATTACAGTGTCATTTTGATTAATCGAAATTGCTCCTTCTTCAAGGCCAATACATCCTCCTGAGACGTATTGCCCAGAACTGACCAAATGAGGCCTCGTAAAAATTTTATACACCCATGTGGAGCCCAAGCCGATCTTGTTGAATTCTGAAACATTGGAATGGCCACACTGAGAGCAGGCTGGTAGTGCCAGACTTGAGAGTGTGCCAATGGACAATGACTCAAGTCTACAGCTTCGGTTCCTGATCGCAATCTGACTCCAGTGAGGAAAGCACAGAGAGAGGAAAAGGAGCAAAATATGTTTTTTTAACACATTCATGGGACATGGGCATTGCTGGCTGGCCAGCATTTATTGCCCATCCCTAGTTGCACTTGCGGGCAGCTGAGAATCAACCACATTGCTGTTGCTCTAGAGTCACATGAAGGCAAGATCAGGTAAGGTTCTCCTTCCCTAAGGACATTCGTGAACAAATGTTTTTTTTTCAGGCAATGGTTACATAATCATTAGTAGATTCATAATTCCAAATTTTTTTTCTTTGAATTCAAATTTCACTATCTGTCCTGGCGGGATTTGAAGCCCAGAGCATTAGTTGCATTTCTGGATTAATAATCTAGTGATAATACCACAAGGCTCTGTTTTCCAATAGAGCAAAATAAAATGGAGTCAAAATGAACCAGCAAGCTGAAGTAGCTAACCAGTGACTATCCTTTAGGCTCTGCAAGTTCCCTTTAAGCAGCAATGTCCTGTACAACTTCAACAAGACATCCCAACTCCTGTATTCAATGTTATGATGAATGAAACCAAACATACTGAATGCCTTTTTCACCACTCTGCCCATCTGTGACTCCACTTTCAAGGAGCTATGAACCTGTACTCCTGGATCTTTTTGTTCTGTAACTCTCCCTACTGCCCATCCATTAACTGAGTAAGTTCTGCCCTTGTTCAATCTACCAAAATGCATCACCTTACATTTATCTAAATTAAACTCCATCTACCCCAGTGGGCTGGTGAATAGATCTCCCCAAAGTGTACAGTAAGCAGAATGATGTATCATCAACATGTGGATTTATGGATTTATGTTTCTTGTTGAATGTGATCTCATGTAACCAAATGGCATATAAGTATTGATGACAGCACGACAAGTTAGGATTCTCTGTTGAAATAAATGTTTCCACCCAAGGTAAGCATCCCTTGATATAGGCACCATACAGATTAAGCAATGTGACACAAATGATGCACAATTGACCACCTTAAGGGTATCACCAGGGTACCTTTTGAATCCATGCAGTGTGTGCCAGTTCCCAGAGTTACTCCCGCAAAACAAGATAGCATCCAAAGGGCTTCTCCTAACAATACAAGCCAAGAAAAATTCCATGCCTTGTTCATTTTTAAATTGTGAACAGTATCTTGATTCACCAATATGGCGGAAATGCACAGTTCCAGTTTGTAAAATCCCTTCAACTGCTTCCCAGTTCTCCATTGACATTGGAATCATAAAATCATAGAATCAGAAGAAGAGGCCATTCAGCCCATCGAATTTGCACCAACACATTAAAAACAGTTTGAACTCCCACCTAGTCTCATCTAGCAGCAGTTGACCCATAGCCCTGAATGCGTTCATCCAGATACTTTTTAAAGGATGTGAGGCAACCTACCAGCCCTCCCAGGCAGTGCATTTCAGACCATCACTACCCTCTGGGTAAACAAGCTTTTTGTCACATCTCCTCCTAAATCTTCTGCTACTCATCTTTAAACTATGCATCCTCATGACTGATCCTTCAGCTAAGGGAAACAGCTGCTCCTTACCCACTCTGTCCATGCCCCTCATAATCGTGTACACCTCAGTCAGGTCGCCCTTCAGTCTTCCCTGCTCCAACAAAAACAATCCAAATTTACCCAACCTCTCTTCATAACTTAAATGTTCCAACCAAGGAAGAGCTGCCAGAAGCCTCAGAGGGGCAAGTAACTTACTTTGATAACAAAACTGGGCAAGAACTATTTAACCTGGTTATCCACCTCAAATTACCTGAATCCCTGAAATCTCTTTATGTTGTTTGGACATCTCCATCAGCTGAGTCCATTGACAAATATCCATGGGCACTGAAGCCCTAATTTTTCAAATTAAAATGCGTGAGGGATGGGTTGAAATATGAATTAAAAGGGAAACTGTTCCCTGGAGCCAACGGCTGAAGAGATCATGAGAAGAATTTGAGCCTGAGGAACTTTGCAGTCATTTGGTATTCTGTACTCGGGATATCACAAGAACATTTCCAACCAGACATACCCTGAAGCTTCTCATCAAAGGATTATGGTATTCCTTGTATATTGATCTATCAATATTATGGATAGGAGAGTGAACAGCACAGGATGGATCATTTAAAGATGAGGGTCAGCCCCTCCGTTGGATTTATTTCTCCTCTTCATTTGGAAATGTGTATAAGAGCAATTAGAATTAGCAGTCTAACTTAGAACAATTAAAATTAGAATAATAGAATATAGAATAAAACTAGAACCACAGTGCAGAAGGAGGACATTCAGCCTATCAAGCCAACAATCCCACCCAGGCCCTATCTCCGTAACCTTATGTATTTAACCTGCTAACTTCCTGATACAAAGGGGCAATTTAAAATGGCCAATCAACCTAACCCCAATATCTTTGGACCGTGGGAGGAAATCGGAGCACTTGGAGGAAACCTACACAGAAAACATGCAAACTCCCCACGGACTGACACTCAAAGCAGAAATTGGGCCCTTGGCACTGTGAGGCAGCAGTGCTAACTACTGTACCACTGTGCTGCCCATGGTGTGAAATTTGCTCACACCCTTCCCATCCTGATCAGACCCATCATCTTTGACGTAAGATCACAGACACCCTCCAAGCTGACGGTATCCACTTTAAATAAGCACATCAAGCTCCAATTGCATCATAACATGAATGCCTTCGGATTTATAATTTATTATAATAAAACAGAATGTGCACAGATTGGGGAACTATCAGGGGAGATTAAGCCTAAACCACTTCACTTGGTGCTAAGGGTCATTCTCTTCCATTCCCAAAGACTGCCCCAGACCAGGCCTGGTACAAGCTTCCCATTGAGTTCCTCCACACTTGGCAAGTAACCTACATATGAAGTCTGGTTTTGAGCATTGTGCCTGCTTCATTGCTGGCGGAGTACTATTGCTGCAGTCCTATTCAAATTAGGGCAACACGGCAACATGGTGGAAAGCATTGCTGCTTCACAGTGCCAGGGACCCAATTCAACTCCCAGCTTGGGTTCACTGTCTGTGCAGAGTCTGCACATTCTCCCTGTATCTGCTTGTGTTTCCTCCGGGTGCTCCAGTTTCCTTCCACAGTCCAAAAGATGTGTTGGTTAGGTGCATTTGGCAGTGCTTAATTCTCCCTCAATGTATCAGAATAGGCGCTGGAGTGTGGTGACGAGGGGGATTTTTACAGTAATTCCAATGCAGTGTTAATCTAAGTCTACTTGTGACATTAATAAGTAAACTTCAAACTTGAAAAAAATTTTCTGTGCAGTGTGGGTTGCAGAACATGATAACCCATCAGCCTGCTTGCCCATTAATAATAAACAACTAATTAAATAAGTCAGCATCAAATTATAACAGTGATCCCAATCAAGGACATTGATAGGCTAGCAGAATAGACAGACAAGTGGCAGATGGAATTTATTAGAGAAGTATGAACTGATGCTTTTCGCTAGCAGTGATAAGAGGCTGCAATGTAGAATTAATGGCACAGTACTAAAGAGTGTGCAGTGTCTGTAAGTTCAAGTGCCGAATCTTTAATGGCAGCAAGTCAAACTGAGAGAGTTGTTTGCAGTTGGGATGGCATACTGGCATCTGCTGCCTCACAGCTCAAGTGACCCGGGTTCAATTCCAACCTCGGGTCACAGTCTGTGTGTAGTTTGTACATTCTCCGCATGTCTGTGAGGCTTTGTTCCGGATGCTCTTGTTTCCTCTCACAGTCCAAAGATGTGCAGGTTAGGTGGATTGGCCATGCTGAATTAACAGGGGATTAACAGGATAAGTCTGAGGGTTTACAGGAATAGGGCCTGGGTGGGATTGTGTTCAGTGCAGACCTTGATGGGTCGAATGGCTTCCTTCTCCACTACAGAGATTCTATGATTCAAAGCGTATGGAACTTTGTTTCATAAATATAGACAATGGCTGAAATTATCTGACTGTTCATGCCGACTGGATTCTCTGTTCCTGCCTGGAAGCGTATCCACTCCCTCTGGTTTCCCCAGTGGGGTAACATCAATGGGAAATACTATCGACAGCAGCAGAACTGGAGAACCCCACCACCTGTAAATGGCACGCCATTTCCCTCCACCAAGAAACTCATGAAAACCAGAGTAAGAATGGTGAGATTATTCTGAACCTTTATAAAATTCTGGTTAGACCACAATTTTGTCTTTTAAAAAGCATTTAGATAGTTACATGGGTAATAATGGGTATAGAGGGATCTGGGCCAAATGCAGGTAAAAGGAATCAGCTTAGGGTTTTAAAAAAAGGGTGCCATTGACAAGTTGGGCCGTAGGGCCTGTTTCCAGGCTGAACACCCCGTAACTGGAGTACTGTGACCACCATGCTTTGGAAGAATGTTGGGGCTCTTGAAAGGTGTAGAGGAAATTTACCAAAATGGTTCCAGGGAAAAAGATATTTAGCTGCAAAGTTACATTGGAGAAGCTTTGGACATCCTTCTTGGAGAAAAAGAGATTGAGGGGGATATCTGATGGGGATATACAAGATTAAACAAGTTTAGGTAAAGTAGACAAAGTTGTTTCCATTAGTTGATAAGGCAAGGACAAAGGGATATAAACTTAAGGTTCTAGACAAGAGATGCGGGGGGGGAATGTGAGGAAGAACTTTATCACACAATGAGTGGTAATGACCTCGAACTCACTGCCTATGAGGGTGGTGAAAGGAGAGGTGATAATTGATTTGATAGTCACTTGAGGGAAATAAAGTTGCAGTCCCTGGGGATGGAGCAGGCAAGTGAAACAGACTGCTTTCCTCCACAGAGAGAATGGTTGAATGAGCTCCTCCTATGTGGTATTGACTCTATGACAAAAAGAATTGCGCCCTTTTACTTCAACGACATGAATGACAAAGGACAATGTCAGTGCACATTCAATTTTATGACAATAAAGGCCAAATTGAACACAAGCCAACCTATTCTTTCCTGACCCTGTATGTTCCCTCGCTGTCGACATGTGCCTTTCCTGCATTTATTCTAGTGCTTCCGCTGGGCACTTTGCCGTTCATATTGTACAATTTGGGCACAAAGGATGTGGGGTAGGATCTCTCTGCAGGAATTGATTCCAATTTCATCCCCCTTTTCATCATCATCAATTTTCACAAGGAAATAATTGAAATTGTTTCTCCTCTGCTTCTCACCATCAATTATGCCCTCTTTCCGCCATGGGTTTTTAAGAGCAGAGACTCAAGTTCATTCCAGCCTGAATCAGTTACATCTCTGTGTATTCAGCCCTAACTTGGGTAGACATCGTCCTTTGGGACGAATGGGATAGGGAAGAGAGTTGATCTTTTAAGGCTGAGCTGCTTCCAGGGAATGCTGTGACAGCAATGTTCGGTTACAAACAGAGCTGAGAACGCCATGCTTCAAACCTACCATTTCTCACAGCAAGCATAGAGTCTCTCCCCATGAGCTTCATGGCTTTCTCCTCATAAAGTGTGACTTGGAGCCCGATGGCACAGTGGTTGGCACTGCTGCCTCACAGCGCCAGGGACACGGGTTCAATTCCAGGCTTGGGTAACTGAGTTTGACCATTCTCCCCATGTCTGTGTAGGTTTCCTCCAGGTGCTCCAATTTCCTCTCATAGTCCAAAGATGTGTGGGTTAGGTGCATTTGCCATGCTAAATTGCACCTTACTGTTAGGGGGACTAGCTAGCATAAATTCATGGAGTTATGAAGATTGTGGTCAATGCAGACTTGATGGGCTGAATAGTTTCCTTCTGCACTGTAAGATTCTATGATTGCACCTTAAGCGTTTGCTCATCTTCTGTCTATTGCTCTTAAAACCCTAAAAAAAAATCCATCAATTTCAGTCTTGAAAGTTTCAATCGAGACTATTACCACAGCCTTTGATGAAGAAAGTTCCGGATTTTCACGAACTTTTGTGTGGAAAATGTGCTTCCTAATTTCACTCTTTAATGATCGAACTCTACGTTCTTCAGGATTTACCCACTGGAGTAAATAGTCTGCCTGGTTGGAATATTCCATTTTGGGAAATTGCTATGTTTCCCACTGAGTAATGGATGGGTTGCGCGCCTAATTTTCTGTTTATCAGCTTACTAACTGTCCATCAGCAAGAGCTTGTCGAATCCCGTGGCAGGTGGACACAGAATCGCCCGTCATGCCCTTAACTCGTCCGGTCAACAGCCCTGCCTGAGGAAACATGCTTCTGAATTTCTTTTCCATCTGTTTTGACGATAGTCCATCCAGCTGTCTTTCTGCAGACTCTCAGCTACAACACAAGAAGGGTGGCATGGTGACACAATGGTCAGCACTGCCACCATGTTTGTACCAGATGCATTGTCCATGCTAAATACTCCTTCAATGTACCCATATAGGCACCCGGATATGGTGATTTTTTTCACAGTAACTTCACTGCAGTGTTAATGTAAGCCTACTTGTGACACCAATATATAAACTTTGAAAAAAGAAGAAGAGGAAGAGATTCCAAACCAAAGGAAATGCCCTGGAGTTACAGGACAAGGCTTGCTTCAAAGAGGAGGCTATTCCTTGTGTTATTATTTTCCAGAGTCACTTTTCAACTGCATCATTCAACCTGGCTATCCAGGTAGTGGTGCTAATGTTCTACAATGAAACCAGCTTCCTACCTCCCCCTCCTACCCTCAAGTCTCTCCTAACCTCCTCCATTCTTCCAATCACTCTCTTGCCTCCCATTTTGTTATTGGGAAGTAGGAGAGTGTTCCTGGCGATGTTTGATGTTCCAGTTGTCCCACTGAACACCTCACTGAGGATGCCCCCATGTCTCATGTTGACCTTACCCTCTCCTTCTCAAGGCCACGTGCACTGTGACTTCCCCTCCAACCCCCTGCCAAGACAGTAAGTGCCTGACTTTGACTGTGCCATCTGTCACCTTGTACCAAATCAGCAACTCCAAAGGCCAAACCACTTAGACGACTGCAATGCTACGCATTTTTTTAAAATTAATTTACGGGTTGTGGATGTCACTGCTGGGCCTAACACTTATTACCCATCCCCAATTCCCTTCCATTTCAGAGGACAGTTGAGCATCAATCACATTGCTGTGGATCTGGATTCATATTTCAGCCAGACTGGGTATGGATGGCAGATTCCCTTCCCTAAAGGACATGAGGAACCAGATCAGTTTTTCCAACAATCGGCAATAGTTACACAGTCATCATTAGACTTTTAATTCCAGATTTTTACTGAATTCAAATTTTACCATCTGCCCTGGTGGGATTCAAACATGGGTCCCCAGACCTTGGCCTGGTCAATGGACAATATTCTTGTCAATACTATTATGCCACTGCACTCCATTGACTGGGCATTAGCCTGCCAGGACAGGACCAAGACACATGTGCCATGCACTGTACACATTCTCCTTGTGTCTGCATGGGTTTCCTCTGGGTGCTCCAGTTTCTCCCACTGTCCAGAAATGTGCTAACTGGGTGCATTGCCATGCTAAATTGCCCCTGAGTGTCTGAGATGTGTAGGTTAGAGGGATTATTGGGTAAAACATGTGGGGATATGGGAGTAAGGCCTGGGTAGTATTGTGGTCAGTGCAGACTCGATGGACTGAATGGCCTCTTCCTGTACTGTAGGGTTTCTATGTTTCTATGTATTGACCAATCATGGTTCTCATAGCCTGTCATTTCATTCTGTCCTGTCATTGTGGTCTCAGGTCCAGGACTGTCTTCCCCCAATTTTTCCAGCTCACACAATCCCAATCGTGTCTCTGCCTCTTCTGCCCTTCCCTAGAGTCTTTCCTGACAGTCAGCAACCTTGGTGCTGGATATAGTGAGGCATGAAAGATAGACAAAAGCTGCATCTCAAAATCATCAGTGAAGTGATGATCACTTGTGAATCAGGCAGTGTGAATTATCTGCTGGTGGGGTGTGCAGATTAGTGAAAGAATCTGATTCCAGTGAGCTGAATTCAGTGAACGTTCATGATATTGAAATGCATGCACAGATAGTTCCTCGCTTGGATCAGTGGGGATTTCAGCTCACCATTAACCCACCATGCAAGTCACGAAGGAAGAATTCTAATTTGTTTCCTACCACTAGGAAACTGACTTTTGTCATCATGCCAAACTTTGTGACCATGGAACAGTGGCACAGCTGTTAGCACTGCTGCCTCACAGCGCCAGGGATCCGAGTTCGATTCAGGCCTTGGGTGATGGTCTGTATGGAGTTTGCACATTCTCCCCATGTCTGCATGGGTTTCCCCTGGGTGCTCCGGTTTCCCCCACAGTACTGAAAATCATGCAGGTTAGGTGGATTGGCCATGACCAATGTGGAGGGTTACAAAGAAACTAGAAGCAGAAGTAGGCCATTCTGCCCTTCGAGCCTGCTTTGCCATTCATTAGGATCATGGCTGATCATAAAGTTCAGTATCTTAACTGCACCCTTTTCCCATTGATCCCCTTAGCCCCTTCAATTACAGGGTTGGGGGGAGGACTGGGCATAGCTTTGTGCTCTTCTGTACCAGAGTGTTAGTACGGACTCAATGGGCTGAATGGTCTCTTTTGTATTATAGGGATTCTATAACCTCGCCCACCACAATTCTTGGCACTGATGGGAATTTTTCTCTCTATATCTACTTAACATCATTTTAAACAGATCACTCCTCAACTCTCTAAACACAAGGAGAGAATTTTCCTGTAAACAACTTTCTGGAAAATGCCATTTGTTTAATTTACCCAGAGAACTGCATTTATTCAGAGTGTGTGCTTCTTACTGTCTGATTTTTCTGAATTCACACCATCCAGGTGACAGGAAGTCCCATCTGCAGGTTGAGGAAAATCTTCCCCGTAATGTGCAAAATGTTCTTTGACTGCTTACCCATCGGTTGTGTCCGTCTATCATTGTGTCTAACTATATTTGATTTGATTTGATTTATTGTTGTCACATGTCTTAGATTACAGTGAAAAGCATTGTGCACTATACAGACAAAGCATGCCATGCATAAAGAAGGAAAAGAGAGAGTGCAGAATGTAGTGTTACAGTCACAACTAGGGCAGAGAAAGATGAACTTAATGCGAGGTAGATCCATTCAAAAGTCTGATGGCAAAAGTCTGATAGTTTCTGAGGGAAGAAACTATTCTTGTGTCGGTTGTCATGTGACGTCAGGCTTTTGTATCTTTATCTCAGTGGAACAAAGTGGGAGAGAGAATGTCTGGGGTATGTGAGAGATCTTGATTATGCTGACTGCCTTTCTGAGACGGTGGGTGGTGTAGACAGTGTCAATGGATGGGGGGGCTGGTTTGAGTGAAGCTCTGGGCTTCATTCATGACCTTTTGTGGTTTCATATCACTGACTACCTGTATGTATATATCAATTCAGAGGAGGCTGCTACATTGCTGCTTTCACGTGCATACCTGGGTGTCAATCTAATAGCACTCTGAAAGGCAGTTATCCTGCCTTCACTGTCTTATCACTGGCTTCCATTAGGGTCAAAACATTGTCAGTGGAGTCATTGGATCATTTTAAGAATTGTCCCAACCATTTAAATCTATTTACCATTCCTCTGTATTTACAAACAGATGCACAGGCTGTTGAATTAAAACTTATCAACAGGATGTCTTGCCAAATGGTTTGTTATATCAACCATGGGCGAGTCACGGAAGGGCCTTTTCGTTGCAATACTGGTCTGATTTCCCAAGCCATCAGACTAAACAATAACCCATTACTGCCCTGATTAAAAAGACACAGCGGCACAGGAAAACACAGCAAAGATTCCACATTAGTCCTTTCATATCAAGGTTTAAAATCATTACAGCGCATCTCACCACTTAGGAGTCACAGTTCCTGACTTTGAAAGATTGCAATCAATACAAGGCATAGTAGTGAGGAGGGAAATGAGACATGCAATGATCATCCTTTCCATTTTATCTGGCAACTCTCACCAATTTACCCCAGTTTCAGCATTCTGTAAGATCCATGCATAGGTGGAGTGGGTCACAGCTCCACTACATTGTGCATAGGGTGACCAGTTGTCAACTTATAAACACAATTCTCCACACAGCAAGTTGTGCTTTCAGTACTTCTTAAAGATGGTAGTTATCAGCGATTGAACACTCCTCCAAAAGGAAGGGCAGCATGATGGCATAGTGATTAGCACCGCTGCGTCACAATGCCAGGGACCTGGGTTTGATTCTGACTGCCTGTGGAGTTTGCAGGTTCTTCCCATGTCTGCGTGGGTTTCTTTCAGGTGTTCCAGTTTACCTCCCACAGTCCAAAGATGTGTGGTTAGATAGATTGGCCATGCTAAATTGTTCCTTAATGTTTTAAAAGTAAGGTGGATTAGGGGTTACAGGAATCGGATGGGATGAGGTGGGCCTGGGTAAGATGCTGTGTCGGTTCTATGATTTTTTTATAAACAAGAATGACCTCCTCAAACATAGTCCCACATTCATTGGAGGCAAAGTCATCTGCTTCAGTCACCAGCACAGCAAGACCGTAAAGAAAAGTAAAGCTAAAGTATATTTATTACTAACAAGTAGGCTTGCATTAACAGTGCAATGAAGTTACTGAGCAAATCCCCTAGTCGCCACACACCAGCGCCTGTTTGGGTACACTGAGGGAGAAATTACCATGGGCAATGCACTTAACCACCACATTTCAGACTGTGAGAAGAAACCGAAATCACCAGAGGAAACCCACGCAAATACAGGGAGAATGTGCAAATTCCACACAGACAGTGACCCAAAACGGGAATCAAACATGGGTCCTTGGCACTGTGAGGCAGCAATGCTGACAGTGTGCCAGAAGAAAATAAGGCAAATATTAAAGAAAAATGGCAAGATGCGTGCGTCATTCCATACTGTCTTTATTCTTCTTACTGTCCACTCCCATTCATTGTGTTGTGCTGAATTTACTGAAATGCATTCAAGTGCAGGACATGTGCATTTCAGATAAAGGATAGGATTGAGTGGGCATGTGTTTCCTGAAGTGGTGAAAATCTACTACATCATCCTATGCCTTGAAGATTACCGCTTGAATAAGATGAGCTGTGGGAAACTACCACTTTAGTTGGTGCCAACAGAAGAAAATTGGATAGGGTGGGTGTGGACGGGCACATCAATAAATGTTTTGTGAAAGCAAATTGCAAAGGCCGATTGAAGTACTTTAGTGTTGAAAGTTTCTCGCTTTATTTAATAGCGGCTCAGAGTTTCTGTCAGTTAGTGCTGGCTAAGATTAGCCAAACCAGCATAAAGGATCACGCAGCCTGAGGGATAATTTCCAATGAGCATATACTCTGTTTCCGTGATCATAATGCTGCTTTATAAATATCATGCTGAAAGATGGCCCTATCCATGAAACTAGCCACACCCCCCAAATCAAAATAATGAGCGTGGCAAATTTCAGCTGATTGCACCCTTTTAAGGAAACTCTTCAAATTAAGCTTGTTTATTCAGGCAACTAATAGACATATATCTTAAACATTTTACATGTCAAAACGTATTGGCCAGAACTTTACACATGCACATCCCCCATCTCCACCACAGCCTCCCCCCCCCCCCCCCCCCCAACTATATACCCCCATGTAGGTTCCGCAGGATGACCGTGAAATTGTAAGGAGAGAAATTGCTCAAAGTTCCCACCCACCTTGAACTGGTGGACCCCTTCTGACTACAGGGCAGCCTTTCCTTAAGGCCTGGTAACTTACAGACTTCCATCCCCTCTTCCCCCGCCCCTTTCATCTTGGGCAATTCCTGAAGGCTCTGTTTGCCCCCTCATTGCTTTTCACTTCTTCCCCACTTGGACCCCTGACCTTTCTCTCCGATTCCTGGAATTGAGGCTCAGGAAGCTTCCTGCAGTATTTCCTCTGACCACTGCAGCACTTTTCCTGGAGGAATTGGAGACCTGCCAGTCAAGCCAGGTGTTGGGTGGATGGGGTCCCACTTACTGCCAATCAATGCTCATTCAAGTGTAAAATGGAAACGGGGCTCATAGAGGCTAGAGGCAGGTGTTCCTCGACCAAATCTTTGGATGTGGGGCCTGAATCCCAGCCATCCTAAAAATTCTGGCCATTTAATTTACTGGGAAACTTAACTGTATAGTCCAGTAAATGAACCATAGAACTCAAAGAATCCCTACAGTGCAGAAGGAGGCTATTCGGCCGATCAAGTCTGCACTGACTCTCCAATAGAGCATCTTACCAGGGCTCACCCTTCCATCACCCCTGGCCTTATTCCCATAACTCCACAAATTTGCCATGGCTTAATCCACCTACCTGCACACTAAGAGGCAATTTAACACGGCCAATCCACCTATCTCAAATAACTCATGGAAGAAACTTGAACACCCAGAGGAAACCCATGGATCATGGAGAGGATGTGCAAACTTCTCCGCATGACAATCACCCGAGGGTGGAATTGTGCCACCATGTAGGGAGAAACTAGAATGCAAGAGCACACTGGCTAGAAATATAAAAATTTATACGAAGAGTTTCTCCGGTAATTTAAAAAGGAAAAAAAAGTAAGTAAAATGAGTGTTGCTTTTCTTGAGAGTAAGTCTGGGGAATTAATAATGGAAAATAAGGAAATGGTGGATGAATTGAACATCTGTCTTCACTGCTGCGGACACAAGTAATCTTCCAGAAATAAGTGTGAATCAGTAGGTGAATGGAAAGGAACAGTCTAAACAATTGTAGTCAACAAGGAAGCTATGAAGTTGATTACTCTCTACATGCCTAACTCATGTGAAGTCAACACCATTGGCAAAGTGAATATCCACTGTCAGCCCACTAAATTCCGTGAAGGATTACCAAATTGAACTTTTATTCTGGACTCTGGAACTCACATGAATCAATATTTATTTTCTCTGTGGTCTCTATAGTGTAAAACTTCATTTTTTTCTCTCTCTCTCTTTACTGTCTGAGTGTGGAAGTGATATTTTGAACCATCCTTCCCATGTTTTGAATGTGTGAAAATAAATTAATCCTTGGAGTCCATTCTATCTCCAGTTTGTTGTGGGGTTATTAACAAAAATATTAATATTTTCCACCCCAAGTGATGTTAGCACTGCTGCCTCACAAAACCAGGAAACCGGTTCAATTTCAGCATTGGGTGACTGTTTGGAGTTTGCACATTCTCCCCATGTTTGCATGGGTAATCTCTAGGTGCTTCAGCTTCCTCCCACACTCCAAAGATGTGCAGATAAGGTGGATTGGCTGTGCTAAATTGTTCCTTAATGTCAGGGGGACTGGTTAGGTAAATATGTGGGGTTGCAGGGATAGGGCTTGGGTGGGGTTGTTGTCAGTGCAAGATCGATGGGCTGAATGACTGTTCTGCACTGTTATGACTGTATGATTTGACAGGAAAAATGGAAACACAGCATATTATTTAAATGAAGAGAGAATATTGAATTCTGTGATAGAGAGAGGTCTGGGTGACATGGTACATGAATCACAAAAAGTTAGAATGCAAGTACAGCAAATGATTAGAGGAAAATTGTCATTTATTGCAATATATAATGTAGAATGTTTTGTTACAGTTCTAGAGGTTGTATGTGAGAACACATCAGGAACATCGCACAGAATCTTGGTCTCCTTATTTAAGAAAGAGTATCAATGCATTAGAAGTTGTTCAGAAAAGATTCACTCAATTACTACCTGGGATGGTGGATCTTATGAAGAAAGATTGGACAGACTGCACTTGTATCCAATGGAGTTTAGAAGAATGCGAGGTGATCTTATTGAAACAAATCAGCTCCTGAAGGGTCTTGACAGAGTGGATGCTGAAAGGGTGTTTTCTCTTGTGGGAGAGACTAGAACTAGGTGGCCCTGTTTAAAATAAGAGGTCTTCCATTTAGGACAGAGATGAGGAGGATTGCTTTCTCTCAGAGGGCCATGTATCTTTGGAACTCCCTTACCTGGAGAGTGATGGAGACAGGTTCACGGGATATTTTTAAGACAGAGATAGATAGATTCCTAACTAAGAAAGGAGTTAAAGCTTACCAGTGACAGCTGGGAATGTGGAGTTGAAGTCACAATCAGATCAGATCTTATTGAATGCAGAACAGGCTTGAGGAGCCAAATGATTTACTTCTCGTTCCTAATTGATATATGAAATGATGCGTGCTCACAGACTTCATCCACAACATGAAGGGTATTTATTAACAAGGGAAAATTGTACAGAGGCTGACAGCGCCCACCGATTCTGGAGTACCCACCAGCTGCCCCAGTCCCTATGTGTCTTCAGACTGTTTTCTGTCTTAGATAGGATTCCACCCTCTGGTGTGATTAACCAGTCTTGGTCCCTATTGGTTCCTCAAACCAAGTGATCCTCTTTGCCGTTTTGCCCTTAAAGGGACAATCACCACAATCACCACAGTCATTGGGATTTTACAGCTTGCTCACCACAGGAATCAGAGTGGGTGAGGCGTGGACAATAGGAAGCTCCATTGATCTCAAGCAGGATTTTCCAGTCTCAAGTCAAGCAAAACCATAAAATCCAACCCAATATGTTTGTATGTAAATATATTCTGTTACGCCGACTGCTTGGGCTGGTTCATTTTGCATCTGTGATTACACAAAGGAGTTTGAATGGAATCTTGAACCATAACTTCACTTCAAAATACAAGCATACTTTCAAGTGCACTTTACACCCAGATTGCAATTACTGCCCAAAGCAGAAACTCTACCAATAGGGTCTTAATGTAGCAAAATATTTCAAACCCTTTGAACTGCAAAAGGAGATATTAGGACAGGGTAACAAATGGCTTGGTCAAAGGGATGAGGTTTTAAGACATTGAAGGAGAAGAGAGAGGCAGCCGGGGGAAAGGTTTACAGGAAGTGGAAGCTAAATTCTCAAACTTTACAGGGAGCTATCATTTTAAGTTTATTTATTCGTGTCATTAGTTGCTCAGGGAAGAGTTTAAAGTTTATTTTTTAGTGGCACAAGTAGGCTTACATTAATACTACAATGCTGTTACTGTGAAAATCTCCTAGTCACTAAACTCCACTGCCTGTCTGGGTACACCGAGGGTGAATTTCACATGGCCAATGCACCTAACCAACACATCTTTCAGACTGTGAGAGGAAACTGGAGCACACAAGCAGACATGGAGAGAACATGCAGGCTCCACACAGTGACTTAAGTCAGGAATTGAATCTGGGTCTCTGGCGCTATGAGACAGCAGCCATTGTGCCATCATGCTAGCTTGGCTTATGAAAACACTTCTGCAGATTGGGCTGTTCATCTCACGTGCAAACCTGCATATGTTCTCAGTCACTAACAACAAAAATAACATCTGCACTTGAGATTACATTTTTTCAATACAAATAAAGCACTGACTTGGTTAATTCAGCAACAGCAACAAAACCTCAAAAATGACCTAATATGGTGGCACAGTGGTTAGCATTACTGGCTCACAGCGCCAGGCACCCAGGTTCAATTCCAGTCTTGGGTAATGCCTATGTGGAGTTTGCACATTCTCCCCATGACTGTGTGGGTTTCCTCTGGGTGCTCCAGTTTCCTCCCACAGTTCAAAAATGTGCGGGTTTGATTGATTGACCATGCTAATTTTCCCTTTAGTGTCTCAAGAAATGTGGATTGGGTAGATTAGCCAGGTTAAATTTCCCCTGAGTGTCAGGGTGATTAGCAGAGTAAATATGTGGGATTAGAAGGATAGGGCCTGGGTGGCATTGTTGTCAGTGTAGGTTCCTGTGGCAGGCCGCTCTGATTCCTGTGGTGGGCAGAGCGGTAAAATCCCAGTGACTGTGGTGATTGTCCCTTTAAGAGCAAAACTGCAGAAGAGGATCATTTGGCTTGAGGGACCAACTGGGACCAAGAATGGCTAATCACACCAGAGGGTGGAGTCCTATCTTAGGCAAAAAACAGACTGAAGATACATAGAAGGCGTGTAGGGACTGGGGCAGCTGGTGGAGTGCTCCAGGACAGGTGGGGGCTATCAGCCTCCATAGGGCCGAATGGCCTCCTTCTGCACTGTAGCGAGTTTATGATTCTATAAACCCCGCCCCCGTTCCAAATAAACACCCAATCAACAAGTAGCAAAGAGCATCTAATGAATTACAAATTCATACACAGCAAGTTAAGAACATAGATGTCAGAGTGCTTTTAGGATCTTTGGTATTTGAACTGATGTGCTCAGTGGGAGCAATCGACCCTCAGCAATTGGATGTTATTCTCAGATTATGACCACTCTGGTTGGTATTTTTTGAGTTTTGCCATCTACATCTGTTCCCACAACTTCACTCATATAATCTAAAATCTCAGGCTATTTTAAGTCCTGCTATTTTTATGTCATGTGAGTGTAGCGTTGTGTCCATTAGTTTAAATGTTATATACAAACTTCAGCTAGTCGTGCTTAGGAAGGCATAGGAAACTGTCCATCTGAGGAAGGGGTTAATTCCTTGTGAGGCCAAGGTAATATATTGCTGTGGATCTTATTTCTCTGCCATGGGATTATGGCAAACTCTTTGTACAATAGTTTATATTTTCCTGGCTGTATAAAAACCCAGGAAAAAAATCAAGGAGAAAAGATCATTTGACCCTTGGACATTCAACAATCTGATTCCTCTATTTGTCCTAATCATGAACCTCTTCTTCCCAGTGCATCAACTCTGGGTGACCCAAGTTAATCATCTCCACCTCAAATAACTTAACAAATTTCTCTGAAATTTCTCTGGATCTTCACCATTAGAAACTAGACCCTTAGTATTTTCACAATGTCAGTGGTTAAATTTGGAAATCGAGAGGCTGCCTTATGATCGAACTACTTTCCACAACCCAGCAACTCCCTTCCCACCCACAATAAGCTCCTGAATAAGAAGTCTCCTCTCCAACAATGAACCACTGGATTCCAGAAGAAAGGGCAAGAAGGATCCATAGCGTTTTGCCATCAAACTTTTTGTTTCAGGAATTGCTTGCTCAGAGGCAGACTGCTGAAGCTACAGGATTTACAGTTAGTGTTGCTGGAACTGTCATCCTGACAGCATTAGACAGAGGTTGTTAATGGTGGTGATTTCCTTCCTGTCGCTAGCAGCAGTCAGCCATACGGGACTCATACATTCCTGTCCAACTACATCTTCTGTTAAAAACAATATAACTTTTGATTTTGCAGCAGACATCAGTGGTGACGTGTGAAGGAGGTCTCCCTTTAAATGTTTCAACTCTGAGAAAGTGGAACATTACAATCCTGAAGGACCGGGTGTCAAGTTACAGCGTCCTGCCTCTTTTTTTTAAACTTTCTGCTGGTAAGTTGTTGAATTCTACTCTCTATTAAGCGGGTGGATGAAGGATGGGGTGCTCAGTAAAGCAGAACGTTATTACAATGTTACAGAACGACCTGAAACAAATCCTCTGAGTAGGAAAAAATGAATCATTTTATCTCCACAGGGTTGAAAGTTCAACTGCTCTTTTAGTTCTCAAAAATGGGTTTGCTTTGTCCAGTTAAATAGGTAAAGACTAATACTGTGCGATTTTTTTTACATTTGATTGATCGTTAAAGATAAGTCGAAATTATAACACTACTTTTTCAATTTATGTTTTCAGTGCTGAAGTCTTTACCAACTGTTTTGAAGGCATTTGTCAATATTGCAGGATCCAAATTCATTATCAGGATTTTTCTTTTGTTTCTTGAAAAGAATACAAAACAGAGAACACAGTTGTTTTGATTATCAGACCTTTGAGTAGGAGTTGTCCTACTTGTTCGGGTTTCTACATTTTCTTCTTTTGTTAATTGACTAATACATTACTTGTATTGATGTATAATATCTTAAAAAAAGTTTCTGTCCATGATAACATCAGGTAGCCTGTTCTGTTTTTCAGTTGTTGGTTCTTTGGAGGATGTACATATTTACAAGGAATCCCTAAAATTGTCAGGTGTATCTATGTGTATGTGTGTGTCTGTCTGTCTGTCTGTTTGTGATGGTGTGGGGGTGAATGTCGATATCTAAAGGAATTCCCAGGGAATGAGCCAAAATCCAGAGGGGGTCTGGAATTTCAAAAACTGACTTAAACCACTGTAAGTGTCAAGTGAATTACCCTTAGCAAAGGATAGTACAGCCAGACCCACTTTTATAGATACCAAACAAAACAGATATGGGGAGGGTCGGATATTTAGACATAGAGTTTACAACATTCCTCTATTGCCAGTCTAACTCAGTCCAGATGTCACCAGGCACCATGTTAGTCATCATTACATCAAAAAATATTAAATGGTCATTCTGATATGCTGCTTTATTCACTCATGAGCAATGGCTTCCGACTCCACACAAAGGAAAAGTTGATAAGCAGGTTGACAAATTTATCATTGCCATTTGTTCAGATAGAAGCAATGCTTTTCCTGATAGCCATAGAACACTGCAAGTCCACCCATGGCCTGGGCAGGGGAGATATTGAGTGGATAATATTCATCAAACATATTGAGTTGTGCACTAACAAACCTCATGTCATTTTACAAAGAGAATTCAATTCATAATTCTTTCATTGCGTAGCACATGACATGCTAAGAATAAAACTGAATATTTAGGAATGGCTTAACATACACCAGCAATTATTAAAGGACTGTTAGTTGTCCTCACAGCTGGGTTTTTTTTTTGCCTGTTGCTCAATTCCATGATCGTATATTGCAAAGTATGAAGAAGGAGGTTCCAGCAATGAAGGATAACCCTCTGATAAGGAGAGAGCCATTCAACATAAAGTCCGGCTATTTTTGACAATGCTTTCCATGAAGAAGAGACTAATCATCTGATCTGTTCATGTACATTGTTAAATAAGTTTTCCATCACCTCAGTGCCAGGGACCCAGGTTCAATTCTTACCTTAAGTGAATGTCGATGCAGAGTTTGTGTATTCTCCCCATGTCTGTGTGGATTTCCTCCAGGTGCTCCAGTTTCTTCTCACATTCCAAAGGTGTGTGTGTTAGATTGATTGACCATGCTAAATTGTTCCTTAGTGTCAAATGGATTGTCAGGGTAAATTGATGGTGTTATGGGGATGAGATCCAGGTGGGATAATTATCAGCGCAGGCTTGCTCTGCCTCCTTCTGCACTGTGGGCATTCTATTCTATTCTATATTATCCATAGTTCCAATCACAATCTTATTGCACCACTGAGTAAATCAGAGTGCCATGTTTTAGCAACTTTTGTTGAAGAGTTCATATTCCATCATTAGTTCTTTGAGAACAACAGTAAAATTCTTCAAAGCAGAAAGAGAACTAGAGACACTTGTGTTTGTTCTGATAGCTCTGGGCTTTAGGACTTTCTGGTTCTCAGTTACATAGAGAGGCTGGATAAGCTGGGTAGATCTCCTTTGAGCAAAGACGGTTAAGGGAAAATTTGATTGAGATGTTCAAAATCATGTAGGTTTTGAAAGTGGAAGTAAGAAGCAACTATTTTCAGTGACTAAAGTATACTGAAGAGTGCACATTTAAGGCAATTGATGAAAGAACCAGAGGCTTTATGGAACAGAAGCTTGTTATTTCTGGAAAGCAATCCCTGCAAAGGTCGTGGGAAGAAATACACTAAGAACTCAAAAGGGAATTGGATAAACACTTGAAATGAAACTAGAAAATGTATAGCTATGGGAAAGAGCTGACACAGACACAATGGGCTAAATGGCCTCCTGATCGGTATCATTCCATGGTTGTATAATGATAACCTAATTTTATGGCTGTGTTGTTTGATTGAGCCATATGCTACACATCAATCATGCATTAAGAGAGTTTACACAACAAAACTGTCATTGAGAAACACCAGAGTCAAACTTTCACTGGAGGGAGCTGACTAAGGTTTATTATTGCTCCAACTCCTCCATCTAAATCTAAAGCATCTTACAACCTCAGACACAGCTTGCAAAAAATTGATACTTACGGCCAAAACTCCCACCGTAATGGATGCTTGGCACAAAAACATCATCATGATGACAATAGTGCACAGAATGGAAGAGCAGGGAAACCCAAACTTTAGGTTTGAAAGTATATTCAGCTTCTCTGACAGCAGACTTCAAAGTTAGGTTCCACACTGCTTGGTTCACTTGTTTTTACCCTACAGGTGCTTTGGTCCGCCTTGTTGTCTAACGAGGGGCATACACGTGATGGGTTGTGAGAGGACTGCTCTTGGATCTTTTTCGAGAGTATCCTAGTGCTTCACGTCATTAGTGTACGCTTGACCTGGACCATCTGATGGACAACACGACAGCGCAGTGACTATCACTGTGCTGTGCAGATACATGGATTTGGGCCTGTGTCTGTGGGAGTTTGCGCATTCTCCCCGTGCTTGCGTGGGTTTTCTCTGGGCGCTCCGGTTTCCTCCCACATCCCAAAGATGTGCTCTTAGGTTAATTGGCAAAACAAATTCTCCCTAAATTATCTCAAATTTGGTTTTTAATCCATAGATGTATAAACATGGACAGGGATCGCGGGTAGAGGTGGGAACATCGAGGTGGCGGCACGGGCTCGTTGGGCCGAAGGGCCTGTTTCCCACGCTGTTTTGTTCTTTGTTCTTTAATAGTGCATGGAAGTGATCAATTCACATTAATTAACATAGCTTTTTTGCCAAAAAGGGACTAAAGGCTATTTCTGGATGATATGATCACTGTAAAGTTCAGCACATTTCTTTGATAGTTGGATTGTATCTTATTTAATTTGATTCAATTTATTTGATTTGATCTGTTTTTATCACATGTATAAGTGTACAATGAAAAGTTTTTGCGTACTATACAGACAAAGCATACCATTTGTACTGCAGGAAAGGAAAGGGTGCAGAATGTAGTGTTACAGTGATAGCTCGGGTGTAGGAAAAGATCAACTTAATGCAAGATAGGTCTATTCAAAAGTCCGATGTTCACAGAGAAGAAGATGTTCTTCAGTCAGTTGGTACGTGACTTCAGACTTTTATATCATTGTCCTAATGGAAGAAGGTGGAAGAAAGTATGTCCAGGGTGCGTGGGGTCCTTAATTATGTTGGCTGCTTTTCTGAGGCAGCGGGCAGTGTAGACAGTGTCAATGGACGGAAGGCTGATATGTGTGATGGACACTTTGTCGTTTCTTGGGCAGAACAAGAGCTATATCAAATTGTGCCACAATTAGAAAGAATGCTTTCTATGGTGCATCTGTAAAAGGTGGTGAGAATCATAGCTGACATGCATTCTAATTGCAACAATGATTTTAAAAATGCAATTTAATGTGCAATTTCGCTAGAACAACAGCTTGCATGGGTAAACAGGTAACTGTTACAATTGGAGTTTTATTGGAGAGTTTTCTTTCAACAGTTTAGCAGTAGGTCCCCTTTGCAAGCCTTGTCCTTTAGAATAGATTACACACTAACACTTTCGCCATTTGCTCTAAAAGTCCGTACCTGAAGGTATGTTGCAATTATAGTTGCAGCATTGTACTTGTTGGAGTTAAAGCGTTCTCATGCTGTATAATCTTAGAAATTAAGCACAGGGCGCAGTAGTAAACTTTGTATTTATTTAAGTAAAAATAGTGCTAAAATAATGAACATACAACCAGGTGAGGATATGTGAGGTGAAGTGGAAGGTCTCCCCACTTTTTTCCCATGACTTGCTTGATCATAGTAGGGTTTAGTGAAAACTATAAAAAAGAAAGTGCCAATTTAATTAATGTTTGTAACTATCTACGTGGTGATTGCAAAAATACTCAGTCAGATAGTCTCTCTTGAATGTAAATGTGCAAAAAATTCATCCAGGTAAAGATATTAAAATATTGAAAATGATAAAGGAAACATCACAACACATACACACAGACACACACACACACGCACACGCGCGCACAAGGCAAATGTATAAAGAGTTCACTGATTGTAAGCTCTTTGTTTATGTCTATGGCTGAGAGAATTCACAAGGATCATAAGCATAAGATCTCTGAGTAGGAACAGGCAATTTAACCCATCAAGCCTGCTCGGCCATTGAATATGATTATGGCTGATCTTATCTCGACCTTAACTCCAATTCTCTGTCTATTCACATAGCCCTTCAATCCCTCACTAATTAAAAAACTCATCCACCTCTTCCTTAAATTTACACAATTTAAATGAGAATAATGGTCAATGGATATTTTTCAGACTAGAGGAATGTTGTAGTGGTGTTCCTCGAGAATCAGTACTGAGACCTTTGCTTTTCCTAATATATATTAAGGATATAAATTTTGGTGCGCAGAGAAAATTTCAAAGTTTGTGGATGACACAAAACTTGGAAATATTGTAAACTGTGAGGAGGACAATGTAGAACTTCAAAAGGACGTGGACAAGTTGATGAGTGGGAACATAGATGGCAGATGAAGTTCAATGAGGATAAGTATGACGTGGTGCATTTTAGTAAGAAGAACATGGACAGACAATATAATATCAGCAGTAAAATTCTTAAGTGTATAGGAACAGAGGGACATAGGTGTATCTGCATAAATCATTGGCAGGACAAGGGAAGAGGATAGTAAATAAAGTATATAGCATTCTGTTAACTTTATTGACAGGGAAATAGAGTGCAGAAGCAAGGAGTTATGCTGAACTTATACAAGATACTGGTTAGACCCCTCACTGGAATATTGTGTACAGTTCTGGACACTACAGTATTGGAAGGGTGTGAATGCATTGAAGGGAATGCAGAAGAGGCATACAAAAATGGTTCCAGGTAAGAAACTTTAGTTTGAGGATAGAATGGAGAAGTTGGGCTGTTCTCCTTTGAGAGGAGAAGGCTAGGAGGAGATCTGATAGAAACTTACAAAATCATGAGGGGGCTGAACAGAACAGAGAAGGAGAAACTGTTCCCGTTCATAAAAGGATCAAGAACGTGAAAGCTCAGATTTAAAGTGATTTGCAAAATAGGAAAATGTGATGTGAGAAACATGTTTTTTACACAGCGAGTCTGGAATGTACTGCCTGGAAGCGTATTGGAGACAGGTTCAATCGATGCAGTCAAGATCAAAAGAGCATGCGATGTTTCTAATCAAATAATCAATGTGTGGGGAAAAGGCAGGAGAATGGCACTAAGTCATAATGCTTGTATGGAGAGCTGGTGCAGACATAATGGGCCAAATGGCCTTGCTCTGCACCATAACATTTGTGATAGATTTCATCATTTTTTGACATCAGAATACCATATTAAATGCCACATCCCAAGCAATAAGAAAATCAAAAGCTTTCATCTGACCAAACAATTAAAATGTGAAAGAATTCCTAGAACCTTGAAGTCTTTTGAATTAGAAATTTACAAGCATTAATTTACAAACTTAATAAGTTACATTACAAAGATACAAATATAAATTTGTTACATGTATAAACAATTGTGTGTGAAGATTCTAAAATGGCCATGGAATCTACACCTATCAATGGAATGTTGGCATTTATCTCGAGGAGATTCAGAATACAAAAGTGAAGAAGTGATGCATTTGTTGTACAAAGTTTGGATCAGATGCCACCCAAAGTGTGTTGTTCAATTTTCTGTATCATGTTAAGAAAAATATATTGGCCTTAGAACATAGAACATAGAACATAGAACACTACAGCACAGAACAGGCCCTTCGGCCTTCGATGTTGCGCCGACCAATATTAAAAGCAATGCCCCTCCAAACTAAACCATTCCCTTCTCTTCCATATACTTATCAACTAACCTCTTAAACGCCACCAAACTTGGCGCATCTACAAACGCTGCAGGCAGGGCATTCCACTCCCGAACCACCCTTTGGGTAAAGAACCTGCCTCTGATATCCGTCCTATAACTATCACCCCTTAATTTAAAGCTGTGTCCCCTCGTGCTAGCTTTTTCCATCCTAGGAAAAAGGCTATCACTGTCCACACTATCTAAACCTCTAATCATCTTATATGCTTCGATAAGGTCTCCTCTTAGCCGCCTCCTCTCTAACGAAAACAACCTCAAATCCCTCAGCCTCTCTTCATAAGACCTGCCCTCCATACCAGGCAACATACTGGTAAACCTCCTCTGTACCCTCTCCAATGCCTCCACATCTTTCTTATAATGCGGGACCAGAACTGCACACAATACTCCAAGTGCAGCCGCACTAGAGTTTTGTACAGTTGCAACATGACGTTGCGGCTCCGAAATTCAATCCCCCTACCAATTTTAGCTTTTATTGGTCTGCGTGGGTTTTCTCTGGGTGCTCTGGTTCCCTTCCACAGTCTGAAAGACGCACTGGTTAGGTATATTGGCCATGTGAAGTTCTCCCTCAGTGTATCCAAACAGGCATCGGAATGTAGCGACGAGGAGATCTTCACATTAACTTCACTGCAGTGTTTATGTAAGCTTACTTGCGATATCAATAAATAAATTTTAAAACTTTAACTTTTGGTGTAACTTTGGTTACTCCACTTTGAACTCACCTCCAAGGGGACCAGAACTGCACACAATACTCCAAGTGCGGCCGCACTAGAGTTTTGTACAGTTGCAACATGACGTTGCGGCTCCGAAAATCAATCCCCCTACCAATAAAAGCTAAAATTTGGTAGGGGGATTGAATTTCGGAGCCGCAACGTCATGTTGCAACTGTACAAAACTCTAGTGCGGCCGCACTTGGAGTATTGTGTGCAGTTCTGGTCCCCTTGGAGGTGAGTTCAAAGTGGAGTAACCAAAGTTACACCAAAAGTTAAAGTTTTAAAATTTATTTATTGATATCGCAAGTAAGCTTACATAAACACTGCAGTGAAGTTAATGTGAAGATCTCCTCGTCGCTACATTCTGATGCCTGTTTGGATACACTGAGGGAGAACTTCACATGGCCAATGTACCTAACCAGTGCGTCTTTCAGACTGTGGAAGGGAACCAGAGCACCCAGAGAAAACCCACGCAGACAAGGGAGGAACGTGCAGACTCTGCCTAGACATACCAGGACTTTAAGGGTTAAATTATGAAGCTCAGTTACATATTTCTAGTTTGCATTCCTTTAAGTTTAGAAGGTTGAAAAATGGTCTGATCATAGTGTGTGGAAAAAGATTTGATTGAACAGATACTGAGAAACTATTTCCTCTGATGTAAGAATCCGAAAAATTTAAAATTAGAGCTTACCCATTTAGGAATGGAATCAGAATGCGTTTTATCCACACAATGTTAATGGCAATTTGGAATTCTCTCTCTTCCAAAAAGGTGCAGAGTTTGAAACAACTGAGATTTCCAAGACTGAACTAACTTTTTGTTAAATGTACTATGATAATAAAATGTTTGTTGAGAAAGACAAGTCAATAGAGTTGAGCTTTAATGTAACTATGATTTAATTTGGGCGGCACAGTGGCTAGCCTCTGTGCCAGGGACCCGCATTCAATTCCCAGCCTCGGGTCACAGTCTGTGTGGAGTTTGCACGTTCTCTCTGTGTCTGCATGTGTTTCCTCCTGCTGCTTCGGTTTCCTCCTACACTCCAAAGATGTGACGGTTACATTGATTGACCATGTTAAATTGCCCCTTAGTGTCAGGAGGATTAGCAGGGTGAATACGTGAGGTTATGGGGCTAAGACCTGGCTTGGTCTGTCTTTTGGTGTCGAATCAATGGGCTGATTAGTCTCCTTCTGCACTATGGGGATTCTATTCTACGTTTCTAAATTGAATGGAGGAAGAGGTTCAAGGGTCAGAACCTCTTTTTCCTACGTTCCAAATAAAATTACAACACCTGCTGTTGAATTATAAATTTAGTGATCAAATCCATAGATTTATCACAATTACAAAATGAGATATTCAAATTAAATAAAAATTAATGTGAATGCAGAAGGGATTGTCAATTCACTAACATGCAATCTACACTAACGCACTGCTAACCTCTCTGTCTAGTAGAACTGACTATTAAAGGTGAAACAGCTACCATTTGTGGACTATGTGGCTGAATTAATACAAAAACATCACCAACAAGTGACAATCGGCAACAAGTGACTGTTTTTATCATTGACAGGAAAGAGACCAAGAAGATGGGAGACTGGAGTTTCTTGGAAAAACTCCTCGATGAAGTGCAGGAACATTCAACTGTGATCGGCAAAATCTGGCTCACTGTCCTCTTCATATTTCGGATTCTGATCCTGGGCACGGCCGCAGAGTACGTGTGGGGTGACGAGCAGTCAGACTTTACCTGCAACACACAGCAGCCAGGTTGCGAGAATGTCTGCTATGACAAGGCTTTTCCAATCTCGCACGTTCGCTACTGGGTGCTGCAGATCCTCTTCGTGTCAACGCCAACACTCATCTACTTGGGCCATGTGATGCACATATCGAGGCAGGAAGAAAAACTGAAGCAACGGGAAGAGGCGCTGGGGGCCCTGACAAGTAAAAACAGCCAGACTGAAGTCATTATGAAAGAAATTGCAAGGAAGAAGTTAAAGTATAGCATTGATGAGGCAGGGAAGGTGGAAATTAGGGGAGCATTGATGTGCACCTACTCACTCAGCATCCTCTTCAAAATGTCATTTGAACTGAGCTTTCTATTTGGCCAGTGGTACTTATACGGCTTTGTGATGCCTGCCGTTTATGAATGTGTAAGATGGCCTTGTCCACACAAAGTAGATTGTTTTATATCTCGCCCCACAGAGAAGACCATTTTCATTTTATTTATGTTTGTGGTAGCAGTGATATCGCTTGTGCTAAACTTTCTGGAAATGTTCCACCTCATTGGCAAGTGTATTATGAGAAACGTTCAGACCAATTCCAAGAAACAACACTATCTAAAATCGTCTGACTTTCCGGTATCTCACTACACTGAAAAGGAATCAATACCAATAGAGTACATGTACCCACCAGTGGAAGGGACTCACGGACCTTACCAGAGCTGCAATAAGTCCTCCACCGAGCAGAATTGGACGAACTATAATACAGAGCAGATATTGGCAAGCCAAAAGGTCAACCCGACGCCACAAACGCATTTGCCACAAATAAACTTCTTGAGGGAAGTCCCTGATAAAGTAGACCAAAACTCAGTTCAAGAGCAAAGGCCGATTAGTCCAGTCAGCAGTGTAGGCAGTAGAAGAAGGGACAATGACATTGAGATCTGACATCAAGTTCTGAATGAGCAATATTTAAGAATGGTTATGCTTGATAAATCAGTTTTTCAGGACCTTCAGATACGAGTCGATGAGAAAAATTGAATAAGTATCCAATATGGATTTTAACACACTTGACGTATTTTAGGTACAGTACAAAGGTGGATGTCACTGAGCTGAAGGATGGACAAATATATGTCTCAGACCCAATTGTTGCATGAAGTTATTATTACATTTGTAATTTATTTCCCACTTACTGTGGGGTTTCTTATTTTTGTGATTGATGCTCTGAGGTTGAACTATGTATTTGGATAGAATGAAACATGGCGACAAGTTATTCAGCATAGAAGGTTTTATTTAACTATGCTACTAACTAATACACATTCCTCCAACATGTGCCATTATTCCTCAAGAAAAAAATTGCTGGAAAATGGCAATGTCTTATTTATACTTTTTTCTTTTCTTTGGCATCCATATTGTAAATATATTTTTCATCCTCCTTGCTGGGTGCCTCCCGTGTGCCATTTCCTGACTGAGTTTCTGGTGTGTGTGATAACCGGTGCCAGGCCTTTACCAGTGCTGCTCTGTGACCAACTAGTAGAAGGCATGAAAGAATGGAATTAATTGAAGTTCATTTGGGTGCTCAATTTAGTACCACTGTCAGCCGCATCCCCTGACATTAACGCACTTGAGGTGGAGAAAACTGTATTTCAATCAATCAGGGCACAATTCCCTATCATTAGGGATAGCTAATGATATAAAACACATCAAGCTTGGTACGAACAGATTTTATTTTTAGCATGAATAGAATGATACATGATGTGGTGCTGGCAACATATTATTATCAATGGTCTTAGTTACATTGAGCCAAGACAGAGACTAGACTTTCTATTCGATAACAATGACTGGTGGATTTCCAATCTTGTGCATACTTACAATTGAATTCAATGTAATCAAACCCTGAAAGAAAAAAAGCAGCTAAGGTGAAGGTGACATCACATCAATTGTCTCGTCACTTTTAAAATTCACGTTGTTTTTGATTTAGGGAATAGCAGACACCGGGGATTGGGAGGCAATAAACTGGCTGAAAGCATACAAACCATTGGACCAAGTATTTTCTAACCATCACCTCGATCAGAACCCCAAGGTTATATCCTTGTTACTATTTTTTAGATTGTTTCCCATTTGAATTATACTTTTTGTGGAGTGGGTTTTACGCTGACAGTGCAGTCACGGGCTCCATATTCCCATTTGATGGTGACTATCATACATGAACATGTATGTTTCAGAAGACGTTCTAGTCAAAGTTTATTGAGAAATAACGTACGGTTGAAACTAGAAATATTACAGTTAATTACAGAGATACAATGAATTTGGTATAATAGATGTATAACATAGACATATAACAACAATAGACAGACAACTCGAAGTGTGTTATGTACAAGTAATTTTCAATTTTTTTACACTCTTAACAAGGTGTATATAAAAGAATAAGACAACTAAAAGAAAGTGAAAATAAGTAGACATAATGAGATTATTATGAAAAAGAACAAAAAGTTGTCATCCTTTAATAACCAGTCCTTAACTTTTCCCTGGTCTCCAACTCTCTGTTGGACTCTCCCTTGTGCAACATCTTGTTATTGCAATTTACTAATTTTGCCTTGTGTCCTTCCTTCAATTCTAAATACATGCTGTTTCTTATTCTCTACATTCTGGTGTTGAAATCAATGTCTCCCACTTGTTCTGTCCAAATACATCAAAGCCTGTGAAACTTCTTACCTCCCTCAGTCTTCTTTTCTCCTGAATCCTGCAGTATTTTCATCACCATGTTCTATCCATTTGTTAAGTTTGCTTATCTCTTTCTAAGAATTCTTACAGCGCAGAAGGAAGATTATTCAGTCCATCAAGTTTGCACCGACCACAATCCCACCCAGGTCCTATTCCCGTAAACTTACCCTGACACTAGAGTCAATTTAATATGGCCAATCAACCTAATCTACACACCTTTGCACTGTGGGAAGAAATCGGGGTACCCAGAAAAAACCCACACAAACACAGGAAGAACATGCAAACTCTACACAGACAGTGAACCAAGCTGGGAATTAAACTTAGGTCCCTAGTGCTGTCAGGCAGTAGTGCTAACCACTGTGCCACTTGCTGCCCATAATGTGGTGTTGAGTCTTTCATGTAGACTCCTGAATAATATATTTTTTTAAAATCCCTACTCAATGCAGCACATTTTCTATTTTAACCTAGGGGCAGTGATATTGACTACTATGCAATAGAATTGGAGGAAATAATTAACAGCATCACATTTCCAAGGAAAAAGGCAGTCTTTATTCTTATTTATAGAATTCCTTGTTGCATTGTTTCCATATTTATACATTTATTTGTTGCGTAATTTGAAATGCCTTCTCAGGCTCCAGTGGAAGCTCTATGGTTAGGATATAATACACAGAAGTGAATCGCACACCAGCACTTTTCTCAGCCAAGTACTAACTTCCTGTCAGCTAATGCCATTACAAATGCTTGTCAGCATCATATTCTCAGCAGAAAAAAACACTTCCTGACCAGAATGAGGCAAAATTGACATAAATTTCATTGGCAAACCTCAGTGAGTGAAGGGGACTTGTATAGGTTACCAAGAAATAAACATTGCTTGTGCATAGTCGGACTCTCGGGTTAACACTTTAGAAAGCTGTTTTATGACAACCTCAAGTATGTTAAGTTAAGGCGTTATTAACATGATCCCAGCCAGTACGTAGAAAAAAAGAGAACTGATGGGATGTAGACAACGATTAGTTCTGTAATGGGGGTTGGTTTAGCTCAGACAGTTGGGCAGCTACTTCATGACACAGAGTGATGGCAATAGCATGAGTTCAACTCCCGTACCAACTGATGTTATTCACCTTCCCCACCTTGCCTGAGGTATGATGATCCTCAGGTTAAATCACCACCAGTCAAAAGGGAAGTCTCTCAAAGGTGGGGGGAGCGGGAAGAGCAGCAGCTTACAATCATGTGGTGACTTTATTAGTTCTGTAAATAATCAGGTGATTAGTACAATTATTTGTTAAAGTGTGTTGTGCAAGTTGAATTATGTTTTAATTCTTGGTGCCATTTGAACTGCTGACCAAAATAAAATTTTTCCAAAATAAATTGCCTGTCATGTAATTTCTGCATTTTTTTTTGGTGTTGTCTGATTCTGTTTCAGTTTTTTACTTGTCCAAGAATTTTATTTTGGATCTGGGCAGCCAGTCTCCTGGGTGGAATGGACATCAGTTCCCATGGGACTGTGTTTGAGATTGTTACACTGAAATGATCTTAGGGATTGCACAGAGAATTAGCATGCTGCCTCATTCCAAGCCTCAGATTTTCAATTTAGCCCAGATCAATACAAAGAGAAAAAATAAAAGATTATATTTATATCAGCATCAGATATCTCAAGCAAACTATAGTTTTGCAGCCAAAAAAGTACTTCTTGAAGTTGTTGTAGAATCCCTGCAGTGCAGAAAGAGGCCATTCAGCATTGGTGCTGCGAGTCTGCACCAATTCTCAGGCCCATTCCCCCACCCTACACTGTAACACCACACATTTACCGTGATCCATTTAACTTACACATCTTTGGACAATAAAGTACAATTTAGTATGGCTAATCCATCTAACCTGCACATGTTTGGAATGTGGGAGGAAACTGGAGCATCCAGAGGCAACCCATGCCAACAGAGGGAAACATGCAAACTCCACACAGATAGTCATCCAAGGCTAAATTGGAATCTGGTTCCCTGATGCTGTGAGGCAGCAGTGCTAACCACTGTGCCACGTGGCCAGGATCTTACCACTGGTCAAGCTGGTGGCACTTTTCCATCCTGTAGCAGTGAACAGAGATTTGGCTGGCCACCAAATTTCCCACTGTCATTGCTGTGGGAGCATAATATGAACAGGCGGTACAATTGTGCCCCATGTTGTTGTGTAGGACGCACAACTGCCAACTTACATACCTTAAATACCCACAAACAATGGTGTGATTAAATCTGCTTTTTATGTGATATTGATTGAGAGACAAATATTGGCCAGGGGATGGACAATAATTCCTCTGCTCTTTTTCAAAATAATGGCATAGATCTTTTACATCCAACCTAATAGACATTGCCTCAGTCCTGTATGCGAGTGTCAGCCTTCATTTTTGTCTTCAGGTTCTAAAGTGAAAATTAAGCTTTGTGATTCAGAAACAAAAATGCCACAAATGTAGCCACGGCTAATACTTGTGGATTGAAGTCTCTTACTTCATAAAAATCGCGTGTGAATTGAATTTCTTCCAATTTCTTTGTGAGAGCTTGCTGTGCACAAATTGCCTCCTGTGTGTTTATACACTGGAGGAATGATTTGACCTCAAAAAGATAGCCTGATGGCACAGTGGTTAGCACTGCTGCCTCACAGCACCAGGAACCCAGATTCAATTCCTGACTTGGGTACTGTCTGTGTAGAATCTGCACGGTCTTCCCAGGTCTGCACAGGTTTCTTGTGGGTGCTCCAGTTTCCTTTCACAGATTGAAAGACATGCTGGTTAGGTGCATTGGCCATGCTAAATTCTCCCTTGGTGTAGCCAAACATGCCAGAGTGTGGCAGCTAGGGGATTTTCACATTGCATTGTTAATGTAAGCCTACTTGTGACATTCAGCCCATCGAGTCTGCACCAATCCTCTGACAGAGTGTCTTACCCAGACCCATTCCCCCACCCCATCACATAACTCCACACAGTTACCGTGATCCATCTAAGCTTTAAGTACTTCATTAGCTGCAAAGCACTTTGGGATGTACTGAAGGCATAAAATATTTATTATAATGCAAGTTTTTTTTTATATTCTTTACCCACAGATCCATTCTAAGACTTGATCATTTTAATATTAATTATTTCAGTTAGTAGTTTTTAGACAAAGTTGCTGTCGCCAATCTTAAACTTGCTAATTGCTCTCCCCTAACTTAATTTTAGTTTAATTTGAAGTTATTTTCTCAGTAGACATTTGCCAGTTTACAAGATTAGTTCTGAGAGGCCTCCTTGCAGAGCTAAGAGGCCCATGTTCCTCCAGTTCCTTCAATCTCTTGCTAGGTCGCATGAATTTCTTTTCCATTATTTCATGGGATTTAAGTTTCACTGGTAAGATCTGCTATCATTACCCATCCTTTATTGCCTTTGGGAAATTATCATCTCGAGCTGCTGTGGTACATCTAGTGTCGGTACACACACGGTACTGTTAGGAAAGAAGTTTCAGGTTTCGGCTCCAGTGACAGTCGATATAGAGGGGCAGGCTATCTATAAGAAGTAGAGGACAAGTGGAGGCATGTTAGCCTTTGCAAATTGTGGGGCTCTCTGGTGAGTGTGCCGCCAGCCAGCAGTGCAGATGATTCTGCTTCCTGAAACCATTCAAACAGAAATTATCGTAAAGTTTGTTTGTGTCCTGCCTCGAGAGCTACGGGAGCAGGCAGTTTGCCAATTGTAGCTCACACAGTCTCAGATGGACACTGACCAATATATAGCCATAAGAATACCATGTTGTGGCATTTTCTTACAGTCAGTTGGAATTTAGCTTCCTCACAACAGTCAGGAAGTTGAGCATGCCATCCTCTATTTGCCATTCTTTGCTCTACAATTATGTTCCCCACCCCTGCCTGCTTCAAATAAGCATTGGCAAATTTTCTACCATCCCAGACCTTGAGGCGGGGCAGAGGGGGGGAATTTTCCAATCCCACCCACCACGGAAATTGTAGCAGGCAGGGGGCAGACCATGCAAAGGTCCATTGATCTATGGTGAGACTTTCCAGTTTTGGGCTGAGCACTGCCAGGAAATCCTGCCTCTGCTGTCTGAAATTCCCATTCTAAATCCCATTGGCTTCCTCCATTTTGCCAATCCTCAAATTCCTCTTGAAAATATAGTCCTTTGATCTTTCTTTCAATCATGTCCCCAAACTTTTATCTTAATTTGTCCTCTGTAAAGCATCTTAGGCTTCCTTGATACACTAACAGCAATATCCAAATACATATTATTATAACAAGTTAGGCTTCATTTATTGAATTAATCCAACTGTTGGATTTATGGAATTTGTGTGTGTGATCATCCACAGTATGAAAGTGATGTGCTGTCTCTGGAGCCCCAGTAGAAAGATTTACCTGTGTTGTTAAAGATCTTTGTGACTTTTATGTCACTTTTGGGGATTGAAATTTAACTTTTACACTTGACTTCTCAAATATCTGGACTTGCAAACCAGAATCCAGAAGAAATCTAAATGTCACCCCACACACAATGGTTGCTAACTCAAATCAAAAACAGATACAAGCAAGGTATCTTGAGAAAGACACATACTTTGAAGGGAAGTGACGTGATTTGAGAAGTTAGCAGGTAAATTCAGTTTGAAGTAAAACATTTCTGATATATGGGCATCGTTGGCTGGCTAGCATTTACTGCCAACCCATAATTGCCCTTGAGAAGGCGGTGGTGCGCAACCTTCTTGAAATGCTGAAGACCAGGTGCTGTGGGTTGACCCACAATACCATTGGGGAGGGAATTCCAAGATTGACCCAGCGATTGCAAAGGAACAGCGATATATTTCGAAGTCAAGATAGTGAGTGGCTTGGAGGGAAACTTGAGGTAGTGGTGTTCCCTTGTACTTGTTACCTTTGTCCTTCTAGATGGAAATAGTCATGGTTTGGAACCTTATTCATTTATGGGACATGGGCGTCACCTGCTGGCCAACGTTTACTGCCCATCTCTAGCTGCCCGAGGGCAATTGAAAGTCAATCACATTATTGTGGCTCTAGAGTCACATGTTGGCCAGACCAGCAAGAATGATGGATTTCCTTCCCTAAAGCACATTAGTGAACCAGATGGGTTTTTTCAACAATCGACAATAGTTTCATGGTCATCAATAGATTCTTAAATTCCAGATTTTATTTTTTATATCGAATTCAAATTCCATCAGCTGCCGTGATAGTATTTGAATCAGGAGATGCACTGTGTTTCTGAATTAATAATCCAGTGATAATACCACTGGGCCATTACTTCCCCTGGACCATGCTATGCAACATGGCAGAATCAAGCATAATCAATACACCCTTTTTATAATGTTATTTCCCCGATATAGAGATAAGGAATTTGTTGCACTGCAGGAAAGGAAAACATGTTCTGGGATACCCTAAATTACTTTTTACCATTACTGTGGGAAAATAGGGCAAAACTGCAGTCAATTTGTATATAGATGGCGTAACATGCAGAGATAAGATACATAATCAGACAATCTAATGATGAGGTGTATATATTGGCTGGGACACTGGCAGAAGCTTCGCACTTCTTCAGATTCTGAATCTTTTATATCCATCTGCAAGGGCAGGCAGAGACTAAGTGTAAAGTCTCTCCTGAATGGCCGCACATCTGACTGTGCTTCACTCCCTCAACACTGCAGTGAAACATCAGCCCAGATAGTGGCCGGAACTTTACCACCTCACCCGCCGCAGAATCGGAGCAAGCAAGGGTCCGACAACAGAAATCTCCATTGGCCTCAGGCGGGAATTTCCAGCCTCGCCCAAGCGAGGCTGTAAAATCCCACCCAATGAGTTCAAGTGATCTGAATTGAAGCTGGATGGAATTGACGATGCAAGAACGATCGCAATGACTCTTTCAGCACAGTAAGGTCCTCTGTGAGAGTGAACGCCATGGTAACTCCACTGCGTCATTTTACTAAATGATTTTGAGTTTGTGAGTTTGCACCTCCAGAAAAAATATTGCTATTGGCAAAAAAATCACTTTTGTTCCAAATAACAGCAATGTCAGCAATCAAACAACCATAAATTTACAAAACAAATCATGAAGTGAGATTAATTTTCTCCAAAATCAATTTGACACTTGGTGTGTCGAAAGGAGCAAAAGTTATTTTTCTGACAATCTTTTCCATTGTTTTCATGTTATGATAAGTCTTGGAGTGAGCCGAATACCAGTCTCACATGTCACAGATATTAGTTTGTGTTTGAAATGTGCTTCAACAGCTGTGAAACGACTTCTTCTTTGAATTCCAAAATCAACACACTTCTGTTAGAATTTCCCCACTTTGTTTTCTTACAGGTCATGGGGTGACCACCAGACAGCATGTTTCACAGCGTTGGTCACCTCCACCCCTTATAATAAGTTGCAAGGTTCATCGCTCATGTGAGTATTGAGTGAATAACATGTTTTTCTTGAAAGATATTTGGGGACAATCTATCACAGGCAGGCAATAAAACAATTAATCTACATGCACTTCATTTTTGCTGGCTCAGCGAGCAGGAACCTTTTAATGATAAGGTGCAATGCTGTGGATAACAAACAGATAAGGACCTGCCTTCAAGGCCTTGCACCCATCACTTACCCCAACCTCTCCTTCTCCCTCATCTACAGAAAGAATCTAGGATAGGGGGGAATGAAAAGCTGTTTGAGGATTGTGCTCTGTTGTGTTTGAACATGGATGAACCTCCATCTTAATTTTTGGAGTGCTTCTTGTCTATTGTACTTAATAAATGCCAAGCACAAGGGTTGCTCATGTCTCCAACATTTAACAGTAAGCATTAAAAGTGTTTGGACACTTGTGAGAAGTCCAGACTGATGCGAGCTCTTAGGGACATTGCCTTGGGTTGCCAACCCTCCAGGATTGGAGTCTCCAAGAAGTACATCACCTTGCATTAGTCCAGATTAAATTTAAAAAAGCTGATGCATTTTGGAGGATCAAATTTAGTTGTGAATTATACTGTAAATGGCAGAAACCTTAGGAACATTAACATACGGTGGGTGTGGAGGTCCACAATTCCCTAAAAATGATAGAGGTTGCCAAGGTGTTTAAGAAGGCATATGGCATGCTTTCTTTCATCTGCCAACATTGAGTACAAGAGTTGGGAAATCATGTTGCAATTATATAACATTTTGATTAGGCTGTATTTGGAGTATTGCATGCAGTTCTGATCACCACACTGCCAAAAGCACGTGGAAACTTTGAAGACAATGTGAAGAAGGTTCACCAAGATGTTGTCTGATCTCGAGGGTACTGACTCTGAGGAGAGCTTGAATAAACTAGGACTGTTTTTACTGGAAAGACAGAGGTGAAGGGAGATCTGATAGAAGTCTGCAAAACTATGAGAGGTATTGACAGGGTCGATAGTCAGAGGCTTTTTTCCAGAATAGAAGTGTCAATTACAAGGAGGCACAGGTTCAAGGTGAGGAAGGGAAATTTTAAGGGTGATGTGCAGGGGAAGTTTTCATGCAGAGAGAGGTGGGTGCCTGGAACGTGCTGCCAGAGGAGATGGTGGACGCAGGTACATTAGTAACATTTAAAAGGCATCTGGATTGGTGCATGAATAGGAAGGGAATAGAGGGATATGCACTGAATAAGGGCAAAAGATGTTTTTAGTTTAGTTAGGGCATCATGATCGGCACAGACTTGGAGGGCCGAAGGGCCTGTTCCTGTGCTGTACTTATCTTTGTTCTTTGCTCTTTGAATTGAAGATCAGCCTCCAGCATACGCTGTTTCTTGAAATCTTGAAAATGAATCATTGGGACATAAAAAAGGTGGTTTAAAAAGGAATTTCTTTGAATATTCCACTTTTCCTGGATACAAAAATATTGTAAATAGGGAAAAAAGGCTGTTTGACTGACAGTCAAGCACTATCCAATTTGGTAATGACTATTTCTGCTTTCCAGTTGATATCACAAGGATGGATGTGTTGGCTGACTGGAGCATGTGGTGGGAACTTGCACAGACTAGCAGTGCCTTGAACAGATTCAAGGTGAGAGCTATGGAGCGGAATATAACATTTTATCATGAGCAATGGCTGATTCATAGGCAGCATAGAGACTGCACCCACACATTGAGTAAGAACACCATCTGAATTATAACTCCATCCTCTTTTCAGTAGAAATCTCTTGTAGAGGCCAAAGATGCTGCAATATAATAGTTACTCAAAGCTAGAAAGTTTCCTTTAAATAGTGGGCTATTAACATGTGAATGAGCATCGCACTATCTATAAAGATACCCCAAACAACAAGGGAGAAGTAGCTCCCACAGAAAGCGGCATGATCATGACAGGCTAAATGGCTACCTTCTGTCACCATTCTCTTTGTATAAATTTACAAGAATGAAAATGTAACTCTGATTCTTTAACCCACAACTTATCAAGTGATGGTCACCAGATCTACTGGATAGTGCAGAAGTCTGTACAGGAAAGATTGAAAGAAATCCAGAAATGGTAGTAGATGCAGCATTGAATGTGCCCAGCCATTGTAAAGAAGAATAAATGAACCAATAAGACATACTGAAATGCAAGCAATTAGAGTGCAAATATGGGATTGTCATACTAAAGCGATTTCGTCAAATCAGATGACATGTTGGATGTAATATTAAGTTGTCCAGGGGGAACATCTGGTCAAAAGAACACAAAGGAAACACCAAACTGGCATAAGAATGCATAAAAGGGTTATGGTTCGACACAACATAGTTAGGAGGAAAATGCAGAAAATTTTGAGGTCTAACTTTCTTTTGTTTTGTGGATTGCCTGTTTATTGAACATAAAGAAGTAGCAACAGAAAGCAGAGACTTGCTGTGAACATCGCATGAACTTCTGACTAAATGTGAACAGAGGCCATCGTCTTGAAACTATAAGTGAGAGGGTGATATCCAATCTCTTTGGGAATAGAGATGTGGGGAAGAGCATTCTACTTGTATTACTAACCAACATGAACTTTGTGTTCAGGACCAGATTCAGGGGTTAGAGGTCTTTTTTTGACCATATGTTACCATTTACTGTCTCCGGCACATTCCTTCCTTTATTTCAAGTGTACGCCACATTCCAAATTGGGAGGTAGATTAGAGTCGGGCTATGCACCTGGAAATAAAGATGATCTCAGGCCTATTCAGCTGAATGTGCTTTAATCACACCATTCATAACTAGTGCTCAGCAGAGAAATGAGTTAAATCAGACTCATGGGCTCTTAAAGAGGTAAATAAGAAATGAATCTTTTTGCAATACAAAGACACAATAAGTAAAAAGCTAAATTATCTCTGAGCACAATTTCATGCATGCAGGCTACCACCTGCTTGTAATTAATTACTGATAATTGTTGATACAAAAAAAACTGAAAATGATTAATGCCTGAAGAGATAGATTAGAGGAGATGAAAATAAACTCTGCAATCAGAGGGCTGGATATAATGCAATCCTTTGCAATGGAAACCATGGTGGCTGGGCCTATTTAATCATAGGAGATGCCAACCCACTGGTGGCAAAATGTTCTCCCAGTAAGATAGGAGGGCTCGATCTTATTGCCCATCCAAGTCACATTCTGCTGCAGAAAAGACAGAGAATTTGGTGATAAGCCAAATCTGATGTTCACTGCAACAGCACAGAAAGTCCCGTTGGCATGAACAGTTGGAAAATCCTGGACTTAGTGTGCAATGGGCTGACATGGGATTCCTGTCTACTAGCATTGGGATGTCAGTTAACTTCATCAATGATCCCATTGACACCCATTATCCCGGAACCTCCTGAAATTTAGTGATGGCTTAACAGATTTAATGGGAGTCAGATATTGCAGGTTGAAGGGGTGGGGGGTGGGGGAGGTGAGAATGCAATGGGAGGTTATCAAGGGCATTCATTTTCATTTCCGTTCTTGAATTCAGCTATATTGTCTTCGATGAAGTCAGGAGCTGAGTGACCCTAGTGGAACTCAAACTGAACATTAGTACGCATGTAACTGCCATTTGAGAATACTGTCAATGACATTCTCCATCACGTTGCTGATGGTCAAAAGTAGACTGATCAGATAGTAATTAGTCTGATTGGATTTGTCCTGCTTCTTGTGAACAGGACATAAATGGAAGATTTTCCACACTGGCGGGTAGATGCCTGTGTCTTAGCTGTACCGGAAAACCTTGGCTAGGGTCATGACTAATTAAACATAGAAAAATAGAAGCAGGAGGAACCTATTCGGCTCTTCGCACCTGCTCCGCTATTTATCACAATCATGCTAATCGCCTAACTCAATAACCTAATCCTGCTTTCTCCCCATAACCTTTGATCCTGATCACTCAGGTGCTATATCCAACCGCCTCTTGAATACATTCAATGTTTTGCATCAACTACTTCCTGTGGTAATGAATTCCTCAGGCTCATCACTCTTTGAGTAAAGAAATGTCTCCTCATCTCCATCCTAGATGGTCTACCCTGTATCCTCAGACTCCGGAACAGAGTGAGGGGGTGTGTTGTGGGGGGTGCGTGGGGGGACTGCTTTGTCAAGGAATTCATTCTCATCTGCCCTCTCGAGTTTAGCTCTACTGTTCATGTTTGGAGTAATTCTGGACTACAAGGCTCAAAAACAAGGAGTCATACTGTTGAGTCAAACTATAGGAAGGAAAGAGCACTGAGCTCAACACAGTTAGTAAATCAGAACATCATCTGGCTTTCTCTCTGCCTCCCCCCTACATCCAGGAGCAAAGGAAGCCACATACCCCAAGGAATGGTTACAGCCCAAGGACATGACTATAGGGGATGAGATGAATGTTTCAACTGTAGCCTGTGGAATATTTTGCCCCACGTCATGTGGGTAGTCACTTTGCATCTTCTGACCAAACCTTAGGCGGGGAATTATCCTGCCCTGCCCATCATGGAAATTGTAGTGGGGTGGAGGGGGGGGGGAGTGTGGAGTGGGGGAACTATGCAAAGATCAATTGACCTCCAGTGGGATTTTCTGGTTAGAAAATCCCTCCCTAGGTAACTTTGGGGGCTTAACAACTGTGAGTAAAGGAACTCAAAGGGGCTTAATTTGGTGAAGTATAAGAGGCAGTAACCTGTTTTGTTAGAAACATCAGTTGAGCCATATTTAGTTTGCTGCATGTAATTAAAATATTCTTATTCAAAACTTGAAACCTGTGTCAATTGCATTATTCATCATCCTTCAAGCACAGTTCAGAAGTATAAAGTCAGACCTTCGACCATAAGTTAGTGAGTTTGGTCGTGACGATGAAGCTGAACGACACTCATAAGATTGGAAAACCCTACAGCAGTTTTCACCAAGCCCCTAGTTGGTAGCCTGAATAATTTTCTCAGTTTGGGTTCTGATTTTAATTGGTAGAAAATCAACCAACTTCAGCACCTGCCTGGGATGTAGGGTGGGTCAACAAAGCTGGGCATAAGTGAGGGATTGACATCAGGCTGGAGTTTGACTGTCCCTTTAAGTTCTGTTTGTTAGACTGCTCAGCATAATGTACAATGAGGGCAAATCATAAGACACCCATTGGAACATTAAGGTGAAAAGAACACACAATCACTGGAGGAAGTGTAATTTGCAGGGCGATACCTGAATTGAGAGATTAGACCATTATGCATAGGAACAGAAGTAGGCCATTCAGCCCATTAAGTGTGCTTCACCATTCAATAAGATCATGACTGGACTGATATGATAATCCTCACCTCTGCTTTGCCATTTTATCCCCATAACCATTCATTCCTTTACTGATTAAAATTCTGTTTATCTCGGTCTTGAATAATATTAATGACCCAACCCCTACAGCCCTCTGCGGTAAAGAATTCCATAGATTCATTACCCTCTGAGAAAAGGAATTCCTCCTCATCTCTGTTTTAAATGGATAACCCCTTAATCTGGGATTAAAGTTTAAAATTTCTTTATTCGTGTCACAAGTATGCTTACATTAACATTGTTAATGTGAAAATCCACCAGTTACCACACTCTGGCACCTGTTTACATACACTGAGGGAGAATTTAGCATGGTCAACACACCTAATCAGCATGTCTTTCGATCTGTAGAAGGAAACTGGAGCACCCGGCAGAAACCCATGCAGAACGTGCAGACGCTGCACAGACAGCGACCAAGCCAGGTCCCTGGTGCTGTGAGGCAGCAGTGCTAACCGCTATGCCACCATGACACCTCTCCAACAAGGGAAGCAACACCCGAGTCTCTCTCCATCTTTCCTCACCTAAACTTTTCATTGTAACCCTGTAATATACCAAGGGTTTAAACGCTTGACTTTTTGGCTAAGATCAAGTGTAGTATCGACATGCTATACTTGGTTGAAATCATTAGGTTACATGTTAGTTTCATTTGAAGAAATTTTTAAAAGCAGCATCTTGGCCTTTTGCCTAAGATGCAAATATGACTTTGCCTTGAATGAGGTGCAATGCCTACACCAATCAGCTTGGATCATGTAGATCAAGCCCAAGAGCTCTGTCTTGTCAGTTTGGATCGGGAATGCCTCAACTTGTTGAGTTTCTGACTTGGACTTGATTTGATTGAATTGCATTTCAAAAAACAGATATTACAGAAAAGAAACTCATAACTCACCGAAAGGTGTCATCGTACAACAATTTTTAGTGTCATAAGTAACTAAAGAAAGCATTATTGTAGAAAACATAACCTAATAAAAAGGTTAAGATACCTTTCTAAAACAATTTTCCTGTTCTGCGAGAAGTTATAGCTTTTATTTTTATTTGAAATCCCTGGTCAGTGTCAAAACACTGTGAAGGTTTTCTTCTGCAAGCCATGTGAAGTGTGCTGAGGGAAATTTGGCTGGAGTAATGGAAATTCTGAGATTCAACAGCTGAAATCTCCCTCTGTGGGGATCGGTGACCTGGAGGGGGTGGAGGGGAGTGAGGTGGAGCCGGGGGGTGGGTAGTGCAGACAGGTAATAACATCGAAAATGAGTGTAATACAAACAGTGCTTTATTTATGGCCTGGCCCGTTACTCACCAGCTCAAGCAATTGACTATTGCTGAGTTACACATGCAACAGTTTGTGAAGTGATGGAAATTCCTTGATGCTGTATAACCTTGCATGCACTCACTGATTGTAATTGTACAATAAATTGTATGTTATGGTGTACGCTTGCTGTAATTGTGGAAAATATTAATCACTCGTTCAGCTAAAGAGAACTAGCTGTCGATTTAGCTCATTTACAGAATGCTTTTGCTACTTATAATGACTTATATTGCACGTAGTTAGTTCCATGGCTTAAGCGGGTACAACCATTAGTGAGAAATGGCTTAAGTGGGTACAACCATTAGTGAGAGATATTTAAGCAGTTGTAAATGTGGCCAAGCATGGGGAAAATTGCAGAATTTGTGTTATATTGTTGAACACATTCTCAGTCCCATTGCCTTTTCGAACTCTCTATAATCGTTAAGTCTTAGTGACACAGGAGTAGACCATTCAATCTCTTGATGCTATTCCACTATTCAATTAGGTTTTTCTTAATGAAAATCCCTTTAACATCCCAAGTTGCATTCCTGGGGTATGGGCATCGCTGGCTGGCCAGCATTCATTGCCCATCCTTAGTTGTCCTTGTTCAGAGAACCATTGAGAGTCAATCACATTGCTGTGGCTCTGGAGTCACATGTAGACCAGATCAAGTAAGGATGGCAGATTTCCTTCCCTAAAGAACTTTACTGAACCAGATGGGTATTTCCAACAATTGTCTTTGATCTCATGATCATCAATAGATTCTTAATTCCAGATATACTTTATTGAATTCAAATTCCACCATCTGTGTTAGGGATTCAAACCCGGGTCCCTAGAACATTTGCTGACTTCCTGGATTAATAGTCTAGCGATAATACCATGAGGATATCACCTCCCTTAATGGTCCTGGTTGATTTGCATTTTAACTCTATCTGTCTGCTTTTGTTTAGTAACCCTTGATGCCCTTGCTTAATAAAAATCTATCCAACTCAGTTTTAATACTTTTCACTGTATTACTTTTAATACTGTGTTCACCACACCTCCTCCTCCTCCTACCCCAAGCCCTTCCCCACCCCCACCCCCACGAACTCAATAGTTATTATTTTGGAGGGCGAAAGGTTCAGATTTCCACTATTCATTGTATATAAAAAAGCACTTTGTGGTATTCATCGCTAAGTAGCCTAGCCCTAATTTTAAGGTTAGGCCCATTGTTTTGAAGCTTATCACCAGAGGAAATATATTCTGCCTATTAAATTCTTTAATAATCTTAAACATTTCAGTTACGTGACTCCTTAACTTTGTATTCAAGGGAACACAAATTAAGCTCATCATCCCGTGCATATTATTTAACCCTTTTAGCCCTAGTTTCATCTACAGTGCCCCCCCCTTGGTGTTATATATATTGCACTTTTAGGTGAAAAGAACGTGAAGTAATAGCAAGTGAGGCTGGGTGCAAACAACAACACAGATTTATTGAATAGCTGTTAATTCCATAAAGACTTGATCTAGACCAAGCCAAAAGCTCATGGAATAGTTGACATTACAGGCTAGGCATATGACTAGACACTAGTGACAACGCAATAACACAACAGCCCCAGATGTATAATACTCAGTATATCCTTTCTGAAGTGCAGTGCCGTGGTTGAACATAATGCTCCAGAAGGGGGTGTAACCAGAGTTCTGTGCAGCACTAACATAACTTCCACTCCTTTGAAATAAAGGCCAACTGATCTTTTAAATGAATAGTTGTATCTGTCCACTTGCAGTCAATAGTTTCTGTACTTGGATCACTCAGTCTCTTTACCCACAATTCCGAGCTTCTTACAATTCATCTCTCATTGAGCCAAAGTGGATGACCTCGAGTTCCCAGAATCTTCAGTCTATCCAGTCTCTTTTGCAATTTTTGTTCTGATCTACACCATCTAACATGTCATCTAGCTCAGTGCCATTAGCAAACTTAGTTATAATACTGTTCAGTCAAGAAATCATGGAATGATAGAATATCTGCAGAGAATGAAGTCATTTAGCCCATTGTGCTTATGTCTGTTCTTCGATTGTTCACCCAATGAATCCCAATCCCCTGCACTTTCCGCGCACCTCTCTAAAATTATTTACCTTCAAATACTTACCGATTTTAAGTTTTACTATTCTGCTTCTAGCATCTTTTCAGGCAGTATATTCCAGCTCACCGCTATTCGGTCTGTTAAAGAAAATGCTTCTTCATGTTGCCTCTGATTCTTTTGTCAATCTTTCAAAATCTGTGCAAAGGCATCAATGCTCAGCAAGCGTGCGTTGGTAACACAACCACTGGCCAGACTAGCCAAGACCTGAGGCTGGGTCTTGGGCAAGCAGTGAGTATAACCACACCTTATCCTCAGCAAACTAACAGATACAGGAATATCTATCTGTCCATGATAGTATAGCTAGGAGATATCACACAGCCTTTGTGATGATGAACAGTGAGATTTTTCTGGAAATCTGCAAAGAGCAGGAAAAGCAGTGTTGAACCTGTTCTCTGCCATATAGTCTGGGACTGATAAAAAAACTTCAAGGTCAGGTCCCACAACACACCACTGGCAAAGCATTCTTTCATTCATCCATTCCGCCAGAAACTTAGACAGCCAAGGATTGGGCATTATTTTTAACGGCAGCCCCAGCACAGACACAACAAAGCAGTTCATCTTGGAAATCCCTGGCACTCCCAGCAGCCCAGTAGTGCCCTGACATTGCCCTTCAAAGGAGAATTCCTGAGAGCTGTGGCATCTTGGTTTGGTCCTAAGAGAAGTGCAATGTCAGGTTACTGCTAACATTTTCCCAGTGAAAAAACCAACAATTGAATTGATTGATCCCTTGGACAGAAAGCTTTGTTTGAATGTGCATTTCTGACGCTCGTCCAGCTGATATTACAGAACAATGGGAAAGATTGATCTTGCGTATTATACAATGTGTGAACTGTATCATCCTCTTGATCACATCAAGCCGACTGATGCCATTGCCTCCCAGCCAATTTGGAGTCAGCGATGAGGTGATCAACATCTCTGGGGTTGGTTTTGGTTTAGCTTTTGAAAAGTTTTGTCCTTTCTAGTCTTGGAACCAAGAGCCTATGTTTTAAACAGGGCTTGTTTTCCCAAAACTGGGATATTCCCTGATGACCCTTCACTGTCAACACCGCACCAAGTTTTTGACTCTTGGCTGGAAATCTATCGGCACACCCACCCCAATTCCAGGGGCAGACGAGGTTCGGAGAATGGCATTCTCCATTGGCCTCGGGCGGGATCATACAAACCTCCGTGCTGGTAAAGTTCCACCCCAAACAGAAGTTTAAATTTTGAAATGTATTTCCTGGACATCTGCATTCCAATTCAGTGATTAATTGAAAACGACAAAAAAGGACTGAGAGGCCAGAGAAACTCCACAGATTCCACAGCACCAAACTCACCACACAATACTCAATTTGTTGAATGTGAAATTGATGGGCTGGGCGGGTGAAACAGAATTTAAGGTGGGAGGTGGTTTCATCAGGATTCTAGCCCTTTTTTAAGTTATCAAAATCTACTGGAAATGAAGACAGATTTCCTTTTGTTGGATCTGGAAGAATGAGATTTGCATTTACGATGGAATCCCTTTTGAAACCTCGGCAATTCCACTATCTCCGTAACCTTGCCTCCTAGTACTAAGAAGACTGGCCTGATGCAGGACTCCTTGAATAGGCACGGGCAGTATGGTGGCACAGTGCTTTGCTGTGCTGCCTCACAGCACCAAGGATTCAGGTTCAATTCCTGCCTTGGGTGACTGTCTGTGTGGAGTTTGCATGTTCTCCCTGCGTGGGTTTCCTTCAGGTGCTTCAGTTCCCTCCCACACTTCAGAAAGATGTGTAGATTAGATACCTTATGTGTCAGTATGGAGAGAGAGTGGAATGGAGAACCTGAGTGGTGATGCTGTCTTGGAGAATCAGTATCAACACGATGGGCCGAACAACCTCTTTCTGCACTGTAGGGGTTTTAAAGTTCGACTAAGGCCTGCCTCTGGTGGAATGAGATGAGGACTTCCATCAGATGTCTTCGGAATATCTCATTTGATCATTCATATGTTTTAGTACTGTAACTTAGAGTTTTGGGAATTGAATTTTTGAATACAAGATAACTGGATAACAGGATTTGAGAAACTAGTAAAGATTCCCTAAAGAATTACAATTCAAAGAATGGCCTGTATTTGCTAAAGAGCTTGAGGTGTGAAATCAATAAACAGGTAGAATGCTCTTAGTTTCAGAATGGACTCAGTAAGAGTCTGGCAACACCAATTTTAAATCCAACTGATTTATTTGATAGTAAATCTGCTAGCTTTCAGCCTTTGTAGCCTTCGTCAGGCGAATGAGGTGTTCTGATCTCCAAAAGCACACATATCAGCACAGACAGATTACAGATTACTGATTAGAATGCGAATCCTTACACCTAACCTGCTATTCAAGTCTTAAAGTGGCTAACAATGTGGGTGGAAGGAATATTGAGCACAGGTTAGAGGAATGTGTATTGTCTCCAGACAGCACAGTAAGTGAGGTTTTTTGCTAACTTTCATGCTACATTGACCCTAGAATGTAGCCAGTGAATTTGGTAAAATTACTTCTGTCCCCAGTAAATGTGCCAGGGACTCTAAAGCAGCTGACAGAGACACGTCTGAAACCAACAGTTTTTTTTTAAGTTTATTTATTAGTCACAAGTAGGCTTACATTAATAATTCAATTAAGTTACTGTGAAATTCCTCTAGTTGCCACACTCTGGCATCTGTTCGGGTACACTGAGGGACAATTTAGTATGGCCAATCCACCTAACCAGCACGTCCTTCAGAGGAAACTAGAGCCTCTGGAGGAAAGCCATGCAGACACGGGGAGGACATGTAAACTCTGCACAGACAGTGACCTGAGCCAGGAATCAAAACTGGGTCCCTGGTATTGTAAGGCAGCAGTGCTAACCACTACATCAACTTTGACTTGTAGTCACTAAATAAGAAGGTAGTGAGGCCCGTACTTGGACTAGGAAGTCTACAATCATGAGGTGGTAGAGGACAGCTAAAAGATTGGCTTCGCGGAAGGACTTCAGGAAATAGCATACCTCAGAGAATTGCGGAAACACATAGGAGCATCAAACTGAATTCCTGAGAGCTGTGGCATCTTGATGTGATCCAAAGAGAAGTCAAGGAAACCTTAAGATCCTGTAAAATATAAGGAATTCTTATCTGGAAATAAATGGCATGGTAGTATAGTGGTTAGCACTGCTGCCTCACAGCGCCAGGGATCCGGGTTGCATTCTTGGCTTTGGTCACTATCTGTGTGGAGTTTACATATTCTCCCTGTATTGATGTGGGTTTCCTCCTACTGTCCAGGGATGTGTGGGTTCAGTTGATTGGCCATGCTACATTGACCCTAGTTTCAGGGGGAATAGTTAGGTAAATGTATGCGATTACAGGATTGGAGCCTGCATGGGAAGGATTGCAGTCAGTGCAGACTCGATGGTCTGAATGACCTCTTCCTGTACTGGAGAGATTGTATGATTCTATGAAATAAAAGTAGTGTGGGAAGTGGAAGTTGAGATTTTCGGGTATAAATGTTTACAAAACAGTTTTAAGTTAATAGTACCTGTTTTGTTTATCTCTTGTGAAATAAAGGTATCTTGTTTAAAACATGAAATCTAATAGTGTAATTATTTTAGTTAATTTGAATTTATTTTTAAAAGTTACTCTGCTCCACCAAGATCAAAAGAGATGTTAGTTTTCCATCTATAAGCAATTGTAGAAGGAATGATTGTTTTTGGGAAAGAGGTAATGCAGAATTCATGAAAGATTTGCACCCACGCTCATCCTCAGTCAATAAGATATCACTACAAGATAACCTGAGTGTTTGTACCTTCGTTTGCCATATCTTCTGTGAGCAACATAACATGGTTAGTTCCCCAGCACTGAGAACTCCTGTTGCTCAAAGTTATTTACAGAGAGGTCATTATGTTCTGTCTGCCACATCTCAAATAGTCCGCTGTCTTGTTTGGATTGAACTTATACCAAAAACAGCTTTATAACATTCAGGAGTCCTGCTATTTGTCGGTTGTTCTTTGCCCACATTTTTCACAGGACATTTGAACTTGCAGACCACAGTTTCTCCAAATGAATAGTGAGTCTTAAACTGACTCTCACTAGGCACTAGACTCAGAGTTTGAACAATCCTGAAAGTAAGTATATCGTTGGGCTTCAGCTTCTCTAATATAACTACTTAATCTGTGGTATGATATTAAAAGGATACATACATTACTAAAAGTAAAGAAACAGAAAAATACTGCATTATCAGTGTGAAAAAGTATCATTCAAAATATGGCCCTTATAAATGCAACATTGATAAGATAATGAAACAGTCAGGGTATGGAATACAATGTATACATCAATGGTTCTGTTTACATGAGAAACAATTGTCCAGTTTTATTCCCATCCCTATGAAAGTGCCTCTGGGAATAATGACAGATTTTGTTCTTGTCAGTTACTACCATCTGGCTAATGTCAACTTGAGCAATTGCCTGACCTTCAAGATAAGATATCTCTGCTCACTCAGTTTTATACAGCTTTATATAGGGCATATACACTTTTACAGTTTATGAAGATTGATACAGGACAGCATGGAGACACAGTGGTTAGCAGTGTTGCCTCACAGTGCCAGGAACCTGGGCTCAATTCTGGCCTTAAGTGACTGTCTGTGTGGGTTTCCTCCAGGTGCTCTGGTTTCCTCCCACAGTCCAAAGATGGGTGGGTTAGGTTGATTGGCCATGCTAAATTGATCCTTAGTGTCAGGGAGATTAGCAGGGTAAATATGGGGTTATGGGGATAAGACCTGGGTGGGATTGTTGTCAATGCAGCAGTTTAACCTCCAGCAGTTTAACTATCACAGCACCTGCATTGCTGAAATTAAAATGACCACAAATCAACCATGCAAAATTTACCCAACACAGGTATGGGTGTTTCATTATAGTATCAATTTATTAAGCATTTAGTTTAATGCTCTGCATCTTTATACATTAGGTGCAGCCATATACATGCAGTGTTTTAAACATGTGCATTACTTTTACAATTGTTACATTGGTCTGGCCTCTTTCTGCAGTGTAGGGATTCTATTCTATAAATCTTTGTGAATTTGAATGATGATAAAAATCTTCAGTCAATGAAATCCACCTAACTATTTAATTAAGTTGAGTGATTTTTCAAAAGCTACAATTCTAGAATGGAGTAATTTAACACATTCTGCCCTGCCATCTCTTCAAAAAAATCACTCAACTTTTCCCAATTCCCTGCTCTTTCCCCAACCAATGTTCCTCCTTCAAGTAATTATCAATTCTCGTTTGAATATTATTGTTGAATCTAATTCCACCACCCTTTCAGGGAGTGCATTCCAGATCACAGCAACTCACTACATATTTTAAAAATCCCTTCTGCCGCATCTGGTTCTGTTCCCAACTGCCTTGAGTTTGTGTCCTTCAGTTACGGCTTCTTCTGCCACTGGAAACATTGGCCAGGATTTTCCAGCCCTTCCTACTGAAGGGATCTTCTAGTCTTGCCAAAGGCAACGTCGCCGTCCCGGATTCCCCGGTGGTGCAGTTGACAAGAAAAATATATAAGCTTTGGCAGGGCTGGTAAATCCTGCCAGTGATGAATGGTGAGCCGCCATTGGAAAACCAGGGGAGGGACTGGAAAAGCTTGGCTGTTATCTTGTCATTTAGTCCATCAAAATCAATGATGCCTAGATGCTGCACAAGGGCCTGGTCATGTAACAATTGTAAAAGTAATGCACATGTTTAAAACACTGCATGTATATGGCTGCACCTAATGTATAAAGATGCAGAGCATTAAACTAAATGCTTAATAAATTGATACTATAATGAAACACCCATACCTGTGTTGGGTAAATTTTGCATGGTTGATTTGTGGTCATTTTAATTTCAGCAATGCAGGTGCTGTGATAGTTAAACTGCTGGAGGTTAAGGTAAGGAACTGTTAGGATTTGAGTCATATTCATGAAAGCTGGAGTGGAATGAGTGGGCAGCCCATTTGGAATGTGAATATTCCAGCTGTCTCTTCACTCCCTATTCCTCCCAATGACAGGCCTGCAATAATGACCACACTGTGGGGGATACGCAGACCAACACAAAACAGGCACTGCCTCATTGAGTACTGGAGGGTTCGTCCTGGCTGTGAACCGTTGCTTCAGCATTCTGTTCATCAAATTTTCCAACTGGCAACATGACCCTCGGTTAATGTCTGCTTGCATTTGTGATTGGATTGCGTAAGGGGGGAGTCATGAGCCAGAGTGGGCAGTGGATAGGCTATGGAGACTTAGAGGCAGAAGTTCAAGATAAGGGAGGAAGGTTCAGTGGAAATGTGCAGGGGATGTTTTTTACACAGAGGGTGGTGGGGACCTGGAATGCACTGCCAGTTGAGGTGGTTGAAGCAGTTACATTAGCCAATTTAAGACTTATCTTAAAAGACATATGAACAAAGAGGGAATAGAGGGATATAAGATAGGTAAACATGATTGGCCCAGGTTCGGAGGGCTGAAGGACGCGTTCCTGAGCTGCACTGTCTTTGTTCTTTGTTCTTTCGTTAAGACTGAATGAAAGGACATGATGGCTGCCAGGATAATAGGCATTCATCATTTCCCCTCTTTGTTAATCAAGAATCTATTCAAGTTCTGCCTTAAAAATATTCAAAGGTTCTGCTTCCACTGCCTTTTAAGAAAGAGACACATGACCCTCAGAGAAAAAAAATTTCTCCTCATCTCTGCTTTATATGAGCATCCCATTATTTTTAAACTGTGACCCCTTGTTATAGATATACATCAGTAACAACATTGCTTCGTGGAGCACACCACTTCCTTCAATCTGAAAAATAACTATTTATCCCCACTCTCCATTTTCAATCCTTAGTCGATTTCCTATCCATGAGAACACAGTCACTTTAATCCATCACTTTTCATTTTGCAACCAAGTTTGTTAATGGAACTCACAAAGTATAACTTAATCCACGAGAGAGTGAAGATTTGTATGCCAAAAGCAATTCGAATTTTATCTTTGTTTTCAACTTTTTCCCAGCATTATACTCCAACCTTGAACTTGACACAATCTTTCAGTTACTGTTTGTAACGACACAAGAAAGGATAAATTCAGCAATCCAACACTGCCAGCGGGCAGCTGTATTCGAAGGATCATGTTGTTATGCTATCCATGGAAAAAAATGACCTCCCTGGGACTCCAGGATCGACACATTCCAGTTCAGGAGAAGCACAAATATAATGATTACAAGTAAGCTGCTCATTCATCCTCTCAAATATAGATGGATATTGATTGGGGACACTGCAAACAGTAACACAATGGTGTCAAATTTAAGGTTGGAGAATAAAGCTGAGAAAAATTCTAAAAGAAATTAAATTATATTGTTTAAAATATATTGTATTTTAGACAAACTGGTCTCCATTTTCCAAAGGACTCTGCTATATCGCACAGGTTCCATGTTTTCAAATCCTTCCATTGCCTCACCCCTCATTCCCTCTGTAACTTCCTCCCACAATCTTCTAGAGTCCACCAAATCATCTTCCCTTTGGAGCATCCCCTATTTCAATCACGTATCAATGGCAAGCATGCCTTCTTCTGCCTCAGCCCTAAGCTCTGGAAATCTCTCCCTGAACCTCTCAGTCACTCAACTCTATTAACGTACTCCTTAAAATCTAATACCTTGAACAAGCCTAGTGCTCCTAATATGAGGCTCAAACCTCACACTCCTGTGAAGTACCATGGGCTGCTTTGCAATATTAATGACATATATCGAACACAGAATTCCTACAGTGCAGAAGGAGGCTATTTGGCCCATCGAGTATGCACCAACTCTTCAAGAGCGCATCTTACCCAGGCCCATCCTCCCATCCTATCCCTGTAACCTTGTGCATTTACATGATTAATCTACCCAGCCGCTACATCTTCAGACACTAAGGGATAATTTAACATGGACAAACCAACTAACCTACACATTTTTGAACTCTAAGCAGTAATTTAACATGGTCAAACCAACCAACTCGCACATCTTTGGATAGTTGGGGGAAACTGGAGCACTTGGAGGAAACCTACACGGATATAGATGCAGGTTATTGTTTGACATCAGGTGAGGAAACAGAGATTCACTCCAATACAAAAATCATAACAGAAATATGGATACCTGCAGTAGTAAAGTAAATGCAATTTTATAAGAAATTCTACCATCATGTAGAAACGATGAGCAGAATCTTGCGGAGACGATGGGAGTCTGGCCATCAACTAGAGAGGCAAATTCTGCAGTACCTCTTTTCAGATGAGCCATCAAAAAGGATTAAAGACCCGGAGATGTAAATCCTACCCACTAAGAGCTGCCAATGAGAGCTGTGATTAAGCCACCATACAGCTTGAGTTAATTGCATCAGAAGAACATTAAATCCAAAATAATAAGAGATAGACAGCTTGTAAACATTATCACAGAAAGGACAATCCTCCTCTAAATGGCTTATGTGCATGCAAACAAACCTCAAAAGAAATCAGGGACAAAGTGAGTTTTTTTGTTCCCACAAAGCAGAGTGGGTCTTGGATTAAACTCCCAGCAAACCAGGCTTAGCAATGTTTATTAGCTCCTTTTTTCAAAAAAACTAGCTCGAAAGTGGGTTGAAGGTTACAACAACAAGCAGAAATGGAAACGATCCGATATTCTGTGTGACCCAGTCCTGTCAGAATGATGGAAATATCATCTGTGGAAAAAGAGTGGTCAGGTTCCAGTACAACACAGGCTGTAAAGTGAGATTAACTTCCTGGAGGATTTCACTCAACTGTCTTCAAGGGAGAAATTGTGGCATTGTCTATATGTTGTTTAGGAAAAATAAACAAGTTATAAGAGTTGATGCGATGACTCGAATGACTTTTATCAATCTCATATTTTCTGTCAGCCTTATTGGCTTAGTGACAAAACTCTTGTCTGAGTCGCAGAATCTTTACAGTGCAAAAAGAAGTTTTCAACTTATCAAGTCTGCATCAACTCTCTGACAGAGTATCGTACTCAAGCTTCTCTCACACCCTATCCCCCTAACCCCTCACATTTACCATGGTTAACCCCATCTAACCTATACATCTTGGGACAATAAGGAGCAAATCAGCAATCTACCCAACTTACACATCTATGGAAGGAAACCAGAGCACCCAGAGGAAAGCTATGCTGACATGAGGAGAACATGCAAACTCCACACAATCAACCGAGTCAGAATTGAACCCAGGGTCTCTGGATCTGTGAGGCAGCAGTGTTAACTACTGTGCCACCATACCACCCTTAAGACTATATATTCAAAGTCCAGTCCAGAGATCTGAGCACAAATTTGGACAATCCAGTGCGGTACTCTAAGACCATAAGACCCAAGATGTAAGAGCAGAAATGGGCCACTCAGCCTATCCAGTCTGTTCTATCATTCAATGACTGACCTGATAATTTTCAACTCCAATTTCTCACTTTATCTCCAGAACCATTAATCCCCTTACTGATTAAAAATCTACCTCATCCTTTAACTAACTTCTATAACCCTCTGCGATAAAGAATGCCACAGCTTCACTACCATCTGAGAGAAAACATTCCTCCTCATCTCTGTCTTAAATAGGTGACCCCCTTCCTCTGAGATTATGCGCTCTAATCTTAGACTCTCCCACAAGAGGAAATAACCTCTCAGTACCTACCCGAAGAGTAAGCAGTGATTCACTGTTGATCTGAATGCTGCAGATCAACAGTGCAGCATTCCCACATTACTGCACTGAAGTGTCAACCTTGATTTTGTAAGATCCTGAAGTGGAAGTTGATCCCACAACCTCCTCACTCCGAGATAGAGTGTTATTGACTGAGTCACAGGCAGGCAGATTACAGTGTTCCTGACAGTTTAAGGTTAACTGTGTCAGTTTTGCTTGATTTTCCAGATTTAAATATCAGAGGGTTTGCTGATGTATCGTTCTATGATTCCAGGTAACAAACTATATGGCAAACAAGGGCAAAGTGAATACTTTGAACCAAGTGTAAAAATGTAGTGGAACATGATAGAATTGATAATTAAATCCAGTACTCAAAAAGATTAGAATAAAGCTCTATCTAAACAGGCAGACAGGGGAACATCTATCCAGGACAGAATCATTTCACATCGCTATCACTCTTTTCAATCTGTGGAAGCATTTTATTTTTCTGTTCTGCAATCTTCTGCCAAATAAAGGAATTCATTCTCTCAGATTGCAGTTTATCTACTTAACTGAAGAAGTAACAAGCCAAACTCACATAGCGATAAAGGTTGCTATATCTGTAATTGTTAATTTTATAGCCTGCAGCTGGCAATCTCAGCAATGTCCTGTGCAGTGGTATTCAAGGTTAAATGAGATGCCAACAGTGAACATCATCTCGCAGGGAAGATTTGCTTTGTGAGGGAGTGTGACAGCTGCCTTTGTATGGTTAAGAGTCATGATGAAACCATGACTTTGGATTGAAAAAAAGGGTATACAGCTGAAAGTGGGATGTCGTTCCTTAACTCCCTTCATAATTAAAATTCAAGTGTGTATATGTATATCAGATAGATCTTAAATCTGGAGTGGCACAGTGGTTAACACTGCTGTCTCACAGCGCCATAGACCCGAATTCGATTCCTGGTTTGGCACTCTGTGTGAAGTATGCACATTTTCCTCATGCTGCGTGGATTTTCTCTGGGTGTTCCGGTTTCCTCCCAAAGACGTGCTGGTTAGGTGCATTTCCCTCAGTATATCCAAACCGGTACCGAAACATATCAACTAGGAGATTTTCACAATAACAATTGCAAGGTTAATGTAAGCCTATTTGTGACAATAATAAATAAACTTAAACTTGCAACATTAATATAAATCTACTTGTGAAACTAGTAAATAAATTTTAAATACCACATGAGGATTGTAACTTTGCAGTCTCGCTCATCCCAAGACTGGAAAATCCTGCCCCTTTATTTATTAGTGTCACAAGTAGACTTACAAGTAGACTCTCCAATTAAGTTACTGTGAAAGTCCCCTACTTGCCATACTGGCTTCTGCTTGGGTACACCAAAGGAGAATTTAGCATGCCAATGCACCTAGCTAGCACGTCTTTCCGACTGTGAGAGGAAACCAGAGCACTTGGAGAAAATCCCGCCTGAGATCAATGAACCTTTGCATGGTCCTGTCCCACCCACTACAATTCCTGTGTCACGTGGGGTGAGAAAATTCTGCCAAGATCTTTTACATCCATCTTGGGGAGCAGGCAGGGTTTCTGTTAAATTGCATATCCCATAGACAGCAGATCAACAGTGCAGCATTCCCACATTACTGCACTGGAGTGTCAACCTTGATTTTGTAAATCCCATCCAGGCCCTATCTCCTGACTCCGAGATAGAGTGTTACTGACTGAGTCACAGGCAGGCAGATTACAGTGTTCCCGGCAGCTTAAAGTTAACTACTTCAGTTTTGCAAAATGTCAGTCTTGATTCTCCAGATTTAACCCACTTAAAATGAGTGGGTAAGCATCCGGTTTAAAATAACAGCAATTAGGAAATCTGACCTCCATTGGCAATGAAAATTAGTTCTGGACAAACAATTCTACATTTTCATTGAATTTAAAGAAACTCTTTTTCATAGAATCAACAATATAGAAAGAGTCATTTGGCCCATTGAGCCTTCACTGACAATAATCCCATCCAGGCCCTATCTTTTCCTCATAAGCCCACATATTTACCCTCCTAATCCTCCTGACATTAAGGGGCAATTTATCATGGCCAATCAACCTAACCTGCACATCTTTAGATTGTAGGAGGAAACAAGAGCAACTGGAGAAAACCCATGCAGACACGGGGAGAATGTGCAAACTCCACACAGACAGTGGCCTGAGGCCGGAATTGAACCCGGGGTCCTTGGCACTGCGAGGAAGAAGTGCTAACCACTGTGCCGCTCCACTGTCTCACTGCGCCGCCCTATTTTCTCCTCACAAATACAGAAAACAAGTGAGTAGTGCAGTGGTTTAAGGGTCCATTCATTTCTTTAAGGCAGGATTAATGGTAAGGATCTTATTCTGGCAAAAACAGATCTAGGCTGCAGTTGAAGGCCCTCACCAGATGAATCTCACAAGCTTGTGAGCCAGAGTTCAATCAATGCCTAGGCAGCTCAACTACTTCTGGATGAGGCCAATGGAATAAGGAAGAGTTTACCAATAAACGTGTGGGCATTCGAGAGCAATGTTCCAGCAGAAGTTTGTGAACTAACTCCTTATACACAAAGTATTGCCCAGTCCGGCAACAGAAGCTATTTTAAGAAGGGCCCTGGATCAGATGACAATGCACTACTTGAGTTTCATTGTGACCAAAGTCTCTGGGTCTTTTGAACTGCTTGAGAATATTTTCTTGCAATTGTTCTGATTTATCCATTATTCCCAAGGAACCCGGTCAAGGTTATTATTCTCTATGGGATACACTCCTAGATATCCTCCTCTTCAGAGTTGTTGTTGCAAATGCAACAAATTCCAATCTTCTCCAGCATGTTTTGTAAAACTGCTCAGCAAACTGTTAACTCATACGCAAGGCACTCCCAGTCTTCTGTCATCTCATATGTAGCACATACCCAACTGTTTCTGGATGTAACATATTCCTAGCCACCTGTCATCCTCCATATAATACACCGTCAGCTGTCTATTACTTTGTATGCCCCATATACCCAACTAACTATTGTCTCCTTGTAATCTACACCAAGTCATTTGCTATTCTAATATCCTCTAATTTTCAGTTATTATTCTCATCGTAATGTATACAGGCATTAAGGCAGCTTTGCAAAAGTATATTGTTACCAGAGAAAGGAATTTTACCAAGGACGTAATTCACTCTGAACTTACAAAGCTAATAATAATAAGCAGTTGTGTTTATTAATTTCATTTTGTGAAACGCCACGGTCGCTTCAGAAATGACTTTCTTTTTAAAAGTATTATTTTTAGGCACTTATTTTTGTTGGAGTTATTCCAACGCACCTCTAGACAAGCTGGTCCCACAACCTTCCTGATCAACGAAAGTGACACTCAGTATTGTAAACAAACCATATCCCATAAAACATTTGTCAAATGAGGTCAGGTTGCAGGTGGATGGGAATGTGGAGCAACCCAGCGAGGCATTAATAAAGTAACTGTCATTCTGGTGTAATGGGAGTACTTATCTGCTTACAAGGAGCAGAGTCATTGAGATGTTGTGCAACAGACTAAACCAGAGTAACAAATTAGCTGCTCATTTTGCATCAATCCTGATTCTTTTTCCAACAGACTTAGAATCTCTACAGTGCAGAAGGAGGTTGTTCAGCCCATCAAGGCCACACTGATCACAATCTCATGCAGACACTGTCACCTACATATTTACCCTACTCGTCTCCCTGATATTAGGGTTAATTTAGCATGGCCAATCAACTTAACCTGCACATCTTTGGACTGTGGAGGAAACTGGAGAAAACCCACGCAGACACGGGGAGAATCTGCAAACTCCACACAGACCCGAGGCCAGAATTGAACCGGGGTCCCTAATGCTGTGAGGCAGCAGTGCTAACCACTGTGCCACCCCAGCTTCAGGGTGAATAAAAGTCCTAAGAAATATGAAACACCCTGTTGATTTGCTGTCTGTAGTTTTAGGTAAAAGTTGCCATGGTCCCAGATCAAGGGGAAGAGCTGAACAGTAGAGATTTTAATCTGAGGGTCATCGCACCTCAGGTGAGATACAAGGCATTCATGAATAATCTGTGCTGGTATGGGGATTGAACCCATGCTGTTAGCATCACTCTGCATTACTAACCAGTCAACCAGCAATTTATATTATTGTATAATGTCCATATCTACCCCATTTCCTTTCCTAAAATGTGATTTAATTTAAATTGAAATTCTTTCCCCCGGTTTTGGTTTATTCATTGAGGTGATTCTGGGCATTGCTGCAAAGGCCAATATTTATCACCCATCACAGTGAAAACAGAAAATGCTGGAAAATCTTAGCAGGTCTGACAGCATCTGTGGAGACAGAAGAGAGCTAACTTTTCAAGTCTGGTTGACCCTTCATCAGAGCTGGTATTTATTGCCCTTCCCTAATTGCCACTTTCTTGCATACAAAGTGGCTTGTTAGACTATTTCAGGGGCAGCTGACTCAGATGTCAGGGTTTTCCAGCCCCGCTGTGGCAGAATGCACCTCAGGGGAAACACAGGCCATCCAAAAATCGATTGACTTTTAGTGGAACTGGAATATCCTAATGACTGGCAGGGCCAGAAAGCCAACTACAGCGCTGCAGGTTTGGAGTTGTATGTAGGTTGGACAAAGTAAGCATGGCATGATTTCCTAAACTTGTTTGATTTCAAGAAGGAATTAGATATAGTTCTTGGGGCTAAAGAGATCAAGGGATAGGGGGGAAGGAGGGATCAGGAAATTGAATTTGATAATCAGCCATGAACAAATGAATGGCAGAGCAGATTTGAAGGATCAAATGGCCTATCCTGCTTCTATTTTCTATGTTTCTCTGTTTTGAAAGGACACTGGTGAACCAATTGAGTTTTTACTGCAATCGAGCAGTTTCATGGTCACCCCCATCATTGATACTAGATTCATTTAATTAACTAAATCTAAATTCCTCAGCTAGCATGGAGGCATTTGAACTCATATCTCCATAATCATTTATCCAGATCTTTGGACTTAGTCCAACAGAGTACTCACCATGCTCCAACTCTCCTATAGATCCTCATCTACTGCGTTAAGTCTGGCTATGTGGGTTTTAGCTGCCTCTTTGGCACTTTGTTCAAATAACCATTCCTCAAGTTAACAATCCAGAGAATTGAGTGCTGGCAGGTTCTTTAATCATTTGCGAGTTACATCTGATCCTGCTCCTAATTGTAACAATCATGCATGCACACTTTCCAACAAAGATCAGAAATGCGATCAAGAGCAGTACTTTTTAAATTCTCTCCCCTTGTTTGGGTTTATGCGTTGAGGGGCTTGGCCTCCAGAAGTGATGAGCCACCTTCTCACATACAAGAATGAGAAATGCTTATTGTTCTCCCTCAGCCCTGATATTGCAACCAATTGCAGCAGCCCAGCTAAGGACAACCAACTCAACACATTCCCTGATTCAAAGGTGGAATCTCCCTGAAAGGAATAACATCCCTTCAATTTACCATTATTGGCTCTACACCTTCAACTTCAAAATCAAGACTGACAGTCCACTGCAGTACCGTGGGAGTTCTGCACAGTCAGAGATGCTTCTTTTTTAAATAAGATGTTAAACAAAGGCTCTATGTGCCCACTCACATGGAGAATAAAACATTCCACCACAGCATTTCAAAGAAGCCCAGGGCCTGAATTCCTACCCCATCATCACTGCAAGTGAGGATGGACAATTTGGCGCTCTGTTCACTGCAGTGAGCGAATCGGAGAATCCAACCCAAATATTTCTCTCTGATGTCTGAGGCAATACATATTCCGTGACCAATATCACAAATATAGATTGGTCATTCTTCTATTGTCTTTGTGGGATCTTGATGTGTAAATGTTGCTTTGTTTCCTGATATATTACAACATTGACCAGATTCCAAGGGTGGACGTGAAGCAATTTTTAGACGTTTTGAAATCATGAGGTGTTCCCTTACAAATGCAAGTCTTTTCTTTCTTCCAATTCTAACTCGAAGGGCTACAGCTCCTCAGCTGTTCTCTTCTGTTGCAGAGGATGAAAGATCAGGAACCGCGACTCAATCTGCACATACAATACATTCCCACAGCGCTCTTTACCTTACTCCCAGGAGCACTGAGAATAAAATGACCTCCCTTACATTCAAAGCTGCAGGAACGATAAGCTGATGAGACTGAGCAAATTAATAGTGCACTGCTCCCAGTAGTTTACAGGACAATCCAAAATATAAAGGTCGCTAAGATTTGCTGAGGGCCATTCTTTGGCAGAGAGAAATAAAATAGTCAAATAGGAATATAAGAATACGATCCGAACTGGTCTTGCATACCTTAAAATGAAACATCAGTATAATGGGGAAATAAGAATACTGGTCTGATCTACTCTTGTATATTTTAAAATGGAACACGCGTTAAAATGGGGAAATAAGGATATCGGTCTGAATTGCCCTTGTACACCTTAAAATGGAATACCAGTAAAATGAGGAAATAAGAACACTGATCCAAACTGCATTTTTTCCTTTGGGATCTATTTTTAAATTTGTTTTTATTTCATTAAATCTTACGAAGCAAGTTTCTTTGGGAATGTGAGCAAATTCAGACAAGTAAGCAGAAGCAGCCCAAAATTGTTTGAACCAGGAAAGGTCAACTTTCCCTCTGTTTACATTTGATAAATTGATTTCTCTCAAAATGGCTGACTTCATAGAGTCAAGGGACTTGTCTGTTTACATTCGAGAAAGCAAACAGAAGTTTCATTAAGAGGCCGCAGTGACCTATGCTCCATCTAATAGGGGTCAGTGTCAAAGACATGGAAAATCACCGGGTGGGGGCAAAGCTGTTTGCTCTGACTGAACCACTCAAAAGAAAAATGTAAAAGACAGAGCTGGAAAGGGGCTCAGGGATTGTGCTACCTATTATCCCACGTGCATGGTTTTTGAAGCAGGCTGCACAGAAACTCTGCACCGCCTGCCAATTTAAATGATTGCTATCTTCGCTTTCAGCCAGTGTTGCAACTTTCCCAAGATCGTGACAAGCTGGCTTAAGTTAAAGTTCGCAAGCGCTACTTAAGTGCAGTTTACATCTCAAGTGCATTGCGGTTACTTCTTGTACTGGAGCTCATTCTAAAAGTCATCTTAAACTGAGGACCACTGAATAATGTCACATCCTGGCTGTGACTGGGCTCCAGAGTGTTCTGACACTGCACTGCAGGACTTAGCAAAAAGAAAAGGTGTCATCTGTCCAGAGGAGGCCAGCAGTTCCTCCAGATAAATGTTGGGAATAGGTGAGTAACCATAATGGTCAAGGGCAGACATTTAATCATAGGACCTGGGTGCAGTGCTGGAAGAAGTTCAAATGCTTCACATGAGTGGTCAATGTTAATTCCTACACCTTTACTGAGGATTTTAAACCAATTACTTTCAAATAAATCATACAGTTACCCCTCAGGTGGTAAATCTAAGATAATTGTTGATCATTTAGGAATGATCTTTGTTATTCACAATAAATGGTTATGATGGAATGATTACTTCACACTATAAGTAAGTTATAAGTTTATTTATTAGTCACAAGTAATACTTGCATTAACACTGCAATAAAGTTACTGTGAAATTCCCCTAGTTCCTCTAACCTATAGGCTCAAGCTATTTTGTCATAAACTTCTATTTCAGAGCTGCCAGCCTACAACGAGTTCAATCCCTGAAGTGTTGCAGCTATTTCTATTTATAACACAAAAAGTGATACAGCTTTTACTGGCAATTCTCTTAATGAGGTGGCTGACGCACTCTGATCATGATTTGGAGATGCCAGAATTGGACTGGAGTGGCACAGTAAGAAGTCTCCCAACACCAGGTTAAAGACCAATAGGTTTGTCAATGCTGATTCCAAATAAACCTGTTGGACTTTAATGTGGTGTTGTGAGACTTCTTACTGTGTGCACTGTGATCAGTAGTACATTGACAGATTCCCCTCTTTTGTTCTTAAACCAAAGATCTGAAAGAAAAAAGTAACATTTTAAAGAACGTTCTTTTGGATTTATACAGAAATAAATTACCTCATATTTTCAATTCTATGAATCTTATAACTTCTTTATCAAATATATATGCTATTATAAAGCAAAAATTAGTTTGCTCATTTCATTATTTTACCATAACATGCCTCTTTTCAAATATATTAAGTAATTTCCTGGAGCAGACATTTCTTTTGGTAGAACAGTCAGACAGATGGTGACTTGTGTCAATCTATCGTATTTTGGAGATTTCTCTTCTCTTCAACATTTTTTTTATGCTGGCTAAGTCTAATCTTAGCCTTTTTTCTCTATCATTCTGTGCTGAGTGAACATTGCCCCAAAAAGAACAATTGTCTACGTAACATTCCATGGGTAAACTGATCCCACATTCTCCCTGATACAAAATATCGAATAATATATTGGACAAGTAAACCCCAACATCCAGTGCTTCAACCAATGCCAGTGATTCAACAGCTAATGTGCTTTTGACAACTCTTCTTGTTTTCTTGGCCTTCCAAGCAAATGATAACACATTTCTTCCCCCACCAAGAATATGATGAACCCTGCTCTGTTAGAGTATCCATTTGGGAGATTGACATGTGAAGCATCACTGAAAATGACCAACCACATTTCTTTTGGCTCACCCAAGACTGGGAACCTGAAAATACATCATTCTGAATGTAGTTTTTTTAGTGTTTTATTTGTTTTCAGGATTTCCTCAACTGAAACATGTTTAATCATGGTACTTAGCCCTAACACACCATTGCTGGCGTTAGGTTTAGCTGACGGCACAACCAGTTCAATTTCACTATCAAATCTCTCAGTTGCTCTGTTCCTTCTTTGGTAGATGGATCCTCTTTTGTGTGGATTGAACTGGAGTTATAGGGATATGATTAAAAGTTTTCAGGATAAGACTGTTGCTTCAGTGTCCCTCTTAAATTGTTTTGCTTAATATCCAAATCTATGTATTTAAAGACTCTGAAGCCTGACTTCCCTACTTTGAATTCCTTCTGTATTTTCTCAATTAGCTCTTGTTCAAAATCAACAGAGCCTCCCACAGGAAATAATTAAAATCATGATGAAAATTCCAGCTAGTTTCTCCTTATGGTACCGGTAGAACTCTGTGGGGCCACATTCAACTGAACACAACCTGGTTTTAACAGGGCAGACTTAAAGAAAATGCCATACTCTTGATGCATCATTCAATCTGTAAACAGACTTGTTCAACTTCCAGCACTTTCCGTCTACATCACTAGCTCTTTTGGGCGATTTCAAAAGTACTTCTTTTTCCATCTTGTAACAATGCAGCTTTTATATCAATCGATGTACACTCCCAGGAATATAATGGCCAAAATAGCCAAGAAAATAATCAAACTTACTTTCCCTGCAGTAGGCGAGCCCACCCAGATATCTTGATCCACCTAATTTCTCTTCAAAGCCTCGGGCATACTAATCTTAGCTTTTATTGGTAGGGGGATTGAATTTCGGAGCCGCAACGTCATGTTGCAACTGTACAAAACTCTAGTGCGGCTGCACTTGGAGTATTGTGTACAGTTCTGGTCCCTGCATTATAAGAAAGATGTGGAGGCATTGGAGAGGGTACAGAGGAGGTTTACCAGGATGTTGCCTGATTTGGAAGGCAGGTCTTATGAAGAGAGGCTGAGAGATTTGAGGTTGTTTTTGTTGGAAAGAAGGCGGCTAAGAGGAGACCTTATTGAAACATATAAGATGATTAGAGGTTTAGATAGGGTGGACAGTGATAGCCTTTTTCCTAGGATGGAGAAAGCTAGCACGAGGGGACATAGCTTTAAATTAAGGGGTGGTAGTTATAGGACGGATGTCAGAGGTAGGTTCTTTACCCAGAGGGTGGTAAGGGTATGGAATGCCTTGCCTGCGTCAGTTGTAGATGCGCCAAGTTTGGTGGCGTTTAAGAGGTTAGTAGATAAGTTTATGGATGAAAGGGGAATGGTTAGGTTAGAGGGTCACTGCTTGTTCCTAATTGGTCGGCGCAACATCGAAGGCCGAAGGGCCTGTTCTGCGCTGTAATGTTCTATGTTCTACGTTCTATACTAATCTCACTTTGGCTTTATACGTGGTGTTTGGGAGTACCTTTTCGGTACAGATCTACCGGTGAGATAAAGCTTGCTGTCAGCTGTCAGGTACTTCAGCATATACTCCAAAGTCCTTCCAACTTTCTAACTCTTTCTGTTTAGCTTCTTTTATTAGCTTATTTGCCAGTTTATTAGTAACTAATGAAATATTTAGGTCATAAGCACTTCCATTTCTATTGAGAGTTGTAGCTTGTTCTCTAAATCTCATTCTTATTAAAGCAAGGGCCCTGCTTACATTCCTGCCTCTTTCTGGACTACTACTATATGATTTACTTTCCCCCCATAACAGCAGGACTATTAAAGTTTATTTATTAGTCTCATAAGTAGGCTTACTTTAACACTGCAATGAAGTTACTGTGAAAATCGCCTAGTCGCCACATTCCAGCACCTTTTCGGGTACACTGAGGGATAATTTAGCATGGCCAATGTGCCTAACCAGCACATCTTTCTGCCTCTGGGAGGAAACCGGAGCACCCGGATGGAACCCATGCAGACACAGGAAGAATGTGCAGACTTGCACAGACAGTAACCCAAACCGGAAATTGCACCCGGGTGCCTAGCACTATAAAGCAGCAGTGCTAACCACTGTGCCACTGTGCTGCACTTTGTCCACAAGTTCATGATTTCTTTTCCCTAGGGTCACAGCCACTTTCTGGTTCAGTGTTGGATCTTCATACTACGCTTTTTGAGTTTTCACATCTTTACATCAAAAGATGAACCCAGAGGGCAAGATCAAGGGCAAGTTCTGTTGCAGAGCACAAAGAGAAAGCATTTCAATACAGCAGCTAACAGAAGCACCCTAATGGACACGTACACACAATGAGCTTGATTTATTAGGAATTCTATCAGAAAACCCGCGTGCATTGTCAAGAAGATAGAGAGATCTGGCACCAACATAGCACAGGGCTTCGCACAGAGCTTGGAGATGGTGACCAATGCCATTAGCACCCAACCACAATGCTTCATTTGAAGGTTGACTTCCACTGCAACAAAGTAAAAGCCACCCAACAACTGGAGGGTGCAGATTGTCTTAATAAACAGCACCGCCCCCTCCCCCCCCAGCCCATCCTCGACCTGCTGCTCTCCCTTCTCCTGCTCCTCAGTCACCAACCACCTATTGGCAAAGGCTATACCTTCACAATAATGAAACTGTCCAAAAAATCTTATGGTCTTCCAAGCACTGCTCCTCCAAAGGAAGCATTGCTTCAGCATGCCAATGATTTATTGCATTTGATAACATAGTTTTAATTGCACACATATACTAGGTGCCTGATTCATAAGCCATCTCATCAAAGGATTGCCCTTGCCACTTGATGAGCCACTCTACGTTTGGCATGATGACTGAAATGTAACTGACACAGCAAACTAAAGTTTATTTACTAGTCACAAATAAGGCTTACATTAACACTGCAATGAAGTTACTGTGAAATTCCCCTAGTCACCACACTCCAGCGTCTGTTCAAACCAATGTACTTAACCAGCACGTCTTTCAGAATGTGGGAGGGAACTGGAGCATCCGGAGGAAACCCTTGCAGAGATGGCAGAGAACATGCAAACTACACACAGATAATGATCCAAATCAAAAATCGAACCTGGTCCCTGGTGCTGTGAGACAGCAGTGCTAGCCACTGTGCCACTATGCCACTACCATAGAATGAAACCATTGTAACTGCTGCATCAACCTATATGGTACATGGCATGTGGACATCGAGCAAGTGGAATCCTTGTACATCTCTGAGTTGATTTGCAAGTTTCTACAAAGTTAAGCATGTGCACCATGTTGAAGTCTGCAAGTCTTGTAGAACCAGAGATTACAGGGCTGTATTCAGTGATGTATAAAATGGTAAGACCATCTCCTCTATATTAGTGGCAGTGCGCCAAGCAACATGAACTAGAACTTTCATTCAACCAATCACAGCTGTGCTCACCACAGAGGATTTTGTGAACAAAGTTGGAAGCTCTAGTCATTTTATCTACAATTTAAAATTCCAGCAGCTGTTTGGGTCAATGCACCTAACCAGCACACCTTTCAGACTGTGGGAGGAAACTGGAGCACCCAGAGGAAACCCATGCAGACATGGGGGAGAAGTGCAAACTCCACACAGACAGTGGCCTAAGACAGGAATTGAACCTGGGTCCCTGGCACTGTGAAGCAGCAGTGCTAACCACTCTGCCACTATGCTGCCCACATGAGAGAGGATTACTGTGGGTGTAGGCTCAATGGACCAAATGGCCTCCTTCTGCACTGTTGTGATTCTGTGATCAAAATGGGGCAGGAAATAGCCTGCTGGGAATAATGACCGTGTAGTGGTTATGTTATTGCATTTGTAACACAGATAGCTAGACTGTTAACTAGGATGAATGAGAGTCCAAATGTTACCAAGGCAGTTTGAGAATTTGAGTTTGGGTTGTAAAAGGTCTAAAAATAAAATGGACAGAAACTGTTGAGAGCGATTACAACAATAAAAACCCACTAGAAGATGGCCCCTCTGGTTTTGAATCTGCAATACAAATACTTTTCATTCCAATGAAAGGAGCAGGAATGACAATGAACGAGGAGCACCATGATTACTCAGAACATGTTTCCACAGAACCAGTTGGGTGTAAAAGGGCACAGAGGAAGACAGAGGATCAGGAAACATCTCCCCCTTGCTACAGAATCCAGAGAGTATTCTTGCACGGCATTAATCAGTACATAGGCACTGAGAGAGATTCCTGACAATGTCACAGCAGTCGCAGCAAATACCAGAATCAATGGTTTCATAGCATTGCATGTCACACTTGAGTTTGTGGTAAGATCGAAATTGACCTCAAATTGAGACCCCATGTCAAGAAAAATAAGTTGAAATTGGTTAAAACAGTACTCGCATTTAACAGGAATGTCCCACTTGGGGGCGCGTGGGGGGAGAGCGCAAAACGACTGAGTGATCCATCCATTTGGCTCCTGATTTGTCATCCAACATGGGCTGCGATGGGTTGGCATTTCAACGTCACGGCGTACTGATTTTGATAACCTTGCTGGGATATTCTGGGATGCTGAATCCGGTTGTAGTGCATATCTGAGGGTTTGCATTGGCGTTTCTCCAGAATTCCCAGCCGCTGGAGCCTCTCGGAGAAGCAATGGGCAGCCATGTGAAAATGGAGATTGCAGATGGATGTTACATTGCACGTTTCCCAAAAGTTGTAGCTTTCAACTATCTCCGTTAATTTACAAATAAAGCAGTTGACTTGAATTGGGAATTGAAGTCGACCGTGCCCCATCTTTTGTACCGCATCAGATGGTCCCATCAAGTATTTGACAGACTGACTCAGTACTTTCTGTGTGGCTCTGTTTATTGGCAATGATGCTGTGTGTGCACATGTTTAATTCCATTACGCCATTACAAGCGGCTGTAGGCAGTAGTCAGCATCTGCTTCTACTGATTGAGAAAGAATGTTATTCTGCATGTCTTAGCAATGTTCCTTATATTTGTGGTCACGCACTTAGTAATTAAAGGGTCTGAATCATCCTGATCATTTTACTTGTCTGGTGCTTGATGTTATGATACTGCTTTGGACTTCAATCCCTTCAGGAGACAAGGGAAAAAGTACAAGCTTATATTATTCTTAATAATGTTCACCTTCACGATAGCATTGGTACAAAAACAAGGCCTGGATAGTTCCCGCTCACCTCTAACCAAAGTCCTTAGCAAAATAAAATGGATTTGCTGCCAACTCATCACCTTTTCACAGCATGTAACACTCTGTAGCCTTCAGAACAGGAATCCAAGTGTGATTCATCTGGCTAAAAGGCGTAAAGCTGACTCGCTGTTGAATAAACAGAATTTGGATAACTAATTTATTAACCATCCAATGCTACAGCTGCTACATCCTGACTCATTTCATTCCAGCTAACAACAATTGAAAATGTTAGGTCCAATTTACATTGCTTAATTCACATTGTAATGCAGTCACATTTCAGCATAAAACAACAAGCAATGGAATGGCATCGTTGGTTTTCTGTGCATGCACAGAGCAGTAAGCATGTATAGATGTGTATTGGTGGCCATCTTTCATTGAGAGGAAACTATGGGGACAATCTTACCTGCCTGTCATGCTGTTTGATGGGCAAAGTGAATTAGTGAGATCATGCAAGAGACAAAAAATCAGGCTTCTCACCTCTCACAATCTCACCAGTCCCAGATTTCCGGAGTGATTAGCCTCACATCAGGAAGAGTGGGAAGCTAATTTGAATATTAAACTCAAATTTTGATATAATTAGTCAGCCTGGGACACAATCGTTCAGGTTGATTTGCCTTACCGGCCTTGTTGGCGAAGGTCCTCACCAATGAGGATCATGTATGGTCCCCATCAATGGGGACTTGACATGGTGGCCTCACTGTTAGGACAGGAGACCATTGAAGCCCCTGGGTGGTCAGGGACAGGGGGGAGGTGGGGCAATGCCCCTTGATCAGTGCATCATGTTTTGCATTAAGTGGTGTAAGGTTTCATTTGTATCCTCGCCAAAAAACTCTTGTTTTCATGCTTGTTCGGTACTTGGAATTTTTTTGACAAGATCACCCACATAGTGTTTCCGTGTGCCACTTATCAGATTAAACAGCGTTTGTATCCCCTGTACGCCTGCTTGTTCTGATTGTCAAATTGGGCAGTGTAGTGTGAACAAATTTGAATTGCAGTGTGGGAACACGGGGAAGGAAGTCTGTTAGTCACTCACTGTAAGCAGCTGCAATGTAATTGAGCATGGCGTAAGGCGACTGCTTTACTTGGCAGAGGTGATTCAGCCTCCAATGCTCCTTGCAGTTTTAACTGCCTCGACTGAAACTGCAGGGATAAAGGAGCAGGTAGAGAATGGCTTTCAGGAGCAGTGATGAGACTTTGTCACCCCCGAGTGGCATTGAGACAGGGTAATGCTACATCAGAACTCCATAGCAACCTTGCATCAATATGGGATTGGCGCTGAATGCGCAAGGTGTCTATTTCATGGGCTAGAAGGACTCATATCCAAAATGAAAAGGCATTCACCGTTTACAATTCCAGTTCCTACTTCTTCTTACATGCACAAAACAACGCTACATAAACAGTATTATTGGTGATTTATACTGAGAGTGTGTGGAGAGTAAGTTGTAGGACTGTCAGGTTGGGGAGTGTCCAGAACACCTGTGTGTGTGTGTGTGTGTGGGGGGGGGTTCAATTGTGGTCTCAGGGGGATCAGAATAGAGGGAGGGATGTTTGGAAGTCATTGGACCTTAAGATGAAGTTGCCCACAGTCAGAAGGAGACTTTTGATGTAGGTCAGCTCCCCCCTACCTCCACTGTCTTTCTGCCCAAAATCCATCCAACTATCTTCATCTATGCATTTTCCCCTCGCTAAGCTGTCATCTGTCCATCAGTTAAGGGCTTTAACTGGGACAAGGGCGGGCCTCCCCTTTGAGGCCTTACCCGCCCCAATGTAAAATTGTTACCTGTGTAGATGGGAACTTCACGCTATCACCAAAACGCTCTCCCCCAAATCACCTCAGAACCCGCTAGCGAGAGGTGGGAGGAGGTGACACTCTGCTTATTTTTTCAGATGTGCAATCATTCTCTGTATTTCACTTACAGACTTATGGTCACAGAGAAACTGTGAGTCTCAGTCCATGTGACCTGCGGACAATTTCATTGTTTATGAGGCACTGAGATACTCACGGAGAGATTGGTTTGTGGTATATTATGCCCACAATTCACTAATGTGGGGGGGGGGGAGGTTTTGCAAAGCTAGAGATTTCATCAGTTAAACTCAATGCCATGAAAGGTAACCATTCAAATATACATCTCAACATTAATTGTTACCATCTCCTTTTGTCCCGTGTCTGTGATCCTCTGTTGCTTTAATATCGCTTGTGTTTTGATAAAGGCTTAAATAACTTCTTGGTTATATTCTTCATCTTCTCTGATCACCAGCATTCTTCATACACTACTTTCACATCCAGAGCTTCAAAGGACATAATGAAGAAAATGAATAATTATATTTTGGCCAAAATTCAAACTCTGAACAAGAAACTGCATTCCATGGATAATTAATACATTTTCATTTTGTAGATAAACTGTTTCATTTAGTTGTATTTGTAAAGTTTTCTTTCAGCTGTATTTCTACACTTCGATTAATTTTGTTTTTAATAATAAAACTTTGAAATCAGCTACTACTTCTTTCCACACATCACCACTGTGTGCTTAAGGCTTACTTGATTTGAGATGGGGCTTCTGTGAGATATGGGGTGGGATTCTCTTCACATGTTCGTACCAGAACTAGAAAATCCCGCCCAAAGTCAACAGACTTTTGCATAGTTCACCATAGGAGTAGTAGCAGGTGGAGCAGGCAAGTACCCCTCATAGGACAGGATTCCCTGGCTATTCACGCTTGTGAGATTCTCCAGTCCTACTGAAGTGAACTGAGATTTGTCCAACCACCAAATTCTCTGTCATCCCTGGCAGCAGTGGCAGGGCATAAATGTTTGGAGAATTGCAGCCTAGGCATTCAGGCAGCACATTTTAATTTGACCTTTTCCCAATTAGCTTGAAACCTAGCTCAGCCAGTGCCTTCACTGGATTCTCACAATCGCACATCTCCATGATGTGGTGAAGCACAAACATTTGTCATGGGGTGGCAGGTCGCCATTGTTAATATTTCATGTCAGAAAGGTCAACCAGGAGCCAACCTGAGATTTCTGCTTCCAACGAGTAATAGCCATTGAGACTGGAACCAGTGCCAACCCCTTATACAAGCAGACACAGGGTGACTGTTCAATAACCGGGACCAACTAGATTTCAACCTTTTCAAACCACAATTGATTATCTGTTTTCATGGTGTGGTTAAATTGCTTTTTCCCTGCTGAAAGGATATTTTCCACTCCTGCAGCAGACCAGAGAGCAATCTAATTTTCCAGCAGAAGGAAGGGTTGTTAAATCTGTCAGCATTCATCTGGTAAAAAAAGAATCTGGAACCAGTTTGCGGTTTATTCATAAAACTCAATGCAATGGAACTGAAGTCCACTTTTTCTCCATACAGTGAAAACTGCTTCTTAGATATGTGCCCAAACCTTTCCCCAATTGCTATCAGCTGTTCTTCATCACAACTAGAAAATACATTCAATTAGCCAAACCATTTGCAACATTAGCATGGGACACCATTTCTACACTGGGTTGCAGCACCTCTCAGTTGCTAAAGAGGCAAAATACCTTCAGGCATTTCTATGTAAGTTGATCACAGAAATACCTAGTCATAAAAAAGCAATTAGCTCTTGTAAATGTCTGGTGGATATCAAAATTCTGGAGTGTAGTAATGACTTCTGCTCATACAGAACACAATTCTAGCTTAACATTAACAAATACCTCAGTTTGGTGTAACTCATTAATTCTTTTGGACACAGTCCAGAATCCAAATCGATTCCTTGTATAAGGGAATACTGCAACAGGTGACATGAAAAAGTGAGACAAAGATTTTTCAATTGCCAAGTGAAGGTCATTCAGCAAGGGAGAGTAAAAAATAAATATAGAATCATAAATAGTTCTATTTTAACACAGCCCTTTCAATCACTGAGTTTTGAGAGCAAGGGGTTGATTATAAATGCTTTCACTTCCCTGGCACACACCAGTGAATCAAACCTGTGTACTTTCATCAGGTGAATGGCCAATCAGTCACTAAATCATTAGGGAGCCCCACTGCTGAGTGTTTGATCAAATTGAACTCAATCTATCTTTGAGTGGTTAGTGCAGGAAAGGGAAAAATCTGTGGCAACAACAACACTACTGCTTTCAGAACAGAATATGAAAGAGACAGCATTTCAGAACAGAAACAGAGTGAGCAATATTAAAGGAATCCAGAGAGATCGCTGAAAGCATAATCAAATGGTTAGGATTCAAAGAGGTTTGAAAAGATCAAGGAGAAAGAAAGACAAATGGAATGATTGAAAGAGGAGGTTTGAGAGAGTGGAGGGAAAGGTTTTGCCACAGTGGCACTGAGGTTAGCATTGCTGCCTCACTGTTGCCATGAACCCAGGTTCAATTCCAACCTTGGGTCACTGTATGTCTGGAGTTTGAACTTTCTCCCTCTGTCTGCATGGGTTTCTTCTGGGTGCTCCAGTTTCCTCCCAAACTCCAAAGATGTGTGGGTTAGGTGGCTTGGCCATGCTAAATTGACCCTAGTGTCAGGGGGATTAATAGGGTAAATGTGTGGGATTACGGGAACAGGGTCTGAGTGGGATTGCGGCCGGTATACACTCAATGGGCCAGATGACCTCCTTCCGTACTATAGGAATTCTATGATTCTATGATTCATTGATGGAGATGAGTCAGGGAGTCTGTACATGTAGAAAAGCACTGGCTGGAATGTAAGCCTGGAGTTTGATGTAGAGGTGAAGTGTAGTGACCGTGAGGGATTTAGAAATGCAGATGCAGATGTTGAGTTTACTACATTGTTAGACATTGAGTTCTAAGTAAGTGGAACTTAGAGCTGAGCAGAGTGTATCCATAAGAGATTTGTTTGAGTTGGAGTTGGGATGAAATCCAGAAAATCAGGAAGAGAGACTTTAGAGAAACTGAGCCCATCGTTAGGTAAGTTGTAGCTACAAGGCAGGAGTTTTGCCACCACTGTGCTGCCCCAATGGTGGCAAAGTCTTTGGCTCCACCCTCTCAAACCTCTACTTTCAATCATTCTGTTTATCTTTCTTTCACCTTGACGTTTTCAAACCTCTCTGAATCCTAACCATTCGACTACGCTTTCAGCGATCACTCTGGATTCCTTCAAATCTGTTCTTGGTGATGAAAGAGATGGGATAAGAGAAAAACTAATGATAAAGTCTCTGGGATCGGGTGAGGGAGGTGAAGAGAGGCAAGTAGGAGACAAGCGAGGTACCCTTGCCAATAGCCTTGGAAATAAAAGGAGTCTTCGAACTTGATGTTGAAACTGGGCCGCGATTCTCCCATTGCGGCCCACAGCTATTCTGGTGGGTTGTGGTGGGAGACGCACATCTGCAGCCTTGTGCATTTCCCAGAACCGGCAAACAGTCACCAGTCAGATCACACTGGAAATCAGTGGAAAGGCAAGTAAATCATTTAAATCTGTTTTTAATATATTTTAATATGCATTTTAACTAATTCAGGTCCTGATTGAATCTCCCATCCTGCCAGGTGTATTTCATTCCAGCAGGGTTCAGACTAGCACCCCATGTTCAGGGAATTAGCGGGAGACCCCTCCGGAATGAAATGGGTGCTCAAAATGCTGAGATTTTCCGCTGATTTCTCTTTTGGTTTTCAGATTCCAGCATCCGCAGTAATTTGCCTTTATTTTAATAAAAACTGTGCCCCGGTTCCTAATTGTGAGCGTCAAAATACGACACTCGCTATTGAATGTCTAGAACAGCCAGAAGAGATTGTTTTTTTTTGTTTAAACCATTAGTCAGAAACATTCAATACTTCAGCAAAAAATAACATGACTTCCTTACTTCGACTGCAGCCACCCAGCAGCAGCATTGTTCATTCAAACAGACTGCGGCTGAGCATTAGGACAATGGAAGTTCCCACCAGGAGCTAGAGAGGGGCTGCGAACAGTGTGTGAACATTCAGTTAGAGAGGAAGCAGTTGCAATAGCCACAATCAATTCTTGTATCCTGAGATTGTGAACTACCTTGAAGTCAGTTTCCTGCATTTCTAAACTCCCCAACTTATCTTTAAACATGCTTGTTGTATTTGTTGTCTTCCTGGGTTTTCAACAGACAGGAGCTGCTTTCATTCAGAGTCGCGAAGGCTTTTGCCTAAGGAGGTCTTTTAAAGAGAGCACTCGTGCAATCATTTTCCCAGGATCTGTCTGCGACATTCCCGCACCTTAACAAATTATTGCAGTCACAATAACAGTCTGGCCGTTTCTCTCTAATCAAGATATGGCCCACCTATTGCCCTTTCAATAATCAAGAAAACTGTCAAGCCAAATAGTTCAATTACATAATATCAGTCATTGGGCAGGATTTTCCAGCTTTTTCTGGCAGTGGGATCTTCCAGTCCTGCGGAAGATAATTCCCCAAGAACAGGTTTCCCAGTAGCATCTTCACCAAGCTATACCAATGGCCATTTACATTGGTGGGACTGAGCAATCTGCTAGCAGCTAATGGTGAGCCACCTCCACCGTTACATGGAAGGGCAAGGAGGAGTGGTTGATGGAAAGTCTCTGACATTGAATTTTAAGACTCAGCGTTCAATGCCAGTGATGCATGTCAGGTTCCAATGCCAGTAAATCAGGTAGAACTGCAATTCAGGAACTAAGGCCATGGTTTTCTATATCTTCCCACCAATGGGATATTTCAGCCATAACCAACCCCACCCCCATGATGGGTTCCTTAGTAGCACAGCCAGCAAATGTCATTGACTTTGATGAGTCTGGACGATCGTGCCAGTGGCCAATGGCAACCCACCTCTACTGCCAGAAAACCCTCTGCAGTTGGGCAGGAAAATCTTTATCCTAATTGACTAAGTTATGATTTACTTAGATTTGTTCCAACGAGTTTTAATCTTTAATAGAAGAGGAAGAGCACAAAGATCAAATATTTTTCTCTTTCAGAGCCTTATGGACTTGAGACTAAATCCAGCAGGATTTTATGAACTTGCTCCCAAAACCGTAAAATCCCACTGGAGGTCAATGGACTTCTCTATTGTCTGATCTCGCTCTCTCCGACTCCTGGTGGGCGGAATGGTAAAATTCCAGCCATTAACTCTGTTTCTCCCTTCGTAGATGCTGCCAGATCTGTTTAGTTTTTTCAATATTTCCTGTTTTTATTTCAGATTCCCAGCAATGCAATATTTTACTTTAATTTTATTCTTTCTCATTTATAATGATCTGCTGGAATGAATTTCCCAGGAAGCATGTTTAGGACCAAATTCATGAATGAACTGATTTGTAAAAAATGGCTAGATGGTGTAATGGGCTATCGTCTTGCAAGAATAGAATTGAATGGGCTGAAAGGCATTTATCCCGGTTTATCAAGATATTCACATATCTCTAGGATTAATAAAAAGAACAAGCACCTTTCCTGACCTAAGGACTTTCCAATATGGTTTTCAGTCAATGAAATGCTATGAAATGTTAACACTGTTGTAACGTTGAAACCATTTAAATCTCCTCCCAATAACAAAAATAGAAAAATGCTGGAAAATCTCAGCAGGTTTCAGATTTCAGCATCCTCAGTATTTCACGTAATTCTTCTCCCTTCATTGACTTGGCTGACGAAGACTGGGAAAAGAAGACGATTATGAATTATGTGACTAGGAATTTTAAGGCAATGAACAAAATTATAATTAATAAAATCTGAAATTATCCAAATTTTAAATCCAGAAACCAGATTATCAGAATTGCATCCTTCTTAGAAATACATTTCCAATTGTACAATATTAAATAGCGAAATATACATGACCATTTTAAGATCATTCTCAAACTTGGGTTTGGCCAGCATTTATCACCAATCCCTACTTGCCCTTGAGCAGAAGATGATGAACTTCCTTATTGAACCATTATGAACTATGTGATGAAGGTATTCCCACATTGCTGTCAGGTGGAGAGGCACAGGAATTTTCCCAGGAATTATGAAGGGATGCAAATCTAAATCGGAATGGTATGTGACTTGGAGGTGACACTTTTCCCATGCACTCTTTGCTTATGTTCATCTAGGTGATGGAGGTCATGGGTTTGGAATGTTGGAGACGCACTGGCGAGTTACTGCAGTCCATCTAGTAATAGTACACATTCCAGACACACTGGTATATGCTTAACTCAGATTGTGTCACTGTCTTTTCTCAAAGGAAACTTAAAAGAGGTACACAGAATACTTCATGGACAAGAGACAGAAGAAATAAAACACAACTTTTGGATAAAGAGGGACAACAATGTAATGGGTCACAAGTTCAGAGTTGTAAAATATAAATTTAGCGGAGATGTAGGAAATTATTTATCTACACAGCTGATAAAGATCCACTGGAAGGGTTTCCGAGGAAATGTATTTGAGATTGAACTTGTGAATGAACTCTTCTAAAAAAATATCTAGATGTTGTAATGGGATGATGAGTTACCATCCTGCAAGAATAGCATTGAATGGACCGAAAGGCATTTATCAAGATATTCAAGTGGGTTACACAAACCTTCAGGATTAATAAAAAGAAAGAACTTTGCGAATTCAGGAGGTCCCAATGTGATTTTTGAGTCAATAAAGTGTTATTGAAGTGTTAACACTGTTATAACGTTGAAATCATTTAAAAATTAAAATAAGAACTTCACCCTCAAGTGCATTTGGCTGACAAAGACTGCTGGGAAAAAAAACTAATTATGAATTAACCAGTGCTTTTATAAAGTAAGTGGATCAATACAGATTGAGGAAGGGAATCAAGGAGAATGTCAAACTTAATAGAGAGCAATAAGTACAGAGATTCTAGGCAAGAGGATTTATGGTTCAGTCATGAATTATTTAAAGAGTGAGGGTGACTGGCTAAATAATCTTTTCTCATCTCCATTTTCAAACATGTATTGAGTAAAGTTCATTTATTAGTTTCACAATTTCACAGCAATGAGGCTTACAATTTCACAACAATGTAGTTACTGCGAAAATCCCCTAGTCACCATATTTATGTGTCTGTTCGGGTACACTGAGTGCATGGTCAATGCACCTAACCAGACACACCTCTTGGACTGTGGGAAGAAGCCAGAATACCAGGAGGAAACTCACGCAGACATGGGCAGAACATGCAGACTCGGCACAGACAATGATCCAAGCCAGGAATCAAACCCAGGTCCCTGGTACTGTGAAGCAGCAGTGCTAACCATTGTGCTGTTGTGCAATGGTTTATATGGACCAATGCATCTCTGTGATTATTTCTATGACTAATAAGTCACTGTGATATTTATATAAAATAATAAACTCCATGAAACAGCACAAGACTAGCCTGAGTGAGGTGATCAGAATAGATAAAAGAGACAATAATGAATACATAGGACAATCTAATAGATAGATAGAATCAGATTGCAACACAACCTATTGGAGAAAAAACAAGAGAAACTTACAACATGCTGTTATTGAACACTGGGATTGGTAACTTGAAATTCTTTTGTGATTGTATTATTTCTTTCATATAATAAATTCTAATTTTGTGATCACGATTTTTAATTTTGTGGCTTCTCATGTTTGGGTCATGCACCGTAATCTCATAGAAACTTCTAAAATCCTGATGGGACTGGAAAGGCTAGACATGGGAAGAAAGTTTCCTATGTTGGGAAAGTCCAGAACCAGAAGTCACAGTCTAAGAAAAAAGAGTAAGCCATTCAGGACTGAGATGAAGAAGAGTTTCTTCATTCAGAGAGTTGTGAACCTGTGGAATTCTCGACCACAGAAAGCTGTTGGGACCAGTTTGTTAGATTTGTTGGGAGCTTGACCTGGCTCTTGTAGCTAAAGGGATCAAGGGATTGGAGAAAAACCGGGAATGAGATACTGAAAGTGCATGATCAGTCATGATCATATTGAATGGTGGTGCAGGCTTGAAGGGTCAAATGGCCTACTCCTGCATCTATATTCTTTGTTTCTATGTAATGGTTACACAAAAGGATTGTAAGCGAATTTTAGCAATGTCAGATAGCAGATTGCCTTTCAGTGTCGAAATTATTAACTTAATGTAAATGGAAGATTGAAATCTCTAATGCTAAATCATTCTTTCCGATGGATGCCCTTTCCTCCATCACTTTACACACTTGTTTTAGTACTTCCACATCTGCATCTGTCTGGGAAGTCAGGACTTGTTAATAGGCTACTGATTGTATTGCAACCTTGAGGAACAGGATGCATACTGTTGTGCAAGCAGATGGATGTATGGTAATAGCATTTCATCAAGTGATAATTCCTCTGGGAGCAATGCAGCTGAAAGATGGTGGAACTCATTGCTAGCTGTTGCCTTTCAAGCCATTAGAACAGGCAAGAGAGGAACTCAGATTAACACCTCATCACAAAAGCGACTGGGTGAATTTGTGTCTTCACCGCCTGGTAGAAATATTTACGTGCCCATAACTGAACCTATCAACAGATTTCATATACAGGCTGTGGGCAGCACAGTGGCACAGTGGTTAGCACTGCTGCCTTAAGTGCCAGGGATCTGGATTCGATTCCCAGCTTGATTGACTATGTGGAGTTTACACATTATGTGTAACTATATGTGTTTGCACAGGTTTCCTCCGAGTGCTCCGGTTTACTTCCACAGTCCAAAAGACATGCTTGTTTGGTGCATTGGCCATGCTAAATTCTCCCTCAGTGAATCCGAACAGGTGCCGGAGTGTGATGACTAAGGGTTTTCTTAGTAACTTCATTGTAGTGTTAATGTAAGCCTACTTGTGACACCAATAAACAAACTAAGTTAAACTAGTCAGTTGGCTTTCACCAGGTTACTGTCCATTAGGGAATGAAGATTTAAATCTAGCCCAGTACCGCCAACAATACAGCATTCTCTTAGTAGGGCACTGAAAAGTCAGTATAGACCACGCACTCAGAACTTAGAGGCAGGCTTGCTCTCTCAGATGTCACAGTGCAGACGTTGATATAAACAGGCACATCTGAGATTCCTTTGACTATAAAGCATGGGCATCAGTCCATTTCCTACAATTCAGTGGCAAAACAGACTCAAAAATGTATGTGCTGCTCTTATCAATATCGCAGCTTGATCCTCTCAATAATATTTCACCCAATAGCCAAGAATTTAATTAGATGGGAAACTCTTTGATCTACTGAGCAGCATTAGCATACACAACAAATCATGGTGTTTTCGGTAGAATTAATAAAGTTACATGAAAGCAATGGTTAACAACTGAAAAAATAGCTGATCTAAATCACATCCCACTGTGGTACCAACTCAGAAATATTCTGTGTCATAGAGTCTTAGAGAATTACAGCATGGAAACACTTTCAGCCCAACTTTTCCATGCCACCCTGTAAGCTAGTCCCAATTGCCCCCATGTTTGGCCCATATTCCTCTTTAACAATCTTACCAAGGTAACTGTCTAAATGCTTTTCAAAAGATAAAATTGTACCCGCCTCCACTACTACCTTTGGCAGCTTGTTTCAGACACTCGCCACCCTCTGAGTGAAAGAATTGCCTCTCTGGACATTTTTGTATTTCTCCCCTCTCACCTTAAAACAATGCCCTGTAGTTTTAGACTCCCCTATCCTCAAGAAAAGCTGTTAAATAGCTACCTTATCCATGCCCTTCAGTATTTTATAGACTGTATAAGATCATCCCTAAATCTCCCACATTCCAGGGAAAAAAGTCCCTGTCTCTACAGCCTTTCCTTATAACTCTGTAAGGGGATTTTCCTAGGAATATTCCACTGGGAGTTTTTATATTCAGCTGATCTCAGAACACAAAGAGTTGTGAAAGCAGTTAAAGGCGTTCTTTATTTGGCCAACCCATTGGATACAGATGGTCAGAGCATTCCAACTTCTCTCTGACCTGACATCACGTGAGCACAACAGACATACGTTTCTGAAGATTTGATCCTCCTGCCCCTCCTGTCATCCAAACTGGATGAGCCAATTCCATTAGTACAGTTTATTTACTTTGGCCAATAGTATACTATCTTCTAGCAGAATTAGGAATTCATTGGTCAACCGAACCCAGAGTTTCTTTTCCCAATGCCGATTAAGTTTACCTGTGCAAATCCGGTGGGTTCAAAGGTCACCCCTAACACAGGCAATCCTGAGAGTGAGAAGGAAGACATTGTCTCTGGTCTATTTTCCGTTTCTTTTAAGTTGAATTGCAGTTATTCATTACAACTAGAAGTTGAATCCTTCTATTCTTTTCAATAGCCTTGGTTTCTTGTAGCTGCCTGGCCTGCCTCTGATAATAGGATATATATCTCTCTGCTTTATTATTCCAAAAGAATGTGATCTGCCTAATTAAATTTATTTCCCAATATGTTAAGAAGTAAATTGCTTATTGGCCAAAGCTCACAAGAAAATACAAAATATAATACTTATTCAAAATCGATTACATATATGCTTATAGAGACAACACCTTTGTATGAGTTATAAGTGAGGCACTCTGTGATATCTTTCATATATATAAGGCACATTGTGGTCCCTATTTTAAACTAATCTACTTTTTTTAATAGTCTCAGATAACAGAGGTTACTGTATCCCCTGCTATCAAGTCAAACCATCAATTATAGTAGCATCCTAGCAAATCTTTTCTGCACTCCTCCTAGTTTAATAATATCCTTAGGGTGACCAGAACTGTGCAGAGTATTCCATGCGTGGCCTTACCAGTGTCTTGTACAACTTCAACAAGATGTCCCAAATTCTGAATTCAATGTTCTGACCAATGAAACCAAGCATGTTGAATGCCTTTTTCATCACTCTGTCCACTTGTGACTCCACTTTCAAGGAGTTATGAGCCTGTACCCCTAGATCAATAACTCTCCGAAATATCCTACTGTTAACTTAATATGTCCTATGCTAGTTCAATCTACCAAAATGCATCGCCCTACATTAATTTAAATTAAGCTCCATCTGCCATTCATCTGCCACTGGCCCAATTGATCAACAACCTTGTTGCAATCTTAGACAACCTTCTTCACTGTCCACTATGCCACCAATCTTGGAGTCATCTATAAAGCTACAAATCAGTTTCCTCTCACAGTTCAAAAGATGTACTGGGTAGGTGCATTAACCATACTATATTCTCCTTCAGCGTACCTGACCAGATGGTGTGGTGACTAGGGATTTTCACAATAAATTCATTGCAGTGTTAATGTAAGTCTACTTGTGACAATAATAAATAAACTTTAAAATGTTAATATCACGAAGGGAAATCCCGGCCAAAGACTGATAGGTAAATGTATAAGAAAATAAATGTTACAGCTACAGAGGAAGAGAAAATTTCAGTTGGAAAGGTCAAATTTGTCTTTTTTTATATCAGTTAGCTGACGAAGTGCATTATTGAGTGTCACATACCAGTGTAATTGGTAACAGCTTGATTTTCTTTTGCTGCGGTTAGATCTTGGTTGCATTTACCATTCTGGAAACGTAAATATTATGTCATATTGTACCAAGCTAACATTCTAATCTATGATTCGGTTGTTTCAGATCTCTGTGAGACTTTACATAAACAGCACTGTGTTATTAAATGGGGAATTTGCAGCCTTTGAACAGGTTAGCAGGCGGAACTTTTGACTTATTAAAATAAAGACAGTGCCCAGCGGGAAAAACAGGTTAACTATCTCAGCAATTCAGTTCAAATTGTCCAATGTATACAAAATTGCCACTCTAAAAGAAGATGAATTTGGTACCCACGGTGAACCATGAGAAAATTGACGGGTTATGTACGTTCTGTGATTAAAAACAGAAAATTTTGGATAGACTTAACAAGTCTGGCATCATCTCTGGAGGGAGAAACACAATTAATATGTCAAGTCCATATGATTTCCCTTCTATGGAACACAGGTATATTGTGTTTCCTGCCAATTCAAGATGGTCACAAGGATAATCACCAATATTTCTGCACTTGCACAGGAAAAGAATCACAGGAAATGATATATGGCTTTGAGTGCATGTTGAGTAGGTCTTCTGGTACAGTTGTAGTGCCCCTACTGCTGGACTAGCGGCTCCGGATTCCAGTCCATACCAGGACTTGTTGGTCACAAAATTGGTTCAGAAGGCGGTTCATTATTTTATAGACCTTTATAAGGTCACCCTTCAGCCTCCTGCGCTTCAGAGGAAAAAGCCTTAGATTATTCAGCTTCTCCTTATAACTCAATCTACCAAGTCCCGGCAGCATCCTAGTCAATCTTTTCTGTATTCTTTCTAGTTTAATAATATCAAATCACCCACATGCTTTTCATTGGCCCATAACCTCCGACTAGCAGCTGAAAGTCATAGGCCACCAAAGATAAATGAGTTTCTTATGCACTTACCTGAAAAATGATGATCTAACTCTCAATAGGAGCAGCAGCCTTTGACCTTCAGTGGGATAACCTCAATAGGGTCGAGTGCGGCTCAGGAGAAAATATAAAGATTCCCTATAAAGGCATGTAGAACTTTATTTGCTATTTCTTTTAAGTAGTTAGTCCAATTGTTACTGCACGTTTAAGATGTTCTTAATTTTTAACTTTTTTTGTATGTTTGAAGATGAGTGTTATTTAATAAGTATAAATAATCATAGGTTTTGTGAGTTGTTTTAAATTGATGAAACTGTTATTTAAGTCTGCATTATATTATTATATAACTTTACATGTGTCATGCTTAAAATGTTCACCTGTTTTAATTTAGAATATGGAAAGTGAAAATGTAATTGGGAAGAAGGGAGGTCAGAAGTTCCAAGATTGTGATTTGGATACCTTTTTGCACGAGATTGAGCAAAGAAGAGTTCACATTTGTAGAAAATCTAACCCACCTTGGGATTTTTGGCCTCGCTCAAGAGAGACTGGAAATTCCCACCCAAGGTTAACGGAGATTTTCGTTGTTGGACTCTCCCCCGCTCCGATTCCATGGCAGGCAAGGTGGTAGCATTCTGGCCCATAGGTTTATTATTCTTATTCTTCTGCCTTGTATATGTTATTCATTTATAATTTAAATGTTGTGTTCTGATGTTTCAATAAAGCAGTTGTAGAATTTTGTGAAGTTTAATGGAAAACATTTATTCACAAAAATAATCTTACAAATACAAAACTTTGACGCCATGTTAACGAGTAAGTTCACACTTAACTTCAGCAGCTGTAGTATGACATCTCAGGCAGGATTTCATCACCTCGCTTGGGCAAGGCTTGTAAAATCCCACCTGATGTCAATGGAGAATTCCGTTCTGAGATCCTTTCCTGCCCTGAGTCCAAGCGAGGCAGTAAAACTCCAGTCTTCATTTAATTGCCTCATCCTTTCCAAATTTCTTGCAATAAAGTATATTTTTCTCTTTAACACAACGATCAATGATTATTTTGTATTTCAAAACAACTGTCCTGTTGTCTTTCTGTACAAGGAGGTAAAGAAGGGAAGGAGGGATGTTAGAAGGGGAGGTAAAAGGGAAGGTCTGGACATATTAATTGCACATTTTACATGAAGCTTGATTCTTCTTTCATGTTCTCTGCATCTATGTTGCAGTCTCAAAAGAAATTAAGTGATTCTAAAAAGCTAAGCTAAAAGTGCGATTGCACCAGCAATGATGGAACATGATTCCAGATTTTCAATCTGCACTGGATTCTACAATACCTATCACGGAGATAGTTCACATCAGCTTACAAGAGACTTGTACATGTCATCTTAAGAAATACACTTTCCTAAAGCATTTGAAATAGCCAAATAGCAAATTTCCCACTGTAAACATATCACTCATTTTACCCTATATTCAGAGGATTCTAAGGATTAACCTTGCATCAAGGAGACTCTTAACAGTGGGATAAAGAACGTTGCACAAAGCAAAATCGAAATAAACTTTGGCTGAAACTTTTTACAGACACTTCAAACCCACTTTGTTATTTGTGAAAGTACTTTTTAATAAAATTTACAGTGTGTAATGACAAAGTTATAAAAAAAACCTTTCACTTTCTTTGCATTGCAGATATTTTAAACATCTTTCAAACACATTTACCAAAATTAACCCACCCAAGAAAAATGTCTGTTGTCTCTATTCACTGCAGCTAGAATAGAAAAAAGTGTACAAATAAATCTATTATCAGGACAAATTAGCGCTATTTTCTAGACACTTCAACATGGTGCTTCAATCTTTCCAGAAGTTTGAACTTGGAATGCTTTCAGCATACATGCCCATGAATCGGGACTTCTGAATTGTTCCGATGTGCATGTGCACTGTCTCATAAACCAGGATTTGGGGGAAGTTTTGGTCCAATATGTTTTCCAAAGAGATCGGTTAGACAAAGTCATTCAAAACTAAATTGAAAATATTATGTCTTCTTAATTCAATGGGTGGCATAGTGGCACAGTGTTTATCACTGCTGCCTCACAGTGCCAGGGACCCAGGTTCGATTCGCAACTTGGGTCACTGGCCGCGTGGAGTTTACGCATTCTCCCCATGTCTACATGGGTTTCCTGTGGTTATCCAGTTTTGTCTCACATTACCGGTTAGGCTGATTGGCTATATTAAATTTCTCCTTAATGTTAGAGGATTAGTAGGGTAAATATGTGGGGTTATGGGGATAGGGCCTGGGGGGGATTGTTGTCAGTGCAGATTTGATGGGCCAAATAGCCTTCTTCTTCATTGTTGGTATTCTATGATTCTATGAGTCTCCCAGAGATGTGGCACACACATTTCTTAAAAAAAACATTTTGTAGCTATATAGACAGATGTGATTAAGTTCACTATGAATTTGTCACAGAACAAAACAATACAAATCAGTGCACATGCACAGTGAACACAGTTAACCCAGTCAGTTTGTTATTAAATGTCTCAGAGTTGATCCAAAAGCAAAGAATTGCTAGAAATACGAAATACTGTAAAAATAGAAAATGCTAGAAATACTCAACAGGTCAAACAGTACCAGGGGTGAGAGTTAATGGCCAGAATTTTCCAAACCCTGCTACCACCTGGTGGGCACAGTAAGAGGTCTGACAACACCAGTTTTAAATCCAACTGATTTATTTGACAGTAAACTCGCAAGCTTTCAGCTTTATGGCCTTTGTCAGGCAAATGAGTCATAAAGCCGAAAGCTTGCAAGTTTACTATCAAATAAATTGATTGGATTTAAAACTGGTGTTGTCAGACCTCTTACTGTGTTTACCCCAGTCCAACGCCAGCATCTTTACGTCTTGACCACCTGGTGGGTCCACTGCTGAGGAAGCAAGCAGAAGAGTTCAGTTGAGCCATGACACGTTCAACCACAACTCTGCATGGGTTTCCTGTGGTTATCCAGTTTCCTCCCACATTATCAGTTAGGCTGATGGGCCATATTAAGTTGCTCCTTAGTGTTAGGGCATTAGTAGGATAAATATGTGAGGTGATGGGGGTGGGGCCTGGGTGGGATTGTTATTGGTGCAGTCTCAATGAGCCGAATAGCCTCCTCCTGCACTCTATGATTTCTATCATTCTAAAGCCTTGGTTCAGTATTTTTAAGAAAATGAAACAGAGATATTATTGAAAGAAATATCTGTCGTTCAACATTGCCTTCTTCAATAATTGAGTGTATAAATGGTGTCGTCAACTCTGACTGGGTGATGGCATCACATGACCTCTTCTCTTCAACTTCCCGCCCCCCCATCCCTGCCATTGGTCATCAAACAAGTGGATCATCACAAAGCCCCGCCTTCCCAAATCTTTTCAGTGTGCCCCAGTTTAAAGTTTTGAAGATCTGGGGCCACCTTTGCCAGGGTAGTTAAAAGAGCACAGAGCGAATGATAAACAGCTTTTAGTGTGAGTTAGGACAAAGGCAGCAGAGTCTCACATTTATGGAGGATAGAATGTGAGAGGGTGGCCAAGATTGCTTTAGAATAGAAAAGAGAAAGACTGAAAAAAAAACCTAACAGGTCAGGGAGCAGCTGTGGGGAGAGAAACATAGTTAATGGCCAGAATTTTACTGCCACACAGCTCATAGAACAGCATTCTCCATTCGATTCGAGCAGAATTTCATCAGATTCGCCGGATCGGGGTCATAAAATACCAACCAGTGTGTTGAGTCCAGTATGACAATTCTTTGGAATTTTTAATTAGAAATCTGAACTCAAAATTTAGAGTATTCAAGTCTAGAGGTAACAAAACTGTGGATGAGGGCTCCAAAAATGAGGCAAAGCAGAAATGTGTGATGATACGGAGATAGAAACAGGCATTTTTAGTGATTGCATAGATATACAATTGAAAGCTCATCTTGGAGGTCAACTATAACACCGATGTTGTGAATAGTCTGGTTCAGATCAGAAAGTATCACCCCATTAGCTAAGATCAGTTATTCTCCTGCATTCTCAGCATGGAGCTACCTCGATTGCAGCCACTTTGGCACCATATACACAGAACTGACTTTGAAACATACCCCTTACAAGAAACATGATTTAAATATATTTCTTAAAGGCACAATATCATCACAACAGTAACTGTAGTGTGCATAGAGAAGATGCACTGCAGCAGCTCACCAAATCTCTTCTGATAATGCCTTCCAAACCTATAACATCTACCACCTAGAAAGAGAAGGGCAGCACATATATATGGGAACACCAACATCTGCAAGTATTCTTCCAAATCACACACCATCCTGACTTAGAATTATATCACCCTTTTCCTTCATTGTCACTGGGTCAAAATCCTGGAACGCTCTCTGAGTTTATCTATACCACATGGACTGTAGTTCAAGAAGACAGTTCCCCACCACTTTCTAAGGGAAATTAGAGATGGACAATGAGTGCTGGCCTAACCAGTGACACCCACATTACGTGAAAGAATATATATTTCTAAAAATTCATTTTATCAGTTGCACAAGAATGCTAGCGATTGTGTTCTTTAAAGTATGGAGTGCTTGTGAAACAACACCTGGGAACGTTGACAATCACCATAGGATTTAGAGAAGCCTTTTCTTTTAAATGTAGCTCTGTAGAATCCCTATAACTATTCCCACATCTGCAGCTGTAATAGAAAAACTATTTCAGGCTCAACTTTCAGCACAATACCCACCATCTCAAGGGACTTGGTGCTTGGTAATGAGTCATTCATCTAGTGCTTCCTGAATGCCATTCCAGGCCCTTTCAGTCCCCTCAAAGATATTTGACACACAAACTAACTATATCTTCAGTCTTCACCGCATTTTAAAAATCAGTAAGAAGTCTGACAACACTAGGTCTTAAACCGGCATCTCCACATCATGGCTTCTTTTAAAAATCATGCATTCTTCTGGGAATTGCTTTTAACTTCTAATTTATTTCATAATGTTAAATCAACTTAATAGGCGGGATTTTATGGCCTTGCTCATCTGAAACTTCAAAATCCTGCCAGAGGTCATTGGACCTTTCCATAATCCACACCCCCTCCCCCCCCCCCACCTGCTCCAACTCTGGTGATGGGAAGGACGGTAAAATTCCGGCCACTGAGTTTGAAACTACATTGTAGAAGATTAACAAACTAAACATTGTTACAAACATTGCTACAGGGACAGCACGGTTGTGCAGTTGTTGGCACGGCTGCCTCACAATACCAAGGACCTGAGTTCAATTCCTGCCTTGGGTGTGTAATTTGCACTTTCTCCCCGTGTCCATGTGGGTTTCCTCTGGGTGCTCCAGTTTCCTCCCCTAGTCTAAAAATATGCAAGTTAGGTTGATTGGCCATGCTAAATTGACCCTTGTATCAGGGGATTAACAGGCTAAATGTGTTGGGAGATGGGCTTAGAACCTGGGTGGGATTGTGATCAGTGCAGATGCAACGGGCCAAATGGCCTCCTTCTGCACTGTAGGGATTCTACAATTTATTTTAAATGATATAAAACTACTGTTGAAATAAATGCATAATATGGTAACAGAATTATACAAGTTATATGGCCTTGCAATGCACAAAATCTGAACTCTACTATTCCACAGAACAGTTCCAAAGCCATAACTTTGCATAGCATTGTAAGGAAAGCTGCCAAAGAAGATGCAATTTGCTAAAGAGTTAATGCATCCATCCTCACTGAAAGCACTGGCCCAATGAGTCAAGCACTGGCCACAGTTAAATGGGGTGCCATTGTATTGAATGCTCTGTATTTTTAGTTTGTGATTCACATCTCGTCCATCGTTGCAATGAACCCGTAGGGATCTTTCACACAATAGACTTTGTGAATATATTCTAAGCATCACTCCCATCACGAGAACATTTCCAATGAGCTTCCCTTCTGGTTTTTATACATTTCAGCTACTTCTAAATTGTCTTACAGTTCAAAGATATATTCTACTCCTTATGGACTAGAAAAACAATACAAACTGGAGTTCAGGAGGCTAATTACAACTAAAGGCTCCCAAGGCAATAAATGTGAGAAGATCAGGACAATTCTGTTCGAATCTGCAAAAATATGATAAGAAATTTCAGCTGCTATTAGAATACCTTCCATGTCATTTCCATATTTAAATGATGGGAAGTTCAATAGCAATATACTTCAGAGTTCAGGAATTAGTACGTATTAATTGTCTCTTGTGGTCTTAAACAACTTAACCTGTCACCTCTGTGTTTGTTCAACATATGGGAGCTTTCTCAACAATTGTAACCTCCTGAACTTCAATGTTTATTGCTCAAAAAATCAGATAAAATGTAATCTTAAAGGGTCACAAAACAACTCTTGAGGAAAAACAAGAGACATTGTATCCAGCTTTGACAAGGGGCCATCCAGATTCAAAACATCAGCTCTTTTCTCTCCTTACAGATGCTGCCAGGCCTGCTGAGACTTTACAGCATTTTCTCTTTTGGTTTCAGATTCCAGCATCCGCAGTAATTTGCTTTTATTCATCATATCAAGTGGCAGTGTGCAATCATTACTGACAATAAGATGAGTTAGTACACTTTCTTTCTCTTGACATTCAACACAAGTATCTGTCACTTACAGCTCAGGCACCCAGATAAAGAATAGATCTTCCCCAAACTATGTATTTTGATCCCAGCTTCTGAATCTTTTATTGCACCAGTCTGATATTTCCCTCAGTCTGGCTAAGGCGGATGAATCATGGTTTGAGCCTTGGACCTTCAAGACTCCAACTCAGAGGCAAGTATGCTATTACTAAATAAACCTAACAAATCTGAGTTTCTAACATTTCCCACTTTATTGCCCTTTTCCACATGCTACAATTGAATCCAAACTGAGAAATCCCAAATCTTTTGAGCTAACAAGCTCCTTTTAAGGCAACAAGGGATGCAAGGAAAGAAGGTTTGGAGCTGAACACCAAGCAAAATATTTCATTTCATAGAATCCCTACAGTACAGAAGGAGGTCATTCAGCCCATCAGGTGTGCACCGACTCTCCGACAGAGCATTTTGCCCAGACCATATCCCCATAACTTCACATATTTACCTGCTAATACTCCTACTACACATCTTGGGACCCTAAGCTCAATTTAGCCAATACACTAACCTGCGCATCTTAGACTATAGGAGGAAACCAGAGCGCCTGAAGGAAACCAATGCAAACACTGCGAGAATGTCAGCGTCAGGTCCCTGGTGCTGTGAGGCAGAAGTGCTAACTACTGTATCACCCTCAGGAATTGGGGAAGATTGTTAATGCCAAGGTGGTTAAAATAATGGTGAGATGTCATCAACCTGAAAAGAAACCAGAGGGATAAATATTAACCTCACCTACATAGGTGGTGGGTATAATTTTGCTCTCCACTGAGACTATCCACATCCATTAGTTGGAAATACACAATTTTCTCATCTGTTCTCAACACTGACTAATTCAGCTCAGACCAAAGAATGAATACAATGGTTCCCAGCTCATTATTACACAATGCACTTACTGAGCAACTCTTCAAGAAGATGCAAAATGTTTTCCACTCTTTGTTATTTTTAAGGAAAATATAGTGTTCATAAATAAGCCAGTAAAGTTTATTTATTAGTGTCACAAGTAGGCCTACATTAACACTGAAATGAAGTTACTGTGAAAAGCCTTAAGTTGTCACACTCCAGCGCCTGTTCAGGTACACTGAGGGAGAATTTAGCATGGCCAATACACCCAACCAGCAAGTCTTTCAGACTGTGGGAAAGTACCGGAGGAAACCCACACAGACACAGGAAAGAATGTGCAGACTCTGCACAAACAGTGTCCCAAGTCAAGAATTGAACCAGGGTCTCTGGTGTCGTAAGGCAGCAGTACTTACCATTGTGCCACCGTGTAGGGAGGTGGGGAAGTGTCCTGCTAAGCCCTGGGATCAGGAAAGTAAAGGAATTGAGAATATGAAACTCATTGAATCTGGGAGGAATATACCCAGTGAGTGACAGGAAGTGAAGTTAGCAATCCTGATCGCGATCTCTCTCGGGAATTTTATTGAAGCCAGGGTGACAGCAAAACAACTGGGGAACGGATAACATGATATTCATTTTTAGCAAAGTATAAACATTGGGAATTACAGATTGTGCAAAAAATGCCACAGTCTATAATAGCAAAAGCAACAAAACAGAATCTAATTACATTCTGGCAAAAAAGCCAAGCTTTTAAATAGGGTGGGTATTTTCCGCACCGGTTTGTGTACCAAATCTCACCTGCAAATTTATTCAATCCAGCCTACAAAACCAGGCCCAGTTCCATTCACCACACCATAGTTGAAAAGCACCACGTAACCACATTGTGTTCTATTGCTCTGCTGTAGAATCCAATTGGCTCTCAAACAAATCCAGTATTTCTTTTCAGCTCTGATGAAGAGTCATGTGGACTGAAAACTTTAACCCTTTCTGTTCACAGTGATCCAAGACAGGAATTGCGCCTGGGTCCCTGACACTGCGAGGCAGCAGGGTTAATCACTGTGCCATCGTGCTACACAGATTTGTACAAGATGATAATTTTCCTTGCATCCACAGAGATGATTAAGATTTCTAACCAGAAAAGCAGATTAGAGAGCACCTTCTTCTGTTATCATTGTTGTGTGTCTTAGATATGGATCTGGATTTACAGCAAAGACTGAAAGCCAGAATATGATAAACTCTTTGACTAAATGTTACATCGGCTGTGTATAATACAGACTCAGCAGGAGGCACTGAGTACTATCTCTCTTCATACTCTGTTGTCAAGTATGTGGGCTCACATTGCCTCAGAGAATTCTTCCACTCTCCAAACATCTGGCACAGGTTCTCCAAATAATATGCCCGTATGTCCACAGGAACATTGTCACGACTGTCCTCTCTCTTCCAAGGACTGTGACCTGATATCTCTGACTCAGATATTATATCCTTCACCTCATCCTCTGGTGTGGTACCTTTACAACATACTGGCAAAACATGCTAAATGTAGGCCACATCCCTCTGATGTTCTCGAGTCTGTGTTGACAGAAAGTATGCTAATGTATGAGATGCTGCCTCTTTGGACATCACTTCCACCTCATGCCTGATAGTGTGGGTGAAAGAGGTGCCTGCAGTTATGTGTGGTGTCCAAAAGTCAATATTTGCATTGAGGAAAAAGCAGGTGCGTGTGATTCATGTGCCAAGATTTGAAAGGCATCTCCTGCATCATTATTGCACCAATAGATCAAAAGGACCTTAGATCATTACATATAGATTTTGCAGGATCAGTAGAAGGTTAAATGCTGCTGGTGGCACTCGATGCACACAAAGTGGCCAGAAGTGATTGTATGAAATTGACGATCACAGAGCAACTTCAGACAAGCTCAATGACATGTTTTCTAGGTTTGGATGTCAAACCAGCTTGTAAGTGACAATGGGCCATGGTTCGTGTCAGGGGACTTTGAAGAATAGAATCACAGAATCCATAGAATCATAGAAACCTACAGTGCAGAAAGAGGCCCTTCGGCTCATCAAGTCTGCACTGACCACAATTTTATACAGGCCCTACCCCATATCCCTACATATTTTACCCTCTAACTTACACATTCCAGGACTTGGATATGCATGGTGTTCACCATGTAGAGTCTGCGTCCTATCGCTCAATGACGAATGGGCTCGAGGACCTTTTTGCACAATCTGTTAAACACTCTTTGGAGGCTTCTCGGGAGGGGGGATGTAGTCATTCATGTGAAGATTGAACAGGTTCTTGAACCTTTATCTTCTCCTCCCTGCAATAACAAAATGCTCTCCAGTGTTGTTAATGTCTGGAAGACAGTTGCGTTTAATGATTGATTTATTGGGGCCTGACGAGGCAAGACGAATGGTGGCGAATAGCCAGCATTGAGCTGAACATATCAAGGTGAGGGCATTTCAGAGAGGAGACCAGGTTCTGGCCAAGAACTACACTTTGGGGGAAAACGGATTCCAGCTGCGATTGTAGCCAACATAAGGCCATTATCATACACAGTGGAAACTCAAGATAAGTTAATGTGACATGTCAACATGCAGATCAATTGTTGGTGGCCCCACACCAGAGGGTAGGGATCCACCTACAAGCAGAAATTAGTCTGGAATCAATAGCTCTTCCATCCACTGAGGGAACGAGGACATTGGTGACTGACAGTGTGTGGGAAGAGGAGTTGAGCCACCACTGATGGGTTCATCAAGACCTTGCTAGTCGGAGAGGAACCTAAGGCCAGTTCCAGTTCCCAATAAACAACTCCCGTGGGAGCATTGTTCCCCTGACATGTTGACTATGTCTACATAAGATGGACATCAGGGTGGGTAACTAACTGTAGACACTACCGTACTGTAAATAACCTGTGGGTTCTTCACCGAGTGCCTGCATTATGTAAATAGAAAAAAATGTATAATTGAGGTAAATAATTTTGGAATGTTGTTTATATTATGGAAGGTTGTTATTTAGAGAGGAGGAGAGTTATTTACGTTGGCACGTAATCCCTTTAAGTGAACATGTCAGGTGACCTGCAGTGTGGAGTGAGCTGGTTGGGAACTGCCCTAAGTGGCAGTCAAAATTTGGCGTATGGAGCAAGTGGACTGAATAAAGATCTGTGATCCATACTGCCTGGTTGTTGAGTGATTCTTGAAGAGATATCTCAGTACTTAGAGATTTGAAAATATTGACCAAACAGGGCTAATCAAAATGAGCTTAAATGAGAGACAATAGAAAAGAGACCTGCTCGTGTCGCAAATGTTTCCTTAGATATTTTCTGTCTTCCTGTCATGAAATCAGGGTGCATTTTTGCAAGGGTACGACTTACTCAATGGTTCCCAACCAGTTTGCTGTGATACACTGGTGGGCTATCAACAGCCTGCCCCCAACTCCTATCCCCAAGTATGCCATGAGAAAAGATTCAAAACTATTCAAAATTCATGCAGTTAATCTAACCTTTGTCTTGAGTTCTATGGTCGGCATCTCCACGACCTGGTGAATCGTGGCTAAGAAAAAGTTGCACTTGCAAAGTTTAGATTTTTTATGTTGGCCAGGCCCATGCACATGACCAACCAGGCTTGGGGCTGAAGACAAAGGCCCCTCCCTCCTGCACAAAACTCAAGAAAGGCTCAAAAATGCTTGGAGAAGCAGGAGAGATTTTTTAAAAGTTGATGAGAGGACAGAAAGAAGTTAAAAACACAGCTTCCAAAAAAAAAAGATGCCTCAAAATCTTTTTTATGGTATAGTGGTGTGTCCTGGCATATGAAAGATTGGGCACTACTGGTTTACTCATCAGTACTTAAAACACACACCCCAAAATTGACATGGTAGCAACTGTCAGGAGGCTATTCAGCTGCATGAGGCATGTTAACTAAGCCAATCCTACACTCAATGCCCAGGTGGTTCACGGCCAGAATGAGCTCCAGATAATGATCAGGAACAGCGCTTCATCATTCAATTAGGCATTTTACAGCCTTCAACAATTTTTGACAATACCTTAACTCCTTTTTCTTCCTTCTATTTTTTACCCTCAGCCCAACTTTTGATGCTTTTCTTGCCGCATCTCAATTCCCTTTGGCCCTATAAGACAAATCTCCATTTGATATCTCCCAGCTTCTGTCCGATCACTGATCATCCTTTTATTATTTATTGCCCATCCCTAAATGCCCTTGAAGGGATAGTTAAGAATCATCCACATTTCTGTGGATCTGAAGTCACATGCAGGCCAAACTGGGTAAGAATAGCAGATTTCTTTCCCTTAAGAACATTAGTGAACCAGATGTGTTTTTACTACAATTGACAATGGTTTCATGGTCATCAATAAACCTTAATTCCGGATTTTTATTGAATTCAAACTTTACCATCTGCAGTGGCTGGATTTACTTACTCTGAGCATTACTCTGGATCAGAAGACTAGTAACAGTACCACTTGACGATCACCTCCTCTTTTGCTCTTGATCAAAACCTATGATGTCTCTAACTTTTCCCAGTTCTGATGAAAGCTCATCGCCCAGTAATGTTTACCATCATAGAATCCTGACATTGCAGAAGGAGGTCACTCAGCCCATCGAGTCTGCACTGACCACAATCCCACCCAGGCCCTATTTCCATAACCCCACATACTTACCCTGCTTTCTCTCCACAGATACTATCTATCCTGCTGAGTATTTCTAACATTTTCTGTTTTTATTGCAGAAACATTGATTTTATTTCTTGTCATGTACCAGGGTTACTTGAGAATAACAGTTGTCCTACTGTTATTCTGACAAAAAATCTGATGAGTAGCCAGCTGTACCTGCGGTGAGTGAGTAAGAAGGCGCCACAGATCTTGTGAAGGCTGGATTACAACACTTGGATATTTTTCAGTTCAACTGTGTCTTTGAAATTCTAAGTTTTAATTGTGAGTCATGTTCTTTCAGGTTTCCTTCAATTGAATTTGACCTCTAACTCCCTGATCAGTTTGGCCTCTGAATGAGATTCGTTATGCTGGAATTTCTGATTATTGATAAACCTCGCTGGGTTCTAATCTCATTTACTTGTGCAGAGTTACGGCGCTTATACTGAATCCCTCTGCTACGCGGAAGCGAATGTTTGCATTCCAACTTCACTTCTCTTAAAAGCTAACCAAGAAAGCAAAATGCCAAAAACAATGAAAGCACCGTTTATCAGCCCTCAACATGCTTTTGTACTTTGGTGCAAATTGTACAGTGATAGGAGGTTGCTGTGGTCCTATTTTACTTTTTTATTTATACAGTTGTATCCTTGGTTGTATAAGAAATTCTGAAGATTTGGGTGGCACATCGATTAACATTGTTGCTCCAGGGATCTGGGTTCAATTCCTGGCTTGGATCACTGTCTGTGTAGAGTTTGCACATTCTCCCCACATCTGCACAGGTTTCCTCCAAATTAGAGGGATAAAAATGTGGATTTGCGGGAATAGACCCTGGATGGGATTATTGTTGGTAGAGGCTTGATGGGTCAAATGGCTTCATCCCAGACCATAGGGATTCAATGCTTTCCACAATATCAAGATCCATTTGTACACACATAATGTATGAAATTGTGAAATCTATAATATATCCCAATGTTATTTATGTTCACTCATGGGAGCTATATCCTTGCTAAAGAGTGGAATACTCTAACCTGTCACAAATCTGGCATCAACATTTACTGTACTGTAACCATTCTATGGCTCAGTTGGACACAGCTAAATGCTGTAATCCATATATGCACACGCTCAGTACAGCACTTTCTAATACCTCAAGAAAGAAGTGCATTTATGTAACACCTTTACAGCAGTGTAATGTCCCAAGGCACTGCATAAAGGGAAGCAGTGAGCTAGGTGATCTTATCACAGACTATTAACCCAGAAACTCAGCTACTGTTCCAGAAAGCCAATTTCTAAGAACCAAAATTTCTATGAATGCTGAAGTGTTCTAATTAAAAAGGTGGCACTCCCACGACTTCCACTGGAGCTGTGTTCCCAACGTTAGATGGCCAATCAATACCAATTTTTATCAGTCAGCTCCCTACAGTTTCCACACTGGCACATCATTTCAGTTTTCTGCTCAGCAATTGCACCATTACATAACCTACAAAGTCCTGTGTCTTTTGATGCCACGAGGCAACAGGCATTATAGGATAGGACAAACAAGAATTATTTGACAGTTCAAATGATTCCTTTGGTTTGCAATCTAGCATGTTACTCTATGTAATAAAAACAGAAAATGCTGAAATACTTAATTGGTCTGGCAGCAACTGCGGAGAGTTAGCTTTTCAGGTAGTGACCTTTCATTAGGATTGGAAAATAAATTAGGAATGGAAGAGATTTGAAGTGCATACAGACACAAAGTGGGAGTGTGACAAGAACAAGGGGAAATCTGTAATAGAAAATCCATATAGTGCTGAAGGATGCCATTCAACTCATTGAGTCTGCACTGACCACAATCCCACCCAGGCCCTATTCCTGTAACCCCACATATTTACCCTGCTATTCCCCTGACATTAGGGTCAATTTAGCATGGCCAATCAACCTAACCCACACATCTTTGGACTGTGGGAGAAAACCCATGCAGACACAAGGAAAATGTGCAAACTCCACATACTGTAACTCAAGGTCAGAATTGAACCCATGTTTCTGATGCTGTGAGGCAGTAGTGCTAACTGTTGTGTTGCCCTGAATGGAAGAGATTAGGATAGGAAGGGTGAGGGAAAAAGGAGGGGTAATTCCTGTATTTGAAGAGAAAACCAGACTCTCACTGTTAGCTTAACTATAGCGAGAGCAAAAATATGGGAAGCTGAACAGAAATGGCTGAATGTTCTGCCTGTCACAATGTGGACAATGGAGTTTGGACAATGTTCTGATGAAGATAAAAGGAAAACATATCAAAACACTGATATAGAAGCTGGCATCATGTGGCGGAGATGCAGGTACTGGAAGAACAGAATAGTTTCCTCACAAAAAGTGGTGGGAGATCATCAAGGTAGTCATGGAAGTCAATGAGCTTGTTGTGGATTTTGGTCAATGGTCGACTAAGACAGAGAGTTCAAGCAGCAGAGGAGTTGGAGTTGGAGCTGGAGCTGGTGAAGATGAAGGAGCTTAAAAATTGGAAGAAAATTTGATATTCTCCAGTTCAGGGTGAGAACATTAAACAGATTTAAATCAATGAACCTCCTCTGGACAGATCAATGTTTCTTTGCATAACTCATTATGACTCCATTTTTCTTTGCACCACAATCTCTTTTGTCATATAATGTCCCCACCTTCCACCCCATCATAGACACAAAATTTGCAGATGATACTGAACTTGAGGATGTGACAGTAAGGATGATGCATATTGACTGGGACAGGATGTAGGAAGCTTAGTAGAATGGACAGACACATGGCAGATTAAATTTAATACTGTGAAGTTTGGCAGAACAAGTAGGGAGAGGTAATACAAAGTAAATGGCACAGTTCTGATGTATGCAGAGACAGAAAGGCTTTGAGTTTCACGTCCTTGCAGGTAGCAGGATATATGAAGAAAACTATGTATTAAGAAATATGGAATTGAGGTTACAATCAAATCTGCCAGAGCTTTTTAACTGGCAAGATAGGCTTGAGGGGCCAAGCGGCCTACTCTTGCTCCTAATTCATATGCGTTTAACAGAATATACAGGATCTTGTGTTTCACAAGTATCAAGAACAAAAAGTTATGCTGAACCTTTATAAAGTGCTTTGGGATGAATCGTAAAATCCCGACATTGGAGTCCACTCATCAAGTCTATATCGATTCTCTACAAATCCCACTCATTTACCTCATTAATCCACCAGCCTACATATCCTGGGATATATAGCATGGCTGCCACACATTCTTGGAGTGTGGAAGGCAACTGGAGTACCTGGAGGAAACCTACATAGACACTGGGAAAACATGCAAACTCTACAGTCACTCAAGGCCAGAATCGAATCCAGGATCCTAGCACTATTCACCACTGTGCCACCAGCTAAGAGTGTGAAAGACACTTAATAAATACAATTTCTTCTTGCTCCTTTTCATCTGCATATAGGAGGCCCAGTCCAACTGAGCCATCATGGAGACAGACATTCCTTAATCACTTGTTCATGCCACTGCTCTAAAATGCCGAGCTGCTGACGACTCTCATACAAACTAAGTCATTTATCAAAATGATGTATGATAGCATGTCAGCGGTTGCTTTCTGCTTTATCTAATCAAGCTAAAAGGAAAACAAGATTGTTTTGTTTAATTACCTGAAATACATATTTCTCTCAAGCACTGAAACACTTGTTAGATAACAAATCCCGCCAGGTAAACAGGAAATGTTTGTTAAGATAAGCCTATCAGTCTGGAGGGAGAGGTCAGTCTAAAGCATCGGAAATGGCATCGCCTGCAGGAAGTGCCTGGTGCCATAGTTACTGCAGTTGTATCTTTAAACGTGGTGTTTTACTTCTGCATCTAGTTGCTATTTCAAAATGCCTTATCGCAACTTGTCAATTAGGTAGTTAATTAGTTAATTAACATGTACCAATTAAACAGGTCTTTGATGTATTCGTGGTTAGAGGAAACCATAATCACTAAGCTTGTTTAATGTTTACTGGAGCACTTTGCTGGCCATTCCCTTTCTGCTCTGTGGCCTTTACGAATGATTCTTTACAAGTAAAACATATGAGAAAACAATAATGATGATAAGGGTTATGAGAACTGCAGGTCTTTTAATGCCACTTCCATCATTTCCCCCTCCTATTCTAATTGTTATTGTTGGCTTTGGTTGTCAGGCAAAGGATAGCAAACAGCGAGCTAGAGTGAGGGGAAAGGAGGTGGGGACAAAATATTTTAGCAGATTTGGCAATAATCACTGATTCTGCTTTGAAATGTTACTTATTTGGACAATTCACTCTCAAGACTGAACACAGTTCTGTTCATTTCAAGGGGTTGGCAATCTCTACAATTCCTGCTGACAACATTTTTATTATTGTCACATGTATTGTGACACAATGAAAAAATATTGTTTGTGCACTATACAGTGCACTAAACATACTGTTCCTAAAAAGTGTATAGGGGAGAAGGTGCAGAATGTAGTGTTACAGTTATAGCTAGGGTTAAGGGAAAGATCAGCTTACTATATAATAGGTCCAAAGGCTAATGGCAGCAGGGAAACTGCTGTTCTGGATATAAGCTAGTATGTGACCTCAGACTTTTGCATGTTTTTCCCAGGTGAAAAAAAGTGGAAGAGTAGGCCAGGGGCATGTTGGGTCCTTGATTATGCTGGCTGCTTTGCTGAGGTAGAAATGTTACTCTGAACATTTTTTTTCAAACTTTACAGCTTAAAATTATAGTGGATGTGAGGGAGAACAGTACATAAAATGCAGCATTGAAAATAAACTTGCATTTACATTCAGTACCCCTCACATTTGTAACATGATCTTGAGAGCAAAAAACAGTTAATCTGTACACAAGATCCCACAAACATCAAAAGAGCAATTAGGGAAAGGTGCTAAAGTAGTTTTTATTTAAGGCCATGATCGTATTAAATGGCAGAGTAGGCTCGCCTACTTCTGTTCTTAGTTCTTACAATTTATCTTTTCTGTCATCTGCTTTAATACCACCTTAAGTGGCAGTCTTTTGTTTTAAAATACTTTGATCCTTGGGGAATGTTGCTGTCGGTCTTTTTGGCATTACTTTGAGCTGATGCCAGAATCAAGGGCATCGCTGATATCAGAAAGCAATGGCAACAACCAGGCTAAGCAGCCAATTGCACTGAATTATTCTCACAGACAGCAAAGCAGAAAGTAACAAAAAATTAACTTTCATTTTTAATAATGTTTCAGATAGCAAAATAAAGATGAGAACAGACACCAGAGTACATTGCAAACTGAAATGTTATGTACAAACTTTAATCTTGGAATGTATAATGGAGAAAGTTGACAATATAAGATTAGATGTTTTTTCGGCCAGTTGTTCATCGGAAATTGTGAACCTAATATGCTATTACAAACTGAATTACACCTCATTCAACAAGTAACATTATCAATGTATTTTAAAAAAGTATAAAAATGGTTGATCACATCAATTCAAATTTCCGACTGTGAAGATTTCAATGGTGCACTTTAGCAGGGATTCATTGATAAATTCTGGATTTTCATGTTTAATTGTGCAGGTGCAGGTTGTCATCGGTTTCGTAGTTGTAATGACAACAAACATTGATAATTTCCCCATTATTGTAGTAATGAACCCCAGAATTAACATATCAACTGCACAAGTCCTCAGCAAGACTGTGAAATAATTACAGAATAGTGCCTATGAACTGTGAGAATATCCTTCTTTTCCTTCTGCCACTCATTCCTTTCTGTGGCTTCAAATGTAATTTTACATTTAAGGATCACCATCCAAGGTTTTTCAAATCTAGTACGGTCTGTAAATTCACCGACTTTGGGACTTTTTCCTCCTCTCTGCAATGCGATGCCAATCATTAAAAATGGAATGCTCGATCTTTTAGTAATCAAATTACAACGTGGCTGCACACGCTGGAAGATACTGCTGCTTCATCCAACAATAATGAATCATTATTCCTTGAAATGTTAAGCAGCTATGGTATTTAAAACACACCTGAATAGAATAATTAACAAATCATTTATCTATAAACTTAAGAGTAAGAGGTCTGTAACAATTCTCCTATTGCAAAATTTCTCTCAACATCTTTTAAAGGGACTTTCCAGTAATTTATGCACATTTCATTTTCATTACTGTAGACTTGATACATTTACACAAGACAAATTTTCTATTTTGAGGACTGGTGCGATTTACCTTTCTCTCCAGGAGGTAAGACAGACATTACTAATACTTTCTTTTCAATTTCTATGGAAAATTTTCCACATTAATTCTAACATACATTAGACAAGACCATCAGAGACATCCAAGCAGTAATGAGTACAAATGGCTGCAGATTAAAAAAAGAATTTTTATTCAGGTAACATAAATATTCACTTATTTTTGTTCATTTTACTATAAGTTGAATTAAGTTTGACTAAAAACTTTAAAAAGGCTCATAAATGACAGCAGCTGAATCCTGTAGTTCTTACTGATAAATATTAAAGGGACATAGTCGTTTGATACAACATCTTGCACTTTATACTAGGTTTGTGATTAGAAGTGTAAAAAAAAGATCTACAGCAATGATCACAGAGTCCTTTACCTTTTAGAAGGATTTTTCTTAATATAAAAGGTAGCACTGTGCTAAAACATTCCTGCAGCTCCATGATCATGGATAGTCAGGCTTTTCAACTGGAATTTCAGGATATTGTTTCTAGTCATTTCACACATTCAGCCTGCCTGAAAACCATCCCTACAAAAAAAAAAGATAGACTGTGCCCCTTTAAAATGTACTTACAGCACTGTGATATTATCTGAACAGAATTGAAATAGGGAAAAATGCATTGATTATAAAATAACAGTCACTGACTTTTAACCATTAAAAGTCATTATGCTCTTCAATGATTAGAAAAGAACTGCTGGTTCTATTTGGAATGAATCTTGCAATGCATACAGTTTTATTTAAAACCCGATCACGAGAGGACCATTCATTTCTTGGGTGGTGACATTCAGGAGTTGCTCAGAAATTTGTAAAATATGTCAAAGTCTGAAACTAGGTAATTCTTTGCCAAACATTTCATCTCATCCTTTTTACTAACTGAAAATGTACTTGGCTAACTTTAATTTATACCCCCCCACCCCCCACTTCAGATTTACATGACTTGGGAATAGGCGAGAGACATCCTGCAACATTTAAGACAACCATTTGCAGTCAGATGAGATGATAGGCTAGAAACTCTAGCAATAGGGTAGAAACACTATTCTTTCATCTCTGGGATCTGGAATTTGACGTAACTAGGTCCTGTCGCTGGTGATGGTTTGAAATTTAACAAATTCAAGCAGTCAGAACCCAGTGAACGCCTTCAGCACAACAGTGTTCAGAACTCAGCACAAATTAGCACTAAATTAGTACTGTCACATAATGATTGAAATGGAATATTTACATTATGCATTAGGGATGCTCTTCTAGATAGTGGTTAAGGCACATTGTTGGGATGCTGGATTTTCACCCTGTATCTTAACCAATGGTTCATCCAAACTGGAGATGGATTACTGATGACACAAGGTGCTAAAAGTGGAAAAATCTTCGGTTTCTCAGTTTAAGCTTTCTGCCAAGAAGTTCGCTAGAAAGAAACAAACATAAACAATAGGCAAATCCAAAGAAAAGCCTATGAATTAGAGATGAGATTTTCCTACAGTAAGATTAATGGATGAAAATTCACAGGAGTGGATAATTTTCAAGTAGCTGCTGTTAGCAAATGCTGGGAGGGGGTGCGAAAATGGAAAATCTCTCTAAATCAGTCAGCTCCTTCAGGTGTTAAACTAAGTTTCAGTGACTGTTCCATCTTTCTAATCCTTAGTAAAATGAGCTTAGATTTCTTTTGAAAATTAACTGAAATCAGGTTCACCAAAACACAATGCCTCAGAATAAAAGGACACATGTTTGACTGGCGAGTGCTTTCCAGTTCCAAAAGGAAATTTAATGGTAAATTCAATGATTCTGAGCACTTATCATCAAGCTGGACTGGAAAGAAATGAAAATCTGAGATCGGGTACAGCACTGCAATAATCTATGTGGAGCTCTTTTGAACATAGTTCATTGAGACTGTAAATGAATTCACCTGTCAGGCCATTAGCTAAATATATGTCCACAGGAAGGGTTGGAGAAAATTATAAAAAAAATAAATAATTTCCTCCTCCACCACTTTTCTACATCTTCTACTTGTATTTTTCAGTCCAGCAGCAGATATACTGCCTGGGTTGGGAAACAGAGTAAATGATATACTTTTGTTAATAGAATGAAGCAAAAAAATTAAAACTTCCCTCCTAATGGGGAAAAAAAACAATGCGTCTAGTTCACAGAATTTCCATGTACAAAACGTCTTTTGCGAAACTAAACTCAAAACAGTATCTAGTGTATTAACTACTTTCAAGTTCCCTATTGTATACGCAAATAGGGAACAGTGCGTTTCTCGGCTAATGTAGAGGTAAAAGGTACTTTCACACAAACGCCTGTTTACTACAATGCAAACTGTATTATATAACAAGGAGTACATTGGGTTTTTCTACAAATGTAATGAGTTCGGAGTATGTAAAGTCTGACCAGGCTTCACATAAGCAATTATTTTATACACAGTAAAGATATAAATGTAATTAAAATGTATGTACAAAAACATCAGCAAGAACCTAAACTTATAACAACATCCTTTTAGCTGCCCATCACCTTCAAAATATACAAATTTATACTCATGTGTACATCTACACCTAAACTTACAGCACACAGATCTCCTCTAAATGAAATGTGAGCACAGAACATTTTAACAAGGGGTTAGTAGATGCATTTCAATGCCTTTTTTTAAAAACAAAAATTTCACAGTTAACAGCAATCTAGGAACTAAACATTGTGTTTTCATTCATAGGTGTTAACATTTAAATGGCGAAATACTGTCTCTATGACCTTCAAACGTGGCTGCAACATTCTAAAGTGGTAGTATTGCCATTTAAATACTTCTTGGTGTGCTCCTTGCACCCTCTCCCCACCCACCCTCCCTATAAATGAATTTGTTGCATTGGTTTTCACAATGAAAATCCAGTGAATCAGCATGGGGTAAAAACAAATCCACATCACTTGTCTTTAACAAAAAAATATTTAAACCGCAATTGTTTAAAAGCACCAAGATTTCTTGTCAATTTAATTATCAACATCAATTTTTTTGACCAGTGTGTTTATCAACCCTCCCTTTCCTGTCCCCCAAATTAACCCATAGGAAGAGTATGCTATACTTTTAGCAGTCTTTACTCTTCATGGGTACATGCATTCTAAAATTCAGTGCTTAAAAATGGATAAAAATCTAGTTCATTCAAACGCATCTTCTTCTTCAGCATCCTCGTGATTGACCTTTGCAAGTTCCTCGTGCACCTCCCTCACCATGAGAATACGAGTTAACATGGCATCCAAAATGGCAGGGTCAGTTGGTAAGGTTGAATACCACATGGGGCTATCAGGCACACACGAGCGTTCCGGCTGAAGGTAGAAAACGTCACTTCTTGACTTCACACTCTCAGAACTATTGAACAGTTGAAAACACATCTGGTTAGGTACCTTTTTCTTTATTATAAAAAAACTATTAATTTTTTTTTACGCCAATCAAATAGAATGCCAATAAGTAAACATCAATGCAAAAGCAAAATACTGCAGATTCTGGAAACACGAAATAAAAACAGAAGTGCTGGAAATACACAACAGATCTGGCAACATCCGTGGAGAAAGAAACAGAAATAATGCTTCAGGTCGATGAGCTTTCATCAGAATTGAAAAGAATTGGAGATGTAACCAAGTACGAAAGCATAGTAGTAGGGGAAGAATAAAAGAGAATGCTAGTGACAATGAAAGGCAGGAGAGATGCAATGACAACTGTAATGGCATTGCAAAGCAAAAAGAGATAGTAATGGAACAAGAAACAAAAGATGAGTCTGGAGGAGGAGTAAATGGGAATAACAAAGGAATATGCAAAAGATGAAAAATAAGGGGCAAAGATCACAACCTGAAATTGCTAATCAAGTGTTGCATCTAGAAGGATGTAAAGTATATAAATGAAAGATGAGGTGTTGTTCCTTGGGTTTGAGTACAAAAGGTTGGGGTGAGAGCAGGACAGAGCATTAAGTGACAGGTGGCCACAAACTCAAGGTCGTGCGTGTGGATCAGAACAAATCACCCAAACTGCACCCAATCTCCCCATTATCCACCATACATTCACCATCTCCCATTATTAATGGGCAACAATTCCTCATTCTTGGCTTAATCCCATTCCCCCAGTTTCTCCATATCAGTCACATTTGTTCTGATCTTGCAGCATTCCATAACAGTGCATCCAACATTTTTTTTCTTCTGGCTCAAATAAGAACTCCACCCCAGACCACCGTAGTTTTCAGAGTCCATTTTATTTCCTGTTTTTACTATTTCTCTTCCTTCTGAGAACCATGACAGGGTCCCCGATGCCCTTGCTTTCCACATTCAACAAACAATTTTCATTCTTCCCCTCTCCTCTCCCTTCCACATTTCAAAAGTCACATTCCCTCCAATCACCCTGCGCACTCTCTCCCCATCCCACTATACTTTACTGTGCAAGCTCAGGAGATATAACACCTGCAATTTTACTTCTTTTCTAATCGTCACCCAAGGCTGCAAAATACTCCAAGATGGAGCAGCAATTTACTTGTCATTCTTTCAATTTAGTACCAGATAACATTCCAGTCTCCTCTACATTCAGGAGTCCAAACAGATATGTCGTAACAGGTTTGTCACACACTTGAATACAATCTCCAAGCACGACCGTACATTTCCATTTGCCAAGCATTTTAAAGCTCCCACTCTGGTCTCAGTTTCCTATACGGTTCCAATGAAGCTCAATGATCAGCAGCTCAACTTTCATTTTGGTACTTCACAACCTTCCCAACCCAATACCAAATCTAACAATTTCACATCATAATCATTGTTCAATTTTTTATTTTGTTTCTTGGTTTCATTTTCTCACTTTCAATGGCAGCTCTGGTAAATAATCTGCTATTAACATTTACATCCCTCTCAAGCCATTTTTTGCTTCTGTACTCATTCCAATACTATCCTCTTTTGCTTTGCAACATCATCCCTGTTGTCATTTAATGTCCCCTATCTTCCACCTTTGCATAGACTTCCCCTTTTATTATTTCTTCTTTTGTTCTTTGCTTGCCTCTGAATACACCTGTTATACATCTAACTTTTTGTAGTTGAGGAAGTGCCATCAACCTGAAACATTAACTGTTTCTCACTCTCTACAAATGTTGTCTGCCTCCTGAATGCTTCAAACATTTTCCACTTCTATTGTGAACACTAAATTTGCTGTATTTCGTATATAGTTAATTTCATCTTTCAAGACTGATTTTACAAGAAAATTGATAGCATACCATTTAGACAAGTAAAATTCGAAGAGGCGTACTGGACATCTGAGTGGATTATCTGTGTTTTCAGCCATTTCCATAGCACCTTCCTCCTCTTCTTCACTGCGTTTCCTTTTTCCAAATTGCAACTTATCTACATTAGAAACACAAATCAGCAAATACAACATTACCTCCTCTACCCCCATGGCATCATTATTACCAGGTTTAGACTTGAATCCTGTTTTTCTCAGTCTACTATCCTCTTTTGTTTCTATGAAAGATCTCAAAATATAGGGAAAAATTCAGCACCACACTGATCTGACAAGACACTGTTACAGGAATCCCTCAGACTGCTTGACTGTGATCCTGAAGATAAAAATTGCATACTGTAAAAGCACATTATGTCTTGTTTCAAATAAATTGTGTTTTTGGGCTGTGTATTATTTCATCACTGTATTCTTTTCTCAATGACAATACAGACCAATGTCTTGATCCGATGCCCTGTTCAGGGCAAACATTAATTGTGTTTGACATCTGAAAGGCGCATTCTTTATCCATCTTAAGATATCTTGAATTTCCATGGAAATCTGAATTCCTAAATAATATTATCAATTTCTTGAATTTCAGTCATTAAGGAAGATACGAGGGGGCTGCTTCTGATAATTTTCTACGTTCCCCTTTCATTAATCTCTGCAAAATGTTCAAATGGGCTGCAGTCACAATAGCTGTATTATTGTACAACCTCTGCAGTTACAAATGTAAGGCTGAATTTTAAGTCAAAGCTAAAACTACTCACAACATTAAATTTATAGTGAATACACTATTGGCAAAGCATTGTGCCAACAATCACTTGCTGTCTTATTACCTTGTCTAAAGTGCAATTAACTATTACCTGACAGGCTGCAATTGCAAGAGAATACATTAGGCCACAGGATAACAGGGCCTTATATATAAATACATTATTTCTGCATCATAGGAAATTCTCCTTATGAACAATACAAAACACTGAACAAGGAATCTTCTTACTACTATAAGTACTTGAAATCTTAATTGCTTTAAATATTATTCACTGGTCAACTCCATTGTCCAGTGAATGGAGTTCACTGGAGTTATAGCTCCATTGCAGCTATAACTACAAAGCTATAATTCTGTAGTTATAGCTACAAAGTGACATTTACATTGAACTCCACTGTTTCCTGAGCAATGTGCATTGAAATAATGGAAACAAGTGTGGAAACACTACTCAGGTTCCAATAGTCCCATTGGCCAACGTAGATTGATGGTAACTGTAGAAACAGCCACAGAGCATTAGACAGAAATGTGCTATGAACTGGACAGCTTCAGTTCATGGGTAACATTTAATTTGCAGGTTACAATTTGATCAACAAGCATGAAGCTAGAGGAAGACTTGAACTTTCCCTACTTTGTTTCAGCACAAACTTTTGGCTCATTGTGTTCGCAAGAACTAGCTGCCATTTTTGTATCAGAATTTCATCAAGTGGTGCCCCAATATGCTGCCAAACATTGGTAAGAAAAATAAGATATTTTTGTACCTATATCTTTGTCCTTTTTGTACATAGGTGGGAAGAATCGAAGGTAGGTCAATTTTGTGTTATGTTTCAGAGATTTTGTACATCTCATTACATGAGCAAAAGAAAGCTTCATATGTTCACTGATGCTTTTCAGCTGGAAGTACTTGGTGTTGAAAAACAGTAATGTATTGAGCAGGACTGTTGGAGAATACGCTCCAAGTTGTTTACACTCCCATAAATGTTCTTCTTCAATTCGACAAAATAACTGGCCTGCAGACAAAACAGTGAAACAATGAGTTCAGCATCAAGCACAGGGAGTATGCTGTTCATAAAATAACTTAAAGAATAAAGAAAAATACAGCTCAGGAACAGGCTCTTCCCTACAAACTCCAAGCTTGGACCAATCATGATGCCCTAAAAAAGTCTTCTGCCCTTATTTGGTCCATATCTCTCTATTCCCTTCCTATTCATGTACCCATCCAGATGCCTTTTCCTTTCAACTTGCTAATAATTCTTGCATCAATCTCAAGAACATAGTGGAGCTGGGGTGCGACAGTGGTTGGTGCAGACTCGACAGGCCAAATGGCCTCTTCCTGTACTGTTGTGATTCTATGATTCTATCCAGCCTCGGGTAACTGTCAATATAGAGTCTGCACATTCTTCCCATGCCTGTGTGGGTTTCTTCTGGATGTTCCTATTTCCTCCCACACTCCAAAGATGTGGGGGTTAGGTGAATTAACCATGATAAATCGACTCTAGTGTGAAGTTATTAGTAGGGGGTATATAGGAGGTTACGGGGATAAAGCCTGGGTGGGATTGTGGTCAGTGCATTGTAGGATCTTATGATCTATATGTCTTCTCAGTCAATCACTTGGAAGGGCCGTGAAATTATGCAATAATTACAAGCTCAATTTTCTGTTGTCAGATCAACTCTCAACAAATTGAGGCAGAGTGTAATTCTGGGTTACCATACTGTAACCATCCTGTGAGAAACAAGCCAATGATCCAGTCATGAGGTTAACAGAAAACACAAATTCTTAGTTTTGACATTTGACCATTAAGAAGCTACCATTTTTTAGGCAGAATGGTTCACAGTTTTAAAAAACGTGAATTAGAAATTGGTACTTTGTAACTTATTTTTCCTCAGAAAGGAACAATATCAAAAATACTTAAGATAACTTTCCATGAGTGCATAGTGCTTCAAGGGGTAAGGCAAAACAAAAAGGGCTGAATTTCAAGTAGTCACGTATATAAATGTTCTTCCCTTTTGATTTTTTAGCATCTCTAGTCACAAGGCAAAGGAGTATTCGGAAACACAAATTTGGAAGAAACAAATAATTGACTGAGGTGAAACAGGGATACCCCCTGGAAGCCATAAATATGCATCCCCTGATCAGAGGAGTTAACAAAAGACTTTTTTTTTAATAAAAATGGAACAGTTACATAAATTAATGCATATAAAGGAATAGAAAGCACACTTCTCCAACGCTATGCATGACAGCCACATTGCCACTTGCCGTAATTCCCAACAGATTCCATGCTGTAATGTTGTGTTGGAGTCTGCCCAAGAATAACGTCAAATTTAACTTTTTATGAAATGACTGAACCATGCTACAGTTCATATAAAGAGACATATTATCAAAATGGTATTACTGTTCGCAAAATGAGGAGGAGTTCCCTGTACAGACACTTACCACTTGGGAGAAGCTGCGGTTGCCAAAATTTCAGAGCCTTCGTAAGTTCAGAGGTGAACTTTGAGTAGTAAAGGTCTGTGAAGATGTTATCAATCCGGCTATTCTCAAAAATGTACTGAAAGAAAGCAAAACATCTGAATTTTGTAGTTTTCAAAACATTATCTCATTCGTTGAAAACATGAGCTCCCTATCTGGCTTCAATTCTTAACTCAATTCCAAGAGATCAAATGGCAATATTTAACTGACTGAATGGCAGAGACCTGTTTAAATCAAGAAAGTCTTTAATAGCATTCTAGGACCATTTAAAATGACACATTGTTTGTGTGCTGAAGCTTCATACTGGAACGTTAAACAATGCTGCAGCGATCAATCTCTTGTCATACTCAGTTCCTGCCTAAGCTGCACAGCAAACTGCAGGTTAAATGATTCCTCAGATGAGGCAGAAAATCATTCAATGAGATACTTAGAGTAATTGTTTCCAATCCTTTCAGTAACATGGCAGATTTCAATGAAATAAACAATTCAATGCCACACACTTTTTTTCAGCTGAATCGAGCACTCGTTAACACCCCAAAAAGGTGTAGTGAACGGAAAGTGGCCAATCACACAAAAGGATCAGGGCATAGGTGCACTACAATTCAGGAATCGGCTACAAACAAAGTACTTCCTCATTAGGGTGGCATGATAGAAGAGTGGTTAGCATTGCTGCCTCACTGTGCCAGGCACCTAGATTCAATCCCAGCTTCAGTGAATGTGTGGAATTTGCACGTTCTCCCAGTGTCCGCGTGGGTTTCTTTTGAATGTTCCAATTTCCTCCCACAGTCCACAGATGTGTGGGTTGGGTGCATGCTAAATTACCCTTAGTAACACAGAGATTAGCAAAGTAAGTGTGAGAGGTTACGGGGAGAGGGCCTGGATGGGATTGTTGCCAGTGTAAACTCGATGGACTGAAAGAATCCCTACAGGGCAGAAGGAGTCAATGATTCTATTTTGCAGTCACTGATCCTGTGTGCTGGTTAAATCAGCATTCAGACTTAACTTCAGTATAATTCAGTGCAACAATAATTGCTGTTAAAATGCTCATCGGTATTATACATTAAGATAAACCAATCAATACCAAACAGAAAACAAGGAAAAACATTGTGGCACTGTACTATCACTGGTGCCCATACTATATGAAAATGAACTCTTACATTTACCAAATTAAGTATCAAATCTAAACATCAAAGCTAGTTTATTGTAACGTATTGTACAAGCTTATAATTGCAAAACATGAATTTAATTTCACAGTCCTCAACAAGATTTATTTGTTCTCCTTTTTGGATTGACGTCATTCTGTATTTCACTAACTCTTAAATATCCCTCCTGTGTACTAAATAATAGCTACATTTTTATTAGATAGTGACTAGATACAAAAGTTTTTATAGGCACATGAAGAGGAAAGGATTGGGAAGATAAATGTAAATTCCTTGCAGTCAACAACTGGGGAATTTATAATAGGGAATAAGGAAATGATTGACCAACTGAACACCTACTTCGTTTTTAGCTTCATAAAGGAGGACAGAAATAACATACCAGAAATGTTGGGGAACACATGGTTTATTGAAGGGAGGAACTGAAAGAAATCAGTATTAGTGGAGAAATTGTACTGCAGAAATTGATCGGACTGACAGTCAATAAATCTCCAGACCCTGATAATCTGCATCCCACATTACTTAAGGAAGTGGTCCTGGAAATACTGGATGAATTGGTGATTATCTTCCAAGATTCTATAGACTTTGTAAACAGTTCCAACAGACTGGAGGGTAACTAATGTAACTCCATTATTTAATTAGGGAGGTAGAGAGAAAATAGGGAATTATAGAATCTCCACAGCACAGAAGGAAGTCACTTGCCCAGAGTCTGTACAGATCACAACCCCACCCAGGCCCTATTCCCGTAACCCCACATATTTATCCTGCTAATCCCCTGACACTATGGTCAATTTTAGCATAGGACCAATCAACCTGACCTACAATCTTCTGACTATGGGAGGAAACTAGAGCACCCAAAGAAAATGCATAGGGAAGGGGAGAAAGTGCAAATTCCACACAGACAGCGACCAAGGCCGGAAACAAATCTGGACCCCTAGTGCTGTGAGGCAGCAATGTTAACCACTGTACCACCATGCCACACTTATAGACAAGTCACCAGACGTTGGTCTTGGGGAAAATGGGAGAGTCCATCATAAAAGATTTAATAACAGAGCACTTGGAAAACAATGGCAGAATCAGACAGAGTTAGCATGGATTTATGAAATGAAAATCATACTTGACAAATCTACTGGAATTCTCCAAGAAAATAACAAGTAGAGTTGATGAAGGGGAGCTAGTGGACGTGCTTCATTTGGACTTTCAGAAGACTTTTGACAAGATTATATAGAAGAATTAGCATGTAAAATTAAAATACATGGGATTGGGGATGGTGCATTGAAATGGATAGAAAACTGATATTTTCAGAATGATAGGCAGTGACTAGTGGAGTATTTAGTTGAGGGATCAAATGATTTAAATGAGGGACTTAAATGTAATATTTCCAAATTTGCAGATTACACAAAGCTGGGTGGAAGGGTGAGCTGTGAAAAGGATGCAGAGGTGCTGTGATTTGGACAAGCTGAGTTGAGGGAGCAAATGCATGGCAGATGCAATATCACATGAATAAATCTGAGGTTGTCCACTGGTAGCAAATACAGGAAGGCAGGTTATCTGATTGGCTATAAATTGAGAGAGGAGAATGTGCCATGAGACCTGGGTGTCCATGTACATCAGTCACTGAAGAGGAGCATGCAGGTGCAGCAGGCAGTAAATGACACATGGGCTTCATAACGACAGAATTCAAGTACAGGAGCAGAGATGTCTTGCTGCAATTATACAGGGTCTTGGTGAATCCATACCTGACAGTTTTGATCTCCTTATCTGAGGAAGAATGCTTTTGCTATAAAGGGAGTGATCAAAGGTTTTCGAGACTGATTCCTGGGATGGCAGGAACAATGAAGGAGATTGATGCAGTTAGGATTATATTCACTAGAGTTCAGAAGGATGAGGAGGGATCTCATAAAATTCTAACAGGACTAGACAAAGTAGATGAAGGAAGTATGGTCCTAATAGTAGGGGTGTCCAGAACCAGGGGTCATAGTCCACAAAATGCAGGGTAAACCTTTTAGACTGAGAAGAGAAATTTCTTCATCCAGAGAAAGGCAAGCCTGTGGACTTCTTTACCAAAGAAAGTAGTTGAGGCAAAAACATTTTATGTTTTCCAGTTGGAGTTAGATATAGTTCTTGTGGCAAAAGGGTTCAAAGGATATAAGTTTGGCACAACTATAAGGTTCACAGTGTGAGATATAGGAGGGATGCCTGAGGTAGATTCTTCAGAGTGGTTGGGATGTGGAATACACTGCCTATGATAGTGGAGTTGGACACTTTAGGAACTTTTAAGCGGTTATTGGAATAGGAACATGGAGCACACCAGAATTATAGGGAATTATGTCTAAACCTTGGGTTTAGACATAACTCAGCCCAATACTGAGGGCTGAAGGGCCTGTACTGTGCTGTACTGTTCTGTGTTCTATCTATGATATGGGGAGGAAGATAGGATCAGACTATTGAGTTGGATGAACAGCCATGATTATAATAGACAGCAGAACAGGCTCAAAAGGCCCAAATGGCCTACTCCTGTCCTATTTTCTGTGTTTCTATATTTTGTAAAGATTGCTCTGGGCACCTGAGTGAATAACTGCATCGACATAAACTTTTACTGTCACTATTAGATTGAAACATTTATTTTATTAATTTATAGTACTCAAATGCAACAAGTCTATCAATCTTATATCACACATTATATTAATTGGGAACTGGGCTCTCCAAAACACCATGCGTTATCACTATAGGGAAAATGATCACTTTTTTAAAAACTAATGACTGATTTGTTGACATCAACTGATTTCAAACAATAAGAGTTCATGCTGACCGCCACAGGAAGGGGTTATTTTATGAAAACAGAATTGAAAATTGATCTCCTCCAGACTTGAATAATTTAGACATTCCAAGTTTCTCATTATCCTTCTCCTGATAAGCCTCTTCGTTAAATCTTTAACCACTGTAAATCTTTGGTTGGCAGTCTGATTGTTGGCAATAATGAATACTTTAAATAGAACTTTTAAAGTAAAAATAAGCAGAAAAATTGAAGCCATCTCCTGATGACAAGAGCATGTTACATGGATCTATATTTATAAAGAAAAATCAATCTGTAATAATATTAAGTAATGGAGTAAAATCATTCTCTGGTTTGATGGAACATTACTGTAATTTTCCACTGCTTCTCTCTAACTAATTGTAGTTTAGTAACAGACAGGTGCAAACACCACTGTGATAGCAACTGAAGGTCTACCCACAAGACACAACTTAATCCAGTCATAATAAAAAATACGAGAATTCCATATAATGATATATCCTTTTAAACTGCAAAATGAAAGGCTCCATATGAATTTCATTCAGTTTAGTGTGAATAATATTATGTAATACCTGCTGAATTCCTAGGCAAAGGTAGAAGATGCTGTCTGGCTCATATTTTTCTCCATTTGGTCGTCGTACTTCTCGAATAAATTGACAGAGTCCATAACTGAGCTCAGCAGCAGTACATGAAAGGATGTCTTCCTTTAGCTTAATTGGTCGAGCTGCACATAAATTTACATGGGTTATCAGTAAGGTGTCATCACTAATCACAAAACAAACATTGTTACTGAAACCAAGAGATTTGTTTTATTTTTAAATAAAGATACTCTAGGTTATATTTCTATAAATCTCCAAACCATAAGTTTTTATCTGGGGTGGGATACTACTGGAAGAAAGTTTAGATTAATGAATCTCCAGGCAGCTAGCATTAGCGTGGATGTTGGGCTGCACCCAAGAGCAAAACCATGCGCAATTTAACCACCTGCATCTTGATCAATGTGGAACTACAGTAAGTTCAAGCCTTCTTCCAGAATTTCAGTCCAGTCTATGCAGACACTTCATCAGTGTGTTAAAATCTCTCACTGCCATAAGATTCGATGATAAGTCAAGGTCCTAAGGCTTATACACAAAGAATCTCACAGCACTCTTTCAAAGAAGCACAGAGAATTTTCCTGTTATTTTGGCTAATGCCAATTCCTCCATCAACTCTCAAAGTAAATTAACTGATCATTTATCATAATGCTAACTGTGAGGCTTTACAGTGCAGAAATTGATAACATCATATACTTTCAAATGAAGTATCTACATTTCATGCAGTTACTGTGAAATATTTCAGAAGTTCCTGAGAAGCTGAAAACACCATCAATGCAAGTTCTTTCTTCATTTGCCTACACGAAAAAAGGAATCAGAAAAAATATGCAATTTCAAGTGTTACAGCAAGTTGTGCCATCAGGGTACCAAGCTGAGATTTTGGCATTTGCCTCCAGGGAGTTAAGAGGAAAGAAAGCTATGATCAACATTCCATATGTAGAAACCTCATTACTCAATTACAAAACAGCATCAGCAAACCTTGGGGGCAGTTTGTATGCCATTCCCTTGGTTTAGGTATGCTGCTTGGAGACCTAAAAATGGAAAAAAAAAGAAAAATATCAAAATTGAGATCAAAAATGGCACAGGTGGATCTATTACCATGCAATCGGAAATAAGATAGGAACTACTTGCCAATGGATTAGTTACATATTTCTTGATAGACAATCAGCATATCAATAGGCACGTGTTTTAAAAAACAATGTGCTTGTAATGTTCTCTCATTGTTGCCTTGGGTGATTTACTGAATAATGTGGAAGACTGGATACAAAGAACTAATTTCAGTTTGGATCCATTTGAGATCAATGCCTCCTCTAATGACTTACATCCAAACCGCAGCTCCTCTGTGGGATCTCCTTTTTCATTCCTAAACTGTACCCATCTTTTCCAAGCCTTCACACCATACATATACTTTAGAAACAGGCCAACTTCATTTCCGCCAGGTACAGGTTCCTGTAAAACATCTCTGGTGTACCCAACGATAGACTTCTTCCTTCCCTAAAGAGTTAGGCAAAACAGCTCGTCAAAAAAATTTAATGGCCAGAATTAACTAGAATTTGTACTTTTCAACGTGGGTCACTTTCCCAGTGATTAATAAATTTACTGTATGAATACATTAATCAAGTGCTGTAATCAAGCTTGATAACAAAAGAATAAGCTCACCCGTTTCCTTGGTTGTGGAATGGCATCTTTGTTCTTTGCACGTTGCTTTGCCCTGTGTTGCCGTGCTGTTGCCATTCGGTCTCGTCGAGATGATTCAAAGGTAGCTATTCCAAAAAATAAGTGAAAAATTAATTTTGCAAACACTATCCAAAAGGATTTTTACATTGTTTGAAATGGAAAAGTAAGCAACTTTCATGACTTAAACCTTCATGGGAAATAAGGACAAAGAACAAAGAACAACACAGCATCGGAAACAGGCCCTTCGGCCCAACGAGCCCGCGCCGCCATCCTAACGTCTTAATGACATATAGGGACCAATTTGTTACCCTATAAGGTTTGGGAATAATTCCAACAGACATGTGGAAGAGCTTTTTTTCTCCTACAGATAAGCAGCTGAGCAGGCTAAAGGCAAATGATAGTCAACTAAACAAAAATACATAAAAAGAACAGTTAAAAAATATTAATCGTTATTGGATCAGCCAAAAGAGCATTTGTGGAAGTAATGGGTAAAGCTTTTTCAGTTGTGTGAAAATCACACAACTGCCATAAACTGCACTAGACTACTGGTGGATACTCCAGAAAAGGTTATGATGGACTTGCAGGCTACATCAGAAATATTAAAAGGCTACTTTAATAATAAAACCAGTAATTTAATATAGATGAACACACTAACTTATATAAAACTAAGAAGCAGAAAAACAGATCAGCAGCCAGACCTGATGATATCTACCGAAGAGTCCTCAGGGAATCGCCCAGATACTCTGCAAGACTATAAAAATGAAATGGATGGATTTGGACCTATTTGGAGACCGGTCACCAATGCTGCCTGCAATTGGGATTACTGCTGTTTATTATTGTATTCATACTGAGATATAGGTATTGACGTCACAATCTGCAAGTTCACAGATAATGTGAGAGTCTGCACCCATGTTAGAACAATAAGCAATGCTCAATTCCTGCAGGCAGATCTTGATTTGCTGGAGGACTGGACTCATGACTGCGAAGTGTTGTTTGATTTGGAAAGTGCAGTTTTATGCATTTGGACAGGGCTAATGCATATCCCCTGCAGGAAAAAGCATTAAAGATGAGAAAGAAAGAGATAAGGACAGTCTAAAGCAAAGAATTCAAGGGCAAAGACGTGAAATGATAGCAAGAACGAATAGAATTTTCACAGCAAGAGTTTGAGTGGGAGTTTAAGAATTACTCTGGATTTGGAGTCACACGTAGGCCAGACCAGATAAGGACAGCAGATTTCTTTCCCTAAAGGACATTAATAGGGCTGATGGGATTTTACGACAATGATTTCACGGTTACTATAACTCCAAATTTGTTAACTGAATTCAAATTCCACAATCCCATCATGGGATTCAAACTCAATTCCCCACAGAATTAGCCTGAGACTCTGAATTACTAGCCTGGTGACATTAAAACTGCGTAATCACCTCCCTGTTGGTCACATGTAAGATTCAGTCCTAAGATTTAACCAATACTGTTCTTTAGACAGCTGTTGGGAGGTTGGGAATAGTTTAGAACAATTGGTTTTCCTGTTAGGAAGCATCTGGTCCTCACTTGGAATAGTTGATATAACAAACTCACTATGTAAAGAATTGGTGAACATGAAACCAAAATCTTTCTAATACATAATGCAGCCACACATTTCATTATTTATGATACATTCAACAGATCTAAAGTGATGCCACCAAAAATCACATTGCAGATCAACATTAATGCTAAAGCTACTTATTAAAATACTTAGAATGACACTCATGCATGTAAATTAATGCTTGTGATGTTGCAACTGCGTTAACCTGGATCAACGAAACAAGCTTCTTTCTGAAGTGAAGTCATGAAACCACAATGGTAAGTTGGCAAGTATACATTCAGAATGAGTTTAGTTCAGAATTGATACATTCTGGACATAATGTAAGCAGAGGCAAACCACAAAATCAGAACTGGCTTTTACAGAGGGGGCTTAGTTTCCCAGATTTCATGGTCTCCACATGAAGTCCACTGTTATTGAATAACACTTGTACAAAAAAATCAATGTCTGTAAGCTTTGAATTATAATATTAAACATACAAGTTGTCGTATGGGAAAACATCACAGATCAGTACATTTACATATTGTCTACTTGTGGTATTGCTGAACTGTCATGTGGCGAACATGGTATCAACAACATCGGTCAGATCTTGTCTGAAGTTTGGGTTCAGTTTCCAAAGCGAATAGTTCTACATCTATGATTTTTAATCCTCATTCCAATAACTCAATTCGATCACCTTCTAAACCCAAGGAAACGTAGCCCAAATTTATTCAATCATAAATACAATGGTTACAACAGCAGGATATGTGGCGGGTAACTCATCTCCTGATTCCCCAAAGCCTAACTACCATCTACAAGGCACAAGTCAGAGTGTGATGGAATACTCTCCACTTGCCTTGATGGGTGCAACTTCAACAACTCTCAAGAAGCTTGACACCATCTAGGACAAAGCAGCTTGCTTGATTGGCATCACATCTACAAACATTCAATCCGTCCACCACTGACCCTCAGTAACAGCAGTGTGTATATCTACAAGATGCACTGCAACAATTTACCAAAGATCCTTAGACAGCACTTTCCAGACACATGATCACTTCCATCTAGAAGGACAAGTGCAGCAGATAAATGGGCACACCACCACCTGCAAGTTCCCTCCAAACCATTCGCCATCCTGATTTGGAAATATATTGCTGTTCCTTCACAGTCGCTAGATCAAGATCCTGGAATTCCTCCCTAACAGCATTTTGAGTCAACCCACAGCACATGGACGGCAGTGACTCAAGAAGGCAACTCACCAGCATCTTCTCAACAGCAACTAGGGATGGATAATAAATGCTGGCCAGCCAAAGATGCCCATGTCCCACAAATGAATTTAAAAAATCTGCATTCATCATTTAACCATTTCAGTTTTGACATAGTTTTAGAAAATCTACATTTTTCCTGGACTTGTCTGAATGAGCACAGCTTTAACAATACCCAAAGCTCAACTTCATCCAGGACACTACATTCTGCACCCTCTCCTTTCCTTCTTTATGAATGGTACGTTTTGTATCGAGCACAAGAAACAATACTTTTCACTGCATCCCAATACACGTGGCAATAAAACAACTCAAAGACAAAGCAGCTCATTTGACTGCCATTCCATCTATCACCTTCAAGATTAATTCCCTCCACTATCAGCCCACAATGGCAGCAGTGTATATTACCTACAACATGCACTGCAGCAACTCATTCCTCAACAAAACCTTCCAAATCTCTATAAGCTAGGATAACGACAGCAGATGCATATGAATACCAATGCCTGCAACTTTCCCTCTAAACTATATGCCATCCTGACTGACTCGGAATCACATTATAAGAGGTCTGACAATACCAGTTTTAAATCCAACCGATTTATTTGATAGTAAACTCGCAAGCTTTCAGCTTTATGGCCCTCGTCAGGCGAATGAGCCTCATTTTTTTTGAATTTTATGAGTTTTATGAGATCCACTCTTGCTTTTCCGAACTTCAATTAATATAATCTTAACCAACGTAACCTCTCCTCTTGTGACAGACCTGCCATCCCAGGAATCAGCTCGGTAAACCTTTTTCAAATCCTCTTACTAAGACCACTAATATACCAGTTGTCACTTTTACTGCCTGTTCTAACCGCGTGCTTACTTTCAGCAACTGATGCACAAGGGCACCAGGGTCTAGCTGAGAATCCACCTCTCTCAATTTACACCCATTCAAGTAATGTGCTTTATTTTTACTACCATTAATCCACATTATACTACATATGCCCACTCACTTAGCCTGTCAAAATCACGCTAAAGCATCTCTACCATCCTCTTCACAGCTCGACCTGCCACCCAACTTTGTATCATTTGCAAATCTGGAGATGATACGTTTCGTTCTCTCATCCAAATCATTAATCTATAATGTCAACAGTTGGGGTCCTTGCAAAGATCCCTGTGCTACTCTACTAGTCAATGATTACCAATTATATTCTAACTCTGCTTTTTGTACGCTAACCAGCAAGATGTTATGGCAACATTCCAAAGGTGAACAAGCATTCTGATACTTCATTCAAATGCTTATTCTCTGTATGCACGTTTAAACAATAAATGTCTAAGGGGAGGACGAGACACCCATGGTTGATGAGAGAAGTCAATGACTGCATAAAAGCAAAACGAAAAGCATACAAAATGGCATGTATTAGTGAGAAGTCAGAGAATTGAGAAATCTTTAAAAGCAAGCAGAGGACAACTGAAAAAGCAACAAGGAGAAAAAGATGAAATATGAGTGTAAGCTAGCTAGGAATATAAAAGAAAATAGGAAGAGTTTTTTTTCAATATATAAATAGAGGCGCAAAAATAGACATTGGACTACTGGAGAAATAATAATAGCAAGCGGAGGAATAATAATAGCAAGCAAAGAAATGGCAGAGGAACTGAACAGTTACTTTGCACCAGTCTTCACAGTGGAAGACACCAGTGCGATGCCAGAGCTCCAGGAGAATAAGGTGGCACAAGTGAGTGCAGTCACCATCTCTAAGGAGAAGTAAACAAAGATCTAAAGGTGGATAAGTCACCTGGACGAGATGGAATACACCCCCGGGTTCTAAAAGAGATAGCTGAGGAAATTGCAGAGGCATTGGTGGTGATTTTTCAGGCATCACTGGAGGTAGGGAGAGTCCCAGAGGACTGTAAAGTAGCTAATGTAACATCATTGTTTAAGAAGGGAGGCAGCAGACAGGAAATTATAGGTCTGATTTTAATCACTGACAAGATTTTAGAGTCCATTTGGAAAAGATGAGATTGTGGAAAACTTGGAAGTGCATGATAAAATAGGACTGAGTCAGCATGGCTTCATCAAGGGGAAGTCATGTCTGACAAATCTATTAGAGTTCTTTGAGGAGGTAACAAGGAAGTTAGATAAAGGAGAACAAGTGGACATGATTTATTTAGATTTCCAAAAGGCCTCTGCATGGGAGACTGTTAAGTAAATTAAGAGCCATTGTTAATGGTAAGATCCTGGAATGGATAGAGGATTGGGTGACAGGCAGAAGGCAAAGAGTGGCGATAAAAGGGTCTTTTTCAGGATGGCAGCTGGTGACTAGTGATGTGCCTCAGGGATTGATGCTGGGACCACAACTTTGCAATATTAATGATTTGGAAGAAGGAACTGTTGCTAAGTTCGCAGATGATGCAAACATATGAGAGGAACAGATAGTATTGAGCAAGCAGGGATCCTGCAGAAGGACTGGGACAGGTTAGGAGAGTGGCCAAAAAAGTGGCAGATGGAATACAATGTGGAAAAGTGAGAAATTATGTTCTTTGGAAGGAGGAATGAAGGCATAGACTATTTTCTAAATGCTTAGGAAATCAGAAACATAAAGGGACTTAGGAGTCCTTGTTCAAGATTCTCTTAAGGTTAACATGCAGTTTCAGCTGGCAGTTAGGAAGGCAAATGCAATGTTAGCATTCATGTTGAGGTCTAGAATACAAGAGTAGGAATGCACTCCTGAAGCTTTTTAATGCTCTGGTCAGACCCCATTTGGAGTACTGGGAGCACTTTTGGGCCTCATATCTGAGGAAGGACACGCTAGCCTTGGAAAGGATCCAGGAAGTTCACAAGAACGATCCCAGGAATGAAGTGCATGTCTCTGAGGATCAGTCGAGGACTCTGGATCTGTAGTTGTTAGAGTTTAGACGGGTGTGTGTGTGTGTGTGTGTGGGGGAGGGGGGGAGAATACTGCAAGGCCTGGATAGAATGAATGTGGAGAGGATGTTTGCACTAGTAGGAAAAAATAGAACCAAAGGGCACAATTTCAGGCTAAAGGGACAATCCTTTAAAACAGAGACGAGAAGAATTTTTTTCAGCCACAGAATGTTAAATCTATGGAACTCCTTACCATAGGAATCTGTGGAGGCCAGGTCATTGAGTGTCTTTAAGACAGAGATAGGTAGGCTCTTGATTAATAAGGGGACCAGAGTTATGGGGAAAAGGCATGAGAACGGGGATGAGAAAAATATCAACCATGACTGAATTATAGTTGATTATAGAGCAGACTTGATGGGCTGAGTGGCCTAATTCTGCTCCTATGTCTTTTGATCTACAAGTTATTTATCCACAGAAGGTACCAAAGAATAATTTGATCTTGTTTTCATTTGATGTCCAGAAATAGGCACTTTAAAGCAAATGTCAGCACACAGCAATGAGAGTCAGAAACTGTTTAATTTTGGCCTTTCCTACACCAGAAACAATACTTTATGCAATCCAGATTGACTTATACTAATACCAGAGGCAACATATTGAATGAAAAAGTTTGCTTGACGACGCACAATACTGAATATCACAAAACACCAGTGAATCTCAAAATTGTTGCAAAGAATTGTAAGATTTAAATATATGATTACTGCTTGGTGGGATGTAGAAGATTTATATTTTAGTTTTAAAGACACAATTACTAAAACACATTTTTGTTGTTTGTCTTTACTGACCTATTGATATGTCAGCTTCCAGATCGTCCTCAGGTCCTTCAGTGGGGTGTGACTCTATCTCTGGCTCAGTGGCTGATGGAGGTGGAGGTAGAGGTACAGGTCCAGATGTGACAGACTGCTTCAGAGTAAAGTTGCACAGTTCGTCCTCCCAGCTATGCGGAGTAGACACGGCCTCTGACTCAAGATCCCCACTGTATGTGCTTCCCTGATCTGAAAGGAGAACCATATTTATTCATAATGACAATGTTTTCAATTTTACCAAATGATCTAACCTCAAGGAGAAAAAAAATGCACATTTACAGCCTTTAAGATCTGGTTCGCTTTTGGTACACTAACTATAATGGAGATTGTACAAAAGTAGAGAAAGTAGCAGCCCTGACATCAAAAGATCACAACAGCAAGGCCAATTTTGATAGCATCAGGCAGGAACTTTCAAAAGTTAATTGGGGGAGTCTGTGGGAAGGAAAAGGGATGTCTGCTAAGTGGGAGGCTCTCAACCAGGATTCAGGGTAAGCACATTCCTCAGAGTAGAGGGCAAAGTTGGTAGAAGTAAGGAATCCTGGACGACTCGGGATATTGAGGCCCTGATCAATGACACATTGAGGGGAGAATCAGGAAGGCAAAAATGGGACACAAAATTGTTTTGGCAGATAAGGCAAAAGAGAATCCAAAGGGCTTTTGCAAATACACAAAGGCCAAAACAGTAACAAAGGAGAGAGTAGGGCCTCTTACAGATCAACAAAGTCATCTATACGCAGATCCACAAGAGATGGGTGTGATCCGAAATGAATATCTGTTATCAGTATTTACTGTTGAGGAAAGCATGGATGTTAAGGAACTGGGGGAAATAAATAGTGATGTCTTCAGGAGTGTACATATCACGAAGGTGGTGGTGCTGGAAGCCTTAAAGCGCATCAAGGCAAATAAATCCCCGGGACCTCATGAAGCGTATCCTAGGACATTGAGAGCTAGAGAGGAAATTGCAGATCTCCTAGCAGAGATATTTAAATCATTGATAGTCACAGGCACAGCGCTGAAGATTGAAGGGTGGCTTCTGGAGAAGGCGAGAGGACATGGGATCCAAGGGGCTTTGGCCTCGTGGATCCAGAACTGGCTTGCTGGCAGAAGGCAGAAAGTGGTTGTGGATGGGTCTTGTTCTGCATGGAGGTCGGTCACCAGTGGAGTGCCCCAGGGATCTATCCTGGGACCCCTGCTGTTTGTCATTTTCATAAATGACCTGGATGAGGAAGTGGAGGGATGGGTTAGTAAGTTCGCCGACGATTCGAAGGTCGGTGGTGTTGTGGATGGTCTGGAGGGATGTCAAAAGTTGCAGTGAGACATAGACAGGATGGAATACTGGGCAGAGAAGTGGCAGATGGACTTCAACGCGGATAAATGTGTAGTGGTCTATTTTGGCAGGAATAATGGGATGAAGGAGTACAATATAAGGGGTAGGAGTCTTAGCTGTGTTGTAGAGCAGAAGGATCTCGGGGTCCGGGTCCATAGGACTCTTAAATCGGTCTCGCAGGTGGAGGAAGTGGTCAAGAAGGCGTACGGTGTACTGGCCTTCATTAATCGAGGAATAGAGTTTAGGAGTCAGGAGATAATGATGCAGTTCTATAAGACCCTTGTCAGGCCCCACTTGGAGTATTGTGCGCAGTTCTGGTTGCCTCACTATAGGAAGGATGTAGAGGCTATTGAGAGAGTGCAGAGGAGATTTACAAGGATGCCGCCTGGATTGGGATTGGGAGACAGGCCTTATGAAGATAGGTTGAGGGAGCTGGGACTCTTCTCACTGGAGATACGTAGGTTGAGAAGCAACCTGATAGAGGTTTATAAAACGTTGAGAGAAATAGATAGGGTGGATTCTCAGAGACTATTTCCCCGAGCTGAAATAGTCACTACGAGAGGACACAGATTTAAGGTGCGGGGAAACAAATACAGAAGGGATGTTAGGGGTAAGTTTTTCACTCAGAGGGTGGTGAGTGAATGGAATCGGCTGCCGTCGGAGATGGTAGAGGCAAACTCGCTGGGGTCTTTTAAAAGACTTCTGGGTGAGTATATGGAAACGAATGGGATAGGGGGTTATAGATAGGTCTGTGGATTGGTAGATATAGATGTGATCGGCACAACTCGTGGGCCAAAGGGCCTGTTTGTGCTGTAGAGTTCTATGTTCTATGTTTCTGGGAACTACAGGCCAGTGAGTAAGTTGTTGGAAGATGTTTTGAGAGACAGAATCTGTAGCATTTAGAAATGCAAGGACTGATTAGGGACAGTCAGCATGGCTTTGTAAGTGCAAAATCATGTCTCATAAATCTTTTGAAGGTGTTATCTAGAAGATAGATGAGGGCAGTGCAGTTGCCCACATGGACTTTAGCAAGGCCTTTAACAAGGTACCATATTGTTGGTTGTTACGTAAGGTTAATCTCTCAGGATCCAGGATGGAGTAGCTAAATGGATACAAAATTGGCTTGATGACAGAAGCCAGAGATGGCTGCAGAGGATTGTTTTTCAAACTGGAGATTTGTGACCAGCAGTGTGCCTCAGGGATTGGTGCTGGATCCATTATTATTTGTCATTAATATTAATGATTTGGATGGGAATATAGGAGGCTTGGATAGTAAGTTAGCAGATGACACCAAGATTAGTGGCATAGTGGAAGTGAAGAAGGTTATCTCAAAATGCAACAGGATCTTGATCAGTTAGACCAGTGGGCTGACAAATGGCAGATGAAGTTTAATTTAGCTAAATGCAAGGCGATGCTTTTTGGTAAATTGAACCAGGGCAGGATTTACTCAGCTAATGGTAGGTTGCTGCAGAGAGTTACAGATCAAAGAGCAGTGAAGAAGGCATTCAGCATGCTTGGTTTCAAGTTGGTTAGAACATTGAATACAGGAGTTGGGATGTCTTGTTGAAGTTGTGCAAGACATTGATAAGACCTCACTTGGAATATTGTGTACAGTTTTGGTCAAATTATTATAGAATGGATATTATTAAACTAAAAGGAGTGCAGAAGAGATTTGCTAGGATGCTACCAGGACTTGATGGCTTGAATTATGAAAGGCTGGATGAACTGGGACTTTTTCCTCCCGAGCGTAGAAGGCTGAGAGGTGATCTTATAGAGGTCTATAAAATAATGAGGGGCATAGATCAGCTAGATAGTCAATATCTTTTTCCTAAAGGTAGGGGAGTCTAAAACTAGAGAGGATAGATTTAAGGTGAGAGGGGAGAAAATCAAAAGGGTCCAGAGTGACAATTTTTTCACAGAGTGGTGTCTAGAACAAGCTGCCAGAGGTAGCAGTCGAGGCGGTACAATTTTGTTTTTTAAAAAGCGTTTAGACTGCAATATGAGTATAAAGAATATAGGTCAAATGAGGGCAATTGGGACTAGCTTAGAGGTTTAAAAAAGGATGACATGGACAAGTTGGGCCGAAGGGCCTGCTTCCATGCTGTAAACCTCTATGACTCTCAGCGAGTTAACCATTGTTGTTTGTAAATAAGTGTCAGAAATGCAGCAAAATTAACTATAACCAAATATATAAAAATTGGAGATGCATGTAAGAACATCTACAAGTGAGGACACAGTAAGATTACATACATCTTTGGTGATAGGTGGTAACCTAATAAATTGCCTGCATCGCATATTAAACAAAAAGCAGTGCAACATAAATACAAGCAGCCAGTGATAATTAAGCTACAAAAAATTGTGTTTTCTTAATTTTAAATTTCCTTTCTTTCTTCAGTATTATATGCAGACATGTAGGCAAACAATCTATTCTCAAAATTGGCCTATATCCTATTCTTGCACTAAGTCATGCTAATCATTGGTCTCCACTATAATTGTTCAATACTAATTTCCCCAAAGTCTCCCAAAACCCCATCTTCAAATCCATGCTTGTCTGTGTCCCACCCCACTTCTACAATTCCCTCTAGCCTCATGCCTTCTCCCGCACCATCATGAAACTTTTTGGTAGTCCATTTTCTCAACCAAACTTTATTCCTTCTAACTTTTATACCAGTTTTTTGCCCATTCCTTTATTGCCTTTTCCCTCTCCTGTGTAAAATACATTAGAACATATATATTTAAATGCAAGTTACTTCTGTTGCAGTTTACTATCATGCCATAATGTTTACTTTACTCCCACTGACTTCAATAAGGCTGGAGATGAATTTTTAGCACCCAAATGTCTGTACACTTGCGTTATTGACTTCTGGCTATGTGACTACCAGAAACCAAGAGTTAAAACGAAAATTTTTACTAAACTAGTTTAAAAAATCTAAGCTTCTTAAGCTCCCTTGATGCAAAATATAGTACTTCTTTGAAATAGCTTTGATTGGATGATACGAGCAATCATTCTCCAATGCAAGTATAAGAGAGATGAATTAGAAATTGCATTTCTAATGTATACCAACCACCATGTGACACTGTTTTCTCTTTTTCCTCCTCTTCTGCAATCATTGCAGCCATTGTTAGAAGATCTGCTTCAAAGGGATTTGAGGGAATCTTCTCCTTTATTTCCTGGATTGTTTCAATTATTCTGTCTGCACTGTCCAGTGTTGTTGGAATGAACATCGGTACTGGGAGCTGAAATGCAAAAGATTTTTTTTTAAATGAGTATTGGACTAGAGTTTCATTTTTGTCATTTGGCCAAGGGTTTCCACACATCCAGTTTTTAGTCAATGGATTTCAACAGAACAAAAATCAGGCCATTTCAATGAGCAATCGCTGATCCGTTCCAGCATTCAAGTAAACACCTACCCCGTGAAGTACTCATTGTACTTTGGCAATTACAAGAGACGGAAATGCTTAAGGAACCAATTACAAGTATTTAACTTTACCCATTAAATTCTGCTGTTAAATTATTAGATGTGCCCAGTTTTATTTTGAAATATTTCCAGATCTGATTTTATCCATTCTTGTACCATATCAAGTGTGGCACATTGAAGTCTCAAGAAAGCACTATTAGAAGTTCCATCAGTAATACATGATGCTGTATTAAGATCAGATTTGACCAGAGCCCCAATTCTGGATAATTTGGTCTCATATTTACAACATGCCCATAATGCTCAGGAGACCATCTCACAGTGATAAGCACTTTCGTGCTAACTAGGACAAAGTACTTGTATTAATAACTGTAAAAAAAATTCCACAAAACGTTGCATATATAATAGGAATAGGCCACTTATTCTTTTTTAATTCACTCACGGAATGTGGCTGGGCCAGCATTTATTGCCCATTCTTAGGGCGTTTAAGAGTTAACCACATTGCTGTGGGCCTGGAGTCACATGTAGGCCAGACAGGTAAGGATGACAAATTTCCTTCTCTAATGAACATTTGTGAATCAGATGGATTTTTACGACAATCAACAATGGTTTCATGATCATCATTAGATCTTTAATTCTAGATTTTTACTGAATTCAAATTTCACCATTTACCATGATGGAATTTAAATTCAGGTCCTCAGAGATTACCCTGGGTCTCTTACTGATCCAACAACAATATCAATACACCACCGCCTCCCCAGACCTTCAAGCCTGTTCTGCCAATTAAAAAGATCATGGCGGATCTAACAATTCTCAAGTCCACTTTCCTGCCTTAACTCCAGAATCTTTAATTCCGTTCCTTATTAAAAACCTATCAATCGCAGACTTGAAAACGTTGGAGAACTCAGCCTCCACAGCTTCCTTAGGCAAAGAATTGCAAACATTCACCACTCTTCGAAGAAATTCTTCCCCAAATCCTTCTTAAACAAGTACCCCTTATTGTGATTATGTTTTTTGTTCCTACACTCTCACGATTGGGAAGATCTTCCCAACATTTCCTTTGTCATAACGTGCAAGAATCTTGTCTGTTTCAATTATAATCACCTCTCATTCTTTTGAACTTCAAGGCATACCGACCCAACCATTAATCTTTTCTCATATGGCACTCTCTCCATACCTGGGATCATTCTAATAAACGTCCTTCATTCTGCCTCCGATGATAAAAATCTTTCCTCAAAAAGAAACTAAAACTGCATACAGTATTATGAAGGGAGGTCTTCAGGAGGGAGGGTCGCCTATTCACGAGGGATAGGGAGCAGTTGACTGGGAGGGGAACACATATTTTAGCTGGGAGGTTAGCGGGAGTGTTTCAGAAGTGTTTAAACTAATAGGGAGGGAGGGTGGGGAGACAGCGGGAACTGGGAGTGGGAGAGAGAGGGATGATAGGGTAACACCAGAAGGTAGAAAGGAATATCCGAGAGCTGAGGGTCTTCAGTGCATGTGTTTTAATGCGAGGAGTGTGACTGGCAAAACAGATGAACTGAAGGCAATAATGTTCACGAGGAGTTTAGACGTGGTGGCGGTGACCGAGACGTGGTTGAAGGAGGGGCAAGACTGGCAATTGAATATACCAGGGTATAAGTGTTTTAGGCGTGGCAGAGTTGGTGTGAGGAGAGGCGGGGGAGTGGCTTTATTAGTTAAGGACAACGTCATAGCAGTGCAGAGGGAGGGAGGTATGGATGATTTAAGAATTGAGTCTCTATGGGTGGAGTTGAGGAATAGGAAGGGAGTGGTTACTCTGTTGGGTGTTTACTACAGACCGCCCAACAGCCCGCGGGCCGTGGAAGAAGGGATATGCAGGGACATTTTAGATAAGTGTAGGAAAAATAGGGTAGTAGTAGTGGGAGATTTCCATTTTCCTGGAGTAGATTGGAGAGTGCCCAGAGCTGTAGGAGTGGACGGGGAGGAATTTGTACAGTGTGTTTTGGAAGGGTCCTTGGAGCAGTATGTGGATGGCCCGACTAGAGAGGGGGCTATACTGGATTTGGTTCTGGGAAATGAGCCAGGCCAGGTGGCTGACGTCGAGGTAGGAGAGCAGGTGTCAAATAGTGATCACAACTCTGTCTGCTTTAGGATATTAATGGAAAAGGACAAGACTGGCCCAAAAGGGAAGGTATTTAACTGGGGGAGGGCTAGATACGGCCAGATTAGGCAAGATCTTAAAGATACCGACTGGGATAAGCTTTTTGAGGGCAGGTCGACGAAGTACATGTGGGAGTCTTTCAAGGGAAAACTAAACTCTCTGCAGGAAAGATACGTGCCGGCAAGGAGGAAGGATGGGAAAGGTAGGATTAGAGAACCGTGGCTTACCAGGGATATTGAGGACTTGATCAAGAAGAAGCAAGAGGCTTACATTAGATCTAGACAACTGGGGACTGAGACAGCGCTGGAAGCTTATAGAGAGTGTAGACGGGATCTTAAAAGGAGTGTTAGAAAGGCAAAAAGGGGCCACGAGGTGGCTCTGGCAGGTAGGATTAAGGAAAATCCTAAGGCATTTTACACCTATGTAAGGAGCAAAAGGATGGTTAGAGGCAAGATTGGACCTCTTAGGGACAGAGGAGGGGATCTATGCTTAGAGCCTGAGGAAATGGGGGAGATCCTGAATGAATACTTTGCGTCGGTATTCACGCAGGAGACTGGACAGATGTCTGTTGCTGATGTTGACAAAGTTGAGGATCGGTTGAGGGAAATAAGGATTACGAGGAAAGAGGTGTTGGGGCTGTTAGGCAGATTAAAGACATATAAAGCTCCGGGGCCTGATGGCATTTACCCCAGGCTGCTAAGGGAGTTGAGGGAAGACTTGGCTGGGCCTCTGACGCAAATCTTTGTCTCTTCCTTGGACACAGGTGAGGTCCCAGAGGACTGGAGGATAGCAAACGTAGTACCGTTGTTTAAAAAAAGGTCAGAGGGATCACCCAGGGAACTATAGGCCGGTGAGCTTGACTTCAGTTATAGGTAAGCTAATGGAGAGGATACTTAGGGACAGGATGTATGAGCATCTGGAGCGCTGCGATCTGATCAGGGATACGCAGCATGGCTTCGTCAAGGGGAAGTCTTGTCTTACAAATTTAGTGGAATTTTTTGAAGAAGTGACAAAAACAGTTGATGAAGGACATGCTGTTGATGTCGTCTACATGGATTTCAGTAAGGCGTTTGACAAGGTTCCTCATGGTAGACTGATAGAGAAGGTGAAGGCGCATGGGATACAGGGTCGGGTATGTAGATGGGTTGAGAACTGGCTCGGGAGGAATAGACAGAGGGTAGTAGTGGAAGGCTCTTTTTCCGGCTGGAAGCCTGTCACTACTGGAGTGCCACAAGGCTCAGTACTAGGTCCTCTTCTATTTGTGGTCTACATAAACGACTTGGAAGTAGGGGTAGGTGGTGAGATCAGCAAATTTGCTGATGACACCAAGATGCTTGGATTGGCGGGTACAGAAGAGCAGTGTCAGGCTATACAACAGGACATAGATAGGTTGGTAGACTGGGCAGATAGATGGCAAATGGAATTTAATCCGGATAAATGCGAGGTGATGCATTTTGGCCGGAAAAATGTAGAAGAGTTATAGGATAAAAGGTAAAACTATTCGGAGTATAGAGACGCAGAGAGACTTGGGGGTGCAGGTTCACAAGTCTCTGAAGGTGTCCTAACAGGTGGAGAAGGTGATAAAGAAGGCGTATAGTATGTTAGCTTTCATAGAAAAGGGTATAGAATACAAGAGTAGGAGTTTGATGTTGCAGTTGTATAGAACTTTGGTTAGGCCTCACTTGGAATACTGCGCCCAGGTCTGGTCGCCGTACTATCGGAAGGATGTGGAGTCCTTGGAGAGAGTGCAGAGGAGGTTTACCAGGATGCTGCCTGGTATGGAAGGACTGTCCTATGAGGAACGATTAGATAGACTGGGGTTGTTTTCCCTTGAAAGACGGCGGCTTAGAGGGGATCTCATAGAGGTGTATAAGATTATAAGGGGTATAGATAGAGGAAATGGAGGTAAACTTTTTCCACCTTTAGAAATGGATAGGACGAGAGGTCATGGCCATAGGGTGAGGGGGGCTATGTATAGGACGAATATTAGAGGGCAGTTTTTCACACAAAGGGTAGTGGGGGTGTGGAATGCACTGCAGAGTAAGGTGGTGGGAGCAGGCACGCTGGGGCTGTTTAAGGGTCTCTTGGACAGCCACATGAGCGGTATGCAGATAGAGGGATATATTAGGACTGTTTAACTACGGCTTTTTTCCACAGGTAATTCGGTCCGTACTTGACCAACATTGAGCGTGCATTCGGCAGGTGGTGCGGGTACGGCTCTTGGATGTTGATTCACGGGTTTCCTGGTACCTCATGTCGTAAATGAGTGCTTTATGTGGACCATCTGAAGGGCACCATGACAGCTCAAAGACTATCGATGTGGCTGTGCAGACACTTGGAATTGGGCCGGTGTCTGCGGGAGTTTGCGCGTTCTCCCCGTGGTTGCGTGGGTTTGCTCCGGGCACTCCGGTTTCCTCCCACAACCCAAAAATTCGCTCTTAGGCTGATTGGGTAACAAATTGTCCCTATGGTGAGAATTTTCCATATTAGGAATAATATATATATTATTATATAGGAATATTAAAATAGGATAATGGATTTGCTACTGTATAGTATGACGGCGGCGCGGGCTCGTTGGGCCGAAGGGCCTGTTTCCCGTGCTGTGTTGCTTAAAAAAAAATATTTTAAATGCTGTTGTAGTAACATCTCTTCTACTCCAGTCTCCTTGAAATAAAAGCTAGCATTTCATTTGCCTTTCCTATAACTTTTGTACCTATATGCTGGCTTTGAGTTTGATAATGAAGGGCTTCCAAGTCTTTTTGTGTGACAACTTCTGCAGTCTCTCTCCGTTTAATAACCTCATGCTTTCTTCCAAAATGAACAATCTCACATTTACGCACACTGAATTCCATTTGCCAATTTTCTGCTCCAAGATTTTACCTGTCAATCTTGCTAAACTATTTATACCATCCTTACAATCTGCCTTCCCTCTCACCTTTGTCATCTATAAATTTGGCTTGGAAGCCCTTCATCATCAAACTTAAAGCAAGCATACAGATGCAGAGTTTGTAGGAAAGGCAAATGAAATGCCAGCTTTTATTTCAAGGAGACTGGAGTATAAAAGATTACTATAACTGCATTTAAAATACTGTACACAGTACAATCTGCTCCTTCTTCCAAATGATTCATGTATATTGTGAAGAATGACAGTCCCATAACTGATCCATGTGGCACTCCACTACTTATCTCACACTAACATTTTCTAGCTGACATTGATAGGTCTTTAATCAAATGGGGAATTAAGGGTTCCAGAGTTAAGGCAGGAAAGTGGACTTGCGAAGTGTTAGATTAGCCGTGATCTTATTAAATGGCAGAACAGGCTCAAAGGTTTGGGGAGGTGATGGTGTATTAGTATTGTCACGAAGAGCAAGATCGCCTGATCACTACTCATTCGCTTGATTGTTAACCTACTGTTTCCCCTCCTGTAAGATTTACTTCATAACATTTGGAATGCATAGGATAACCGGGTGTGGGCCCCCACCTGCAGACTGTCATGATAATATTTAGTGAAAACTCCCATGCTTTCAAAACTTTACTGGAGGACAGCTCAGCCAAAATCTGCAATGTATCAGAGATTCCGACTTTCTATTGCCTGTGAATTTCAATTCTATATTGCATTAAATTGGCCCATTTTAACTGGCTGTGCCATGAGAAACTGCTATAAATTATATCCTTACGTTGATCTTCTAACATGAATGCGATCAAGCATCATAGTTTATTGCATCCCTGGCAATTATTGTTCTGATACTTGTGATTAGGATGTCATCTAAACCACTTAGTTGTTGCTATCCATTACAGCTACAACCTGTCTGTAATTCCCATGTGATCATTTCTAATATAATGGTGCTCTGAAGTGAAGCTTGTTGTTTGGTGCTGTCCATGTCAATACCTGACCCTAACTCAGATTTCTCAAAATATATCAAAACTTGAGAAAGCTCCAAATTTAACATACCTTTAATAGTACAAAACACAACTCCAAGAATTCTGTACCTCGAGGTTCTAGTAATATCTAAAAGCATGACCATTACTCCTCAGAAAAATATATTACTGCCTCATATTACACTCCAACTTCCTCATTATATGTAAATGGGAAATCTTTTAATAGCCTATCATTTTGACTGTAACTTACAGGCACAGGCATCCCTATTGGTAATGGTGTAAACTGCGAGTAAAGATGCAGAGGCACAGGAATATAGACTGGCACCGGGATAGGCAACACGATGACTTGTTGTTTCCAATCCTCTTCTGTAAGTAAAAAAAAGGCAAAAGTAGATTGTACCAATAATAAGAACCACGTGCTAATTTCTAGTTGGATACAAAATGTTTCACTTTTAATCAATTCCAGTTTCCCAGCAACATAAACTGTCAATTTCTACCAGCTTATATGAGTGAGGTGATCCATTTCAGATTTTAACACATCGTAAATTAGATATTACCCATTATTTAACTCACTGTACAGCCAATTCCAGGGTCACATTTCAATCTGCACAAAATTATAATTAATCACATTATTCTCTGTATAGTCCTATTGCATGCTAATTCAGCAACCCAAATTGTGTCCACTGTACAAAATCACTGACCTCAGTGTACATCATTTTGGAGTTAAGTTTTTAGGAAAGAATACTTTAGAATTGTGAAATGCTGGCCCAGTTGCACTGCTTGGAACTGTAAACATCACTTAAAGAAACAAGACTGTTGAAACTAAGACTTGTCATTTTTTTTCTCATATTGCTCATAACAGGTTAAAATAACTCAATTTATTCCAGAGGAGAAATGAGATTGACTGCGTTCGATATCAAGACAAGATTTGATCAAGTGTGGATTTAAACCCTAGTGAAAGTGATTTCAATGGGAATGGTGGCAGGGGCGGGGGTTGTTGTTGCACTTTCCACAGAGAGCAGCCATACCTAGCACAGAAGTTTTTGACTGCTATAAGACAATCACTTCAGCTGAAGGGCATATGAACATAAGAATTAGGAGCAGGAGTAGGCCATTGGCTCCTCAAGCCTGCTTGACCATTCAATAAGATCACGGCTGATTTTTTCATGGACTCAGCTCCAGCGCTCACCATAACCCTTAATTCTTTCCTCAAAAATGTGTCTATCCTTGCCTTAAAAACATTCAATGAGGTAGCCTCAACTGCTTCACTGGCTGGGGAATTCCACAAATTCATGATGCTTTGTGTGAAACAGTTCTTCCTCAACTCAGTCCTAGATCTGCTTCTCCTTGTTTTGAGGTTGTGCCCCTTAGTTCTAATCTCACCTGCCAATGGAAACAACTTTCCTGCTTCTATCTTATGTATTCCCTTCATAATCTTATATATTTCAATAAGACCTCTCCTCATTATTCTGAATTCCAATGAGTATAGCCCCAGTCTACTCAGTCTCTTCTCACAAGCCAACCCTCTCAACTCTGGAATCAAACTAGTGAATCTTCTCTGCACCCCCTCCAGTGCCGATACATCCTTTCTCAAATAAGATGATCAAAATTGTATACAGTACTCCAGGTGTGGCTTCACCAGCATCTCACTGTTTTTAAACTCCATCTCTTTAGCAATGAACAACAAACTTTCATTTGTCTTCTTATTACCTGCTGCACCTGCAAACCAACTCCTTGAGATTCTTGCACAGCACACCTATGTCCCACTGCACAGCAGCATGCTGCAATTTTTTACCATTTAAATAATAGTCCATTTTGCTGTTATTCCTACCAACATGGACGATCTCATAGTTACCAACACTGTACTCTCTCTGCCAGACTTTCGCCTACTCACTTAGACTATCTATATTCCTTTGCAGATTTTCAGCATCCTCTGTACACTTTGCTCTGCCACTCATCTTAGCGTCATCTGCGAATTTTGACACACTACACTTGGTCCCCAACTCCAAATCATCCATGTAAATCATAAACAATTGCGGTCCCATCACTGATCCCTGAAGCACACCACTCATCACTGATCAGAAAAACATCCATATACGCCCACTCTTTGCTTTCACAACAGGGCAATGAACAAGGCGAAATCATTTTTAGTTGCTTCATCAATGTCCTCCCCTCTATCATAAGGTGAGACATGGGGATGCCCGCTGATGATTGCAGTGTTCAGTATCATTTGCAACTTCTTAGGTAATGACACTTTCTGTAGCCATTTGCAACATGATCTGGATGACATTCAGCTCGACCATCTCCAACAAGGGAGAGTCTATCTAGCAACCCTGGATACTTAACAGTATTACCACAATCAAATCCCTCAACATCATAAAGGCTAACATTAACCAGAGACTTAATTCAATCAGCCATTTGAACACTGAGGCTACAAAAGATGGTTTAAGGATGGATATTCTGTGACAAATGATTCACTTCCTGACTCCGAAAGGACTTCTACCATTTCCATAGAACAATGTGGACTGCGATGGATTACTGCTTGGAAGAGTGAAGCTCAAACAGCACAAGAAGCTTAATGCCATCCAGGATGAAGTACCCTGTCTGACTGGTACCAAATCCACAACCTCAACCATAACTCCTTCTGCCATCAGCACAGTATAACTGCAATGATTTACAAGTTGCAGTAATTCACCAAGGTTTCTTCAACAGCATCCTCCTAACCTACATCTACCAATTAAAACGATAAGGGTAGCAAGTGCACGGGGAAACCACTACTTCCAAATTCCCCTTCAATTTACACAACATCCTGTCTTGGAAATGACCTGTCATCCTGTCATTGCTAATGGGTTAAAATTCCACAACAACCTAATCGGACAGTACTATAGCAATAGCTTCACCACATGGGCTGCCATCATTTTAGAAGGTAACTTACCAACACTTTCTCATGGGCAATAAAGGATTGACAGTACATGCACCATTTCATATACAGAATAAAGAACTCCAAATTTTGCCCATTTTGAACCATTCATTCCATTGGTCAAGTGAACCGTAGCACAAAGATTTTGGAAATTGACTGTTTCTATATAGAAATAATAGAAATTTTCATTTAAATCTAAGGCTTCTTAGCAAATTAGTTCTATGTTAATTGCTGTATCTGTACTGAAACTATTAATGTAGCTATGTCTGTGTGTGAACATACATTCACGCACATACTGTACCTGTCTGACAAGCCTTGGTCTGAGTGTGTGGTTTACAGGATGTTGCTTTGGTCTGCGTGATAGGTTTACAGAGTAGTGCTTTATTCTTGAGCACCTTGGGTGGAACAGCAGGATGTAACCGAATGGGTTCTGTCTGAGTGCTGGCCTGGTTATCAAAAGATTGAAGAAACGCAACGTAAAGACAAAGTTTAATTGCAAACAATTCAGAATAGTCAAATTAAATATGAACCCCCAAACTTCTTACTTACCTCTCCACTAACCTGAGTTGCTGAAGTGGTTTGAGTTCCTCCTGCTAAAAGGAAACAAATAAATCTCAAAACACAATCATAGCTGCTTAGGTCTGCTGGAGAACATTGCAGAATTTATTCAAATACATAGCTGATAGGTACGCAAGGTAACAGTTCAACAGTGTAACCTTCTCTGAATAGCTTTCCTCCTATCCTGTCTGTTCTTAATATTTAGCCAAAAAGGAGGAAATAGATATACTTCTACTAGACCTCCAACATTAACAAAGGAAGCAAGATTAAGAAAATTGCCTCTTTGAATCCGTGACACAGCTGTCTAACTGCTTGCGTTCACATGATGCCCTTGACACAGAAAAATACTTCAAGGTACTCCACTTTGAAAAAAAATCAAAAAATGGACAGTGATTTAAGATAAAAGCTTGGTCAAAGAGATGGACCTCAAGCAGGGTCTAGAAAAAGCTATACTTCAAGGTGCTTAAATGTTTTCTCCACTGCAGGTCCCATAGTAGCTCTTCCCCTCAAAGAGAACTGTTACTTAGCAAGAAAAAATGCAAACTGGTTGGAGGGCAAAGTCATCAGTGAAACTAGTGTCAAGCAATTGGAAAACAATAAAAATACCACGACTGAAAAGATTCTTTCACGATCATAGAGCATTTTAAATGTACGTCTACGAACATGCATATGAAGAAATCGAATTGTAAGATATCATGCAAAAGCACGTACATAAGCAATTATCTATACTCGAGCCCTTAAAAATACAGTAACATTTGTATTTTTAGAAATAGGGACAAGTTGTACAAAAAACAAAAAGACTGTGCGAAACTGCATTGAAAAATGGTTAGTGGTGAACAACACATTCTTCAAAATGCATTAAAGCCACCATGAATACACACTGTAAACCCACCAGGACAATAATAGGGATAAGAAACTATAGGATGATAAGGGTATGGAATGCCCTGCCTGCAGTAGTTGTAGATGCGCCAAGTTTGGGGGCGTTTAAGTGGTCAGTGGATAGGTTTATGGATGAAAAGGGAATGGTTTAGAGGGTCATTGCTTTTTCTCAATTGGTCGACGCAACATCAAGGGCCGAATGTTCTATAGGTCAAGATACTGCTACTATTTTCACTGAAGCAAGAAAGTGGATGAAATATAACAGAAGCATTTTAAATTAGAAAGAGTTTGGATATGAAGATACTATTCCGTTGATTGGGAAATATGTAATGAAGATCAATTTAAAATTGTCACAAGGAATGAAGGGAACGTTTGAATAAATCGCCTTACTCAAAAAAGCTGAACAGTATGGAATGTTTTGCCACTTGTTTTTGAAGTAGTTAAATATTTGAAGTAAGTGTAAGCACAAGAAATGGAAAAGTATCACAGAAATTAGTCTTAGATTGCTTGCGTAAATATTTTATACACATGATGGATGAATAATCTCCTCAGTGCTCTGCACTTTACGATTCTATAACGAAGAACACTCCACTTATAATTCAAAAGAAAGCAACTTCAGATACAGAGGAACATAACCTGAACCATGTGAGGCTTTGCTTTACATTGGTCCGAGTTCATAGCTGTTATTCCCCTGATCCTGTCAGATATGTTTGTATGGAGATTAAACAAAGAATCCAGCTAAGATGACTCCCCAATGTGTCTGGTGGCACTCCTTCCACATAAAAAGGCTTTCTGAAAGGGATGCTCAAAGGCCACAGAACCTGTAGAATTGCTTCATTATGCTGTACAGGAAGTGGGTTTGGAAGATTCCAAAGTTGGTCTTGTGGTTTGGGGATGCAATAAGATGGGTGACTCGCATAAGTATGGGGAAGGAAAGAAGAAATTAGTGGTGCAATTCGCCTGTTCAAGTTAACTGCCTGCGTCTGTCTGTAAATACTGACAAGGAATCAGTGGCAGAGACCTATGAGGTTGCCTGCTTATTTGATAAAAAGATGTATAAATTCAGATATTCCGTCAGAACTAGGATAATTAAAAGTCAAATCAAAATCTCTTAAGAGCAGGTAGTTTTAGCTGGGAACTGATCTTCCTCTCACTGGCATTCAACGATTTAAATTCTCCACACATACACTGCTTTGTTAAAAGATGCGCAAACATTAAGTTTAAGCTCATAGCAACCTGCATACCATTTAATGTTGTGGTTGAACTAGTAGAACTAGCAGCATTCTGTACTGGCGGCGTGTTGGCCAATGACATTACGTTTGCTATGACAGGAGTAGATTCCTTTCTCTGGACACTAGGAGCATTTGGTACCATTACTGTTGAAAGAAGATGGTGATTGATTATTGAAAGATTTAAAAACATTCAGTAATGAAACCAAACATTCAATATTGAATAGTTACCACACGACACCATCTGAAGTTAAGATTCTATTCCAAAAGATGCGTAACTTCTAAGTAGGACTACTGCGGTTCTTCGCTATTATAATCAAATCAGAATTAAATTTAAGTTCATTTAGGGGATAGATTAAGATGGCAATAAATGGATATTGTATCTTTATATCAATTTTACATTTCAAGGTGCCTAGAAAATCAAATTTTAGGGCAACCTACCATTGTAATTCAGTTTTACAGAAACACTTCCCCAGTGGCACTGTTCAGTAAATCAAAGTACATGTCCTTGTTACCATGGAACATCCAATAATATTATAGTTGCTAATTTATTATGGGTTAACCAAGACAAATTATATTTAAATTCCAGATGGTAGGGTATTACTGAAGATTTCAGGATTAAGTAAATCGAACAAGGGCGGGACTCACTCAGTTAATGATAGGGCATTATGGAGAGTTATAGAACAGAGACCTAGGGGTACAGGTTCATAGCTCCTTGAACGTGGAGTCACAAGTGGAAAATGTAGTGAAGAAGGCATTTGGCATACTTGGTTTCATTGGTCTGAATACTGAGTACAGGAGTTGGGACATCTTGAAATTGGTAAGGCCACACATGGAATACTGTGTACACTTCTGGTCCCCTATTATAGAAATGGTATTATTAAACTACAAGTGCAGAAAATATATACTAGGATGCTACTGGGATTTGATGGTTTGAGTTATAAGGAGACGCTGGATCGAATGGGACATTTTTCCCTGGAGAGTAGGGGCTTAGGGATGATCTTATAGAAGTCTATAAATTAACAAAGGGCGCAGAAAAAGTAGATTGTCAACATCTTTTCCTAGAGGTAAAGGAATCTAAAGTTAGAGGCAGTGGTATAAGGTGAGCGAAACAAAAGAGTTCAGAGGGGCAGTATTTAAACAGAGAGTAGTGAGTGTCTGGAACAAACTGCCAGCAGTAATACTAGAGGCAGGTACAATGTGTCTTAAAAAGCATTTAGACACACACATAGGTAAGATGGGTATAGAGGGATATGGGCCAAATGTGAACAACTGGAACTACTTAGTGATAAAAATGAACAACATGGACAACTTGGGCTGAAGGACCATGCTGTAAACGTCTGAGGTGTCAGTTCTACGTTCGTGTGTATGAACACTGATTTAGTAGTTTTAATTATTACTGAACATTGGTTGATTCTCAACTATATTACAGCTGCACACAAAAACAAATACTATATAAACAAAATTTAGAGAATCAAAGAAACTTAGTTGGAGATGACAATTGTATTTTCAATCAATTTTATGTGATTATCAGCTATTAAATGCAATGCCATCAGTGACTGGCATTGGCTCACCTAAGGTCAATTTGAAGGAACCTCAAGATTTGATGGTGAACTAATTTTTAGCATTACTGCATTCTATTCATCATAGGACAGACACACAAAGCCTTAAGGACTGAGTAAATATGCTGACTTTGCAATCCCGGCAAACAGCCTCAACCATCATGAACAACGATCAAGCATATGCATGATTTGCAGTTAGCTTCAACTGATTTAAATTTAAATGGCCTTTCACTTCAACAGCAGGAAATAAGTGCAAATAGGATTGTATCGATTTGGATTCATTGCTAAAAATCCGTGGTGTAGTTAACCCCAGGGAGCAGTTTAAGCCATCCTTTAAGTGACACATACACACAATCTTTTTCAAGTCACCTAAAAGAAATTTTGCAGAAACTCTATTTAGTACCTTTTCCATCTTGAGGTGCTGTTTCTGTTAGGTGATGTTGATTACAGAATGTGAGGACACAGTGAAGGTTACAGAAATGTTTGGTTTGTCCATGCCATTTAATTGACTCATTTAGTTTACCTTGACGTTTGCAGCAATCACACTTTGCCATCTACAAGATAAAAAGGTAAAAAAAAATCAAAATATCCAACTCCATCTTTCATATGTGTGCTAAAGGTCTCTGTATAAAGTGTCAACTTATGGATGCATAACCTTCTTGAATAAAAAGGTTGCGAGTGCAAGCTACACAAGAGGATTTGAATGACTCAACTGATGCCTCAATACTGAAGGACTGAAATAATGTCAGAGGGGTTGTCTTTCAGATAAAAGAAACCAAGTTTACAGATGAAAAGCATAACTTCATGAATAAAATCATCACTGGTGTCCTGTCTAATCATCATCAAACAAATCAATTTGTCATTTGCAAACAATCAGGTACCTCATTTGCTTACAAAATAATAACAAAGTAATTAATCAAAAATTTGATGGGCTTGGGAAAAAAAGAATTAGCTGAAGTTCCTACTCCTGATCACCATTGGGTGTCTTTTCTGAGAATTAGGTTTGTGCGCATGTTGCAGATAATCTAGTACCATCGAACAGTTTACTGAAATGCATTGTCCAAGGTCAGCCATATTTGAGTTAGAGCTTTCAAAGCTGCCTGTGCCATGAAAGCAAATATCAACTTTTGTCACTACACTGAAAGAATATGTCAGTGTTTATGCAGATGTGTGATAGATAGCCAGCTGTTCAGAAATAGCCTCATTAGTAATCATGGAATGGAACAGCCGGTGCCACAACAAATTATAGTAATGTCAGTTCCATTCCAGCATGTTCCTAGTGAGGACTACTTACAATCATCTACCTCTAGTTAGCTAATTTGCTCAGGGTGCCATGAGGCTTATTGAAGCATTCGATAAGCCAATCTGTTGCTTCCCGAGGTAAATCTACCCAGCTGCATAACTCAAAAATTGCAAAGAATTTCTGACATCATAAACTATGAATAGTTTATAGCTTCATGAATGAGAGAATGTTTTGGGCCATTGTTACATTTTATACAGTACAGGTAATATGAATGAGGTGCCACTATAGTATTGTTCCCATAGTTCACCCAATACAGCTTCAACTTAATGAAGGACAGCGTTTGCTGGAATAACCTATGCATTACATAAAAATAGATACTTCATTGCTATTGACTTCATTGTGAAAACCACAAATTAAAAGCATGTGATAGCCTTCATGAAAAAATAAACAACTGACAGAGATACAAAGCAAAGGTACAAATCTACAGTCTATTAAAATAATTGACATCATATGCTGGTGGCTCTGATTAAAACCTGCTCCAATTATCAGGTAACAATTCTGTACTGGAAAGCGCTCCGCACTTTCAAAGATTTTCCAGCATACCTGGATTTTTTATTTCTATTGATTTGAACTTTGGAAATTTGCCAATTCAAGCCGTTTCCAATACTCCATCTGTATTTAACACAAACTCCAATAAAAAATGTAGAAAATAAACCAACTTTTCTTCGCCACAAGTGCTAATTTTTTCAGATGGTACAAGATGCCCGGTAAGCAGTAAGTGCATCAGCACCCTCTGATGGTAATGAAGAGGCATGCCACCCAATTACATTTAAAGGCAGAATTTTCTGTAAAAATGATGGTGAGATTAACAATCCTCAACATAACTTGTGTGCAAATCGAACAACAACTCCAGGCGAATTCACGTCTGCAGTCAAATACGAAAATCCAAAAGTTGCTATTGGAGGTGTTCTGCTCCTTTATAAACTCTGTGAAAACAGCATGTTGCTTTCAAGATCATCATTCAAATATAATGAATGGTTTAATGCTCCTATATTTCTGTTATTGTTATAGTTTAAATTACTGTATGGAGCTAGTCAATTTCAGTAAATGTAGCCTGTTAATAGAATGATAATTAAGATTCCAACAATCTCTCTGGCATTGAAAATATCAAAGTTTACAAGAGAGGAATTTCAATTTTTCAGGTTTTAACTGTTGGAGATATTCTTGAGTAAAAACTAATTACTTTTATCTTCTTCTTGCCCCTTTTCTCTTGCGACAAATTTTACTTTCTCTCTCAATTTTCCTTCAACTTATTGTAGACTACATTTTCGGTGGTTTCTGTAGGGCTCTGTATCTTTACTGCTAAATGCTTGATTTTTAAAACTTATTGCAACTTTTTCCTCACGTACTGTATGGTAGCTATCAGTAACTTTCTGGTATCTCACCCAACATCCCCACACATGCCTGAAGAATGGAATAACTCCGAAATCCCTACACATAACTGTTGCGCATAACTCAGTCTGATTTCAACATGGAAGTTAGATATGTAGAGGGGTGTTGTGTAACCAATTTAGGTTCAATGCTCTCAGGGCTGGTGCCACTTTCCAGTACGCGTGCCTGGAGTCACAACTGTTTTGGCAACTAAAAGATGTCAAGTGATACAGGAAATCTCAGCAAGTACTTTATCAGCCCAAACACAAACTGAAAAGGAAGATTACACCAATTCTAAATCAATTCAAATTCATTCAATTATGAGTTACACAAGTGAAGAGGTATACCCACCTGATAAAACAGCACAGTAAACTTGAACAAACATTCTTCACTGCAGAATTCTTCTATTTTTCCCCCAAACTGCTGGTTAAGTAGCCGTTTTGATGACTGTGAACAGGAACTACAAGATTTACAGTGAAGTCCCCAACGTTTTGCCAAGTCATGCTTGTAAAGAAGCTTGCAACCTGCAAATGAAATAGTGAGAATGTGTTTTTCACAAATGATATTTTCATGAATACAAAACAAGTCTTTTTTTGTTGGAATACCTTTGCCGATATTTTTGTTCCTTTCCCACTCTCACTGTTGTTGAGATCTGCACTATGCAAGATTACTGGAATCATGCCTTTTTTAAGTTGGTTTCGTAGCTTCATTTGGCCCAGTGGATAACTGTTCTGCTTTGGGTCAGCCATGATGCAACTGAATGTGGAGCAGACTCGAGGGGCCAGTATTATGTGATACTAATTAATTAAAGACTCCAGTATTCATCCCTGCTACTCAAATATGAGCTTATTTACCCTGAATACTTCTAGCACTCCTCTTTTCTCTGCCTTTGATCTCTCATACTATTCCAACTCAATGCAAACATCTTTCAAATGGGCATTTTTCTTATCTCTTGTTGGGAACAATATTTTCTTACTAATTTCAGACTTTAACCAAGCTTCCAATTTCTTCCTTTTCATCACCTGGCTGCAGAATGGTACATGGTGGCAGCAGGGACACTTAAGTAATGCAAGAGGTAAACAAATAAATGTCTTTCAGGTTTATAGAGAACTGGAAATATCAGTAGAACAAATCAAAGTCAAAAATAAAATTAAACAATGTTAATTGTCAGCAATTCATAAAGTTCCCTTCAATTAATTTCACAGAACAGGGGAAGTCTCCATTTTATTTTCTGGGGCCTTTTATTCAATGGTATTTATCTTACGTAACAGATTAAGTAATATGTTGAGAATGGAAATTTGCAAATGATTGCAAAGATCATGTTTGATGGGTCAAGCCTCACTTCTTCACATCCATTTTATTTTCATACAATTGTATGCCAGGCTAAATATAATTCACATTCTAATTTTTCTGAGTACTGTATTCAAGACTATTGCACAGCCATGCAGGTAGTATCTTAAATGGAACACTAGATGTGCACAACCTGTTTATTGCCGTGACCGGAGCATTAAAATTACTGTATAGAAGTGCAGCTTGATGGAAGCAACAGTTGTATACATCTCTTTTAGCTCAAACTACCGTAGATCCAACAGCAGCAACTCATCAATTTCAAAGTATTCTATATTTTTAAATATATTATCACATTTTCTCCATCCACAAAAATAAAAAAATCAACCAGCATGGGAACTTGTAATAGAAATCACACTGAACAAAATAAGCTCAGAAATTATTGTTCATTAAAGTTAGTGTAATGCCAAAGCTAAAATTTTAGTTCGTTCAGCACCACAATTACTTAAAATCAGTCATTACCTTCACTACAAAATGGCTTGTCAACACTTGAAAACTTTACAGTCTCCTTGACAATTTTTTCTGACCGACAGTATTCACATATTGCAACCACAGAGTTGATCCGTTTGTATTCATCACAGCAAGATTTTCCACAGAACTGAACCATTCTACCCTGTGAAGTTAAAGTTGACATGCTAGTAAAAGAGGCATCTAGTGAAAGTATTGTAAAAATCAGTGAAAAGTGAACGATCTGACTTATGAAATGGAGAGTTCAATTAGGTCCCGAAAAAAGTTGGTCCTTTCTTTTTTAGGTCCCTCAAAGTATTGATTCCTGTTTTGAAAAAGTGTGCCACAATTTCAAATTTTTTTTTTGACAAAGTGACAAGGTATTTGGCCATAAGTTTGAATTATAGAATTTGTAATAACAGTTTGCAGGAACTGTTATCTGAATAGTACTCAGGCTGACTCTGAAAGAGCTATCTACTTAATTCCAATTCCTTGCTCCCTACCCTTTAGAAATTTTCTCTTACAGAAGTTTATCTACTTGCCTTTTAAAAGAGAAGGATGAGAGGAGATTTGATAAAAGCAAGATTTATTCCCACTTGGGGCAACATGGTTTTATGGAGAAGACAGCATATCTCACAAACTTGATCGAGGTTTTTGAGGAAGTGATGAAGATGATTGATGAGGATAGGGCGATGGATGCTGTCTCATGGACTTCAGTAAGGCCTTTGGCAAGGTCCCTCAAGGCAGACTGGTGCAGAAGATGAAGTTGCATGGGATCAGAGGTGAGCTGGCAAATGGATACAAAACTGGCTCAGTCAAAGACAGAGACCTGAAAGAAGTCTACAAGATTATGAGAGCCATGAACAGAGAATAGTCAGAAGCTTTTTCTGCACGGTGGAAGAGTAATTATTAGGGGGCATAGATTTAAGGTGCGGGGTACAAAGTTTAAAGGAGATGTACCAGGCAGATTTTTTTACACAGAGAAAAGTAGGTGTCTGGAACTCGTTATCAGGGGAAGTAGGGATAGCGGATACAATAATGATTTTTAAGGGGCATCTTGCCAAGTACCTCAATAGAATGGGAATAGAGAGATACAGTCCCTGGAAGAGTAAGGGGTTTTAGTTAACTCAAGCAGCATGATCGGTGCAGGATTTGAGGGCCAAAGGGCCTGCTCCTGTGCTGTAATTTTCTTTGTTTTTGATAGAGGTATTCAAAATCATAAGGGTCTGCACAAAATGGGTAGTCAGAAACTGTTCCCACAAATCAAAAACCAGAGAATAGTGAATGACAAGAGAACCAAAGATGAAAGAGGAAAATATTTTTGACCCAAATGGTTATGAAATGGAATGCAATAAAAACTTAACTGCAGCTTTCAAAAAGGTATTGAATAATAATTTAAGAGAAAATGTTTGTAGGACAACTGGGAAGAGGCAGAAGATTGGGACTAACTGACTTGCTGTTGCAGAGATCAGCATAGGCACAATGGGGCAAAAAGCTCCTTCTGTACAATAACCATTCTATACTTCAAATTTATTAAAATATTTCTCTTCCACTCTCCTTTTGTGCTTTGACAATTACCTTGAATTTTACTCACTGACCACTGTAAATAGCTTCCCCCTCATCAAAACTGACCAGGACAGGGCAACGGATATTGTCTGCATGGACGTTAGCAAACCTTTGAGCAAGTTTCTCATGGCAGGCCGGCAATATTGCCCTTTGAGCAAGTTCCTCGTGGTGAAGTGATTTGGGATCCGAGATGAGCTACTAAGATGGGTACAAAATTGACAGACATAGAAAGCAGAGAGTAGCAGTGGAAGGATTCTTTTCTAACTGGAGGTCTGTGACAAGTAGTGTTCCACACGGACCAGTGCTGCAGCCTGTGCTGTTTGTAAGAGATATAAATTATTTGGAGGAAAACGTAAATGGTCTGATTAATAAATTTGCAGATGATACAAAAACCAGGAAGTAGCGGACAGTGAAGAGGATTGTTAGAAGATACAACAGAATATACAGAGACTGGAAATCTGGGTCGGAAGATGAAATAATGAATTTAACCTGGCCAAACATGATTTGGAAGGTTTACTACAGAAGGAAAATATATAGCAAATGATAGAGTTCTTAGAAATTATAACACACAGAGGACTTAGACATGCAGTGCCACAGTTCCCTGAAGGTGGCAACTCAAAGTGGTCAAGAAGGCGTATGGCATGCTGACCTTCATCTGTTAGGACATTCAGTATAGGAATTAGAAAATCGTGCTGCAATTAAATAAGACTTTGGTTAGGCTGCATTTGGAGTACTGAGTACAATTCTGGTTGCTACACCAGCAAAAGGTGCTGATACACAGGAAAGAGTGTAGAAGAGATTTATCAGGATGTTGCCTGGTTTGGAGGATATGAATCATGAAGAAAGGTTGAACAAACTTGGATTGTTTTAATTGGAGTGCTGGATAGTGAAGAGGCCTGATAGAGATTTACAAGAATATGACAGGCTTGGATAGAAAGAATAGTCAGAATCCCTTTCACAGAATCAAAGGATCAATTGCTCAAGGGCATCAGCTGAGAGTGAGGGGAGGAAATGTAAAAGATATGTAAAGGCAAATTTTTCCACAGATGGTGGTGAATGCATGCTTCCATCACCATCAGGGAGATTAAGATTTGTGAAGTGTTGCTTTGCTTTTGGTTTGGCATCTTCACAGAATAGGCAAATGTTGCCAAATTGTTGACCATTATCCTGTCCGCAATTGACATTTGATGGTTTTCAGCAGGGTTAAATGAACAGCAGCAAGATAAAGGATTATTTCCTCTTTAATCTGGTAATACACAACCAATTATCAAGCCTTTGTTTCTGCCTCAGCTGAGATAAACTAATCCAGTACTGATAAGGGATAGAAACTGGGCTCAGACTGTGTTACCGAACCAACGAACCGCTCTTCAAATCTCTTTAGGTGCAACTTGCAAAAAGAAAAGTGGGGAAGAAGTGGGCACACTAAAAGTGAGGAAAAACTTAAATCCATTCTTCAGGGAATGAAATCTTGAACATTCCTATCACTTTCACAAAAGCTTCAATACGTTCCTCAACTCATAAGAACGCTGATAATGGAGTATTTACCCTTGCAAAGTGCACAAAAATACTAGATAAAAATATAATCATTTTGTATTAAAAGATTTTACCTTGTACTCAAGCAGCTCAGGCTTCGAGGAGAACAACCGTTGGCAATATTGGCATTTCAATCGGATTAATGTACGAGCCACTGTCACCTGCTGGGATTGTGCAAGCCTCTGTAACCCTGCTGCCGCCGACGTGGTGACAGAAGTTGAAGAAACCACAGGAGCACCAGCCACTACCGAAGCAGTTGATGGAATGTTTACTGCTAACTGACCCTGAGATAGGGGCACAACAGCTTGAGAGCCTGGAGCAGCCTGGCTGAATAACCCCTGCAAGCAAAAGAAAAGTTACAGAAATCCACTGTTTTGAAAACTGGATACAAATTTCACAGAACCATGGAAAACTGAAGGAATAGGCCAGTCATTTGCGCTTGTCCATTATTCATTTTGATCACTGATTCTGATGGGTATAGATAGAGTGAATGCAAGCAGGCTTTTTCCACAGGGGCTAGGGAAAAAAAAAAGAGAGCATGTGTTAAGGGTGAAAGAAGAAAAGTTTAAAGGGAATATTAGGGGGGGCTTCTTCACGCAGACAGAAGTGGGAATGTGGATGAAATGGTAAATGCGAGATCACTTTTAACATTTAAGAAAAATTTGGACGGGTACATGGATGAGAGGGGTGTGGAGGGATATGGTCCAAGTGCAGGTCAGTGGGACTAGACAAAAAATGGTTTGGCACAGACAAAAAGGGCCAAAAGGCCTATTTCTGAACTATAATTTTCTATGGTTTTTTTCCTATCAAATTCTGATGCTATCTTCTCACCATATCCCTTGATACTTTTAACCCCAAGAGCTATATCTAATCTTTCCTTAAAGTTACACAATGCTTTGGCCTTTCTGTCGTAGTGAATTCGACAGATTCATCACACTCTGGGTGAAGAAATTTCTCCTCACTATCTTTTTGAATAGATTTCAATCTATAGTGAAACAAAACTTTCCTTGTCAATTGTAATTTGATTGTTCTGTTGAAGGAGGATGATTATAATCACACCATAAGGCTGAACTCTTTACTTCAAATTATTACTAATGCAAGTTGAAAAAAGTTAACCACCGTATTCAGTCACCACTCATTAAGGCTTTCAGTTATATTATTCCCCAAGATGCGGAGTTGCTGGCATTGGACTGGGGTAGGCACAATAGTCTCACAGGTTGAAGTCCAACAGGGTTATTTGGCAGCCCAAGCTTTCAGAGCATTGCTCTTTCATCAGGTGAATGAAAAGTTTAGTTCACAAACAGGACACATAGAGACAATCTCAATTGCTAGATAATGATTGGAATGTGAGTCTTAACAGGTAATCAAGTCTTTACAGGTGCAGACAATGAGAGTGGTGGGATTACAGCAGTGTGACATGAACCCAAGATTCCACTGAGACCATTCTCATGTGTGGAGAAGTTGGCTGTCAGTAGCTATTTCCCAAGATTATGCTTTATCTATGAAAAATTATAAAAATTATAAAAATGTTCTTACAGTTCAACTTCAACATTACTAAAAGCACCATAGTTCCAAGTTCTTTTCATTCAGCACGTGACACTGAGGTCCCACAACACAATTGTAATTGCATTTTTTTCCCCATTCATTCATAGGATTTGGGCATCACTGGCTGGCGAGCATTTATTGTCCACCTCTAGCTGTCTAGAGGGCAGTTGAGAGTCAGCCACATTACCGTGGCTCTGGAGTCACATGTAGGCCAAACTAGTTAAATTCAGCAGATTTCCTTCTCTAAATGACATTAATGAATAGGATAGGTTTTACTGACAATCTCCAATAATTTCAGATTTTTTTATTATTGAATTCAAATTCCACCATCTGCTATGGCAGGATTCAAACGCAAGCCCCCAAAACAACAGCTCAGTTTCAGAGCTGATGAAGAGTCATTTAGACTCAAAACATTGGTTTTATTCTCTCCCAACAGATACTGTCAGATCAGCTGAGATTTTGCAGCATTTTCTGTTTCTGTTTCAGATTTCAGCATCCATAATATTTTGCTTTTACAATATCGAAGTACCTGCATCACAAGGACTGCAGCAGTTCTACGAGGTGGATCAATATCATCTACACAAGGGTAGATTAATGAGCACAATAAATGCTTTGCTTTACTCGTAATGCTCACATTCCATGACCGATTAAAAATAAAGAATGAATATAAAGTAGGCAAGAGAAGAGATTGCACATACTTTTTATTGGTGGAAACAGAAACTCCTTGAAAGAGGCAATTAGGATTATTAAACTGTTACTAAAGCCCCTTGAACACTTGGTCATCAAAAAGTAATAAAATACCATTAGGATTCTTTGAGTAAATCTTGCCAGCAAAAATTAAGAGCAAAAACATGTGGGAAAAAAATGCCCCTTCCATTTTACTAAGTCATGTCGTCTTCTTCAACATTCAATGCAAATGCATAGAACGCATAGGATGTACAAAAAAAGCATGCAATATATCATCCCAGAGCTAAAAAACAAAGCTGGAAATCATGCTGTTAAGATGAAAGAAGTTGAGGAGCAAAGAAATTTGTTTTTTGAAAAATCATACCTGAAATGATGCCACACAGTTATAACTGCAGAAATTCCGAATACTACCATCTGACATAGCAAGGTGATATTGAGGTGTCATCGTCACTTTACAGTAATTGCACTGAACACTGGTACCTAAAATCGAATATAAAACACAAAATCATGTCCAAACATGTCAAAGCACCTGTAAGCATCACTTAAAACAGGAAAGTATAAAATATTAACAACAGTGAACTAATGAGTAAATTGTCTCAAGTCACCCTACTAAACCCCATGATACATTTACAAAAATTTGTGCAATGCAGCGCTCACATATCAAGGGCAAGTCATGCATAACTGTAGGAAGTGATCAATAGCTTATGATGTCTTTTTTTTTCAACAGAATGTTTGATTACAGAAGCCAGAGAAGCTATTCAGAGCACATTATATATTTTAGAATGTGTTTGGTTAAAACTCAATGAGAAGTCAGAAAAATAAGTTGTTTCAACATAATTAACTATAACTAGATCTCTGATTATTCAACAAACCATATTTCACACAATTAGCCTTTTCCAAGTGAAGCTGAATTCAGAGAGATTCATACTGGGAGTCCAAGTACCTTTAATTAGATTTTATATGAAGCTTAAATGCAGCAAGAGACACTTCCACCAAGACATTATTTCTAATTCAAGTTCTCAGTAATTTTAGCTTCTTTCATCTAATTTAGTGTAATCTGCATCTCAGTAAAGTGACTTCAATAAAGACCAACTCCAAAAACAAAAAAAAATGCTGTTCCACAAATGCAAGATTCCTTCATGCTGGTAAAATTATGTTAGATTGCATAGTGAGCTTGCATCATGATATAATCACATTGACATAACTCAGCACATCTGTGCAAGGGAGACTGGTACAACCAGATGACGCACAAAAAAAAACGTGTTTTTCTAACAGGAGGTCAGTAACTAGTGGTGTGCCGCAGGGCTTGGTACTGGGACCTCTTCTATTTGTAATATATATATAAATGACTTGGAAGAGGGAGTAAGTGGAGTGATCAGCAAGTTTGCAGACGATACAAAGATGGCTGGACTTGCGGATAGAGAGGAGCATTGTCAGGCGATGCAGCAGGACATAGATAGGCTGGTAGCTTGGGCAGATAGATGGCAGATGGAATTCAATCCTGATAAATGTGAGGTGATGCATTTCGGGAGAAAGAATGTAGGGGGGAGGTATATGATAAAGGGTAGACCTATTAAGAGTATAGAAACGCAGAGGGACCTGGGGGTGCAGGTGAACAAGTCTCTGAAGGTGGCAGAGCAAGTGGAGAAGGTTGTGAAGAAAGCATATAGTATGCTAGCCTTTATAGGAAGGGGTATAGAGTACAAGAGCTGGCCTTTAATGTTGCAGTTGTATAAAACGTTGGTTAGACCTCATTTGGAATACTGCGTCCAGTTCTGGTTGCCTTACTACCAGAGGAGGTTTATCAGGATGCTATTTGGTATGGAAGGTCTGAGTAACGAGGAGAGATTAGGCGAATTGGCACTGTTTTCCTTCGAAAGATGTAGACTTAGAAGAGATCTAATAGAGGTGTACAAGATTATGAGGGGTATACATAGAGCAAACAGGGTTAAGTTTTTTTCCTAGGGATGGAGTCAAATAGCACAAGGGGTCACAGGCTTAGGGTGAGGGGGGGGGAAGGTATAATTTGGATGCTAGAGGGAGTTTTTTCACACAGAGGGTGGAGGAGGTATGGAATGCACTGCCAAGTGGTGGAGGCAGGCACTCTGGAATTATTTAAGAGATACTTAGATGGGCACAAGAACAGAATGGGAACGGAGGGATATAGAAAACTGATTTAAAATAGGGATCATGGAGCCTTGGGAGTTCCCTGGGAAGTGTGTAAATTGTCGATGATATTCATGTACTTGTTTTATCCTACAGGTACTTCGGTCCACCTTGTCTAACAAGGGGCATACACGCAATGGGTTGTGAGAAGGCTGCTCTTGGATTTTTTGAGAGTAGCCTAGTGCTTCACGTCGTTAGTGTACGCTTGACCTGGATCATTTGATGGGCAACATGCTCAGTGACTATTGCTGTGCTGTCCAGATATATGGATTTGGGCCTGTGTCTGTGGGAGTCTGCGCATTCTCCCCATGCTTGCGAGGGTTTTCTCCAGGTGCTCCAGTTTCCTCCCACATCCCAAAGATGTGCTTACACTGATTGGCAGAACAAATTCTCCCTAAATTGTCTCAAATTTGGTTCTAATGCATAGATCTATAAACATAGATCAGGGATGACAGTGATCATGGATAGAAGTGGGAACATCAAGGTGGCGGCGCAGGCTTGTTGGGCCTAAGGGCCTGTTTCCCGAGGTGTTTTGTTCTTTGTTCTTCAGACCCAATAATAGATAGCTTCAAACTTCTAAAATGTTTTGTCAAACTACCCCTTAAACAACCCAAAATTTCTAAAGATCTTACACAACGTTTGAAGAAATTATACCACTACCTTGTGTAGTCACGACATGCACTCGAAATGCTGAAAGGCAGTTAACTGAGCAAAATAATTCAGCTTTTCCGAAAGAGTTTGTGTTTTCAACCATTTCGGCAGATGATCTCAGACATTTACACCAAGCACACGGAGTAATCTTTGAATTTTTCTGTCACAAGAATAGTAAGTATTAGATATAAAACAAAGATTCAGGCCATTTTATTACTTCATAGATAACAGAAGCAATTGGAGTTGTACAACTCATCCATCTACAAGCATTTTTAACTATGAAAAATATTAATAATATGGAGACTGATTCTTAAATAGGAGGGTGAGGTAGAGTGCAGAACGAACAACTTTTGTACAGAAGACTTTTCCCAAACAGCATAAGAGACATTCAATGTGCATTGCAAAATAAATGAATAACTTGAACTGCATCAATCCAATTTGTATCCTGGAGTACAGTATCAAGAGTTCAGCTCACCCAATGATCCATTCTTTCTAGTCAGGCTAAACAGTGCAGCGTTCTATGAATGTGGCTTTCAAAGCCTTCACTTCACTCTCAAACATAATTAACTCTCTGGTAGCCCTGTCATTGTTAAAGCAGTGACTCGGGATCACCTTTCACTTGCTGATGCACCTTGAGTGTTACTTTTTTGGATATTACAGCCTCTGAATTAAATCTAAACAAAGAATGCCAGATGATCATGTGGAATGGTGTAATCCTGTACAACTGAGGTTTGGAAAAGATAGGTGAGCAGCTTACTAAAACTTGCTATGGGGTTTTTTTGACAGCAGTATTGGAGTAATATTGAACACACTACCATGCTGTCCATTTATTCATCTAATTCATAGCTTACATTAACAATGGTCAATTTGCAAAATGTCAGATAAACTAGCATTCATTTTACATCCTCAGAATGAGCTCAGTCATATAGATGATAGGAACAGAGGAATACATATACAAAAAAGGACATCTGGCATCATGTTAATTAACTGGTCATGGTGGTTTAAAGGGTAACAAACCTGTTTAAATGAAGACAAACAAGCAGAACCACAGAATTTTTTACACTGTCCTTCAGTCTGAAGCATGTGGCACTGTGCAGACCCACTGTAACAATAAGCTCCACAGTTATCACAGCAGTTCATAGTGAGATTGTTGGCCATTCGAAACTTGGAGAAACATATATCACTGCAAAGTTGGTGCACAACATTCTGGTAGTTCACTTCATGGCGCACCTGAAATAAAGAATGAAATCTTATGATGCACACAATGCAATACAGTTAAGAATGTATTGATAAACATAGCACTGAAATGCTCACTCACAAAGGTGAGCATATTTAACTATTCCAAACGAAACTCAATTTCCTCCAGTGCTACCATGAGCCTGAAGCATGGCACAACTTCACAGGAAAAGAGATGTTTTATATAAATTAAGAGAAAACCAACTCAAGACCATTCACGTGCATTGCCTTATTGTTGATTACAGGACAACAAAAGTGATTTGATAGTCCTTACAAATGGACTTTTTTTTGTTGAAATACATTCTGCAGCCCATATGCTAACAGGATAATCAACAGTTACAAACATGATCAAATTAACTTGCAACTGCTAAGTATTTTTCCTACTACTCATCTTCCAACTCTTATGATAACTGCACTACACAAGGTACAGGGGATCAGAACCAACTCCAATGGTAACTTTTTTTTAAAAAAATATGGGTGTTGCTGGCATTTATTGCCCATCACTAATTGCCTTAGAGAAGATGGTGATGAGTTGCCTTTTTGAATTGCTGCAGTCCATGTGATAGAGATACACACATACATACTGCTGTTAGAAAGGGAGTTCAAGGATTTTGACTCTGCAATAGTGAAGGCACAGTGATATATTACCAAGTCAGAATTCTGAATAGCTTGGAGTGGAATTTCCAGTGGTGATGTTCCCATGTGTCTTCTGCCCATGGCCTTCTAAATGGTAGCAGCTGTAGATTTGGAAGGGCTGCCTAATGAGACTTGGTGTGTTCCTTCCAACTTCTTGTAAATAGTGCACACTGCTGCCATTACTTTGATGGTGGAGGGAATGAATATTTGTGGATCAATCAGGTGCTTTGCCGTCCATGAAGACTGCTGCTGGAGCTGGAATTATTCAGTTAAGTGTAAAACATTCCATTATGCTCCCAACTTTCACCTTGTAAATAGTGGGCATAGTCAGGAGGTAAGTTACTTGTTGCAGGATTCCAAGTGTCTGACCCTGTTCTTGTAGTCACAGTATTTATATGGTTAGTCCAGTTAAATTTCTGGTCAATACTAACCTCCAGAATGTTAATAGTGGGAGATTCAGCAAAAGCAATGCCATTGAACATCATGGGGTGATGCTTATGTTCTCTCTCGTTGGAAATAGTCATTGCCTGGTACTTGCATGACACAAAGACTAATACTTGCCATTGCTGGCCCAAGCCTGCATATTGTCCACTTCTTGCTGCATTTGGACATGAACTGCTTCACTATCTGAGGAGTTGCAAGTGGAGTTGAACATGGTTCACTGATGATTGCACAATCAGTGAACATCCCCAAATCTGACCTTATATGAAAGGTCATTGATGAAGCAACTTAAGATTGTTGGATCTAAGATACTGGTGATATAGTTGGAACTGATGCATGAGAAGCATCTTATGAGACATAAAACATGTCTAATGGTTCATTATTTAATCATTTATGCCATATTCAGGATAGGCAAGTAAGCAAAAATAGCTCACCTAAAAATTGAAATTTGCTTTAAATTAGAGACTGCAGTGTGATTCTGATATTTCCATTATTTTGCCTCAGATGGTAACCTCATTTCTAAAAGCTATTGAGATGTCCTTACACGTGGTGGGAAAACATTTTTTCCAAGTTAGTCATTTATTTATTTTCTATTTTTAACAACAAAAAAAATGTCTCTACAGTCCAAAACATACAGAAGACTGGAATGTAATTCATAGTTTCACTCTCAATTCTAGATCAATGAATGAAATATTGTGGAGAACAGTGAATAGAGTGGATCATAAATAAAGAGACAGGTATGAAAAGATAGACTTACAACAGACACTTTCTGACAAATGCTGCACTTGGTGGTGATATTATTAGTTGCTGAAGCAGACTTTCTTTTCATCTCAAATAAGCAGTTATGGTTACAGAATTCCTTGTATGGTCCCCGACCATCAATCTGACCCATTACTAGGTCCTTTAGATTCATGATTTCTCTGGGAAAAAATTTACATGACATTTTAAAGAAAATTTAAGCAATTTCTCTAATTTTAAACAAACACATTAACATGCCAAAGATGCCGTTTTCCCCAAAGTACTTAAAACAAAATTTCAGTGGTGTTCTTATCTTACACACTAGCCTCAGAACTTACTCTTCTACCACATTGTGTTACGAGCAGCAGTTTTAAAAACATGCCAGAAAGATCATGAAACAAAGTATAAATGCTGTCTTGTCCAAATAGAGATGAACGAGTCCATATGAAATTGTATTGTGTGTGATATTCTAACTTTGATTTAAAAGTCAGGTAGAACTTCCATTTGTTGATTTATCAATTTTCACTCTCTCGTTTGCCAGTTTTCCCCTCCTTTGGCTGGTACTATGGAACTGTTCGTTGTTGCTACAGAAGTGTGATAAGCAGTTACATTTAACAGTGTAAGTTAAAAATTTGCTCCATGGCAGCACATAGGTTTGAATGCAAAGTTAAGCGTGAAATTAGAAGTCATACCATCTTTGGAGGGAATCTAATCTGTTACTGTTGAGGGACTATGGCAACTGATAGCCTACTGCTGATCATTTCCCATTCAATCATTTTAGTTTGAGTCACATTCACCAGGAGCTGTATTGCATCTCAGGTCCTTAGACATGATTATCAGAGACAAGGTCCATGTCTACAAATTCTTTCACTTAGGTTGCAGCAGTATTGATGGCATAGAATCCCCAGAAATCAACTTCCTCAACCCTGTTACAAGGTTGGGTGGGCTCTGAAACCACTTCAACAGCAACAATGGGTACTTGTTCTTCCTGTCTTTAATGCTCTGTTCTTTTCAATGGTGTAACATTGTATTACAGTCTCTGCTTTGTTTCAACACCAGGATTTATTCAAAAGCTGTCAAACAGAAAAATGTTTCAGCTGAAGAGAGCCTTGCACTTTTTTTCATTTCACTAAATCATAGTCTTCTGAATTGCTGAATCAAAAAAGGACCCCATCCCACTACTATTAGCTTTCTATTTACCTTTTGCTTCTTAGCTGTTCATCTCTTTAGGAACCCTAGATTACATGATCAATTTGTGGGATCAAAGTCACAACCAGGAAACCTATTAACCCAGCTTCAAAATACTCCCCAAAAGATTTTGCTCTTAAAATGTTGTTGGCTGTTCCCAATAGATAGTATTACTTAGCAAGTTAGCTCAGAAAGGATTTGATATAGTTTCCCCAAGTGTGAGGATTTTCATATGACACTATCTCAAAGAACAATGCTTTCATACATTCTAAATCTGTCACCATCAGGAATTTTATTTTTGATTATAAAATCCATGGGATAACCTAACAAAAATGTAATCAACCACACAAAATTAATTAAGTTAGTAAAAACCAGGAGAGAGTTAGATCAGCATCACTGTAAAGACACTAAGAGGAGAAGGACACAGGTCAGCATTATCGTGAAGAGACCAGGAGTGTCAGATACGTTATCACTGTGAAGAGGGCAAGAGTAGTGTGAGATAGATCAGCACCATTGTGAAGGAGTGTGACTGATTATCATCACTGTGAAGAGACTGGGAGGAGTGTGAGGTAGGTGATCATTACAAAGAGACTGAGGTGAGTGCAAGGCAGGACAGCCCCATGGTGAAGAGAATGGGAGCAGTGAGAAACAATGTATCACGATGAAGAGTCTGGGTGAGTATAAGATAGATCAGCATCCTAGTGAAGAGACTGGGAGGAATATCAGGCAGGTTATCACTGAAGTGAGAAAGTGTGAAAAAAACCAATGTGACATGATTGGAAAACTGTGCATTGACTGACTGGTGAGCACTCCTAAGTTAGAGTTGATGAATGGCAGGAAATAGCCAAGAGAAATGTGGAGCTCTCCAACACCACCAGGAGCAAGTCCATGACTGAGGTGAGTACAAGCCATGGAATTGGGGGGGGGGGGGGGGTTTTTTTTTTTTTAGTTCTTCTAACCTTATCCGGCTAACTATTCTGCTGAGACAATCAGAACCATACACGGTCTTCAACTTATATTGGAATTTTGAATACTCTCCAGTGCAGTGGCACAAAGTGAATTGCTCATTCATGAGCTAGGGCAGACACAACAGCACATTTGTCATGTAGTTACTTTGATTATGCATATTTAGTTCTCTTGATAAGAGTTTTGGATAAAATATCACTTACATTGTAATTGTCACTGGCTTACAACATAGGCTTCGTTCAGCTAAGGTGGAAGAGAAAAGTCACTCAAAATGACATGATCAGCTGAGAAGGAAGCCAGTGTTGACATGATAAATATTAAATGTCTACTAGTGACAGAAATATATTCTCAGAAGGCATTTGGAAATGTATAATACAGAAGACATCTGGAAAGATTAAATTCAAAAGATCAAAAATGCAACTGGAATTGGAGGTAATTTTATGACATAGGTTGATAATTGATTGAGAGAATACAAATTAGAGATAAAGGATACATTCAATTGGCAGATGGTAAATGTTGCTCTCCAGGCTTCGGCTTTGCATGTTTTTATATGTGCGTGTGTCTGTCTGAGCGTGTGTGTATGTGTGTGCTTGCACTTCATATATACGCAGTCTCACCAAGTTAAGAGATATCAGTAAGTTGTATATATGGAGGTAGAAAGTGGCAATGGACACAGACTATGCAGGTGACCAAAACTGTAAGATGGAATTCATGAAGTGTGGGATCATCAGTTTTGGATCAGAGAAAAAAATAATTGGAATATATTCTGAATGATGGACAACAAACTGAGTATCAATGTTCACCAACAGTTAATGTACATGTGCAAAAAAATCTAAAGTGACAATGGAATATTGAGCTTTGTCTCAATTATGTTGGAACAGAAAAGCAAGAAATTGAAACTTCAGTTGTGTAAAGCCTAGGACAGGCCCCAACTGGAGTAGCATGCTCAAAATTTGATGACCACATCTTATGGAAGATGTATTGACCATAGAAACCATACAGTGCAGCCTCACCAGAATGATGCCAGGTCTGCAAAGCTAAAATTAGAGATTTGTACACAGTTGGTTTTGTACACTTTTGAGCTGAGCAGGTTGAGTCATAATCCAATCAGTGTTTAATATGATTCCACAGAATAAATACCGAGAAACTAGTTCTTCTCGTGGCAATCCAGAACTCAATGTTGGTCCATTGAAATTTTGAAGACCGAGAGTAAAAGAAAGCCATCTGGGCAATCACATCTGCGGTAAAAGCATTTTCTAAAATCTGGAAATGATTCCCTGAGGCACTTTGTTTAATACTTCAGTTACTTTCAAGGTCATTATTTTAAAAATTGCACTGCAGCGATGTGGAAACAAAATACTTCTTTTCATCTAAGCTCGAGTGCATACGAACAAAAGGATCCTTTCTGACATGCTCCTCTCGCCCATATTCAATTATAAACTTTTCACTCTTCCTTTTCTGATTAAAGGTATATTTCGTCAAGTGATGATGGAGGCCTTACAAAAACAATGTAATTGGTATGAACAGAAAAGGGCATTTTTTTCATAGAAGCTTTGAATATCAGCAGTCTCCCAGGCAAACATCAAGTAAAGGCAAAACATTTCTGTCAGTTTGGCACAAATCACCCGACGATCTTCCTCTTCTTGAGCGTACACCCTTCACTCCCAGGACGACAGATAGGGATATCAGTGTTGAATAAAGATATTTCCGAAAAGGGGTGTGAGCGGGAGACAGTGAGAGAGAGAGAGAGAGAGAGAGATTGTGCGTAAGAGAAAGAAAGAGATAGTGAGGTAAATTTTTAATTGGATAAAGAATACCCAGAATAATTTTGCATGTGTCTCGGACACCAAGGTAAAGTGCAGAAGTGAGTGCAACTTCAGTTCCAGAAAGTACTTCTTCACATAAAAGGTAACCAAGCAGCTAGAGAAAAGGATGATCAACAGGGAGAACAAATTTAGGAGGACACTGGATTTACACAAGCAAGCAAGCAGTGAGAACACAAAACAAAGAACTTTATAGTCAATTAAATATTTCTGAAGTTTACCACTGTTGTAAAGTAGGAAATAGGACTGCCAATTTGCACATAGCAAGCTTTCACTAATAGCAGTGAAATAAATCCTATTTTAGTGATGCTTGTTCAGGGATAAATATTGGTTAATACAGAGGGAAGAGCTCCCCTAGTCTTCAAAAGAGTGCCTTGGATTATTTTACATCTACCTGATGGTTAGTGAAACCTCATTTTCATGTTTCATCTGAGTGCCAGCATCTCCAAAAGTATCTTTCATTACACAATGGAATCTAAGACTTGATTTTGTGCTCATGGCTTTATAGTGGGACTTCAATCCAAAAAATACTAAATACAAGCACTATCAATAAGCTACGGCTAACAAGCTAAATCTTTTTGCTGTTGTCTGAAACAAACTGTTCAAATTGAGCCTACAATGAACGAAGGAAAAAACTTAAAAGATGAACTTATAAAGCAGACACGTGAATTTAATTATGCAAATTATTCATCGACCATAAAAAACAAGAAACTGTCTGAGTTGGAGTCAAATTATATTTTTCTGTCCACTGGATTGTCTCCAGTTTTCATCTTGGACTCAAGAGCACATGAACTTTATATAATAAAAACATATGACATGAGAAAATTTTTTTTTCGTATTAAGTGGTTTGGGTCTCGAATGCACTGCCTGGAAGTGTGTTGGAGACAGGTCCAAATGAGGCATTCAACAGGTCTTTTGATGAATCTCTGAATGGAAACAATTTGCAACGGTATGGGGAAAAAGAAGGGAGACTGGCACTAAGTCACTGGAAAGCCGGTGTAGACACAATTGCGTCATTCTGTGAAAGTTTTTGCATTAAAACATTACATTTTTCTTCATACAATACAGCAAAGCCCACATCATCACATGAATGAAAACAAATCAATTAATAAATAATTAGCATAATTAAATTCACATGTCTGCTTTGTAAGTTCATCTTTAAGATTTTTCCTTCATTTATTGTGGGCTCACCTTCCCTGAACATGAATGAAATCTGTCTAACAGCCAGCCACAAACAGATCAAAACTCAATAAGATTTCTGGCAAGGCAATCTCAAGATTGGTAAGAAAGTAACCAAGGAAAAAAGAAGTTAATTCGAAACACGCCTGAAGTGTCTTCTCTAATGACAATTATTTCGACAGATTGACTGGTCAACTAATGAGGAATCAGTCATGACAATTCAGCTCCATTTCAGTTGATCTGTGATAAGTGGCTCACAAATGGTGGAAATGCAGAAATACTGAGGAAGTAAAGAGTACAAATGGCGAACCACAAATGTACATTATGTAAAATGAAGCAATGCTAAAAACGTTAAATGTAGGTGAAGAACAATAAAATCTTTGCTCCTGACTAATTTTGACTGTAAATGCCCAATAAATCAGTATACTTCCTCAATGTTAAAGAGTGACTTGTTATTGACACTAAACCTAATGGCGCCGTGAACAGACTACATCCAATCATGTTACACCTTGTTCATTGGTCTTATGTACAAAGGCATTTGATTAGTATAGCTACTGAGTTCATTATTTTCAAAAAGGATAGCAACTTAAAATACATATGGACACTTCGGCATAATTGGAATCAGTAACTGAACTGAGCAGTTCACATGTAACTGAACAAAGAGGCAATTTGAATCTGCTCTGGAGTCTCAGCCATACCAAACTACTGTTATTTGCACTGGTTGTGTTTTACTGGATGGGATTTAATCGGGATTGCTGTATACACCAAAAGTAACAGTACCAGCTACCAACCAAAGTGAGAAAGCTTGGCTTCTAATTTGCCCAGCCTAACCACTGTTAGATACGTAAATTGCATCTCTCATGTTCACCTGAGAGTTCACAGTTAAAATAAATACGACTTAAATCAAAGGCAGGTCATACTTGTTGCAGAGATAGCAGTTTTTTTTCACAGGAGGAAGAGGTCTTGGAGTAGATGCTGAGAATCCAGTAAGGCAAAGGGTGGAACAGAAGAGTTGGGTTGAACCTTTCCTCTGATAAGCAGTTTGTCCCTTCTTTAGAATCTTCTTACATCCTGAACAAGTGACCCGTACACTCATAGGAGTTGAAGCTGGCTGCCCACTGCCACCTGCAGGTGACTTTGCTGAGCTGAGAGCATTTGGTGTATTCTGCTGCACCAACTGTGATACTGGAACACAATAAGACAATGTCTGAAAATAAAGGCAAACACGCTGGAACAAACTTACAATTGCAACGTGCTTGTGCCTGTTTTATGTTCTTTTCTTTAAGTATATAAACACTTCCATTTCAGCTTTTCTCCCCTTGCTCCACACACGAAGTGCAGCCTCCGCTGATGCTTCTACAAAGTAGGAGAGTCATTTTATTTGGTCCCTGATAAAGGGTAGCAGAAATGCCTGCACTCCTGTTGCACACGACAGCAAATCAGCTGCCGATCTTTGCAACTTTCGGGAAAGGCGCCGCCATCACCAAAATAGTTGTGAACAATAACTTCAAAATGCCTGCATTGGGTTAACCATTCTCGAGCAGAATAAGTGCTGCATAAACCAACTCAAAAGTGCCATGATTCATATTAAAACGTGACTATTATTGTGTCTTTAGTTTGAAATGTTATGTCTGTTTACACTGTAAAGTGTCTGTTTACATTATAAAGTTTTTACATTAAGTATATAAATACTTCCATTTCAGCTTTTCTCCCCTTGCTTCACACACGAAGTGCAGCCTCCGCTGATGCTTCTACAAAGTAGGAGAGTTATTTTATTTGGTCCCTGACGAAGGATGGCAGAAATACCTGCACTCCTGTCGCACACAACAGCAAATCAGCTGCCGATCTTTGCAACTTTCGGGAAAGGTGCCACCATCACCAAATTTGAAAAAAACAGAAGGAAGATATAAAAGGTTTCCAGGAAGCACTTGCAATGATTAAGATTTAAATGTAAATCAGCAAGGACTTGGGTTTGGTGTCAGCTAGGAATGATATGAATTCTACAACGGTTCAAGAAGAAAAGCACACTGTTCCTGATCACCACCTAGTGACTCCAGTTGGAATTGCACATTTGCAGGCAAGAAATGGGTTTGGCCAAGTTTTGATGATTCCTCAGCTTAAAATCCTGCTAATCTACACTGTCAATATCCGCAGACCAACCAATACCTATGGAGCCACACTCCAACCAGGAGATGGAAATCAGCAAGGAAAAAGGCTGCTAAATATTTGGCAGATATTTTTTAGGAATACAATTGCCTCCATTGATGCGAATGTTCAATTTAAAGGGAATATTGGTGTAGAACTAAATATCAATTCTTCACAGCATCACATTTAAAAATTAGGTTTAATTATAAATTGCAATGTTTACTAACAGACCACATTAAGCAATTACATCCACAGTGATGGTCCAATTTACTGGGATACTATTTCATTTGCAATATTTTCAACTTGCAGTAAACTGATGCCATATCATTTTTGCTCTAGTATATAGGAGCTAACAATAATTATGTTTAATAAAAGAATTCAGAATGGAGCAGCCCTAACTGATACCACAGAGCTGGGGGATGCAAGTTTGAGATGACACTGAGTCATGAGACTGATCTCTGCACTATCACCCATGCCTCAAAAAGGACATACTTGAGTTTGCATTTAGGTATGAAATGTAAAAAGATGGAAAGAGAACTGCAGACCTGCCATGGGTGGTGATACGTTCAATGTAAAAACATCTTCTGTACTCGTGCACTTAGAATCTCAGTCAATCTTCCAGCAAATGGTGATAGCAAAAGTGAAGCACCCATGAGAGCGCTCAACTGAGCATGGACATAAATGAAAGGGAGGTCCAATTTTACGGTCAGCCCAGTTCTTGAGTGATGATTACAATGAGTTTCAAGCCTATGATAGTATCCAGGCAATGCACAGGAAACTTAAATGCAAAGGAATAAATTTTATTATATAAACAAATGATTACCAAAATTTCTGTTCACAAGAGGAATTGATTTTAGAATGTTTGTTTTATGACCTTTTCGCTTGGTCTTGATTTCCTGTTTTTTTAATTAAATAAGCTGCAGTGGAAGTGCAAAACATATTCATTGATTGAGTTTTACTAGAAATAACTGGATATGAAAGAATCCAAAAGCAAAATAGTGTGGATGCTGAAAATCTGAAACAGAACATGCTGCAAATGCGCATCTGTGGAGAGAGACCCAGTTAATATTTCAGATCGATGACCTTTCCTCAGAACTGCAGTAGTTAGAGATGTAATAGGTTTCAAGCAAGTGAAAGGAGGTGAGTGGGGAAAAAGAACAAAAGGGAAGATCTGTTATGGGGTTGAAGATAGGGGAGATTAAATGCAAAAGGATTCATAGTGCTATGCCAAAGGGAATAGCAATGGAATTGAAACAATAAACATGTCAAGAGGAGATGTGAATGGCAGAATATGAACTGCTGCCATCTGAAAGCAAAAAGAAGGGAGGGTGGTCAGCGGGAATAAGAAAAACAGTAGAGTAAATCTAAACCAGAAAAGAGAAAGGAAATTAGAATTGGAAAACAACATGGCAGATAAACCAACAGGAGATTTATTTTGGAAAAACTGTATACATAGGACAGTGATAAGAAAAGTTCATAAACTCAATAATGCCTGGATTCCAACAGTCAAACAACTGTCTCTCTGCAACCGACCCAATGGGTCATATAACTCCCGATAACTCTGTCCAAACACCACCACCCCTCTGCCATCTTCCCCGCCAGAAAGGGGCGCATCACCACATCCCTCCCCCATTCAATGTTTTACAAATACAACGTGTTGATAAATTCTCCCTCAGTATACCCAAATGGGCACTGGTACGAAGCACTTTGAGAATTTCACAATAACTTCATTGCAATGTTAATGTAAGTTAACTTGTTTCACTAATAAATATTTAGAATATCACACAGCAAAGGGTGGGGGGAAGGGAGGGAGAGAAGAGAGAGAGCAACTTAACAATTTCAATAAGTAAGTCTATCTGGAGATTTTCTAATTCATTGATTGCATCACAATTCTTTAATAGTTTCATCTGATATGACAGCAACCTGCCAGTAATCTTTCTAATTCTCACCAGATCGATACCAGGCTCCTCCTCAGAATTACTGGATTCATTTCCACTTACCAATTGCTGGAGCTACACAAAGGTGTTGCAGAGACAGACTGATCAATTGGCATGATGCATGATTCTCTTTTCCTCAGGTGGGCCACACGCATCTTCATTCTCTTCCCTTGCACATCAACTGCATTGGACCACAATCATCCCAGGGACCCAATTCAGACCAGCACTGAAATTTCTCAGGTAAATTATTTACCTGTAAAGCCCTCTCAATCTTGATAGACCCTTCTGCATTTCTTGTTTTGCCTCCATCCTCCTCGACAAATTCGGAAGTACAAGATTGTGTTTTGTCCGAAGACAACATCTCATGAGCAATTCAGCAGGGGTAATTTCTAGAATGGCATGAAGAACTGTTCTGTACTTCTGTAGAAAATGGGCTATTTAAAGTTGCTACATCACAGAGGACTGTTGTTTCATGGTTGATTTAAATGTCTAGAAGATATTTTCAGCTAATCAGTTTGAGGCTGGAAGGTACAGGGCTGTTCTAACATGCCAAATCCCATTGTTTTACATGAAGTGTTGAAATTCTTTGCTCAAAAATGCAGTGCCATTGTCAAAGCCCAGCACTTCAGACAACCCATTCGTGATAAATGTCTGTCATAGTTTATCAATTGTGGCTAAGGATGTCATATTTTTTATCTTTTAAATGTCCATCCATTTCAACAACGAGGAGAATCATGCTGAACATGATGGAGCCGACAAAATCAACACAGTAAACCTTGCCCTTCTCATGGGTGCAGAAGAGTTGCGGGCAGAAAATCTTGCTGTCTTTGATACTGGTTGCAGAGTCTAATCAGTCTTCAAAATGTGTTTATCAATCCTAGCACACCGCAACTTCAGGCGAACATTTACACACAGTAAGACTGTTCTTCAAGTTGGAGCAGGAATAACCGGATCATTTCCCCACAGTAGTACTCTTTGCAACTCAACTCATTCTTTTTTGATTTGGAAAAGGTTGAAGTTGTTCGGACTTATCATGATGCCAACTGTGAGACTATTTGTTTGGCTCTAGACAAAATGGGGTCCCACCTTTGGATCCACAACTTAAGTTGTCATACTGACACAGGTATCATGTCCAGAAAGTTAAAGTGAGCACAAATTCTTGAGGCACTTGTGGCAAAGGATCCACAGTGGCATTGTGGGTACCTGGTTTATGTTAGGATGTGTGATCTTATGTTGTTAACCGTAGAGTGCAATGTTGGACCTTTGCTAAAGGGATGAGGGAATAGCATTGTCTTCTCTGAACAATCCTTGGAGTGATTTACGGTCAGTAATTATCATAGTGCTATGTGTAAATGAAATGATGTAACCTTTTTATCCAGGAACTAACAGCCAAACCTTCCTTTTTGATCTGGTAATAAGCACCATCAGCACCTGTTAGTATTCTTTAAGTGCAAGTAATAGGTCTCATTCCATTATCCTCTATCTGTGAGAAGTCTCAACACTAGATGAAAGTCTAACTGGTTTACTTTGTACCAAAAGCTGTGATAGTCCAATCTGTGGTACAATACTACTCTGATTGTGTACAGTGAGTTGTCACGGGTCAGCACTATTTCTTTCACAGGATTAAAATGGACCAAGACTTGTCATTTTAACTTGTTCAATGCTTCTTTTTCATCTTCATTCCAATGCCACCTTTGGTACTTAGAGAAGTACATGGAAATATGCCAGAAACTGGACAGGTTGGGAATAAATTATCCATAATAATTCACCAAGAATGGTTAAAATTCTGATATATTTCTGGGGGCTGGTGCTTACTGTAGTGCCTTAACCTCCTCCATATGATGCAGTTTTTGATAAAGACCCTGAATTCCATCTACGTCACTGCAAGGGTGTGGAACATGCATTTTTCCCAAGCCTTTCCCACCCCTGCTCAAAATTTGCCAAGTGTCCTTCTTCAGAAGTTCCTATAATTAATACAGTCCAAATAGGCAACTACCATGGGCAGGTCCTGTAACAAGTTTTCTATAGTACATAGGAACATGGCACTCGCTAAAGATACTCTGAACGGCAGCTAATGTTGTCAATATAAGCCTTAATGAATGTCAATTGTTACAAATCCTGTACACACCTCATCTAATTCTGTATAATAATAAGCATGACTTATGTCAAGTTTTGTACAAGTTAATTCTCCAGCTGACTTGACATATAATTTTCAGTATAGGGTATCGATGTAGTTTTACTGTTTGGTTGATCGCTAGCATATATCAACAGCACATTCTGACAGTGCAATCTGGCTTAACTGGGACGATGGGAGAGCCCACTCAAAACTGCACAAGCTTAAGCACTCCTAAATCCTGCAGCCACTTTTTGTGTGTAAAGCATAGGGCTCTGGACAAGCTCTGTAGAATTTGTGTACTACCTTAGGATCAACTTGGATCTTTGCCTTGATAGCCTATATCTTAACCAGTTTGTTTTGAAATATTTGGTATTTTCTTAATATTTCATGAAAATTGCCTTCATTGATGCTGAAAACCTCCAATTAATTTAATCGAATCTGAGAGCCAATCTTGGCCCATGAGACCTGGCCCTTGACTATGATGATCAGTAACAGGGCTGATAGATGTTATTAGGCCACTGGTGCTGCTGTGGTAAGAAGCATCTTCGAAGCTTCTCCAGTGTACATGGCCAGCTCGGCCACCGTGCATTTTAATTTAAGAGGCTGGAGCCCACCAATACATCTGCTCTCCTAAGATGATGACAGAGGCTCTTCATTCCAGCTTCACTTTCAGTGTTTCAACGTTCACCATCAATATGTTCACAACTGAGATTGCTCACTTGAGTGTTGTTTACTCTGTAAACTTCAGATTCATCTTTGAAGCTGTTTTCCAAACTATGAACCAGAGTTATATCCTTCTTCTGTTGGCCCCTGGAAGACATTATTTGGTTCTGCTTTTAATCCTAATATGTCCCTTCCTGTTAAAAGCAAAACAAATTGCATCTTTAAACTTACACCTCTCCTGGGGATTCTTTCCCCAACGTCAGCAGCATTCTTCTAAGTTTTTGGTCTGCAGGTCAGACTGTTTGTATCTGTCCCATCCTGCTCTTTGCCTCAAGACTTTCAGTGTCCTATCCCTGGCACCACAACTCTGAGGTTTCCCAAAGCTGTTTACCTAGTCCAGTTGCCTGCTTTGTAACTCTAGTGCACCTTCAACACTTCCTGTAGCCTGAACAATCCCTAGTGTTCTTGTCGAGATAAGTTCTGTCATTGCTAACAGTTTTTTTTGTACGATGAAGAAATTCAAACCACAAATCAACCTATCTCTTAACATTTCATTGAGTTGTCAATCCAGATTCACATTGTTCAGGTAACTGTCTTAACCATGCCCACAATGCTGCTATCATCGCCCCTAATATCTTGCTGTATAATTAAACCTATGTTAGTGCATTATCACCAATGGCTTTGGCTGATAATGTTCTTTGACCAGTTCAACCCACTGCTTGAATACTTTTATTTTTGGAGCCTCCGGAGAAGTCAGTCTTTGAATTAGATAATAATTCCACAAACGGTTAGAAAGATGACTTCCACTTTTCCTCCCCCTTAATTTCACTGGCCCTAAAATATAATTGAAGGTGTTCTACATATTGGATCCACTGCTCAGTTTCAAGGTTAAATGGTTACAACTTCCCAATTAAAGACATTTTGGCATTCAAGTTGTTTCACTCATATTTAAAAGGATTATGATTCAAGAAATGTTCTCCCCACATACAACAGATGACAGAAAAAAAATGCACCCATCGCCAATTATAATGATTGCGAGGAATTGACAAACAACAAAGCAGGTAAACAAACTGGACGTTTATTTTGGAAAAATTATATGCGTAGGACAGTGATGAGAAAGCTTGTAAACTCATTGAGTCCCATTCTCGCAACTGTTAACCAACTGCCTCTTTGCAATTGGCCGGATGGGTTATGTGATTCCAGATAACTCTGCCCACCCCACCCTTCCACAAAACACACAAAGGGGTACGTCACACAGAAACAAAATGGTAGCAGAGGAAAAGTTGCTGATCTGTCAAATTAATTCAGTTTCTCTTTCCACAGATGGTTTCAGACCTGACCATTTCCAGCATTTTCTTTACATAGCCTAATTCAGTTAGAGATTAATTGGGCTGTAAAACACCCATTCTTTGATATATTGCTCAGAATATTAATCTTATTGCTTTCATTCATTGCTCTTATCCCAACATGGCTTTGCAAACAGAGCACTGATCAGTTTTGACTAGTGTCTTTAACAGCTGAGCAGAGTTTTGGCCAAATGCTAGGCTAAGGCAACAAGGGTAAATAGTATACAAACATTAGCATGCTTTTACACTAACATCATTCTGAACCATGCAAGAGAGTAGTTCAGGAACTGAAAGACAGTTTGCATTCAGATAGTCAACGATGAACATCATTTCAAAAGCTAAACCCTCAAGATTAGCAAGGCTACACTGAGACAACTTTCAATCAAGCGAAATTACTACCAAGCTAATCAGTGCAATAGAACTGCAGTGACAATTATAAATTACTGCAATAATATAGATTTTGTTCATACAACCAAAATGTCACTATAAATAGTTAACAACGAATTTTAAAAGCAAGATGCTCGCATTTCATATAAGCGAAAGATCACTACAAATAGTTAACAGCGCATTTTAAATGGATGATGCTTACAATGGTACAGAATCCTTTGCAAGCCTCTCATGCATTCCAGTATAAATTCATCTCCTTGCTTGCAATTAAGGCAGTTTAAACTAGCAATTCATCATTTAGAATTTGATGCATGGAATATGGACTGCTTTAATGAAAATATGGAAGTATGGCTCTACATTTGAATCTTAAATCTGGGGGCAAAGTTGCATTTATGCATAGCAGCGTTACACTGGAGGAGTGCAGCTGATGAAAATGTGTTCCAATCATTCAGCCTTGTGATATTTAAAAACAAATCCTCCCTTCTGACTCTTTATTCCTGGCCAAGATCGGTGCTTAATGAATTTTTAAGTTCGGAAAAGAGTAGGAGTGCTTGCAAACTTGCAATGCCCAGGAATTCTCAACAAGACCACCTTTTAGAATTTTCACCTATGTTCAGGTACTGTCCTGCGCAATGCAACATCATTCAGACTGACGGTGTTTGATCACACATAGCATTTTCAAAATTGATTTATTAATTGGAGCTTGTTTTGCCTTGCTTTTAAAACACCTCCCTCTGCAGAGAAATTTATTGATGCCCAATTCCACAACAATATCATACAGTGCTTACCGAGAGGACTGCCGCTCACTGAAAACACAGCACTGATTCGGATATCGGACTCCTGAGACTTGGAATGTTGGCTATATCCCTGAAATAAAAAAAACTTACTTTTTGCTTTCACACTTGCATCAGCAAAGATTACCAGCCTTGCACTTTGCTAATGATTGCATTTCTTGAGCAAAATGACGAGCCAAAAACATGACAAGGCTTTTACATAACAAGGAATTACTTTACTTCACCAACATGCTAAATTAGGTTGAATTGACAACATTCTGGTTTCTGGATCCAGCCCAGTTTTTGAGCAGCCCTGTGCAGTACAAGCATCATCCTTCAAAATATATGTCAAATTAATGAAAAAGCAAAATGCTGCAGATGCTGGAAATTAAAACACTGGAAACACTCAGCAAGCCAGGTAGTATCCATGGAGGAACAGCAACAGAGCTCTGGTCTGATGAAAAGTCATCCATCTGCAATACTGGCCGTTCTGGTTTCTAGCTTTTCTGGTTAACGGCAAGTCAATGCCCTGTGTAGGTGCTCAGGTAAATCCTGAAGTCCCAAGGACACGATTTGAAAAAGTGCATGTTTTATCCATGTATTGTTGTCAACGCATGTTGTCTTCCAAAACAGTTTAGCCTCTCTTTGGTGTAAGCAAGACTATGCTATAAGCAAACTATTGGTCACTTTTGCACTTCAAAATAATTTTCAGTATGAAATGTAATTTGAAATATTTCTCAAGTAAATTATATGGTACATAAACTCAAGTCTTGATTTTAATTGTAGGAATCATGATGTGTTTGTTATATGTGGCACTCCTGCCATTGGAGAACCATAAGCAAGGGCAGAGAATGATAGAGATACATTTTTTTTTAAAGAAATCAAATTACATAAATTTCCCAGTGGAGAAAAAACTCCACCTGTCACAATATCATACTACACAAACCAATCAGGTGAAGGTTTAATTAGTGTATTTAAATAGGAAAGCAAGAATTACATTTATATAATACATGACATTAGACTCTTATTCTTCATTTTGTTTTTATATTTTGTAATTAAAAACAAACTTAACTATACCTGTAAAGAATCAGGTTCATCCTTAACTCTTGCACGTTCTTGTGGTGCCAAGGCTTTCTCATATCCTTCATCCAAAGGTTCATCTTTTATTTTCATACCTGACATAAAACTGGAATTGGAAGTGCTTTTGAGAGCTTCAGCATGTCGGTGTGAATTGATACTCTTTTCCTAAAGAAAAAAATCACTTCTGTGAAGATTCTTTGAAACAAACTGGACTTCTAATTCAGCAGCCTTTCCAAGCTCAATCTAGAATTATAGTCGGAAAGTTGAGAGTCAAACTTGTTTATCAATTTTGTTTTTATGTTTTCATCTTCAAAACAGAAAATACCAGCATTAACTCATAAGGTAGAAATCTTCCCTTACATTTAAAATGGGTTTTCTAGTCGTGCTGGATACTTGAAGTTTACAAATAAAAACACATTGTAGTGGACTTGCTTACAATGATTACAGCAACAAAATGATCATGGTGGCACAGTGATTAGCACTGCTGCCTCACAGTAATAGGGACTCGGTTTCAATTCCGGCCTTAGGTGACTGACTGCAAGGAATTTGCATGTTCTCCCCTTAACTGGGTGAGTTTCCTCCGAGTGCTCTGTTTTTTTCCCACAATCCAAAGATGTGCGGGTCAGGTTGATTAACCATGTTAAATTGCCTTAGTATCAGGGGGATTAGCAGGATAAAACTGTGTGATCAAAGGGATAGGTCTCATATGACTTCTCAGTACATGCTTAATGGGCTGAATGGCCCCCTTCTGCTCTGCAGGGTTTCTATGGCTCCATGTTGAAAGCTGATAGGCAATCACGTACCTCTGTGAATAGTCTAGCTGAATCTGGAATTAAATTTTAAGTGTCTTTTTAATGTCCTGATTATGGACTTCTTTGAAAGGGTATCAGTAATTCCATGGGAAAGCAAACTGTGTATCAGACTGGCAGCTTGTGTAGTGCAAAGTTTAAATTGTTGTTCTAAATATTTTGTCACCAAAAACTTTTCAAGTTCGGTAGAGGAATATTTTAAAATGCCTAAATATTAAATTAAAATCAAAAAGGAGCTTTCTGTGTCTGTGTGGGTTTCCAGCCATGGTCGAATGATGTGCGGATTAGGTCAATTGGCCATGCTAAATTGACCATTAGTGTCAAACGAATTAGCAGGGTAAATACACGGGCTTATGGGTCTGGGTAAGGTTCTTTTCAGTGCAGGCTTCCTCTGCACTGCAGGGATTCTGTTATAGTAGTGCCTCCTCATGAGGCTGCTTGTTATATAATACTGAGTAGCACTAAATTACCAAATCATCTCAAGTTCAGTAGAGGAATATCTTAAAATGCAGTCACTTTTATAGGAAGGGCAGCAACCAATTTGCCATTGTGAAGTCCCACAAACAGCAACGTGATCATGATTAGATAATCTTATATTCATTGAAAGAAATATTGGTAGAGGTAAATCCCCTAGTCTTCCAAGTGCCATGGATAGTTTTTATATCCACCTGAGGGGGCAGTAGGGTCTTAGTTTACCATCGCATTTGAAAGCTGGCATGCCTGACAGTGCAGCACTCCCTCAAAGCATCAACCTTGATTTTTGTGAAGTCCTGGAGAGACACTTGAACCCACAACCTTCTAACTTGAAGCAAATGTGCTACAAATTGAGCCCATGACTGACACACGAAGGAGAGAAAATGATAGGGAAGAGATAGCATATTAAATCACACTGTATGTGGGATTTTGGTTTTTAAACACAAAATCAAGTATTAAATTATTGGGTCAAGAATTGGTTAAATACTGTTTCTTACCAAAGGAGACGCTGTTACTGCTGTTATAGTTGCTTCAGATTCAATGTCTTGTGTTTCATCTAAGAATTGCAAAAATGTTTTATAACAATTTGCACTTTTGTAATACCACATTAGAAAAGAAAAACAATCAAGATTTCAACTAGTGCCAAATTTTAGGATTATATTTCCCTCAGCTCAGTTTTCCCCTCCCTACAAATAACTGCTGCTGTTGACTGTCATCTTGGCTGAGATGCACAATAATTTCCTTTTAAATGCCATTCTGCCCTGATTTTAGGACTTGGAAAAATTGTTATATGCCGCCTATACAAATTCCTCAATATTAATTTGTATTCATATATATATTTGGTTATTTTCCTATCTATTTCCATATATTCAGCCGGAATGAAAACACATCAATTTGATAATATCAATTCAATGAGGATGAACCCACACACATACTGTGGACAAACCAATCAATGTAGATTAGTAATTAAAATAGCACATAACAGTGCAGCACAGGCCCTTTGGCCCTCGATATTGTGCCAACCTGTGAAACTAATCTAAAGTCCATTTAACTTACACTATTCCAATATCATCCATATGTTTATCCAATGACCATTTAAATGTACTTAATGTTGGCGAGTTCACTACAGTTGCAGGCAGGGATTTCCACACCCTTACTATTCTCCGAGTAAAGTACTTACCTCTGACATCAGTCGTATATCACCCCTCAGTTTAAAGCTATATCCCCGAATGCTAGCCATCACCATCTGAGGAAAAAGACTTGCACTGTCCACCCTACCTAATCCTCTGATCATCTTGTATGTCTCTATTAAGTCACCTCTTAACCTTCTTCTCTAACAAAAACAGCCTCAAGTCCCTCAGCCTTTCCTCATAAAACTTTCCCACCATACCAGGCAATATTCTGGTAAATCTCCTCTGCACCCTTTCCAATGCTTCCACATTCTTCCTATAATAGTGACCAGAGCTGTACACAATACTCCAAGTGCAGTCGCATTAGAGTCTTGTACAGCTGCAAAAGACTTCATGGCTCCAAAATTCAATCCCTCTACCAATACAAGTTAACACACTGTACACCTTCTTAAGAACCCTATCAACCTGGGTGCCAAATTTTAGGGCTCTATGCACATGGACACCAAGATCTCGCTGCTCATCCACATTACCAAATATCTTATCATTAGCCCAGTACTCTGTATTCCTGTTACCCCTTCCAAATTGAACCACCTCACACTTTTCTGCATTAAATTCCATTTGTCACCTCTCAGCCCAGCTCTGCAGCTTATCTATGTCCACAACTTCACTGACTTTAGTGCCATCCACAAATTTATTAACCCATCCTTCTACAAATGACAAACAGCAGTGCCCCAAAACAAATACCTGTGGTACACCACTACTAATTGAACTCCAGGATGAACATTGCCCATCAACCACCACCCTCTGTCTTCTTACAGCTCGCCAATTTCTGATCCAAACCGCTAAATCACCCTCAATCCAATGCCTCCGTATTTTCTTCAATAGCCTACTGTGGGGAATCTTATCAAACACTTTCATGAAAATCCACACACATACATTAACTGCTTTATCCTCATCCAGCTCTTTGACCACCTTCTCAAAAAATTCAATAAGGTTTGTGAGGCATGACCTAAGCTTCACAAAACTGTGTTGACAATCCCTAATCAAATGATTCCTTTCAAGATGATTATAAATCCTCTCTCTTATATTCCTTTCCAAAACTCTGCCCACAACAGAAGTAAGGCTCACCAGAGTTGTCTCTACATCCCTTCTTGAACAAGGGGACATTTGCTATCCTCTAGTTTTCTGGCACTATTCCTGCAATGACAACATAAAGATCAAAGCCAAAGGCTTTACAATCTCCTCCCTAGCTTCCCGGAAAATCCTAGGATAAATCCCATCTGGTCTAGGGGACTTAGCTATTTTCATACTTTCTAGAATTGCTAACACCTCCTTCTTACGAACCTCAATCTCTTCTAGTCTAATAGCCTGTATCTCTGTATTCTCCTCAACAACACTTTTTTTGTGTGAATACTGAGGAAAAATATTCATTTAGTGCCTCTCCTATCTCTTCAGACTTCATATATAATTTCCCACTACTGTCCTTGACGGGCCCTTATCTTACCCTAGTCATTCTTTTACTTCTAACGTACCTATAGAAGGCTTTAGGGTTTTCCTTGATCCTCCCTGCCAAAGACTTCTCATGTCCCCTCCTGGCTCTTCTTAGCTCTCTCATTAGGTCCTTCCTGGCTAACTCAAGTGCCCTAACTTAGCCTTCACGTTTCATCTTTACATAAGTCTCCTTCTTCCTCCTCCTCACAGAAGATACAACTTTTTTAGTAAACCACGGTTCCTTCACTCAACCACTTCATCCCTGTCTGAGAGGTACACGCTTATCAAGGACATGCAGTAGCTGTTCTTTGAACAAACTCCACATTTCAATTGTGCCCATTCCCTACAGTTTCCATCCACATCTTATGCATCCTAAATCTGACCTAATCACATTATAATTTCCTTTCCCCCAGCTATAACTCATGGCTTGTGGTATATACCTATCCCTTTCCACAGTTAAAGTAAATGTAACCAAATTGTGGTCACCATCACCAAAGTGCTCACCCACCTCCAAAATCTAGCACCTGGCCTGGTTCATTACCCAGTACCAAATTCAATGTGGCCTTGTCTCTTGTTGGCCTATCTACATATTGTGTCAAGAAACCCTCCTGCACACACTGGACAAAAACTGACAAATCTAAAGTACTCGAACTATAGCATTTCCAGTCGATATTTGTAAAGTTGAAGTCCCCCATAACAACTACCCTGTTACTTTCGCTCCTATCCAGGATCATCTTTGCAATCCTTTCCTCTATATCTCTAGAATTTTTCAAAGGCCTGGTAAAAACTCCCAACAGGGTGAAAACTCCCAACAGGGTCCTTTCCTGTTTCTAACCTCAGCCCATACTACCTCAATAAACAAGTCCTCAAACATCCTATCACCGTAATACTGTCCTTGACTAATAATGCCACACCTTCCCCCCCCCTTTTAACACCTTCCTTGATCTTCCTGAAACATATAAACCCCAGAACCTGCAACAACCATTCCTGTCCATGCTCTACTCATGTCTCCGAAATGGCCACAACATCGAAGTCCCAGGTACCAATCCATGCTGCAAGTTCACCCATCTTACCTCAGAGGCTCCTGGTGTTGAAACACACACTTCAAACTATCTTCCTGCCTGTCAGTACACTCCTGTGACTTTGAAACCTTACTTATGACCTCACTACTCCCAACCTCCTGTACACTGGAGCTATCAAGTTTCCCATTGATAGAGAAACCTTTAATCCAAATACGTGAGTCTAGTAATCACAAGTGGAGATAAATAAAAATTAACAGGAACACTGATTTAAACTCATATGACCCACTGTAGGCACCGAAGTGTTGATGTGTGTGTACTTTTGGATACTCCTGTTCAAAACTAAACATTCCACTTTAAAGCGGTCAGGAACATGGGAAAAAAGGATGGCATTCACCATCAAATCTCCAGGTACTACACATTTTCAATTTCCTCTACCAATTCTCCCATCCACCTACAATGCACCATTGAAGAAGGATCACGTGAAAATTTCTGAAATTACATTTTTTCAAAACGCTTTAGACATAAACACAGATCAACATAAAACCTGAGGGAAAACGATTGCATGGGAGTAACTGCTGCTCACTCAGAGAACAAGCAATTTGAAAGCAATACATTTTCCGCTACAGGAGATGGGAGTCAGCCCCACAATTTGTGTAGCTGCCTCCATTCTTCCTTTGGGAAAACATCTAACCTCCACTTGTTACCTCACTGATATCAATGTTTATTCTGTTTTTTTTCCCAAGGTATTGGAGTATCTAACTGGTTTCTGAGTTTACACATACTAGGACAGGGAAGTTATTTTTTAATGTCGAATGGGAAAAAACAAAATTAGCCTATTATTAAGGAGGATGGATCAGTCATTTAAACTTCAAGGATTGGTTAATGGACTCCAGTCTCCCAAACTTCCATCTGAGTGAGCACCAACACCAAAGTGCCTTAAAACTGACTTGAGAACAATTCCATCTTGTAATAGGTAGTTACCATCCAACTTATCTTGGTTCAATCAGAATTTCATATTACACATAAACATTAGGAATAAAGCAACAAATTGGAAATAAAGAAAGTAATCTACTCTGGAATGATTGAGTACAGAAAATAACATGCTCATATCATCCAAGGAAGCAACAATGCAGCTCATCTTTTCATGATTTTTGCATATTCATTCTTCTGTCAATTGTATACAAAGCTGCAAAGGATACAAATTTGTTTATAGCAGGTGAAAGTTGGTCTCGATGAAGCAAATCAGTTTGCTCACCACTGCTGCTCTTATTTAAAAACTAATGACTTTTGATGACTGGAAAATGAAGGGGCCTCATAAGTACAACATAAATTAGAAGAAATCCTTATCAGTGTGACATCTACTTGCACTGACTACTCCATCAGCCTAGTCCAACTAACATACTTTTTGCAGCTAACTAGTGCATTTGCCATGGCCCTGTTCAAGAGTAGCCCAGGATACAGGAACAGAGCAGAACAGTTAAGTGGAGAATGCAACAGTGAATCAGGGAGGAGGATTAAACAATACTAAAAACAGAACAGCCAAGGGAGACAAAAACTAGATGAGTGATACCTCGCACAGCAAGTTTAAACAGGAATGGAATTTGGTAATTTGCTCTCAGCTGACCAATTCAATGCCTTGGGGGTGGGGCAATCTGTCATGGATGTGACAAAGTTCAAAACATAGAACATGCATAGTTACTGGCACTCAGACTTCATCCCCATCTCTCCAAATGTTCTTAAACATAAACAATATAGCCATGATTCTGGTTGGGTTGAACAGCTGGAAAAAAGTTGGCAACATCACCCAGACATTGGGCAGGTTTACTGTGGAGTAGACTACTGGCTGTGTAAAAGCTACACACCAAAAATAAAGGTCACTCATGCTCCATTAAATTCAGCATAAAGACAACTTTGAAGATTTAAAGCATCAACACTACTTTGCTTATCAAATACTTTCACTAAATTGGAGCAGTCCAAACTTTTTTCTTTATTTTCATTTTGGTCTCCCACTTCTTGTGGCACAAAACAATTCTTAAATAAAAAGCAGCTGGGAAACCACCAGGTCTGCTTTATCTCCACAGCCAAAAACAGTTAAGATCTTTTGTCAGGTGTAGAATTTGTTTAGATGGGTATAAGAAACAGCAAAAGGAAAGTCACTGATGGGATTGGTGTACAGACTCCTGATAGTAGCTACTCCGCAAGACAAGGCATAAAGCAAGAAATAAAAGGGACTTGTGAAACTTAAATAATGGTAATTACAACAGTAAGAACCAAAGTTGACTAAAGTGGAATGGAAAAGTAGGTTAAAAGTTTGAGAATGGGCAGATTTGAGAAGACTATTCACATCAAAATTAGTTTGAGAAAGGAAAACTGTATAGGAAGGATGTACCATCCATGACTAACTAACAAAGTTAAGGATGGCATCAAATTAAAAGATATACAATGCTATGAAGTCCAGAAGATTGGAAAAATTTTAGAAATCAATAAAAGATGGCTAAGAGGAAGGCATCAAAATTTGAGTGAAAACTACCAATAAATATAAAACATGAAATAAAAGCTTCTACAAGTTTATAAAAAGGGTAGCAAAAATGTCCTTTATAGGTTGAGACTGGGAAATAATGGCAGGAACTTTGAACAAGATTTTGCATTCCTCTTCACAGCAGAACACTCAAGAATTCCAAGAATAGTAGAAAGGCAGGGGGCAGAAGAGGGGGAAGAACTTAAAAGTTATAACCGCGAGAGAAAAGACATTAGAAAGAAAACTAAGGACTGAGAGCGAAAGGGTGACAAGTACCCTGGGCACAATGACCTGCATCCTAGCACTTGAGGAAGAGACAGAAAAGATAGTGAATACATTCATTATAGTGTTTCAAATTTCCCTACATTCTAGAAATGGCCCACCCAATTAGGAAAAATTAAAATCTAATGTCACTATTCAAAAAGATAGACAGAGAAGAAGAAATAATCGAGCAGTTTGTCTAAAATCTGTCATTGGAAAAGCGTTACAGTCCATCATTAGATGCAGTAGCAGGACATTTCAAAAATCAAAATAAAATCAGGCTGAATCAACATGGTTTTATAATACAGAAATAGTATTTACATATTTATTAGGTGTTCCCGAGGATGGCTGGATAAAGGGAAACCCACAGATGCAATATATTTGGATTTCAAAAAGGCATTTGATAAGGTACCACATAAAAGATTATTGCACAAGATAGGAGGCCATGGTGTTGCTGTTTTCACGCTGCAGCACATGTGCAGCATTGACTAATTAAAAAGAAATAGAGATTCAGGATACTGACATTAGATTTTCATTTTTCCCGATCTGGTGGTCACTTTCAGGTAGGAAAACAAATTAATGAAATGCCATAGGATCAGTATTGAAGCCGTAACCATTTATAATATATTAATTTTAATAAAGGGATCAACTGTATTGTTGCCAAATTTGTTGATGATACAATGACAGGTAAGGAAGCAAGTTGTAAGGAGGATAGAGAGAATCTAAAAGGTACATAGATTAGTTAAGTGAGTTGGCAATAATTTGGCAGATGGAGTATAATGTGAGCTGGTCCACTTTGGCAGGAAAAATACAAAAACAGAATATTATTTAAATAGAAAGACTGAGGAATGCTATAGTACAAAGGGATCTGTGTGTCCTTGTGCATGAATCACAAAACATTGGCCAGCAAAGGCAGCAAATAATTGGGTAGATAAGTGGAACAGTGGCCTTTCTTGCAAGGGAAGTGGAGTATAAAATTAGGGAAGTCTTGTTACAGTTGTACAGGCATTGCTGATCTGTTTGCTTAAAGGGATGTACTTGCAGTGGAATCAGTTTTTGGAAGGTTTAGTTAGCCGATTCCTGGGAATGAAGAGGTTGTTTTATGAGGAAAGATTGAGCATATTATTCACTGAAATTAAGAATAAGAGCTTCTTCTATTGAGACATACAAATTCTGAGGGGCTTTTCAATTTTTTTTTTATTTGTCACAAAGTAGGCTTACATTAACACCGCAATGAAGTTGGTGTGAAAATCCCCTAGTCACCACACTCCAGCACTTGTTCGGGTACACTCGGAGAACAAAGCATGACCAATGCACCTAATCAGCACGCCTTTCAGAGTGTGGAAAGAAACCTGAGACCTGGAGGAAACCCATACAGACAGAGGGAAAACGTGCAAACTTCACAGTGACCCAAGCCAGAATGGAACCTGTGTCCCTGGTGCTGTGAGACAGCAGTGCTAAACGCTGTGCCACCATGCCAACAGGATGTCTCCTCCTGGGAGGAATCTAGACCTATAGGGCACTATTCAAAAATAAGGGCTTTTCCATTTAAGACAGTAATGAGGAATTTGAGTTATTGGGTATATTCGAGGTTAAGTCAAAGTTATTTGATCTAAAAGGGTTGTTGGTAGGAGTGGTGACAGACACAAAAGTGGATTTGAGGTCAGAATCAGGTTAGCCATGATTTTACTGAATGGTGGGGCAGGCTGATTTGCTTACTTCTGCCTCTATTTCTTATAATTTTAAGACTTGGGAGTTGTGGGCAAGATTTTAACTCAATCAAAACACATTCACTTACAGTTAAACTCAATATTTCTGGGAATTTACGGTCACAAATAGAAATACATAAAGAACAGAGGATCAGGAAAGAATAAGGCTTACTTGAGACTAAAAGGGTTACCTGTGTGAGAGGTGGAATACGTGCAAATGGTTTTTAATGAATACTTTGAGGCTGTCTTCATCAGAGGGGAATGAAGAAAGCATTCGAGTTCAGGAAGAATACTGAATGGGACAAGCATAGAGAGATACAAAATATTAAGGGGTTTAACATCTTTGAAAGTGGATAAATTGCTAGGCTAGGATAAAATGTACCCAAAGTTAAGTGAAGCAAAGGGATAAAAAGCAAGAGCTCCAATCATCATTTTGTTGTCCAAGTATATCTCTAACGTATGCTGCTGTTTAAAAGGAGAGAAAGGAATAGCTCAAGTAAATGCAGGGCAGTCAGCCTAATTGTGGCAAAGGGGGAGAAAAATGTATGCTGATATTGACTGATGTTTAAAAAGACAATTAATCAGTGATTGCACAGATTTATTCAGAAAGCTGCGTCTAATTAACATGATTCAATTTTGAGATAGAGAGGATGGTCCATGGTTGTAACACATTTTGATGTCATTAAGATGCATTTTAGCCAAATTTTTGACAATGACTCACACAACTAACTGTTCAGAGAAATAAAAGTCCAATCGAATCCAAGGCAAGTGGCCAAGAATGAAAGGTAATGGTCAATTGTTATTTTTGTGACTGCAAGGCTGTTTCCAGTTGAGTTCCACAGAGCAAAGCACTAGGTCCATTACTTCTCATCATACAGGGTTAATGTTAACAAGTTTTCAAATAATGCATGAAACATCTGGATGGTTTAGTGAGAAAGAAAGCTGCAGACTGCAAGAAAATCTCAATGAACTGTTAGATCAAAAGAATGGCAGATGTAATGCAACTGAGAGAAATGCAAAGTGCTGCGTTTTGGAAAGCAAACAAGGCACAGTAATATGAATTAAATGGTAGGATACGGAAAAGTGTAGAGAGACAGAAAGATTGAGTAAACATCACAGATCTCTTAATGTTGCAGCACAGGCAGATAGTCATTAAGAAGCATACAAGATACTTGCTGCTTTTAACTGAGGCATAGAAATAAAAGTGGGGAAGTTATTCCAGAGCTGCATTGAATAGTTCGACAAAAGCTAGAATTCAACTCTGATCGCCACATTACAAGAACAGATTACGTCAGAGATGTTGCCAAGAATGGAGAATTTTAAATAAGGGAATAGATTGGCTCAGATGGGTTTTCTTCTTTGGAACGGAGGGTGACGAGGGAACACTTGATTACTATGTATTGTCAGAGACCTAGGTAGAGTGAATAGGAACGATCTATTTCCATCAGCAGAGAGATCAAAACTTGACAGCATAGATTTAAATAGTTAGAAGATTTAAATGGGAATTGGAGAATTTCCTTTGGTAGAGGATGGAATGTTTCTGGAACTGCCTGGAATGACGGCTAAGACCAAAACCCTTGGAGCATTTAGAAAGTGTGCACTCATGCACTTTAAGTACAAAAACCTACAGGGCTACACATCGAGTTGAAAGGTAGGATTAGGCTGGATAATTCTTTCTTGGTCAGCACAGATATTCACCTTCTGTGCCTTAAATCCCTATGATTATAGTCTTCTTTGCTGCTGATTGAATTTACAAAATCAAATTGAATTCTAGGGAAGAACTGCTCAAAAAGAGCTCTAAATATTTTGTTGACATATTTCCCTCAATTTACTTCCCTCTGTCACCTCAATCACTGTTTCAAATCCACAGTTCTGATTGATTTAAAAGGTCTATATTCTCCTATTCATTTGTACAGTGAAGCCTCACTGTAGTTGACTGGGCACATGAAAATTTGCTTGAGTCACTGGAAATTCGGTCTTTTATAATGTCGTGGGAGAAACTATTCATTCAATGTTCAAGGGCCTTCAATGCCAACTTTTGTCTTCAAAGTACACAGCTGTCTCACATGGACAAAACTCCTCTGTCTACTGTTGAAAACTTAAAATCTCAATTACCATTAGAAAAAACCTCCTCTATAAACATCTATAGTTTATTATTTCTTTAGCAGAAACAACATCTGGAAACTATCAGTTAATACATTTCTACAATTCAAGAAAAGCACTGGTAATTTATATAGCATCTTTCATGGTCTCAGGATTGCTCAAAGTGCTTCAGAACAATTCTTCCCAAGTAAAACCACTTATGTGCAGAAACCTGCAGCCAATTCACTCAGCCACAAGACAAATGACCACACTCTGTTTTAATGTTGGTTGAAGCATAAAGGTTGGCAAGATTTGGAAGGACTGCCTTGACCTTCTTCAAATAGTGACACAAGATCCTTCACATCCACCTGAGTGTTAACATTTCATCCAAAGGGCATCAGCTTCAAATGTGTAGCATACTCTGTGCTGAAATGACAGCATGGATTATGTCTTTAAAGTGAAGATTAAGCCCACAACTTTGTGACACAAAAGGCTAGAGTAAGAAAACTTTCATTTTATCTCAGTATTTTCATCAGAATGAAACACAGCAAAGGTGCTGAATTGAATATCTTCACTCTATATGTTTAATGCTATAAATTCATTGTGGACTAGCCAGAAACAAGTTACAGAATTAAAGGGTTCTCTGAGATCAACTGCTTTTACATAATACAGTAATAAAACTTCTTTCTTTCCCCCCTCTCCACTATTATATCTCAATACAACACAAATACAGGGTTACAAATAAACTGAGATGAATACAAAGTTAGTTTACTTGTGGTCAACTTTGATAAACTGCACACAAAAAAGCCAATCCTCTGTTTCTACTGATAGAGAAACCAAGCCTCCACACTCTTTGGTCCCTTCCCATCATGATAAGCAAATTATGTTAAAGAGAAAAATAGTACGGAGCCAGTGCTCTCCTTATAAGAACTCCCACAGCCAGAGTTTGATTTCAGTTTTGCACTGTATTTACGACACAGGATCTCTTGCTCCATTCCTAATTTTCACTCCTATTCAAAGCTTTTCGCCCTTGCAAGAACACCAAACAGTGTTCAGAGGAAATGATGGCTAACCTTCCCCTGCTCAAAACAGAAGCAAAGGCCAAAACTGCAATTAGCTGACACTTTGAAGGCTAGGATTAGGGTCTGTATGGCTTATGTATGTAACACATTTGGCAACTGCGCAGTATCACATTTTTGATACTAACCTGCAGATAAATGTTCATGCTCAGTCACTTTACGATTCTTTTCGCTTCTTCCCTTATCCAGGATCTCAGCTCGTCCCTCCACAGACCCCCTCAGTAGAGAATCAACGACTGTTGGCAAACCATCTTTAATTGCTATCCTTGTCTCTGACATAAAATCTTTCTTGTCTGACCTTTTCATTGGAAATCCAACAGATTCTTTTAGGATAACTGCTTTGCGTGATAATGCTACAGCTTTTTCTCCTTCACATAAAGCAGGCCTACCTCCTCTCAAAATATCATTTCCATTCTCAGCAATATTAAATAGTTCAGCTTCATGCAAGGTCGTGCAATCTTCATTCTCGTTGGACAAAGTTGTTTGGCGAACACCCCGATTCTCATCTTCACAGTCAAAGCGCCTGTCACAATCATTTAATAGCAAATCCTTCTCAAAGCTGTTAGCACCATCTGATGCATATTCATCAGGTTTGCTTCCAATTGGCTGCTTTCTACATTTTAGTTCATCAAACTCAGACTTTCTCCTTTTTTCCTCAGCTTCATTAAAAATGCCCTGTCCAACTCCATTTCCTTCTTCAAAATTATTACTGAGAATAGTTTGGTTACTTTGAGAGCGCTGAACCCCTAGACAGTTCACTGGATCAAAATCAACTTCAGTGTCATCATCATCCCCTAAAGGCACAGCAACAAGTTCACTCGAGCTCATATAGTCATTTTCATCTTCATCCAACAGACGATGTCCTCTATGTAATAAGGTTTGTTCTTTATTGTTAAAAACATCACTTTGCCTCCCAAATGAGTCACTCTGACCAAAGCTGCTTTCATTCACAGTCACAGACAGTTCAAGTCTTCTCTCGGCTTTGGCTCGACTTGTTGTGCTGAAGTCTAGTGCCTCAGAAGATTCTCTGGATGGAATTGATTGCCAACCACTCTCCGTATCCATCTCGTCCTCACCTAACAGAAAAGCAGAAAGACTTGTTTTAAGAATGCATCATTCGTTTATATGGAATGCATACATTATAAACAGTATTTCTTCAACCTTTCATAGTGTAATATACAGTTGCCTATGCAGCTGATGCCAATCCAAATTAACACCAGCCAAAACCTGGCATGCTCAGCCCAAGTGAAAGTGCACTACAGCCCCCAGAAACTCCCTTGGTCTCAAAACGGACCAAGCAGCCTTCTGTCCCCAAGTCTGTTCATCTGGTTTATGAATACTAAAGTGGTATCCTTTATAAGCCCCAGTCTTGGCCTGACTTCAGTCTCTTTCATTACACACATTCTAGTGTTGCTCACTGCTCCAATTCCTAATCTTGTCACCAACTTTAAAAAATGGGACATAATTACTATTTCAATTAAATTATATAGGCCCATTATCTTAGAGTTCCAGGGCAATGTAACTTGGGGGTACCCTAATGATGTACTTAGAACATTGTATGCCAGCCCACTACCACACAACTGCAATCTATAAGTAACCTCATGGCCTTGCATGTCCTCAACTGAATCACTACCACCAAGCCAGGAGATCAATCTTGGTTCAATGATATCACAAGATGCCATGCCAGAAGCAGCACCAAACACTAAACGAGGTGTCAATGTGGTGTAGCTACAACACAGGGCTTCTTGCATGCCACACAGGAAATGATAGACAGAGCTATGTGATCCCACAATCAATTGATCAGATCTAAGTTCTGTAGTCCTGTAACATCGAGTCATATATGGTGATGGACAATTGAAACAATTCACTGGAGGAGGCAGCTCCACAAATATCCCCATCCTCAATGATGAGGAAGCATTAAGAATTCCGATGTTAACATGTATTCCATAACCCAGAAGAATAAATTGGAATGCTAGTTCTTAAAAATGCATTCTTTCTAATTTGGTATAGGATGATATGCAAATCAGCAAGGAAAGGCCCAGTCTTATTATAACCATATAAACAAAATAATATTTAATAGTATGTAAAAGCACACAAGAAAGGCCACAAAACGAACTACATTTATCTACAGTAACATTTACACACGAATTGCCGGAATTAATCTTATACCTATCTATGCTCCCAAACTCTGAGAAATATCCCGTCCCAAAAAAATTCCATACTATATAATTCTAAGATAAATCCAGAATATAATGAATTATCTTTAACTTTAGGAAGCATTCCTTCCGTTCAATATAGTTCTCCCTGAAGTTTGCAGATCAGCAGCTTCAAGCCTAAAATTCTGTTTTCTGGAAGAAGTCCTCTTTTCAGCTGTGTGGCTATTATTGGAATTGTTTTCTAGCTGTTTTCTTCTTTCTATTCTCCATCTTTGCTACCAGGAGAGCCACCCAGCTATTGATGTACTGCATTTCCCTTTTGATCTTCTATCTAAACAACTCACCACAGAAGTTCTTCTTACCATGCAAGCGTGAATGGTATTTTTATGCCATTTGAACTCATCTTCTCTGTAGTGTTAACAACTAACATTCTACACCGTATTGCTCCTCACTTAAGTAAATGTTAACTCTGCTTCTAAATGAATTCATATTTCAAAACCCCTCCAGACAGTTGCACTCTTACCAATACTTCTTTCATTCCATTTCCCAAAATTTTATTTTATTCAAGCTTCTTTAATCCTTTGGTTTCAATGCATAGATCTATCAACATAGACAGGTGGAAGTGGGAACATCGAGGTGGCGGTGCGGGCTTGTTGGGCCGAAGGGCCTGTTTCCCATGCTGTTTTGTTCTTTGTTCTTATTTTAAGGAATTCAGAAAATTTTATTGGAATTTATTGACAGGAGTCAAGCACATCAATGCAAAGGATAAGACTGGGGCATTTGCAACCATCTTGCAACCAGCCAGGAGTGAATAATACATCTTGGCCTCCTCGTAAGGTCCCCAGCATCACTGATGTCAGGCTTTGGTCAATTTGATTCAGTTCATGTGATATCAAGAAATGGCTGCAAACACTGAATACTGCAATGGCTGTAGGCCATGACAATATTCCAGCAATGGTCCTGAACAATCACGCACAAAACTAACTGTGCCCCTAACCAAGCTGTTTCAGTGGCATCTATTTGTAGAAAATTGCCCAGGTATATCCTGGACATAAAAAGCAGGACAAATCCAATCCGGCCAATTACTGGCCCATCAGCCCACTCTTTACTATCAGTAAAGTAATAGAAGAGATCATTAATAGTGTTATCAAGAGGCACTTAGGAATACCCTGTTCACTCATGCTCAGTTTGGGTTCCACCAGGGTCACTTAGCTCTTAGCTCATTATGGCCTTGGTGTCAAAGCAGTTGAACTTCAGAGGTGAGGTGAGAGTGATTGATTGCCCTTGACATTAAAGCAGTATTTGAAACAGTATGGTGTCAAGGGGCACGAATAAAATTAGAGTCAATTGGAATCAGAGGAAAAACTCTCTGCTCGTCATAGTCATACCCAATACAAAGAAAGATGGTTTTGGCTGGAATCCCAGATCACTGCAGGTGTTCCTCTGAATAGTGCCTTAGACTGAACCATCTTCAATTGCTTCATCAATGACTGCCTTTTCATCATAAGTGGAGATGTTCACTTATAATTGTACAATGTTCAACTCCATTTGTGGCCCTTCAGATTCTGAAGCAGTCCTCATGCAAATGCAGCAAAACCTGGAAAAAATCTAGGTTTGGATAACAAGTAGCAACGAATATTTATGATACATAAATACCAAGCAATGACCAAGAAGACAGAATCTAGCCATTACTTCCAGACGTTCAATGGCATTACCATTGTTGAATCTCTCACTAATCTCCTTACTAATGGTAATCTCCAAGATTAGCATTGACCAGGAATTTAAGTGGACTAATCACATCAATACCATGGCTCCAGGAGCAGGTCAGATGCTAGGAATCCTGCAGTGAGCAACATCTTCTGACTCCCCAAACCCTGTCCACAATCTACACCGCACAAGACAGGAGTGTGATGGAATATTCTCGCCTTACTTGAATGAGTAAGGCTCCAACACACCAAGCTGAATGCCATCCAGGACAGAACACTTGATTGACAGCACTTCCACAAAAATTGCTTCAGTGTCACTGGATCAAAATCTTGGAACTCCCTCCTTACCAGTACTGTTGGTATACTTACAGCTGATAAACAGTCTGCAGCAGTTCAAGCAGCAGCTCACTAACTCAACAGAAATTCAGGATGGGCATTAAATGCTGGCCTAATCAACTATGTCTACATTCCAAGAATGAATAAATAAAACACTTCTAACTCGTGGGCAACTATTGTACAGACACATATGAAGACTCCATAGAAGTCCTCCCTTTTGGGACATCCCCCCCACACATCTGTTCACCTTTCCATGATGACACCCACCCACCTCGCCTTTCACCTTCTGACTTCACCACGGACCCAAAACTCACCTGCCTCTGCCAGTTCATGCTGTTAAAAAAAAAGGTCCTTGCTTCCAATGAACAGCACTCACCTCAAGACCTCTTGAATTGACACTAACAGTCATTTCTACCTACTGAATGCTAATGTGCAATATTGCCCTTTTCCAACTGTTCTATATTTACCATCACTCAGTTTAAGGTGCACCGGATTTTACATTCAGCTGTCAGCGCATTTATTTGAGTACAGTTTAACAGATTAAAAACTTCCCCAGATTAGCAGCAATGGATTTCCCTAGATGTGTGAAGATTTAATTTTCTTTCTAAAATTCAAAAGTTATGCAAATACCATCTGCTCCAGAGAGATGAAACTGCACGATAGCAATAATGTCAGGATAGATCTACAAGATGGGCTTTCCTGATGACCCAGAAGGCATATTCTCTGAGGCATTTTGGACTGAGAAGGTGTCACATTCAAGCTAACTGATAATAGTGCAACAATTAGCTACAGCACTTTGGGTTAGCACAGGAAAATGTCAGCCACTGTTTCTGCTTTTCACTCCTCTACGGAGCATGGCTGTAAGTACCTGTATGTTGAGGCGCCAAGAAAAAAAAACTGAGCCCATGATGTCCTCTATTCATTGATATTTTGTTGATGCTTAATACTATTTGGCTGAAGGATTACAGGATAACTACCTTCAGTGGAAAGGAGAACACAAAAAAAGACTCACTACCTAAGCTTTTTTCCAGTTATAAAATGTATGATTATTTTGTTTCACACTTTTTCCATGGAAAGATATGTTTCATTAAGCTATCGTTGGAAACCTTTGACTTCACACGCAACTGAGATTCTCCAGTGATGCTGCAGTGAAAAGTGTTTTGGCTCAGCGTCAAATTTTGCATTCTTGTTGGCAGCTGGAGGGGGGTAAATAAGATCGGAAGATCCCTCCAAAATATTTATTTTTATGAATTGAAAATGTCCAATAAGAATGATACAAGAACATCCTTGTTTCTACTGATACCAATCTGGCATTATGCTATTTAAAAAGCTTTTTTTTTAGAAAGGTTCATCAACTGATTCTACATATGCTGTAGAAGTATCTGCGGTGTCCTAACATGAATTTTCAGCCTTGTTAGCCAAACAGCTTCCAAAACATTGTATTCATAAGCAGATAAAGGTCTCCGCTTGCATTATTTATAAAGACATAAACCTGCCTGTAGCTGGTAGAACCACATTACCATTGGTATTTTACATCTGACTTCAAACCTCTCGTTATCTTTTTACAGCTTTTCTATTGTGCCTATCATCACACAGCAGGATTAAACATAGTATGGTCTAACCCGAAACATGTCCATAATTCAGAGAACGGAGTCCAACAAACAGCACCGAATCTGGCATGGAAAGGAAGGCTGCAAAGGATTAATTTTACATAAATGCAAAGTCTTAATGAAATATATTCAAAGTACCTTGCAGTAATTACATGAAAATCATTGATCCTTCAGTATGGGTGTCACCATGCATCACTGACATAGACAGCACTAGCAATCTGCAGCCATGGAAGCCAACGCCAGCCAAAAGAATTAAATTTCATTGTTAGCTTCATATCACAGTTTTTTAAAAAAAATTCCAACTTACACAGAATAAATAAAACTTTGGACAAGATTGCAACTTCTTGTCAAAAAACCAACAAAATCAACATAATCCAAACATTAACACATGAAGGATATGTTAAATGAAAACGTAAGGGTAAAATTCATTTTAAATAGCTGCTATAAGAGATATGCCTCAGGCACTCACATAACTTCCCACACAAAATTGGAACCAGGTTCAATCTCATAGCATTCCTGAATCCACTATAAAAGTTTGCTAATTTCCCATTCATTGATTCAGCCCTGAAGTCACATTCGCCAAACCATCCAATGTCCCCAAATTGATTGCAACTGACAAGACACGTCGATGAACCTGCTCTTACTCAAGCTATTCTAGGCCCAGAGACTTCCTTCCCCAATCCTTTTAGATGATCTGGTGGGCTATGGCAACACTGAAGAGCAATAATGGGTATCTTCCAATAAAGAATCCTTTGCCCTTCCTGTCTTCAGCTCCCTGCATTACATAGTAACACAGTCTCTGCTCTATTCTCAGAGAGCTGTTTCTACAATAGGATCAGTTCCAATCCTGCCAAATAGAAAACTGATCCATTCTGAAAGAATATTGCTCACTTCCCCTTTACACAAATATTCAGTGTTTTCTGAACTATCAGAAAATACTGGCTGACCTCACCCCACTGCAATTGGCAATCTATTATCCCTTTATCACCTGTTCATCTCCATGACAACCTGAGTTCACATGGCCACTTCTTGAAATCTAATAATGTCAAACGCGAAATCAATTAACCCTCGTTCAGAACATCTGTCAGTCCATGGTCTTAAAGGAACATTGCACAAAAGAAAATACAGGCTTTCCTCAGCATGAGAGATCATGTGATCTAACTGCAATTAATTTGAGTTGTAGCTCAGTGCACAACAGACTGTATCTCAGCCACTCTGGGAGTTTAATGCCTTGTAATGATACCCGCACATGCAATAAGCAACAATTACCAACCTTCTAGAAATTTGTTCTGAACTCATTAGAGCAAATATAATTCACCTTTGATAATTTAAGCATCATCTTCCAACTATTCAGTTCTGCAAAGGCTGCAGACTGAATTGGAATAGGAAGGAGCAGTTTGGGGACAGAATAAAGGATTTTATTGGTTAAAGATGTATAGATGCCAAACATGGGGAATGCCTAAAAAGCCAGACTGGAGGAAAAATGAATTCCTAAAAGGTTGTGTGGTTAGAACACTATGCAAAAATAGGAAGCGATAAGGTCATTTATTGGCAGACCATGAGATACTATAGGTCAGCTAGCAGAGATCAAGGATGAGCAGGACACAATGCCGTTAGGATACAGCAACAGAGGGAGAATATGGATAGTTGATGCTGGCAGGCCAGCTATGAAAATACTGGAATAATTGAGACAAAGAAATGGATGAGGGTGTCAACAATACATAGCTGTTGGTTGTATCAACTGGGGTTAATAGATACAGGTGGTGTATACTGATTGGATAATTACTTGAGTACATTAAGGGATCCTCACCTAGTGCAGACGAAAAAGGACCCCCTCATAGTTGGCTATCCAACAGGTCAGGCATTATGCAATTCAGGGAGTCTTCTGACTCCCTTGGAATAAATCTATTCCAAGAAAAGAAAGGCTCTGGTTTCTTTCTTCACCTACTGGCATTCAGCAATATATCAATGGCACTGGTGGTGAAGGGAGATGTTTGGAATGCAATTAGATTTTTTTTGCGATAGATATCTTGAAGGCTTAGAAACTCAGCTCAATCCAATAGGATGCCAAAGTTGAAATCAGTCAACTTCAAACTGGGACTGTGGGTTAGAATGGGTTCAGCATTAGAAGCCAGTGTATGAAGTAATGTTGTACCTATTTTTTGTGAAGTTCCCAAATATTTAAAGTGCATGGTCTCTTGGTTTTTTTTTGCATAGTCATGGAGGCCTGACAACTTAAAAAACTAGCCTGTGCAACGATTTTCAGGTTGCTTTGCAATCACTCAGCTTGTAGGGAACATTATTATGATATTTGCAATAAGGGAACAACCATGGCTTTGCTCTTCCTAATGTTTAAGTAGATAAAATTGCAGTGTATCCAAGACAGAATGCATGACAAAATTGACAACACAAAGAAAATGCACAGGTTGAAAGAAATGGAGGAGAGATGGGTGTTGTCAGATGTGACATCACATCAAGTCTTTGGATGGTTCAAAGGAAAGGGAAGTCAAGGAAAAACATGCAGAGACAGTTCATGTAACAGTGTGAGTATAACTGCAGGAAGAAAATCCAAAGAATTTAAATAAAGACCAAATTAGAAAGTCTTTGTGCTCAATAAGTTTCCATTTATTTAGGCATGACAATAATAATGACAAAGTTTCAAATTAGAAATTTACAAGGTACGGAACAAAAAAGTTCACAATTCGGAATCACAGTTCAAGTTCACAGTCCATTCACAATTGCTCGTAAGTTGCTATTAGTGAATAAGGGAATTATTTTATTAATTAAAACCAACAAATTAAGCTGTGCAAAGCAATTGGTTCAGCAATAAATCAAGTTGCACAGATCAATATTGTTAAGATTTCTCCACTTGAGAAACTATACACTGCTACAGGAGCAAAATCCCTGGTGATGATAGGTAACAGAACGGAGGCAGTTAACATCAACACAACACTGCATCGATGTAAATATTTTAAGCGTTCTCAAATTCATAACTAATGTTTTCTAAAATGCCAGATTGTAATATAATTTTTATTACAAAATCAAACTACTGGCAGCCAAACAGACAACAATTTAAATCAGATTCCAGGGTGTGCCAACAAATACTTTCAGAAGTCCACTGTTGGCAAGACTTTATGTAGTCTTTTCAGAATAAATCTGAGCGGCTATTCATAAAGTTGGGCAATTTTTGATGGTTCTCCAACACTCACCTTCCCTTCATGTTTTTTTTCCAGAAAGGCAAAGACAGTTCTAAGTGATGTTGCAATTTCAAGTTTAAATTACTGTCAAGTACAAACTGTAACAAGGATGTTTCTTCTCAGCAAGTGTTTGAGTTAGTAGGCCAGAAGGTATTTCATACTTACCAAATGGTTTGTCCCATTTCAACCAATGTCATAATAGGACAATTGGTCTTAGGACCTCTTAAGCACCCATCATGCAAAATATCCCAACAGCCTCAAATTTTTCAGAAGTCAATCAAAAAATACACTCCTCACTTTCGCTCCAAGGACTTAAAAAAAATCCAGAACATTAATGGAAAGAAAATCACTGGACAAGATTTCACTTTTTAAAACTTGTACTGTCACAGACTAAAAATAAATATAATTCAAACATTAATTAACAGGTAAAGGATATTTTAAACATGAGGCAAATTTCATTTAAAATAGTCAATACAACAGTGATATATCTTATATATAGTTACAAACATTACTTCCCACACACACGTAGAATGACGTGCAATCTCAGTCTTTTCAACTTGGCCTCCATTTTATAGGATTCCTCACTTCCCATCCAATTGTTTTGGCTTTGAGTTGCATATACCAGCAGCCATGTTCCATTTGACAGTTGAACATGGTTACCACCAAGGTGCATATCTTCTGACCCTCTCATTCAGATAACACTGCTGATGGCATGCAATTCTCAGAGATTTCGCTTTGACTCCTTTAAACAAATAGTGTGATGGGTTTTGTCCAATTCACTTTGCCCTTTTGCTCTTTCCAAAAGTATGCTCTGTTTTCAGAGATTTGCTTCAATATAGGACTTATTCAGAGCCTACCAAGATGTTACGTTTGGAAAGAACCTTACTTCCTCTTTACACAAATTTTTAGTGTGTTCTGAACTGCCAAACTGCAAACACTGGCTGACATAATCCACTGCAATTAGCTTTGTTTTTACCCTTTGCTTCTTAGGTGATCACACTCATGACAACCTCAGATCCTGTGGAAATTTCTTGGACCTAATGATGTCATAAGAATGAAAACCTTTTCAAAATACTGTCCCAGCCTACTCTAGGACATCGCACAAAAATAAAATATAATGTTTCCCAAAGCAATAGGATATCACACAGTCGGAGTACAATTTTCATATTACAAATCAATTCAACATCCAGACGGTCCCCCACACTACTTATATACAAAAACTCAAAGTAAACAATGCCATAAGCAATTTACAAATGCTCCATAAAATATTTTATAACTGAAGATTAATTTTGACACAAATTACAAGTTTTTACATATTTTCATTTACTTGATGCCCAAACAGTATTCCCTATCTGATACTGGCATTTCCAGCGACATACGAACCACAGTTTTGTTATGTTCCATATAGCAAACTGATAATCAGTTTTACACTGACTTGCTGACACTAATTTTAGTGAGAATCTTCATAGATAGAGTTTTAAGCTTTTGTAGAAACAATGTTTTTGTTAAAATGCTTTATCCAAATTCAACACAAAAAATAAGACACTTACTAGCGTCACCATCTTCTTCCCATGCACCAGGAGAAGCAGCATTGACAAGATAGTCATCATCCTGGAAGCAAAAAATTCATAAAAATATTGGAGTGAAACAATTGACATGTAATCTCAGAATATAACTATTTTGTTCCACCTCTGCATTCCTGAAATCCATTTTGAAAATCATTTATCTTCATTAATAAGTTTTATAAATGATATGCTATGAATTAAGTATATTGTGTCATAGTCCTGCACATTATGCAATAGAACATAGAACATTACAGCACAGAACAGGCCCTTCGGCCTTCGATGTTGCGCCGACCAATATAAAAAGCAATGCCCCTCCAAACTAAACCATTCCCTTCTCTTCCATATACTTATCAACTAACCTCTTAAACGCCACCAAACTTGGCGCATCTACAACTGCTGCAGGCAGGGCATTCCACTCCCGAACCACCCTTTGGGTAAAGAACCTACCTCTGATATCCGTCCTATAACTATCACCCCTTAATTTAAAGCTGTGTCCCCTCGTGCTAGCAAATATCTTGCATTTGTCACATTGTTTGCTGTAATATCATCAGTAACCTCTCTCATCAGCTCAAATTTATTTAAACATACATGGAATTGTTAACTAAATGTTCCCATGCTGCAGTGTAACATAACATGGCACTTAACAGATAGCCAAGCTCCGCACACATGAGGACGGTATTAACAGGGATCCTGGCTTCATGACACACTATCTGTAACCCCCGTAACTTGCCTGGGTTAGCAAAAAACCTCACTTACTGTGCTGTCTGGAGAAAATACACAATTCTCTAACCAATGCTCAGGATTCCCTTCACACACATTGTTAGCCACTTTAACACTTGAATAGCAGGTTAGATGTAAGGATTCGCATTCTAATCAGCAATCTCTGACTGTGCTGATGTGTGCTATTGCAGACCAGAATACTGCATTTGCCTGAGGAAGACACAGAGTGTTGAAAGCTCACAATTTTACTATCAAATAAATCGGTTGGATTAAAAATTGGTGTTGCTAAATTCTTACTGCGTTCTTACCACCCCAATCCAACGCCGGCATCTTTAAATCATGACTTAACAGAGGCACAGGACCCACAGAAATGCAATTAAAAACACAGTTTGCAAGGACTTTTATGAAGCAGAACAGAAACTCTTTTTGAAAATAAAGAAACTACCATCCAGGGTAACAATAAGATACACAGAATCATAATTGTTACAGTGCAGAAGGAAGCCATTCAATCCACTATGTCTGCACTGTCTCTCCAAGTGAACATTTCATCCAGTGTCATTCTTCTGCCTTTTCCTCATAACCCTGAAGATTGTTACTTTTCAAATAATCGTCTAATTTTCTTTTGAACACCTCAATTCAACCTACACGCACCAAACATTCAGGCAGTGCATTTTAGACTTTGAGTAAAAATGCTTTTTCTCCTATCACTTTTGCTTCTTTTGCCAATTACTTGAAATGTATGCCCTCTCATTCTTTGAGGAGACAATGGCTCAGCAGTAATGTTGCAGTAACCTTTAGGCCAACTTAATGCACTGGGACACTGGTTCAAATCCCACCACAGGAGCTGGTGGAATTTAAATTTGATTAATAGAAATCTGGAATTGAAATAGTCTCATAAAAAGCCTTCCGGTTCACAAATGCCCTTTGGAGAAGGAAGTGGGAAATCCTTATCTGATCTGACTAACGTGACTCCAGACGCTCAGTAATCCAACTGATTCTTAAATTTCCATGAAATGGCCTAACCAGTCAATCAAGTTGTACAAATCATGACAAAGGCAAAAAAAAAGACCACTGGCACTGATCAAGGCACCGGAGCAACATTCAGACTTGGGCTGATAAGTGGCAAATAACATTCATGCCACAGGTATGTCAGTTAATGACCATCTCCAGCAAGACAGAGTCTAAACATGTAATGGCATTACCATGATTCAATCCCTCCCACCATCAACATCGTGAGGATTAACACTGACAAGAAATACAATCAGAATACCCATATAAACGATGTGCCCCGAAAAGCTGGAAAGAGCTCTAGCAGCCTTGGAATTCTGAGGTGAGTAACTCACGTCCTGACTCCCCAGATCTTGTCCAGCTTCCACAATGCACAACTGAGCCTGAATAAATGCAGCTCCAACAACTCATAAGTAGCTTAGGACAAGCAGCCTGCTTGACCAGCAGCCAATCCACAAAATTAAATATTCACTCCCTCCACCACCAGTGCAAGGTGGCTACAGTGTGCATTTTCTACAAGACGTACTGCAGCAACTCACCAAGGTCCCTTCAACAGCATCTTCCAAATCTGCAGTCTCTGTCAACTAGAAGGACAACAGCAACAGAAGCATGAGAATATCGATTCCAACTACACACATAAAAATGCACACATTAGTTGGCTACTAGGCCTTTTGAACCTACTTGCTGAATTCTGATTCCACAACTCCACATTCCCACTTAGCCCCAATAAATTTTTACCCTTTGCTTTTCAAGAAACTACCTAGCTACCTTAAAAATATTCAAATTGTCAGCTTCCGCTGTTTTTCGAGGAGAATTCTATAGACTCACATCTCTCAGAAAAACAAATTGCTCCTCATCTCTGCCCTAAATGGATGACCCCTTATTTTTAAACAGTGACCCCTAATTCTTGGCTCTCATCTAAGAGGAAGCCACCTTTCCACACCCAGACTGTTAATACCCCTCAGGATCCTATGTTTCAATCAAGACACCTGTTATTCTTCAAAGTTTCAAAGATTTCAAAGAGCAACACAGCACGGGAAACAGGCCCTTCGGCCCAACGAGCCCGCGCCACAGTCATAACTTTATAGTAACAATTCCATTTTCTTATTCTAATTTTAGGTTATTCCTAATATGGAAGAATCTCAATATAGGGTCAATTTGTTTCCCAGTCAAAGAGCGAATTTTTGGGATGCGGGAGGAAACCGGAGCGCCCGGAGAAAACCCACGCAACCACAGGGAGAACGCGCAAACTCCTGCAGACACCGGCCCAATTCCAAGTGTCTGCACAGCTACAGCGATAGTCACTGAGCTGTCATGGTGCCCTTCAGATGGTCCAGATAAAGCACTCATTTACGACATGAAGCACCAGGCAAGCCATGAATCAACATCCAAGAGCTGTCCTCGCACCACCTGCCGAATGCATGCTCCTTGTTGGTCAAGTTGGACCGAATTACCTGTGGAAAAAAAAAGTCATAGTTAAACAGTCCTACTATATCCCTCTATCTGCATACCGCTCATGTGGCTGTCCAAGAGACCCTTAAACAGCCCCAGCGTGCCTGCTCCCACCAACTTACTCGGCAGTGCATTCCACACCCCCACTACCCTTTGTGTGAAAAACTGCCCTCTAATATTCGTCTTATCCATAGCCCCCCTCACCCTAAGGCCATGACCCCTCGTCCTATCCATTTCTGAAGGTGGAAAAAGTTTACCACCATTTACTCTATCTATACCCCTTATAATCTTATACACCTCTATTAGATCCCCTCTAAGCCGACGTCTTTCAAGGGAAAACAACCCCAGTCTATTTAATCGTTCCTCATAATACAGTCCTTCCATACCAGGCAGCATCCTGGTAAACCTCCTCTGCACTCTCTCCAAGGACTCCACATCCTTCCGATAGTACGGCAACCAGAACTGGACGCAGTATTCCAATTGAGGCCTAACCAACGTTCTATACAACTGCAACATCAAACTCCTACTCTTGTATTCTATACCCTTTTCTATGAAAGCTAACATGCTATACGCCTTCTTTATCACCTTCTCCACCTGTGAGGACACCTTCAGAGACTTGTGAACCTGCACCCCCAAGTCTCTCTGCGTCTGTATGCTCCGTATAGTTTTACCTTTTATTCTATAACTCTCTTCTACATTTTTCCGGCCAAAATGCATCACCTCGCATTTATCCGGATTAAATTCCATTTGCCATCTATCTGCCCAGTCTACCAACCTATGTCCTGTTGTATTGCCTGACACTGCTCCTCTGTACCCTAATTATCTAAAATGTCCATGCATATCCCTTCTTCCACGGCCCGCGGGCTGTTGGGCGGTCTGTAGAAAACACCCAACATAGTAACCACTCCCTTCCTATTCCTCAACTCCACCCATAGAGACTCAATTCCTAAATCATCCATACCTCCCTCCCTCTGCACTGCTATGATGTTGTCCTTAACCAGTAAAGCCACTCCCCCGCCTCTCCTCACACCAACTCTGTCATGCCTAAAACACTTATACCCTGGAATATTCAATTGCCAGTCTTGCCCCTCCTTCAACCCCGTCTCGGTCACCGCCACCACTTCTAAACTCCTCGTGAACATTATTGCCTTCAGTTCATCTGTTTTGCCAGTCACACTCCTCGCATTAAACACATGCACTGAAGACCCTCAGCTCTCGGATATTCCTTTCTACCTTCTGGTGTTACCCTATCATCCCTCTCTCTCCCACTCCCAGTTCCCTCTCTCTCCCCACCCTCCCTCCCTATTAGTTTAAACACTTCTGAAACACTCCAGCTAAAATATGTGTTCCCCTCCCAGTCAACTGCTCCCTATCCCTCTTGAATAGATGACCCTCCCTCCTGAAGACTTCCCAATGATCAATGAATATGAAGCCTTCTGCCCTGCACCAATCCCTCATCCATGCATTTAGTTGTAGTGTCTCATTAGTTTTTACCCTATCGGTCCTGGGCACAGGCAGCAGCCCAGAGAACGCCACCCTGGAGGCCCTACCTTTCAGCTGAGCACCCAACTCCCTAAACTGCCTATGTATGTCCCCCCTGCCTTTTCTGCCTACATCTTTCTGTCCTACGTGAACTATTACATTTGCCTTAGACCCTTCTCCCTTCAAAATTCCCTCTACCCTCTCTGAAACATCATGGACCCCTGCTCCAGGGAGGCAGACTACCATCCTGGAGTCTCTCTTTTGCCCACAGAAACGCCTATCGATCCCTTTAACCATCCCATCCCCCACCAATATCTCTCTTCCTGCTTTCCTGCTGTTCTCTGCGGCATTCTGTTCCCCTTCACTTGCCCTCTCCACCACAGCTTTTGCCCCTCCCTTGGTTTTCTGGGAATCCTCCCTTGATTTTATTTATTTTATTTTATCAAGGCCTTTGTGCCTTGATTTTTATTCTTTTTCCTCTTATATGTAACCAGCCCGTCCCTACTACTAGATCCGGGGGTCCCCTCAGGACTACCTTCCCTATTCATTATAACCTCGTTTTCCCTCACGAGACACATGTCCTCCAAGCGCAGCTCCAGCTGCCTCACCCTAGCTCTTAAACGATGCAATTCTAAATATTTTGCGCATATGTGGGCCTTCGGGAGACGTGATGCCTCCAAGAAGGTCCACATATGGCAGCGTACACAGTGGACGCGTTTGGCCAAGTATCATGGCATTTTGTACACCCCCTTTAAAGGTGTTGGGAAAAGATTGTTGGTTAGATAGGAATCAAGTTACTCACCGCGTCCAAGCTTGCGCTCGCCCAAGCCCAGTGAGCTTAAGCCCTTATTGCTCTCACTCTAATTCCCGTCTCACTCCACTGCCCGCTCCCGACGCTGCCTGCTGTCTACCTTGGCCTTCCTTTATATACTCCCGCGCTTCCTTCCCTGCAGCCTCCGCGCCTATCTCCCGCTACGGAGCGCCGAAATAAATACTCTACGAACTAAAGTAAAAGACAGAAATCGCAAATCAGGAGTCTCACCAGCCACTCTTCAAAAATCTCTGTTCCGGAGAACAGGAAGTTCCAGTGGAAACAGGCCAACTCTGACCAACGTTTCCTCATAAGATAGCCCTCCCATTCAAGATTATGTCTAGTAAACAATCTTAACATCGAGAGTATTTACATTCTTAAATAAGGAAACCAATATTGTACACATTACTCAAGGTATGGTTTTATCAATGTTTTTTATAACTGAAGCATTATCTCTCTACCTTTATACTCCATTCCCTTCCAATAAACAATAACATTAGCTTTCTTAATTAATTGCTGTACCTGCATACTAACCTTTTGCGATTCATGTATTTGGACTTGGAAACATGTAACCATTCTTTCACTACTGCTGAGTCGAAAATCTTATAACTCCCTGTCTAATAATAGCATGGATACCTGCACCAAATGGACCCAGCTATTCAAAAAGACAGCTCATCAGCACCTTCTTAAGGTCAAAGAAATAGGAACAAATGCTGACTTTAGCAGTGACACCCACATCCCATGAAAAAATAAAACACAGATTATGGATTAAATGTTGATTCCCAGTCCATGCTGCGAGCTCATCTCAATCAGGATAGCCACTGGCTGCAGAAATACATTACAGATGCAGAGGATGCAACAGACCTGCTTATTGCTATTCATCGCCATATGGCACTGAATTTGATTGGGCCATATGAAAGCTTGATTAATATGCCAGAGAAAAAAACAAAATGTATTGAATTCAAGCAAATTAAGTAATACATTGATACAAAAGTATATGCTTTAATGTACTAAAAAAGTCAGAATAAGCAAGTTGATTAACATATTTCAATTGTACTGTTAATTCTCCCATGAAATTTAAGTGATTATGCATTCATGCTTTCCTTCATAACTTCTAATAAGTGTTCTGTAACATTGACATTTGAAAATTCAAAACATTAGCGACACTGGATTGAGGAAGTTGGTTGATGATTGCTGTCGAAATCATGTGATGAAATGGGCAATCTGCTGACACAACCACACTAGCGTTTATCAATGTTATAAGGGGAAATCCTAATTGGTTAGTAGAGATTTTTTTAAACCATTAAACATTAAGACACTGACAGAACTATCAGCACTGAGTGAAATGACTTTAAAATAGATTTATAAGCTAACAAGAAAGCAGTTTACAGACTTATGAAATGCAGTAAGAGATTCAAACAAGTGATTACAGTTTAAAAACACATGCTGATATTTTGAATGTATTCATGCAAGAGTGATATAAGAGTAAGAATCATTGTTCACTTCAGCCAAAGACTGCTGCAAAGCATCATGGTAAAGGGTATTAAGACAAGCCATATGCTAAGAATATTGAAACTTAAAAATATACAAGGTTTTATCAACAGAGTTTTTGTGACAACAGTATTCAGAACACTTAACCAGATTTCATGAATAGGGCTTATTCACTGTCCAGATAAGTTGGAATCATGCCCAGACATGGAGTTGTGTATTAATCTGGTTTGGCAGTGACTGTTAGGGAGACTTAGGGAAATGCTCACTTTGAACTCTGTAGCTAGAGTCTAAGATTAATAGGCAACAGAGGAAGTGGGGTTAGCCAAGACAGGAGTTAGCATCCAGATTCTAAGGAGTAATGAAATGCCAATATGCCAGAAGGTAAAATGCAATTGGTTAAAGGACCTGACATGTATTACTGAATATGACTGAGTTAAAACTAATGAAAGGCGTGAGTAATTAATAGCAAAATCTACATTGGCTAGTTTTGAATTGTGGAATTGATTGGAGAGGTTTAGCTGCCCCATCATAGGAGTTATCCCAACCCTCTGTTGTCTGCTAATAGGAGCTACTGGGCAAAATATAAAGATTACATCTTTAAACTGAGACACTAGTTTCACGAGTCTTGTAATGTCTAAAATTTCTGACATTACCCGGCCATGTTGAAAACCCACAACAAAGGTGTTCGGGAATTAAACAACTTTACTATTCTGAACACTCTGTGACAGCATCACAGGCCAATAGCTCAATATATAAAACCCTCAACGTACTACACAACTTACCTTAACCACTCCGCCCCCCCAGAAAAGTAACTGTGGTCATAATGACTGATATAATAAATGTCACAGTAAAAGTGTCCATTTATCAACAATGTAGTGAGATGACATTCCAACACCAATGTCAAAAGGTACAGCAGGATATAGATCAGTTGCAGAAATGGATGAAGGAATGGCAGATGGAGTTTAATCCAGGCAAAAGTGTGAGGTGTTGTACTTTGAGAGAAAAAATGTTAAAGGTGAGGATACAGTTAATGGCAGAATGTTGAACAGCACTAATGTACAAAGGGATATTGGGTTTCAAGTCCATAGCTCCTTGAAAGTGGTCACACAGTAGACAGGGTAAAGAAGCTGTAGGCATGCTTTCCTTTATTGGTTAGGGCATTGAGTACACTGTCCAGATGTCATCTTGCAACTTTATACAACTTTGGTTCGCTGCCCTTGAGTATTGCTGGGAGGACGTGGAGGCTTTGGAGAGATTGCAAGAAAGATTTACCAAGAAATTGCCTGGATTAGAGGATATGAGCTATGAAGAGAGGCTGTAAAAACTAGAGTTGTTTTCTCTGGAGCAGTGCAGGCTGAGGGAAGACCTGATAGAAAGTCTATAAAATTATGAGACATAGATTGATGGTCAGAATCTCTTTCCCAGAGTTGAGATGTCTAATGTTAAGAGACATGCAGCTAAGACGAGAGGGGGAAGTTCAAAGGAGATGTGAGGGGCATGAATTTCTTTACAGGGACAGTAGGTGTCGTGAATGCACTGCTAGGGTTGGTGGACCAGAAAGATACAATAGGGGTATTTAAGGGACTTTTAGATAAGCACCTAAATTTGCAAGGAATAGAAGGAAATGGACCAAGGGCAGGCAGAAGAGCTTAGTTTAATTTGGCGACATTTAGCCACAACAACATGGGTCGAATGGCCTGTTCCGATGCTGTATTGTTCAATATCCAAATCCATTTGGAAATAATTCATAATTTTATGTATCATCCCCATGACCCATCTGAAATAAATGTGAACCTACACCTCATCAATTAGTTGCCACACTACCCAATTCTTTCCTGCAGTATATAGGTTTTAAAGCATTTCAAATAGTAGCAGTTCCCAAACTGTAGGTCACCACCCACAATGAGGTTGCAGAAATAGTTTTTGTCGTCATAAGTGCCGGTGATGGACCATGGAGAGCTTGGCAAGTACAGAGTACTTTATAACATAGATTTTCATATTCAAATGATGTATGTTGCTTTACTGCTACTTTGTTTTTGCTGGTGTCTGGTATCATAATTTTCAAGTGGTAAAATGGGGTCACACTGAAAGCTTGTTTGGGAAGCAGTCATAGGGTTTTTCCAATTTGTGAATAAATACATTGAATTCTGATGAATAGCGTGCTCTCTTGAATAGTGAGATAAAAATGAACAATCTGCATTTCTGAATGAAATAAAGGCACCTGTTTTTGACTTTTACATAAAAAGCTCATGTCATCGAATTGAAGAGGCTACAAGGAGAAAACCTCAGTGATTGGAATCATCATTATTTGCAAGTAGATAGTCCAGCTCAAAACCAGTAAGGTTGTAAAAAAAAAAAATATATAACCAATGAACAGTTATTTCAATCGTATTGTTGTAATGCTTAAATTCTGGCATCACACCATTAGCAGATTCAAAAGCAACTGGGACCATCAGTGCCTTGGGCAGCTAGGATCAGATCTTTCTAAGAGATGTGAGCAGCTGCTGTACCTTACCTTATAGGAATAAAGGGGATCTGTTTTGCACCAATTCGTTAAATATTTAATACTTGGACTTTGCAGCAAGAAATACAGCAATGAGTTCATTACAATAGGGAATAGTTCTAAGAAATGTTTGCAAGATGTCCCAGCAATCTGAACAGTTGAAAGGTAAATCCTTGTTTAAAACCAAAATGTACACAGTTGATCCCCGGTTACCTTATAAAGAAGCTGACAGGAGATTCTATGCTAACAGTCTATAGTACTCTGATCTACAACTTGAATGTTACCCTCTGCTAACAGACACAGACAAGCACTTGAGCTCTAGAAGTAGTCCAGAAAACGGCCACACAGCCAATCCCAAGTGTCCAATTCTGAATTTTGAGGAAATATTACGAACCTTGTAAAGAGCAGCCCATCTGAAGGATGATTTGAGAGACAGTAAAGATGTGTGATAATTACAGGATTGGGAAACATTAATCCAGAATGCAATTTCAAAATGCAAAATAAGACTACTTAGTTAACTAACAGGCAAAATGCAACCAACGTCAAGAAGCACTTCTGCATACAAAGGTTGACCAGATTTTGGAAGTCAGGTAATGAGGCGAATTTCACCTCATAGATGCTGCTGAATCTTAATGATGGTTTCTATATGGATTATATTAGATCGGGCAAATAGCCACCTTCATCTATAATCATATTTGGGATGGTCACACGAATAGGTCACGGGATACCTGGGCCAGGATGGGAAAACTCATCAATGCTCTCATACAAAACCCCCTAAAATCCCTCATTTTACATGATTATGTACAAGCAGTAAAGTATTATCTTCGAAGTTAGTCGCTGGTGGTTTTTTTTTAATTTCCAATAGTACCAAACTTGCAAAAAAAACTTGGTTCATTTTAATTCAAGGAACAGAATACACATCTTTCATCATTCCCTACTGCATCACATGATCTAGGGCAATGATGATTAAACGGTTCCAAATCCAGGTCATATCAATTTCACCAACCTTAGAATTACGGCCATTAAAATTGGCCTTAGCATCCAGTACAAAAAATAGATTATTCTTGAGTTCTCTGCCCAAAGGCAGGCCCTCAGCAATCATTTGCCTAACCACGGTGAAGAGTTATGATTTTGCTATGGATTGAAAAAGGAGGCAGATCCCTAGTCTAACTCAGCTAACATACGGGATTGCTTGTGCTAATCTGATCCACAAATTGGTCACCTCGCCAAATGAGCAAACAGCCCATCGCACCATCCCCAACCAATAGATGGCTTATAAAACAGTAATTAACTAGAACTTTCTGTTTTCCTTAGGAAGACGTAGACTTAGAGAAGATCTAATAGAGGTGTACAAGATTATGAGGGGTATAGATAGAGTAAACAGGGTTAAGCGTTTTCCTAGGATGGACTTGAATAGGAATGGACAAGGGCTCACAGGCTTAGGGTGAGGGGGGGTAAGGTATAATTTGGGTGCTAGAGGGAGTTTTTTCACACAGAGGATGGTGGGGATATGGAATGCGCTACCAAGTAAAGTGGTGAAGGCAGGCACTCTGGATTTATTTAAGAAATACTTAGATGGGCACATGAACAGAATGGGAACGGAGGGGTATAGAAAACTGATTTAAAATGGGGATCATGAGCCTTGGGAGTCCCTGGGAAGTGTGTAAATAGATGATGATATTGATGTACTTTTTTTTTAAATCCTACAGGTGCTTTGGTCCACCTTGCTGTCTAACAAGGGGCATACACGTGATGGGTTGTGAGAGGGATGCTCTTGGATTTTGTTTTGAGAGTATCCTAGTGCTTCACGTCATTAGTGTACGCTTGACCTGGACCATTTAATGGGCAACACGACAGCTCAGTGACTATCGCTGTGCTGTGCAGACATATGGATTTGGGCCTGTGTCTGTGGGAATTTGCACATTCTCCCCATGCTGGCATGGGTTTTCTCCGAGTGCTCCGGTTTCCTCCCACATCCCAAAGATGTGCTCTTCGGCTAACTGGCAAAACAAATTCTCCCTAAATTGTCTCAAATTTGGTTTTTAATCCATAGATCTATAAACATAGACAGGGATCACAGATAGAGGTGGGAACATCGGGGTGGCGGCGCAGGCTCATTGGGCCGAAGGGCCTGTTTCCCATGCTGTTTTGTTCTTTGTTCTTTCACTTTTGTTCATTATGTTGAACAGAGAGCAGAAGTGTGCTTATCCATGACGCTCTTATAGATGAGCAGAAAAGCTGTCTATGCTTACACAAAAGCAATAACTCCTATGGTGGATCTCAAGATTGCTGGTGATCCTGGAAATCAAGCTCCAAGGTATAGCACAATGTTCAGTTACCAGAATCGAAAAAGCTACACATTTGGTGAAGAAAAAAAAGTGCTATGGATTAAAATACTTGTTAAGCAAGTTAAAATACTGCACTCAATCTGGTTATTGAATTGCAATAAAACTGTGATTCCACTAGAAAAGATAGGGGAGATTCATGAGAATTTTACCCAGAATTGAGTATCTTAGCTGTAAGGTTAGGCCATGATTTTCTTATTTTGGAACTGAGGAAACTGAGGGAAGATTCAATTGAGGTGTATGAAAAGAAGTGGTTTTGATAGAGTGGGCAGGATGACCTATTTCCCTTTGCAGAGAGGTTAACAAGCAGGGATCGTAAATCTAAAGTAATTGGTTGAATTGAAGTAGAGCGGAATTGAGGAGAAATCCTTTAACTCAAAGGGCAGTGTGAGCATGGAACTCAATGCGTGAAAGAGTGGTAAAGACAGAAATCATCATCCAATTAAAGAAACTTGGATATGCATCTGAAATGTCGTCACCTACAGCGACAGACCAAGAAGTATGATTGGAGACTGTGATTGTGCAGCTTAGTGTTTTTTCAACTGGCACAGAGACAATGGGCCAAATGGCTTTTTCAGTGCCATGAATTTTCTATATTTCTAAAAACCGCATTACATTAAATTAAACAATTAAAATCGCAGAGAGAGGAAGAAAGGAATGATCAGAAATGAAAGAGCAAACAAATTTTTGACTTTGACAAATCAGTGAGTTGTTTTGCTTTCCAGTCTCAACAAAGCTAAAAATTTGTTCCATTTTCAGCCTGGTCGTACATATAATTGTATAGCCTTGTCTTATTTTAAATTACTTCATCTCATATCAAACATAAATTTATGTTCTTGATCAATATACAGGTGAGTACAGCTGTCAACTGAGGATTAGTAGTGGCACACCTGTCTGAGTTCCAACCCCATCTGTTATCATCTTGGTCAAGATCAGCAACATTGCTTCTAGAATCCTAAAACCCAGTTATTTACAAAAAGAATTAAAGCACAGGCTTCTCAGATTGATCCAAAATAATTTTTACTGACCAAAATCAAAGAGCATGAATACTATTATTACACTACCTTAAAACAGTTATGTTGAAGATATTAATAGCAAATGAATATAAATGCTTATACTTTAAAGTGAACTTTAACTCAACTTTATCTGAGCACTGTTTCAAAGGTTCATATTAGGGCTACGATTTTTTGGGATGTCCCATCACTTTGGCAAGGTTGCCTCTTCAAATCTCCTCCAACTGTCCCACAGTTTTGATTCCCAGTTCAACATAGGCATCATCAGTATCATAAATGTAGCCACCTCAGGTTTCCTTGATCTAGTACTAACTCTGGAGTCCTATACCTCAGTTCATTCCCTCTCTCAAGCTTCACTATCCCTCGGACCTCAACTCACCGTTAGAAGGCAACTTTCAAAGCTCAATTATTAATGTCGCAAACATGTTTACATTAACACTGCAATAAAGTTACTTCGAAAATCTCCAGTCGTCACACTCTGACACCTGTTTGAGTCTTTCAGACTGAGGGGGGAAACAAAGTACATGGAGGAAACCCACACATGGAGAACGAGCAGACACTGCACAGTCATCCAAGTTCGGAATCAAACCTGGGTCCCTGGCGCTGAGAGGCAGCAGTGCTAACCATTGTGTCAACTGAAGATTAGTAGTGGCACACCTGTCTGAGTTCCAAACCCATCTGTTATGATCTTGGTCAAGATCAGTAACTTTGCTTCTAGAATCCTAAAACCCAGTTATTTACAAAAAGAATTAAACCACAGGCTTCTTAGATTGATCCAAATAATAATCCCATCAATAAAGTAGAGTTTTAAACTCTTCTAGCCAACACATAGAATTTCAATTTAACTCTATTAAAGGGATGTTTCCTCCTATCAGCTCGTTTTAAATCAAAAACCAAACTGTTTCAATGCAGAACTACAACCCTGGAACTATTCAGCCCTGCAATTAATTTCTCGTTGCTGTTCTCTCTTTTTCCCTATTGGTTATCTCCCAAACAACTTGGTCACATCATTTACTGGAAGCAAGCTTTTTATCAAAAATCTTTCAGTCCCATCTCGTTTTTAAAGGGACTATCACCTCATCATAAAACAAAGTTTGTTTCCCTCAAAAGTATATGGGACATCATACACTCCAGAGGCTTGAACACATAGGTTAGGTGGACATTACAGATCAGATGTTAAGCCTAAGTTCCATTTGTTCTCTCATGGGAGCATGAAACATCTACACTTTTGGAAGGTGAAGAGGGGAGTTCTCCTGGTGTCCTGGCCAACACTAACCCCTCAATTAGCAGCATTGATCATCATATCGTCCATGGAAGCTTGATGTGTGATACACTGGTTGCCAAATTTCTCAGCACTTCAGAAAAAAAATGTCTTTGACTGTAAAGTGCTCTAGGACATAGAACTCCGATAGTGCAGCAGGAGGCCATTCTGAACATCTAATGTGCAACAACTTTTGGAAAGAACATCTTCCCCTGACTCCCCTCACCCCATAACCCTTTGCATTTACCATAAATGATCTGCCTAACCTACACATCTTTGGACATTAAGGGGTAATTTAGCACAGTCATTTCACTTAAACAGTGCATCTTTGGATTGTGGGAGGAAACCCAGGCAGGCATAGGGAGAACTTGCAAACTCAGAGTCACTCAAGGCTGGAATCAAACTCGGGTCCATGGCGTTGTCAGACAGAAGTGCGAACCATTGTGCCAACCTGAGATCATGAAAGGCACAATATTAAATTCTCTTTTTACCATGAACAAATTATTTAAAGCTTACATATAGGATCTACATTATAGAATACACACTTTCCATTAAAGTATACTACGTTTAATATTAAATAGTAATCTGTTTTATGCTCAAGAAATCACAAGCGTTCATTTCCTTGTAAACAGGGAGTTTTGATCCTAGACGTAGATGGCTTAATCAATTAGATATTTCTAAAGACCATATTAATTCAAATTTATTACTATATAAATATAATTGTGTATTTGCTTACATTTTGGCTAATAGATCTGTATCTCTGGTTACTTGTGAACTGAATAATTACTGTAAACAATTATTGAGATGAATCTACTGGGATTCACGCTTGCATAAACATATTTAGATTTTACATATGCCACATTATCAATTACATTTACTAACGTAATATTAAATTTATCTCCAAAATCCTCTATTTTTAACATGCCTCTCTGGAAAGTAAATTCACTTTAGTAGAAGACTGTTTAATCTAGTATAAAGGTTAATGCACGTAACATAATTGTTAATCCTTTATTTCCACCACTGTGAAAAGGGAAGATTACAGAAAAAGTACAGCTGTGGTACAGTAGAGAAAAAAGGTCCACGGTTGGGGGAACCACAGTGAAACAGTTTCTTAAAAAATCCCGAAAACGCAACAATAGCGTTTATCCAAACGATCACTACCAACCCAGAGTATCGTTATCGGAGCGTAAATGTCCCACAGTTAAGACACCAGAAAGTTGCCTTATATAAAAAAGGCATTCAAAGTTTGGTTTTAAAAAATGAATGACAAACGGACTAAAGTTTTCATCCTTCTAAAGTTTGGATCCAAAGATGCACGCAGCTCGACAAATATCACCAGACAACTGTAAAATAAATGGGCTAACCTGTGCTTCAAAACAATGTGCTGGAGTCTGAAGGAATAAATCCTTCTCTCTCTCTCCCAAGACAAAAGCAGGACCACTTAGCATGGGCCACACTGAGTCACTATCGCGATATCCAAGCGCCTCACATACAAAACTTCCACCTGGTGTCATTTAGAAGATGTTGTCAAAATGAATTTTAAAAGGAAGGCAGAGGAGACCCTGAGCCCTCCTGCTCCTCCTCCCCCACCTTGCCGCCACTCAATCCAGATTTTAAATGTGCAAGAAGATGCAGCCAGCATTATTTACTCATAGAGGAGTAAATAATGCAACGAGGCGGATTCAAACTTGGGGGAGGGGATGGGGACCGATGCCTCCCCCTCCTCCACACAGAAGGCCTCGCATGTATGTGTATGTGTGTGTCTCTCTCTCTGCCGGACTGACAGTGACTCTCCCTTCTCTCTCTCTCTTCCCCCGGCAGACCACTCGCCTCAATGCGCTCTCCACCCCCTCCCGCCCCAGCCCCCACACGGCTGGTTTCCATGTCTTGCCTCTGAGATTTATTTTATGTGTTCCCTCTAAAAGATAGGGGTTATGATGGCGCCCAGAGGGGTGGTTTGGGAGGGGGCGGGGACGCAAGGCCGCTTGAGCCCTTACCGTGCGCGGCGAGCCCATGCACCGGGCGGCGCACAGCTCCTCCTGCTCTCTCCGCTCCGCCATGTTGGTGGCACCAACCTCAGAATGTCACGCACGGCCAGCGCGCGCCGTACGCCCTGACGCTCGGCTCCCCGTTGCGTCACGTGCATGGCGGCGTGGTGACGTGAGATGGGCGGGGACCTGGGGGCGGGGCAACAAGATTTCGCGAGACCCACCTTCCCGCCTCTTGGGGAGGGTGTGGCAATTAGCCACAGGTATTGGGACTGTCCTAGGGTGGTCTGGCTCCATCTATCCTCTTTCAGGGAGGGCACAGAAGGATAGTGACCCCCAGCAAGGGCAGATGGATTTCTTTTTGTCTAGTTAAGACATCAGGGGCTTGGAGGGCTGAAGAGCCTGTTCCTGTGCTGTACTTTTCTTTGTTCGTTCTTCCATCCCCATCCTCCCTCCATCCTCTCATCTACGCCTCCCATCCATTCATCCCTTTCTCCATCCAATCCCTTTATCCCTCAGTCATCCATCCACCCCTCCCTTCATCCATCTACCCATCCCATCTGTTCAATCCATCCATTTAGCCATTCCTCCCTTCCAGCATCCATCCATAATTAGCCAAAGTCCATGAAGGGCACAAGGTATTTAAAGAAAAAATACATATATACAAATTAGAAGCAGGAGTAAGGCCATTCAGTCCCTCAAGCCTCTTCTGTCATTTGACAAGATTGTGGCTGATCTGATTATGGCCTCAGTATTGTCATTCCTTCCTCTGTCCAGTTTCTGATGTTGTCCACCCATCTAGATGCTGGGAGGTCGTTTTTGCTTGGGGGAGAGTCTAAGACCAGAGGGCATAATCTCTAGAGTAAGAGGTCAGACATCTAAGACAGAGATGAGGAGGAATTTCTTCTCTCAGAGTGTAGTGAATATGTGGAGTTCTTTACCACAGAAGGCTATAGAGGCTGAGATAGATTTTTAATCAGGCAGTGAATCAAGAGTTATGGAGATAAGGTGGGAAAGTGGAGTTGAGGATTATATCAGATCTCATTGAATGTTGGGGCAAATATGATGAATGACCTGTTTATACTAAAGTAAAGTTTATTAGTCACAAGTAATTATTAATACATTAACACCGAAGTTACTGTGAAATTCCCCTTGTCACTGTAATCGAACGCCTGTTCAGGTCAATGCATCTAACCAGCATATTTTTCAGACTGTGGGAGGAAACCTGTACAGACAATGACCTAAGCTGGGAGTGGAACCCTAGTCCCCAGCACTGTGAAGCAGTGCCACCTGTTCCTAATCCGGTGGTAAGTCCTTCTCAGACCTGCCCTGTTCTTCCCTTACGTTGGACCTTCCATTGCCACCAACATCCAGTCTCTCACTGTGCCCTCTCCAGTGATCATGTTTTCTCAATTTTTGCTTTTTTCCTTCAGCTAGAAGGCTTCAAGATGCTGAGACTGATTTGCCTTTGAACAAATTCATGGATGCTGAGTGCATTCAAGTGAGTCTTCTACTGAGGATAGAAAGAGAGAGAGAGGATTTGAGAAGCAGATCACCTGTCAGCCCATCAGTGACACACATATGTACGCTCAGTCTTCAGTGTCAAGAGGGAAGACTCCAATCCCACCCATGCCCTCCGAAGTTTGAATTTGCATAGTTGCAATAGAAGAGTCACTCAAAATCTTCAATATTTTTCTATTCACTGATGCTGCCAGACCTACTGAGATTTTCAAGAACTATCTCAGGTCCCCAACATCCAGAGTGGTTTGCTCATCATGGGTTCTTCATTCTGTGTAGCTGATTTCAAGAACCCTTCAACAGAATCACATTTCAAAACTTATAATTCTTTTCTCATCAGGCATGTAGTTCTCACACCCATACAGAGTAATCCTCCATACTAGGAATTTTGCAAGTTACTTTTTTGGGTGCAGATTTAATGTCGGGTGTCCTCCGTACTCCATTCAGTAGATTGATTGTGGAGCATGCAATTGCTAGCTTGTTTTGATTTCAGTGCTGCTGTACCTATAAATGTGTTGGGTTCCTGAAAGACTGACAACAAAGACATAGAACAAACAGTACTTCCTTCACTAGTTGAACAGCTACTTCATGCTTGTATTCTGCCCATGCTCTTGGGGAGAACTTTCACTCTCCCAACATGTAACCTTAATATCAGCTGCACCATCACATGACCACTGTCTACATCTTTCCCATTTCATTGGGACAACTGGTGGCATGAGATGTAACAGTGTGCAGGAACAGAAACTGTGTAGATACCATTTTGTAGCATAGACATTAAACAGGCTAACAATTCATAGATATTTGCATGTGATGAGGCACGGAGTTAGCTGTTGCAGCTGGTGCACAACTCATTGTGTCTCCGTTATCCCCTCCCTCACCCATCTTTTTCATTGTAGAAAGGTGAAATTCTAGACTGGGTGGTAACATAGTCCTGCAACCAGGTGTTCATTTTTTTTTCAGGTGCTCTTAGCTTGTGGTTACGTCAGTTGGTGGTGTTGTGGTGTCCTCAGTATGGCATCCTCAGTGTGGACAAATCAGAACTTTCCATCAGTGTGCTCAGTGGGTGCAGGGTTCGCTGTGTTGGCCCCCGGAGGATTCTGAATGTCCACTGGTGTAGGGTACATGTGTCATAGGCTGGGTGACTGGAGTAGTGATATCTGTTGGTGCTGGTTTCAATACTTGTAGGAGATGATAGTGGTTGCATATGAAGAGGGCACCCTCTTTGGCTACCATTTAACTGTTGTCATGGCCACATGCAGTCTGAATCCTAACAATTTGAACAAATGTTAAAGGGCTGTGGGGATCTCAATTCTAATTTATTTTGCTTTTCAATCAGCTTAACATGAGGGCATCATTCACTTGGGTTTGAGGTTTGGACTGCAGCAGAGCCTTGATAGTAGGAGTTGTGGTCCTGGTGCACGAGGAAAAGAAACAATGGTGGTAGATTTCACAGCCTGAAGAGTTCAGCATTGTCATCTGTGCAAACCTGTGCACATTTCTCTTGACAATGTTCAGTTAAGCTTGGGGAGATGGTGGTAAAGTGGTTTAGCAACCCAGAGACCCAGAGCAATGCTCTAAGGACTTGGGTTCAAATCCCATCATGACCGATGGTGAAATTTGAATTCAGTAAAAATCTGGAATTAAAAGTCTAATTATGACCATGAATCAACTGTCGATTGTCTTAAAAACTCATCAGGCTCACTAATGTCCTTCAGGAAAGGAAATCTGCCATCCTTGCCTAGTCTGGCTTACTACCGCAATGTTGTTGACTGGTAAATACCCCTCTGAAATGGCCTAAGAATTGGCAAAATGCTGGCCCATCCAGCAACATACACACCCTTGAACTAATAAAATAAAGTTGCATACTGCCTGTTGTGCCAGACTGCTTGACTGTGAAGCAGGGGGCTGCTCAAAATCCCATGTATATGCAAAGTTTTGAAAGATAATGGTGCCAAATTGGCAAGTATTATCTGTCATGCATCTCTGCATGATGCTGTATCGGGCACGTATCTCTTAAGCTTGGTGACTGTGTTACTCGTCACGTTTGGCAGGTAGTCAAGTTTGGACTACTCGGAATACACATCAGTTATGACTAGGTGTTGTTTACTATTCCATTTGAGGATGTCAGCTGCTGTGAGTGACCATGGGACATCCAGGACCCGAATAAATGTGGCAGTTCTTTTGCCTGAAGCAGCTTGAATGCATTGGGCAAACCTGGAAACTTCCCTTTCCAGTTCTGTGCAGAAGTGATTCTTTGGCCCTGTATCTGGTTGCTTCCAACCTGGGGTACCTCAGATGAAGTTGATCGGTTTACTTCCTCTGAAAAGAAGTAAAAAAGATGAATCGCTGAATTGCAGTATCAATCCATTCTGTACAGTAAGTTCATCATTGTGGGGAAGCTTTCCTGAGAATTCTGGCTAGCCCCTCAGGATGATGTTCTGTTATTTGTATGTATTGTCCAATTGTAAGGCATCTTTGAGTTCCGTGCTAGAGAGCAGTACCCTCTGGTTATGATGTCTATGCCTTCCTCACAATCTGCCTGGTCTATAATAGGTAAGACAGCTCTGGAGAGGGCTGTGTGTAGCTCCTTACCACCTTCATAGACGATGCTGAGATTGTATTATTGCTGCTTTAGCATTATGCATTGCACTGTGCAGATATATTGTGAAGATGTTTTTTTAAGATAGACAGGCTATAGACTCATTATCTGTTTCAACTGGTGTAGGATGACTGTGAAGTCATGAAATTTCTGACAGGTGGAGGCTAACGCAAGAAGTTCCTTTTCAATTTGTGCATAATGAGTCTCAGTGACACTGCCGTTCTGGATGCAGACTGCCAAGTCCAGACGGGATGGCATCTGCTGATATAAGTACAGGTGCTCAAACATCAAACTACTGTAACATTGATAGGGCTATGAGTGCCTGTTTGAGTTTGTTGAAGATCACTGTATGAAGCTTTTGCCAGCATCATTTGATGTCCTGATGAAGTTGTTAACAGAGAAATCCACCTGGGTACTAGGGTCTGGTACTGCACATGGGTCTATATGCTGTTACATTTGATTGGCCAATACATTACATTTGCTTCAGTGTCAAATTTTACCTTCAGTCTTGATCGCTGAAAATCATGTTGTGGGTGGCGAAAATCTCACCCTTTTGTGTAACAATGTCAACAATCTCGCAATACATAGTTTCGCTACTTTGGCTGAGCTCCAGTTCCTTCATTTTGCTGATGCTCCTACCCATGGGGGAACCAATCAGCTGTCATGTTGCTGATGACAGAGGAAGGCTGCAGCATTTAGTGAAGTGATTTCATTTTCCACATTTGTTGCATTGGGGCTGTGCCCTAATAAAGATGGAGGTAGTTAACCCAGATCTGTAACTGGAAGAAAGCAGTAGCCCTGCTCTGTGCAAAGGGCTGGGATCATCCCCAGATGAAGGGTATTAGAAGAAGAAATGTATGTCTGTGCAGTCTGTGGAAGAAGATTTTAAATATCAGTGTTACTGGAAAAGCAATGAGATCACACACACACATACACATACATATATGAGTGTTCCAGTGAACTGAGTGTGGAAAGAGATTTAACCAGTTACACAGACTGAAAAAAAAACACACCATTCACAGCTTGGAGAGACTGTATACATGTTCAATGTGTGGACAAGGCTTCAACTGATCATCCAACCTGGAGAGACATAAGAACAACTGCACCATGGAGAAACCGTGGAAATGTGAGGACTGTGGAAAGGGATTCAAGTACCAGTCATGGCTAGAATATCATCAACACACACACTAGTGAGAAACTATTTCCTTGCTCCATATGAGGGAAGGGATTCACTCGCTCATCTGACCTTTTGAGACACCAACACACTCACAGTGAAGAGAAATTGTTCACGTGCTCCATATGTGGGAAGGGATTCATTAATTCATCTAATCTTAAGATACAACAGCGAGTTCACACTGGGGAACGCTCCATGTGTGGCAAGAATTTCTCTCAACTGTGCCACCTTACTGTACACAAATTGGTTTACACTGATCAGAGACCTTTTAAATGTTCTGATTGTGAAAAATGTTTTAAAAGCAAACGTGAGATGTGGTCACACCAAAGTACCACACTGGGAAGAGGCCATTCACCTCCTCCAAATGTGAGAAAAGATATGTAAAAAAAATGTGTTCTGTTCTGAGAGTGATAGCAACTGTAGTTGGAGCAGATACTACTGCAACTACTACTGCTTCCCGCCTAAGATGTTTTTGTTAATTGCTATTTGTAGTGTTAGATCTTTTTGTTGCAACAGCTGATTGCAGACTAGAATGCTGTAGATCCCGCAGACTATTCGATCTCTGACTGTCTCATTGTGAGTGTGCCAAATGGGCATATCTTTGCTGAGATTCTTATTGTGACGGTATAGAATGGCATTGATTATATCTTTTATTGGAAGACAAATACTCTCAAACATTGTTTGGAATTATTTCAGATCCTAATTTTCCTCCTCCATTTGAAAAACAAACAATAGTCTCAGGGTCCACTAAGTTTAATAAGGTGTAGGCTTATGCCTTTTTTGACTTCTCAGATAATGCAGCACCACAATAAACATGCCACTCCTTTTCAAAAGTTTCCCAACTGTCTGTAATGTTTTTAGAGGTGAGCAGGATGATGCAATGAATTCCTTGTACTATACTACCAATGTCTGACACCATGAAAATGTATTGGGTTCCCAAAATGCTGACACCAAGGATTTGTAACAAACAGCAGTTTATTCACTAGGTGAGCAGCTACTACATGCTTGTAGTTTGCCCTAGCCCCCAGGAATAGCTCCCACATTCCCAACCCTTTTTTTGCAGCCACATCATCACATGACCACTTGGTCTCCAATTCCTATTTGTTGTCACACAATCCCAGAAATTGAAATTGATCTATATTCTCAATGGCTGCTCTCACTGTGAATTCTCATCAAGTATGTCTTGTTGTTGATGTTCAATCTGAATCTCAGAATTGATTTTCTCAGCTCTTCAGCCATCGTGAATAGTTCCTGCTTGTCTTTGGCCAAAAGGCTAATGTCATCAGCATATCAGCTGTCTCCAGATGTTGTGACCACCAATTCTGCCCCCAACATGTTTTGGGAGAACAAAGCCTACTTCTCTTATGACTTTTTCCCAGTTTTACCAACTCCAAAACTAAACAGAAGTGTCCCCCTTCACTTAAAAAGAAATTAAGTGCAAAACTGAAGCAGAGCTTGTAGACGTTTCCTTGATGGCACCAGACATCTCAAAATATTTTATAGCCAATGAAATACTTTTGAACTGCAGTTACCATTGTAACAAAGAAAATACAGTAACTAATCTGCACTCAACGAACTGCCACAAATTCTAATATATTTTTTATTATTCATTCATGGAACATGAGCGTTTCTGGATGGCCAACATTTATTGCCCATCCCTAGTTGCTCTTAAGAAGGTGATGATGAGCTGCCTTCTTGAAATGCTGCAGTCTATGTGCTGTGGGTTGATCCAGAATGCCATTTAGCAGAGAATTCCAGGATTTTGACTCAGCCACTGCAAAACAATGGCAGTATATTTCCAAGTGAGGATGGTGTGTGGCTTGGAGAAGAACCTGCAGGTAGTGGTATTCCCATGTATCTGAAGTAGAAATGGGTTTGGAAGGTGCCAGCTAAGGATCTTTGCTGAATTGCCGCATTGCATCTTAGAGAGCACACACTGCAACTATTGAACGTCAGTGGTGGAGGGATTGAATGTTTGTAGATGTGCCAGTCAAGCAAGCTATTTTCTCCTCAATGAGTGTTGTTGGAGTTGCAAGTGGGGAGTATTCCATCACACTCTTTACTTGTGCATTGTTGATGGTGGACAAGCTTTGGGGATTCAGGAAACAAGTTACTCACTGCAGTATTCCTAGCCTCTGACCTACTCTTGTAGCCACTTTGTTTATACTGGCAAGTCCAGTCAAGTTTCTGGTTAATGGTAACTCCCAAAGATGTTGACAATGGGGGATTCAGTGATGGTAACAGCATTGAATGTCAAGGGGCAGTGGATAAGAGTATCTCTTATTGATGGTCGTTGCCTGATATATGTTTGGCGCGAATGTTATTTGCCACTTATCAGCCCAAGCCTGGATATTGTCCAGATCTTGTTCCATTTGAACACAGACTGCTTCAGTATCTGAGAACTCATGCTGAATAGTGCTGAACATTGTGCAAACGTTGGCGAACATCCCGCTTCTGACCTTTTGACAGAGGAAAGGTCATTGATGAAGCAGCTGAAGATGGTTGGGCCTAGGACACTACCCTGAGGAACTCCTGCAGAGATGTTCTGAAGCTGAAATGACTGACCCTCCACAACTACAACCATCTTCCTATATACAGGTATGACACCATTCAGCAGAGAATTTGTCCCTGATATCATTGACTCCAGTTTCGCTAGGATTTCTTGATGCCACACTCGATCGAATGCAGCCTTGATGTCAAAGGCTGTCACTCTCACCTCACCTTTGAATTCATCTCTTCTGTCCATGTTTAAACTAAGGCTGTAATGAGGTTGGGAGCTGAGTGACCCTAACAAAACCCAAAGTGGGCATCATCAAGCAGGTGCTGCTTGATAGCACTTGTTGATGACCCAACACTTTACTGATGATTGGGAATAGCCTGGGCAGTAATTGACCAGATTGGATTCGTCCTGCTTTTTGGTTAGAGGAGGTACCTGGGCAATTTTCTACATAGTCAGTTTTGTAACTGTACTGGGAGAGCTTAGTTAAGGGAGCGGCAAGTTCTGGAGCACAAGTTTTCAATGCTATTATTAGAATGTTATCAGGGCCCATCGCCTTTCCAGTATCCAGCGACTTCATCCATTTCTTGATATCACATGGAGTGAATTGAATTGGCTGGAGACCGGCATCTGAGATGCTGGGGACACTGAAGGAAGCTGAGATGAATTATCCACTCGGCACTTCTGGCTGAGGATTGCTGCGAATGCTTCAGCTTTATCCATACATCATTAATGTGATAATGACCAGACAAGCTGGTAATTTGTGATATTAACTGAGATAAAAATATTGGCCATGACACTGGGGAGAACTCCCCTGCTCTTCAAAATAGTCACATGAGATCATTTGCATTCACCCAAGCGGGCAATTGGGACATTGGATTAATTATGATGCCTCCAACAGTGCAACGTTCACAGAATATTGTACCAGAGTAATCTGATTTGTGTGCTTGTGTCCTGGAGTGGGAATTGAACCCAGAATTCTATGACTCAGAGAGAGAGTGTGCAACCAAGTGACTTAGAGGCAAAGTGTGCCATTTTTGACACACTTTGCAGTGACTTAAAATACTTTTAACTGTTCTATTCACTGCAGTGTCCACCAGTCACAGTGGGCCATAGGAATGCGAGCAAGCACTTCTGTTCCATCTCTGGTGCCACCCAGGTAGAGGGAGACTATGGAAGAAAGTGTTCACAGTACTTGGAATTTCTTTCTTTCAACAGTTTTCAGTTACCCTCCTCATTTAATTATGCACTTCAGTGTTTTAGGCTGTTTCTTCGAACTTTCTTCAATATTTTCAGTATTAGGGAAAAATAACAATTCTGATCGTTAAAAAAGTGAAAGCAAAATGATAGAATTGATCTTCATTATGATAAATGTGAACAACTAACGAATTAATACTTTTGAGTTGTAGAGATGGTTTTATATACTTGCTCACATTTTTCATGTTAATCCAACCATTATTTAGATAACCTTATGCTGATCTATTAATTAGCTATTGTTTAGAGGTAAATGGTTTAAGTAAAAATAAGTTGTTACTACATTACACTGTGAAAAATGTATAGCAATTGGTCCTACAATTGATAAAAATAAACGTTTTTATTTTGATTTTGGGTTGTGGGTGTCATTGGGAAGGCTAATGTTTGTTGTCTGTCTTACTCGCCCTTGAACTGACTGGCATGATAGGCCTAAGAATCGACCACTTGGCTTGGGGGTCTGGAGCCACACGTAGTCCAGACCAAGTAAGGAGGGCAGATTTCCTCCCCTGGAGGGCATTACTGAACTACGTGGGTTTTTATCAGTTTATTGGTCACTATTACTGAAATGAGCTTTGCTTCTTAATCTGAATTTATTTATTAATTGAATTTAAATCCCCAAACTGCTATGATGGGATTTAAACTCATGTTATCAGAGCATTAGCCTGCATCTCTGAATCACCAATTCAGTCACATTATAATTAGTGTGCATACTTCAAAACATCAGTTTATCCAGAAAATAAATCTAACTCTGCAGGAGTGTTGAATTACATATCTGAATAACATTGAGATTAAAGAAATATTAGGGCGAAAAATGAACTGTTAAATAGGCAATTGCAGCTGGTTTTAATGTGCGGAAGCCAAAGAAGCAAATCCCCATGTTTCCCAATCAGAAATCATGAACAAATTATGCTGTTTGTTGTTTGCTGAAGTTCAGGTCTGAGGTGATCGGGTCAGGCGGCTCTGATCTATACAAGAAATCTACAGAAATCCATCAAAGATGCCAAAAGATGTACCAGACCATGCTGGAGTCCCAGGCTAGCTATGTGGACTCCCACCAAATATTGGCAAGGTCCGTAAGATGTAACAGACTACAAGATGAAAGGATGTAGAACTGTCAGCATCAATGCCTCAGCTCTGTGATGAGCTCAATGTATTTAGTGCCCATTTTGAGCAAGAGACAGCGAAAGCATGCCCTCCACCCCAGAAGCCTTGGCCAAACTGGTATCCGAGGTCCCATTGCAGACATCAGAACAGCCTTCTTGAAAGTCAGCACACTGAAAATGACTGACCCGAATGGGATATCCGGATGAACAATCAGATTCTGCGCAGATCAGCTGGCTGGGTATGAGAGAACCTCATAGTGAGTTAGATAAATTTCAAATAATCAGGAATTTAAATCACTAATAAAATACAAGCAATTAGTAAAATGACCTCAGATCAGACTCTCAGTCTAACAAGGGAACTATCTACATGAAAACCACATGAACATAGTAAGAACTTTAAATAAGTATGAAATTTAGACATGTATTTTGGTATTTTAAATGTATTAGCTGTATTTTTAAAAGGAACTGCACATATACCAAAGGCAGGATGCTGTGAGGGATGGTGGGATGAAGCATTAGCAGACAGAACCACATTCTTTGGAACCACAGAAGGTGCACGTTCTTAAGAGCAAAAGTTGCTAGCAGTAAGGTTTTCAGAGAACCTTTATGAATAGGGTTGTTTACACTGTTCAGATAAGGCACATCTTCTCAGACGTGAGAATGTACATATGTCCGGCTTGGTTGTCGAAGCAAGCAAAAGTTGGTGGGAACATTAACTTTGGGCTTTGTAACTAAGCATCAGAGGTTGCTAAGCAATAGGGGGAGGAAGCATCCAGATTCTATGGATCAATGAAATTCCATGATGTCAGAGAATAGAATGACTAAGGTGTATGACTATTGTTAACAGTGGTTAATATATGTATTAATAATGATTTGTTCATGACTTACAGAAAACTGGGAAGAGCAAACTTGAGAAGTGCATAATTGTTTTGATGGATGTATTGGAATGCTCAAAGCCTTCTCTTGTAGTAAGGCATTGGACTGCCCAATGTTTATATCTCCCTTCAATTATTGGTCAAATAAAGATATGCCTTTAACCAGGACACTGGCTTTCATGAGTCTTTGTATTGGCTGAAAATCTGGCAATGTATGGTCTCCAGAGAACCCTGCAACACTGGGGTTTTTGCAGAATCTGAGGCTCCTATCTGATTCAAGAAGATGACTATCGTCCCTATACCAATGAAAAGCTGGGCAGCGTGCCTTAATAACTATCGCCGGTGTTTCTGACATCCATTATTATGTAGTGCTTCGAAAGGTTGGCCATGGCACGAATCAATTCCAGCCTGCCAGATTGTTCGGGTCCGCTACGGTTCGCTTATCGCCACAGCAGACACCATCTCCCTGGCCTACGCTTAACCCTGGATCTCCTGGTTAACAAAGACACCTACATCAGACTCGTATTTATTGACTACAGCTCAGCCTTCAACACCATTATTCCTACAAAACTCATCTACAAACTCTGTAGCCTGAGGCTTGGCACCTCCCTCTGCCACCGGATCCTAGGCTTCCTAACTTACAGACTACAATCTAGGAAGAATAAGAACAACACCTCCACAATCATCCTGAACACCAGTGCCCCACAAGACTCTGTCCTCAGCCTCTTACAATACTCCTTATACATCTACAATTATGTGGCCGAATTCCCCTCTAACTAAATTTTCAAGTTTGCTCATGACACCACGGTTTGTGGGCTGGATTTCAAACGATGGTAAGACGGATTATAGGAAAGAGATGGAGAATCTGGTGAACTGGTATTTGTCCCATTCACAATCTACAGATCACAAGTGAATGTGCTGGTAAAAAATACAATAGTTCTCGTTAAGGTCTCTAATACCAAAGTCTGTCAGCAAATGCAGCTGTTAAGAAATAACTTGTGTCTGTATAGCACTTTATCATGTCTGAAAAAAACAAATAAATATTTCACAGAACAAATTATTTTGAAGTGGAAAAACTTGATGTAGTATCAAGGTAGAGAACAATACCACAATTCATGCAAGATTAAAAGCGGAGGACAAATTCTGAAATTCACAAGGGACAATAAACCTGTACAATTGAATCAGGATAAGTGGTAAATTGCAGGCAAACTACAAAGCACAAGAGTCATAGAAACTCAAAGTCAAGTCTAGAAGTAGGAGGTGTAGAGACATTCAAAACTAAGGAACTGCAGAAATTTGTGGAACTAAGCAACAAAATCTGGTGTGATTTGGTGAAATACAAGAAACTCAATGGTTAAGAGACACTGTATGAGTAAGTGAACTGGAAGAAACTATAAAAGAAACCAAAGTAGTTTCAATTATTTCTAATAATGTTTCATAGTTTTAAATAAATAAATAAAGGAAAAAGCAAAATTGGTGAAAAAAATTACAAATGACACGATCATGATTAAGGTTGTGGTGAGATCCATTAATGGTACTAGGAAGATTTTATTCCCAGTGCCACCTAATGACAGTTTCCAAAGATGGATGCATTGCCATATCGTATGTCCAGAGGAATGCATTTTGACCAAGATATAATTTTTTTTTCTCTTTTTAATTCTCCCTCTTGCTTCACGTTCCTTGTCATAGCAAAAGTCTATATTGATTGTTTCCCTGTCCTGAACTTTCAAATAATGAATTTGATACTAGATCTATTTGAATGGTTTCTGAATTTTCCATCACAAAGAATCCCTTTATCTCTTTCAACGCTTACGATAGAGTCAGGATCATCTAGCTAACTAACAAGTTCACATCTTGACTACATGCGAATCATTTTTTGCATCTGAGTTATACATATATATGCTTTTTGGTGCAGGCTGTTTGTTTAACATTGAATGATTGTTACATTGTTAAGAAAAAACAAAAGTAGCAATCTTCTGTATTAACAGCAGTCCGATATTTAAACTGATCGAAGAACACATCAAAGTCTAGATATCACAATCATTACAATAACTGATTAACAACATAAAGCCTTGAAATTTCAACAGACATCTTCTAAAAGCTGACTTTTAGAAAATCCTTGAAGCACTCTACTGCAGGAATTTTATTCAGTGGTTAGATTGGGAATAGTTCCTAGCTCACAATGAGCAGAATTATCATGTTTATTTAAAAGGACATGAACATTATTATTCTGTTCTTATATGTTCTAGGAGATTTACCATAGCTTTATAGCAATGATAAGGAGGAAGATATATTATTTTGTAATGCCAAGTACATTATGCTATGCTTAATGTAATGTATTATAATAAAATTGTTCTCCAATGTCTTAGCTCGTGAACAAAAATACTTTCTTCCTGTAATTATCTCTTTGCTTTCCACCCACTCTCTTTGTCTTCACTTTACTTATATTCAAATTCAAAGTGAGATAATCTAAATATAAGAAAATGTGATGCCGAGATGAAAAATTGGATGTGGAAGAAAACTGTGCACTTGTCACATTTGTCATAGCAAGGATGAAATGTAGGATTGGACTCGCTGGGGGTTTCCTGCGTCAGCACCAGAGAGGTGAATGCACAAGTTTGACAGCACTGAGGTAGTAGGTTGTGAGCCTGACAGTTCTGGTTTATATGGCTACAACAGATTTATTGGGCTGAATTTTCCAGTCCCTTCAGCGATGGAATTCGTTGTGATCAGGAGTGGAAAATTCAGAGTGAGGCCAAAAGTCAGACTCATTCTGATGGAAAAACAAGTCAGAATTCTCCCCTCACTACTAACCTAGATTTGTAACACACTGGGCTACGTGTCTCTGCACTGGTGGAGAATAAGGTAAAAGCTGTGACTTCAACAGAGATGAAGTAAAACAATTTCCAAATCATCAAAAACCTGCCCAAGTCCCTCCACACTTACACTATATATAAGAAAGCCCATCAACACCTCCAGTTTTTCAGGATACTAAGGAAATTTGGTATTTCTGCTATGACTCTCACCGACGTTTACAGATGATCATATAAGCACTCTTGTTGTATTACAGCTTGGTATGACACGTGCTCTACCCAAGACCACATGAAACCACGAAGCCCAGTCCTTCATGCAAACCAACCTCCCATCGATTGACTCTGTCTACACTTCCCGCTGTCCAGAAAAACAACCAGCGTAATCAAGGATCCCGTGCACCCTGGATATACGATGTTCCACCTTCTTCCTTCAGGAGAAAAATCTGAGGTCAAGTACCAACTCAAGAACAGCTTCCTCCCTGCTGCCATCAGACTTTTGAATGGACCCACCTTATATTGTTGATCTTTTTCTACTGTGACTATAATTCCACATTCTGCACCTTCCCCTTTCCTTCTCTTTCCATTTTGCTTTGTCTGTATAACGTGCAAGAAACAATACTTTTCACTGCACACGAAAAAATGTGACAATAAATCAAATAAATCAATTGGCTCGTTAGCATCCTCTTCTGAGGTGGCTCAGGGCTTATGTTGTTGCCTATAAGAAAGAGAAGATAGATTTAGTTCACAAATGACCTGAATGCAACTTTGCATGTCACTCACTGTGAATGTCAGAATGTGATCAACTCACGAGGGCTCATCCATACTGTCTTGCTGGGAGAGGCCGATATTATCTTCATTACACGGAGTGATTTCTGCCCTTCCCTGCCAACTTGACAGCGTCTTCCTCGAATTTGGAGAGCTCCTGGATGTTGCCATCTCTCCTCCAGTCTGGAATCTCTCCCAGACTGCGAAATCTTTGACTGCATGAAACAGTATGGCATATGAAGCAATTGTGCAGAGATTCTACTGTTGAACCACTCTCTACACCCACTCCCCATGCCACTCCCCCCCCTCCAAATCCCCGGTTAAATGCTAATCGTGCAGCATGATACTGATGAAGCAACTTTCATTGCCAACACGTTCCCCCACTAATATTGTGTGAGACCCTGACCTGTGTGCCACTGAGTGCATTGTGCCATTCTGACAATATGAAGTTGAAGAGAGCTGAAGGTTGACTTACCCTGGCAGTGTGGATGAGATCATTCATCCTCTTCCTGCACTGAATAGCATTTCTCTGGTAGTTATCTGGGGAGCTGTCCTCCTTTGCAACTGCCTCCCAGTCCAGTGAGGTGAGGTTGATAGACATGCTGATCCATTGCTGGGACGAAGAGACACCTCTAATTAAAGCTTCCAGGGAGTTGTGTGTGCTCTTGCTCCTTGGAGCCACCTCCAGAACTTCTGACCCTGCAGCTGGGCTGCAGAGAGTTGTGTGTGTGTGTGTGTGTGTGTGTGTGTGTGTGTGTGTGTGTGTTCAGGTGCCATTTAAATATAATGTCAGGAATTTTAACCTGATGAGGAGGCAGCAGGCAGATGAAACAATACGCAACCCACCCCGTGATTCAACAAGCAACTTGCCAATGGATAATTAATGAGGTTTCAAGTAGAAAATCTGGCATGAGAACTGAACTCACTGATTGACAGGAAATTTGTCACTAATCCCACCTGCCACTGCACTTAGTTTCTGGAGCGGAAATTGCTACCCATTGAATTAAGTCTGTTTATCTGGCTTTTGGAAATAAATACCCTGCTCTCTTCACATAAATATCACAGCTCCATTTTTCATCTCAACAAAACATGTCATCTCCATGGTGATGGCCTCCCTGCAGTCAGGGAGCCATCAGAGCCAGAGGCTGCATTCCCCAAAGAGGACACCACGTGTGGGAAAGGTATCCCCTATTGCCCCAACAATCCAATTGGAGGAACTTCCCCTTCAATTCTGGAGCTTGCTGCTTTTCCCTCTCTGAAACACCTCATATTTGGTCTTGAGGCATCTTCCTTTTCCCTTACCCGCATCAATAGCGCCCACATTTTCTGGTGGGGGTGCCCAGGTTGTCACGCTCCTTGACTGGGCTGACAGCTTCAGGAGCCTGCCTTCTTTCCTTTTTAAGATGGCGAGTATGGAGGTGGCCAATTAGGAGACTGCCTCCAGAAGATAGCTTCACCACTCTGACTCCCAGTAAGTGCGGGCATGCCAGTCCCATTTGGTCTCAAGATCAGAATCCCGAAGCCCACGGGAAAACCTTGCTGGAATAAAATTATTTCCTTTCCAAGTGAAAATGCAAAGCAAGGGAACACAATTTTAAAATTGTAATGACATTAGGGAGCACATAGTCATCAAAAGGCTAGTAGGAATCTGGAACTCTTTAACCCTCCTTTCTCTCCACCATCCAAAAGGCTGTTCATGTTATGGTTAGAACAAAGAACAAAGAAAATTACAGCACAGGAACAGGCCCTTTGGCACTCCAAGCTTGCACCAACCATGCTGCCTGACTGAACTAAAACCCCCTACCTTTCCGGGGAGATATTCATGTATTTGTCCAAATGCCTCTTTTCATGAATTTGTTCAAAAGCCACTATTGTATCTGCTTTCAGTACCTTCCCCTGCAGCAAGTTCCAAGTACCAACCTCCCACCACCCTCTGTGTAAAAAAATTTGCTTTCTGGGTATTTGTTTCTATGGGTTCCACAAGCATATTTGCAGCCTCTCCTGCCTTGGAGACCCCTTTCTTTCCCAATGAATCCTCCAGAAATTCCCTTTTCACCACATGCCTGGAAGCTGACTGCAATACTAGTCAGCTGTAGCCAAAGGACCAACTTGGCAGCTGTCCTATGTCCACCTCCCAGCTCCCCATCTGTCTACACTATCTGCTGCCGCGACAAAGCAGCCAGCATAATTATGGACCCCATGCACCCCGGACATTCTCTCTTCCACTTCCGTCCTTCAGGAAAAAGATACAAAAGTCTGAGCCACATACCAGCTGACTCAAGAATCGCTTCTTCTCTGTTGCTGTCAGACTTGTGAATGGATTTACCTTGTAGTAAGCTGATCTTTCTCTACTGTCTAGCTATGACTGTAACACTACATTCTGCACTGTCTAGTTTCCTTCTCTATGAACATTATGTTTTGCCTGTATAGCACAACAGAAACAGAAACACTGTATGTTAATAATGTGACAATAATAAATAAAATCAAATTAAATGTCTTACCATTTTTTAAAATCATTCTTTGAGACATTGGTGCCATTGATCAGTATTTGTTGCCTATCTCTAATTGCTCTTGAGAAAATGGAGGTGAATCTTCTTTCAAACAATTGTGGTCTATGTGGAGTTAAGCTATTGCCATGGTGCTGTTCAGTGGGAAAGTCCAGGATTTTCACCCAGTGACAATGGAAGAACAGTGATGTGAGACTTGGAAGGGAGTGACTCAGAAGAGTTGTTTCTGAACATCTGCTGTCCTTGGTCTTCTGGGTGGTAGAAGTCTTGGGTTTGAGGGATTTTGCTGAAGAAATCTCTGAGACTTTCTGCAGTGCCATCCTGTAGATAGTTCACGCTATGGCCACAGTATGCATGTAAGGCAATGACAAACTGCAGGTCTTCTCAAACTGGGTCTGTGAAGGGTCTCCAGGGGCCCATGAAAATGGCAGCCACCAAGTGACCAGCAAATGCTAGTTCAAAGTATAAAAAGAACTTGAGAAATCAAATAGGCTAATCAGAGCAGGGCCTCTTAGAGCACTGGATACAGATATGCTGACCAATGCTCTGAGAGGCTTTGCTCTGATTGACCCATCTAATTTATTTGATCTCACTATTGTTGGGAATAAAAGCCCATGGCCAACAGTGAAGATCAAAATTGAGGTAGGAGACAAGCTAGCCAGATGCAGAGAAAAGGCAGCTAGAAGCCTTTGAGAGGTGGCAGCAATGGTGAAGGAAGGCAGTGAGGAGAGGTGGCAGTGGCAGGGGACAGGCAGTATCAGGGAGAGGTGGTGGCAGCAATCGCAAGAAGAGATGGCAATGGCAAGAAGAGACAGCAATGGCATCAGTGATGAGGAGAGTCGATAGCGAGGAGAGTCAGAGGCTTGGCGCACAAGCAGCAGTGAGGCAGTGAGGAGGAGGCATGGCGGTGGCAAAGCAGTGAGAAGGTAGCTATACAGCAGGGAAGCAGTGAAGTGAGAACCAGAGGAGTGATGAGGACAAGAGGAGTAGCACAGGCGTGTATCATTTTGGAATAGAGCCGTTACTGCTAAGGGGCTAAACCAGCACGGGTAATGCAAGGGGCCTATGCAGCTGACGAACATATTTGCAACTGTTTGTCTCTTCCTATTTCCAAAGATCACAGACTCTGAGTGCCTCACTCTGTGTAATAATATCTCATCACTCACTAGTGCTAACTGAGGTGTGCTACTCATCAATGGATTGATGAGAAGGAAGGGCAACTCAAGGAAGTGGAAAACAAGTGATGAAGATGGACCACTTCAAGCCATCACTGGCGAACAATCAGGGTGTACCACTCACTGCCCACATCAATTGAAGTAGCAGCAGGAAATAAGTATAGGATTGATGAAAGCTTTCTGTCCTTAGGATTCATTCATGCTGGAGACCAAGATACACCTGAAGCACATATGCTGTATGCTGCAAAATATTATACAACAGTTCAATGGCGCCAGCTAAACTCTGAAGACATTTGGAAACAAATTATCCTCAAATAAATCAGAACGTAAAGTTTCTTCAGGAGAAAATTTAATTCCCTGATGAGCAGTAAATCCATGATGGATGGTAAGATTGGTAAAGATTGATTATGAGAATATAATTGAGGCATCCTGCAAACTAAGTTACCACATCACACTTGTAGAAGAAGCCCATACGATTGGCAAAATCTTGATGAAGTCTTATGCCAAAGACATTGTAATTTGTCCACGGTAGATGAAGCAGAAAGTCGTAAGATTGAGGCCTTTTGAGAGAAATTGGCCAAACACATGCAAATGAGACTAGTCCAGTTTAGAAAACCTAATCAGTATGGATGAGTTGGGCTGAAGAGTCTGTTTCCATGCTGTATATGTCTGTGACTCTAGCTCTCCAACAAGACTGTCAGCTGCCAGATTCCAGATCTTACTGATGGCATCGAAAATCAGCTAGTCCCTTGTCTTACATGCTGTGGAGCATTTATTCATTGCAGCTTGATGAATCTACTGACATGTTGGGCTTGCAACATTGCTTGTATTTACAAGCCACGTTTTCAGTGACATTACTGAGGAAAGCATGCTGCTTTGTGACCCTTTGCAGAGCAACACTATTGGCGAACAAATATTCAACTGCACCAAAAACTTCATGGAAAGAAACAGAATTAGTTGGGAGATGTAAGCACTAATGGCACCAGGGCAATGGTCAGGAAGTCAGCAGGTGTTATAGAGTGGATCAAAGCTACAACACCACACTGCACGAGCAGTTGGTGTCCTTTACAGACATGCACTCACTGTTAAGAAGATGCCTGCACCTCTTAAAAAATGTACTCAATGAAGCAATTCCAATTATCAACAGCATTAAAGCTCATCCATTGAAATTGAGACTGTTTGAAGTTCTTTGCAATAAAATTGGTCATGAACTTACAGCGAGCATGCAAAGGTGATGTGGCTATCTGGAGGCAAAGTATTTGTGCGACTTTCAAGCTTCATCATGAAATTTTGTTATTTTGTGTGGATCAGAAATGTCAATTCTCAGAGTTGCTGACCAGTACTCCATGGCTTTTGAAATTTGCATATCTTGCAGATATTTTTACAAGGCCAAATGAAGTGAACCTGTCACTCAGAGGCAGGGATATTGCTGTCTTCACTGCAAGAAATAAGATTTCATCACTATTGAGGAAATTGTGCTTCTATGCATTCAACTTCTTTCCCATATCAAAACGCCTTCTCTCTGAAGTGAATTCCACCCCTGAGAAGAATATTTTCAGGGACATTACACAACATCTTTGTGGCTTGCACTCTTTGTTGGAATACCTCCCTGCATCAGATGAGAACAATATGTGGGTTTGCAAACCGTTTGCACTGACCATCTAGCCAGATGGCTTATCAGTACATGATTAGGAGAGCCTGATTGAACTGACCTCTGACTCCACACTGAAGTAACACTTCATTGCACTATCATTGATGAATTTTTGTAGTGGCTTAATGCACAAGTATCCTAATGTGGGCAAAGAGAATAGTTTGTGAACTCCTTCCTTTTGCCTCAACATATTTGTGTGAAAGTGGCTTCTCCCGATATACGACAAAAAACAGACTGAATGCCACACCTGAAATTAAAATGCCAACATTACTCTTAACATCAGGCGGGATGTGTGCGCAAATGAGTCAGCATCATTCCTCACACTGAAGACAACAGGAAAATCAGCCTTCAGTTGTTAATAATGTTTTATTGGTGATATATGCATAGATATGGCAGGAAAAGACTTGCTTACATTTGATATCTGTGTTCGCACTTATTCCATGGCAAAAAAGGTGCATTGACATTATGAGAATGTTTGGGGTTCCCAGATGTTCTTGGGAGGTCACTTAGGGTTCATAGTTTGAAAAGTTTGGAAATAAAATTTTGATCATGTGGTCTATTTTACCTGGATGTTGTTTAATTTCCTTTGGGGACAACCTTCCCAAAAAATTCAAAGTGCTGAATGAGTGTGAAAATAGTAGAGAATTGTATCCAATTTTTCAGCGAATTCTCGGATGGAATCTTATGGCCATTTGTCCAAAAAAGAGGTAAAGTGTGATTCACGTCAGTAAAGGGAATGGATGGAGTATGTTCTCACCGGAAAGCCAGCTGCTCACACTAGAGGGCTCCATTGCACAAGCATCGATCTCTCAATGTACTTTGCAAATGCAGACAGTACACTTAAGATTTCTCACTTCCCATCCCCCCACCAGATTCAAACCACCTTGAATATCACACACCCATTCTCAATTGCAGAGTGCACAGTTCCCTCCTGCCCTTCCCCCTTTATGTCCCTCCTCCCTTTATGTCCCTCCTCCTTCCCTTCACACCTTACCCCTTGACACTGCCTGGTGCCCAATGGGCAGTGCCAGGATGCCTGATGAGCAGTGCCAGGTTGGTAGTGCCAGAGTGCCAGACTGACAGTGTTGGGGTGCCACTGCCCAAAGGCCACTGCCTTCCCCTGTCCCTCACCTAGGGGCTTCAATGGCTTCCAGTCCCACCAGCGATGGGGACCATATTTGATCCTCACCGGTGATTACCTCCACCAGTGAGACCTTTAATGCAAGTGAGCTCGGATGATAGTATCCCAGGCTCACTTGTAATATTTAAATTACAGTGCCAGTAAGATTACGAGAAATGTTGGTAGTGGAATGGCTTTGAGAAGTCATGAGGTGAATCACTCATCCACACAGCCACAACTGACCAATGCAGATGGCCTATCTGTTGTGGCTGAAAACACTCTGCGGGTTCAGTAGCAAGGCTCTGATGTAGAATCAAATCCTGAAACAGCAATCTGTATGTTATGCTGAGAATTTCCAGAATGTTCTGCTTTTATTTCAGACTTCCACCATCTGCAGCTTATTATTTTGTGTTCCATGCATCATTATCTGCTTATTAGTGCCTTTAAAATTTCTGATACTATTGGTAGCATGGCTTACGCAGAATTTTGTCAATTTTAAATAACTCTTGAATATTACATGCAACATTGGCTTTTGATGGCATTAAAAATTCTTGATTTATATAGACAACGTGTGGAGGTCTGCGTGATTAGAAATGATAATGAACTATTTGAAAGAGAAATGGAACAGTCATTGAGCTGTTTACTCATGCACATTCTCTTTGCATTGAGATAATGGTCAAAGTTTTTTACACAGAGGGTTGCGGGCAACTGGAACCCGCTGCTGGGGGAAATGGAAGCAGATAGAATAGTGACCGTTAAGAGGCTTCTTGACAAAAACATGAATGGGATGGAACTGGAGGGATATAGTCTTTGGAAGGGTTTTAGTTCAATTTGGCAGTATGGTCGGTGCAGGCTTAGAGGGCTGAAGGGGCTGTTCCTGTGCTGTAATTTTCTTTGATATTTGTAAAACCACAGAGGTCAACAGTGATTTGTTACATCACTAAATAAGTGCTTCTGCCAATCAGCAATTTTTGTTTTCAGTTGATGTGGGTGGAACATTCCTTCTGAGCTAATTAAATCCAAAAAAGATTTTTTTGTACCCTCACAGATTTAGTGAGAGGGAAAGAGACTTCCTTCTGGACAGTCAATTGAAAATATTAGTCACAATTCACTGCAGCTCAATGAACTCAAGCAGTCCGTAATCAAGAATCAGTGCCACTTTCTGCCTAAGTGCCTGCAGGGATGTATGAAGTAGTCATCTTCTCTGTATTTTACTCAATGTCAACTTTGTTGTGAAAGTGCATAGGTTTTCGCAGCTATTTTTTTTTCTGTGGTTTGGAATGGGTGGTATATCTCTGCACTGCCCCAACTTTTTCCTATCTATTGGTTTGGCATTGAAATGAAACTGCAACATTTTGACTGCTGAAGTTCAAAGGTCAACATTGTGAAGATGAAGATGGTTGGTATGAAGACCAGAGGTTTCAAAGAGTGGACAACACCAACACCACAATTGTGTTAGTGGAACAGAACTGAGCAAAACAGCTTAAGAACCAAGAGCAGGAGAAGTCACTTCAACCCCTTGATCCTGCTCAGCCATTCAAAATGATCATGGTTGATCTTGCTTCAGTTTCAACTCTACTTTCCTGCCCATTCTCCAAAACCCTTCAACCCATTACTAGTTAAAAATCTGTCTATTTCCTCCTTCTATTAACTTAATGTCCCAGAATCCACCTCACTCTGTGGTAGTGAATTCCAATAGATTCATCACCCTTTGGGATAATTAGTTTCTCTTCATCTCTGTTTTAAATCTGCTTTTCCCTTATCCTATGATCTCTTTGCGTACTTTGGATCTGTCTTCACGAAAGAGGACCCAAATAACCTTCCAGAAATACGGGGACAGAGTGTCTAGCATAAAGGAGGAACTGAATGAGATCCTTATTAGTCAGGAAATTGTATTGGGGGAAATTGCTCGGATTAAAACCTGATAAGTCCCCAGGGCTTGATGCTCTGTATCTCAGAGTACTCAAGGAGGTAATGGCCCTAGAAATAGTGGATGCATTGGTGACCATTTTCCTGCATTCTATAGACACTGGAAGAGTTCCAATGGACTGGAGGGTAATTAATGTAAACCCAGTTTTTAAAAAAGGTGGGAGAGAAAAAATAGGGAATTATAGACCAGTTAGCCTGACATCGGTGGTGCGGAAAATATTGGAGTCAATTATTAAGGATGTAATGACTGAGCATTTGAAAAACGGTAACAGATCAGTCCAAGCCAGCATGGATTCACAAAAGACAAATCTTCTGGAAATTTTTGAGTATATGACCAATAGCGTGAACAAGGATGAATCAATGGCTGTTGTATATCTGGACTTTCAAAAGGCTTTTGACAAGATCCCATACAAGAGATTAGTGAGCAAAATTAAAGCTCATGTTATTGGGGTAATGTATTGATATAGATAGAGAACTGATTGGCTGACAAGGAAGCAGAGAGTGGGAACAAACGGGTCCTTTTCAGAATGTGACTGGTGGGATATCATTGGATTCAATGCTGGGATCCCGGCTATTCATAATATACATTAATGATTTGGACGAAGGAAGTGAATGCAATATCTCCAAATTTGTAGATGACATTAAGCTGGGTGGCAGTATGTGCTGTGAGAAGGATGCAGGGTGACTTGGACATGCTGGCTGAGTAGGCAAAATACTTGACTAATGCAATATAATGTGAATAAATGTGAGGTTATCCACTTTGGTGGCAAAAATAGGAAGAAAGATTCTTATCTGAATGGCAGTTTAGGAAAAGGGGAAGTGCAACATGACCTGGGCATCATGGTGGAACAGTCACTGAAGGTTGATATGCAGCTACAGCAGTCAATGAAGAAAGCTAATAACATACTGGTCTTCATAGCAAGAGGATTTGGGTATAGGACTATGGATGGCTCTTTGCAGATATACAAAGTCTTGGTGAGGCCACACCTTCAGTATTGTGCGCAGTTTTGGTCTCCTAGTCTGAGGAAGAACATTCTTGCTATTGACAAAGTCCAACATAGGTTCACCAGACTGGTTCCTGATATAAGAAGAGAACTAGATTGAAGAATGAAGAATGAGACCTCATAGAAACATATAAAATCCTAATGGGACTGGATAGGCTAGATGCATGAAGAATGTTCCCAATTTTGAGTAAGAGAAGAACTAGGGATTACAGTCTAAGAATAAGAGGTAAGCCATTCAGGACTGAGATGAGGAAGAACGTCTTCACTCAGAGAGTTGTGAACCTGTGAAATTCTGTACCACAGAAAGTTGTTCAAGCCAGTTCATTAGGTATGTTCAAGAGGGAGATGGATGTGGCTTTTGTAGTTAAAGAGATCAAGGGATACAGAGAGAAAGTGGGAGTGGGATACTGAAAATACATGATCAATAATGATCATATTAATGGTGGTATAGGCTTGAAGGGCTGAGTGATCTACTCCTATGTTAATCTAGATTGCCCCATAAGAGGAAGCATCCATTCAACATCTACTTTATCAATTTCTTTTATCTTATACATACGTAAATTAGACTGCTCTTATTCTTCTAAACTTTTGAGACCAAAGCCCTAAACTGTTCAATCTCTCTTTATAAGTCAAACCCCTTGTCTCTGGAATCAATCTTGTCAACCTCCTCTGAATTACCTATAATGCGGCTATATCCTTCCTCAAATAAAGGAACCAAAACTATACAAAGTACTCCACGTATGGTCTTACAAATGCCTTGTATAGTTGTAGAAACACTTCCTTACTTTTATTCTCTGTTCCTTCAGTTACAAAGGCAAAAATTCCATTTGCTTTCCTTATTATCTGCATACCAGTTTTTTGTGACTCAGATCTCTCTGCATCTAAGCACTCCAAAGTATCTCCCCATTTAGACAATAAATTGGCATTCTATTTTTCCAAGCAAAATGGATAACTTATCCCCATTAAACTCAATTTGTCGCATTTTGACCCACTCACCCAACCTATGCACTTATTAATTTCTTATTTCCTCATTGCAACTTACTATCAACTTGATTATTATGGGATGAAGGAATATAATATTAAGGGTAAGATTCTTAGCAGTGTGGAGGATCAGAAGGATTTTGGGGTCCGGGTCTATAGGACTCTTAAATTGGCCTCGCAGGTAGAGAATGTGGTTAGGAAGGTGTATGGTGTACTGGCCTTCATAAATCGAGGGATTGAGTTTAGGAGTTGAAGATAATGTTGCAGCTTTATAAGACCGTAGTCAGACCTCTCTTGGAATACTGTGTTCAGTTCTGGTTGCCTCATTTAGGAAGGATGTGGAAGCTATTGAAAGGGTACAGAGGAGGTTTACAAAGATGTTGCCTGGATTGGTGTGGCACACCTTATGAGATAGGTTGAGGAGCTCGGTCTTTTCTCCTTAGAAAGATGAAGTATGAGAGGTGACCTGGTAGAAGTGTATAAGATGTTGACAGGTATAGATCGGGTGGATTCTCAGAGGCTTTTTCCAAGGACTGGAATGGTTGCTACAAGAGGACGCAGGTTTAAGGTGTTGGGGAGTAGATACAGAGGAGATATCAGGGTAAGTTTTTCACTCAGAGGCTGGTGGGTGAGTGGAATCGGCTGCCGTCGGTGTTGTGGAGGCAAATTCGATAGGATCTTTCCAGAGACTTCTGGATGAGTACATTGGATTTAATAGAATTGAGGGTTATACATAAGCTTAGTAGGTATGGATATCATCAGCACAACTTGTGGGCTGAAGGGCCTGTTTGTGCTGTAGTTTTTATATGTTCTATGTTATTTCCTGCCTATTTTAGTGTCATCTGCAAATTTTGCTATAGGTTCTTCTATTCCTGTATCCAAGTTTTGTTAATATTTTGATTGCAAATAGTTGAGGCTTTTGGCACCCCAATAGTTACTTTCTGCAACCAAGAAAAGACTCACTTGTCCTGACTCTCTGTCTTCCATCAGTTAGCCAGTCTTTTATGCAAGCAAATAAATTATCCCACCCCATGTAATCTTATATTGTGTATTTGCCTTCTGTGCGGTATCTTTTTAAATGCTTTCCTGAAGTCCAGATATACAACATCCACTTGGCTTGTTACGCCTTCAAAGGATTCTAACAAATTAGTCAAACACCATTTTTCTTAACAGTTGTAAAACAAACTCACATAGTTTCCTACTTCCTGCCTCCCTCTCTTTTTGAATAAGAATATTACATTAGCATTTTTCCAGTCCACTGGAACCTTTCCTGCATCCAGGGTATTTTGGATCCATTATCTCCACTGCCACTTCCTGTAACACCCCAGGATATAAGCCCTGGGGAATTGTCTGTCTTCAATTCCAATAGTTTATTGAACATTATTTCCCTAATGATGATGATTTTTCTAAATTCCTCACTTTCTATTCCCTCCGCATTATCTGTACTATTGGGATGGAATTAGTGTCCTCCATTGTGAAAACTGAGGCTTCTCCACCATTTCTGTGTTCCCAACTACTAACTCCCCAGTCTCATCCTCCAAGACATCAATATTCATTTTTGCGACTCTCTTCCCTTTTATTTACTTATAGAAGCTTTTGCTATCCTTTTCATAGTTTATGCTGATTTTCTTTCATAATTTATAATTTGATAAAATTGTAAATTGCTAAATTTCATAATTCTTTGCTCTCTTTATTACTTTTTTAGTAACCCTTTGTTCATCTTTAAAAGTTTCCAAATCATCCAACTTGCCACTGGTATTTGCAGTATGGTATGTCTTGGTTTTTGTCGTTACATTGTTTTTAGCTTACTTGCTACGCCAGGGATATTTTTTGCTCTACTCACATTCTCTCTTCCTCTCTAGAACATATTTTGGTTGGGAGGAGACTTTAAGTCCAATAGGATTGAGTATGGAGGAGAAAAACATGTCAAGTGAGAGATAGCTCAGTCTCCTAGGTTGGCTCAATGATTCTAATCATTGAGCAGCTAAAATCTACAAGCACAGAAAGTCCAACTGCAATTTGTTTTGGACTTGTGGAAGGAATAATGATTGGAATCCTCATTTCTAATTGCCAAGCACCAACGTCTTTTGGGAGTGTGCATCTATATTAGGTGACTAAGGATCCACCTAGGCTGTTATGGTCATCAGTGAATAATGATCACTTGAACAAGATACTGAAAGAATGACTGGATCATAGAATTATACCTTTGATAGATGAACTCACTTTCAGGAGAGGATGGGGTTAAGATGAATATTAGACTCGGAGATTTACAAAAATAAACAGGCTCTTCGGTTCAACTCTTCTAAACTTCAATGAATATAATTCGAACTAACTTAGTCTCTCTTCATATGACAGATCTTCCATCCCAAGAACTAGCCTGGTAAATCTTTGCTGTACTCCCTCTAGAGCAAGGACATCCTTTCTCAGATAAGGACACCAGAACAGCACACAATACTCCATGTGGGGCCTCACCAACGCCCTATACAATTGCAGCAAAACATCTCTATCCCTATACTCAAATCCTCTCGCCATGAAGGCAAACACACCATTTACCTTCTTTACTGTCCACTGTACCTGCATGCTTACTTTCAGCGACTGGTGCATCAGGGCTTGCTGAGTATCCACTTCTCTGGCTGCTGCTACCTTCCCCTCAAGAGCCATCTCCCCCAACAGTATCTAAAACAGTATATCTGTTTTCTAGGGAAATAACTGCAAGGGACCCCTGCACTGCCTTCCTACTCTTCCTCTGTCTGATGATTACCCATTCTCTATCTCCCTCAGTAACTTTTTTGGCCTGCGGTGTGATCAACTCACAGAAGTGCTGTCAATGACTTTCTCAGCATTAGATGCTCCAAAGTGAATCCACCCACAGCTCCAGAGCTGCCAGGTGGTCTAACAAGAGCTACACTTGGACACACGTTTTGCACGTGAAGAAGCCAGGGATACTGGAAAAATTCCTGAATTCCCACATCGCACAAGAGGAGCATGACGCAGATCTAGAATCTCCTGCCATGACTTAACCCTCAGTTAGCTTGCAACAACTACAATATCAAGACAAAAAAGAGAAAAAAGGAAGGAAAACTACTTACCAGTCACCAGCCAATCACTCACCTGTTAGCTTAATATTGGCAAGAAGAAAAGGAGAACTAAATAATATATCATCAGATGGGGAAGTTGAAACAAGACTGGACAAAGGACAGGAAAGAATAGCCAGGAAGACACAAGTAATACTTTTGCACTGTTGTTGTGTTTGGAAAAAGGTCACACAATGAGTTGTGTTTAACATATTCACTATCGAGGGATTCATCACTGGTAAAAATTGCAACACATCTAAGACAGAAAATGCCCTAGGTTCAGACCCACATTTCAAGTAAAAGTGTCCAGGATACACAGTCCTCACGAGCTAGACAAAGAAGTCTTATCCATGTCAATAACTAAAATGATGATGCAGAGAAAAATTAAGAAAGGAAACATGGGCTGGAGATACCTATCATATTCGTCATCTTTCTGGCCACAAGCAGAATTTCCCATTTATTTTATAGGGGCCGAAAGGGAAAAGAAGATAGAAATCAGACATCAATTTGATGTTTTACTGGGGGCTTTGGACAAGATGATCAGGTAGAAATCACATTAGTTTTCTGAAAAACTGAAACTGAATGATGTGCTGTGTCTTAGTGTGATAAGTAGACTGTTTCACTAAACTTTAAAATGTGGGTTTGGGTTCACGATCTGGGAAGTAATCTTCTTGACCATGAACAAAATGAGATAAAATATGTAGATGAGTCAGTAAACATATTTTTCTGATATTTGAAATGGGATTTCTTCTTTCTTTTAATCAGAGAAAGATGCATTTCGTGGGTTAGCTAAAGAGAATGGAGGGGAAAGTAAGCCTCTGCAACAACTTTGCATAATTAGGGAGACAGGGCAGCTCACTGAAGTAGATTCTGCCTTTTCTCCTCTGGGACCTAATTTCAAATCCAACCCAAACTGTGAGGGTGAAGTTTTCCCCTGTAAGCTAGCTATACACGACTTACAAGAAATTAGTCTGTGCAGTCATGAGTTTCTGCATAAATCTGCTCCCAATTTCAATGTTAATTAGCAACGTCTTCCTGTGAAGTCATAGAATTGTTGCTATGGGATACTAAAAAATGTCACACTTGTGCAGCAGGAGTAAATTACTACTGCTATTAGCAATGGGGTCACCCTAATTGGCTTTGTGTTAGCACTCTTGCCTCTGAGTCAGCAGTTTGTGTGAAAAAAAATTACCAAATAAGTTCTCTGATTACTTTTTATCATTTTTAAAAACAGTTTCTTGTGCTATTCTAAACTCCTGGCTGAACGTTTTGCTCTAGTGTTAAGGGCCTGAGATATGAGAAACAAATGGGTCAATTTGTTTTTTCCCCAGAGAAAACTCAGGCCAAGTGAGAAATCTCATGGCTCTTCTCTGCATTGCCTCCATCAGCTAAGAGCAGACCACACACATCACTCCAGATATGGGTTGACCGCACACCCTACAGTTTGATCAGGCCTTCCTTGGATGTATTATTCTGTTCTGGCTATGAGTTAAACATTCCACTGACTTTATCGATTAATGTTCTACATTGTTACTATCTGTGGAACATCGAGTTTATTCAGACTCTGAGACCTCTAGAAAATCCATCAATTTTAACAGCCTGAGTGAAAAATGTCTATTTTCCATTTTTACTTCCCAAGTGCTTGTCCACATTAAATTTCACCTGTTATTATTTGGCCCACGATTGTGCATCTAAATACATAAATTCCAGCAAAGTTCAGTATTAAGTCAAATAAATTCATGGACCAGTGATAGATGAACCCTAACTGGGAGAGGTACCAAGTTCTATAGCACATTATTCTCAATCACTGGCTTTAACAAAGGAAGAAGAAAAATGGAGAAAAACAATTGTATAAATGGTGGTGGGTGAGGGGTTAAAAAATACTGAACATTGATTTTGTTGCATTTAAACCAGGAATTTAAATTTTAAAAAAAGTTCCACACACAGTTTGGTGCAATTTTAACTAGGATATGCTTTTTCCAAGAGCAGAATAACTGGTGGATGCCTTTTCGGGCCCTTGCTTTTTGTTGTTTCCCAAGTGATTCCAGTTAAAAGGTGAAGTACCAGCAGCGTACATGGGAGACCTGTGCAGTCATTGGCAGGGGAAGGTTTTCAGAGGTGAAAGTTGTTGTAAGTTGACAATGCAGCAGATATGGGCAGGCTACAAAAGAGGCTCCTGCACAATGAGGAATGTTCTGTAACATGGATAAAACTATCACTAACTTAAGACTTACTGAGGGCACAAAAGTTTTTTTTACATTTAAATTTCATTTGTAGATGTTTGACATGACATTGCTTTCACATTATTCACGTGTGCAGCATTGCTATTTGTTGAGACTATCTTATTCAGACAGCTAAATGTCCCAGAGTATGGCACAGCACAATGGTTAGCACTGCTGCCTGACCACATCAGGGGCCTGAGTTCAATTTTGGCTTTGGGTCACTGTCTGTGTGGAGTCTGCACATAGTCCCCGAGTGTGGGTTTCCTCCGAGTGCTCCTGTTTCCTCCAACAGTCCAAAGATGTTAAGTTCATTAGCCATGCTAAATTGCTCCTTAGTGAACCATGAATTGAGGGTTAGGGGAATGCCATGCTAAATGCACAAGGTTATGGGGAATGGGAGGTGGAGGGAGGAATAATGTTTTTTTTTGGAGAGTTGGTACAGTCTCAATGTGCTGAAAGGCCTCTGAAAGGGAAGTTAGGAAAATTTCTTTATTTTGGAAGAAACCATGTTGCGTTTTTATGTTCATTCTTTATTGAACACTCATTCTTTTTGATTGCATTGCTGTCTCACTGCGTCAGGGACTGGGTTCAACTCCAGCTTGAATCGTTTATCCTGCTGAGTCTGCATGTTCTTCCCTGTCTGCATGGGTTTTCTCTGAATGCTCTGAATTCCTCCCACAGTCCAAAAAACATGCTGATTAGGTGCATTAGCCATGCTAAGTTCTCTCTCAATATATCCAAACAGGCGCCAAGTGTGACGACTAGGGAATTTTCACAGTAACTTCATTGCAGTGTTAATGTAAGCCTACTTGTGACTAAATAATAAACTTTAATGTTGCACTTACCAACAGTCGGACATGGTTGATTGTGCAGACTAAGCTGTTCCTCCATGCATTGTAGAGGACAAGGTCAAAGATCACCCTCAATAGGGATAACTGAAATGTTGTAGGTGAATGCAAAGCTCTGCAAGACTCTGCAAGCCAATACCCAGAGATGAACCTACATGGGGATAGTACTAACATTCTTTAGATCCCTCATTTTCTTACCTTGATTGACTGTTCCCATCACTCACGGCATGCCAGGCTCTTTACATTTTCACTTCTCCATATACCCGATCCCACCCATGGATTCCTCTTCCAGTCCTCCCATTTTTCATTCCCCATTCCACACTCCATGCTCATGTAGCCACAATGACTGCCTCTTTGTTACTGATTCCAAGCAAGCTGCCATTCTCAAGCTTTGCTCCCTTGTGCCACAAGGGAAACTGCTGACCTCAGAAGCAACCACACAAAGTCAGCTATTGTGAGCAACCTTTAAACAAATCTGAACCAGATGTCACAAGATTCTTATGTGCTGCTGACTTTGTCATGAAGATAGGACATAGTTGCAAGAGGTTTTAATACGACGAGTATTCATTCATGGAAATATATTACAAGTAGGAACCTGCCACTGGATGGCATGAGACCTGACCCACCATAAATTAATCTATATCTGAACGTGCCACTTGAAAAGCAAATTTCCAGTCCCATCTAATTAAGTCACTCCCACCTTTCATACTTTGAGGCCCTATTAACCATCCCCATCCACCACCCTCCCCCCCAACCCTGCACTGATTTCCACCACTCCATTCCCCTCCTGCAGCACTGCCACAATTCTGATTTTGTGTGGATTATTGTGCAGTACTAACTGGCAATGGAAGCATACAGTACCTTGTTTCTTGTTTTCAGAGCAGGATGCAGATGAAGGCTCTTGAAGTTTTGCACCTCAGTATTCGGTGGATTCACAATTTTGTCTTCACTTACTGAGTGACAAATGGATGGATCTTTGCTGTCGATTGAAACTGAATCAAGGTTGCCTCTGCATTCAATTTCTGAACTGTTGTCCTTGGTAATGATTCTAAAAGTGGGACTCATGTTTAAAAGGGGAACATAGTCGGGAGACCCTGGGACAAATGAGATCTGCCCCGAAAAGAAATGCTGGCCACATATTTTAGAATGAAATGTTGGTGTCCACCCAGGATTAGTGACCCGTATAGCTCTCATCAAAGATGCTGTGTGTGCTTCTGATTCTCGAATAACAGCGAACCACCGGACATGATTGTCCTTGCCATGACGGTTTGGGCATCCAAGGATAGAACAAGCACTCTCATTGGCAGTTGTACTAAGAGCGACAACCTTTTTGGCAGCAGGTTTTTTAACCGGAATCATTGGTTTAGGGATGAGGCCAAACTTTTGACAGCGAACTCTCTGAAAGTAGGGCCTGTTTCCTGAGATGGAGAAGCCATGGGGTCGGCACAGATCTCGCAGTTTGCCTTTTGAGCCTTCCTTGACTTGCCGGGCAGTCACTGATGTCTGGTCTGATATATTGACATGAGTCATTGTGTAATGCTAAAGAGAAAGAAAATTATAACTGTCACAATTAATATATAGAAGGATCTGTTCCAACAGGACCATTAATCAGTTGCAAATAATTCTGATTGATTGTACATAATGGATAGTGATATTTCTTTTGTTAATCATAACAAAAAGAATTTGGCAAACCTGCGTAATGGGATAGATCTTGGATTGTATGGTAGTGTTAAAAGGGTAGTAGTGAATTTGCAGTTCATTTTAGATGCCTCCTGATCTGTATTTCAATTGAAATCAGATCCGGATAGATATAACAGGAATTGCAAATTCACTATCACCCAATTTATATTATAGCACACAGTCACAAAATATTCCCAATTGTTTGGTCCTATTACAAAATACTGTATGTCGTATTTTAAATTATGATGCTGAGAACTTAAAAATGACTTACCACTCTGTTTATGACAACACTCTGTCTCCTTTACGCTCAAAGCAGCCTTTCTCTGGATGGCCAGAGCATCCATGTTTCATTTAATGTGTAAGTTGACAACCAATGAGTTATGTTGGGTCCTAACTGCAATTCTGATGGATACAGGGCATGCACACTCTGCCCAGTATTCTGGAGCAGTACAGTAGGAAGGGCATCAAGAAGCTAAGAGACCAGGAGGAGTAAAAACATTTCCCCACCTTCCACAAGAACATTGGCTGGAGTTTTGATTTCCTTTCACCTTGCCATTTCACAAAACTACCACCAACTCAAGTCTTTACCCAGGTCATTTTCTGGGCTCCCTGATATCCTGCTCTACATCTAACAAGTTACAATGGAGTATCTGTTTGACCAGTGGTATCACAATGAGATCCGAACTCAAAGTGGACCAGGCCTCTTTATTAATGGGATGTGGACACTGCTGGCTTGGCCAGCATTATTACCCATCTTTTGTTGGCGTTGAGAAAGGGATAGTGAGTTATCTTCTTGAACTGCTGCAGTCCCTGAGGTGTGGGTACATCCACAGTGCTGTTAGGAAGGGAGTTCCAGCGACTGAAGGAACAGCAATATATTTCCAAGTCAGGATGATGAGTGACTTGGAAGGGAACTTCTAGGTGGTGGTGTTCTCAGGTATCTGCTGACCTTTACTTTCTAGATGGTAGTGGTTGCGGGTTTAGAAGTGCTACCTAAGGAATCTTGGTGAGTTCTTGCAGTACATCTTGTAGAAGTGCGGCCACTGCTTGTCAGTGGTGGAGAGATAGAATGTTTGTGGAAAAGATAGCAATCAAGCAGGCTGCTTTGTCCTATATGGTGTCAAACGTCATGAATGCTGTTGGAGCTGCACTCATCCAGGCAAATGGAGAATATTCATTAACTCCTGAGTAGATGGTACTCAGCCTTTTGGGAGTCAGGAGATGAGTTACTTGCTGTAGGATTCCTAGCCTTTCACCTGGTCTAGTAGCCACAGTATTTATATGACTTATCCAGTTCAGTTTCTATTTAATGGTAACCCCCAAGATGTTAATAGTGATGGATTCAGCAATAGTAAAGATTGAATGTCAAATGGGCAACAGTTAGATCCTCTCTTGTTGGAGATGGTCATTGCCTGACACGTGTGTGTCGTGAATGTTACTTGCCGTTTGTCAGCCAAAGCCTGGATATTGTCCAGATGTTGCAGCATTTAGACATGGACTGTTATAGTATCAGATGACTCCCAAATAATATTTTACATTGTGCAGTCACCAACAAACATCTCCACTTCTGATCATTTGATGGAAAGAAGGTCATTGATAAAGCAGTTGAAGATGGTAGAACCTAGGACACTTCCCTGAGAAACTCCTGTAGTGACGTCCTGGGGGTGAGATGGTTGACCTCTAATCACCATAACCACCTTCCTTTGTACCAGATATGATTCCAGCCAGTACAGGGTTTTGATTCCCATTGACTCCAGTTTTGTTAGGGCTCTATGATGCCAAACTTGATCAAATGCTGTCCTGATGTCAATGCAGTACCTTATCTCACCTCTGGCATTTATGTGATAGATTGAGGAACCAGCGAGTGCATACTAATGATAGATTCAGTGCCATTCTCTGAGGAGAATTTGGCCATGATGTAAAGATGCCGGCGTTGGATTGGAGTGGTAAGAACTCAGTAAGAATTTAGCAACACCAATTATTAATCCAACCGATTTATTTGATATCAAATAAATCGGTTGGATTAATAATTGGTGTTGCTAAATTCTTACTGAGAATTTGGCGACAGGGAAATATTTAATTTCCCTTCCTACCTCTGCTCCTGTTTGTCAAGGAAAGGAAGGCTTGTGAATGGCCTTCCCATCTTGCCACCAAATGAAAATGTTAAATAGGTAACTAATAACTATTAAGATCCCCACTCCATTATTGCTGGCATTCACCCAGCAGTTGGCCAGGGAGTCACCATGCAGAAAACCCTAAGAGCGACCTGGTCATGTTTAAAGACACTTGATCCCTGATTGAACAACCTAGCATCAAGAAAGTGAAAGGCGGAGGGTGTGCAAGGAGCCAGCTCCCTCACCTTTGCTGCTGATGCCTGCTCCCCTGGCTCTCATCCCAGCAGTAGCCTGGATCCCTGTTCAATCCTGAGCTCGGATACGTGCTGCCAAGCAATGGACTGCTGCCACCCTCTGGTCCTCTGACAACCACCACTCCCTTTGTCCCAGCTCCTTGATCTCAAGAAAGCCCACTGAATTGCCTGATTGGCCTTTAATTCAGCAGACCTTCCCGAAACCATGCACTGCAAGCCTCTCTCTGGTTCTCCAGCTGATGGGCAAAACCCCTATCACCTCCATTAAGTCTTGTCCTACTGCTCAGCTAATCAATATTTAATGCCTAACTCTTTTTTTTTGTCAAGAAAAATTGATCATTGTTGGTAAATTCAACTGCAAAGATCAAAGATGCAGCAAAGTTCATTACAAAGTTGAAATGAAACAGAACTATGACTGCCATGCTACTCAACAATATAAATCAGCTTCATTGGCGAAACAGTGATGGAATAAACAGAAAAGTGTGCATGTGTTTGTGCGGTTATGTTTTGTATCCAGTGTGGATCAATCACATTCCAGATATCAGGCCAGTCCGTCTCACTATTTTGAATTGCCTATTAGCTTGTGATGGATTTTTCTGATCTGTGAGCAGAAATTTACAAGCAGGTAAGATTAATCTTCAACGTACAGTCAGGGTTTATATGCAACTACAGTTATTCGGATCTGCCTAATTAGATTACTTTCTCATAAGAATTACTTTAAAAAGGGGGGCAGGATAGGTTTAGCACAGCTATATTTCAGTAGCTAGAACAGAGTCCAGACTACCTGCAGAGCAAGGGAGATCCATTATTTTTGTTATTAATTATTCTCTCCCATACAAAACCTTGGTGTTTTCAAACAACTGACACAAGAACATCTTCTTCCCTGCTGCTGTCAGATTTTTGAATGGACCCACCTCACAATAAGTTGATCTTTTACTACACCCAAGCTATGATTGTAACTCTACATTCTGCACTCTCTTATTTCCTTCTCTATGAACAGTATGCCTTGTCTGTATAGTGCACAAGAAACAATACTTTTCACTGTATGCTAACAAATGTGACAATCATAAATCAAATCAAATCAACCGAAACCCAGTTCTGATTTTAAAAAATAGTAAATACTAGGAATACTTTGCAGGTCTGGCAGAATCTCTAGTTAGAGAAACAGAGTTAATTTTCAGGTCAGTTTCTTCAGTTCTGATCACTACATGATAATTTAAGTGCCTCGTATTTTCCGATCTCTCAGTATTTTACCTTTCTCCCCCATTTAAAAAGTTCTTATTTAAAGAATGAATGAATACTTGGAGAACTTGAAGTTAAACTTGTTTCTATTTCTTTGGATTAACATGAAGTTGAAAATCACTTTCTTTGTTCCTCTGTCTCCTTTTCAGTTTGCTGAGGCAGTGCTTTGAGCTGCTTCGGCAATGTAATGGTTTATATGCATGATCATTTGTTATGAATCGCACACTGACACAAAACAGTGAAGAACAACCTAACTTAGTTTAGCTCACAACTAGGTCATTCTTTGCTGTTAATTACTCCTCAATTAGAACTGAAACCTCCTCTCCCTGGAAGAGATTTATTTGTGCAGGTGCAACAATTGTTAAACCTTGTTTGGGATGTTCTTATCTGTAAAAGGCATATACACCCATCTATTGTTTTACTCCTAGAAGGAGTAGTAACAAACCAGCATTATATATTCCATTTAGATTACCAGGTTACTGCTGAGGGCACTTGTCGCTTTGTCTGGAAATTAGTAACATCTCCCCTTCTTACATGGACAGTAATTCAGAAGCACTGATCAGCACCAAAATGTCACTCTCACTCTGTGAAAGAGTTTTTCAGCTTTTAGAAAATGAAACAAAAAATTGATGCTGCTTCTAGCCTAACCAGTGATTCATAAAGCTTTAGTACAGCTACCTTGCTTTTGTACCCTATGGCTGGAATCTTCCTAACCCCGCAAAGGCAGTTTTGAAGACAGAGCAAGCTGGGAAAGTTCCATAAAATCCCACTGGCATAGCTCACTGATGTGATCCCACCTCTGGGGATTTTCCCAGCTGCCACTGGAACCGGCAACCTTGCCTGCATGCCTCCATGGACAATTAACAGATTTTCTGGCAATATTGGAATTTTCCCAACATTGCATACCACCCACCCACCTCCCCCCAACACCTCCCACACCCCCACCTTCCACCTCCCTGCTTCCCCACAATGCATTGGGAAACCAGCAACGCTTCAGAGACAGTCATCTGGTGGAAGATTAGGTGGCCATTGGAGGCTAATTAAATTTCTGGTATCAGGATGTCCCAAGTCTCAAAGAGATCTAATTACGCTCACAGGTACTCTTGTGGAGAGGTTGCCCAGTTTTAGAGTCATTTGTGAGTACCTCCACTTTGAGGCATCTAACTACCACATTTTCAAGATTACCCATCTGTCCCAGTGGGGCTGTCATCTGGACATTGCTGCGGCTTCTCCTATTGGCCTTCCTATCTCCTACTTCCTGTTGTCCTTAGTTACACACAAATGTGGAATGCCCTGTTAATTGGCCGTCATCCAGAAGACCTCCCCTGCCAGTGCACTGCTGAACCAAGCAGGGTCAATAACTAGAAATGGTCCCAATGTGCGAAACTTTAATAACAGTTCCACTCTATGCCACTTTCGAAGATTTCCATACAAAAATCCACAGGTCTTCCTGCTCCTGTATCCACTGCAACACAAAGTCCACTATAAAAATCTAAAGACTACTTGGTAACAATTACTTGAGATACTGAAGGATCAGATCACTAATATGGACAACAGGGCAAATAGACCTGAAACAATGCAGATGTTATTCCAACATAAAATTGACCAGGGAAGTGGAAGCTCCATTTCCCACAAGCAGACCCACAAGAGAAGAGCAGTATGGAGAACACTTCCTGGTGCAGCAAAGGAGTCATTGATCCATAGTGGTACTGCACTCAGGATTTGGAGTAAATCCACGCTGCTGATCCCCTCTGCAAACTCTGCCCAGACTTGCTTGGTTAGATAGGTGGATCTCTTCCCTCCATCCCCTGCAGCCTGTAGACGAATCTGCAGGACAGCATCACTAAATCACAGGACAACCTGTGTCTTCCCTCCATCACGTTTTCTCCCTGTTTCCTAATTGGATTCAACAATGGTCAGATTCTGGGATTCCTGCCTTGTACGTTGCTTAGCCTTGGTGCGGTGGGATCGGGAGTGGCGGGGGGGGGGGGGGGGGGGGGGGGGGTGTTTCTTTGATCCTGCACTGTTCAATTCTGGGATTCCAGGAGGTTTCAGCGTAGAGGGATTCACTCTGGAGTAACTGCCCATTCTGAAAAACCACTGCTCCAATTGGAGCACACAAAGCTAGATAGATGATATGTTCAGCAGATCTTTAAAAGTAGTCTTAGCAATTGCCTACACATCAGGTGATACTAAGACTGGTGCCTCATGATCCATCCCTACAATAGCATTGAATGGTCCTAGCTATCCCAAATGAGCTGTCAGAGTGGCATTTCTTCCATATGCAATAATGGTGTCTACTTCTTAAGCTGTTGCAAGGCCTGTGCCAAGCACACTCAATTTACCCATCATCTGCAGACCTTGCCTCTAATCTATCTTCAAATACTTCCACAGTGTCAATATCTGGTGACTATGAGTGTGAAATGAAGTGATGATGCTGTATGTTCACCTTCTCTAGCTTCTTGATAGCCTCAGTAAGAGTCTGGCAACAACAATTTTAAATCCAACCAATTTATTTTACTATCAAATAAATCGGTTGGATTTAAAATTGGCGTTGCCAGACTCTTACTGAGTTTACCCCAGTCCAACGCCGGCATCTCTACTTCTTGATAGCCCCCACTGCCTGGACAGGCTGTTCCTCCTGGGTATTGGAAAATAAATTGGTGTGCTGACTGCATTTTAATCAACCAATGCGAGTTCATCGTGCATCAGGATCTCCACACTGGCTTTTGGGGACTATCCACTTAGCTTCCCTGGCCCTTTTATTCTTGACAAAAATTAATTTTCCTTTTGATGGGTCTCATCAGGGAAATAAGCTCAGACTTCAACAAATTATTCAGTGAACTTTAAGTTTGCTCATTGTGAGGATGCCAGGTATTGTTTCTTTGTTCTCCTAACACTTGAACTCCCATGTTCTAAATCGCAAGAGTGTCCCTTAGAGGCACAATTTCCACATCAGTGTTAAGTAGTCTTTGTAAGAGGCATCAGCTGCAACTAATTGAATGTTCCAAGGTTATTGAAAGCAGGGATCCTCTGTGATGGGGCCCACAGTGGAACCTATATTCCAACAAACAACACAGATATTGCCATATTTCACTCGAACTGCTGGATATCTTCCACTAATTAAGTTTGAAATTTTACAGAAGAGAAGCCTTAGGCTGCCCACCCCCTCTGCTTCAGCCTTAACAGTTGAGCTTGTTTCCTGATTCAGTCCTCGAGAAAGAGCAGCGGGGGGAAGAACACTGACAGTGTTTGATGGCTTGGTGCCAGTGACATTACAATGCTCAGGCAGCCACATCCCACTTTAAGTCTGATTTTGATTACAACCAAGCTTAACTTTTTTTAGCCAACAGCTAAAAGGTTTTTTCGGATAATCTTGGTGATGTGCCTTGGTGCCACGGTGGCAGTGGTTAGCATTGTTGCTTCACAGTGCCAGGGACTCAGGTTCAATTCCCAGCTTGGGTCACTGTCTGTGTGGAATCTGCACATTCTCCCCGTGAATGCGTGGGTTTCCTCCAGGTGCTCCGGCTTCTTCTCATAGTTTAAAGATGTGCTGGTTAGGTGGATTGGCAGTACTAAATTGCCCCTTAGTGTCAGAAGGACTAGCTAGGATAAATACATGGAGTTATGGATGGGATTGTGGTCGGTGTGGTTTTGATAGGCTAAATGGCCTATTTCTACATTGTAGGATTCTATGATCCATATAAATGATTCAAGAACTGGTCAAATAGCCAATGAAATGAAACCAATTTTTTTCATTTCCTGCCGTATTTGGATTACCATCGTTCATAGAACATAGAACATAGAACATTACAGCACAGAACAGGCCCTTCGGCCTTCGATGTTGCGCCGACCAATATAAAAAGCAATGCCCCTCCAAACTAAACCATTCCCTTCTCTTCCATATACTTATCAACTAACCTCTTAAACGCCACCAAACTTGGCGCATCTACAACCGCTGCAGGCAGGGCATTCCACTCCAGAACCACCCTTTGGGTAAAGAACCTGCCTCTGATATCCGTTCAGGTCCACTAGTTAACCGCAAAAGCCTCAGTGGTTGTTTTCTGGAGGATAGGATACTGTTGTACTGTTACTTGAGACAGCAAAATACACCGCTCCACTGAAGGACACTGAGCAGGCCAAATCTACTTTCCAGATTTAATCATAGACAAAAACAGAGGTGCACCTACTACAATAATCCAACTTAGACTACATAAAATCAGTATTGTTACAACTTCTGTCAGTAAACCTTGAAAAATATTGGGCCCATGTTTTGTTCTTGTGTCCAATGTAAAGGGTGAAATTGCACAATATGGGCTCAAAGGGCCAAATGTGCTCCACGTCGTGACTTGATAAAAGTCTATATAATTATAAGGGACAGGGACAAAGTGGATAGTCAGAAGCTTTTTCCCAGGGTGGAAGAGTCCATTACTCAGGGCATAGCTTTAAAATGCGAGGGGCAAGGTTTAAAGGAGATATACGAGGCAAGTTTTCTACACAGAGGATACCTGGAACTCGCTGTTGGGGAAGGTAGTGGAAGCAGTTACGATAGTGACTTCTAGGGCGGCTGGACAAATACATGAATAAGAAAGAAATAGAGGGATATGGTCCCAGGAAGCATAAGGAGTTTTAGTTCACATGGGCAGCATAGTCAGTACAGGCTTGGAGGGCCGAAGGACCTGTTCCTGTGCTGTAATTTTCTTTGTTTTTTTGACGCAAATTGGCAGCTGATATTTCACTGCACCTGATCATCTTTCCACTGAAGATCACAGAATAATAGTTCAAACTCTTGCTGGAGATTAATTCTCCACTCTATCACTTTTACCTGGTTTGAAATCTTGGGAATAGTTTCCAAGTCAGTTGGAAAATAGACTATGACACAGTGAAAAATGAGCTGCTCATTCACCATGAGCTAGTTTTGAACTGCTGGAAAGACAGTGTCCACCAGTCCCAGATGCAATACGTAAAGAAAAGTTTCCTATAATGGAGCATTTTCAATTTTGCATCAGATAAAATTGGACACCGATTTAAATCCCAGCCATAAAGTTTACAAAACTGTCCACTTTAAAAATGATGTAATTAAATACACATTACAGAAGCTATCCGGCTTTTTTTAAAAATTCCAGCTTTGGGCTTCCCCAATAGCTGACAGACTTAATGAACAATGTGATGTGAAATGAAATTAAGAAATAGGAGGAGGAAACAGTAAGGATGACCAACTTTTATGAAGTAGGAGGTACTTTGACTATGGGATGGAGATGCTGGAGGATGTGTTGATGACCATGAATATGTGGTCCATGAGTGGCGACTGTGGTAAACATGACAGATGGGGATGTGGTTTTCAACCAACATGAGAAGGGATGGGGAGGGGAGGTTTTGAGACTATAATAGCAGGGGTGGGTTGGCTCACTATGGGGTAATTTGAAATCAACTAAAACTTGCTTGTTTAGTCATAACATTAGCATCTCACTACAGGCTGACTCAGTCATTTGCAGTTCCATTCAAATCACTGAAACTCATCCTGCAGACTCCCAGGATCAGGCTCCCACAAGCTATCCTCGAAAGATGTGCTGATTAGGTGCAGCGTACCTAAACAGGCGTGGAGTGTGGCGACCAGGGGTTCATTGCAGTGACTTCATTGCAGTGTTAATATAAGCCTACTTGTGACATGAATGAATAAAAAAAGGACAAAAAGTGACCCTTAAGCCTAACAGAACAAATAATCAAAATATAAGAAAATCCCTTCAAATTCAGGACAGTTGGTTGTCCTGAGGACAGTCCAACAAAGCTCTAGATGGCTGAGCTATCTCTGGGAAGTAGCTGTCATAGAGGATTTCGGTTTCTGTTGCAGTGATTGGGGTCCAAGTTTGAAGATTCCTCTAGTTCCAACATCAAAGGAAGCCTTAAGTAGCAGTGCCTGGACTTACTGTTCCCATCATTCTGAGGTCATTGAGGTTTATTCTGCATTGTATGGTAGGTCCTGGGGTTGATGTACATTGTAGTGGCTGCTTTAGCCACCACATGGTGCACACTGGTCTCTTACAGGATTTCCTGCCCTCAGTGCAACAATAGTTGTCTTTTAGAATTGTAGAGGTTTACAACATGGAAACAAGCCCTTTGGCCCAACTTGTCTATGCCACCCAGTTTTTACCACTAAACTAGTCCCAATTGCCCACATTTGACCCATATCCCTCTATATCCATCTTACCCATACAACTGCTCTTTAAAAGACGAAATTGTACCCACCTTTACTACTGCCACTGGCAGCTCATTCCAGACACTTATTACCCCTTCTGTACCCTTTTATATCTCTCCCCTCTCACCTTAAACCAATGACCTCTAGTTTTACACTCCCCTACCTTTGGGAAAAGATGTTGATTATCTACTTTATCTATGTCCCCTATTATTTTTTAGACCTCTATCAGATCACCCCTAAGCTTCCTATGCTCCAGGAGAAAAGTCCTAGTCTATCCAGCCTCTCCTTAGAACTCAAACCATCAAGTCCTTGTAGCATCCTAGTAGTTCTTTTCTGCACTCCTAATTCAATAATATCCTTCCTATAATAGAGTGACAAAAACTAAACAGTATTCCAAGTGTGGCCTTCCTAATGTCTTGTTCAATATCAATGAGATCCCAACTCCTGCATCACTGTTCTGAACAATGAAACCAAATATGCCGAATGCCTTCTTCACCACCCTGTCCACCTGTGACTACACTTTTAAGGAGCTATGAAACTGTACTGCAAGATTTCTTTATTCTACAACTCTTCCTTATACTCTACCATTAACTGAATAGGTCCTGCCTCAACTCGATCTACTAAAATGCATCATCCCACATTTATCTAAATTAAACTCTATCTGCCAAGCATCGGCCCACTAGCCCAATTGATCAAGATCCCATTGCAGTCCTAGAAAGCCTTCTTCACTGTCCACTATGTCTCCAGTCTTGCTGTAATCTGCAAACTTACTAACAATGTCCCCAATTCTCAGCCAGATCATTAATATAAATAACAAATAACAGTAGACCCAGCACCAATTGCTGAGGTACACCACTGGTCACAGGCCTCCATTTTGAAAAACAACAGTCTACAACCACTCTTTGTCTTCTGTCGTCAAGCCAATTTTGTATCAAATTGGCAATCTCACCCTGGATCTTGTGAGATATAACCTTATGCAACAACCTACCATGTGGTACCTTGTCAAAGTCCTTATAAAATCCATATAGACAATGTCGTCTGCACTGTTGTCATCTATTTTGTTACACCTTCAAAAAACTCAGATTGGTGAGACATGATTTTCCAGTCACAAAGCCATGCTGACTGTCCTAATCAGTCCTTGTCTCTCTAAGTGTCTGTAGATCCTGTCTCTCAGAGTACCTTTTAACAACTTACCCACTACAGACATTAGGCTCACCTATCTGTAGTTGCCATGCTTTTCCCTGCAACCCTTCTTAAACAGAGGCACACTATTTGCTATCCTCCAATCTTCAGGCACCTTAGCTGTAACTATCAATGATACATCTATCTGATAGGGGCCCCACAATTTCCTCCCCTAGCTTCCCACAATGTCCTGGAACACATTTCACCAAGTCCTGGGGATTTGTATACCTTGATGCACTTTAAGACTTACGGCACCTCCTTCTCTGTAATAAGTACACTCCACAAGACACCACTATTTATTTCTCCAAGTTCCCTAACATCTATGCCTTTGTCAACAGTAAATACTATGTAGTTACGTCACTAATTCTCCTATCCTACTAAAGTATTAATATAGAATCTCACCCATCTCTTGTGGATCCGCACATAATGACCTTGCTGATCCTTCAGAGGCTCTACTCACTCCCAAGATACTCTTTGGCCCTTTATATATTTGTAGAAGGCCTTTAGATTCTCCTTTGCTTTACCTGTCAAAGCAATCTCACATGCTCTTTATGCTTTACTCGTTTCTCTTTAACTTTACTCCGACAACCTCTATACCCTTCAAGGGATCTACTTGAACCCAGCTACCTATGCATGTCACATGCTTCCTCTTCTTTTTAACCAGGGCCTCAATATCCTGAATCATCCAGGGCTCCCTACTTCTACCACCCTTGCCGTTCATTCTAAAAGGAACGTGTTTACCCTGAATCCTGGTTAACACACTTCTGAAAGCCTCCCACTTACCAGCCGTCCCTTTGCCTGCCAACAGATTGCCACAATCAACTTTTGAAAGTCCCTGTCTAATATCAAAATTGGACTTCTCCCCAATTTAGAATTTTAACTTTTGAGCCAAACCTAATAATCTCCATAGTTATCTTAAAACTAATGCAGTTATGGTCGCTTGTCCCAAAGTGGTCCCTCGCTAACACTCCAGTCACCTGCCCTTTCTTATTTCCCAAGAGGAGGTCAAGTTTTGTCCTCTCTCTAGTCAGGCCATCCACATATTGAATGAGAAATTCCTCTTGAATACATTCAATAAATTTCTCTCCATCCAAGCTTCTAATGTTATGGCTGGCCCAAACAATGTTGAGAAAGTTAAAATTATCGTATTTTTCTTAGAACTGTTTGTAATCTCCTTACATATTTACTCCTCAATTTCCCACTGATTATCTGCAGATCTGGAATACAATTCTCTCGAAGTAATCTCTCCCTTCTTATTTTTCAATTCTGCCCATCTTTACTCAGTGGGCAGGATTTTATATCCTCGCTTGGGCGATTCTCATAAAATCCTGCCCAAAGCCAATGGAGAACTCTGTTCTGCAGAATCAATGTGAGCGAAGCGGTAAAATTCCAGCCAATGGGTGAACCGCCGGATACCTTCCCTCTCAGTACTACTGATGTTCTCTCCAATCAAAAACACAACACCCCATCCTCTCTTTCCTTCTGTTCTAATTTTCCTAATGCATCAGTACCTTGGAACATTGAGCTGCCAGTCCTGTTTCTCCCTCAGCCATGTTTCAGTAATAGCTATAATATCTCCATCCCACGTACCCATCAATGCCCTGAGTTCATCTGCCTAGCTTTTAGGCCTCTTGCATTGAAATAAATGCAACTTAATCTAGACTTCCCTTGCTTTGCCCTGCTTTCTCAGATCATCTGTCTGGTAATGTTTTGTACACTTTTCCTGTATTTTGTTCCTGTTAGTCTGACTGGATCCACTGAGTTCTCCACAGTCTCTGTAGTCCCCTTTTATTTTTGACTTTGGTTTCTCTGCCTTTTCCCCCCTAACTGCCTTTAATTTCTGTCCCCACTTTATTTGTGTTTGACTTTCTGCATCGTTCCCATCCCCCTGCCATATTAGTTTAAACTTTCCCCAACAGTACTAGCAAACACTCCCCCTAGGGAACCCTCAGCTCTGACAGCAAGACTTTCAGAGGCACACCTGAGATTCTGGGAGCCTTTCCAGGTGCTGAACACCTTTCCCATTTCTTGGAACATTTTGACATATTGCTGTTCTTCATCCTCCAGTTGGAAAAGAGTTGCTGTATTTGACAGGTTGCAGTCATTTAAAGGGTGTGCCACGACTGTATTTCCCTCCCTCTCACTATTTCTTAAAGACACTCTTTAAAAACATAACCTCTTTAACAAAGCTTTAGGTCACTTAATATTTCCTTAACAGGCTTGCTGTGAAATTTTGTTGGATTGCACTCCTATGAAGCACAACATTCAAGATGCCATTTCAATGCAAGTTTTGTAAAACTACCAAGTGCATACTGCAACTCCAAACCAACCATGTGTCGTGATTGGAAGCCTGGAAGGAAATTGCATTGGGTTAGCAGAGGATTCACAGTATTCTGTTCCATTACTAACCTGCCATTGCGAAAAGATTTTAGGCTTCGAGGGGCAGAATTTTACACCACTGAGCTTTTACCCGCTCAGCCTCTACTTCTAGGCTGGCGGGCAGATGACAGTTCAGGAGGAAAACAATTAATTGTTCTTTTACAATTTGAGCATAGGAAAATGTCTCACAACACCAGGTTAAAGTCCAATAGATTTATTTGGTAATACAAGGTATCGGCGCGCTACTCCTTCATCAGGTGAATTACAGTTTGGGTGGCATAGTGGTTAGCCTCACAGGGCCTAACACCGCTGCCTCACAGGGCCTAACACCGCTGTCTCACAGTGCCAAGGACCAGGTTCAATTCCAGTCTTGAATAACTGGCTGTGTGGAATTTGCACATTTTCCTTGTGTCTGCATGGGTTTCCTCTGGTTTCTTGCCACACTCCAAAGATGTGCAGGTTAGGTAGATTGGTTATGCTAAATTGCTCCTCACTATCCCAAGATGTGAAGGTTAAGAGAATTAGCAGAGTAAACACATGGGATTTCAGGGATAGGACTTTGGTAAGATGCTCTGTCAGAGAGTCAGGGCAGACTAGATGGTCCAAATGACCTCCTCCTGCACTATAGGGATTCTGAGCAAAAATAAAATAAACTCATGAGAAGAGGATAAGCAATGGGAGGCGTAAAGGGTGCAATTGGAGTGTAAGGATAGACCGGGGGGTAGAGAGAGTGGGGGAAGCCCCATCTAAATCACCCTTCTGACTGCGGGCACCCTCCCCTTAATGCCTGGTGCTCTCTGGACCTCCATTGAAAACAGCCTCCAGCCCTCACTCTGACACACTCACTGTGCCCATTCATGCCAACTCATGCTCTAGTTCATCCTCCATTTCCCTTCATATCCTCCAGGCCAACCTATGCCCCCACCCATCCCATAGGGGCTATTTATAGCCCCTATGCAACTCAGTGCCAACTCCTGACCATGCCATTGATCCTGATGGTCCCGTGTACCTCCATGCCAATTTAGTGTCAACTAATGCCAACTCCTGACCACCTTATGGTCCTTTATTACCTGATGCCAAGTTATGCCAACTCATGCCTACCCATGCCCCCTCACACACCACCCTTTTGCCTTTATGCCAAGTATCTACCATAGCAAGACTTCAGGAGCCATCTTGAAATTAAATATGTTCCAATTGTCTATTGATGATTTCAGTGTCAAAAAAACACTCGCATGAAACCCATCTAGTACATGTAAATTCCTTCATGTACATTCCTTTAAGTACTTAGTCCTTTATGAAAACAAACATTTGTATTCATTGTTCCACTTCAAAGATTTAATCATCAGTTGCAGCATTCCATCAGATGTGAATTTACGGGCCTCCACTGTAATATTAACAGGTTGTGGAATTAGTTATGAAGCATTAATCCCAAAATTAAAACCCTCAGGCTTACGTTACCAGAATGCTAGTGAGGTGGCAAGCAGTGATTTTATTTTCAACTGCCAGCTGTTTATTTTTCAAAATTTTAAAGAGCTTGGAAATTTAAATACCTGAACAGCTTGACATTTCCAATGAGTTTATCTATATTTTAATGCATATTCATTTCTACTCTTTACAATCCCAAAGGGGTTCCTGACTTTTTTCAAAGGGCATTTACTTCTCTTAAAGGATTATCTGGACCTCTCGTAAAAGGATAACCTACTCTTCCAAATAATTCCAGTAACTTTAGACCTTCTGCTCAAAGGTCTAAAGTCCATGAGTCACGTTTTGAACATCCCATTAATGAAAATTGTAGCTTTTGAACATTTGCATGAGCAGTTGTCTCCATAAACCACTAATATGCAAACAATAATTTACCGTGTTTCTCTGCCACCTACCCTGGTGAAAATGGTGGCTGCATGATTTAAGGTCTGAACTCAATGAATCAAAGCTCGACTACCATTTTGGCTAAAGCGCTGACCTCTACTGACTCACAAAAAATTGGACACAGCGTCCAACAGACTGTGCATGCAACATTGACAGCATTTTGGAACCTTAAGATACCTCATCGCATCCACTATAGTTCCCTAGCCAAGGAGTGCTCGGGACAGCAATAGCTCTCCTTCTACCACCTAACCAAAATTATCATGGATCAGGAATGCGCCCTTTCCTTATCTGTGAGACTCAGCACAACAGTGAGCACGGTACATCCAGCAAATGGGAAAGTTCCAAAACTTTAAGATCAGCTGAAACTGATTTACAGGAAAATGCTCATTTTTCATTTATCATTTGGCGCAATAGTTTAAGTCAGGGCTACAGACTAATTTGACACCACTCAGAAATGTTTCATATTTTAACTGAGCTTTTCATTTTAAACAGGAAAGGTATAGCACGTTAAAAAAAAACAAGATTAAAAAGCAAAGTAGATTAATGCCATCACCTCAATCTCAACCCATAGAAAGAAATAGCACATTATCTACCTCTCAAAAGGTTGGCTTGGTGCAGTGAAAGCAAAGGATAAATGTCCTGGTGAAAAAATAAATTTTTATTGGGCTGTTAGGTCCCAGTGTTGTTCAGCTCAGCAATGACTTATTTAGAGCCAAGGTAATGATTTTCAGAATGAGAGCTTGTGAAAATATGCACTTTATGTGCCTTGCACCAGCCTGAGTTTCCATGATCTTTTGTGTCAATTCTCCAAAACTTGGTCTGCTTGTTAAGAGAATGCAAGTTTCCTGAATTCATGCAGGTACCAACTGGATTCTAAATTTGCATCCAAAATTTTAGACACAGGTCAAAGACATATCTCTGGTGTCAGGGCACTTTGAAGCGTTATTTGCTTTTATTTCTCCTCCCTGTGAACTTTGTATTTTTTTGTATCTTTGATACCATCGCAATTGCATTTTCTTAAATGTGTTCTGTTTAACATGCTTGAGAGATGGTTTGATGGCTTCATTTTCATGCCAAAGAATAATTCAACATAAGTTCTGTGCTTTCCCTGGACAATAATTATGTTTCTAATATTTGCTTGTCCACATTCATATTTATGTTTGATGCATGCCATTGAGATTCGCAGGAAATCTCAGCATAGTTTTCTGTCAGCAAGACTGATGTAAAATTGATGTTAAGTTGTTCCATAATTTTCTCATAAGTTTGATCCAATAAACTCCCCAACTATATCTGACAAAATTTTTAAGAAAATATATTGTTTCAAATTTATTGTTTCTTACTTCACTATAATTACATTTTACCAATCATTAAAATGTTTAAGCATGATTTATTATTCAAATGTTAAGTCTATGGACGGGGGTTTATGGTTTTGCTCGTCCCAAAATCGTAAAATCCCGCCCAAGGTCAACAGACCTTCCTATGCTTTGCCCCTTGCCTGCTCCAATTCCCATGGTAGACAGGCTGATAAAAATTCCGGCCTTTATATTTTAGAATGCATACTCTGAATCAACATTTTTGTTCCTTTGTTCCAAAATAGAAGAAAATTTGAAGCATACTCATTGATGCTGCAAAAGCATCTGGTCAATGAGGAACAGTGATTACTAAGGTAAATATGATGTGGAGATGATGGTGTGGGCCTGGTGTGGACATAGCAAGAAGTCTCACAACACCAGGTTAAAGTCCAAAAGATTTATTTGGAATCACAAGCTTTAGAAACGTTGCTCCTTCGTTAGTCTCACCTGATGAAGGAGCAGTGCTCCTTCCAAATAAACTCTTTGGACTTTAACCTAGTGTTGTAAAACTTCTAACTGTGCTAAGACAAATAAGCATTGAAAAGTGAATGGACCATTTTTATCTACATTTAAGATCAGAAGAAGTTAGACTAACACTGGGCTGATCAATCCTAATGAAAGTTTTGGAGATAGGGAAAATTTTCTGCTGTAAACAAAGCAACCACATACCCTCAACCCTTGCTTTTGCCTTTAGTACAATCAATAATTCACATGCACCAATGCATTAAACTCAAATCAAAATAGACCAACATTATCAAAAAAGGTGACAGTTAAAAATAGCATATAACTGTAAAACAGCCCGAAGTTGGGCCAATAATGGTAACTAAATAAAGTTGTATTACTTTAAATCACAGGCTTCCAGTGTTCTTCTTGGTGTTTTGGGATTATTTGGGACAATTCAGGTTTTTTTTGAAAATGGAAATTTAACTGTTTCAGTTATGATGTGCAAAAGCAAATAGTTACAACAGAAAATCAGTGATTCACACTTCTTTCATTTTATGAGAAGTAGATATAATGGGCAGCATTTGTTGCCCATTCTTTCCTCCAAACCAAACAGCTTTTAACATCATTTTAGAATCAACCACATTGGTGTGGTTGTGGTGTCACATTAGGGATGGCAAATTTCCTTTCTAAAAGGACATTAATTAATGAGATTAGTTTTTATAACAAGCAACGATAATTTCATGATCACCATAACTGAGATGAGCTTTATATTCAAGATTTTTGGAATTTATTTCTGGAATGTGGACAGCATTAGATAGTCTAACATTACTGCCCATTCCAATCTGCCCTTCAGAAGATGGTACTGAGCTGCGTTATTGAACCACTGCAGCGGGTGTAGGTACATCCAAAGTGCCGTGAGGTAGGAAGTTTCAGGATTTTGGCCCAGTGACAGTGAAGGAACAGCAGTATTCTTCCAAGTCAGGAAAATGAGTGACTTGGAGGGAAACTTCCAAGAGGTGGTTTCCAAGTGTCTACAGTCATTGTCCTCCTAAATGATAGTGGTCATTGGAGATGCTGTCGAAGGAACCTTACTGAGTTTCTGTAGTTCACCTTATAGATGACACACACTGCTGCTACTGTGCGTCAATGGTGAAGAGAGTAAATATTTGTAGATGAAGTGCCATGAATGTGGGCTACTTTGCTCTGAATGATGATAAGTGTCTGGAGTATTTTTAGAGCTATACTCATCCAAGCAAGTAGAGAGAATTCCATATTGCAAACAGTGGACAGGCTTTAGGTGTCAGGTGGTAAGTTACTTCCCATAGGATTCATAGCTTTTGACCTTGCTCCTGCAGCTGAAGATCATTAGGCCTCAACACTTGAAAAACTCCTGCAATGATGACCTGGAACTATGATAAATGACCTCCAACAACCACAACCATCTTCCTTTGTGGCAAGCAAGACTCCAACAAACGAAGAGCTTTTACCCTGATTCTCATTTGTCTCCGATTTTGTTAGGGTTCCTGATGCTACCCCCAATCAAACCTGCCTTGATGTCAAAGACAGTCACTCACTTCACCTCTGAAATTCAGCTCTTAGGTCGATGTTTGAACTAAAAGTTGTAATAAGCCCAGAAGCTGAATGACCCTGGATTTTGGCATTTTATCGAAACATTACTCATGCAATTACCCGAAGTTCACCCGCATTGCTACTCTGAAAGAAAAAGTTGCGAACTACGTTTGATTTGTTATTGCCTGCAGAACCTTCAGCAACAATAGTGTCAACTACAATCTCAAGTTGCTAGATGAGAAGTGAGGGAAAAACATTGCTCATTTCAACAAGGAGATCCAGTGTTAGAATGTAATTATGCCACAGGTGAGAAATGGGTATCAGCCATAGCTTCAGCAAAAACAGCTCTAAACAGTTCAAACTGAGATTAACTACTTTGATGACGCCATGCTGATCAATTGTTGCCATCTTAAAATGATCTGTCAGAATCAGAAGTACTAACTTCTTTAGCCCCTAGTGTTGTGAATACTACTACTGAAAACTTTGTTGAACCTGAGTTGTTTTATGATTGTGTCTATGCCATGTAAGAATGAAGCACAATTAGTTCCAAGAGAGAAGTGGCTACTGAAGTGCAAAATCATACTTCTAAGTTCAAGATTAGCCAAATTCCAGAATATCATGTACAACCAAAGATGTATAGATGTTCTCCTGATTGACGTTCTTATTGACTGTGTATAATTTTAAATGGTGCCTAGTAGTGTTTAGGGCATTATTTATCCTTTGTGTGACATTGTACTAATATGTTTTCATGGCCACAAAAGTGGAAGAGAAGGATATTATATACGTAAGTAATTGCAAGATTGTTTTTAGAGCCAGTCATATGATATAATGGTTATATCATTAAGGTGTTGTATAGACTGCTGTTTTAGTTTCCGTTATACTTTATACAGGCCAAAGCTCTTAAAATAAATACTGTTGTTGTTAGTTTGAATTTGTGTGTAAATTGCTTTTTTTTGTTTAAAACCCACAACCGCTAACATCGTTAGGACATTACAGGGATGCGCAAATGGCCAGAATTGGAGGCAGTGACAGAGATAGTGTGGGGTCAAGGTTGTAGAGAGACAAGGATAAGCACTTCAAAAGTGGGGTGGGTACTGCTGGACTGTCAGTATAGGGAAATAAGTATAGAGTGATGAATGAATGGGACTTGATGTGAGTTAAGATTATCCGAATTTAATATAGGATGGAAAATTGGATGCTGACCAAGCACTGGAATAGTGAAGACTAATGATAAGCAAAGCCTGGGTGGGGATTTCAGCAGTAAATGAGTTAAGGTGGGGTGGAGCCGAATGATGTAATGGAGATGTCATCTAATGGTCTTTGTGATGGAGTGGATTATGTGGTCAGATAAGTCTATTTCAAGGTCAAATTTGACTCCAAGATTGTGTGTGTACTATGAGGGGCTGGCACACATAGAGTTATTGTGAGACTGAGTACTGTACCAGCCACACAGTGACATAAGAGAGCACATGATCCATACCCAGCGTCAGACTGTTGGACAGAGCTATGTGTACCAGGAAGCATAGATAAAACTCTAAGCTCGCACTCTTTACTATACATTTGTAAATAGTTCTAACAGTCAATGAAAACTTCTCTCACATCTTACACACGAATGAGAGTTTTCCACTGAACAGCCCGTAAAAACATCATACCATTCACAGCAATGTGAATCTCTGTATGTGTTCTGTGTGTGGACGAGGCTTCAATTAATCACTCAATATGGAAACACATGATGGTATTGATACCATAGAGAAACCGTGGATATATGGGGACTGTGGGAAAGCAGTCACTTGCCCATTCAAACTGGAAACTCTTCGACGCTTATCGACGCATTAATGATAACAAACAAAAAAGACTTTCACTGCCTGGAGAGTGGAACAATTTCAGAATCTCATTTGCAAAACTAACCAGAGAGGTTATGTGAGAGAGCTTCTGTTCTAGTTGTAGCAACAAATGGCAAATTAGCACCAACTATTGCACAATTGATTTACTATAAAATCCAGATGTAAGTTTTTCTACAAAACTAAGTTGCTAATTATATTTGTTGAATACCATCCAGGAAAAAGCAGTCAGTTTCATTCATCTTAAACATCCATTTCTTCCACCACAAACACATTAAGGTATTAAGCAAAATTATAAGACAGCCAAAACAAATGCAAGCATCTAATACTATCAGAATGTGGCTTACTGTCAAAAAAAAAGTTCAGGGCATTCTGTCTGGATGCACATAGAATTGGCAACAGGAAAATGATTTTAACGTGTGATCTGGTTGTCAGTACAGAAACCTGGTTACAGGATGACCAGGACTGGGAACTGAATATTCATGGATATTTAGAAACGATAGGCTGAAGGGAAAAGGAGGTAGAGTAGCACTGTTAATAAGGGACAAGATCAGTATATCAGTGAGAGAGGGATCTCAGATCAAAGGATAAAGGTGTAGGATCAGTTTGGGTAGGGCTAAGAAACAGCAAGGGGCAGCAAATATTGATGGGAGTTGTCGTGGTAATTTAAGATTGGGTAGAAATCAGGAAATTAAAGCTGTATTAACATTTATAATTTAGTAATAATCAGCAACTTCAACTTACATGTAGATAGAGTAATCCTAATTGGCTCTTATACAGTGGAGGATGACTCTCTGGAAAGCATACTAGATGGGTTTCTGCAGCAGTACATTGAAGAACTAATTACAGCTCTAGCTACTTTAAATTTATTATCCAATGAGAAAGGGTTAATTAATAAATCTGCTGTAAAGGAGCCATTAGGAAATAATGATCACAATATGATCATTACGATAATTATCACTGCCGGCATAATTAAGGACACTATGTACCCCGGAGATTCTCTCTTTTACCCTCTTCCTTCAGAAAAAAGATATCAAAGTCTGAGTCTCATACCAACCAACTCTTCCTTGCTGTTGTCAGACTTTTAAATGGACTTGCCTTGTATTGAGTTGATCTTTCTCTACACTCTAGCTATGACTGTAACACAACATTCTGCACTCTCTCATTTCCTTCTTTATGGATGGTATGCTTTGTCTGTATAGCATGCACGAATCAATACTTTTTATTGAATGATAATACATGTGACAATAATAAATCGAATCATATGAAAATCAAAAGATAAAGTAAAATTCCAAGTTTGAAAATGATATAATTTATTCTGAAACTTCAATTCTAAATCTGAATAAAGAAAATTATGAAAATATGCGGGACAATTTGACCATGGTGGACTGGGAAAATACCTTAAAAGTTTTGATGGCAGACCAGCGATATTAAAGCTAATATTTAAATTGTAATACATGGTCTACAATAAAATATATTCCTCAAAAACACAAAAACCCAACGGCAAAGGTGAATCAAATGTGACTTAGAAAAGAAGATTGCATTAGATCAAAGGAAATAGCTTGTAAGATGGTTAGAAAGAATGGTAAACACGATGATTGGGAGCAATGTAGAATTCAGCAAAGCATAACCAAAAAACTGATAAAAGGATAAGAGAGCATGAATGCAAGCTAGCAAGTAACATTAAGATGGACTGTAAAAGATTCAGCCAGAGGGCAGGATCTTATGGCCTCACTTGTCCCAAAAACCGCAAAATCCCTTCCCATTGTCCGCCCCTTGCCCACTCTGATTCCCATGAGGGGCAGAGCAGTGAAATTTCAGCATTAATCTTTAAAGCATACAGGTGTTTCAAATGATACACCTGTGAATTTCCGTTATTTGTTTATCTGGTGTCTGCTATTTCCTGGGTTAACACTACCTCTCTGGGGAATGCTGTTGCTGTGGAGAGTGCTGCTGCTGATCCACTGTATTTGTTGGGGAGCAGTTGATTTCTGGGACTGATGATCATTGTTCCAGTCCACAATCATTCTCATCACCGGTACCCCACAAGGCTGTGTCCTTAGCCCTCTACCATATTCCTTATATGGCCAAATTCTCCTCTCGATTTTCAAGTTTGCTGATGATACCACTGTAGTGAGTTGGCTCTCAAACAATGATGAGACAGAGTACAGGAATGAGACAGACAATCTGGTGAACTGGTGCAACAACAATAATCTCTCCCTCAATGTCAACAAAACAAAGGAAATAGTTATTGACTTCAGGAAACACGGTGGAGAACATGCCCCTATCTACATCAATGGAGGCAAAGTAGAAATGGCTAAGAGCTTCAAATTTTTAAGTGTTCAGATCACAAACAGGGTGTTCTGATCCCCCATGCTGATATTATAGCTAAGAAAGCCCACGAATACTTTCTCAGAAGACTGTGGAAATTTGGCATGTCAGCTACAACTCTCACCAACTTTTACAAATGCATCATAGAAAACATTCTTTCTGATTGTACCACAGCTTGTTACAGCTCCTGCTCTACCTGTTCGCAAAAACTACAGAATCGTGAATGAAGCCCAGGCCATCACGCAAACCAATGTCCCATCCATTTGTTCTATCTACATTTCCTGCTGCCTCTGACAAGCAGCCAACATACTAAAAATCCCACATATCTCGAACATACTCTCTTCCACCTTCTTTCATCAAGAAAAAAAGATGCAAAGTCTGAGATCACATACCAACCAAATTAAAAACAGCTTCTTCCCTGCTCCCTTAAGACTTCTGAATAGACTTTCCTTGTGCTAAGCTGATCTTTCTCTGTACCCTAGCTATGACTGTAACACTACATTCTGCGCCCTCTCTTTTCCTTCGCTATGAATGGTATGCTTTGTCTGTAAAGCGTACAGGAAACAATACTTTTCACTGTATATTAATACATCTGATAATAAATCAAATCAGAGTCATCTCTTCTTCATTGGTTACTGGCTGTGAAGGAGTAGCTTCTCCTGTTGCACATATGTGTTTGTGATTGCAATGATATATCTCACCTTTCACTTTCACCATGTGTGATTGAGGTGACAGCTGATTTCCATAGGCTCCAAGTCGCCAAATTGGCTTTACTTTTGATGGGTGTGCTGAACATTTTGACTCTAACAATGATTTGGCAGCTCAACCAGAGTGAAATTTGGTTTTCTGTTGTTTCACTTTGATTTTGTCACTCATTCCTATTACTACTTTAGTTTTCAATGTTGTTTTTAAGGTTTGGAAGAGTGGTCTGGTATAACATTAGTCACTGAATTGGGCTTCTTTCAATGCCATTGGTAGGTATGTTCCTCCACTCCAGGGACACCAGTACTGGATCGATTCATTTTGTTAATAATAATTTTGACAATTTTTGCCGCTGCCTCAGCCTTTCCATTTGTCAGCGGATCATGTGGGGATGTGTCGAGGTGAATTTCCAAGATTCATTAAGTGTCTGAATTCCTCACTGATGAACTGAAGGCAATTGTTGTTCATCACAATCTTGGAATGCCATGATACTAAAGTCTACTTTCAGGCATTCTTTTATTGACGTTTGCTTGTCTACTTCCCATGATGTGGAGATGCTGGTATTGGACTGGGGTGGGCACAGTAATAAGTCTCAGCACCAGGTTAAAGTCCACAGTTTATTTAGTAGCAAGAATTTTCAGAGCACTGTTCCTTCATCAGGTGAGTCACAGTACATGGAGGCAAAGTAGAAATGATCGAGAGCCTCAAATTTCTAGTATAGTTAAGAAAGCCCACCAATACTTTCTCAGAAGACTGAGGAAATTTGGCATCTCGCTATGATTCTCACCAACTTTTACAGATTATCTCCAAACAAGTTTGGTGGCTTGTAATCATGTTACTAGGAGCTTTTAGACATCTTTAAGTTCAGGGGACAAATAATAGGCAAATTAAGTTCAACACAGATAAATGTTGGGTAGTACATTTTGATCGAATAGTAATATAGTAATAGGTCACTTATTACTTGAAAGATGTAAGCCTAAATGGGCTAGAGGTATATAAGGATTTCAGGAGTACAACCATACCAATCACTAAATATTGTGACAAAGGTTAGTAGGGCCATTAGAAAAATGCCAATCAAGTACTAGGCATTATTTCTGAAAGAATAAAATTAAGAAGTAGGAAAGTTATACTAAACTTGCATTGAACCTTGATTTACCACCATACTACATGTACTGCATGCAAATTTGATGCATTATAAAAAGGATAAAAAAGCAGAGGGGGTGCAGAGATTTACAAGAATGATGCCGTAAAGGTCTTTAAAATAAAAGGTTTTGATAAGAGTGGGTGCAGAGAGAATGTTGCCTTTGTGAGGAAGAACGTAACTAAAAGCCATCAAGATATGTTGGTCATCAAGAAATCCAATAGGGAATTCAGAAAAACCTTGTTTGTCCAAACAATGATGAGATTACGGAATGCGCTGCCACAGAGAGTGATTAAGGTGAACAACACGGGTGCATTTTAGATTAAGCTAAACAAGCATTTAAGGGAGAAGAGATTAGAGAATTCCAATGATAAACTTAGATGAAGCAAGATGGGAGAAGGTTTGAGTGGAGAACAAATGGCAGCATGATCTAGTTGGGCCAGATAACCTGTGTCTGTGCTGTATATCCTATGTAATCTTACGTTATCCCTCTTTTCCCTTCGATATGCCGTAACTCATTCTGGAATATTTCCCAGGCAGTAACAACTTTCTGTTCCTCCCTGTGGAAAAGTACCTATAAGCTATTTCTTGGAAAAACTATTCTGCATAAACCAGAACAGCTTCTCTGCACATGCTAAAACATCCAGCTGTATCTCCTCACCATTTTCCTCTATATGTATGATAGTAAATTGCGAAGGAGCCAAATTTCTTTCAATTGAACACTGAAGGCATTGTTAAAAGGTCAGTGCCAAAAACTCTATTTCCTTGGCACTGACACTACACCTAGTTCTACTTAGAGCCAAGCTTCAGACCTCCTTTCCAATCCAGCCTTAGAGTCAATTACTTCTCACTTTACAGTTTGTTTCTGTCTTAGTGTCACTGCCACTGAGTTTGTTCCAGCCACATCCAACCATTTCCATCTCAGGCTCTAGACATTCAGCCTTCACTATTTCCAATTTGTCCATCCCAAGGATGCCCCCATATGAACCAATTGAAATATTACCTCCCTCATCACTTCTATCCATACTGACTTACATTTGCTTTCCCTTTTCCTTCACATTGTGCTTAAAATCCTTGGCAAACATTTTCTTCCAAAGTTGCATCCCACCCCTAACTGTGCAAACTGTTGTGCACATATTGGCCTCTCTGGTTTTCTGACACTTGTCTTGTGTATATCTCCCTTCTCCCCTTTTCATCATTGGTGATAGTGTCTTCAGTCATCTGCATTATTCTTTGCAATTTTCTCTCTAAAACTTGCTCTTTGTAGCCCACTTCCAGTCTTTGAAAACCTGCATACAACTCAACACTTTGAACCAAACGTTTTGTTACCCATCTTAACTTCCCCACAAATGATCACAATCTGTTCGCGTCTTCAACTGAATGAGTGCAGGTTGATTTTATTCTTAAATGATGTAAGTCGATCAAAAAATTTCCAATGCGTGTTTCTAAAATAATATTGAGACATCAGGGGTATTGGGCCAAGTGTAAGATAATGCAAGACATCAACAAACAATTTGGAAAGAAGATAAAGTAAACCTGGAAATGGCAAAAGTCATCTTAAAATTGGAGAAGGATGAAGAATAAAATGAACATACAAACTCACTCACAATCCCATAGCACACCATTTCCACTCTTTTGAAACAAGATGAGTTCACAAGTTCAAACCTGGGCTAATATTCTCTTTCCTTCTCTCTATTTTAGCTTAGAAATATAGAAGCCACTGATCAAACAACACAGACAACTTGATTTGTAAAGTTCAGCATTGATTTTGGTCTGAATACATTTTATCCTCCATTGAAGTGAGAGATGCAAGGGGTAGTTTCAGTATCAGTTTCAAGGCCTTCCTGCATGACTGAGACACAATACAGATCTCTGAAATGTGTCCAAACATGGTCCTTAACACCAGTTGAGATGGGTGATGAGAGGGGGATACATCTGGCAGCTAGGAGCTCTGGAAGTAAAGATTTCCCAATGATCCTTAAACTTTTTGCATGGGTTTCCTGGCCGCAGCCAGCCAGAATGAGAGTGAGTGAGGCAGGGGTTGTTGAGGGTAAGGGCTGCCGGTTTTGAACATGGCTGATGATTTTGATAATTTTGCCATGAAGGGGGAAGGGTTACCAGAGAAATGGTGGGTTGGGGAAGTTGGTGGTTGTGGTCAGCCACTGGTGAATTTGGGGAAGGAGCTGCAGATTGGAGAGATGTTTGCAGACTGAAAGCATAATCAATAGGTGGAATGGGAGGGAATGGGCACAGTGCCCAATTCTTGGGGGAGAATTCAGTTACAGAGGTCATAGTTCAGGCACAGGGGGCTGAGGATCAGTTTGTGAGGTCAACGGACCTTTCCATAGTCTGCCCCTCACCCACTCCAGTTCCTGTGCCAGGCAGTGGGACGGTATAATTTTGGCCGATCAGATCAATCACTGCATCATGTGAGTGGATATTGGTTCAGAAATAACAGGGGAATAATCTTGCTCAGCTGGAAGGAAGAAACAAAGCTGAAGAGTCACTTTACTGAAGGATCCTATCCTGCCAGTGCTCTTCAGCTGATGAGTAATTCTGAACTCCAAGAAGCCAAGCCTGCAGGCAACAAAAGTAATACATTTGTTGAGCTACAGGCGCACAGCCTCACTAAAATATTTTAGGGATGAACCTGCCTCTTGGAAGCAGGTTAACAATCCCAACTACCACCACACATCCAACACCCCCTCTCCCATCCCAAATCCATTCAGATAAAACTGCGCGTGTTGGAAAGGGATTGGGATCCAGTTCCAGATTTTTGCATTTTGAACCCACCAAAACCTCAATCCTCATCATCTCGAGGTATTAAAATTCTTCCCAATGTGTCCAAAACTAAGCTTCGGGAAAACATCTTCTGTGACAGTAATCATCCTAATACACAATGTGAGCTAATGAATTTAAGACAAAATTTCCCACAACTTTGTTGCGTGCTCCTGCATTCATTCAGAACACCTGTAATAATTCTACCAAGATATCAAACAGTTTCACAATACCTTGTTTTCTGCATCCTGTGTTTCAGACAGATAAGGATCCTCAGGAGTTGATTGAAACAACGCTCTAACTGAAGAATTCATACTTAGATACTGGTTTGTAAAATCAAGATGAGACGGACCTGCAACATGAGGTGAAGAGGTTTTGACGTTGCCCTTGTTAGTCAAGTCCATGGCCTGCTCTGAATTGTCTTTTGGCCATGAGGTGGAGTGTGGTGTTGCTGCTTTCGCTATAGGATCCATGTGTAAATGCGGAATGTAGTCAGGAGAACTTGGCTCAAAAGACAGCTGCCCGCAAGTGAAATGTTGACCACAAATCCGAGAATACATTGTTGGTGTCCAACCTTCTCTTGTGAGCTGGATTGCTTTTGTTATGGCTGCTGTGTGAGTTCCTTTTTTTCTGATGACAGTGAACCACCGAATATGAGTGTCTTTGCCCCGGCGACTCCGGCATCCAGCAACACTGCAACAGTCTCCATGGCTGTTTGAACGTGAGGTGGGTTTTTGGACAATGACAGATTTTGGATCAATGCCAAGCCTTTGACACAGAACTCTTTGAAAGTATACCCTTGTTCCTGAAACTGGAAGCCCATATTGTTTACAGAGCTCTCGTAGTTTGGCTTTTGAGCCCTCCTTGATCTGTTGAATGATGACTGATATTTCCTCTGATGTATTTATGTTAGCCATTGTGTAACACTGAAAGACAAAGAATTAACATGGTTAACACATTTGCACTGAGATGAAAACTTATCATGACCAGTGTCCTGTTTGGCAGTAATTATGATACAGTCTGACACTAAGATACAACTCAATGACATCACTCCTATGATCATTGAGTGTGTGAAACGGAGCAAAGCAGAGGATCTGCTGGTTCAGGATCTGCAACTTAATTGGTTAGAAAGCAACGATTTAGCCTACATCCCATTTAATTTATACATTGAACCTACAGTTAGTGCAAGCTGGTTCGATGGAGTGTTGGTGATTGTTTGGGAGAAGGAAAACATGGTGATCTGAGTTCTCTAAGCAGTGACAATGGTCATTGGATTGCCACTGTCATCAAAACTCTCCTGACAAGGCACTGCTGCACATTTCTTCCAATGCTGAAATGCAGCATCTGTAGGAAAATTTATTTGGAGCAGAGTAGATTTGAAGGAAGACAGGACAGTTTTCCTTTTGTAGCCATATATGGGTTTAAATGAATGTTAGTGAGTGGATAAACAGGTGAGCGGATAGAGGAGTAAAGTGTAAAATTTATCTTAAGGTTTTAAAGTTTATTTTAGTGTCACAAGTAGGCTTACATCAACACTGCAATGAAGTTATTGTGAAAAGTAAGTGAGTACCTGGGTAGTAGAGTCTGGTAGAAAATCAGGTTGGGTCAGAAGGAATAGTCAGGTCAGGTTAGAAGGGTAGTCAGGTGATCAAGAGTTGGTAGTCAAGGTTGAGTCAGGAGGAGTATTCCTGGTCAAGTCATGCAGAAGTAATTGGGAGGTTGGGGTACTTGAGTCATGTTGGTTTTGTTGGGGGAGGGGGGGGACAATTTGGGAAAACTCGCTAAGAGCACTCAGTGCCTCTTGTGCAGCAGAGTGCTGTCCAGCTTTTGGTTAGTAGGGAGGTGTGGTTGGGCCATGAAAGGGAGAATGGAAAAAGGGCAGATAAAAGCTCAAAGCATATTTACTCCTCACCCCACACCCACCCTCTTCATATTAATTAGGGCTCTACACATGGCCTCCTGCCCCAATGACTGCTGCTGGTATAAGGTCAAAACTGATGTTGATACATGTAAAGAAAGAAAAGGTAAGTCCAGTGGAGGTGAAAATGCGAAAAGCAAAATTATCAACAACTGCTGTTCACAAACAATAAAATCCAAAAGAATTTTGGATAAATATGGAGGCAGAAATTTATGATCTGAAATTACTGCACTCGGTGTTGAGTCCAGAGCGCTATAAACAATGACACAATGATTAGCACTGCTGCCTCTCAGCGCAGGACACAGGTTCAATTCCCAGTTTGGGTCACTGTCTGTACAGAGTCTGCACATTCTCCTGGTGCCTGAGTGGGTTTCCTCCAGGTGCTCCAGTTTCTTCCCACAGTCCAAAAGACATGCTGTTTAGTGCATTGGCCATGCTAAATTCTCCTTCATTGTACCCAAACAGGTGCCAGAGAGCGGCGACTAGGGGATTTTCACAGTAACTTCATTGCAGTGTTAATGTAAGCCTACTTGTGACGCTGTTAAATAAACTTTAAACTTGAGGAGCTGTTCCTCGAACTTAGATTGAACTGCATTGGAATAGAATAAGAGACCAAGGACAGAGAAATGAGTGGGAATGGGTAGAGAAAATAAAAATGACTGGAAGGGAACCAGAGCTCAGCACCATGCCTGTAGATTGAATAGAAGTGTTGCACAAAATTATTATTCAATCTGTGTTTGCATTGTGAGCAGCAAATGTAGGTAAATCATTGACCTGGAAAGAGCAACTGGGCCCTTGGATGATGAGAAGGGAGGAGGTAAAAGGTGTTACATCTCCAGTGCTTGCATGGAAAGCTGCCATGGGAAAGGTGGGGGATGTGGGGGGACATGATTGATGAATAAACAAGGGCGTCATCCTTCCTGAATGCTGACAGTGGTGGGGAGGGAAGATGTTTTGTGTGGTGACAACATGCTGGAGATGTTGCATTGATGACAGTTCCAATGATGTTGTCTGCTTTTGACCCAAACCCCAAAATGTCATTATCTTTGCTTCCAACTTCCAACCTTCCTGTCATTTTAATTCTCTATTTTAATTCTATTCCTATTCTGATTTCTTTGCCCTTGGCCTCCTACACACCATAAAATCCATAGAGTCCCCACAGTACAGAAGGAGGCCACCGAGCACAATCCCATGCGGCTTTATCCCCATAACCCTATGCATTTATCCTAGCTAGACTCACTGACACTAAGGGGCAATTTAGCATGGCCAATCCACATAACCTGCACATCTTTGAACTGTGCAAGGAAACCAGGACACCTGGAGGAAACCCACGCAAATCCGAGAAGAATGTGTGAACTCCACACAGACAGTGAGCTAAGCTGGGAATTGAACTCGGGTCCCTGGCACTGAGAGGCAGCATGAACAAAAAAACAAAGAAAATTACAACACAAGAACAGGCCCCTTGGCCCGCCAAGCCTGCGCTGATCATGCTGCCTGACTTAAATAAAACTCCCTACCCTTCCTGGGACCATACCCCTTTATTCCCATCCTATTCATGTATTTGTCAAGAAGCCCCTTAAAAGTCATTATCGGGGTTAGCATGCTAACCACTGTGCTGCCATGCCGCCCATTATTCCAATGAAGCTCAAAGCAAGCTCCAGGAATGATACTTCGGGGTGAACTTTTTCTGTCTGCCCCCATGGGAATTGTAATTGGCAAGGGGCAGGTCATGAAAAGGTCTATTGACCTCGGGTGGGATTTTCCAGCTTCCAGCACAGCCAAAACACTCCATTCTTCATCTTTGGATTAAGCTCTTTGCAGAGCACTGGACTTGAGTTCAACAACTTCATAATGATAACCTTTTCCCTCTCTTTTCTGTTTTGTTGTTTTTGACTGACAACTGATAGTAACTATTCTGCTTTGTCCATTTCCACTTCCTCAAGTGCCATCTTTGGTTTCTTTGCTTGTCCCATTACCATCTCTTTTTAGCTGACACCATCATCCCCTTCAGCATTTAATCATTCCCTGTGATGCAACTTCCCTTTTCATTGTTCTTTCCTTCCCTTCCCCTTTCTCTGCTTTTGTACTTGTTTGAAGGCTGTCATATTTCTAACTTGTCCCAGTTTTCATCAAAGATCAGCAACCCGAAACGTTAACTCTGTTTCTTTGTCCACGGTTGCTACCAAACCTGCTTCTAGCACTTTCTATATTCCCTCGGTGTTTAACATTGTGTCAAATGTCTGTTCCATTTTAATGATCCATGAACTTCATTGGGAAACTCTATCATTCAATTCTTCCCATTTTTGCCTGCTACTTATAAAGTGACCTTCTGCCTTGCAAAGAATGGATGATCCTTCTAGGCCTCTTTCCTCAACCAAATCAATTCAAACATGGCCTTTACTCCAAAGCTACCCAGGAATCTAGGTAAACTATTTAAATCCTGCTACAACACTGGCATTTACCCAACAATGTGAGAAATTGCCCAGGTATGTCTTATCACAGAAAGTAGGCTGATGAATGCAATATTTTCATTAGACTTGAGAAAATTACTACTTTAATTTGGGCCTGGATTCTCCTGAAAAAAAATCACTGCCACCAACGAAAAGAAAACAATACGTTTTCTGATGGTGCTGGCAGTGCTAATCAGATGGGATTCAGCCACTCTTCAGTTGAAAAGCATCCCCCACATAAAACTTGCTGGCAAGCCTAGCTTCACAGAGATAAGGGAGCCCCCATCTCAGAGTACAGTAACAGACTTCTCAACATGGCCAGAGACTTGAACACGTTAAAAGGGGAATGACATCACATCAGAGAGAAGACTTTCACCCTCTGTCTGGCAGATCATTGAACCTGACATACGGTAGACACATCTAAAGGTCTCAAAAGTGAAGACTTTTAACTATAACTTGATATACTGAAAGAGAATTTAACAATTTTCATTGTTACAGAGGGAAGTCGTGCCTCATTTCTTGGAAAAGACCCCCAACCTCAGCCCCTCCAGCTACCTGCCTTGAAACACCACTTCAGCATCCCGAAGTTGAGTATTGAGAGAGAACTTAACTCCCTGCTTCCACTCAGTGTCCATGGTGCTTGGTTGTTGCTCTTCAAGACCTGCGCTAATTGCCGCTTGTGTGAATTCCTGCTTGGATGGGGTGGAGGGCGTGAGGGGGAGAACAGGAGGCCTATGAATCAAGCTTCCAGCCCAATAATTGCATTAAAATGCATTCAAATAAGACTGGGCCAGACACAATGGGCCGGAAGAGATGCAACAGGTTAGACATCCAACGAGATTCTTGTCTGGGCCCTCATGCCCCATTCAATGGGCCTCCGCAAATCCCAGCTGGGGTTAGTGGCCCTAGAGAATCATTGCCATTATGAATATCTACAGAGTAATTGCATGATTGTTTCAAATTTCCAGACAAGTATATTACGACTGAATGTTATCTATAAAAACTGTTGGCTCAGCAATAATGGAGCAAAATGGATAGCCATGAGAGCAACGGAGATCCATCAGTAAGCATTGGCTTGCAGCCAGAGGTCAGAAGTCAGTTGAGCAGAGAAGGAGGATGAGGAAAGTACAAACAAACTGTCCAACTTCTGAGCAAAACCCTCAAAACAGAACCCTGAATTGCATGGCCAAAGCTGCAGAATTAGAGGACATCATGCTCAAATTGTGTATTGCTCAGATTAGGCCACATCTTGAACATTGTGTAATTTTCTAGACAACAAGGCTGACATCCAAACTATGTAGAAAATTCAGGGCATAGCCAAGAGGCTGACCCTGAGTATGAGAAGACTGAGCTATGAGAAGACATTACAGAGCAACTTGGACTCTTCAGCCCTGAAATGCAGTGCAGAAGTCTCATGGGAAATTAAAGGATAAGGTAAAGTAATCTGGGAGATTATTTCAAACCAGATTGAGACATAGTGCTGGAGGCCATGAATATAAGATTGTCACGAATAGTTTCTCAATAAGGTAAAACATTTCTGTAGACACTGGTTCTAAGGTAGACCTGGTAAGTAGTTGAGATGAATGACACAGATGAGAAGTTAGATTAGTACACGAGGGAGAAAGAAGTCAAAGGCACACCAATATGCTTAGATAAAGGAAAATATTCTGGCATAAACACCAAAGGGGTGGCACGGTAGCACATTGGTTAATATTGCTGTCTCAGAGTGCCAGAGACCCCAGTTCAATTCCTGGCTCAGGTCACTGTCTGTGCAGAGTCTGTGTGTTCTCCGTTTCCTCCAGGTGCTCTGGTTTGCTCCCACAGTCCAAGAAGACACGCTGGTTAGGTGCATTGGCTCCGCAAAATTCTCCCTCAGTGTACCCAAACAGGTGCTGGGGTGTGGCAACTAGGGGATTTTTACAATAACTTCATTGCAGTGATAATGTAAGCCTCCTTCTAACACTAATGTATAAACTTTAAATATAGACCAGATGGATCAAATGATGTGTTTCTATCCTGTAAAATCTACGTTAAGAAAACCTTACCATGTAGGCAACCTATCTGCTCTTATCACCCCAAAGGATATTCCCTCTATTCAATATCAGGCAATTATCCATTTATCTGATGTTATCTATTTACCATCAACTATATTTCTATCTGTAGAAAATGCATAATTCTACTTCCTGGACTAGAGTGAAGCCTATTTATCATCAAAGAATGGTGTGAGGAGATGGTGCTTGAAACTCTTTGTAGCTGGATCGTAAGAGTTTCTTATGTGGCTGTGAAATACTGTACTAAGTATGTCAGGAACATCTAGACCTCAACTTGAAACATTGTTTTACATTCTGCACACACACAGGCAACATTTCAAATGTATTTAATACGTAATATAACAGAATGTGTTCTGAGCTATTTGAAAAACATACGTTGTATTCCTAAACATTTTCCCACTGAAGGGAATTCAAGGAATAATACTTCATGAATTACGCAAATATTCCATCAAACATGGAAATACTTAATACTTATTTTGTGTGAATTCATCATTGAACATGGTAAGTTGAAAAACATTTTCGCTCTCTGAATTGTCTTTTATCTTTTCATGTTGTTAGTTATTTCTGTCTTCCTCAGTTTCTGCCTGTCTTTTATCCTTGGTTTTTCTGTCTGTAATCGTCTTTTTGCTGCTTTTCTTCCTGTCCTTTGGTTTTCTTCAGGTGGGAGCTGATGGTGTGTTACAACAGTTACTGCAGAATGTATTTGTGTTGGAAATTACCAGGAAAATGTGGCCCTTGGACATATCGCTTCCATAATTGTTTAAATTCTTCCTATCAATTTGCATTCAATACTTCTTCCTTGACACCCACATCCAATAGTTACCTAAACACAATTCCTCACAAGTTACCAGTTAAATTCCTTTGTGCTCTGTTTGGATTTTGAAATACAACAGGACTACATGTTTTATCTGGTTTGCTGTAGCCATGTGATCTCTGCCAGGAAGGAAGCTCCCTATAAACTTCTACTTGAGATCAGTTCATTGAAAACACACAATGAGAATATATATCTGTCTTTGAACACAAAATATGACATCAGGAGTAGGAACACAATAGAGTTTTGAAACTCTGGAAGTATTGCAAAGAAGATAACTCAGAAAAACACAAAAAAAAGTTCTAATCTGCTAAAAAGTTGCTGAAAAAAGGGACAAGGAATCACCAAGAATTCAAGCACAGATGTACAGAAGGCAGTCCTTGACTGGAGAAACACACTGACTCAAGGCATGGAAAGTAGTCCAGTCTAAAGACTAACTTCACACCTCACCCAAAATACTCTTCCAGTAGCTACTGAAACCAGAAGTAATAACACATGATAAAATCAAGGTGAAATAGCAGGAAGCCAAATTTCATTCTGACAAGCATGCTACACCATTGCTAGAACCAAACATTGGTGAACCAGCCAAGGGACAAGCCTTCAATGCTTTCGACAGGATTCAGCCTATGTGGGAAGGTTAGACAGACGTAGAGACATTGTCACCTCAATAGTACACAATGGAAATTAACAAACCAATAGATCAATGCAACCACCAGCATATATGAACAACTAGCAAAGTTGTTCCCTTACTGTAGTTGGCTGGTCAGGAAGATAGGATCTCACTGGTTGTACAGACTACAAAACAACCATCACTCCCAATAACAGAAATGGAACAACAAATGCCAAAGGAAATCATCCAGATGAACAGCCAATGGTAATGCATCCACATAACATTAACAGACCTGCATAATTTAAAGTAAATGCCTGCAGTGCGAGTCCAGAGACTGACAAGTAGACCCAGCAGTTGCTGATGAAAATGTATTTTGTGGGTAATTTGTGTAATTCGCAGTCACACATGATCTTGCTTGCAAATGTACATTCTGTTCATTAGGAAATGGGGGGTGTTTTGATATTCTGTTCATTAGGAAAAGGGATGTTTAGATTTTGAAATGCAACAGTACTATATGTTCTATCTGGCTTGCTGTAGTTATGTGACTTCTTCCATGAGGGAAGCTCTCTCTAAGCTGCCATTTTAAATCAGTTCAATAATGACTTCAATGAGAAAGCATTACTGACTTTGAACACGAAACATACTTCGTTTTTGTTGCTCTATTATCAATTACTTCAACCTTAATTTTCAACCATACTTCAGCATTCTCATTCGATCTCCATAAAAACAGATGTTTGGTAGTTAGAGATCCTTCACCATTAACCAGTTTCCCTCCTACCTCCTCTTATCTGTTTTATTTGCAAAGAGGTTTTATTTGCTTTCAAAATTCAACTTGTTTTCTTAAATTATATTACTGTGGAAAGAAACTGCCATTCATTTGCATCTCTTGTTTTTTCTACCTCAGTTAAAAATCAATAACAAACATTTCAGAGAGTTCAGAACTCCTGTCTTGGATGTAGCTTTTTGGGAAGACGTAAAAAAAATTAGCCTTTTTGATTCTCTGTGTTCCTCTCTGTCCTTGTTTGATATCATTCCTAGGAGCACTAGAATAGCTCCTTTACTTTGATCGAGTGGCCAATATTCGCATGGTAAGTTGACAATAAATAATGCTAAGACTGCAAACTATTGGTTATCTTGTAAGTAGAATATGTCCACTATTGACAATCCAGGCCTGTGCAGAGGGTATAGAAAGGATTCACTCAGATAATACCATTTATAAAAGGTTTTGGTTAAGAAATTGCAACTCTTTTCATTGGAACAGAAAAGGTTCAAAGTTAGGAGTGTGAAAAATTATAAAGGATTTTGCTAAGGATAGAATATGTTTTATTTATCAGTAATTCAATAACTAGAGGCTATTAAGATTTTTAAGATCACCATGAAAAAGAACAAAGGAATAAGTTATGAGAATTTATTTTGCATACAGGCTTATTGCAACTTGGAATGACAATGGAACAGAATCCATAACACTGCTTAAATGGAGTGGCAAAATATTGAAAAATAATAAGTTTAAAAGAACATCAGAAGGTTGGAACAACAAATAACTCTTCCAAATGCATGTATAGGAGTGATGGACGGAAAGCCTGTTTTAAAATTCAATTAATCTATTTTAGCACAAAAGACGTCACTGACAAGCTCCTCTCCATATTTTAAATATCACACCATAGAATCTATATAAAATGCATACTGCCAAAATGCTCCTGACCAGTAAGTTTAAAGAATAAAACATGGTAATCAGGAATGACTGATACATGTTAGTTCGTGTGCAGATATCTTGTTTTCTAACCTCTAAACATTGAGGAAATTTGAGACAACCTTTTATAGGTTCCTTTTCTATTCCTTTTCATCCCCTAGAGCTTTCAATTAGTCATCCATTATTTATAATACACACATGCCATATCCCTTTTAGGAGGCCTACTGTCCATCTCTGAACGGTCTGAGACCAGAATGCAGTTTAAGAATCATTCGGCACTACAGTATTTGCAAAATGAATAACAATTTTTTTTTCCTTTTATGTTTTTAAGCCACCTCTCATGTTGATTTTTCTTTTAGTACAGCCTATTCAATTTCTGTACCTGCAGCCCATGACATGAACATGTCAAGAAAGGCCTCTTCCTGACTTCATTCTAAAAAAATAATACCACTGCAGCTGTTAACAATGCAAGAAAACACACATGAAACATTACAGTGCATTTAGTTTTAACATCTGATCCTGAAAGATTACAGCACACATGCTTGATGCTTACCCTGTTGTTTGAACCCACACACAGTGAAGCCAGGCATCCAAGCTGACATAGAACTAATCACCCAAAGAATCCCACAATGCAGTAGGGGTGCTGTAAACTGGGTTACTGCAAATGCTGAAAAAGCAGGGACTCTCATTATACATCTCAGGATGTAAGAACATGATCCTTTTAAACAGCTAATGCAATGCCTTTCGATTATTTCTTTTTTGTGATAATTTGCAAGAAAAATTAAAATCCCAGTCTTTCCAAGGAAGTAAAGCAACAATTTAACAAAATTTAAAGGATGGAAAAGGAAATTAAAATGACCAGATGCATCTTTGTGCATGATTTATTTGGGCTTGGCGTTTGAATCTTTTTCCCCTTTGTTTTTGCTTCTGCCCTGTCCTCACTGCTACATCCGACATCCTCCTTTAAGCCAAGAATGGAATAATCTAACTGGAAGACCTTTTCTGTGTTTAATGATCATCTTCCACAGTTACCTTACTGTTGGATTTATCGAGACAATACTGAATAGAAAGGAATACTTATATTCTGATTTGTCACACAAATTGGAATGTTTGATTTTATATGTTTAATTTCTTCCCAGCACCCTTATATAAGTCACCTTTGCACCCTGTACTGTGACATCAAAAGCAAAAATAATGACTGATTTTGATGTGATTTAGTTCATCATCTTGTGTGTGCAAAAATGAAAATGGTTTGCCAAAAACTGTCTTAGAACATGGCACCTATAAAATAACATTGAAACAGAAAAAGAGATGCCTGCAATTTGAACTATGATATGTCTTTGAGCCTATCATTCTACTTTATTAATTCTCCCAACACCAAAAATACTACCAATAAAGAGAATCTCCCTATCTGACATGTATGGAAAAGGGACATCTGCCAAAAGATGCCAGGCAGTTGTACTGTGCCCATCCACTGATCCACCCCCAACTCTGCACAAAGACCCGAACATGACTCGCTTTGACTGATCGTTAAATCAGATAGCAGAATGATTTCCCAAAGGACAACAGATATGAATTGCACCTCAGAAATTTGTGAACACGCGATCAACTATAGCATAGAGCTCTGCCTCAGGAACACCCAATCACACTGGCATGCCCTCATTAGCCCTGCATGATCAACAGATGATTAGCAGCCAATGTTGCTCAGAGGTGACAAAAAGGTGGTGGGATGGGCTATTTAACATGTCCCATCCCACTGCTTGAAAAACATTTACCAGGAGCATGTAAAATTCAGCCCATTCCTTTTTCATCATTCATGCTCAGCATCATAAAAAAGACAAAGTTCCTATTGGTTCCTTCCACCTCTGAGTTCTAAAACAGGCATAATAGGCATCTGATTGTCTTTAGCCTATTCCAACGGAGAAAAATTTATGGAGTAAAAATTGATTTCAGCATTAGAAAAATTGAACAGCAGCAGCTGAAAGGAGCAATGGTTCCCTCCTGAAAACCCCTGGATTAAAGTCCTCCAAAACTGATAGACAGTCAAATGTAGAACCTCTCCTTTTTTTATTCATTCGTGACATACAGAACAAAGAAAATTACAGCACAGGAATAGGCCCTTTGACCCTCCAAGCCTTTACCAACCATAAAACCTCTTATCTTTACGGGGGACCATCCCTCTTTTTACATCCTATTCATGTATTTGTCAAGACACCCCTTAAAAGTCATTATTGTATTTGCTTCCACTGCCTCCCCCGGCAGTGCGTTCCAGGCACCCACCACCCTCTATGTAAAAAAAACTTGCCTCATACATCCCCTCATAACAATGTAGACTTCTATCAGGTTGCCCCTCAACCTCCATCGTTCCAGAGAGAACAAACCAAGTTTCTCCAACCTCTCCTCATAGCTAATGCCATCCATACCCGGCAACATCCTGGTAAATCTTTTCTGTACCCTCTCCACATCCTTCTGATAGTGTAGAGACCAGAACTGTATTCCAAGTGTGGCCTAACTAAGATTCTATAAAGTTGCAACATGACTTGCCAATTTTTAAACTCAATGTCCCAGCTGCTGAAGGCAAGCACATGTGTGTCTTCTTGACTATCTTCTCATTTCAGTGACCTGCATATATCTACACCCAGATCCCACTGCCTATCAATTCTGCTAAGGGTTCTGCCATTTACTATGTATTTCCCATCTGTATTAGACCTTCCAAAATGTATTACCTCACATTTGTAAATTCGTTGTTTGTAGATGTGACCATTACTGGTTGAACCAGCATTTATTGCTCATCCCTAATTGCCCTTTGAGCTGAATGACCATTGTAGAGGAAGATGGCGAGATCTAGAAATGGACACCGTATTGATAAACTCTCTCAAAAAGAAGGCACACAGAAAAGCGCTACAAAGAGGTGAACAGAATGCCAGAGCAGAGAAGCCTAAAAGAAATCAGAAAAAAGGGGCAGATTTTATGGTCAGGGGAATAATTTTTGATTTCACACCCTCCCTCCCAAACTTTGCAAGGAAAATAGATTCCAAACTGACCGACTTTCATTAATGTCACTTGAAGCGATAATATGCTGTCAGCAGCCTTAACAAAAGTGGATTAGGGAACTGATGTGGGGCGTGGAGGGGAAGGCCAGTGAGATGGTATGGATTGGTTTTGGAGGCCAGATGTGGAGGAAAGGAAGTGATGCAACATCTTGGTAGATTGGCTGCCTTGGTGTGTACAGGACACCCACGAAATGATTTGCCACTCCCACTTCTTTCCCATCTTTTTAACAAAGTTACTTAAAAATGTCTTTGCCTGCAACTACCTACCATTGAATGGCAATGGACATCCAAACAGGGAGCATGAATAGACCATTCAGTCCATTGAACCTGCTTTGCTATTTAACAAGATTATGGCTGATTTGATACTAACCTCAAATCTACATGCTGCTTACTTCCTATCACCTCTTGTTACCAAGAATCTATCTACCTATGCCTTAAAAATATTCAAAGACTCTGCTTCTATCATCTTTTCAGGAAGAGCGTTCCAAAGACTCATGTATTCTGAGTAAACAATTTTTCCTCATCTCCATTTTAAACGGGCAATCCCAAATTTTTAAACAGTGAGCCCCAGTTCTAGATTCTCCCCTGGAAGGAAATATCTTCCCCATATCCACTCTGTTAAGACCTCTCAGGATCTTATATGTTTCAATCAAGTTGCCTTTCCAACAGATACAAGGCTGACCTGTCCAATATTTCCTCACAGGACAACTCATCCATTCCAGTTGTTAGTTTGGAGGCAGATCAAGGGCCTTCAGTGAGTAGGCGACTTAATGCCCTCACTTTGCTCAAGAGTAGGTGGACTGGTGAGTGCTTTATTCACTTACAGCAACTGGTGGTTCAGAGGGTGGGCAAGAACGTGATGGATTAGTCACTTGACGTATTTTAGCTTCCTACCCTCCCACCAAAGAGGTACCATAAAATCCAGCACTGAATATAATTAATTTTGAAGATCCCATAGATAAATTTTGACTGCAGTGGTATCTGTTGATTGCATTGGCAGATCCCTTGTGCTTTATGTTTTGGAGTTGACTCATATTTCCGAATATCTACATATAATTCTGCCAAAGTAAACAATGTCCCTTTTGACACACAACTAGATACCATAAATTCACACACATCCCCAGGTGTAATTGTTTACATTGCTGAGACAATGTGGATCAAAAAGTTGGTTTATATTGCAGAATGTGTTTCCTTTAAATCAGAGAATGACGCAAGCTGAGGAAAGGAGGAATGTGGGAAAAGGAGTTGAGGCCCAGCATAAATTAGCCACAATTATACTGAATGGCAGGGCAGGTCCAAATGTACCTGAATGATACATTCCTGCTTCTATTTCTTATGTTATTGTGTGTTCTATGTTCCCACATTCCCTTTAAAATTGTACCATTTAGTTTACGATTGGTACAGTGACACAATGGTTAGCACTGCTGCCTTATAATGCCAGGGACCTGAGTTTGACGCCTGATTTGTGTCGCTGTCTGAGTGGAATTTGCATGTTCTCCCCGTATCTGCATGGGTTTCCTCGCGGTGCTCTGGTTTCCTCCCACAATCCAAAGATGTGCGGATTAGGTTGGCTGACCATGCTAAATTGACCCTAGTGTCGGGGGGATTAGCAGAGTAAATATGTGGGGTTACGGGAAAAGGGCCTGGGTGAGATGTGATCAGTGCACATTTGATGGGCTGAACGGCCTCCTTCTGCACTTTAGGGTTTCTATCCATTTTTATCCATATTACTTCCCTTCAGTCTTTTACCAAAATCCAGCACTTCACACTTCTCCGTATTAAATTTCATCTGCTAGCTTTCTGTCAATTTCATTAGGCTGTCTTCTGCCCTTTTAATCAGTCTAAGTGCCCTTGAAGTCTATTACTATCTTCCTCACAATTCACCATATTTTTGTACTCCAGGTATCTTTGAAATTATGCTTCACATTACCATCAATAGGTCATTAATACAAATCAAAAGTAATAGTACACCTCTGTAATATTCCATTCTGTAGTGCAATGTTCACTATATTATCTGCTTTCAGTCTCTCAATTTTGTACTACTGCCCATGCTACTACTGCCCTTTTAGTCCATGTTTCTCTTTTAATAACAACTCTGTTATGTGGTATTTTATCAAATGTCTTTGGTAAGTCCATTTAAGTATCAACTGCACTGTCCTCATCCACCTTCTCCATCAACACACTAACAAAACAACGATTCTTGCCATTTTTAGACTTTTCTTTATGTGTTTCCAATAACTAGACAAAAGCATATCATGCTGTTACAAATGACAGTTTCTATCTGGGAAAACAGACATTGGGGATGGGGGGGGAGGTGCAGTGGTGGGATTTTCACTTGTCCCGAAACTGTAAAATCCCATCCGTGGTCAATGGATCTTCCAAAACTCTGCTCCTCACCAACTCTGACTCTCATGGCGGGCAGACTGGTAAATTTCCACTTGTTATATCTTAATACCTAGCTAAGGGTCAAGACCTGCCTTCTCTTACCTTTGTTAGACATGACTTGGTTTTTCCTCAGCATTTTGTCAATTCTGCCCCAGGAGATGATATCTCACCAGATAACTCTGGCAACCCCCATGCTGAACTAAACCATCTCAATCAAGATTATGAAGGATCACTCCTAGGAAGCCAGAGCACCAGTTAGGCAGATAAGGCTTAATTTTAACCTGCTAAACCTGCAGCTTATAGAGGAAATTACAATATTGACTGTATAACACTCAATCTTTTTGTGCCATACTTGTGCTATTTTAATATGTGCATTTTGGACCCAACTGGAAACACTTGACCCAAGTTGCAGACAGCCATGTTAATGTTTAAATTTCAGGATTCAATAACACCACATTCACTACCGCAATATAAACCCCCGAGTTTGCACAGAAAACAATCTCAGTCCTATCCCTGAAATTTCACATACCTACCCTACATATTCTAACATACATATTCTGGAACACTAAGGGGCAATTTAGCGTGGCTAATCAACTCAACTGCACATCTTTGGACTATAGAAGAAAACCAGAGCATCCAGAGAAAACCTGCACAGACATGTATGGAATGTGCAAACTTCACACAGACAGTAATCCAAGCTGGGAATCAAATAAAAGGTTTCTGGAGCTGTGATGCACCAGTGCTAACCAGTGCTGCCCCCTCAGTTCCTTGATAAGCTATGTCTGGATGGAAAGTGTTAAAATGGCCAGGTTGACCATTCAGTGCAAGCTGTTGTTCTGTCTGTCACCCTTCGCTCAATTCTAAACTCTTTCTGAGTCTATATTCTGATACATACTTAGTAGAATATATGCTATATATATTGTATTTAATATTCTAATCAACATGTACCAGCCCTACCTCCTGTGAATTTAACCCATGAGAACTACATTAACTTCACTGTTACATTTTAAAGACATATTACACTAAGGATTCCCAAGGGAAAACTGTTGAATGTTATTTACCTTCCATAAATGAAGCCCAGATAGTATCAGAATTTAAGACATAGAGACTGATGAAATGGGCAAGACCATGACAGATAAAATTAACTAAGAAGTCTCACAATACCAGGTTAAAATCTAATACCAGGTTTATTTGGTAGCACAAGCCACTGGCTTTTGTAGCACCATTCCTTCATCAGGTGAGTGAGTAAGTGTTTACCCCAGTCCAACACCAGCATCTCCACATCATAGATAAAATTAACACAGAGAAGTGTGGACACAAGACATAGGAGCAGGAGGAAGCCATTTGGCCTTCAAGATTTCCCTACCATTCAGTAAGATTATGCTGATCTTCTACCTCAATTCCATTTTACTGCCCCAATTCTTGATACCTTGAATCACTTAGTATCTGAAAATATATCAATCTCTAGCTTGAACATACTTACCAATAGAGCATCCAAAGTCCTCTGCAGTAAAGAATTTCAAAGATTCACAACCATTTGTGTGAGGAAATTTCTCCTCATCTCAGTTCTAATTGGCAGACCCCTTATTCTGAGACTTATTAGTTCTCGGCTCCGAGGCCTAACTTCTACCTCTCAAGCCCAATATGAATGCTATTTGTTTCGGAAGGTAAACTCTTATTCTTCTAAATTGTATGGAATATAGAATAATGTACTTAATTACGCCTCATGGAACAATTCATTCATCCCAAGAATCAGTTAGTGAACCCTCATTATATTCCCTCTGAATACTAACAATTTCCAGTTTTCCATTTCTTAAAATTATTCTGCTTTTCTGCCTAAGTGGATTCCTTACACATTATACTCCAACTGTCACATTCTTGCCCACTTACTCAAACTGCCCTATTCCTTTCTAGCCTCTTTGCATCCTCCTCACAGCTTACTTTCCTGCCTAGCTCATTATCATTTGCAAATTTGGATATATTACACTCAGTCCTCTATTCTAATTCAATGAAGCAGTTTGGAAGGAAGAATAAAGAATAGTTCAATTTAAAAGGACAGAGAGACCTGGGAATACATATAAACAAAACTTTAAAGGTGGCAGGATGAGTTAATTGTGTTGACAAAAAAGCAAATCTTGGCCTTCTAGATTTATAGAGCAGAGGCATAATTTTCCCATCCCACCTGTCATTGGGAATGAGCCTGGGGAGGAGGTGCAGATGATGCAAAGGTTTGTTGACCTCCAGTGGAATTTTCCAGTCTTGGGGTGAGCACAGATGGAAATTCCTACTCAGAGAGTACAAAAGGGAGGAATCTATGTGCAATCTTTATAAATCACTAGTGAGGTCTTTCCTGCAGTATTGTGTCTAAATCAGGGCATTACACTTTTAAAAGATTGGCAAGACTTTGAAAAACATGCTGAGGTTTACTAGAATTGTATTAGGATATCAGATATGTGGAGAGACTGGAGAAGTTGCGAAAGTAAATGGGAAATTTAATATAAGTGTTTAAAATTAGGAAACATTTTGGCAACAGATTTTTTATTTATTCACTCCGAGGATGCAGGCATCATTAGCTGGACCAGCATCCATTGCCTATCCCTAATTGCTCTTGGGAAAGTGGTGGCAAGCCACCTTCTTGAATCACTGCAGTCCATGTGTAGTAGGAACACCCACAGTGCTGTTAGTGTTCCAGAATTTTGACTCAAGTCAAGGATACTGTGTGACCTGAAGAAAATCTTGAAGATGGTGGTGTTCCCAAATATCTGCTGCCTTGTCCTTCTGGGTGATAGATGTCACAAGCTTGGAAGATATTGTTGAAGGAAACTTGGGGAGTTCCTGTTGTGCATTATTAGATGGTTCACAATGCTGCCACTGTGCATCAATGGTGAAGGGAGAGAACTTTAAAGGAGGTGCTAATCGAGCATCTTGCTTTGTCGTAGATGGTGCTGAGCTTCTTGAGTACTATTGGACCAGCAATCATCCAGGTAAGTGGAGAGTGTTCCTGTAGATTGTGAACAGGTTTTGAGGAGTCAGGAGATGAGTTACTCCTTAGGAACATGCTGTTGTAGCTGACAGCATTTATGTGGATCACTCAATTCAGTTTCTGTTCATTGATGATCCCCAGGATGTTGATAATAGGGAATTCAATGACAATAATGTTACTGAATGTCAAGGGAAATGCTTAGGTTCATATAGGAGATAGGTATAGTCTGGAACTTGCATGGCTTGAATGTTATTTGCCACATGTTAGCATGAATATTGTTCAGGTCTTTCTGTATTTGGACATTTGGCCTCAGAAACTGAGGTCTTAGGAATGATATTGAACATTGTTCAGTCATCTGCAAATACCCCCATTTCTGACCTTCTGATGGGGGGATAGTCATTGATGAAGAAGCTGAAGGTGGTTGGGCTGAGGACATGACTCAGAGGAACTCCTGCAGTTGTGCCCTTGGGCTGAGATGATTACCTCCAATAGGTACAGTATTGGTATTGCTGAAAAAAGGGATTTGTCTTGTCAAAACGTTTTGATTTGCACCCATTAGAACAGTTTATAGGAGTATCAAATGTAAAGGGAATAACAATTTAAACTATATGAAAATGCTGACTAGTAGGCAAGTGAACGCTTATTGATAGAATTGCTATTGTTTCAGTTGGTATTTTTGTGATTCATTTTTGTGAATCATTCTGATGGGTGCAAGATGAAAAATTTCGACCAAAATATGTATCCTTTTTCTGCAATATTCAAGTTTTGTATCACCAACTGCAACATATCTTGAAAAGAAATATTAGACTCAACAGGGTAATTCTATTTCTCTCTCCACAGATGTTGCCAGACCTGATTGTTTTCCAGCATTTTGTTTTATTTCAGATTTCCAGTAACTGCAGTATTTTGCTTTCATTACAACTCTATTTCTGTATACATACTTCTAGGTGAGTCTAGGTAAGATGCCCTTTCGGAGAATTATGGAATCCTCACAGTGCAGAAAGACGCCATTCAGCCCATCAAACCTGCACTGATAAAATGGGATTGGGAGTTACAGATAGTTCTATGGCCTAGTAGATATGGGTATGATCGGCGCAACTTGTGGGCCGAAGGGCCTGTTTGTGCTGTAGTGTTCTATGATAACAATTGCACCTAGGCCTTATCCTCATAACCCTATGTATTTACCCTGACACCAGGGCATTAGGGGATGGCCAATCAATCTAACCTGCACATCTTTGGACTATGGGAGAAAACCAGAGCACCTGGAGGAGACCCACATGAACAACATGTAAACTCCACACAGCCACAGAATTGAACCCAGGTGTTATGAGGTAACACTGTAGCACCATGTTACCCCGAGAGTCGGGGCAGATTCAGTGAGCTGAACATTCTCATGAAGCACAGTGAGGATTCTATGGATGTTGATTAATTTAATCAGTAAAGTGATTAATAATTTGCTAAGCAGGAAGAAACAAAAGAGCCTTCAAAACCTAACTCGGTGGTAAAATGGGAGAATTAAGGAAATAGATAAGATGGTATTAATTGGAATGACGAATCTTCATTTCTCAGATAGCAGGGACCCTGGTATTTTGATTGGAAATGCCCATGTACCTCCATTTCTCAGATAGAAGAGACATGTGTATTGTAATTGGAAATAAGTATGAACCTCCATTTCTCAGATAGCAGGGACATGTATAGTCTGAACCTCCATTTCTCAGATAGCAGGAACATGTACAGTATGAACCTCCATTTCTCAGACAGCAGGGACACTGCACAGAGCCTCAACCCCTCCCCCTCCTCCACAAGAAGCAATCCTTTGTCTGGAGGTTGCTGGCACCTGATAGGTTGACTCCCAGCCACTGAAGGCGCAGTGTGGCTGATTGACAGGGCAAATGGCCAACCGTGTGCGAAAGATGGTCACATGCGGCTCATAACTGGCCAATCGATTGGAGGCGGAGGCGGAACCCTGCCGCGGTATATAAAGAAGCGGCGCCCGCCCTAGTCGCCACCCGGCGCCATTTTGTGTACTTCTCCACGCTGACCTTTTGCAGCCGGTTTAACCGGGATAAAAAAAGGGGGAAATTAAGCCCAGAGGGGAAGAAAAGGAATCGAAACAAATTCCACACACAAGCAAGATGTCTCGGGAACGTTTCAGGAACCGTACTGGATTTCAGAGGAGGGGCGGCATGAGCCCTCCGTTCCGGGGAGGAGGCGGCGGCGGTAACCGCAACAACGCTCCCAACCGACCTAACGGAGCGGGCAACGATGCTGATGCAATGAAGCAACAGCCGCCGGCGGGTTCAGGCCCCAACCAGGGCGCCGCAGCGCAGCAGGCCCCACCTCAGAAATCTCTGGGCGGCAAGTCGGGCGAGCCCGACAAGAAGAACGGCGAGGCGGCGGCCGCGGCCTCACAGGCGGGCCGGGGCGGCGGCGAGGGCAAGGCGCCACAGGGTTCTGGCGGCGGCTCCGAGGGCCGCGGGGGCCAGGGGCAGCAGCAGGGCCAAGGGCAGCTGCAGCAGGGCCAGCGCGACCTCAAGGGGGAGAGCGAGCAGGCCGTGCTGCGTGCCCAGCTCTCGCTGCTCAGGAAGCCGGGTGAGAAGACCTACACCCAGCGCTGCCGCCTCTTCGTCGGCAACCTGCCGGCCGACATCACCGAGGAGGACTTCAAGCGCCTGTTCAGCAAATATGGCGAGCCCGGTGAGGTCTTCATCAACAAAGGCAAAGGCTTCGGCTTTATCCGCCTGGTGAGTGAGTGAGCGGGCTGCCCGCCCCTAGCGGCCAGAGCTGGTAGCGTTTGTGCGCGCGCCCCTCCGCGCGTGTCACTACTTCCTGTGCGCGCGTGTCACTACTCTTTGTGCGCGCGCCCCATGTGTCACCACTCCCTGTGCTTCCCCCACAACGAGCGTGTCTCCGCCCTGTCGGCGCGGGCTCCCGCTGGGCGAACCCCTGTTGACGTGGGGGTGCCGGCGTTGGACGGGCGTAAACACAATAAGGAATCTTTCAGTAAAATGTTTTAAGTCCCAACAGGTTTATTTGGTAGCACGAACTATTAGCTTTCTGAAGCGCTCAGAGCGCCTCTATTCCGCACCTCGCCATCGTTCAGACAAATTGCTGCTTGTGTTGCAATCCGTGACATAGTGAAAGCTGGGCATAGTGGTTATCACTGCTGTCTCACGGCGCCGGGGGTGGGTTTGAGGGGGGGGAGTTCGATTCCCAGCTCGGGTGACTGTATGGAGTGTGCACGTTCTCCCTGTGTCTGTTTGGGTTTCCTCTGGATGCTTTAGTTTATCGCCTTCAGTCTAGTTAGGTGCCTTGATCCAAAGGAGTGCTGGACCTTGGCAACCAGTGGAATTTCTCAGTAACTTCATTGCAGTGTTAATGTAAGCCTTGTGACTTTTGAATAAGCTTCATGTGCCATTTGGTGGGTTTGGGATGAAGACAGGAAATTCTGGAAAACGTCAGCAAGTCTCTCAACGTCTGTCAAGAGAGAACATACCTCAAATCAGGGTGCTCCTTTTGTTGGGGCTAAGCTTTGTTTTTTGTACAACTGGACTTGTATTAACAAGTGAAATTGCTGTGAAGTTTCCTTAATAGCTGCATTCTGGTGGTGCCTGTTAGGGCATACTAAGGAAGGGAGACTTTAGCATGACAAATATACCTAACCTCTACATCTTTGTGTTATGGGGACAAACACACACAACCACGTGGTGGATGTATTCCACACAGTCATCTGAGGCTGAAAGTGAACCTTGGTGCTGTGATGCAGTAGAGCTAACCACTCTACTCAGGACCCTTCCAGCATCAATCTTGTCTTTGTCTACCTTTAGCTATGCTGAAGGGTCATGCTGACTTGAAATGTTGGCAGTGTTTTCTTCACTGATGCAGTCAGATCTGTTGAGACTTTCAAGCATTTTTTTTTTTTTGTTTTTGCTCTGCAGTATGTTAGCTTGTTTGGCTTTTCCCTGTCTTCCTCCACTTCCACTGCACCATATTTTCCATTAGCTAAAGACTGCCTGTCTTGTAGCTCTATCTCCCAGTGATTTGACTTGCTGTTGACATATGTACTGGAATGCAGTGAGAAGTCTAAAATATACAGTACATAAGTGAAGTGCTGCAGTTGCATAGTGTGAAGAGAAAGATTCTGTTAATATACAGTAGGTCCATTCAAAAGCCTGAAGCAGGGAAGAGACAAAAGGTTGAGGATAAGGTGCCCCTCACACGCTCTGCATGAGGTTGTGTGGGAAGCAAGTAAAGTGCACATTTTGGTGCAGAATATTATAGCACAGGAGGCTGTACGGTCTATTTACTGTTCACTCTCTTCTAAGGAACAATTCATCTGCTGTCCTGCCCTCATTCCCTACATCTGTGCATTCTTCCTTTTCAGATCTTTAAAAATAAGAGAACTTAATGATAATGAAGGCTACTCCCCATTGTGTATGAGCAGCTTAAAAATGTGCCATCTAGCTCACCTGGTCTATAACCCTAGTGGTTATGGGGCTTAAGGGCATGTTCAGACACCTTTTAAAAGCAGTTGAGGCTTCTGCCTCTTCAATTTCCAGGTGTTGAACTGCTTTTATTGGAAGCATCTGGTTTCCTGCTACCACTCGTTATGAATCTGCATACTTTTGTAATTCTCACTTCTTGGGGTGGCAAGTTTGTATTTTTTTTTAAATTCTTAAAATGTGACATGGCATTTTTGTTTATATTCAACTGCACTAAAATACATTGAGTTAGTTTTTGAGTTGGACAAAATTGGATTTGCCAAAAATGAACGGATGCAATGTGCTATTCTCATAAGCCTTTTGTCTTTTTTTTTCAAAGGAAAGCAGAACTTTGGCTGAAATAGCCAAAGCTGAACTTGATGATACACCCATGAGGGGTCGACCCCTTCGCATCCGTTTTGCCACGCACTCTGCAGCTCTGACTGTCCGCAATCTCTCTCCTTATGTCTCCAATGAACTGCTTGAAGAAGCTTTCTCTCAGTTTGGTCAGGTGGAGAGGGCAATTGTGATAGTAGATGATCGTGGCCGATCGACGGGCAAAGGCATAGTTGAATTTGCGACAAAGCCAGCTGCAAGAAAAGCTCTTGAGCGATGCAATGAAGGAGTGTTTCTCTTAACTGCGTAAGACAATGAAAAATAATTATGTCACAAATGGCTTTTTAAAATTTATTTCAATTAGAAGTAATAGTTTTTGTATCAGATTAAGTATAATTTTGCACTATTAACAGCTGCAACTTAAACTTATAGTAAGGCTGTCTGCACAACAAATATTGTTTAGTCAAATTTTATATACACTATAGATATTAATACTTTGGAAATTGATTGTTACATTAGAATTGTTTGACTGCATTTTGTTCCAGTTCCTAGCAGTTTCCTGCAGCTATGTATTTCAATAAATGGCAAAATTTTACTCACTTTCAAGTTGGCTTGTCTTGTAGGTCTCCCCGACCTGTAATTGTAGAACCGATGGAGCAATATGATGATGAGGATGGTCTTCCAGAGAAACTTGCCCAGAGGAATCCAATGTATCAAAAGTGAGTTTTTTATTTTACTTCTATGGGATTACAGTGGGGAATTGATCTTATTGACTTTGGAACTTGTGTAAAGCTGACATGACATAACTGAATCATTCCATAGCTTACTTGTATCAGTTGGCACTAATTCAGTGGTGGAGTGAAACTTCAGAATCTATTTTAAATGGTATGAATTATGAATAAATTGCAGAGTGGTAACAAATTTTTTGTGTATAAGCCATTTAGTTGATCATAATTAAATTTGCAGAGAAAGGGAACATCCTCCTCGTTTTGCCCAGCATGGATCATTTGAATTTGAGTATTCTCAACGATGGAAGTCTCTTGATGAAATGGAAAAACAACAAAGAGATCAAGTGGAAAAGAACATGAGAGAGGCCAGAGATAAGCTGGAAAATGAAATGGAAGATGCATACCATGAACATCAGGCCATGCTGCTGAGGCAGGGTATGTTGGTATGAGGAAATCATTGAATAATGCTAGTTAAGTGTCATAAACTTAAAACCTGGCATTTTGAAACATGTAGTAGTCAGCTAAATTAGACATTGATTCAGTAATTGAACAGATTGCTGCCTTGTTGGAAGTACAGTAGGGTATTGCTTTGGAATTACAGGTTTTGTACTTTCTATTTTTTACTTAATATTGTATTCTTGACTTAATAGTTTTTGACTTGCTGATCCTCCATTGCCTGTCAATGGGTTGGTGTAGCAGATGTGTAGTGGTGGTAATTTGCGGTATAACTTGCTGCTCAGTGCTGCACCTGGTACTGGTTAATGGATTTTTTAATTCAGTTTTAAGAAACTTGTGAACTTTTATACAGATCTTATGCGCCGCCAAGAAGAGCTTCGCCGCATGGAGGAGCTTCACAGTCAAGAGGTTCAGAAGCGTAAGCAATTAGAGTTGAGGTGAGTATTTTTGCCTGTGGTTTCATATGGAATTGTGGTGCTTTTCAGAGCTGATTTCTTTTTTCTCATTTTGAGATGAGATGGAGCAGTCTTAAAATCATTGGTATCTTGCTGCGAGCAATTTGGTTTGGATTATTGTGTTATCAGTGAGGTTTAAAATTTTCTAAATGTTTTCAACTAACCCTGCCAGGCAAGAAGAAGAGCGTCGTAGGAGGGAGGAGGAAATGCTGATGAGACAACGGGAAAAGGAAGAGATGATGAGGCGTCAGAGGGAGGAGAACTTCCGAATGGGATACATGGATCCAGTGAGTTAATTCAATGAATTAGTTATTTGTGATTCCCCGGACTGGGCTATTAGGCTCTTGAAATAATAAGCAATAGTCTACTGCAGTCTCACTCCATTGGAGCATTATCCCAATTCCTGGAGTTGAGGATAACTTCCAATCAAGTACCAGATGTGATTTCAGACTCTGTCACAATTAAAGGTAGTGTTTGAGGAGTTAGATTGGTGGGTTATTTGGAAGTTTGTGTTCTCCATTGACACCTCTGCAAATACTACTTCTGACTGAGCTCCGAACAGTTGCTTTGGGAGTCTGGTATCAGGCGTAGGAATGACATGTCCAGTCTAGTGTAACTGATTTGAGTAATTAGCACCATGGCACTGAATAAGTTGACTTTTCCTTTGCCACAGTATTTGAAACAACTTGCAAATACATTACAGATGTACTTCAGTAATTGTTGTGGGAATTGATCTATTCAAAATTGATTCAAATTAACATGTGCCTGAAATAACTGCATACTTTTGGTTCTGGGTGTCTTTCATTTTTTTGTTTGTGGTAATGATTAGAAGTCATTTGAAACTAGTTCCATGGTGCTGGGAAGAAAGATTACATTGTTATTACCTGACCACGAAATTTACAGTTGATATCAGCTCTTGGGACAGCCCTTGCAAAGCTGTGTACAATATCAGACTCAGAATTGTTTATTGTCTAGTGAACTACCTACCTGAAATAATAATTCAGGTTTTTAAGTTGTGTTTGGTCTAGTATTCATTGAATTTTACTTTTCTTCAGAGAGAACGTGAAATGCGTATGGCTGGAGGAATGGCAGGTAAGATGCAAATTTTGCTGTTGGGTTTGAAGCTTAACCCATGAAATGATAAAACCGAATGTGTAATAGTGCAATATTACTTTTGTTAGCATCTAGTAACTGTCATTTTAAATGGTTTCTACTTGAATCAGATACCCTCATTGGTTTGGCTGGTATGTAGTGCTGCTCATTTTGTTTATAGCGGAATATTCATTGTTAGCTTGCACGTTCCTCCAATATAAAGTTGTATGTCATGCGTTTCTTCACGTGCAGCTTTGTAGAATAGAATCCCCCTGCAGAAGAAGGCCACTTAGCCCATCAAGTCTGCACTGACAACAGTTCCACCCATCCCTATAACTCCACATATCCATCCTACCAATTCCTCTGACAAAGGACAATTTAGCATGGCCAGTCCATCTAACATTTTTGTACTTGCATAATTTTTAATAGAATTTTTTGGTCAAGCTCTGAGCTCTGACCTGCTTTCTGAAATCTGAATTGTAAACAAGTGAGATGATGCTTGTGAAATACTCTGATTAGCTACATTTACGTATACACAAGGGTGCATCTGTTACTTGAAGCTATAAAGAAACTGCTTTCCATTGGCTCCTTGATGCACCATCATTGTTTGCAGTTTTAATTATTCTACATTACAGTATTCATTTCCTACCCTGCTTTGTAATATGTTATGTGGCAAATGGCAAAAAGTGTCTTAATGAGCAATTTTCCATTGCAGACATGGTAACGGATTCCAGTGCTTATTTTGATGCTGTCCAGGAAGCCCTCTACATCTAAAATAGAATCACCTTACCTATGCAACATTTTCTTTATTTTGCTTTAATCACAAATGTAGCTCTAATACATATTTTGAATTTCAGAACAGTATGCTGCTACAAACCAAAGCTTCCCACCAATGGCAACGATGGGTTATGAAGGTCACAGTGCAATGAGTAGCCCTGGAGGACCAAGTGCAATGACTGGACAGATGATGGGCAGCACTGGAAACACCACCGACATAGCAGGGGTAAAGTATACTGTAGTTCGGAGTGAATGCTTGGATGTATGGTTTGGTTGTAAAGTGAAATGAATGTGGGTGACTGATATGAAGGGGGGAGGGTGTTGGGAAGACAGTTGTATTAGTGTATAGTGACTTGCAAAATCTTGAGCTAAAGGACCATTGGGTGGGAAAACTGTTTAGCTGAAGTATCATTAATGGAACAAGTACAAAATAGTAAACTAGAGGTAGCTTGATAAAGGCTGCAATACAAAGCAAAAGCAATTCAGTGTGGACTTTGCCGAAGGATTCAATTTTTAAGAATTTCAGAAACGTGCACTTCGTTGTGACATGTTAATCTGTCCATCATTGCAGATATTGAGACTAATTAGACGTCTTAACATCTGATCACTTATGGTTGGTCTGTTGTATAACTCCTGAAGTCTAGTTGTGTCAACATTTCAGTCATCACAAGTTTGTGCTCCACTGAAGTGATCAAGAACGTGCATAAACTGCAACAATTTGCAAAATTGCATGTTGTCTAACTATTGAAATAACTATTTGCTTATCTAACCTGGGTTGTCATCCAAAATGACACTTACAATTTGTGCAGATGATAGTTTGTGTGCTTGGGGCAGGCATGCTGAGAGGCAGATTTGGTTTATAGTGGGGGAAATGGGTTAGTTTTCCCAAACTGTTCTGGGGTTGGTAATTACTGGATTATGTGCACTTAGACCAGGCTCAACTTGTAGTTGATTGGGTTCTTCAGGGATTGTATGTACTAAAATATTTGAGATGCTACAAATAGGTTTGATTGTTCTATGCTAGTCAAACATTCACATTTCTGTTCTACAGGAAATTGAAGTAAATTTCCAGTTTCCTGAACCAAGGCTGGCATTTGCAACTGCTAGTAAAAACTAAATATGGACCAGTGTTCACATGTTTACAATAAGCAGTATTCTCATAAATGAGGCAACATTGTATTTGTAGTAACTCTATTCTAAATTACAGATATCCTTCCATTTGAGGTGGGCAGCTGCATAGTCTTATTACAGCATGGGAGAGCCGGTTGTCCCATTGAACCTGTGCTAGTCGAGCTGTTCACCTAGCTGTCTAATCATTCCCCCATATCAACGTGTTGTTGGGCCTTTACAGTGCAAAAAGTGGTCAATTTTAAATGTTACTATTATCTGGATGACCTAGGTGGCAAGAGGAGGGAGGTGAAAGCCAATTACTTGGTTATCCTTAGCGATTGACAGCAAAAAATTTATTTTCTGAAAAGCTCGGATCCTGAAATTCTGTAATAGGGATAATCACTATTCGACTAGCTAACCAGTGCTGCAACATTAATACTTTTGAGACTTCAAAATTCTCTGGTCTTGTGACCATTTTTGTCAGTGTTATTTGGGCTGACAAATGAGCTACAGTGAAAGTTGCTCCTTAGTGAATTGAGGAAGGGTTTGAATGCCCTCCTTAGCACAGCTGTGTGCCATTGGTCATGGCAAACCCACTTGTCCACCCTCAGTTTTTTTGAGGTGTACTGTGCAAGTGGTAATATGAATTAGGTGTTTTTAAACTGAAAATTGAGGAAAATGTCCTGTAAATTTTCATGCACTTAATGGGTGTAATGTTTTGAACAAATATACATTTTACCCAGTTAAACTTGAATGGTAATGCTGATCCAGTGTTGTAGTACTTGTGCTGTACCATAATTGTAAATTTTAGTTGCCTACTAGAATAGGAATTTTCAGTAGTTTGCTACTATATTTGAAGCCAGCATAGTGTAAAGATAAATCACTTCTAAAGATTGACCTTTCAATAAAAGAGGCAGAAAACTTGTTCTCAGGTCAACAGTAGTAGCAGTTGCATAGTTTTGTTCTGACAAAACTTGATTCAGCAAGTGATTACTCTTTCTCTGAAAACTTCACAGAACATGTACTACAATACTGGCTCGTTAGTCAGATTGCATTAAATGGGGAAAATGGTGGGTGGGAATAAGTCGGTTACTTGTGACTTCCATTAAGGGCAGAGGCTATTTTAACTTGGTAGTGTTAAAGCTTTGCATCTCTGACAAACTACATGTGGCAATTGCAATGGTAACATAACGGTACTTATAGGTCCATGTCAGACATTTGAATGCATTCCTGTGCTGGTAATAGTGGTTTGCTTGCACTACAAGCAGAATAGCCACTGCTCTTAAGTTATCACAAGTCATGGGAGGATTATACCCACCTTGGATTCCTCCATGTACCGATCAGTAAACTAATGAACAACTTGCCCTCTTTTTTTCTTTTTATGTACCTGGTACCTGTGGATCGCCCTATTCCTGGTTGTAATCGACGAACATTGACTGCGGATGTCTTCCTTCCCTGACCTAAATGTTACACATTATACGCACTTTCTCTCGTGCAACTTATATGGACATTGAATGCTACCATGTATGATGAACTTTAAATTCTCTTCCAATAGCGTAATGACCGCTTTGGACAGGGAGCCCCAGGTCCAATGAATGCTCAACCCCCCCGTCCTATGGGGCCTACTGGGCCTAGTTTTAGTAGAGGCAGAGAAGAATATGAAGCAGGCGGCAAGAAGCCTAGATTTTAAAATTCACAACCCTTGAGTGCATTCCAGATATAGTCTTTCATTTAGACATGAACTCTTCATGCGTTTTTTAGTTGGTGGCAACGTTGCATTTTATGCCTATTTAGATTTGTGTATTGACAACTTTGTAAACTGTAACACGTCACGCTGGCACATTGTGAATGTTGAATTATGTCAAGCAACAGTGAGAGTGCAAATAGGCATCTTTTCCCAGTACTTTGACTGTACGCTGAAGTGCCATTAAATCTCTAGAAAGTATACTCCATGTATTTTTTGTTCTGAATTGTTCTAGAAGCATGTTAAATTGTGTAGGCTAAATGCCTGTTTTGAAATGGTGGCATTCTGTATTTTGGTGCGTCTTTTTAAATTAAAACGCATTCATAGTGTTCATGATTTTGAAATGATTTGTTTTTAACCACGAGCAAAGTCGCAGCATAGTTGTGGCAACTTGTCTGCTTAAGTGAGACCAAGTGTTGCATTTACTAACTTCTGCAAACTCTTGTGTATCACTTAGTTGTTGATTGCAATAAGGTAAGAATTCAACAGAAATGGGCTGCACAGACTTGGTGGTCCTTGTGCTTGTGAATCTTATGTTGTACTAATTTTTGGCCTGAGATCTGCCAATTTTGATTTAAATCGAAGTACACAACCAGTATCCTGAGCACAATGGAAGATGGGGTGCTATTTTAAAAAAATCTTCCTGTTCGTGTTTTCTGTTCTAACTAGCAATGCCAGTGTCTGGGCTCACTTACATCTGAATTGCCACTCAATTGGATTTGGTTAAATGAAAGCTTTGTTTTGCATTCCAAATTCTTGTTTCTGTGGTTCTAGTTTTGGACACAGGCTGGACTGTTTTAACATTGTATCTGTATAAGTTTTTTTCTTCCTAGAAGTCTTTGTGGCAGTTGATACTGCAGACAAATCCAGTCACTGCTTGGGTTGGGAATGAAATCTACTGACAATATTACTGACTCTCGGAGATTCCGATTAACTTGAGGTTTGCACGTTCAAAAATAGGTATTGGAAGGACTGGAGGAAATTATTGCAGTTAGTGCTTCAAAGGACGTTTGTGTTTTGACTAATCAATGTGAAGCACACATTTCAAATGTTTCCAACTTCTCCTTATTTTGTTCTCAACTTACTGAACCTTTGCTCATCTGAAGGTGACTGTGTGGTGAGGATCTAATGGTTATCAGCAATATCCTGTGCATCATTCCAAGTGACTTGACTTGCATGTGAACCTAGGTTGTGGCAAAGTTAAATCTTAAGTGGAGTTTTTGATTTTTACCTGCACAATTAACAATTAGTCAAGCAGGGTTCCTTTCTCGCTTATTTTTCTTCCCCTGCACCCCACACAGTTGACTGTTGGTTTGCACAGCCTAGGCATTGAATTTGACATTCATTGTCCCTGATTCAGTACTTTGTGCATTTATACATCTAAGTAATCTGCTGGACTTGGCCCATGATGCAGGGATGTACTGTATTTTTGCCTTTAGACTTGCAATGGATAACTGTTACCACTTCCCTTGGGTTTGAAAGGGGGGGGTGGGGGGGGGGCTCAGGTTTTCCTTTAGGGCTTTGTGAATGTAGTCAGTATTACAGCTATCTGCTGTTATATCTTTGATTTTGAGTATCCTCACTAGAGTGCCACATCTGGTTAGAGCTGAACGTGTCATTGGTGATGTATGCAATTCTGAATATGAATTTGAAGAATTTTGTATGATCTGTTGATCATCAACTCAAATTATTGCAGTATTTTTCCAGAATGCATGCAATAACACAATATAACCCACTTGATTTAATCCATTATCAAACTTATTGAAATTCAGTATTGGTGGATAAAGTAGCAATGCAAAACTTCCTCCTGTTGCCATTAATACAAACCTATTAAAACTTTTATGTTGCAATACAACAAAATCAACTCAACACTGGTTAGTGACAAATGGAATATCCTCTTGTGGCTTGCTACCAAATGGTAATGGTCATCTGGCTTGAAGTGCCACAGATGTTGTGTGGCAGCCATTAGCTGTGGTAAAGTCAGATTTCAGCTCATCCCAGAAAAATGAACTTTAGTGCTAGGCCTGTAAACCAATACATTGAGTCTTGTCAGATTCGCAGCAAGAAACCTGGGGTGGCAGTATCTCAGTTCAATTTCAAAGTGAGCAGTGTTCATAGATGGTGTTTTGATGGGAATAGTCAATGCATCAAGGCATGCTAAAACCATGTACCCGGCATATAGTTAACATACCAAGGAGTGCTACATGTGTTGAGTTGCAAATTAGTGCTTGGTCTTGTGTTACTGATATCAACAAAAATATTTATGGAGGTAATTGGAAGTTCTGAGTAACTTCCCTAGTTAGGATCTTTCAAGTTTTACCAGGCTGGTTTGATATAAAACTGGGACAGGACCTTAAAAAGGTGACAGGACTCCTGAACAGTCGCCTTGCTTTTTCATTTTAACTGAACTTCGTATCTGGTGAATGTTGATCACTGAAAGGTCTACAGTTTGTGATCCACAAAGCTTTCTAAACCTGCTGACCTAAGTTGGTCCCAACTGATGACTTGTGAAAACTTGACCTAGAGTTGTTGAACTGAAAATTTTGGTCGTAATTTGCATTCCTGAATGGAACTGGCTGATTTGGAAAATCTCTAATTGGAACCCAGTAGCAACATATGGGAGATGCTGATGTGCCCAGTAGGAATGAATATGCATCAGCATACCTGGACTCCGACTTCTGTATCTTCTGCCTTGAGAAGCTGAACAGCTTCAATGGGTAACTGGAAGCCAAGCAGTAGCATGCAGTGCCAACAATTAATTGCTGCTTTAGCATTGTGATAATGGTAAGTGTTAAAACTTATTTGTGTGGGGGTTTCAGAGGGGGTGGGGGGAGGGGGTGTGTTCAAACATAGAAGCAAATCCACTTCTACATGGTCTATATTTGCCCATAGATGCTGTTCTCTAGTGAGGGCAACAGGGTTTTTATTCATAATCATTAAGTTTGAAATTATTGAGTAAACATTGCAATCCAAAATCAGATGTTCTAAATTCTGGAATGTTGGGCTTAAACCTGGCTAAGTGTTTGCCCTAATTTGAGCTAGGCTTAATTTTCACCTGACATTCAATATTGTTTAAACACTATTTTAGCAAACGGAATATAGGACTTGACAATTGAGCTTGCAAGTGTAGATAATTTATTTGCTTTCTAGCAATATAAACATGCAATTGATAAATCATAAGTGAGTTTGTGGGGGTTTGAATAAGCAACTACTCCAGTTTGCTGTTGGGTACCCTTTGCAAGCTTACAACTTATTATTGCCATTCCCTTTGGCAAATTGTTGAATTTGAATATGGGTTCCACAATAATTCAATAGGCTTGGCATATTCAGCTAGAGATGATAACCAGGTTCCACCATTTTTTAAATCTCAAAGTTGGTAGATTTCATAGTTTTGTGATGGTATTTGTAGCTAGAGGCTTTTGTGAACTTAATTAGTTCCTGTTTGGGGATTTTACCAGCACTTTAGGCTGCGCAGGCACTACTTTGAATTCTTTTTTGAAATGGCCATTATGACTTTATGAATTGCCCACAGTATTATTACCTCTTAGATTTTTAAAAATATTAGCTTTGAGGTTAATTAGCAACATCACCATCTTTAAGTGAAGGGCCCCTTATTTAAATATATTTCACATCTATGAATTTGGTTTATGGTATCAGCTAATTTGGACGCATATAAAAGGTTTAGATGTTGCTATTTAGGCATGTAGGTTCTGATTTGCAATGCCCGCGAAGCCTGGGCACAACTTGAAATAACTTGTCTTCCCCCAGTATTCTTCAGTGGCAGTTATAACAGTTTCAGATTCTCAGGTTACATGGCAACGCATCTGAGTTACAAGCCAGCAAGCGGCTGCTGGCTGCCAGTTGTGCTGCACCCTTGCAAGTAATGCCGCTCTACAGTGAATAAATACAGTCAGCTTGTCTGCAATACATTGCATTGAGGATCTGTAGTACTGCAAATGGGATTGGGCAGTAAGACCTGGAGAATAGTATTCCTGCTTGTTCTGCGGTACACAAAGACTGCATACAGGTATGTACAAATAACTTGTTAACAAATGTCTTTCAGAATTTCTTAAGATGAGTAAAATGGTTCGGGCATCACCTTTCTGACAGTGGAATTACAGTGCAGCACTTTATGGTTGGGCTGTTATTGGTTGGTATCAATGGTGTGTAATGGCCCAGATGTACAGCTAGTATGTGGAGTTTTTGAATACTGCTGCATCACAGCATTAAGACTTCTTCTGTGGCACCTATGAATTGTCAACAATGGGTAGATGCGCCTTCTGTCTTGTACCTTTTTTGAGTTCAAACAAAAACTTGTGACTTAGATTGTGAATAGGAAGGTTGTAGTTTAGTTTTTAAATCTGCTTTTTTATATGCACTGCACTTTCAAGCTTTGCCAATAACATTTATAAAGCAGCACAATCTATCTGTATATAGAGAATAAATGTACTTATAGGCCATTTAGCACCATAGATTATATTTGCCAAACTAAGTGGCATTCCATGTTTGGGCAGTTGTTTGCATTGTAAAATGAAATGGGAATTTGCTTGAATTTTGAGTGTTGTGGGAATTAAAACCACTTTCACTTTAATTCTGCCTGCTCTTGATGGGCCTTTATCAGACGCCTACCCACTCAAGTGCACATAATTATTACATGGTGATTTATTGTATTTGGGTTCATCTCCTGTAATTGTTATAGTTTGGAGTTTAGCGGAATTACATAGTTCTATTTGTACTAAACCAGCATTGTAATGACTGTAACCACCATTAATCTCGGTCCTTTTGAGTTATTTGACTTGACATCCCCAAGACCAGACTTTTGTGCACATGTTTAAGAGTATGTAGAAAGATCTTCATGGGAGATCAGTACAGCAGATTTAAGAAATTCACTTTTACTTAGTGCAAGATAATTAGTACAAAATATGATGCACTTCCAGTGCAACTCTACTTCAAGTGTATATGCAACTAGATGGAAAATAAATGTACAATGGAATCCTTCAGTATTTTGATAGAAATTAAGTCCTTATTCCAGGTTTGACTTGATGCCCATTTGTTTATCTAGTCAGGACTTCTGACTGGCAGTGATATGTATAAATATAATTGAAATGTGCCATAGCAGAATCGTATTGCTTTGGGCTTCCTTGAGCTAAATTGATCTTTATAAATGACTCTGAGCAAGCAGAACTTGATCAATGCAATGCATAAAGTAAGATGACGTGTTTTCTTCTTGGAAGACAAATGATTCACCATAAGTATTGGGCATGACAGTGGTGAATCACCATGCTCCTGAAATTGCCTAGGGAGGAGAACACCAAGTATTGCTGGTGACTGCTTTGATGGAAGAGATGTGAAAATCATGGTCCAGGACCTGATGCTGTTCAGGTCCTCAACCATTTTAAAGTTCTTTGTCCTGCTGCAATGCCAAGATTTTGACAGTTCCTTTCAATTCTGTGTAAATTGCAGCTTGTTCCACAGGTCTGACTGCAACATGAGCTCTTGCTGCACGTCTTAAACCTGTAACATTTACTTTTGTATTCCACTTCTGATGGATGTACTGGCCTATGTCAAATTTTAGTAACCTGTAGAGCGAGCAACTAAATGATTTTTCTTGTGTAAATGCCATGAGTGGCTTGTCCCTGGAGCTGAAACAATCTTATTTCATCTTGTTACACTGGACTTGAGTGGGATCTGAAACTTGGTAGCAAAGTGTCTGCACTGTATTCCATCTAAATTCTCTTGTACATGACTGCATTTGCAGTGCAATTTGGCTTCAAATTTTGCTCTTAACATCTGTTCAGAAAAGTGATGCCAGAATATAATAGGGATATGTGGTGTATTTTCCTTCAGTGTTGCAAAATGCGTTAGAATCATGTATTCTAAGATCTGGGTGTAAATTCCCTTATATGCACGCGTGCCTGTTTGGGCATTTTGTGCCAGCTTGGTCAACTTTAATTGGCCTATCCAAAGCTTTAGAATTATTAATCGTAAATTTGTTTAACCCTTTATGCTGAGACTATTTTGCACAATGCTGTCCTAGCCTAGGCAAAGCTTGGCTTAAAGCACAAATCCTTGTTTTGCATCCTTTTTTTATAGTATTGCCAGACTAGTCAGTCAAAATGTACTGTACTTTTCTGGTTCAACCATAAACATCTTAAGTTTGTGAATTGTGTATAGGCCCATAGCTCTAGCCTTTTAACTTCTCCATTCTATCCCCACTAAAATGTTAATAGTTGCAGCACCACAGAGGCTGTTTGAGGTCTCAAGTCAGCCTTTCTGTTCCAGATCTACACCTGGGATAGATTTGCATGGCGAGATTTTCTGATGTAACCTAATTTTTGGGATGTTGTAAAAAGTTCACACTTGTGTGTGGGAGCTACGAGTAATTACTAACTTAATGTATTTTCTTTAGGCATGGAAAGAGCTTGATGCATGTTGAGAAGCTATCTGCACTAAAGATGCAAGTAAGTGGCTGTTTACCATATTTGAAGCATTTGGGATAAATCATTTTACTGGCAGATTAAGTAAAATTCTGCTTTGAGTTGATATTTTATTGCGCAGTTTCCATGTTTACTGTTTTCCACTTTGAGCTCATGAAGATAAAATTTGTGGCTCTCAGATATTTCAAGGTTTGTCCAAGTAACACTCCAGTCAAATCTCCTCCAGGCAGGAAGAATTTTCTATTTCATAGCCATGTTTAATATTATGCCACAATTTGAGCTGTTCCTAATGTTCCACTGTTATAACATTGGCCCATCCTCAAATTGGACTGAGATCCAAATTTGATCATTGGCCATGTACTGAACTTCCCTGAGACATCCATTCCTGGTGTTACCACAACCAATAGTGCTAAGCTAGCTGAAGCTGTTGAATAATCTGATCTGTAATTGCTCCAGACATATAAGTCTCAAGCACAGAACTTCACTGAATATCTCTGAAATACTTGAAGCTAAAATAGCTTGTTCAGCTGGGAAATGATTTAGGTGGGTTATCTAAAGGGTTATATTTCCTGAATTGACTTTGATTTCATTTGCAGCTCCTATAAAATGTGACAACCAGAATGTTTGTTTCGCATCTGGTCAGTCACCAGAGATGTAAAGTGGGTACCCATAAAGAATGTGCCACAGTTAAGGACATGAATGGATGCCTTCAAGGATATTTCTGAATATGTAGGTATTCAGTCTTGTTTTTCTCATCTTTGCATTCACAATTCATATAAACTGCAGATTTGTCTTCATAGCTAGATAGATGTTAAATTGAGTTGTTTTTGTCTTGCATGGAATCCATTGGCACTTAGTCAAATCTGCAGTTTTAAGCATTTTGAAAACAATCATATCTTCTATTTGCACACCTCACCAGTTTGCAATTTTAAGGTGCTTTGAATATTAGCTGGTAATTAAACATTGTGTAAAACTGCCAAGCTATTCTATTTAATGTCAGCTAATGAGTATTCTTGATAGCAGCTTTTCAGTTGAAGCAGATTTGTTTTGACAGCATCCAGTTGGACAGGTTATATCTATAGTACTTAGCTGTCTTGTCTGAAACTTTTAAACTGTTTTAAAATTATTTAAAGCAGGTTTATTCCTGAACATGCAGTTAGATATTCTCCAGCAAGAGGTAGAATTAAAATAACTTAACCTTGCATTACATATCTGCGTGAAGATGATCAACGGTTTAAAATGAACAAATCATAATAGCAAAGTTTTTCTTTTTCTTAGGGTCATGGATGCAGGAGAGAACCTGGGATGTTCACTGACTGGACAATTGATCACTTTTTAAATAAAATGTATTTTGATTTGACTTTGTTTACATTTATTGAATCAAGAAATGTCTGCACTATGCTTTGGGTCACCTTACAGTGCCCTTAAAATCATCATCTTTTACCTGGAATGATGGTTAGGGAATTGGGACAAATTAAAAAGGGTCACTACTTCAATCTGGGGAGACAACCATGAAACTGTGCCAAGAGTGCTTCAGGATAGAGAGGCAGTTTAAGTTGATGGATTATAATTTTGCATGCAGGTTGGGCTAATAAATCAATCTTTCTAAATATTTGATTAAATTAAATGTTCCTTGGGGTAAAATTGCTACTTGAGGGAACTTATTCTGATATGTTCCTTATTAGCCAGTGCATGTGACTTTCCTTGTGGGTAATTAAATGTGATGTCCAATATGATTCTGGGTCTGATTTCAGTAAAAGTAACACCAGAGCAGTGCTATTGATTAATACGCTTCTGGTAATGAAGGACATTTATAAATTCATTTTTCCTGGATTAATTTTTACTAGTCATAGTGCTGAAGCTGAAAGATGTAGCTCTGTTCTTCAGAAGCTTTAACACAAAAAGCAAATAAAAATGGATAATTATCATATCTGGAAAAAGGTTAAGATTCCTCTCCCAGAGCTAACCTGGAAATAGCCTAATTATGTACTGGCAATCTAGAGCTGATGGCCAGTACAGTGAGTTTTGCTGTGTAAAGCTAAGATTAATCAAAGTTTGGATTTAGAACTTTACACCTTCCTCCCTGAGCACCATTTTCCAATTTTAATATGTAACTTTACAACTTTTCAAAAATACATTCCACCATTAGGCATAATTTAATACTCTTTTGAAATGGTGTTTTTTTTTATTCCTACCTTGCAGAAGGAAGCTAAATTGCAGTGTCAAAATCTGTCAAGTTTTTAGTTAAATTTTCAGTTTGTTCTGACATTTTCAAAGGTATGTGTACCTTTTGAAAGGCACAAATCATTTTGTGCCTTTCCTTAAATTGTACCATTTGGCATATTTCATTCTTATCTCAGTTTTATCTCTTTATAATCTCATGGACTTCAGTTAGCAAGCTTAATATGGTGGTATGTTAATGTCCTTTTGAAAGTCTGTGGATATATACACTGCTATTACCTAAATAGAAAAACTCATTTGTCAAATGTGGCATGTCCTTAAAATTGCCAGCACATTAACATTCACCATTCAATTCAGTTCCACTAGTGAAGCAGTTACGTTTAAATACAACAATATCCAGGCCTGGGCTGATGAGTAACATTCAAGCTACGCACATGCTAGGCAATGACCAATATCAATAAGAGATGTTACCATTGCCCCTTGACATTAAACAGTGTAACTATCACTAAATCCCCAATGTCAACGTCTTTGGGGTTAACAATGACCAGCAATTCAACTGGACTCGCCACAAACGCTGGCTTCAAGAGTAGGTCAGACGCTGGGAATACAGCAGTGACTAACTCATCTCCTAACTCCCCAGAGCCTGGCCACTATCTGCAAGGCAGAAGTCAGAAATGATGGAATACTCCCCATTTGCCTGGATGGGTGCAGCTCCAATAAGACTCAAACCTTTGACACCATCCAGGACAAAGCAGCCTGCTTGATTGGCACTGCATTTACAAGCATTCAATCCGTCCACCAATGCTGAATAGCAGCAGTGTGTACTTAGCTGCAGGATGCATTGCAGCAATTCATCAGAGACAGTCCCTTCCAAAACCTCAACCATCTAGAAGAACAAGGGCAGCAGATAAATGGGAACACCACCACCTGCAAGTTCCTGTCCAAGCCACTCATCAACCTGACTTTGAAATATAGTGCTTTCCTTCACAGTTGCTGGATCAACGTCCTGGAATTCCTTTCCTAACAGCACTATGGTTTAATCCACAGAACACAAAGTAACTCACCAGCACCTTTTCAAGAATAACTAGAGATGAGCAAGAAATGCTGAACAGCCAGCTATGTATTCCCATGAATGAAAAAAGTTGTCCAACTGGTGCTTCTAGATTGCCTGATTTTCCCTACCTGTATTAATCTGATACAGCCTACAGTTTCCCAGTACATCCTTCTCCCTTTCTGCAAGAATAAAATATTTGCAGTCATGTCTAGGGAGATGCAGATGTTGAGCTGGATGTGTGGAGTGATGAGTAGTATCTATTAATATGTCAGGGGATCAATGAAGGCAGCATGGTGGTACAGTGGTTAGCACTGCTGCCTCTCATTGCCAGGGACCTCGATTTGATTCCCAGCTTGGGTGACATTGGAGTTTGCATGTTTTCTCTGTCTGGGTGCTCTGGTTTCCTCCCACAGTGCAAAGGTATAGGTTAGGTGGACTGGCCATGCTAAAATTGCCACTTAGTGTCAGGAGGACTAGATAGGATAAATGTGTTGGGATAGGGCCTGGATGGGATTGTGGTTGATGCAATTGATTGGCCAAACTGTAGGGTTTCTGATTGTGGAAGCTTCAAGAATAGCTGAGAAGATTAAAATGGTATAGTCATCTGCATTGAGAAAATGTGCTAACATGGTGGAGTTCAAGCTGTCAGAACAAAGAGGACCTGAGACTATGGAAGGTTGTGGCATTACATTTAAGTGCAGCAAGTTTGGTGAACAATTCTGGTTCTGACCGGAGAAGGATTATCAAGCAATATTGTGCGACAGTGTGAAATGGGAGAAGCAGAAGTGTATACCAATTGCTGTGGTGTTGCCTCGACTTCCAAGTAGTGCAATATTTTGGTTTGTTTTGTGATGCCAAATAAACCTGTTAGACTTTAACCTGATTTTGTGAGACTTCTTACTGTGTTCACTCAGTATGCAATCGATGTAGCCTGGGTGACTTGACCAATTTTGTACCATTAACTTCTAGTACTACTTATTCTCAATGATGTCCTAGCAACTTGTTTGCCATAACTTTGACGAAGTTCCTTCTTGGTGTAAACTTAGAATGCCTGCAGTGCAGAAGGAGGCTACTTGGCCCTTGAGTCAGCATCGAAAACAATCCCACTGAGGCCCTATCCCCTCAACCCCATGTATTTACCCTGCTGATGCCCCTGTCTAGGGCAATTTAACATGGCCAATCAACCTAACCCACACCTTTTGAACTGGGCATAGACAGGAGCACTTGGAGGAAACCCATGGAGATGTTGGAGAACATGCATACTTCACTGAGCCATCTGGTGTTGAGACAGCAGTGCTAACCACTGCCACTGCGGAGTCCCCATTCAAAGTATTCAATACTTGCTGTGCCTACTGAATCTTAAGTATCACTCCTCTGATCCTTTTGTTATTAATCTGCCTATAGAAGACCTCTGAATTCTTTTTTGTTAACTGTCAATCTCTTGACGTAGTCTTCCTCTATTTCCCTTGTCATGTTATTTTCGATCTAAGATTTGCATTTACTATCAAGCTGATCTGTCATATTCCTTTGATTCACCTAGCCCATTCAGGCTGGATTGCTTGCCTTTTTCTCTTTCGTGTCAGTGTGCCCAAGCTGTACTTGAACCACATTTAAAAGTCACCCAGTGCTCTGTTATATTTTTATCTGCCTGTCTTACATATTAATTTTATTTAATCCAAAGGTAATGAAACTATAATCACCACTCCTAAGATGCTTACACCCACCCCAGTGACTTTTTCCACTTGATCCATTTAATTCCTCAGGACTAAATCTAGTTAATATCATATTGGGCAAAAAATTGTTGTAATGCTGCAGAAATTCCTTCTCCCCACAATATATCACAATATGTAATATTGGAGTAGTTAAAGACTTCCATTATGATGCTTCATATAGATCGGTAATTTCTTTACAAATCTTTCCGCAGTTTGGTGGTCTATAAAGCATTAATTCCTATTCCCACATTATTTTCTCTTTAGCACTGAGTGTCCCTTTGTCAAAACTGCTGTTTTTTTCCTTGGATATCTTTTACCCAGGAATATTATGCATTCAATACTTTCTGCATTCCCTCCCTCTACTCTAGGTAGATCTCAGTTAACACCAAGTATACCCACACCTGCAGCCTAATTCTGCATTGTATCATATTCTATCTCCCAGTCTTCTTGTACTTTTTGAACATGCCTTGGTGTTCAACCACTTCCCCACTCGGCTTACTGTGTCAATTACAATTTTACTTTACAGAATTTTAAGCATTGTTGCCCTTGAGAAAGTGGTGGTGAGCTTGCAAGGCAATTAGGCCTGACTGCACCCCACTTCCTCTTATAACCCCCACATCACATCACACCCCACTCCACCCCCATCTCCAAAACGAGCCTGTTCACCATCTATAAGGCACAAGTCAGGAATGTGAGTGAATACTTGCCTGGATGAATACAACTGCAATTGAAGAGGCTTGACACCATCCAGGACAAAGCAATGCACTTGACTGCTACCCCCTCCATAAATATTCAATTCCTTCACTACCAATGAGCAGTGTCTATCATCTATAAGATGCACTGCAGGAACTCATCAAGTACCTCAGGCACCACCTTTCAAATTCAGGACTACTACCATTAGCAGATACCTGGGAACGTTCCTACCTGAAGTTACAGCTCCAAGTTGCTAACCACTCTGACTTGGAAATATATTGCTGTTCCTTTACTGTTAGTGGGTCAAAATCTTGGAATTCCTTCCTTAACAACACTCTGGATGAACCTACATCTTAGGATCTGCAGTCATTCAAGAAGACAGCTCACCATCACATCCTGAGGGACAACTAGATATGGGCAATAAACGTGGTCTTGCCAGCGATGCTTACATCTTACAGTGTAAGTTTGAAAAAGTGGTAAATTGCCCTATTTTCTGAGAAGGAACAATAGGAAAGCTAGCAAGAACTTTTGGGGGCAGTGATGTTCGGGTGCAGCCTGTAGAAAAGATACAATACTCATTTTACCTTTGAATTGCATCTGTAATTTAGGAGTAATAGTTTGAGTAATTTAGGAACAAAATTGCCTATTTTCACCTTTAGTTGCACATCTTGAGTAAGTTTTCAGCTCTGTTGTTAGCATTGCACCTTGCTTACTGTAAGCATATACCTGAAATCCAAGCAACAAGTGTACAAAATTTTATGCTTGGGCTTTGGGCTCTTGCACTAATTATCAAAGTACCAGGCATGAAAATGTGGTCATTAACTAGGCTTGGGAATAAGTCCAGTGTTTGAATGGGTAAGCCTGAGGTAACACATTAGTGGACTTCGGTGTTAAACCAGTGGGTTGAGTACATGAAATAGCCATTCCCTGACAGCTCACCAAGAGAAGGCCACATGTGGGTTATTGCAATGTCTACAGCTGCCCTTAAGGAAGTTATTAACAGTGACCAGGAGAGGGCTTTGTTGGCTGGAAGTATGAAAAGAATGGAGTGCAGTGGTTGTGAAACGGTGAGCTGGTTTGTGATTATTGGGCTGCATTAAGGAGGGAGAAGAGAAGTGGCTGGTGTGATATTTATATGGAGGCAACTTTCAGGGAAAAATCCTATCTTTCTGGTGATGGCCTATGCTCTCATTAAGATTTCTCTTTTTGACCATATAGAACATACAGTACCAAAGGTTGTAACTTGGCCCATTAAACCTATACTACCTCCTTAGAAGAGTAATTCTAGTAAGTCCGTTTCTCACTCTTTTCCCTTATCCCTCCATTTTTTCTCCTTCAATATTTATCCAATATTTTTTGAAAGCTACTGAACCTGCTTCCATGAGTATTAGGAGGCTCTTACCACTTGTTGTATTTTTTCCTCATGTTTCATTTATCAATGATCTTAAATTGTTCAGGTCACTGAAATGTTATCAACTCTTCAGCCATTGGAAACAATTCCTCCTGATAATCTAAAGTCTTCATGATTTTACACACACTTACCAAATTTTCTCTGAGTCTTCTCTGGTACAATGATAGCAAATCCTAGATTCTCCAGGTTCTATACCACACCGTTGTTCGTAAGTTCATAAGATATAGGATCAGAATTAGACCATTTGGATCATTGAGTTTGCTCTGCCATTTAATCATGACTGATATACCCCATTTTCCTGCCTTCTCTAACAGTCTGTCCAACTCCTCACTATCCCAGCATCCACCACACTTTGGGGTAGCAAATTCCACAAATTCACAACCCTTTGGAAGAAATAGTTTCTCCTCAACTCTCCTTTAAATTTGCTAGCCCTTACCCTAAGACTCTGATTTCTCGTTCCAGAATGCCTCACAAGAAGAAGCATCTGCTTCACGTCTACTTTATCCATACTTTTTATCATCTTGTATACCTCAGTTTGATCTCCCCTTTTCTAAGTTCTGGAGTATAGGCATGAACTGTTCAATCTCTCTTCATATGACAAAATCCTCAATTCTGGAATCAATCTAGTGACCCTCTTCTGAACTCCTCCAATACCATTACATCTTTTCTCAAATGAGGGGACCAAAACTGTGCACAATACTCCAGGTACGGTCTCACCATAGTAGTCTCTTATATAAAGAACAATATTGCGGATGCTGAACATTTGAAATAAAACAGAAAATGGTCATCAAACCAGTGGGTTGAGTACATGAAATAGCCATTTCCTGACAGTTCATCAGAGAGAAGGCCACACATGGGTTACAACAATGTGTACAGTTGCCCTTGAGGAAATTATTAATGGCGACCCAGGAGAGGACTTTGTTGACTGAAAGCATGAAAAGAATGGAGTGCATTGGTTGTGGGAGGGGAAGAGGTTTGTGATTATTGGGCTGCATTAAGGAGGGAGAAGAACTGGCTGGTGTGATTTTTATGTGGAGGCAGATCTGGCAGCATCTGTGGTGAGAGAAATAGTTAATGTTTCCAGTCCATTTGACTCTTCCACAGAAGTAGAAGGGTCACGTGGATTCAAAATGCTAATGCGGTTTCAGATGCTGCCAGACCTACTGGATTTTTCCAACAATTTCTGTTTTTATTGCTGTAATCTCTCATCCCTGGTATTATTACAGATAAACACTTCTGAAATATTCCAAAGCCTTGACATCCTCCCTGAAGAGTGGTGCCCAGAATTGGACACAGTATTCAAGGTTGGCTGAAGCCATGGTTTTATATTGGATTATCATTACCTCCTCTGTGCCTCCATATTTTCCTGAAGGCAATTCCTTCAGCAGCTCAGGCACAAAAGTCTTAACTTATGCAAGTTAGGAGACCAGAACCAGTTTCAGGCTTGGGTGCCAGACATTTTTTTAAATGCCTATACACAAAAATAGTAAATTGAGCAACTCCAGCACTTGAGCATATCTGCCTAACAGGTTGGGTGATTCGGAAACCTTTTGGCATATCAAAAGCAGGTGATGAATTTTTAGAGACAATTTTAAATGGAATAGAATTAGACCAGATTAGAAATAAGCAACACATTGAGTACATTCTAATAGAAAAAATGGCTTCTGTTTCAAGTCTGGATGTTTTTGGGACTATCTTTCTGTGGAGCATTTTGTGTTTTTTATTTCAAATTTTCAGGCTTTTTTTATCCTTACAAACTTTCAGTTTTTTGCAATACATTCATAGAGCAAAGAAGGAGACCATTCAGCCTATCGAGCCTGCACTGACAATAATCCCACCTAAGACCTATCCCTGTAACCCCACATATTTACCCTGCTAGCCCCCCTGACACTTTAGCATGTTAATTTAGCATGGCTAATCTGCCTAACTACACACCTTTGGACTGTGGGAGGATACCCACATAAACAATGGGTAAATGAAAAAAACTCCACACCCAAGGTGTGAATTGAACTCGGGTCCCTGACACTGTGAGGCAGTAATGGTAACAACTGTGCCACCGTGTCACCTTATTCATGTTCTGCAAATATCCTGGGTCCATAAACCCTTTTTTTTAAAGAACAGCCTTCCTACTCTTATAATGAAATAACCTGAAAATTCTATTTCTTATGGGGAAGTTGATAACTGCTCTACTAGAAATATTTAATATATTAGTTCATGTGTAATTCATAAGATCTTTACATCAAAATTAGCTTCCGCACTGTTGAACACCAAGTCACTATTTAGATAATGAATTTTGTTAAATATTGAAAAGGCAATTTCTGTATGTATACTGATAGCAGTGGCATACTGCCTCAACACACTTGAGGTTGTTGTTATTAACATCTCGCATTTCTCAACTCTATCCTATGTCTTGTTCCCACTTCCTCAATTCTGTAAAATACAAGTCAAGGCTTGTTTGTTTCACAGCTAGTAGAATTTGCAGAAGAACAGAATATGTATCAATTCACATCTCAGATTTGGTATCATTCAGAAAGCTGATCCTGATAAAGGCAGGTATGTTTTGTCAAAATCATACAATCCTACAGTGCAGAAAGAGAGTTTGCCCTGACTACAATCCCACCCAGGCCCTATCCCCACAACCCCATGCATTCACCCTAGCTAATCCCCATGACATTAATGGACGATCTGCCTAACCCACACATTTTGGACTGTGGGAGGAAACCAGAGCACCCACAGTAAACTCACACAGATATAGGGAGAACGTGCAAACTCCGCATAGACAGTGACGCAAACCAGGAGTTGAACCCGGTGCTGTGAGGCAGAAGTGTAAACCACTGTGCCACCCTGTCTGCTGTCTCCTGTATTCATGTTTTAGTCTGGAAACTGGAACCACAGCAGAAAACATTGACAGGTGCAAAGATGACCTCTGGGACAATTGCCAGGTGACTCTGTTCAGCACACATTGAGGATCATTGATAAAGATCATTTTTTTTTACTCTGCATTCTCTCTGCTTACACTATGATCTTGCCCGAGTGACCGTTCTTTACATGTTGGCCTGGGCAGTTGGTTAATTTGAGTAGGGGGAGCTCTTTAAGGCCAATCCTGAATCCAGGTTAGGTGTGCTTTCCAACGGGAAACTCTATCTGATGCAATAATCTAATTGTTTCCCCCATCCCCCATAACACCTTGTTGATCTAGGGGTATTGAGACAAATTACAGTCTCTCTGACACTGCTTAGGTGTGCTCAGCAAGGATGAGCATTTTAACCTTTTTATTTACTCTTGGGATGTAGATGGCTCTTTCAGGCTTGCACTCATTACCTATTCTTAGTTGGTTTGAGCAAGGAGTGGTGGGCTGCCTTCATAACCTGCAGAAGTTGCTTGTATTGATAGAGTTCCCACAGTGCTAATGGATGAGGAGGGATATTAACATCCAAGAAATGGTGATGTACGTCCATCAGTTTGGTACATTGTTTGGAGAAAATATGTTCATGAAAAAATGTTGCATTTATCCTTCTTGATGGTAGAGTTAGCAGGGGAGAGGGTTCTATTAAAGTAATCTTTATGAGTTAATGTAGTCACCCTCTAAATCATCAATCCTGCATGATTGAATGAATGGAAAATTTCTTCTAATTGCTCCATCATTGGTGGCTATGCCTTTAGTTATCAAAGATTCAAACTCTGGAATTCCTTCCCTATACATTTCCACCTCACTTTCCTCCATTCAGATTCTTTTACATCTTCTTTGATCAAGCATTTGGCCACCTGTGGCCAATATCTTATTCATTGCTGAGTGTCATATTTTGTTTCATAATATTCCTTTCATCATCCTCAATACTACAATTAAACAATTTTCCAAAATCTACTTGCCCACCTCAGTTAGGTAAGAGTCAATTATTATATAGATTATATACCTTGATCAATAACATTTGCTCCTGAACATCATGGGACTATGTGATCAGCTTGTGGGCCTTAAGGGTCTTCATTCATAGTCTCCTGATGCTTACCAGACCTCCTTTACTATGATTTTGCTTCAGTGAGTATCTCAGTCATTAGGACTGATTGGAGGCCCCTGCTAAGACCTTAGTTTAATGTGTATCTCATTCATTAGGACTATCTAGAGACTCTGATAAGAGTTGTTTCTCTCCTTTGCTCAGCAGCTGCATTGTTCTAAGGATTGTGTTTCTTTTTACTTAATCATGTTCCACCATGCCTCATGAGCATTATATATTTAACAAAGGCACATGTTTTTAATACAGAATATGTTTTCAAAACTACATGTCTAAATTCTCTAATACTGATTATATGTGTCTTTATGCAATCAATATATTTCAGACATTTTGGGGACGATTTTACCATCGCATTGCATCCATTTTTGGGTATTTGTGATTGGTGCCATTTTATGAGCACCAGATTTCCGGTGCAGTCAGTCTCTTGCCAGAAATAGGCGAGAGGCAGGTTAATGCATGACAATTTATTTTAATGCTGTTTTACATCTGCTGAACAAGCCCAGTGCTCAATCATCTGGGCCCGCTCCCCCTTTATGATCTTACTGGGAAAGGTTCTTGCCGGCGAGGAATAGACGCGCTCCCAATGAACTCGCAGGCTGTTGAGGCCCGCCAGGGAGGCTGAAGGCAAGGGAGGGTGTCTCCTGGGCAGTGTCAGACTTTCTGTTCTACCCTAGCACCTGGGCAATGCCAGTCTGGCACCTGGGGAATGGCGGGGGGTGGGGGGGGGTGCAAGGAAAGAGGGCTTGGGATCACTGGCAAATGGTCTAATGTGGGAGAAAGGCTAATGGGGGAGGAGGCCCATTGCCGCACTGCACAGATCAGTGCAAGGGGGAGGAAATGAGAGGGGGCCCACTGCCGTTCTGCAGGGATAGGTGGGCAGGACAGAGGAAGAGGGGGCCTGCTGCTGTTCTGCAGGGATTGGTGGGAGGCAAGCGACTGCTCTGCAATCGGCAGTGGGGAGGGCAGTTGTTCTGAGAATTGTGGGAGGAGGGGGCGGTGAGCCCGCAATTGGTGGGGGGGAGGGCAGTGAGTCCATGATCGGTAGGGGGAGGGTGGTGTGTCCGTGATTGGTGGGGTGGGGGGTGTCTGCAATCGGTCTGGGCCGCTGGGGAAGTCGGCGGGGTCACGGGCCTCCACGGTTGCAAGAACAGGAACTGCTTCAGTCTGCCTGCACTAGCAGGGGCCTAACCGCTCTCTTTTTTGTCTGTCCCATGTTGGAAACCCAGCTCAGAGATAAACAGGATGCCAAGGCTGTGATCAATCTGCTTGGGCCAAGAGTGCGGCTGAGAAGAGGGACGGACATAATGGCCAGAATCTTACCATCATTCACGCTGGTGGGATTTTCCCATCCCACCACACTGAACCAAGATTCAGCTGGCTGTCAAATTCTCCGACTTCGCTTCGGCGGGAGAGTGGCATGAATGGCAGGTAAGATCATGACCAATAGCTAGATTGCAATAAATGAGGAAATTCCTGGTAATTCATTGATTCTTTTGGAATCAAGAGTTAACCAAAGTATGAATAATTGGAACATTTATCTCTTGGTTGATTTTTCTTTCCCTTCCAGTGTTTGTTTAAGCAGACACCACTGACAATAGTACTGAGATTACTGTGTTGGGAGAGAACAAATTACCTCTGGAACAGCACAGCCCGGAATTCTCTCCGTTCATGTTCACAAGGTAAATTTGTGGCTGAGACTCAGTGATTTTTTTGTCCCTGTTTCTTTTCCTCACTTTGGCAATCACTGACTTATATTGATGTATGTATATCCCTGCAGCTCCCCAGTGGTTTGGCCATGTGTTCATTCTTCGTCTGTGTCCAGACAAAAAGTCAAGAACAACTTGCATTTGAAAAGTGTCTTTAAACATAGAAAATGTCCTAAAGGCATTTCAGATGAAGGGGAAGAAACAATAGTACAAAGAACACATGATTTTTAAAAAAATTCAATCATGGGACAGCGCTGGCTGGCCAGCATGTATTGCCCATCCCTAGTTGCCCTCGAGAAGGTGGTGGTGAGCTGCCTTCTTGAAATGCTGCAGTCCATATGTTGTGGGTTGACTCACAATGCCGTGAGGAAGGTAATTCCAGGATTTTGACCCAGCAATTGCGAAGGAACGGTGATATATTTCCAAGTCAGGATGGTGGTGGTTTGGAGGGGAACTTGCAGGTGGTGATGTTCCCATATATCTGTTGTGCTTGTCCTTCTAGATGGAAGTTGTCGTGGTTTGGAAAGTGGTGACTAAGGATCCTTGGTGATGAGGAAATTATTTGATAGTGGGGCTGAACAATAATGTTGTCAAATGATCACTTAATGGCATTGTGGTTTCGGAGCTCTGCTTCCTTGCATCAATACGAGAGCCCCAATTACTTGTGGAGATCAGTTATAGTTTTTCCACTGTGAACACAGCCATGATCAGTTCATATTGGCATTTAGTCACTACTTAACCACTAAAGGAGTGAAAAATCTTTGATAAAATTTCAACTTACACAGAATTATTGTGTTTTCATTGTTCTGTAATAGCCTTAGCAGTCATTTGAGGTCACATGTAGCATATACTTTGTTTCCCAACATTTAATGGTCCATTTCTATCTCTTTTTAGTTTGATCGGAACTGCATAGCACACAACCCTGCATCCACAGGGTGTCATTGTCTTATTGAAAGGGTTATACAAGCTCCCTTCCAAGAACTTGTCAACTGAAAACTCTGCATTTTCACTAATAGAGTCAAAGGTTATCTCTCCGAAGCACCCAAAATTGGACAGTGTGTGAAATTGAATATAAATGTTCCTCTATGTCCCCCACAAAGTCTCATTGTGCTGCAAAAGGCAGCTGAAGACAGGAGCAGAGTTGAAGCAAAAACGGAAAGCAATGGAAACACTCAGCTCACCGAGCTGTCTGTTGAGAGGAACAATCATAGAATTCCCACAATGCAGAAGGAGACCATTTGGCCCTTTGAATCTGCACCAACTCTGCAATATAGCATCTTACCCAGACCCCATCCCCAATACCCCACATATTTACCCCACTAATCCCCCTACACATCTTGGGGCACTAAGGTGTAATTTTAGCATGGCCAATCCACCTAACTTGCACATCTTTGGACTATGGGAGAAAACTGGAGCACCCAGAGGCAACCCACACACACACAGGAAGAAGGTGCAAACTCCACACAAACGATCACCCAAGGCCAGAACTGAACCCGGGTTCCTGGTGCTGTGAGGTCGCAGTGCTGATCATTGGATTTCAAAATGCACAATCCCTGTTTACAAGTGGAACTGATCAATTTCAAACATGAACTTGCATCTTCCCCATGGAGCGTTACCTTGTTTGTCAAGTACTTGCAGGATGTTCAGTTTTTGTTACAAATTTCCAGCATGATCTCCGAGCGCTCCTTTACCGCACTCACCCACACTCCTGAAACCAGTGGCTTGACTCAGTACAGTTCCTCCTATCTGTTTTCCATAGCTGTTTCTGTGGTGTAGTAGTTATCACATTTGCCTCACAACACGAAAGAACCCTGGTTAGAAGCTAGGCAGAAACACCATTGGATCATTCTCATTAAGGGTGTGCAAAGTCTGTATGAATTAAGCTCATTGCTCAACATTATAAGGAATGGCACAGTGGTTAGGACTGCTGCCTCACAGTGCCAGGGATCCAGGTCCAATTCTCGACTTGGGTCACTGTCTATGTGGAGTTTGCACCTCCCTGTGTCAGAGTGGGTTTCCTTCGGGTGCTCCAGGTTCCTCCCACAGCCCAAAGATGCGCTGGTTAGGTGCATTGACCATGCTAAATTCTCCCTCAATGCATCTGAACAGGCGCTGGAGTGTGTGGAGACTAGGGGATTTTCACAGTAACTTCATTGCAGTGTGAATGTAAACCTACTTGTGACACTAATAAATAAACTTTACTTCACTTTTACATTTAAATGCCAAATGTTGAATGGAATGAGCATTGGTAACATTGGTAGTATGGGATGTCTTGTTGAAGTTGTACAACACATTGGTAAGACCACACTTGCAATACTGTGTATAGTTTTGGTCACCCTATTATAGAAAGAATATTATTAAAGTGGGAAGAGTGCAGAAAATATTTATTTGGATGCTACTGGGAATTGGTTTGAGTTATAAGGAGACACTGGATGCACTGGGACTTTTTTTTCTGGAATGTAGAAGGCTGAAGGGTGATCTTATAGAGTCTATAAAATAATAAGGGCGCAGATTAGCTAGATAGTCAATATCTTTTCCTAAAGTTAGGGGAGTTTAAAACTAGAGGGCACAGATTTAAGGTGAGAGAGGAGAAATACAGAGGGGCAATTTTTTCACACAGAGAGTAGTGAGTGTCTGGAACAAGCTGCCAGAAGTGGTAGTAGAGGCAGGTACAATTCTGTCTTTTAAAAAGTATTTACATGGGTAAGATGGATATAGGGATATGGGCCAAACGCTGGCAACTGGGATTAGCTTAGGGGTTTAAAAAAAAAGCGGCATGGACAAGTTGGCCGAGGGGCCTGTTTCCATAGAGTCATAGAGGTATATAAAAACCTCTATAACTCTATGATTGTGAGAATCGTTGCAGTTAAGGACAATCCTGTGTTCAATCTCAAGCAGCAGCTGTGAGTGGGAGGGAAGCCATTCAGGAGAAGGAACTTGGCTGATGTTTTATTTTCTGATGGCTAAAGTGACAGTCCTGGAAGAAAATCATAGCCTCTGCTCCAGCCCCAACTTGTTTGCAATCTAACTCAACATGGATTAAGGATTGGTTACGTTGAGACTTTCCAAGTCTGTTTGCCTCAGTACCATCCCACATGCTGTATAATCCATCCGGGAAGCTCTGGATAGAGTAAATTTTCTTAATTTTACAGACGTGAAACCGGAATTGAAGAATAAAAATTTCAGTTGACAAACGTAGTCAACAGCTAAATACTTTCCTTAATTAGTTTCTTTCTTTATGTTTTCATAAAATCATGTAATATTTTAACAATACAAAACTTTGAAAATAAATAAAAGCATGGTGAATAATTGCATGTAATTCTGTGGCTGTATTAATAGATTGTACTCTTTAAGGTTATGGAAATAGAAATAAGATTTTTTATGCACTGCATGATACTGCACTTTAACAAAAAAGATCTGTTGTCGTGGATTGAACTGTGTGTTTTTTCAGTAGCGAGTCAAAGCTGTGGCCATCTACTTGTAATGGATTTTGGATTGCTGCAAACTGCACTCTTGTGCATTAATCGAGCCTTATTATATCCCACAGCAGATGGGGAGAGATCCAGGGCTAGTTCTTTGTCTCAGAGGACATCTCAGTGATGTCGTGCGGTTCCCATGGAAACATGCAAGTTGAAAGCAAATTAACTGGAATGATTAAGGATTGGACAGTGGTGTGTATGGAAAGTAATGTCACTGCTCCTTACAATAATCAATTCAGGATCAGCTTGGAAGATGTAACGGCTGCTGGCAAACTAAAACATTAAAATTTACAATGTTGTTTAGCTTAGTGTGCTTGTGCTGGCTCTAATGAAAGAATTGTCAAATGTAGTCCCCACAGCCTGGTTTCAATTTTATTTATTAGTGCCACAAGTAAGGCTTACATTAACATTGCAATGAAGTTACTGTGAAAATCCCCTAGTGCCACACTCTGGATTTGTTCATAGCATGGTCAATGCACCTGACCAGCACATCTTTTGGAATGTGGGAGGAAACCGGAGCACCCAGAGAAACCCACACAGATACAGGTAGGCCATACAGACTCTGCGCAGATACTGTCTTAAGCTGGGAAACAAACCCAGTTTCCTGATACTGTGAGGCAGCAGTGTTGTTTAAAGTGTATTTATTATTTCACAAGTAGGCTTACATTAATACTGCAATGAAATTACTGTGAAAATCCCCTAATTGCCACACTCCTGTACTTGTTCAGCTTCACTGAGGGAGAATTTAGCACAGGCACTGCACCTAACCAGCACGTCTTTGGGAATGTGGCAGGAAGCCAGAGCATCTGGAGGAAACCCATGCAGACATGGGAAGAACATGCAGACTCTGCACAAAGTGACCAAAGCCCTGGTGCTGTGAGGTAGCAGTGCTAACCACTGTGTCACCATACTACCCCTATAAACACATGGGTTTATTCTCACATAACTCTGCAAGTTCTCTTCAAATGCATGTCCAATATCTTTTGAAAGTTTCTGTGGAATCTAATTTTGCCACCCATCAAGTCATATGTTCCAGATCAGAACACTGGTTTGTTTGAAATCATTTCCTTTTATTTCCTATCTAGTATTTTGTCAATTATTTTAAACCTTCGGTTTACCTTTCATTCCTAACTCATTTGCTAGAGGAATCAGTTTCTCTCCCTTTGCTCCATCAGAGCCTTTGGATTTGAAATGCCTTCATTAGGTCTCTCCTAGTGATGGGATTTTGGAATTGTGAGTCCTAATTCCCTTTTTATTTGAAAATTGCCAATTTTAGTTGGATACCAATTTCTCCTGACCAGTTTTTTAGGGATTTAATACAAATCATAGACTCATAGAAACCTTACAGTGCAGAAGGAGGCCATTTGGCCCATCAAATTTGCACCAACCACAATCCCACCTAGGCCCTCTCCCTATAATCGCATGCATTTACCCTAACTAGTCCCCCCTGGCACTAAGGGGTGATTTAGCAAAGCCAATCCATCTAACCCACACATTTTTGAACTGTGGGAGGAAACTGGAGCACCTAAAGGAAACTGATGCAGACACGGAGAGAATTTGCAAACTCCACACAGCCAGGAAGTGAACCCAGGTCCTTGGCACTGTGAGTCAGCAGTGCTAACCATCATGCCACTGTGCTGCCCCTCAAAGTTTGGCGTTTGAGCGAATTGGTATGTAGACACCTTTGAGAAAAGCTTAATGAATGAATAACAATATTAAGTTCGGAGCGGTGCCATGTGAATGACAATCAGAATGATGAAAAGGCAAAAATGTTGCCAAAAATTCAAAAAACGTAATGAACACCCAGACATAGAGACCGTGTTTTGAGGTTACAAGTATGAAAAATGATGGCAGAGCTTTGCAGACTTCAGAAGAGTGCAGAGTAATGATGGTTATCAATCAAACTGCATCGTGATGTGTCTGGTGATCATCGATACCAATCATTACCTGGGTGGTAGGATGGCAGACTGTGAAAGCAGGAATCCGTATTCTTGTGTGAGCAAGATGGATACCTGTCTGAGAATTGTGGACATTAATAAGCAGATAAAATAAGCAGACATAAGATGAAGGCAACGGACAATGTTCTTACGCGACCAGGATACATGTTTGTCAGTGTGGATTGTGGACATGAACGATTGGGTAAAAGACTTGCTCTGAACTAGCTAAAGAAGAAAACAAACATGAGATGAAGGGTAGTTGAAGGTGCATCGACCTCAGAACCAGATTAGGTTCAGTATCTGAATTGGGCTAACTGTGCTCAATTGTGTGTGGAGGAAGACTCTCGGCTGAAGGGGGAGAACTCTGACTACTGGGAACTTGTTCCTCCGTGGCAGCTTGACTGGAGCACCGGAGTGAATGCCTGAGCATTTCAGGACTTCTGGGCTAATGTATCGCACTGGATGCTTCCATGGGCGGATTGTTTTTATCCACCCCTTTCACTTCAGGCTTGCTGTATGCTGAGGCCTTACACTGCTGGTTGAAGTGGGCAGGGCAAGCTGTGAGCCAGGTTCTGAAGACAATGCCTGTGATGGGAAATGCTCTGGATTGGTTCAGGGTCAGGGCCTTAATCAGTAAGCTGGGGCTTGCCTGTGATTAGGATCTGGAGGTAATGCTCAGACTGGCACTGAATCAGCAGGATTGGAACCGGAGTTCAATTCCAGTTCTTTTAAAAACAGGTGGAACTGCTGGTTATTGCTCTGGGGCTCCCTATTGCCTTTTATTGGTTCACATTACCATCCTGTCATCCCAGAGTTCAGTAAAATTTTATGCACTGATGGCCTTACTTTATCCACAATAGGATGGGGAGCTGTATGTCTATAGACAGTAATGTTCCTGGCTGAATGATCTGCAGCGTGACCCACTGTCCTACTCTATATTCTACCAGCCTCATTTTCCCTTCCCCTGCTTCTTTCTTTCTGCTATTTTGACCGCTGCTGCTTTCTGTGCAGTCTATATGCTGTTAAGGATTTCACAGTTTTCTCAAGGCCAAGGGCCGTCACCTCAGGTTCTGACAAGTTCAGTCCTATTAGGGTGTGTGACCTGGTGGTTTCAGTGGTTAGCACTGCTGCCTCACAGTGCCAGGGACTCAGATTCAATTCCCAACTTGGGTCACTGTCTGGAGTTTGCATGTTCTCCCTGTGTTTGCGTGGGTTTCCTCCGGTTGATCCGGTTTCCTCCCACATTCAAAGACGTGCTGGTTAGTTGCAGTGGCCATGTTAAATTCTCCCTTAGAGTTCCTGAACAGGCACCAACATGTGGCGACTTGGGGATTTTCACAGAAACTTCATTGCAGTGTTAATGTAAGCCTACTTGTGACAATAACAAATAAACTTTAAAATTTATTGTAATAAATGGTAATTAAAACATGGGGAGTGAATCCAGTTGAGGTAGAGGGTGAGTTCCAGAGGGCAAAGGACAGGACTTTGTTCTAGATTGAGTTATTTTGCTGGAAGACCTTTCTCAGCATCCCTTTGAGGATGCAATTCATCCTCTCTACAATCCCACTGGACTGAGGATGGCATGTGATATGAAACCTTCAGTTGGTGCTAATATATTCATCGCCACCTGCATTATCTGGGCCATGGAGTGGGCACCCTGATCAGATTCTATACTATGGGGAAGACCCCATCTGATGAACACGTTGTACTCACAAATCTGCTGTAATTTAGCAATGTTGGTCCAATACGGAAAAGCTTTTATCCACCTAGTAAAAATGTCCACAATGACCAAAATGTATTTGTACACACCCCCCCCCCCCCCCCATCTTTACAGGTGGTAGAGTGCTGACGTAATCTACGTCCACGATTCTGCCTAGTGTGTTTTAATTGTCCTTTGTTGGCATATGTGTTGGGGTTGTTCTAGGCACAGATAATACAATTTTCAACATAATGTCACCAACACAATCCCTTAATTCTCTCTGCAGTGGCTTTGATTCCCTGATGGCATGGACTTTGTGACATTGATGGATTATCTGGTTTCGGTCTTGGATCGGTACCATCTGGCTTTCAGGACAAGTCTGTCTTTGATGGTCTGTCTAACCTCCCATTGACAATAGGATGCGGGGTGTGTTCCCTCCTGTATTTGCTTTTAATCGTCATTGCTACTCTGCGCCTGTATAAAGTCCCTTGGCTTTAGTTTGGTTCACAGTAATTGTATCTATATGTTCTGCGCTAGAGGGATGCCGTGGTTCTCCCCCATGGGCACCCTGTTTGCCCAATTCATCCTTGGCCCTCGTGTTCCCAATTTGGTAAGTTAAATGATGGGCCTTAACATTAATAATGCCACGCGCACGGTCTTGGACAATCTGGAAAATAAATTTAAGCAGGGGTCCAGTAAAAGTTTTCTGTCTGCTGAGACAAATCCTCTAGCGTCCCACAATGGCAGGAAGTCAGTTAAACTATTGCAGATATAGATGCTGACTGAGTGAATATCTGTTGGTGATGGGAATTTGTCAGGGTGGCTGCCCACATAGGCTACAACAGCTGGGTCACAGGCATATTGGTGAGTTTTAGTACTAATTCTATCAGTAGTTCGCCTCTATGGTTCTCTCTCTCTCCATATATCACATCCTGTCTTTTGGTGTCCATCCGAGGATTCATCTACAAATATTTTTAAGGATCTCTCTGCTCCCCATGTTTGCTTGGGTCCTTCTCCATTTTGTTTTGGCTCAATGGTCCCATGGGATCATTTGCTGCCTCTAGCTGACACTCGTGGAGTTTCCTGCCCTAACTCAGGTTGTCGGCCAGGAAGGTGGGCAGCTTGGTATATTTTACCATAACACCCCAGCCCGCAGTATCAGGGTCCAGCACACTGTGCAGTTTGGGCAGACCACGCCATCATTAATTCGACCTTCCAGCAAAAGTTGGATGGGGCTGCATTCCGTAAGGATGGTTAAGGGATTCAGGCCAATGGTCTAGGCAAAATAGTTCACTGTCCGGAACACGATTAATAAGCGCTTCTCACACACAGTATGGGCCATACTCAACCTGCCTGTGTTTACAAAGCTCAGAACATATTGCCCAACATTTGATGTGATTAGAAGTGTTTTATTAAACAATCTTAATTGTGCTAAGGACTACACTAATAACCACTTAAAGATTATCAGTCAGATCTACAATGTGGCTCAGCTGTGCGTGCTGTAAACTATATATATTTGCACTCTTGCCCTGTCCATTGCAAACAAAAAGATCATGTCCATGCATTACACATATTCTACTAAACAAAAGCTTAAGACAACTATTCCCTGGTTTGTTTCTCATGGTAATGCGTTAACCATTCAGAGTTGACTTGCCTGACTTTAATTTAGTCAAAACTTGGCAGTTAACTGTTCCCTGGTGCATTCTCCATGGCAATGTTGGAAGCAATCAATCCTTTTACCAATTAATTAATACACTTTTTCAAGCAGCATAAATTTTTGTTCCCTTTGAGATTTGGTTTGGTGTTTCCTCCCATAATCCAAAAATGTACAGATTAAGTAGAATGGCCATGCTAAATTCTCCTTCAGTGTACCCAAAGCAGGTGCCAAAATGCGATGACTAGGGGATTTTCACGGTAACTTCATTACAGTGCCCACTTGTGACTAATAAATAAACTTTATTTTCTTTACCTGCTTGGTGCAGGATCCATGATCACCGCTTGTAGATCTTTACACTGTTCTGCAAGCTTGGCTATACTTCTCTGCGGGGTATCTGTGATCTCTGATCACCAGCTCTTCCTTCTGGTAGGCCTTCTCAAACCAGACCTGAAACTGCCCCATGTTTGCTTAGCTGCAGTGTCTGTCAGTTCCCTTTGTTCCTTTCGACTGATGGGCCAAACCTTCCCAAATGTCTTCCTATTCTAGCTCTGATCTTACATCCATTTCCAATGTCTCTCCTGTTCCCGCCGCATACCCTCTTTGGTTTCATCTTGTTAATGAGATCTATTTTCTGCCTCTCTGTACACATTAAACTGCAAATCACCAAGCTTTCTTTCCTGGTTTGCATATCAGCTGATATTGTAAATGCTTTCCCTTCCAGTGGTACGTTTTGCCCCCTTTCAAAACCACATTCTTATCCTGGATCTCTCTTTCTTTACAAAACTTGCACTGAATCTCTCAGCTCCCTATCCCCTCCTAAGTCCACGAATTTGTTGTTGCCTCCAAAAACCATTGTTTTTCCTTTGATGCCAAGATTCAATATCCAGTTATTGCCACTGCTTCAGCACTGAAACGGCTACAATCAAAGCCACAAATGTCATCCTCTGTGACCCTGCTGCATGCTCGCTCATCATTCACTTTGACCTCTCTATAATGGTTGACTAGCGCATCCTTCTCTAATGCCTCTCTGCCATTGTCTACTCAGCGGACTGTCCTTGCTCAGTTCCAGTTGTAATTAAACATCTCAAACGATGACTTTTCTTCCCTTCCCTTCCCTACACCTCCAAGGATCTATCCCTCCTTCTATTCTCTGTGTCATATACTTGTGACCTCTGACAGCACTTTCAGTAAATGTATCAGCTAAGACACAGGGGGGAAGGTGGGGGAGAGGGTGGGGGGGGGAACGTTGGTGAAAGATAAAAGCTGACGGGTGGGTAGCCCACTGCCTTCCTCCACATCCTGACCCCATCCTCATAATAGGTCAAGTGGATGGGGCACCCAGCAGCCCGCCTCTTCTTAGGCCTATTGGAGCCCTCCAGTGGCCAATCTGCCTCAACTGCCATAATAACATGGGCAGTGCAAGGTGGGCAAGAGGAGGAAGGCTGTTTTCTCATCGAAGCTGGTGAAAAGTCAGGAAGAAAAGGGAGGAGCACTTTTGGGATTACCCTGTGTGTATTGGGTGTGTCCTTCCTGAGATTCTACCTGCCACTGGACCTCCGAAACCTGTCCCATCCACCCCTCTTCCTGGGGGTGCTTGATCATTCCTCCCGAAAAGATCTGGGACTTAGAACAGAATCCCTACAGTCCAGAGGGAGACCATTCAGCCCAGCAAATCAGCATTGACTCTCTTACAGAATATCTTATGTCTTCCCCACCCTACCTGCGTAATCCAAACAGGCCCACAATGATCAACGATGGACAGCAGGTAAGGCTGGAAGGGGCGGCACGATGGTTAGCACTGTGTAACCCCAAAAATTTACCATGGCTAATCCATCTAACCTATACATCTTCAGACACTAAGGAATAATTACTATGCCCAATCCACTTAACCTACATATATTTGGACTGGGAGGAAACTGGACCACCCGGATGAAACCCACACAGACACGGGGAGAATGTGCAGACTCCACATAGACAGTCAGATTTGAACCCGGGACCCTGATGCTGCGAGGCAGCATTGCTAACCACTGTGTTACCTAGCTGGGAATCGAACCCAGATCCCTGGCGCTGTAAGGCAGCAGTGCTAATCATTGTGCCACTGTGCCATCCAATCCAGCCTTACCTGCTGTCCACCTTTGATCTTTGTGGGGTTGTTTGCAGAGCTCACTACTGAGTTCTGGCACTGCTGGGGCTGCAAGAACTGTCAAAATGACTAGTTCTTGATGGTACAACTTCCTTCCATTGATAGGTAGAAGTACAGCTATCTGATGGTTAGGGTAGCCTGCAGTGTAACATCGCTGTGGAACAGGCATTTTTAAAGTCAATCGGTTTGCTGATTTTTCTAATGGAGGGGATGCAAGTGAGGTGGAGACAATGATGGACAATTAAATGCCCAGCCTTCCTACCACAGTAAAATTCAATCCGCTGTTTTGATTGAACTAGACAGCTCACAATCCTACTTGACTCTATAGCCCGGTTTAAAACCTACACCCTGTCTGTCATCTTGTCTGCTTACTTCCACATTTGGAACATCGCCTGCCTCTTTCCCCATCTTTGTCCCTTCAAAACGTGGCCATTTGAATTCACTCCAGGCCAATTGCTCATTCATCACGATCTTTAAACAACAGCTCAGCTAAAACTGCTGCCTGTATCCGATTGCACACTTAAGACCCACTCATCCATCATTCCTGTTCTTAGAGACTTACAAAGGCTGCTGGTTCTCCAATTTAAAATGAACATTCTCATGTTTAAAATCTTTCATGGTCTGGCTCCTCTTTGTCACCTTCTGAAACCCCACAGTTTCAATCCATACAAATGGTGTTACAGTGGCACAGGGCCTCATAACACTAGGGATCTGGGTTCAATTCCAACAAAGTGTAGAGTCTGCAAATTCATCCAGTGTCTGTGTGGGTTTCTTCCGGATGCTCTGCTTTCCTCCCAAAGTCCAAAGATGTGTCTGTTAGGTGGACTGGCCATGCTAAATTGCCCTTCAGTGTCCCAAGATGCAGGTTAGATGGATTAGCTATGAGAAATGTGTGGAGTTACAGGGACAGGGTGGGGAAGAGACTCTGGAGAGATACTCTGTCAGAAAGTCAAGTAGACTTGATGGTCCGAATGGCCTCTTCTGCACTCTTATGATTCTGTAAGATGTAGGATAAAGTAAATACTGAATCTAACAAGAGTCAGAAACTTGGCAGAAAATGTTAAACATGTAAATAAACAATTCATGTCACTGGTGGTGTAAGTTCACATAACAATAGACATGCCGAGAGACAGTCCTATCTAGAGCTCGTCCCAAACCTGATCTTATTGATAAGATTCTTAAAGTTAAGGTTCAGGTTCAGGTAGTAGATAGGAAGGCAAATGCAATATTAGTGTTCATATCAAGAAGGCTAGAATACAAGAGCAGCGATTTACTTCTGAGGCTAGGTAAGACTCTGATCAGGCCCCATTTGGAGTATGGTAAGCACATTTGGGCCCTGTATTTAAGGAAGGGAAAGGGTCCAGAGGAGGTTCACAAGAATGATCCCTGGAGTGAAGAGTTTGTCATACGAAGAATAGTTGAGAACTCTGGGCCTTACTTGTTAGAGATTAGAAGGATAAAGGGAAATCTTATTGAAACTTACAGGATACTGCGAGGCCTGGATACAGTGGACATGGAGAGAATGTTTCCAATAGTAGGAAAAACTAGAACCAGAGGGCTCAAGGTAAAGGGACGATCCTTTAAAACAGATGAGGAGGAATTTCTTCAACCAGAGAGTGGTGAATCTGTGGAACTCTTTGCCACAGAAGGCTGTGGAGGCCAGGTCATTGAGTGTCTTTAAGTCAGAGATAGACAGGTTCCTGATTAATAAGGGGATTGGGGGAAATAACAGGAGAATGGGGATGAGAAAAATATCAACCATGATTAAATGGTGGAGCAGACTCGAAGGGCTGAGTGGCCTAATTCTGCTCTTATGTCTAATGGTAAAATTTACTGTTTATTAAACATTCAATCAACAGCCTCAGTTCCAGTACTACCTGGAAACCCTGACCCCTGGGCAAACTATGCTAAGATGCACAACAAGTCCGATAAGACGAGTGAGCTGACCAGAAAAGTTTCACATATTTCAAATAAAGCAATATTTACACAAGAAGCTGTGCTTACTTACAAAAGTAAGACTTGAAAATAAGCCTTAAGCCTATTGATGGTCTCCACCTTAAATTATCGGTTCTTAGTTCATTCCTCCACTTGTTATACAGCCTGTCAACACTTTACACATACTGATTAAACCTAATCACCTCACCTATCAGCACTCGTGATTACCTGTAAAGACTTGTAATTCAGTCAGCCTACACTGGCAGCACTTATCCGTTGACATTCTGATTATCTGAGGTTGCCGTGACAGGGTTGTATGGTGTACACAGCAGCCTCTGCAAGACTGTACTGGATCATTGACACAGATACCACCATCACATGTGAGAACACCACACACCAGCTACATGGTACATACTCATGTGACTTGGCCAACATTATCTACCTCATGTGCTGCAGTAAAGAATATCCTGGGGCATGGTATATCGGCGAGACCATGCACACTACGGCAATGGATGAACTGACACCGTGTAACAATCGCCAGGCAGGAATGTTCCTTTCCACTGGGGAACAGTTTAGCATCAAGTGTATTCAACCTCTGATCTTCAGGTAAGCATTCTTCAAGACAAACGACAACACAGAATCGCCGAGCTGAAACTGATGCCAAGCTCTATATGCATGAGAATGGCCTCAACCAGAATCTTGGGTTCATGTCACACTATTTGTAACTCCCAGCATTTGACCTGGGCTTGCAAAATCCTACTAACTGCCCTGGCTTGAGACAATTCACACCTGTGATTATCCCTCTCTCCACTTGCATTATCTGTATCTGTAAAGCCTTGATTACCTGAAAAGACTCACATTCCAATTTGTGGATCTTGCAATTGTGTCTTTGCCTATATATACCATGAGACGTCTCACAATACCAGGTTAAAGTCCAACAGGTTTATTTAGTAGCATGAGCTTTCGGAGCGTTACTGCCTCAACAGGTGATGAAAGAATTGCACTCTGAAAGCTTGTACTACCAAATAAATGTGTTGGACTATATATATAAACTGCATTTATATATATACTGCATCATATATAAACTGCATTTGTGAAACCTACCTCTCCACTCTCACAGCACTCCGAATGCTCGTAATTCTAAATAAACCTGTTGAACTTTAACCTGGTGTTGCGAGACTTATTATATATTCTGTGTCCATGCGCCACTCTCTACTTCACCTGACTGAAGGAGCAGCGCTCCGAAAGCTTGTAATTTCAAATAAGCCTGCTGGACTCTTACCTGGAGTGGCGTGATCTTACTTTAAAAAGAAATGAAATCCATTAAAAAAATTAAATCAAAGAAAGAGAGACAGAATCACAAAGTTAATAAACTTCAAAGGTGGACTGGTGTGCCATGAGTTGGGCTGAGTCAGAGGGGAAAAGTGTGTGTGTGTGTCCCTTTAAGAACTCTTCCGACTTGCTACCACTTTCATTTGGATACAAGTCGGCGAGCATGGCGATTCTGTTCGTGGCTATCCGCGTCTTCCTGGGGTTTTTCTTTATGATGGTTGGAGCCGTGAAGCTGACGGATCGGATTTCCCCCGAGCTGTACGCGGAGGCGGTGGGTATGAGCGGCGAGGAGCAGCGCTGGAGGACAGCAAGGCGTCCCGGAGCCGCAGGAACATCTATCTATCGGGCCGCTGCCTCTGCTCGATACATTTGGCGCAAAATTAGACTGGGGGCCGCGGGGGAACTGGGTGGCTGGGGAAGGTCGGCCAAGAACTGCACAGTTTTATTGGAGGTCTAGGCATGTATATATATATATATATATAAATCAGGAGCTGCTGGATAAGGAATAACATGGGCTGGGGGTGCAGTCTTGTACAACACTTTTTTTTTCGAAATAAATGCCCAGATCAGTCTGAAATGTGCAACGTTGCTGTTGTGTATTATCCAGGTGGATTTTGCTCTCGCTGTAACTCAGCAAACAAATAAAGTTTGCTGCTTTATTGCAGCTTCACATTGTGTTTACAAACTGCAATTGCATGTGAGAGTGGCACTCCTGAGTGTAATAGGTTTCCAATTGACGTGAATCGAGTTTTTATAAAACTTTTTTGAAAAGAAATTAAGGTACTGCAAAGCAATTTACAAAGAAGTCTTGGGTAAATGTGAACCAGCGGCATTTCATAAGGTTTCTTTTAAAAAAAAAATCAGCCTCCCTGGGGAAAGATTATGTTTTTTAAAAAGGAAATGCATCAATGGTTATGGAGGGAAAATGAACCCAGGCAGCTGTCCAAAGTGATCAGTGGGAGTTGGAATGGAGCATTTACAACAACAAACTAGAAAGAGTGCAGAAAAGATTTACTGTGATGTTGCTGCACCTCATGTTTTGAGTTATAAGGAGAAGCTAGATAGACTGGGATTTTTTTTTCTCTGGTGTGGAGGAGGCTTAAGGGTGTTCTCACAAAAGGTGTCTATATGTCTTATAAGGTCCATAAAATAATGAGGGACGTGATAAGCTAGATAGTCAACATCTTTTCCCAAAGATTGAGGAGTCAAAAACTAGGGGACGTAGGTTTAAGGTGAGAGGGGAGAGATACAAAAGGGTATAGAGGGGCATTTTTTTCACAGAGGGTGGTGAGTGTTGGAACAAACTGCCAGAGGTGATGGTAGAAGCAGATACAATTTTGTCTTTTAAAAAGCATTTTAGTCAGTTTCGTGGGTAAGATAGATATAGATCTAATGTTCTAGATTTTCGAGTTGGTGAGCAGAGTTACTCTTCTTCGTTCCCAGACTGATGTTCAGAGTCTGCTGAAGGCTACTCTTACTTTGTCAACTTGCTTTGCATGTGCCTTGTTGTCAGTACAGACGTGTAGAGAGAATACTCTGTGGTATAAGTGAATTGAACCACTGACAGATTCTAGTCATGGATTAAAACTTAGGACTGGAGAAACAGCATTGCTGGAATAGGCTGATACACTACTCCAGTTTTGCTTTGTGCTTATTGTAAAGCCAAAGTTGTCATCTGCATTCGGGAACAAATCTATTCTACGCTGTATGTCCAGCTTGGGACCAGCAGCTGAACCCATTGTATTGGAGAGACTGATTACCATAGTCTGAGCTTGAGAGTGTGCAGGCTTGGAACAGTGAGCTCTTTGTCACAACACTGTTGCAAAGTGAATTTAAGATTTATTGTTTCTACCTGAACATGTTGGCTTTGTTAATAATTGTCCTTTTATAGGTCTTGTGCCTCTTTATCATGTGTGGCAATATAATGTGTGCCATGGCTATTTGATTGTAGTGTATATACCACACCTCAGCTCAATCCTGTTTTCACTGGATCTTCACAAGCTCAGCAGAGTCATTGGACACCAGTCAGAAATAGGAAGCTTGGGCAGATGTATTTCCCTATATCGGACAAAGGTATCTGTCAACTGTAACATCCCACCTGACATTCTGACAGACTAGTTAAACCATAAGACTCCAACAGTGCAGAAAGGGGCCATGTGGCCCATTGAATCTGCCCAAGTCTCCGAAAGAGCATCTCACCTCAGCCCTCCCCTTTGCTTTATCCTTATAATCTCACACATTTACCAAAGCTAATCCACATAACCTCTCGTATCCTTCAACACTAAGAGGCAATTTAGCATGGCCAATCCACCTAACCTGCACATCTTTAGACTGTGGGATGAAAGCGGAGCACCCAGAGGAAACCCACACAGATAGTCACCCAAAGACTCAGACCAGGTCTCTGGCGCTGTGAGGCAGAAGTACTAACCACTGTGTCAGATAGAATGATGTGCAAAACTCTCCCAGAAGATCAGTAAATTTGCAGATGATACTAAAGTTGGTGGTGTGGTAGATAGTGAAGAGGGGTGTTTTAGTTTACAGAGTGACTTGGACAAGTTGCAGAGCTGGGCCGAGAGGTGGCAAATGGAGTTTAATGTGGAAAAGTGTGAGGTAATGCACTTTGGCAGGAACAATAAATGTGTAGAGTATAGGGCTAATGGTAGGGCTCTTAATAGTGTTGAGGAACAGAAGGATCTTGGTGTATGTGTCAATAGATCCCTGAAAGTAGGCAGTCAAGTGGATAAAGTTGTTAAGAAGGCATATGGAGTCTTAGCTTTTATTGGTAGGGGGATTGAATTTAGGAGCCGCAGCATCATGTTGCAACTGTACAAAACTCTAGTGCGGCCGCACTTGGAGTATTGTGTGCAGTTCTGGTCCCCACATTATAAGAAAGATGTGGAGGCATTGGAGAGGGTACAGAGGAGGTTTACCAGGATGTTGCCTGGTATGGAGGGCAGGTCCTATGAAGAGAGGTTGAAGGATTTGAGGTTGTTTTCGTTAGAAAGGAGGCGGCTAAGAGGGGATCTTATTGAAGCATATAAGATGATTAGAGGTTTAGATAGGGTGGACAGTGATAGCCTTTTTCCTAGGATGGAGAAAGCTAGCACGAGGGGACACAGCTTTAAATTAAGGGGTATGAGTTATAGGACGGATATCAGAGGTAGGTTCTTTACTCAAAGAGTGATTAGGGAGTGGAATGCCCTGCCTGCAGCTGTTGTAGATGCGCCAAGTTTGGTGGCGTTTAAGAGGTTAGTTGATAAGTATATGGAAGAGAAGGGAATGGTTTAGTTTGGAGGGGCATTGCTTTTTATTTTGGTCGGCACAACATCGAAGGCCGAAGGGCCTGTTCTGTGCTGTATTGTTCTATGTTCTATGTTGTATAAGAAAACATGAGACATCGGAAAGTACATCATCAATCCTTTTCTGTACTTCTGTAGCAAAACAAGGTTTGATGTGAAGGTGTCACTGAGACATTACTGATGGGAAAGGTAAAATAGTAGGGCTTGTATCAGGAACTGAGACTGTATGTAAACATTTCCCTCCTTATGGGAACAATTAAGTAATGTTTTTTAAAAAAAGCCACCCTTCTCTCCCACAGCTGTACTGATGCTATTATCATAGAATCGCTACAGTGCAGCAAGAGGCCATTTGGACCATTGAGTCTGCACTGACCACAGTCCCACCCAGGACCTATTTCTGTAACCCCATGTTATTCACCCTGTTAATTCCAAGACACTAAGGTCATTTAGACTGACCAATCTACCTAACCTGAATATCTTTGGACTATAGGAGGAAACTGGAGCATCCGGAGGAAATCACCCAGACACAAGGAGAATGTACAATCTCCACACAGACAGTGACCCAAAGCCGGAATTGAACCCGGGTCCCTGGTGCCACGAGGCAGCGGTGCTAACCATTGCGCCACTGTGTTATTGTTCTGGCTTTGGCCACCAAAGATGGCTGATGGTTTCAGTCAAGAATAGAATAGAATTTAAGATGATCCAATTTGCAGTAAAACTGCAATAAAACCAAAAAAGGTGGAATCATTAACCTGTCAAATCCTTCATCAGAGACAGTATCCCCCCACAGTCGTGTTTGAAGAGCGTGTGTGAATTCTTAAATTTGTTCAGTTCATTGCTTCTCATTAGAAAGAGTATGTCCTTAAAGGAAGGGCACGGAGAGGAATCTGACAGAAACGGAGACATTCCTTCACCCAGAGAGTGGACAGCCTATGGAATTCCCTGTCACAGAAGGTAGCTGAGGCCAAAACATTGTATGTTTTCAAGAGGCAGTTAGATATAACTCTTGAGGCGAAAGGGATCAATGGAAATGGGGAGAAGGCGAGTCAGGGCTTCTGAACTGGATGATCAGCCGTGGTCATAATGATTAGTGGAGTGGGTTTGAAGGGCCGAATGGCCTCCTCCTGCTGTTTCTATGTTTTCCCCAGTAGAATGCAATTTGATAAATTCGGTATGGAGCTGCTGCTTGAATTCCACCTGTGACTTTTAAAGTGGAGCTCTACGCTTTGAGTAGAATGGGGTTGACTTGCGGCTAAGACCAAGCCGCATTGAGAAGTATAGATGCCTCTTTGTTAGAGATCTTTCCCGATAGTCGATGTGATTAAATCCTCCGGTTGTGAAAATAGGGCGTCTGGCCGCAAAATTAGAACTCTTGCCAAGGGCAAAGCTAAACGCTGGAATTCTGGCAAGAAATCCTTGCTCTGAGTTGGGAGTTGAATGGATGTATAATGTCTTACTGTGTTCAACTTGTCGGTCTATCTGTTTTTGGTATTTTCCATTAATGTGCAGATTTGTCTTTTCAATGCCCCAATAATCACCATCCCTGAGTATGTCCTGTCCCACCGGCCGGACAGACCCACTAGAGGTGGTGGTGGCATAGCGGTATACACTCGGGAGGCAATTGCCCTGGGAGTTCTCAGCATTGACTCTGGACCTCCTGCTGATTGCAACTTACTCCTTCTCAGTGGATGAACCAGTCGTCCTCCATGTTGAACACCAATTGGAAGAAGCACTGAGGCTGTCAGGGATATGGACTATAGATCTGTTGTAGTTTTACAGTCAGTTGTAGTTTTACAGTCAGTTGGACAATTGTTGAGGAAGGAGTCATGGACACAGATGTATTACACCAGCTGACAACGTCTATCAGTGTTTTTAACTGTTGGTGTTGGAACTGCTGGACTATTGTCTTTTGTGAACACATTGCATTGTTACTTGATGATTTGGGTTAATGACAGCCCATTTCAGAGGCTGACAAGATCATTGTCATTATTTTCAATTTGGAATAGTTTAGCATTTTGAGAGCTTTTGGTGCTTATGTGTTTTACAGCGTGCAATGGATCAGCTCATGTACTTTCAGTTCTTAAGTTTCCTGACTTTGTGTCACTCCTCTTTTTAAGGTGTATTAAGGCACGGTGGCACAGTGGTTAGCATTGCTGCCTCACAACACCAGGGACCAGGGTTCAATTTCAGCCTTGGGTTACTGTCAGTGTGGAGTTTGCATGTTCTCCCCATGTCTGCGTGGATTTCTCCCACAGTCCAAAGGTGTGTGGGTTAAGTTGAATGGCCATGCTAAACTGACCCTAGTGTCAAGGAGATTAGCAGGGTAAATGATGTTTTTTATTCTGAAAAAACCCTTCTTGCCTCTACCCCCCCCCGATGCTAACGGTATTGCGGTGGGGTTGGGAAGACATCGCAGTGATTTTTGTGTCCACCGGGGTGTGGTTGGTGTGGAATGTTTAATTTAGTGTCGCAAAATTACAGGCTTTGTCATTGACATCACAATGAAATTTCTGTGGAAATCTGCCCCCTCCCGCCTGCCACCCTCCCGCCGTTAGTTGTTACGCTGGGCGGTACTGGACCTGGGTACTGGGGAATGGGCCCGATCAGATGGTTGGCGTTTCAGTAGGGGAGCAGCTGGAGAGTAGTGATCACAATTCAGTAAACTTTAGGAGGATACAGAGGAGGGCAGTCCTCAGGTGAAAGTTGCCAAACTGGGGGAAGGTTAATTACAACAATATCAAGCAGGAACTGAAGAATGGACAGGTAGAAGCTTTTTCCTCAAAGTGGACGAGTCAATTACTAGGGGGGCACAGGTTTAAGATGCAAGGAGTAAGGTTTAAAAAAATGCACAAGGCAGGTTTTTTACACAGAGGGTGGTGGGTGCCTGGAACTCGCTGCCGAGGGAGGTAGTGAAAGTGGATACGATAGTGAGTTTTAAGGGGCGTCCGGACAAATCCATGAATAGGATGGGAATAGAGGGATATGGTCCCCGGAAGGGTAGGGGGTTTTAGTTCAGACACGGCGGGGGACAGCATGGACGGTGCAGGCTTGGAGGGGCCAAAGGGCCTGTTCCTGTGCTGGAATTTTCTTTGTCTTTGTCTTTTCTTTAAATGTGAGGGGCTTGGGAACTGGGTGGAATTGTTGTTGGTGTGGGCTCAATGGGCCAAATGGCCTCCTGCACTGTAGATTCTATGATTTCTACCTCCAAGTTGCAAATTTAGCATTGTTTTCTGGAGGATTTCTCATTTGAAGAAACATTTAATAGAATTGAATCAGATTAGATGGACAGCACTCGCGAATTGATTCTTATCCAATAAATTCTGCATTCTTTAAAATAAAAGCTACGAGCTTTTATGTTTTTTTTAAGTATTATTATGTCTTATCTGCTTTTATTCATAAGCTTTTGCAGCAACTCTTTCATCTGCCAGAAATTTTCAAGTTGTTCCTGAAATGTTGCCTCATGCAAATTGAAACTTCTCTTAGCAGACTGCTCGGCTGGTAAGCAGCAGCCTCTGGGCCACTTATACTCCTTCTCACGCTTTAGTGGAAATGCTTCCCATGCACTTCAATTATGATGTATCCTGGCAGTTAAATTGAAATATTTGCCAGCAGGTTTCACCCAGTTTTACGTCTGAGGTTTCTGCATGCTTCACCAGTGTGACTCTGAACCACATGATCAAAAGCCTTCGGGCCTTTTGATTCTCAGCATGTACTGATATCTGGCTCCAAAGCTTTTACTATTTACTAGGGTGGAACAGTGGCACACTCATTAGGAAAGAAGGAATTAGGAGCAGAAGTAGGCAAATTCAGCTCTTCGAGCCTGCTCCACCAGCACTGCTGTCTCACAGCGCCAGGGACCCGGGTTCAATTCCAGCTTTGGGTGATTGTCCCTGTGGGGTTTACACATTCTCCCCGCGTATGTGTGGGTTACCTCCCAGGTGCTCTGGTTTCCCCCTCCAGTTAAGTGGGTTGGCCATGCTAAATCGCCCCGATTGTCCAAAGTTTGTTAGTTTAAGGGGATTAGTGGGCTAAATGTGTGGGATTACGGGGGCGGGGCAGTGGGTGGATCTGGATAAAATGCTCTATTGGAGAATCAGTATAGACACACTGGACCGAATGGCTTCATTCTGTACTGGAGGGATTCTATGATTCAGTTAACCCTTAATTTATAAACTGATACACTTCGGTTACTATTTCTACCGATACGTATTGCATAATGCAAATATTAATAATCATAAGATGTGCTTAACCAGAATAAATCCTGATTTTTTTTTTTTATTTGTTGCTGGCTGGGCCATCACTTACTGCCCAACCTTAAGGGCATTTAAAAGTCAATCACATTGTTGTGGATCTGGAGTACATATAGACCAGACCAGGTAAAGAATGAAAATTTCCTATTCTAAAGGATATCAGTGAATCAGATAACCATTTCACAGTTATCAATAGATTTTTAATTCTGGATTTTTATTGAATTCAAATTTCATTATCTGCTGTGAAGGGATTCGAACCCAGATATCCAAAACTTTACCCTAAGTCCCTGGATTACTGCTCCAGCCATTATGCCACCGCCTTTCCTATCTGGCTTTCATTCCATGGTTCTGAAGCCTGGTCTTGTTTACCTTCCCATAATATAAACTTAAAACTGGATGAGTGCTTGTGACTTCAGCAGGAAAAGGAAAGAAAATAGGTAACGTGTGTGATCTACTGATTTCTCTCTGGTTTCCAAATGTTCATTTGATGTTCACTACTGACTACCACTCGAAAGAAATTTTAGGCCATCTGATTTCAGTTTCTTTACGTGCCAGAGGCAGTAGTAGAGGCGGGTCCAATTTTGTTTTTTAAAAAGCATTTAGACAGTTGCGAGGGTAAGGTGGGCATAAAGGGATATAGGACTAGCTTAGTGGTTAAAAACTGGGTGGCATGGACAAGTTGGCCTGTTTCAATGCTGTAAACCTACTCTACATTCTCCTTTCGTTTTCCAGTACTAAGTGGCTGCTGTTTGCTAATTTCCATATGGTCAGCGGTCTCTTCCCGTCTTGTACCATCCGTTTGCCCTCACTCCAACATCCACCTCTTCAGTAGGAAATTCATCTGGCCATATCACTGGTTTGCTAAAACATTGCACACGGTTGCAAGCTGAGTTGGTTTACAGGCAGAGGTTTAAAGCTGTTGTCAGTGCTGTAACTGAACAAGTATATTGAATTGTTACATTTTTCACGAGCTGTATTTGAAGTGCAGTGTATTCATTACCTTTACAATTTCAACCATGTATTCTGCTACTGTTGGAAAGAGGAAGAGAACAACCCTGAGTAAGCAAGGAAAGTCTTTTATTTTGGAGCTGCCTGGAAAGGTGTATTTGATAAATGGTTAAAGAGAAGGAGCAGCCGTGTTTTTGTGCATGCTAATGATTATATCTCGCTTTGTGCTGCAAGTGAACAAAAGTTGTTTCAACTCCATTAAATGGCATTGTCTGGCAGACATAAGCTGGCTCTTCTAACGTTTTCTGCATTGCATTAAATAGCTGCTAAAGCTTGTTTTCTTCAAGTAAAGTTCGAGCAGCGGGAACCAAAAAATAGACTTTAGGAGATTGTTTCATCTGCGAGAGCCATTCACTGAGCAGAGTTTTCCTTTTAACTGAAAATTGGGTATACTTCACTAGGTCTTTATACAAATTCAGACAGCTGATTCTGAAACAACCCCTCGTGGTGTTATTTAGCGAGGTGTGAGATTATGATGGAAGAGTACAGACTAATTGCTCATGAGCAATGGTCTCTGCATGTGTGGGAGCCCATGTGGATGATTCCAAGAGTGATGAAAGCAGCCTCTGTGCCGACAGTTGTTTATGTAAAGCAAGGCCTTGACTGTTGACCATTATTAGTATCCAAATATTTGCCTTGATTGAATTAAATTTTTACGTTCATTAAAAAGGAAGGCAAATGTTTTGTGCTGAGTGTTGATCCACTAATATATTCTTGCGGCATAATTTCGGGCTCCGGTCTCAGTTAATGATCAAGTATAAGCCACACCCTGGTGGGCTCACAGTTTGATTCTTTATAGATTTGTTGGTCAGCAGTTCTGAGTGCTGATGGAGTGTCTGGCAGCCGTTTGTTGAACTGAGATATAACTATTGATTATCACTCTGCCTTTTGAACTTCACCTCTGACAGATTGACAGAGTTGATTGGCCCAGCACCAAGGAGGTGGAGGGCTTTACTCACTGCTCGGTTGGAGTGGGAGAAGGAGCCTCTTTGATGTTTAATGATTTCGGGGAATGCTGCATGCATTATATTGTTTATCTTTTTTTAAAAAAATCTCAATGCTGATTTTTCACTCTCTTTGGGATACCCTGCACGCTGAGGTATTCTGGCCAGAGCTAAACCCCTATCTGTAGTAAGATTTCCCAAATTCAATCATTGTGCAATGTTGAGGTGCCACAGTTAGTGAGGAGCGCGGGCAGTAGAGGTGTGAATCCATCACGTGTCAGGTTGGTCTGAGACACTGAGAGCTTGGGCACGAGTCATGAATAAAGCTCATTAAGCCGGCTTTCAGGCTTATTTAGTAGAACACATAACATTATAATAGCGTTGGTGCCAGCTTTGCTCTTTTTCCTTTGGACGGGGATCAATGGAAGCTTTATACACCCTCTTCAAAGTGGCAAAAGCTTTGAGACTTTTATTTCTTCCAGAAGTATGTTTCTTTTCAGTGGAGCATTGCTGATATAGATTTATTTCAGATTTTTGACATTAATATCTTAAACCTTTCAAAACGGGTTTTCGGCAGTCAGTTTTTGGCTGATTTGTGTGCTAAATTTGCTTATTTTAAGTGTTTGTGTGGTGTAGGATTAAAAAGGAGGAATTGGCAGGTCTCCAGACATACTTGCAAGCCTTGGCTCACCTACCGGCCAATGCCTGAGAATATTGGCTTCGCCTCGTGTAGCTTGGCAGGATGCCAGTTGCAAGAGGCTGTTGCCACTTGGAGGCAAATTGCAACGTGGGCTCTGTGCTGGGCAAACTCTGCAAAGCCTGCCAGTGTGCTGCTCACAGCTCACTCACTCTGACAGATGCTTGTTGTATCTGTTTCTCTTCACAGCGAACAGCACGACGCAACTGCCTTTTAATTTAGCGTGTGCAGTAATCACACAACCCAGGGCAATAGCTCCTGCAGTGGTTAAATGGAGCTTTCCGAAGCCTCTGCTGAATTTTGTTGGGGGTGGGGGGGGGGGGGGGGGCAGTCTTTTGTCATGCGAGTCATAGACTGGGGTGCAGCACAGCTGAAGTCTGAGTTCCCTGCAAGACTGATTCACTGCTGAAAGGCCTTGGCCACTGTGGAAACAGTCAGTGTGGTGGGTTGAAGCTTGGTGGGCTGGTTATGGGATCTGTGATAAAGAAGGTGTTTTTAATTGTGCTAATTCCATTACTGCTGCTGTGGGATCTCTGCTTTATTTCTTGGCATTGGTAGTCTGACAGGCTGAAGGAACAGGGTGTGTGCAGCAGGTGGATTGGTAAGATTCTTGTGTCGCAGCAGACTTGGGTTGATGTAAACCTTCTCCCAGGAGCTTTCTGGTTGCAATCTCCCTTCTTATGTGAGGGGGCGTGATGTTGCTCAGCACTTGGAACCAGGGGAGTTGAGTTGATTAGAGGGTAGCCGGAATGGTGCATATTCTTGTGTTGAGCTGGGTATCTATGGGTGGGATGGGTTGTATCATGATGATGCTCTTTCAAGTAGGCAAGAGAGCGAGGTCCTTAAAGTTCGAGCATCTGCACTCCATGAAGAGTCAGCGAATTTGCTGAGGTGATTGTTTTGCATTGTCTGATGTGAAACGTCATTGATGGGCTGCCTAATGCCTGCCCTGCGTGTCGGTAGGCAAACATGTTGGTGCCTAAAAAGATGTGAGCATGCCTATTTGTGGAGAGGGTGAGAAAATGTGAAATCTGTAGGAGGAATCCTGGCCAGGCTGGAGGATGCAACATTTCTGCTCGGTGTTGCAACTGGACCTCAGCAGCAACAGAAGATTACAATCTGGGAACCACAGGGCAGGCTGCAGACTGGGGCAAAGTGGGAAAGTCCAATGTCGTTGTGGGATAGCCTGTAGATCAGAGTGGAGATGATTGCAGTTGGGGGGGTGGGGGGGGTGAGAATGCCAATTGAGAGTGCCTAGGATTGGTAGGTAGGCAGGCCAAGGCTTTCTTGAGGGATGGCTGGGACCACTCCTGTTTCTCTAAGCTGTAAAGGCCAATGGACCTTGAGAGACCTACTCCCCTTTCACACGTCTCACTACCGACTGCTGTAAAACTAGCAATAAGCACAACCTTGGTATTTCTCTTGAAGTTTGAATTTTCACTCCTCCCACCTGTTTAGGAGAATGTAATGTTGAGTCCATTGAAAGGTAGTTTGATGTGAGCAAGCATATGGGATGTGTTGGAAGACAGCATTTTGTAGTAAGGATCCTTGATTAGTTACTTGATACTGTTCGGTGATCTATGCTTGTCAGATCCTTCTCCATTCCCTATTGTATGCAGCATCCAGTGAGCCTGCCACCTTCTGTTGGGCATGGTGAACTGCCACCTTGTATGAAGTGCAGTCCTGTCTGTGGCATCATGTCTCCGACATCTCCAGTCAGAAAGCAGGGTTGGAGCCAGCGTCACTCACCTACAGCCTCCTTCTCTTGCTCCAACATTATACGTTCTGAAAAGGCTGATAAATATTATGGGAAAATTGAAGAGGAAAAACTCAATTTTAAAATATCTGCTCATGTGACTGCTGCATCTTTAAATGCTTGAACATATCCCCCCTGTGGGCTGCCAGCTTACATCCTTTAATCTGTCTGCTTCCAGAACGAGTTCAGAGTGGGGTCAGGCACTGGGAGCAGATTGAATTTATTTCAATATGCTCTCTTTATGTTAAAGGACAGTTTATCCCACAGGCCCTGACCTGCTCTCTACAATGCCAGCATCTCAACTTTCTGCAGTGTGGATTGCATTAGTGGCCCTTTGTTCCTCAGCAGTTCATGTTAGACGTGTGTAGCTGTGATTGCCCCTCGCCACTGTCACGCTGGTAAAGTACTCTGCGTTGACATTCCTCAGTGCGGTACTTTCTGCACACCGGTTGACACTTTTGTGTCAGATGCTTGTGCGCACCATTGGACGAGCATTTCAAGAACTCAGTAAGAATTTAGCAACACCAATTATTAATCCAACCGATTTATTTGATAGTAAAAAAGCGAGCTTTCAACACTCCCGTGTCTTCCTCAGGCAAGTGCAGTGTTCTTGCCTGAGGAAGACACGGGAGTGTTGAAAGCTCGCTTTTTTACTATCAAATAAATCGGTTGGATTAATAATTGGTGTTGCTAAATTCTTACTGAGTTCTTACCACCCCAATCCAACGCCGGCATCTTTACATCAAGCATTTCAAAAACAGCAGGACCAAGGAATTCAGTCTGTGTGTGAACTAGCACACTCAAAATAGCACATGCGCATATAGTGCCTAATAAGTTGACATTTGCGTGGAAAATGGCCATCTGGATGAGGTACTGAAGGGTTAGCTGCACACTGGAATTCAAAGCTTGTTTTGGGACAGGAGAGGTTAAAGGTGACATAATGGCACGGTGGTTAGCACTGCTGCCTCACAGTGCAGGGAGCTAGGTTTGATTCCAGCCTGCTGTGGCTGTCAGTCTGTGTGGAGTTTGCATGCTGTGCCTGTGTCTGTGTAGGTTTCCTCCCACCCTCCAAAGATGTGCGGATTAGGTAGTTTGGCCATGCTAAATTGCCCCCTAGTGTCAGAAGGATTAGCAGGGTAAGTACGGGGATAAGGCCTGGATGGGATTGTTGTCAGTGCAGGCTTGATGGGCCAAACGGATTCTGTTCTATGAACCCCTTTGCTCCAAGTGCTATGTCTAACTCCTTCTTGCAAGCTTTTACAATATTTTGGCCTCAGCTGTTTTCTCTGGTAACAAATTCCACAGATTAATCACTCTCTGGATGAAGAAATTTCTCCTTATCTCAGTCCTAAAAGATTATCCCTCATTCTTTGACATAACCCCTTGTTCTGGACTGTCCCACCATCAGAAAAAACCTTCCTGCATCTATCCTGTCTTAGTCCCATTAGAATTTTTTAGGTTTTTATGCAATCCAGATATGACTTCAAAATATGAACAGAGGAAATCCTTCCCTTTGGGGTGCGTGGGGAGAGGGGCAGCACGGTGGCACAGTTGTTAGCACTTCTACCTCACAGTACCAGAGACCCAGGTTCAATTCCCGGCTTGGGTCACTGTCTGTGTGGAGTTTGCACATTTTCCTCATGTCTGCATGGGTTTTCTCCCAAGTAAATGGGATAGGTGAATTAGCTATACTAAATTGCCTCTTAGTGTCAAGGGCACTATCTAGGCTAAGTGCATAGGGTTATGATGATAGGACCTGGATGGGACTGTGGTTGGTGTAGACTCAGTGGGGCCAAATGGCCTCCTTCCGCATGGTATGATTCATTCAGGAAAAAAAAGTGGAGCCTCATTTTAGTATTAGAATGCCAGTTCCTGTTCTCGCTTTCTCCAGTACAAGTTTCCCAGTGTTTAAAAATGTGGCTGAAATTCATGGAAACTGAACAAGTGAATGATTGTATGTTTCGGGTATGTTGTGTGCCTCAGTAAGCAGAGTCCGCCTGGCGCAGTATGTTTAAACGTTGCACCTTCGTCTCTGCAATCTTTCCCGAATCCAGCCCAGACTGAGGGGACGCTGCCTGAGCAAGCTGAGCCTTCTCGGCAGCAACTCCGTCCTGAATGGGACTGAGCTCATTGCACAAACCTGCATCCAACTAGGATCAACTAACCCCAGTTCAGAAAGTTTTGTTTGAGGGATTTGAATGGATGCCTGTTGTGCAAAGTGGTAATGCCACATTTGTGTGGTGGGAATGTTCTTAGACTGGGGGAGAATGGTCACTGCTGACTGTATTACAGCTGGCCTTGGTGTCCCTGGCTTGTACAAAAACGGAAAGAAATCCATTCTTTAGCCATAAAAGCCTTAAAGGACATCGAATCCCTTCTCCGACCCCTTCCCCCTCCCCTATCTTATAGGACACATGCCCAAAGTGATACCAACCTTCACCAGAGTGTTCTTTAGTTAGGTGTAAGGAAATGGGCAGCAATGATCCGGTGATAGCCCTTTTCTCTAATCTCATGTTTGTGTAATAATTCCTGAGGATATTTTTAAAGCAAAGAATAAGCAAAAGTGGCCAAACTCCATCTGGGGGATTGGGAAATGTTGATGGAAGCAAGTTGGTCAATGTGGGTGGGATTTTCTGCACCACCAGCATTGCACACAACGGAGGCAGTTGGCCATTGGCAAATAGCGGGATTGTCCAGTCCCGCCGCTGTCAACAAGGGTTCCTGTAGTTTGGGCCTCCACTGCCGGGGGACCCATGGCAGATGTCAGCGTTGCTGTGACCATTGATGGGAAGAACTGGAAAATCCTGACCTATGTCTAAGCTTCCGGGAGGCACAAATTTAAAATGAGGATATCAGGTGTATTGTCGAGTGAAACTCCTTAGGGAGAGAAAGAAAGACTTGCATTTTACCAATGCCTTTCACAACCTCGGATTGTCTCAGTACATCTTAACAGCCGATTATGTACTTTTCAAGTATTGTAATGCAGGAAATGTTGCAGCCGGTTTGCACACAGCAAACTCTCACAAACAGCGCCGTGATAATGAAGGAATCAGCTGTTTTTGTTACATGTTGAATGAGGGATAGATATTAGCCAGGACATTGGGGAAAGCTTCCTTGCTGTTTGAAATAATGCCATGGGATCTTTGACATTCACCTTGTGGGACTCTAGTTAACATGTTATCCAAAAGACTGCATCTCTGACAGGGCAGCATCCCCTCATCGCACTGCAGCATCAGCTCATGCTTTATCTTAAGTGAGGTTGGCAACGGCTGGCTGGGGTAGTTTGGACTTATAGGCGTTCAGTCAGTATAGTAATTATTCAATAAAATTTCTAGTTGAGGCCAATCACGGAAACAATATTACTGGGCTCAAAGGACAGATGTACGTGTGTGCTTAGAAAGAGAGGTGATTGAGGAGTACTTTCAGAAGTTGGATCATTTGATCTAGGAAACGCAAGCTTGTTTGCTTACTGAACCTTCTCCCATATGTGTACTGTTCTGTTTCTTGCTGTACAATGTTATTGAATCGCTTTCCCTTTCTGTGTTTCACCAACAGGTCGATGAGTTTGTCAAGTTTGCCGATGTGTTCCCATTGAAAGATGTGGGTGCCAAGGTAGACCCCATGCAATACCAAATTGTGGTGGGCTGGATCGAAGTGATTGGTGGTTTGCTGCTGGCATTTGGGACTAAGGCTCTCCAGGAAGTCAGCAACATTTTCCTTTCAATCATCATGATGGGTAAGAATTGACAAAAGTCCAGTAAAATACACTTCATCCAGACCCAATGGACCCTGCTGTGAGTGCATCCATCAATGAATAACTCTGCAACTTTCTCCATTTTGCTCATGCCCTGGAGGCAGGTCAGGCTGCAGAGAAATGTCTCAGAATCAAAGAAATGATCTGTAAGAGTGGCATAGAGAAATTATGTTCTTTATCCTCAGATAAACAGGAATGAGGGGAACATTGCAGAGAGGTATTAAATGGTGTAGAAAAGATTAACCTGCAACATCAGGAAAAACTGGGACTGGAGCAAGATTCCAACTGATGATTAGCAAATTTAGGAATGATGTCAGGAAGAATTTCTTCACAAAGTGTGTCTGACAGTTCAAATAGAAGGCACAAGGCACAGTGAAGGGGAAAACCTTACGCGTGCGAACGGTAGGCTTTTCATTTTGGAAAGCTTGGAGAGATTAAGATGGGCCTGCCTCACTTTGGCCACCCATATTTAACAATAAAATGACATATGTAAGGATAATACAGCCACTTGCAAAGTTGCAAAGCCTCAGAGAGAGTGCTGCACACTGCCTTCTGATTTATATCGGTGTGATTCTTTCCCTCCTCTTTGCTGTCTCTGGGTGAATTGCATTGGACAGCTTCCACTTTGGGAAAATGGATCTCTGGTGAACCTCTTGCCTTGTTCACGAATGAGAAAAGGAGGAATGTTTCATTCCAGTAGTCGAGACCAAACCGGCCTCCCACACCACCGTGTTGAATGAATTTCAAATTGGTTTAGAATTTAAGATATTGGCTGGGATTTTCCAGCTCATTCCATTGCCGGGGTCTTTTGGATGTTTTGGCTGACCCACCACATCTCCACGGTAGGACTGGAAAATCCCAGCTTTTGTATTATCTGCTGCTGGCTTTGACTGCCTGTAACCATGAATTTATAAGCTTCTTGTCTTCCCTCATGTCTGTAAGACTATTTGTTTGAAATTGCCATTCATGATGTCCAGCATTTAATCCTATTCACTTCCAGCTTTCTGATGATTGTTACTGATAATCCTTTCCTGGGTCTCATCTCCAGCTTTCCTGCTGGAACTCTTATTCGTGGTGCAGATTGACTTTTACTAACACTTATCAACATCCTCCTGACATTCCTCAGAACCTCTGTTTAAGCCGGAGGATGATGGCCCAAGTCTTTATTCTTCCAACCCAGATGGGGCAGGATGGTACTAATGTCACTGAGCCAGTTATCCAGAGGCCCAAGCTAATGCTCTGGGGACATGGGTTCAAATCCCACTGGTGGAATTTAAATTCAGTTATAATCTGGAATATCTAGTCTCTGTAATAATTGACCATGAAGCTCTTATTAATTGCTGGAAAAAAACAATTTGCTTTTTTTTTGTGTCTTTTTAGGAAAGGGAGTCCACCATCCTTACCTGGTTAAGCCTACATGTGACTCCAGATCCATAGCAATGTGCTTGATTCTTAACTGTCCCAGAAATGAGTTAGTAAGGCACTTAGTTCAAGGGTATGCATATACACACACACGCACACGCACACACACACACACAGCTGCTGCTGCCCCCCCCCTGCTGCTGTGTCTACATAGTTTGAAGGAGCTTTGCAGAATACTAGAGGATCCTTTTGAAAGTTTCAGAATGTGAACTAGTCAGTCTGGAGATTGGACAGAATGTTTCCTACGTTGAAAGCAAAGCATCGTGAGGTGCTGTAAATCTGAAATAAATCCAAAACAAAACCAGAATTACTCAGCAGGCCTGACAACATCTCTAGAGAGAGGAACGGAGTTAGTGTTTCAGGTTAAGTGAATTAAACAGAGGGTATTTATTTATTAGTGTCACATATAGACTTACATTAACACCACAATGAATTTACTGTGAAAATTCTGTAGTCGTCACACTCTGGGTACACCGAGAGAGAATTTAGCATGGCCAATGTACCTAACCAGCACATCTTTCAGACTGTGGGAGGAAACCGCATCACCCAGAGGAAACTCACGCAGACTCTGCACAGACAGTGACGCAAATAGGGAATTGAACCTGGATCCCTGGACTTATGAGGCGATAGCGCTAACCACTTTACCACCCCCAGATGAGATGTAGAATGGGATAGTTGAGTAGAGAAATCAGTACTTATGCTATCGCTGATGGGTTCAGTGGGAGAGGAGATGGGCACTGAATAGGGCTATCACCGCCAGTCGTGGGGAGGTGGAAAAGTAATGAATGCATTTTATTGGTTTATAAATGCATGATGCACTTGGACAGGGAAAGGTGCTGGAAGTGATCACACTGAAACATCATCTCAGAATATTCTTGTTCAGAACTGAAAGCTGATTAACACAGGCAGCACTTTTGAAAATGGTCAGATTGCTGAAGAAACCCCGAGATTGCAACCTCAGGCTTTCCTACCTTTGCTGTAACTTCCTAATGTCTGCTTCCCCAACTGGTTCTTTCCATTGGACTTCAATCATGCGTTGCAGTACTGTCTGGAGATGGGGGCGGGCAGTGAATCAACCATGGTTTTCACTTCTGGTTATTAGCTACTGATCATTGTCATCAGTAGTTAATAATCAAAAGTTATTTGGTTATTAACTGATGCAAAAGTGCATCAGTAATTGAAAATCAGAAGATGGCGCACTATAACAGCACAAAGCCATTGCTAACTGATATATATACAGTCTGTGTGAGACTGTGTTAAAATGTAGGGTAACAATTGCATTAATTCATAATCTGTATACTTAATCAACTAGTTGCTTTGTTGTTTTAAATATTCTGGATCACGTACTGTGCATTTAAGAGATGTTCTATGTACAAAGTATTGGATAGTTGGGTCACATAATGGATATGTGGCATTAAAGCACACACAGCCAGGATTAAAGGCTATAATTTTTACTAAAGACAGCAACGTGTGCTGAAGTGTAGAGCTGTGAGAGGTCATAGCTTTGGCCTAGTTGTTATTCTTCACTATCTGCACTGATCCACATTGATTTGCAGTCAGACAATCAATTGAATTTGAAACCTGGTCTTTAAATCCTGCCAGTGCCCTTTCCTCACCCTTTCTCTGCAATCGCCTCCACCCAATGCACAGACACAGAAACACTACATTGCAGAACGAGGCCATTTGGTCCATCAAGTCTGCACCAACAACAATCCCACCCAGACCCTATCCCCATAACCCACATACTTACCCAACTAATCCCTCTAAACTACGCATCTGAGAGCAATTTAGCATGTCCAATCAATCTAACACACACATCTTTGAACTGTGGGAAGAAACCGGAGCACTCGGAGGAAACCCATACAGACATTGAGAGAATGTGCAAATGCCACACAGACAGTAACGCAAGCCGGGATTCAAACCGAGGCCCCTGGCAATGTGAGGCAGCAGTGCTAACCACTGTACCACCCTGGACATTTATGGACTGTGCCAATCCTGAGTCTGTCTTTGTATTTATTTTTCTCTTCTTCTTCCCATGTTGGGACCTGCTGTTTAGAATGTCTTCACCTCACTTACCTTTCTATCTCTTGCCTCCATCCCCATCAGTTTAATTGTTTAATCATTTTGTCAAGACCCATCTCTTCAACTTCACCTCTCAGTCAACTTTCTGAAGCTCCCTCATTCTGACACAGTAGTCTGGTTTCTCTGTTTATATTTGGGAGTCGCTTGAAAGGCAATCTGTGACTGTGAATTGGATGAACACTTAATCATTGTGTCAGTGAGGGCACCTTCTCAGTCTGGGGCACTTGATCTCTGGGCTACTTTTATGTTGTTTGCATCTCTGTAATTTCCCTGTAGGTTTACTCCTGAATATCCTTCCCACTAGTCGCAGGTTTATTGACTACACTGAGCAACGTATTTGCAGTTTTCCTGTTCCTTCGCTGTAGCCAAACTGATTCTGTCCTTGAATCCTCTGAGACATCCTCTTTGTCCGGTACTGCAATGCTCTCCTTTCCCAATACAGCTCCCCTCCTCTTGCCCTTCCTTTCTTATCCTTTCTGAACACCCAGGAATATTTAACATTCAGTCTTGTTCTTCCTTGAGCCAGATCTCTGTTGTCACCACAACATCATATTTCCACATGGCAATCTGTACCTATAACCCCCCCCAATCTTATTCACGATACTTTGTGCATTCACATACGTGCTTAGTAACCCTGATTTAGAATCTATTGCTTTCTCCCTTACTCTTACTCCACCTATTAATCTACTATGCTCATCCTGTCTGTCATGCCCAGTATTTTGTGCATCTCGGTATCCCTTTCTACACAGACTTAAAGTGATTTGCAAACAAATGCAAATGTGATGCGATAAGAAACTCGTTTCAGACAGCGAGTTGTTCGGATCAGTGTCGCACTGCCTGTAAGTGTGGTGGAGGCAGATTCAATCGAGGCATTTAAGAGGACATTAGATGATTGTTGGGATATGGGGAAAAGGCAGGGGAATGGCACTCATGACGCTCATTTGGAGAGCCAGAGCAAGTGGCCTCTGTCCTGTAACAGTTCTGAGAGTCTAAGATGTAAGTAGTATCAGAGGGTGCAGGAAGCTGTGAAAAATCTGACAAAGATCCAAATGTATGGGGGGAAAAAAAAGACAAGCAGTGGAGATAATCCCTGTACCGGTTTGGTGATCCCTGTTCTCGAGCAGCAGCCCACATCCCCTGCATGCCAGGTGGCTCTGGTACAGCCGTGCTGTATTGTTGGAGTGGGATTGCCTGTCTTCTTGGAATGGCCGGAAGATTCCCAGAATCATCCTCCATCTCCCGATGGCTATTAAAAACAGTATTGGAGATTTTAGAAAAATTAGGATTCCTATAGTCGATAGGGTCCTGTCTCAGCAGCCATGGAGTGCGTTTCACTGAATGATATTCTGCAGGCAGACTGGGCAGCACTCCCAAGTAGGTGCAACCAACATGATGACATAACACACTGTCACAGCCAAGCACGCACTGGCCTTATGGATGTGCTACCCTGCCTGTTTTATTTCCCTGCTGGCACTGAGGCGAGTGCGGTGTGAGACAGCTGGGGAGTCAACTCTGCTATCCAAAGCATGTGAATCCGCTAATGTAACCATTAGGATGGAGCAGACCAGCGCTGCCACTCAGATCCCCAAGTCATTGCTTAGGACTGTGCTTGGCAGATCATCCTTCAGGTGCCTGGAATGTGTGATAAGGTGGGAGGGCCAGCAGAGAGATGTGGGTCGGAGCCACTGGGGAGATGGAGAAGGCAGTGGGGTGGATTCAGCAGTAGCTGGTTTAAGCAGGCACCCGGGTATAACAGTGCCCCAACGGTAAAACTATACGGAGCATAGAGACGCAGAGAAACTTGGGGGTGCAGGTTCACAAGTCTCTGAAGGTGTCCTCACAGGTGGAGAAGGTGATAAAGAAGGCGTATAGTATGTTAGCTTTCATAGAAAAAGGTATAGAATACAAGAGTAGGAGTTTGATGTTGCAGTTGTATACAACTTTGGTTAGGCCTCACTTGGAATACTGCGCCCAGTTCTGGTCTCTGTACTATCGGAAGGATGTGGAGTCCTTGGAGAGAGTGCAGAGGAGGTTTACCAGGATGCTGCCTGGTATGGAAGGACTGTCTTATGAGGAACGATTAAATAGACTGGGGTTGTTTTCCCTTGAAAGACGTCGGCTTAGAGGGGATCTCATAGAGGTGTATAAGATTATAAGGGGTATAGATAGAGTAAATGGAGGTAAACTTTTTCCACCTTTAGAAATGGATAGGACGAGGGGTCATGGCCATAGGGTGAGGGGGGCTATGTATAGGACGAATATTAGAGGGCAGTTTTTCACACAAAGGGTAGTGGGGGTGTGGAATGCACTGCCGAGTAAGGTGGTGGGAGCAGGCACGCTGGGCTGTTTAAGGGTCTCTTGGACAGCCACATGAGCGGTATGCAGATAGAGGGATATATTAGGACTGTTTAACTACGGCTTTTTTCCACAGGTAATTCGGTCCATAATTTGAGCATGCATTCGGCAGGTGGTGCGGGTACAGCTCTTGGATGTTAATTCATGGGTTGCCTGGTACCTCATGTCGTAAATGAGTGCTTTATGTGGACCATCTGAAGGGCACCATGACAGCTCAGAGACTATCGATGTGGCTGTGCAGACACTTGGAATTGGGCCGGTGTCTGCGGGAGTTTGCGCGTTCTCCCCGTGGTTGCTTGGGTTTTCTCCGGGCGCTCCGGTTTCCTCCCACAACCCAAAAATTCGCTCTTAGGCTGATTGGGAAACAAATTGTCCCTATGGTGAAAATTTTCCATATTAGGAATAATATATATATTATTATATAGGAATATTAAAATAGGATAATGTATTTGCTACTATATAGTATGACGGCGGCGCGGGCTCGTTGGGCCAAAGGGCCTGTTTCCCGTGCTGTGTTGCTTATATAAAAAAAAAATAAGCCCTACAGGTGGCAGAGTGGCACCATGGTTGAAGTAAAGTTTACTTAAGTCACAAGTAAGGCAGGGTTACTGCATGAAGTTACTATGAAATTCACCTCAACACCACAGTCTGCCGCCTGTTTGGGTCAATGCACTAGCACTGCCAGCCTCATGGTACCAGGGACTTGGGTTCAATTCTGGCCTTGGGTAGACTGTGTGGCGTTTGCACTTTCTCCCCATGTTGGCGTGGTCCAGGGTTCTGGTTTCCACTCTCACTCCAAAGATGTGAAAGTTAGATGGATTGACCATGATAAGTTAAATGTCCAAAGATCTGAAGGTTAGAGGCATTAGTCTTGGTAAATGTGTCGAGTTATAGGCAGAGTTGGGGGGAGGGGGGAATGGTCTATAAAAGAATTAGTGCAGACTTGATGGGCTGAATGGCTTCCTTCTGCACTGTAGGAATTCTAAAATAAATAAGGATACAAAATTATCTTGTTCATTCATATGCTTTAAAAAAAACCCATCCCTTCCTGCTAATGTTTGAGAATTTGGACTTTGCCTACCCTCCAGACAGACCCATTCACTTGCACCATACTTTCAGGACTCTGTAATGTCTGCCACCGTCCCTCGGAATGTATCCAGCTTATGTTGGCAACCCGGAACATGGCAGGTTAAGATTTTAAAGTTTTCTTCATCCTGTCAAATTTGAGATTCGGTTATGGAATTAAAGTATTTAGGGAAGGGATTAACTCCATGTCAGTTCTGTTTGTGCTCCTCTCTCTTATCTGTGGCTTGTCTTCTCAGCCTGTGTCCACCCACGACAGTATGATTAATGGGTTCCCATTGCGTGATCTTCTCGAAGCTGGGACTCGCTGCCGTTCCTGAATGGACCACAAGGTGGCTCCAAAAGCAAAAGTAAATCAGAGTTGGAATAAAATTCCAGGTTGAAAACTTAAAAAAATAATTACACATCAATATTAATCGAGAGGGGGAAACAAATCTTTCAAAGTACAAATCTTTCCTTCTCTTTTGTTATTGAATGGCTTTGGAGTCTGTAAAGCATCTATAAGTGTGGATCTATGCTGCTGCACAGTACAATGGATTCTGAAAGCTTCTGAATTTGATAGATTATTGTCAATGCCTGTGAGAGGTGAGTGCTAGGGAAGAGCAACAGTTGACCAGGAGCTGATGCTGTGGCGTTGGCAGCAGTGGGCAGGGCTGTCTCGTGACCTAGCAGATACGGAATGTCCCATGGAGCGGCAGAGTGGTTAACACTGCAGCCTCACAGCGCCAGGGACCCGAACTCAATTCCTACCTAGAACGTAGAACATTACAGCGCAGTACAGGCCCTTTGGCCCTCGATGTTGCGCCGGCCAGTGGACCCTCTAACCTAAACTATTCCGATATCATCCATATGCCTATCCACCGACCATTTGAATGCCCCCAAAGTAGGCGAGTCCACAACTGCTGCAGGCAGGGCATTCCACGCTCTCACCACCCTCTGTGTAAAGAACCTGCCTCTGACATCCGTCCTATAACTACCACCTCTTAATTTAAAGTTATGTCCCCTCGTGTTGGTCATCACCATCCGAGGAAAAAGGCTCTCACTATCCACCCTATCCAATCCCCTGATCATCTTCCCTGGGCTGTGGAGTCTGCATGTTCTCCCCATGTCAGCGTGGGTTTCCTCTAAGTGCTCCAGTTTTCTCCCGCTGTCCAAAGATGTGTGGGTTAAGTTGATTGGCTGTGTTAAATGGATCCTATTGTCAAGGGGATTAGAGGGCAAATATGTGAGGTTACGAGAATAGAGCCTGGGTGGAGATTGTGGGTTGGTATAGACTTGATGGGCCAAATTGCCTTCTGCACAGTAGGAATTTTATTCTATGATTTCAGAGAAATGGATTTGCTCCTTCCACTGAAATGGAATTTTGAGGGAATGAGTGATAAATGGCCCAAACCGACCAGGATTGAGAACAAAGGGAATTACAGCACAAGAACGGGCCCTTCGGCCCTCCAAGCCTGCACTGACCGTGCTGCCTGACTGAATTAATACCCTCTCCCTTCCAGGAACCATGTCCCTCTATTCCCATCCTATTCATGTATTTGTCAAGACGCCTCTTAAAAGTCACCATCATATCTATTTCCAATACCTCCCCCGGCAGTGAGTTCCAGGCACGCCCCATCCTCTGTGTAAAACGCTTGCCTTGTGCATCAAGCAAAGCTTGAGGCAGTGACAGATTTGTGGGGAATTTTGTGGGAAAGATGTGATTGCGGGGAGGCCCACAGAGATGAAAGCAAGACAGGACCTGTTCTGGACAACATGTTATTCCATATCCAGTGTACTACAGGCAGCACTGTGTGACTCTTCAAAGAACAGGTCTTAATTGTAGCTCCTTCACATTTAAACCCCATTGTCTGCATCATGTTCAGCCACTTTTCCTTTTCCTCCTCCTTGGTAGGCAAATCTGGAGGCTTGTCTCTAATCCTGACTGCAACAATTGCTCTGTCCAGATGATAAAGAGTGCAGTTTCCGCCCCAACCCCCACAACAGATCATAGAATCCTTACATTGCAGAAAGAGGCCATTCAGCCCATCAAGTCTGCACTGACAACAGTCCTACCCAGGCTCTATCCCCGTAATCCAACTGCTAATCTCTCTGATTCTAAGGGGCAATTGAGCATGGTCAATCAACCTAACCTGCACATCTTTGGGAGGAAACTGGAGCACTCCGAGGAAAACCATGCAGACGGGGAGAACGTGCAGACTGCACAGTTGGTCAACCGAGATTACCTTTGACACCATTTTGGGGTGGTAGTGTTGAATTCCTTCCACGTGCCCAGACATGGGAGTGATGCTTTAAGATTGCAATCTTTTGCTGCACCAGAATTTGGACAAAGGTGAAAGGTTCATTGTGATTTTGCTTTGCTCTGGATTTCTGATGAAGAGAAATGTGTTGCTCTGTTTCTCTCCTGCCTGTTTTCTTGAACAATTGTGGTATGCAGGACTCTTGCACACTTTATGGCTGCTGTAGGAGTGCCTTAAAGTCATCTACCCAGATCTGTTATAATGGTCAAGGTCCAACTGACACTGGGTGAGGCAAGATCCTTTGGTGCCTTTTATTGTTCCGTAAATTACCTCCAGATGACCCTGCACTTTGGGGAACCCAAACGTCTTCTTGAAATGTTGGACTCATTCTGTTTTTGCTCTCTTTTCCCTTATGCAAGTAGTAGCTGTTAAAGAAAGAACGACTTGAGCTTATACACCCTTTTCATCATATCAGATGGTTCCAGAGATGATCTGCAGCCAGCAAAGTACTTGGGGGGGGTTGGGGGTTGGGGGGGGGGGGTGTCACTCTTGCAGGAAATTTAGCAGCTAATTGATGCACAGCAAAGATCCGCAAAGTACAGTGAGGTTGTGGATAAGCATAGAATTATCTAATCCTACAGTGCAGAAGGAAACCATTTGGCCCATCAAGTCTACACTGACCACAATCCCACCGCCAGGCCGTATCCCCATAACCCCAGGCATTTGTCCCAGCTAGTCCCCCTGCATGGCTGGTCCACCGAACCTCGTACATCTTTGGCATATTTTTATCAAGACTATAATTAAACACAGAAATAGGCTAGATAGCTCCTCACGCTTGCTCAATTGCTCAGTAGGATTATAGCTAGATTTCTCCATCAGTAGCCCTTCTTCACTCTATGCCCATATCCTCTAATTCCCTCAGTGCCAATAAATGATCAGTCTTGAATGTACTCTAGTAAGCATCCACAGCCCATTGGGTTAGAGAACGTCATAGATTCTCACTCCCAGGGGTAAAGAACTTTTTCCTCATCTCAGTCCTGAATGCCTGACTCCTTACCCTGACATTATTGCTGTTAGTTTTAGATCCTATAGTCAAGAGAAATTATCATTTAGTACCTGTCCTGTCAAGCCCTTTAAGAACTTTGTCTTTAAATGAAATTGTGCCTCATTCCTCTAAACATCAGAGAATACCAGTCCATTCTATTCCATCATCTTTCCTCACAGGATAGTCTTATTCCAGGAATCAATGTAGTGAACCATGGTTGTATCCTCACTAAGCTAAATATATCCTTCCCAAATTAAGGAGACTAAACCCATATAAAGAGGCTACGATTTATCAGTTTGCTCCATCCATTGATGGGCAAAGCGAACTGAGAAATCAGAATCATGCCCAATCTGTTGGCTGGCTCTCGCCAGATCTCCAGCGCGGTCGGCTTCTCGCCCTTTTCCAGTGAGAGACTGAACAAATTATTTAAATTTATTGAAATGTGACATTTGCATGTGTTTAGTGAGCCCGGCGCAGAAATTCCTGCCTCACTCGTGTTCACGGCTTCGCTGGGAGAGGTTCCCTCTGGCGAGGAAAACACCAGCTCCCCGTGAACGGGGAATAGTCGTGTGGCCCTCGCTGGTAGAATTGGAGACCATTGAGGATACCTGGGAAGATCGAGGGCAAGATGTGGAGGGGGAAGTGCCCTTGGCAATGCTCACTGGTGCAGCCTGAAGTGGGTGGGGCCTGAAGGGAATGGGACCTAGAAAATATGGGCCTGAAGGGTCAGGCCCAGCTTGTGGCGGCCCAGTGGAGAGACAGGGGGAGCTGCTGCACGCTCTGCCAGAGATCAGTGGGACAGGGGGGCCTGCTGTACACTTTGGACAGTTAAGCCCCACCCACTGCCTCTAGTAGCAAGGAATAGTCTAGCCGGTTTTTTTTTTCAAGCACTATATGTATGTGATTGAGAGTAAAAACCTGCCCCAAAAATGGATCAGCAACTCTCCCATTTTCACACCAGCTGGACGTTTTCTGATAAAATTCCACCCAGTATTCCAGATGTGGTTTTACCAAAGCAGAATGATCAGTTGAGGGGGGTGGGGGAATTGAACCGTGCCGGTAAGGTCACATGCTGCTGTGTTAGCCCACAGTAGGCAGGACTGTCTTTGTGTTTTTTTATTCACTGGGACATGGAATTGGACTGGGACTGGCCAGCACTTATTGCACATTCTTAGTTGCCCGAGGGCAGTTCAGAATCAGCCACGTTGCTGTGATTCTGGAGTAAATACAGTAAGAAGTCTCACAACACCAGGTTTAAGACCAACCACTTTATTTCATAATAATCCTACAAGCTTTCGGAAACAGTGTGTGGAAGGTTCCAGTCAGAGAAAGACATATAAAGGCACACACAGTTTACAGAATACTGATTAGATTGCAAGTCTTTACAGCTAACCTACTGTTCAAATCTTAAAGATGCAGACAATGTGAGTGGAGATAGCATTAGCATCAGTTAAAAAGATGTGTATTGTCTCCAGACAAACTATACTCTGAAAGTAGGCCAGACCAGTTAAGGACAGCAGATTTCCTTCCCTAAAGGACATTGGTGAACCAGATGGGTTTTTTTTTTCGATGATGGTTTCATGGTCATCAGTAGATTCTTAATACCAAACTTTTTTTCTATTGAACTGAAATTCCACCATTTGCTGAGGCGGGATTCGAATATTAGCTGAGTTTCTGGATGAATAGTCTAGCAATAATACCACCAGGTCATTACCTCGCCATTATGTGTAATCTACAAGTCAGACTCTAGCTGACATAAATCAATGATTGTCTCCCTATTGTTGGTGAGATGAGGGCTTTTTAGAATCGCCCAACTAATTGTGACTGGGTCACAGCACGCGCTGGGCTGCTTGCTAGTGACCTCCAGTCACCTGAGTTTCACCTGCCTCTTCTACCTCTTGACTTTGCTCTCTGAATCCATGATGGTCAATGGCCCATTCAATAAATTGAGTAAAATGTGTCTGAAGCTCAGCTAACAAGAATGGGTGTGTTGAGGCACAGACTAATAGCTTGCTTGCAATAGTGAAAGCTCAGTAGCGGACACAGGCAGAGAGAACACACTGCCACCCAACAGTGAGAAATACTGCAACATGCTGTGTGGAATTGTTTGTGCCACCTATCATAATACATTAGCATAATGTTACCAGTTCCAATGAGGCCAGGACACACATGGACCGCTGTCTCAAAGTGGGAAAAATATTTCCTTCCACTGAATTGAGAAATCCGTGCCAACTTCATCTGGCCCCACTTTGTGCTTTGTAACCTGGAGCTGGCCAGGAGACATCCCCTAGTGTTCACAGCGAAGAATAAGTTCTATCAAGTGCTAGGACGCAACACACTGTGTGAGCAAATTGCTTAGACATCTACTTCAGTGGAATTTCCCTGACATTGTGTGCGGTAAGTTGGTTGATATTTTATAAGGGGAATAATATAGCATATATTGCAAAATGCAGTATTCTGCGAAGATGAAACTCTCCCTTTAACCTCACTAATTGATAGACAAACATTAGGCAGGTTAATTGTTAATAGGCTAATTGACATGAGCACTCGCGGGAATAGTGGCATAGCATTACTAACAATTAACTGTTTAAAAATACATTAGATTACAGAGTTCAAACTGCTCTGGCTGTTCTGCTCACTCATTGCTTGTTATTACCTCTCCACAAGACCACCTCCATTGAAGGTGTTGAGATCAGTCAACAGAAGTGAGAGCAGGGTTTTAAACCTGTGATCTTCCTGCTCCAGACAATGTAATGCCATTGAAGCGTTCAGGAAAGCTTGTATCTTGCAAAATAATAAAAAAAAATCCTGTCTCTTTTAATCTTTCCCCACTCAGAGGGTAAGCATAATCTCCTGTAGCTATCCTTGACATTATTAGAAATCATAGGTGTGAATTGGTGTCACTCCATGCGTGTGCATTTAACCTGGTGTGGTTAATAATAGTAATTAATTTCCTGCTGGAGATGTGCTTGCTGTTTGAAGATACGTGAGAGATAATTAGCAGGGCATCTTCTCTGCCAGGCTACCATGCAGGCAGCGATATTTAAAGTCACCTCCAGTCGATTGATCAGAAGCTCCTGAATGTGTTCATTCACGCAGGGCATCGAGTATGTGCCTGGGATCCACAAGTAATGCAAAGCATTCATTTAGCATCAGAGCAGCAGCTAGATTCACAACTGTGTTAACCCTTTCCTTGAAGCGGGTGTGATATTGGATAGCTGAGAAAATTTCTCTTCAAGAACTACATAATTTTGATGGACTGCTTATCAGGAAGTCATTTTTCACTTAGAATCCTTGAAGCTGCTTGAATAAGCTTCCAAATGCAGTATGCTCCTGAGTCTATGAATGCTTCTGAACTTGTAGCTGTTGTGGAGTGAGACACGAGTCACTTTTACTGGCTGGCCTAAATTCGTTTGAGGCATTAGCCCACTTGATATGTTAGCTCACATGTCAGAGAGAGGACACAGACCATTCAGTTCAGATACCAGTGGTTAGCACTGCTACCTCACATTGCCAGGAATCCTGATTCAATTCCAGCCTCGGGTCACTGTCTGTTTGGAGTTTGTGCGTTCTCCCTGTGTCTGTGTGAGTTTTTTCCCAGTGTTTTGGTTTCCTTCCACAGTCCAAAGATGTGCGGGTTAGGTTGATTGGCCATGCTAAATTAACCTTGAGTCAGGGATTAGCAGGGTAAATGAGGGTTATGGGAATAAGGCCTAGATAGGATTGTGGTTGGTATAGACTTAATGAGCTGAATGGCTTCCTTCTGAACTGTGGGGATTCTGACTATACATTTGGCAGCACTAGAATTTCCTTTGTACCATTTTTATTTTATTGCAAATGTTTTTATTAGCCTGCCTTGTTCAATTTGTTTGAGACTGTCAAAAAAGTAGACCAGAGGGAAAACTTTTGAAGGACCAGGAATAAATTATCAGATGAATAATATTCAGGAATTATCTCTAAATGGGGAGTGTGTGTGTGTGTGTGTGTGTATGGTGAGGGGGTGGGGGTGCATAGTTTGCAAGCATTCGCATGCGGAATGGTAGCACAATGGATGACACTGCTGATTCACAGCTTCAAGGATCCGGGTTCAATTCCTGGCTTGGGTCACTGTCTGTGCGGAGTCTGCACGTTCTCCCCGTGGGTTTCTTCCCACATTTCTGAAAGACATGCTGGTTAGATGCATTGGCTATGCCAAAATCTCCCTCAGTGTACCCGAACAGGTGCCAAAGTGTGGCGACCAGGGGACTTTCACAGTAACTTCACTGCAGTGTTAATGTAAGCCTACTTGTGACACTAATAAAAAATCTTTTAGGTGATGAGGTAGAGATAAAACTGATGACGCTGGCTGGATCTCATTTGAGTAAATCAGCACAGATTCCAACCTATCAACTGGCCAGTGAGTGGAGACTGAAAGGTTTTTGTTTCACTCATACGTGGGATGTGAATGTTAGACCAGCAATCATTGCCCATCCCTAATAAACCTCAAAATGGTGGTGATGAACTGGCTTCTTGAACCATTTCAGTCCATGGTGTAGGTACACCCACAGTGCTGTCAATGCAAAGATATACTTTCACAGATTTTGTTAGAGAAAACAAAAGATGTTAATTAAAATTATTAAGTAGCCTCATGTCTCTGCCTTGGGAACTCTCTCACCATGCGGCTGATTCCATATTGAGCCCTGATTGGACACACAGGGCATGTGACTCTTACTCTGCTGTATTTCCCTCAAAGGGACAATCTCTACGTCCCTCCCCCTTTAAGTCCTTTGTACAATTTTCAATAATTCATTTGGTCCTAAATATCTAAACGTTATGCGCATAAGTTGGACAATTTTATAAATTGAGTTTTTGAGAAAGCTTTCTGTTTCTTGTAGAGCATCGTGATTCTGTTGTCTGAAATGCTTCCACAGGATTGACATTAACAGGAACTGCGATAATGGGTGCTTTTACTGGCACAAGTGATCCATCACTGCTTCAATAAAGGCATGAGTTATGTCTAAAACAGGTCAATCAAATACTTCAGCACTTAAAAATTTGGAAATGTTTCTTGATGGCAACACTGGCTGCTGGAACATCTCTTTCCTCCTCAAGTGATCCACATATTTATGAATGATCTCTCCCTCTGCGTCCATTTGACATGAAAGATGTCTGGGTCTTAGAGACAATAATTTCAAGGATGCAACTTGATCCACTTATAGAAGTTTCTCATATAAGACTTCATTTATGATGATGAATCATGGCTTGCTCTCTGGCTGGCTTCTCTACCCTTCCTGGCAAATTTGCAAACTTGAGGTTCAGTCTCATCCTGAAACTTATGTTTCATTAGTAGCTCTGCTGGTGGAACTCTTGTTACATGTGGAGTGGTTCGATAGCTAGGGAGGAATTGTGAGATTTTGTTGCTAAGGTTCCTCCTGACTGTTTCTTCAGGCCAGACCTGAAAGTTTGGACAACTCTCTCGGTTAGTGTAATAAATTCTCAGAGGCAGAAGTCCCTTCACCGAAATCCCTTTATTTGCATGTCTGACAACAGCATGCAGAGTGCTTTCAGTTAGCAATCTACGTTTGGAATCCCAGAGGAACTAACACTCCTGTTAAATACAAAGCAAGAGGCTCCCTGATTGCACTATCAATGTGGCTGTTAATCAGGGAGTTCATATTGTAACAGGCCAATCTCAATTGCCTGATTAAAGTCATAACATTTAGTCCATTTGATACTGGCTGGTAAGGCACAACTCTAATGTATTAGATACCATTGAGAGCAGTGAAGCTCTTAAACTCAGCACTTGTGAATACAGTTCCATTGTCTGTTACCATAACTTTAGATAATCTGTGAGCTGTAAAGTATTGGCATTACGATGTAGGTGACTTCACCTCAAAAATGTCCATCCGTTTAGAGTGTGCACCAATTAAGAGAAAACTCATTGTGCCTGGGAATGGACCAACGTAATCTATATGACCTATGGTCAGCCAGACTATTGCCAAGGGTGTAGTGGGACTGTAACAAGCAAATGTTGTTGCAGCTGGCACTGTTAATAGTGTTTGACTAGCTTCTCAATGTCAGCATCAATACCAGGCCACCACTCCTGGTAACCACCTTCATCTTATACCTTCATCTTAGAGGTGTCAGGATGAGTGCTGTGTTAAATAGTTAAGAGCAACTCTGTGCTTGGTACAGGAATGACGAATCTTGCTCTCCAGAGTACAATACCATTTTGACAACTCAATCCAATCTTGCAAATAAAGAACAGTTTCAGTTCTTTGGAAATTGGCCCATTTACCCATTCTGTAAATGTTTTGTACCTCTCTTTGGACAGGTTTGGGTCTCAAATGATCCAGTTCCTGATCTGCTTCACTGAGACTGGTTATGTGTCTAAAAAGCTTAATGCCATAATGATTTTTTTTTTGTGATACTAGAATATTTGTGAGACTACCTTACAAGGGTAAGCGGCCAGGAACATCAGCATTCGCTATACCTGTTCCAGGCCGGGGCTTGGAAATATATTCATAGGCGACAGGATTGTTAAATTCTTGCCAACGTGATTGGCGGGATGGCCTTGTCCTTTTTGAAGAGACACGGAACGAGTTTGTGGTCAAATAATGGTAAAATGTCAACCATGTAAGTACTGGTGGGGTTTTTTGACACCAGAGACTATTGATAATCTCTCTTTCTTGATTTGTAAATTACTGTTTTCAGCCTCTGAGAGGGGTCGTGGCACATACTCTATTGGCCTTCCAGAGCCATCACCCATCTCATGAGGAAACACCGCACCAGTACGATACTGTGAGGCACCAATATCAGTACTTTAGATGGATCAAAGTTTAGTTACAGGTTTGAGGAAAGCAGCAATTGCTTTAGTCTGTCGAAAGCCCTTCTCATGTGGAGATGCTGGCGTTGGACTGGGGTAAACACAGTAAGAAGTCTCACAACACCGGGTTAAAATCCAACAGGTTTATTTGGTAGCGAAAGCCACTAGCTTTAACAGGATAAGAATATTGGAAAACACTTCAGCAGTCACAGACGTTCGGTCTCTGATCTTCGGGTAAGCATTTTCCAAGGCAGCCTTCACAACACACGACAGCGCAGAGTCGCTGTGGAGAAACTCATAGCCAAGTTCCGTACATGTGGACGGCCTCAACCAGGATCTTGGGTTCATGTTGCACTATCTGTAACCCCTATGACTTGCCTGGACTTGCAAAATCTCACTAACTGGCTGGAGACAATTTGCATCTCTTTAAACTGTGCTTAACTCTCTCCACTCATATTGTCTGTACCTTTAAGACTTGATTACTTGTAAAGACTTGCATTCCAACCATTATTTTGTAAATTGAGTTTGTGTCTTTATATGCTCTGTTTGTGAACAGAACTCCCACTTATTTGATGAAGGAGCAGCACTCCTAAAGCAAGTGGCTTTTGCTACCAAAATAAACTTGTTGGACTTTAACCAGGTGTTGTGAGATTTCTTACTGTGAAAGCCCTCCTACCAGAGAGCGTTCCAGGACTAACGTTGGTATTTTTTTAGAAATACCATCAATCAGTTTGGTTAAAAAAAACCACCTCAAAAACCAATTTGGGTTCAGTTGTGTTTGTGGGGGCAGCAACTCCTTTCTCATTTTGACCTAGTCTTTCACAGAATGTAATCCTTGTGCATCTACACTGTGCCCAGGTAGATCACCTCAATGCCTTGAAAACTGCACTTCTCTTTCATGAGGTGAATTCCAGCCTCTTGAAATCTCTTTAACACTTCCTGTAAGTTTTGCTAAATGCTCAACCTCTGATAATGCTTCAGTACATTTGGAATCAGATATATATTCTGTTTCAGATGTATTACTGTGGAGATTCTGCAGTGCAAAAGGAGGCCATCAATCCATCGAGTTTGCATCGACTCTCCAAGGGAGCATCTGAACCAGGCCTAATAGCCACACCCTTTCACCATAACCTCACACACTTCCCACAGCTAATTCATCTACTCTACACATTTTTTGGATTGGGAGGAAACCGGAGCACTCGGAAGAAACCCACACAGACGTGGGGAGAATGTGCAAACTCTACACAGACAGTCACTCAAATCGGGAATCAAACCCAAGTCCCTGGTGCTGTGAGACAGCAATGCTAACCACCGTGTCACCGTGCAGCTCTCAGAAGCCGCAGTAGCAGACTCTCCATTGTCCTTTGGAATATTGCACATGCTGAGGACATACTCAAAAGGCAAGCACATGCCTTTGTGTGTTTATCATTGACATATCCCCAGGAAGCGTCATTTAATTCATGTTGTTGGTATGCGTAATTCATATCCAGCTTTGTGTATGAGTGACCATTAGTCAGCTTTGTGTACAGTTCTTCAATTCTTGGATATTTCAGGATTTCAATTAAGGATATTTATCCTGCTTCACGACCTGATTAACACTTAATTTACAATACTGTGAATGAGGGTGGTGTTCTCTAATTTCAATACAGGGTCTATAGGTACTATCCTTTCTGAGAACTGAACTGCCTGGATAATGTCTAGTTCTTCCAACTTGTTTATCTCAGTATCCACTTTCTCTCGTTAGGCACAATATATCTCTCTTGCCTTAACGAATTAGACCACCTCTGGATTCACACAAATCTGTTTATACCTGTTTGATTTTGCCTGATTCATCACAGAAGATGCTCTGATATTTTCTTATCAGTTTGGCAGTCCCCCTTCCCCGCGCTTGAAAATCCCTGCCCAGTTCAAAGTGATTTCCTTCAGCCGGTCACACCCGAGAAGGCTTGGTCCTTCGTCCGTCACTATCACTGGGAACTGGGCAGGCTGATGTCCAGAACTTAAAGCACCATTGAGGTGCCTTTCATTTCCATTGCTTCCCCAGTCTTCAACCTGGCAGAACTGCTCTTCAAGTTCATTGGTTGGACCTGGTCTCTTAGATGCTGAAATGTGAGCTTGTTCATCACAGTGACTGATGCCCCGGATCCACTTCCATCTTAAGAAGCCTGCCATTTACAGAGAGTGTTACAGTAATGAAATCTAGTGATTCAGATAGGTTAAGTTGTGGAAAAAGATTTGGCAGATGTATGTTGGAAAATGTAAACTTACCCACCTTGGCAGGAAAAATTAAAACAAAAACCAGTGAATTATTTAAATAGAAAGGGACCACAGAACTCTGTGATGCAAAATAACCTGAGTGTCCTGCTACATAAATCACAAAAGGTTAGTATACAGGTACAGCAAGCAATGGAATGTTGGCACTTATTGCAAGGAGAATCAAATATAAAACTAGACAAGTGTTGCTGCAGACGTACAGTGCCGTAGGAAGATCACATCCAAGACATTGTGCATAACTTTGGTCTTACTTCAGAAAAGATACCACTGCAGTCAAAGCAATTCAGAGAAGGTTCACTCAACGGATTCCTGGGATGAAGGCGTCATCTTAGAAGGAGAGATTGAGCTGGTTAGGCCTTCACTCATTGGAACTTAGGTGAATGGGAGGTGATCTTATTGAAACATTCAAGATGCTGAGGGGATTTGAACCACTAGTGCTAGGCCCTTCTACCTAATGTCTACCTGTACCATCTTGGTTAATCGATAATCTTGACTTAGCTCTGCACTGCTTTTTCAAGTGTCCTCATTTGTGAAAATAAAAACATTTGGAGCGGAATTTTCCTGTCCTGCCTGCCATAGGCATCATAGCGAACAGGATATGGACTACGTCCAAGGATTTTCCAGTCTTGAGGCAAGTGCAAGCGGAAAATCGTGCCCTCCATCTCCTTAAACCAACATGATTTAGCAGTGTGGTTACCTTCACTATGGTCATATTCCATTTTAAGCATCGCTGCTTGCCTAATCTCTGCCGCCTTATTTTGTTGGTGGCTGAACTTCATTCCTACTTGCTGGCTGCCACAGCAGTTTTGGGTGGGTGCAGGTTCCTGGTTGTGAGACTAAGAAATAAAATTATAGGTCTGAGCTCCGCAAACACTGAGGAGAATTGCTTTGCATTTCACTTCCTCCCATATTTTGTTTGCTTGGAAATAATATCTACATTCTGGTTGTGGTGTCTACACCACATTTATGTCTTGTTCCCTATAACCCTGGACTCTCTGATATATTCTGATATATTAGAGATTGAATATATTAATGTACCAGCCTCCTCTGCTCACTAGAGAAAAAAATTTTGCGAGGTTCTGAAATTAAAAAATGTCTTATTTTAAGTGGAAGACCCCTAATTTTAAAATTCATAGAATCAAACAGTGCAGAAGGAAGCTATTCAGCTTATCGAGCCTGCACTGACAATGACCCCATCCAGGTCCTGTCCTTGTAACCTGATATATTTACCCTGCTAATCCCCCTGATGCTAAGGGGCAATTTAGCTTGGCCAATCCACCCAACTTTGGACTGTGGGAGGAAACCAGAGCACCTGGAGGAAACCCACATAGAGACCGGGAGAACCTGCAAACTCTGCACAGGCAGTGACTCAAGACAAGAATCGAACCCAGATCCCTGGGCCTGTGAAGCAGCAATGCTATTCATTATGTCACCTAGTTCTTGACACTCCACAGGGGAAAAGATTCTGCATCCAACATCAAATCCCCTCAGCATCTTGAATGTTTCAATAAGATCACCTCCCATTCACCTAAGTTCCAATGAGTGAAGGCCTAACCAGCTCAATCTCTCCTTCTAAGATGACGCCTTCATCCCAGGAATCCGTTGAGTGAACCTTCTCTGAATTGCTTTGACTGCAGTGGTATCTTTTCTGAAGTAAGACCAAAGTTATGCACAATGTCTTGGATGTGATCTTCCTACGCGCTGTATGTCTGCAGCAACACTTGTCTAGTTTTATGTTTGATTCTCCTTGCAATAAGTACCAACATTCCATTGCTTGCTGTACCTGTATACTAACCTTTTGTGATTTATGTAGCAGGACACCCAGGTTATTTTGCATCACAGAGTTCTGTGGTCCTTTTCTATTTAAATAATTCACTGATTTTTGTTTTAATTTTTCCTGCCAAGGTGGGTAAGTTTACATTTTCCAACATGCATCTGCCAAATCTTTTTCCACAACTTAACCTATCTGAAGCACTTTGCAAATTATTTATGTCCTCTAAGCAACTTAACTTTCCTACCTGTCTTTGTGTTGTCAGTAAATTTAGCAGCAATACATTTGTTCCCTTCATCCAAGTCATGGATATTGATTGTAAATCGTTGAGGCTAAAGCACTCATTCCTCTAACACTCCATTAGATACAACTAGCCAACTGAAAGTGGTCCATCTATCCCTATTAGCTAACTAATCTTCTGTATGTGCTAATATGTGTTCCCTATATCATAAATATAATAAATTTTAAGGGTGGCACAGTGGTTAGCACTGCTGCCTCACAGTGCCAGGGACCCAGGTTCGATTCCCAACTTGGGTCACTGTCTCTATAGAGTTTGCACATTCTCTCTGTCAGTGTGGGTTTCCTCCAGGTACTCCAGTTTCCTTCCACACAATAAAGATGGATGGGTTACATTGATTGGCCAGGCTAAATTGCCCCTTTGTGTCAGGGGGACTAGCTAGGTTAAATGTATGGGGTTATGGAGATAGGTCAAGGGTAGGATTGTGGTCAGTGTAGACTTGATGAGCCAAATGCCCTCTTTCTGCACTGTAGGATTCTATGATTCTAACCTTCGATGTGACACTTTATGAAATGCTTTTGGAAATCTAAGTAAACCATATCCATTGGCTCACTTTTATCCACCTTGCTTGTTACTTCCTCAACTGCATTAGTCAAACACAATTTCCCCCATACAAACCCTGATTGGATTATTATTTTCAAAATGTCCTCCTACTACCCTCTTATTAATGGATTCAAGCATTTTCCATATGATTGATGTGAGGCTATCTGGCCTATATTTCTTGTTTTAGGTGCAGTGTTTTTTTTTAGTGCATCAAGACATTGAAACTAAACAGTCACTGCAAAAACAAAAATTTCCAAAATGAAATGCTGAAGAAAGTGGGGAAGTGGTGCTTTCTTTCAGTTATGGATTCCTGTAGTGTAGGATGTTCTTGTGATGGAGTGGGTGGCATCCCCACATCTGAGCCAGTAACTCTGGATTTGAGTCCCGTTTCTGTAGGCTTGGTGAACCAGGAAGGTACAGTCAAAACATAGCTAAAACAGTGGAGTGCTAACTTGCACAACCCTTCCAACAGATGCCAGTAGGAAGCAGTAAGATTGGGAATGATCCCTGGTCAGCATATGATGGAGAGAATACTGGAGCCTCAACCACCGTAGCTCCAGAGCACAGCATGTGTGTAAAAAAGAGTTCATGTTGCCGCAGCAACTCGGACTCCCTGAATGAACTGTAACACTTCATCAGTTGAAGAGGAGTGCAAATTAATTATAACCTTGCTGCTGAAACGATCAAACAGTGTTGACTCTCTAAAAGGGACCACGGACTGTTCGTGCAAACCTGTAGTGACAGCATGTGTGACAGTTTTCAGTTGAACCACAGGATAACAGTTAGCCCAGTTCGCTTTGTGCTGTGTTTCCTGTGAGAAATATAGTCTGAGTGGCTTCTGATGATGTTGCAATTGTATAGCACACACTTAGATTCTGAAAACATAGATAGACATCCACTTACATTACTGTACTGCACTTGCAGTGCCCTACAGTTGACCTGTAACTATAGTTCTTGAAAATCTTGTGTACATCTTGAAGTTTGATCACCCATCCACCTGGCCAGGCTTGTCTGGTTTGAAAATAGCCTGTCTGCTGATGAGGAGATAGACATCAATACCGCATTGTGGCTGTATTGCTGCTTCACTGTCTGCTCTCTGTCTCTATGGTGTTGGTCATGCCTCAGTTATAACACGCCCACCTCTGAACCCGCACCCATGGTTCAAGTCCCACTCTAGAGTACACTATGAGGGGTGCTGCACTGTTGGAGGTGCCATCTTCCAGATAAGAGCCAGAATTTTACCACAACTCAGAACAGAATTCTCCATTGGCCTCGGGTGGGATTTTATGATCTTACCTGAGCTACGTTGTAAAATGCTGCTCGAGATGTTAAACCAAGCTGTTTTCTTGAGTGGACATAAATGATAGCATGGCTTTTTTGAAGAGAAGGGCAATTCTCCATTCTATCCTGGTCAATATTTACTCAACAACCAACATCACTAAAGAATAAAAATACTTTCTTTTTCCCTTTCTACCATGACCAAGTACTTTTAGTGATTGGCAACAGGCCCTTAATAAACTGCATGATATTAAATCTTTAAACTGACCCACCCTTGCCCTCTTTAGGTTGATTCTTTTTGGCTAATCATATAAACTAAATTAAACTCTAGGACAAATCAAGAAGGGAGCTGCTCAAAACAAAAGACAAAGCAGATAGGAAACCTAAATGTGATTGAGGGGCTTGATTGCACAGTACTGTCTGTGGTGGGCACGGAAGGCCTCGACGGTTCCCTCGGATGCTGCCTGCTCTCTCTCCAGGGACACCTGCAAATATAGCAGCCGTAGAGGAGCAGATAGTTGGGCTGGATGACCCCCTCGGTTGCCTGCTGCCTGGACCTGTTTATAGCTTGTTTGGCTAGGCTTACAGGTTTACGAGGAGGTCCTCCACCTTCCCTGCCCCCCTCTGCACCGTGTGAGGATGCTGACTTGTGCTGGTATGCAATTCTGTGCAGCCCTCTGAGTCATTTCCCAAGGAACATTCTTCATTTGTAAAGCTGGAGGATATCAGTCAGGGACGGAAGCCTTGGCAGTTCTAGTCACCACACTATCAGAAAGATGCAGAAACTTCAGAGAGAAGATTTATTAGGATGTTGCCTGGTCTTGAGAATGTTGGCTATGAGGAGAGACTGAATAAACTATGATTGTTTTCACTGTAAAGACAGAGGGAGGCCTGATAGAGGTTGACACAATTATGAGAGGCATAGAAAAGGGTGGATAGTCAGAGGCTTTTCTCCAGGGTGGAAGTGGCAGTTATGAGGGGGCACAGGTTCAAGATGAGGGAGGGAAAATTTAAGGGAGATGTGCAGGGAAAGTTTTTCACACAGAGAGTGGTGGAAACAGACATGCTAGCAACAATTAAGAAGCATCTGAATGGGCTCATGAATAAGGAGGGAGTTTTTCTGAGTTTGGTTAGGGCATCATTATCAGCACAGGCTTGGAGGGCCGGAGGGCCGAAGAGCCTGTTCCTGAGCTGTACTTTGTTTGTTTGTTCAATGAAGCCATTTGTAGGGTGTGTCAGAGATCTGAAAACTAAACCCAGTTTTGGATTAAACCAGGAATATTTCTGCTTCCACGCTCAGGATTGCATTAACCAACTGAGTCATCAAAGGAGCTACATTGCAAGGCATTAATTTCAGGATAATAGATGGTGCTCAAAGGAAAGTATTCTAGCAGGCCAACTTCTTTGGTCCCTGAATGTCAGAAAAATCCATTTCTGGAATCGCTGGCTGGCCGGCATTTATAGCCCATCCCTATTAACCTTGAGAAAGTGCTGGTGAGCTATCTTCTTGAAATGCTGATTCAGCCAAGTGGATTGCTAGGCTGTTTCACAGCGCAGTTCAGAGTCAACCACATTGCTATGGCTGTGGAGCCACATGTTGGTGAGAGGATGGCAGATTTCCTTCCCTAAAGGACATTAGTGAACTAGATGGATTTTTCCGACAAGCGACAATGGTTTCATGATCATAAGCTTCTTAATTCCAGATATTTTTTATTGACCTCAAATTCCACCAGCAGCCACAGTGGGAATCGAACACGAGAACATTTGCTGGGTTTGTGGAGGGTGAAACTGATTAATCCAGAAACTAGATTTATAGTCTAATGATAATACCATTAGGTCATTGCCTCCCCCTGTTGACAGAATTGAGTGTGTCATAGGTCTTTACTGGGAGTGATAGTTTGAGAGATTGGAGTTAGTGAAAAAGCTTATTAATACAATAGTGAAGCTGGTTGTCTTAAGTCTGATTTTCTTACCAGATATCAGTTTTAATAACTTAAATAAACTGAGTGAACAAAACGGGCATCAGCATGGTGGCACATTGGTTAGCACTGCTGCCTCACAGTGCTAGAGACTTGGATTCAATTCCGATCTTGGGAGTGTGCACATTCTCCTCATGTCTGCATGGGTTTCCTCTGGTTTCCTCCCACAGTCCAAAGATGTGCGGGTTAGATGGTTTGGCCATGCTAAATTGCCCCTTAATATTAGGGGGATTAGCGGTAAATTCATAGCAGTTATGGGCGGAATAAGGACTGGCTGAAATTATTGTCAGTGCAGGCTCGATGGGTTGAATGGCCTCATTCTGCACCATAGGGATATTCTATTCTGATTAAAACCAGATAAGATTGATGAGACCAGATACACAATCAAATGACGTAAATCAAGCAATCCTCCATTCACTCTACATTTAAGGTGAAAAATGATTTCACATTCATTAAAGAGAAAGCTGATGAGGTGATGGAGAATTTCAACAGGTTGTTTATCACTGATATTGTGAAATAAAATGTAAGCTGCTGGTTTTATTTACTGTGTATAGGAAATTACTGTTTACTTAGCCGATTCCAAGGTATTCTCGTAACCGGCCAGTGCCGGTGGCTGGGGAGATGAAAGTCTTTTTTAATTGTGGTTTTTGTTGTTGAAAAGATCTGTAAGTTTTAAAGCAGTTCTCATCACTGAAGTAAAAACCCAACTTAAACGGAAAGTACGTGAGGTGTAACACACGCGTGTCTTGCCTCACCAAAATTGTAGAGATGAGCGGATCTTTCTGGAAGTAGGCAGTTTGTACCCGCTGAAAAATGCCCATAATGCACGTACATAGAGAATAGAAGATAGAATATTACAGCACACTACAGGCTGTTTGGCTCTCAATGTTGTGCTGAGCTATGTCCAATCCCAAGATCAAGCTATCCCACTCCCTATAATTCTGGTGTGCTCCATGTGCCTATCTAATAACCATTTGAAAGTTCCTAAAATATCCAACTCCACTATCACAACAGGCAGTCTATTCCACACCCCAGCTACTCTCTGAGTGAAGAATCTACCGTGGACCTATATCTCATACCATGAACCTTACTGTTATGGCCCTTAGTAACAGCTACATCCATCCGAGGAAATAGTCTCTCCGTGTCCGTTCTATCAATCCCCTTGTGTAAATGGGATATCTGCACCATAAGGTTGGGTGGCTGATCCATCAGTACTGACAGCCCCTTTAGTTCCTTTCCCCAATTTCCTGAGCTTGAATGGATGAATATTTAGTTAAACAGAGCCTGATCCTGACCTGAAAAATAGAAAAGTTAGGAAATGCTCAGCAGATTAGGCAGCAACTGTGGAGAGATAAACAATGACCAGAATTCTCTGATCATTCCAGCAGGTGGAATTCTCTGGTCTTGCATCCCCCCCCCCCACCCTTGCCGCAGGTTACCCAGAGGCGTGGGGTGGCTTCAGTGGCAATTGACAGCAGGGAACCAGAAGATTCCTTGAACTGCATGTTACCTTTTGCTGCTAGGAAAAGTGCTGAGAGGAGGGCAGAGAATCATCACCCCACAGTTTCAGGTCTGTGATCTTTCATTCAGTTCTGACAAAAGGTCACCGACCTGAAACCTTAATCAGTTTCTCTCACCACAGATGATGCAATTCCAGCAATTTCTGCTTTTCTTTCCAATTTCCAGGACCTGCAATATTTTGCTTTTGTACCACTGATGCCAATTTCTGCCTGGCAACACTTCCTAATCAGGACAGGAAATAATGAGTGATTTATTTCCCCCACCCACCCAATTTTGATATACTAACTGCCAATTACTGACCTTGCTAACGACCGACAGTGAACTCATCCAAGTATTGGGTATTAAGTTTTATATGTTTTAAACATTACATATTGACCTTAATATAAACATGAGGGTGTTTGGCAGAGATGCTGAAACTAAAATTCCCCTTTTCTCCTACTGTAATTTACCCTGGAAGGGTTAGTATTGGCACCTGGCATTTGAAAAAGTTGAAGCTTGCCAAACTTCACAAGGCACTGAGGGGGCTGTGGGAGGGGGGAGAGGGAGGGCACATGGCAGAAGGCAATAAGGAGACCCAGCCATGCAAACCATCTGGAACTCGGATGAATTAAACAAGAGTTTCATAGATTCTTTGAGTGGATGTCAATGGGATCGTGGATCAAGGATCTGGACAATCATTCTACGGCCCAAAAAGTGCAAAGGAAGTTGAAGATTTGTCCGACCCGTACGTATGAGGTTGACAAACAGAGAGAGAGAGCTGTCAGGCCCCTGCTGCTGCAGGCACCCTCAACAAATTCCTCCCCCCGCAATTGCAACTGTAGACAATCGTGAGCCCCACACTGCCTGAAATACACCCCACCACCCACACTGATTCACCCCCCCACAACAATCGCAACACACAGTAAGCCCCCCCACCTCCCCCATTCTGATTGCCTGCAAGGTGGTAGAGGACCCCCACCCCCTGAATACAGAGGCCTGCAGCCCTTTCCTACCCCTGCCAACCCCTCCAGTTGAGTTGCCCGGTCAGTCCCCTGGTGGGCAGTGCCATGGTGCCCAGTGGGCATTACCCTAGTGCCAGGCTGGCACTGCCCAAGGGTCACCTCCCAAGTGGCCTCAATGACCTCCAGTTCTACTGGTGAGGCAAACATGAATGTTCCCAATGCATGGAATTTGCCCATTTCCGGTGAGAGGTACACCTCACTGGAAATCCAGCTCTCGTAAAGTGGTGAGAACCATGAAATTGGGTATGATCCTGATTTCTTGGCTCTTGTGCGATTTTACTATCTGCTCCACCCATTGTTCAGCAGGGCGAGCTGGTAAAATACTAGCCAATGAGGAGTTTTGGAGCAACTCCATTTTATATGTCGCTTTGATTCTGTGACAATAAGGGAGAAACACTTCAACACCACCTTCTACAAGGTCACTTACAACAAATACTGCCTGTGTTCTTCACCACACATCTCCTTCCATGTAAACCCTGGGAAATAACTCTCCTATAAGTTACTTAGCACTGCTTTTGTAAAGTCCTAACTTTCTGACCACCATAATGGTGCCACAATTGTTGATGTGCTCAAGCAAGCACCACCTAAAGTAAAGTTTATTTATTAGTCAGAAGTAAGGCTTACATTAACACTGCAATGAAGTTACTGTGAAATGTCCCCCAGTTGCCACACTCTGGTGCCTGTTCGCATCAGTGCACCTAACGAGCACATCTTTCAGAATGTGGGAGGAAACCAGAGCACTTGGAGGAAACCCAAGCAGATACAAGGAGAATGTGCAAACTCCACGCAGACGATGACCAAGCTGGGAATCAAACCCTTATCCCTGGTGCTAATCACTGTGCCAACGTTCCACTTACACTTTCTTTGCATTAAATCCTTAGCTCGCTTTCAGCCTTATTATTCGACTTGGTATGACCCCTATCTAAAGTCTCTATAATGCAGTCTTATTTCTCCTATCTCCCCTCAGACCCTCACTAAGTTCATCTTGTCCATGAAACCTTACAACTACATTCTGCTTATCAAATCTACTCTGACTTTCTTGACAGAGCATCTTATCCAGGCCCTAATGCCAGGCCCTAATCCACATAACATGCACATTTTTGGACATTAAGGGAGATACCATCTCCCTGGCCCTACATCCAACTCTGAAACACCAAAAATAACAAAGGCACCCATGTCAGACTCCTATTCATAGCACAGCCTTCAACACCATCATTCCTACGAGAATCATCTCCAAACTTCATGGCCTGGGGCTCAGCTCCTCCCTCTGTAACTGGATTCTAGATCTCCTAGGAAGTGTAGTGGAGGGTATGCCTCTGTTTACATCCATAGGAACAAAATGTAGAAATGGTCAAGGGACCAACTATCTGGTCTCTCCATGCTGACATGATAGTTAAGAGGGTTCACCAACGTTTTACCCTTTCAGGAGATTAAAGAAATTTAGCAACTTCTCTCGTCAATTTCTACAGATGCTCAATAGAAAGCAATCTTTCTGGTTGTATCACAGCTTGGTATGGCTCCTGCTGTGTCCAAGACCGCAAGAAATTACAAAGGGTGGTGAATGAAGCTGAGTCAAACCAGCCCCCCATCTATTGACTCTGTTTACACTTCCCACTGCCCCGGCAAAGAAACCAGCATAATTAAGGACCCCATGCACCCCAGGCATTCTCTCTTCCACCTTTTTATGTCGGGGAAAAGATACAAAAGTCTAAAGTCACGTACCAACCGATTCAAGAACAGCTTCTTCCCTGCTGCTGTCAGACTTTTGAATAGACCTACCTTGCACTAAGTTGATCTTTCTCTATACCCTAGCCATGACTGTAACACCACATTCTGCACTTCTTTTCTTCTCTATGAATGCTATGCCTGTCTGTACAGAATGCAAGAAACAATATATTTTACTGTATACTAATACATGTGACAATAATAAATCAAATCACATCTGACCACTTTGATTCCTAGTTTTGCAGTGTCACAAGTTTAAAGCTTTCATTCCAATCCCTATCGTGACTTCGCATTTCACTATCACATATTTTTCAAAGACACTTTTTTCCTTCAACTGTAACCTCTTGAGCTCTGTACATAGCAACTAGAAGCAGGAGTAGGCCATTCAGACCTTTGAGCCTGTTGCAGCATTCGCGCCTTTCGCGCCTCACTATAGGAAGGACGTGGAAGCTATTGAAAGGGTGCAGAGGAGATTTACAAGGATGTTGCCTGGATTGGGAGGCATGCCTTATGAAGACAGGTTGAGGGAGCTGGGACTGTTTTCCCTGGAGAGACGAAGGTTGAGAGGCGACCTGATAGAGGTTTACAAGATGTTGAGAGGAATAGATAGGGTGGACTCTCAGAGACTATTTCCCAGGGCTGAAATGGTCGCGACGAGAGGGCACAGATTTAAGGTGCAGGGAAGCAAGTACAGAGGGGATGCTAGGGGAAAGTTTTTCACTCAGAGGGTGGTGAGTGAATGGAATCGGCTGCCGTCGGTGGTGGTCGAGGCGAACTCGCTGGGGTCTTTTAAAAGACTTCTGGATGAGTATATGGGATCCAATGGGATTGGGGGTTATAGATAGGTCTATGGCTGGGTAGGTTTTGATGTGTTTGGCACAACTTGTGGGCCGAAGGGCCTGTTTGTGCTGTAGTGTTCTATGTTCTATGTTCTAATATCATGGCTGATCTTTGATCTCAATACCATACTCCTACTTTCTCCACATACTCTCTGATGCTGTTGAAATCTGAACAAAAATCTTATCTCTTTCTTGCATTCGGGTGCTTTTTGGCGCCGCCATTTTGGCGCCGATGTTATGGCACCACCGTTTTGGCGCTAATTGTTTTGGCGCCAAAATTAAAATTAAAGCATGGAATAAATGGATTAAATTAAACTATGATAAAAATACAAAACCTTTATTCTGGCATAAAACATTTATGTAAAAGAAAAAGAAAATAATAATTAAAACTCAGTAATTTAATGTATTTCGTAATTGTAGGCTATACCACGCAAATATTCTAATGGTTGCCTCTCATCAAACTGGCGCACAATATTTAAAATGCGCTCGTCGGCTTTCACATACTTAAGAAGTTTTTGTTTTGGAGCATGGCCAGCAACCAATTGTTCATAATATACATCTCAGTTCTTTTGAATTTTTCTCAGTCCATAACTAGGTGATTAGTACTAACTAGGCAGTTCCTATATGAATAGGTATTACCGAATTAGCGCCAAAACACATTAGCGCCAAAACGAATTGGCGCCAAAATGAATTAGCGCCAAAACGAAGGCGCCATAAAATCGGCGCCAAAACGGCAGCACCAAATGGTACCATTCCCCTTTGTTGAACATGTTTAGTGACACTTGGCCTCTACAAGCTTCTGTGATAAAGAATTCAACAGGTTTGCCATGCTTTTGAATGAAGAAATCTTTCCTCACCTCAGTCCTAAATGGTTACTCTATATCTTACGCCAGAGTCCCCTAATTCTGAATGCTTCAACCAGGTAAAACATTCTCCCTGCATGTAGTCTGTATCCCTACCATTTACAATGTCTAGTAGACCTTAAGTCATGGAACTCCCTGCTGTCAATCTGCCTCATTCTTTCTGATCCTCCTTCAAACTGGTTGACCAAGCCTTTAGTCACCACAGAGCTTGTTTCAATTTCTCTTTTACTTTTGACCGTTAAAAAAATGTGTTGAAGCACTGAACAAGGCCCCTACCCATAAATATTATTAAGCGACGTATTTTGTGTAACAGTTCCAGTTACCTACAAAGAGCTTACATGCAAAGCTGGCATGGTGGCACAGTGGTTAGCATTGCTGCCCCTCAGCGCAGGGATCCAAGTTCGAATTCAGTCTCGGGTCACTGTCTGTGTGGAGATTGCATGTTCTCCCCGTGTCTGCATGGGTTTCCTCTGGGATCTGCAGTTTCCTTCTGCAGTCCAAAGATCATAGAATCATAGAACTCTACAATGCAGAAAGAGGCCGTTTGGCCCATCGAGTCTGCACCGAAAACAATTCCACCCAGGCCTTACCCCAATATCCCTACATATTACACCCATTAATCCCTCTAACCTACGCATCCCTGGGCAATAAGGGCAATTTCTTAGCATGGCCAATCAACCTAACCCGCACATCTTTGGACTGTAGGAGGAAACCGGAATACCCGGAGGAAACCCACGCAAGATGTGCAAGTTAGGTGGTTTAGTTGCATTAAGTTGCCCCCCCCTCAGTGTTCCAAGATGCGTTGGTTAGGGGTATTAGCAGATTAAATGCATGGGGTTAAGGGAATGGTGCAGGGCTTGGGTCTGAGTAATATGCTCCATCGAAGAGTTGATGTGGACTCAATGGGTCGAATAGCCTCCTTCTGCAATGTAGAGACTTTCTCAGATTTTATCACTAATGACGTTAGCTCAAATTTCACAGAAAATTGACAGGGTGCTGTGACTGTTCATCCCTGTTTCTAAAGAAAGGTTCTAACTTTCATTCTGTCGTGCCGGGTTCAGCTCTGGGACCTGACTGTTTAGTAGTAACATCAGCTGGGATCACAACAAAAGCAGGAATAGCATCTTTTTTTTCATTTAGATTCTGGGCAGCATGCTGGCATAGTGTTTAGCATTGTTGCCTCACTGTGCCAGGGACCCAGGTTTAATTCCTGCCTTGGGTGACGGAGTGGAGTTTGAATGTTCTCCCCATGTCTGTGTGGGTTTCCTCTGGGTGTTCCAATTTCCTTCTACAGTCCAGACATGTGCAGGTTCGGTGAATTGGCCAGGCTAAATTGCCCCTTAGTGTCCCAAGATGTGTGGGTTTAGGGGGATTAATGGGGTAAATATGTGGGGTTCCGGGGATAGGGCCTGAGTGGGAGCCTCTGTCAGAAAGTCATTACAGACTTGATGGGCGGAATGGCCTAATTCTGCACCATAGGAATTTAGTGATTCTATTCTATAGTTCTGTGGAAGAACTTAAGTCCTTCACGACTAATAACGTACATTTACAATGAATTCACAGTTGAGTTGGCAAAGACTAGCAAAGGTGAACCAGGAAGTGTCTTGCAGACAGCAGTGAGATGAATGACCAGTTTAATCTGTTTGGTGGTGCTAGTTAAGGTTGAGTAATTTGTTCGCTACTTGTGAAGATTTGCTGAGTGATTATTGCACTTGTGGCAAGATTGGCTTTTTTTATTGATGCCGTGCTGAATAACAGAATCATGTTGCATAAAATTGCTTCTTTTATAAATCCGTGCATCAGTTAGCAGGTTATAAATAAATATTTAATAAGGAGGTTGTTTGTTCCTTTATTGAACAAAGCTGATGATCCAGTTCAAAGTCATCCACTCATTGTGTTGCCTGCTGGCATCCAATAGAATAGATCAAAAGTGTGGCGGGACGTTGTTGGTATGATTTATGAGGTTGGGATTAGCTCTTCAAATTCTTCAATAGCAGCTTTTGACAAGATTTCAGAATCCAAACTAAATCCCTTGTCAGTTCAAAACCTATTTCAAATTCTCACTCTGCTGAAGGAAGTCTCCTGAGGTCCCACTATCATAAGCATTAAGAGATACGACTTCATCCCAAAGGGCATCCCACTGTCCTCAGATATTTACCGAGTTCTGCCTGCTTGTTGTTTCAGTGCTAACTCCCCTCTGGTTTTAACTAATTATTGCCTCTCCATGTTTTTCATACTTCTGCTTGGTCGTTTTCTCAATGAAAATCCACTTTTCACCATTCTCATTAATCTAGCCTCTTATCTGGCGCTAGCTGTCTATATCTTGCATCTACAATGAAAGAATGCAAGATGTGTGAGATATTTTGTGTGCAGGATGTAACCTGATTCTCAAAGGGGATCTCCAGATTCTACACGATTCTGATTTAATGTGATGAGCAGTGGTCCGATATCTTTGAATCATTATTTCTCTATAATTTCATCTACACAGGAAAAGCAAGTGCCAGAATGACTCAGCCAGAGATGTCTCTGGAAAAAGGGCTGGATACCAAGTTTATCAGTAGAATCTGATGTTACTCTCTCTGCCTGCTTTTTTTAAGGGTGCACCATGCCTGTGTTCTTTTTTGAGAGGTTCAGTAGCATGCAGGATTTTTCATTATGCAACAGAAGACCTTTTAGCTTAACTTCCCATTAAAATAATATTTTGTGTTTTTTTTTGTCCTCTTTCCTAACACTTTTAAAATCACAGACCGGGAGGTGATGACTATTATTTATTATTGACACAAGTAAGCTTACATTAACACTGCAATGAAGTTTCTGTGAAAATCTCCTACTGGCCACAATCTGGTACCTATTCAGTACCAATGCACCTAACCAGCATGTCTTTCATACTGTGGGAGGAAGTCGGAGCACCCAGAGGAAACCCACGCAGACACAGGGAGAACGTGCAAACTCCACACAGACGGTGACCAACGCCAGGAATCGAACCTAGGTCTCCAGTGCTGTGAGGCAGCAGTGCTAACCACTGAGCCACTGTGCCATCCTACAGTTCAGAAGCAGGCCATTCAGACCATTCAGTCTGCACAGCCTCTCCAATAGAGCATCTTACCAAGACTCTGTCCTGGTAACCCCACATATTTACCCCTCTAATCCCCCAACCTACATATCTTAGAACTCTAAAGGGAAATATACCATGGCCAGTCCATCTAACCCACACACCTTTGGACTGTGGGAGGAAACTGGAGCACCTGGAAGAAACCCTTGCAGACAGTGGTTAGAACTGCTGCCTTACCATACCAGGATTCGGGTTCAATTCCTGGCTTGGACTGTGCGGCTAGGCCTGTTTTCATGCAGAATATCCTTATCACTATGAGTCTGCATGTTCTCCCCGTGTCTATGTGAATTTCCTCTTGATGCTCCAGTTTCCTCTCACATTCAAAAAACTTGCTGGTTAGGTGCATTAACCATGCTAAACTCTCTTTCCACATGCCAGAACAGGTGCCGGAGTATGGCAACAAAGGGATTTTCACAGTAGCTTCATTGCAATATTAAGTTAAGTTTACTTGTGACACTAAAATATAAATATATAAACTCCACACAGTCAGCCAAGACCGGAATCAAACCCTGGTCCCTGACTCTGTAAGGCAGCAGTGCTAACCACTGTGCCACTGTGCCGTGATCTAATTTTGGCACAGAGAATGAGTCTGGTAACAAGAAAGTTGTTAGATCTGGGGATCATCCCCAAATATAGAATCCCTACGCCATTGCAGGAGGCCATTTGGCCCATCAGGACTACCGATCACATAGAACATAGAACACTAAACACAAACAGGCCCTTCGGCCCACAAGTTGTGCCGATCATATCCATACTTACCAGGCCATAGAACTATCTGTAACTCCCAATCCCATTAAATCCCATGTACTAATCCAGAAGTCATTTAAAAGACTCTAGCGAGTTCATCTCTACCACCACCGACGGCAGCCAATTCCACTCACTCACCACTCTCTGAGTGAAAAACTTACCCTTAACATCTCTTTATCACAATCCCATCCAGTCCTATTCCCATTACCCCATACATTTACACTGCTAATCCCTCTGACACTAGAGTCAATTTAGCGTATTCAATCAACATAACCCGCACATCTATGGAGTGGTGTAAGAACCACAGGCAGAAAGTGCAAATTTTACACAGACAGTGACCCGAAGCTGGAATTGAACCCGGGTCCCTGGCACTGTGAGGCAGCAGTGCTAACCACTGTGCCACCGTGCTGCCCCATGAGACAGAGGAGGAGAGAAAGCCTATAAACAAAACATTAAGCTTTGCTTAAGATGTTAAGATGTTATTTTCAGTGAATGGTCCTCTGTGAGTTCCTGTATTTAAATCAGAGTACTTTTCCAGTGAAAGCTGTGAGCTTTGGAAAAGGTAGACAATAGTGTATTTAATTGTCTTTGTTTATGACTCTACAGGTGAGCTGTACTCCTTCCTGATTCTAAATGAAGAACTTTATTTGTGCTTACCATCTGCCTGTATTCTTGGCTTACTGATGCTGCTCCTATATGTCTGGGGACAAGACAGAAAGAAACAGAAGAAAGAGTAACCAACTAGTTCAAGACATGAGGGACCAGTTTGGATCATGCATAGTGCCTGACCACCATAGAGAGAAAAGTGAAAGGAGAACATATGCAACATGCTTACTGAAGAGGATTAATACATTGAGCTCAGAAGATTAGCTGGGAAAAAAGCAGCTAAAATGCAGGAATAGATGGGGTGGGGGGTTTGAAAGAGGTAAGGACATTCAGAATCTGAGTGTCTTAGCTTATAGTTTGACTGGTAGGATTGAAATACCCAGATATAGGCACATTTGATCTACAGTAAATCCAACTTTCTGTCAAACATTTTCAAATGATTTCCTGTCAGTTGTTTAACATGGAATGAACCTGGTAAGAATTTGAAAACTGGGAACAGGCAGAAGCATTTCTAAGTGCTATAAGGTTCTTGGGTGTGATCTATTTTTTGCTTTTGTGTCATTTTTCAATGACTGGTGTCAGCCATGACTCAGCAAGTAGACTCTTTCTGCGTTTTTTGAGTCAGATGGTTATGTTAATTGGCCCATGTCAGAGATTTGTGTTGAAGGCTGATATTTTAGTGCCCTACTGCGGGCATGCTGCACTGTCAGGTTAGACACTGAACCAAAACTCTGCCTGTCCTCATAGGTGGACATAGTAGATCCCTTGGCACTGTTTGAAAGAAGAGCAGGGGAGTTCCCTTCACTGTCCCACTATTTAAGTGTAAATGGAAATTAAGATACAGTTGGCTGCACTGTGCTATGATGAGAGATCCTTGGGCAGTGTCAAGATGGAGTGAACACATGTTTTACCGTAAATGTGCCGCTTTGTGCATGGCGGGGTAGGGGAGGGTTGTGAATAATGTTAATTTCAATACAGTTTTAATAATTACAATGGTACATGTGTTCAAACCATAGTCTGCTTTTTGTGTTTACAGTTCACAATCTTAATTGCCTGAACTGATTTTCTTGCCACTTTGAGCCATGTTGCCAATGCTTGTTTCCTTTCTGCTAAGAAATGGAATATCTTCTTTACAGTGTTCAAACACTCTCATTGTAAAAGACAGTAACACCTTGCTTTCTACTCTAATGTGTTTTACTGATCTGTGGACTGACTTAAGTGGAATCACCTCTGTTTTATCCTTTCGCTCTGTAAAGGTCTCTTTGTGCTGCATGCTGTGCTTATATTATAATCCTGCATTTTAAAAAGCAAATAAAAAGATTGCATGAAAAATATAAAACATTGTAAAACTCTGAATGGAATTAATTCCCAGGAAAATTATAGCGATTTTGTTCTAATTTGTCTTTTTGCCCATCCTAATTATGACTTTGAATTTCTTAAGACTGTTAGACAGACTCAGATTTTTTTTGGCAGTCATTCACTAGAGGAGTAGCCTATAGAAGAGATAAATTCTAGAAAAGCTTTTCATGTGGTTTCTGCGTTAATGAGGGTTTGGCAATGTGTGATGCCATGATGGTCATATCTTCGAGGGGGAGGTCCCGGATTGGAAGGGAAACCAATGATGATACAGGTCAGCTCAGAGTGCCGTAATAACCAAATGCTGTACATGCACACTGCAGGTGAATGGCAAGTGAGTTGTCTTCTCCATTGTACCATGGGAAAAGTGGCCTCTGAACTTAGTCATCTTCATCCCATTTCAAGAGAAGGATAAATCCGGTAGAAATTTCCATCGCCTGTGCTTGCCAGCAATAAATCCCCTGCCTTTTTACTTGTGTTTCATTGGACTAATCAGTACCGAAACAAATTTATTCTTAAAACTGGTAGATGAATTCTTAAACAGGTCTGTTAATTCTGATAACTGTGGTTGCAGTTCCAGCTGCCTTTATTATCTTCTGAGTCCTAATTGTTGCAATGCATGGTAACATCAATTCTGAAAAATTACCAACTAAATAAAAGACTATTAGGTATTTTAAAGCCTGTGTCACCCACAATTTTTATTTCATTTCAGGAGAACTATGCAGCAGTGGCAGAAGGAAACTGAAGTATTTTTTGTTAACAGAAAAGGAGAACCTCATAAACTGTGACATGAACTTGATGGCTTGGCTGAGAGTGCAAAAAAGCCAATTCTATTTCACCCCACTAAGCCAGCATTTTTAATAAGGCTAGGACTGAAGTAGACAGCATAGGTTTTGTCTTGTGGATTATTGCGGCCTTTTTGAAATTTGATCATCTCTTGTTCTTCTTTCGACTATTGAACCCCTTCCATAGCTAAACAGGTTGATTAACAACCTGTGAATTCTTTCAATGTACCATCAATTACTGGGGTCTGGAGCTCAAACCCAGAGCTTCTGGCTCAGAGGTAAGGACATTAGTCACTGTACCAATAGACTTCCCCAGACTGCCTGGATGGGGGGTTGGGCATGTGCTAAATTTAATGCTACTAAACGTATGCTAGGCCCTGCAAACTTTTGTGCAAAAGCTGATGAAGAGTGTTTAGGTGCCAGAGCCTTGATTAGTTTCCAAGTTCTGCTTCTGTTCATGCAAACCATATGAAGTTCCACCTGAGCTGAAATATCAAACATCACAAAGCAAGAATTGCTATTGGGAAATCAAGTCTGCAGATCTGTCCTTTTTTCTCTGTAATGAAGGTATATAATCAATTTATGTCTTAAACATTATGTGTTGTTGCTGATGAGACCTCCAACACTATTCAAACTCACAAGATACTGATCTTTTGCGTAAAATATAAATGCAAGTCAATGATTTGACTTCCAACTGCATTTTCAATGTTTCCTTACTTAGAGGGAGTAAGGGCAGAATTCTCAACTGGTATCTATGGGGTGTAAATAATTAATAGGCTCTCCCAAAATGGGTACCAAGAAATATGAGGAAGGCACTCTATGACTATGACTATCCTCTCATCTTAACTTTTTACATCTCCAACTTTCAGTTTCCAGCTTCTGTTGCTTTGCTGAAATTGATCCGCATGTGTTGGGTGAGTCTGTATGAAGACTTCGTGACCTCAGCCTTTTGCCAATTTGAACTTGTGCCCAATGTCCTGATATCAAAGTTTACCTCGTCATGGTCTTCCCTTTCCTGCATGATTCAATTTTCCAACTCTAGGGCCAGAACTTGTGCCAGTTCTACACGTCACCCTAGAGGAGAGTGCTGAAGAAACCTTTGGAGACCCACCATCAACCCATTCTCCTTGCCACTGTCAATTATTTTGGGGTGGAAGTGACAGAATAGTCTATCAAAATATGGTGAGCATCATCAAAAGAAATTGGGAATATATAACATTCTAGACGATACGCAGCTTGTTATAAGCTCTGCGTGCTTACATTGACTCTTGACACTCAGGTTTGGAATGGAGTGTGAAAGTTGAATTTAAATTTTAATGGTCCTGTAGGGAGTTGAATCAAATGTAGCAACGAACCAACAATTCAAAAGTAAATATACCATTCTACAGAAGACAGCTGGTCCCAATGCATTGTGGCTAACGCACTGCAGTGATTTTCCTCTCACCCTCAGATCGGCCTCTCTGACTGAAGCAGAACTCTGACTAGGAACCTGTCAACATTAGTCAAATGACCCTGACCACAGATAATTGGCCAGTTTGGGTTAATCCACCAGGATAGGCGGAATCCTGACCCATTCTCAGGATGGCATGATAGCACACAATACCAGGAACCAAGGTTTGATTCTGGCCTTGAGTCACAGTCTGCATGGAATTTGCACGTTAATGAAAGACCAACAAAAAAACAAAATTACAGCCCTTAGGCCCTCCAAGCCTGCACCAACTATGCTGCCCAATTAAGCTCTCTGGCCTTCCAGGGATCATATCCCTCTATTCCCAAATTATTCGTGTATTTGTCATGACACCCCTTAAATGTCACTATCATATTTGGTTCCACTACTTCCCCCAGCAGCGAGTTCCGGGCGTCCACCACCCTCTGTGTAAAAGACTTGCCTCGTACATCTCCTTTAAACCTTAAACTTATGCCCCCTAATAATTGACTCTTCCACTCTGCCCCTCACAATCTTGTAGACTTCTATCAGGTCGCTCAACCTGATCGCTCGACAACCTCTGTCATTCCAGTGAGAACAACCCAAGTTTCTCCAACCTCTCTTCATAGCAAATGCCCTCCAAACCAGACAACATCCGAGTAAATTTTTTATGTATCCTCTCCAAAGCCTTCACATTCTTCTGGTAGTGTGGCGAATTGAACACTATATTCTAAGTGCGGCCTAACCACTAGGTTCTATAAAGCTGCAACATGACTTGACAATTTTTAAATTCCATGCCCTGGCTGATGAAGGTAAGCATGCTGTGTGCCTTCTTGACTACCTTCTCCACCTATGTTGCCACTTTCAGTCACCTATGTATCTGTACACGTAGATCCCTTTTAAGGGTTCTGCCCCTTCTCCCTGTGTCTGCATGGGTTTTCTCCCACCGTCCAAAGATGTGCAGGTTAGGTTGTTTGGCCATGGTAAATTGCTTCTTAGTGTCAGGTGGATTAGCAGGGAAAATACATGGGGTTACGGGGATAGGGTGAGGTTGTTGTCAATGCAGATTTGATGGCTGAATGACCCCCTTCTGCACTGTAGGGATTCTATGATTTGTCAGGATTCAACTACCACAGTATGAACCTTCCTCTTGTGTATCATTGATCAGACTGAACATGGCGAGACAACTTAATCATTTCAACAGAAATCCTATTCATACTTCATAGAACATGTCTTTTATTTGGAAATTGCTGGGTGTATTGTCTTTTGATCAAGAACTATTTGTTCTCAAGTCCTAAATATCCAATTCAAGAGACATCATTTTTCAAAATGTATTTTCATCTTTAATAATATATAAAAGTTCATACTCTAAAAAGAAAATTTGAAAGAGTAGCGAATGCCATACAACAGAAAGCTTCCCCAAGTTCAGGAGGAGTCTTCAACACATTGGGATTGTTAAATCCATCTATCAAGTGATGTCAGTGCGGCTCAAGTGTAAGTTGCCTTGAATTATCTCAGCGGGGTACTATTTGACTTCTGGACTGAAGAGAAAAATATCAAACAGGGTTCACACCCCGAGTGAATCTTACTGTAAAGTGCATGTGTTGTGTTGTTTTTCACACTAGTGTCATCTGTGAACACTTACAGTTTGGGCATGAAGGATCACAGAGAGGTAACAGGAAAATCGACCATCTCCAGTATGAATTGACAATTCCAAAAGGAAAGGAAAGCGAACTCTAGAAGCAAAATAATGCACATGGTTTTGAATGTTGGAATTTTCCTTGGGCAAGCCACCATCCCTTGAGAAAGGCTATTGAAATAGCTTCTGTCTCTTCAAGAGAAAGCTGTGACCATTGTAAAAGGCTGCGACTAAAGTATTTAATTGCCTTTGTTTATGACTCTGCAGGTGCCATCTATTTTCTACTGGTGTCGAAGAAACCTCTTTACAAATGCATACCAGCGAGTGTCTGCCTTGGCTTACTGCTGCTGCTTCTCTATGTGTGGCGAAGAGACAAAGAGAAACAGAAGGCAGAGTAACCAATTCGCTGCTCATCTTCAGATGCTGGGGAACTGTTTGGCTCTTGTATAGTATCTGAATATTTTAAAAGTAAAAGGAAGGTCTGTCCAATGGGGATTAATACAATGCTTTGATCAAAATTCAGTCCGCTGGGAATAAGCAAGGAACATTGTCTATTGAATATTTAAGGGGATCATGAAGAGTTGAATAGTTTTCTTGTGATGCATGTGGCCGTGGGGTTAGGAACTGAAAGAGAAAGGGACATAGAGGTGCTGAAAGCCTAAGATTGAGAGGATTGGTGACACCAAATGTAGGCATCTCTGGTCTGTGCTTTACATTTGCTACCAAATAAACCCAGTGTTGTGAGACTTCTTACTGTGTTTACCCCAGTTCAATGTCGACATCTCCGCATCATGCTTTATGTTACCAGATTTCACCAGATAATTCTATTTGTTTATATGAAACAATTACAAAATAATTCTCTGGGAATATTCTGATGTAGAATGATCGTGGAAGAAACTTGGAAACAAGAGGCATTCAACGGTATTTATATGGTATAATGATCTTGAATATCATGTCATTTTTGATTTGGGTTAATAGTGTTCAAACACCATTATGTTTACCAAGAAATTAATTATATTTCACATTTAGAGGTGTAAATGGAGGAATACATATTGGGTGAAATTTAATGTTTGTAATGGGGATCTGGTTTACCAGCAGCGGCCTCCATTGAGGAAAGCCTGTCGTATTAAATGCTCATCTGGCCCTTCAGTGGCTAACATTGGGCTTCCCCAGGATTAAGCATCGCAGGGATGGAAACCCCAGTCTCCCTGAGAGCTGCCGGCTAATAAGAGGCTGGTCCCTCTCCATTGCCATCGCCGCCACTGGGAGTGATGGTGGCTGCCAGTACTGCACCCACCAGAGGCAGAGGGACTCTTAGCTAAAGGTGAGTGAGGGAGAGTTGAGGGTCATGGAGTGGGGATCATGGGAGGAGGGGGAGGAAAGTGGTAAGAGACCAGGAGGAATCCCACCCTCCCTTCCTGATGCAGGGTCCTTTAATCGACATTGAGTGTCTTTGAACAAGGGACGCCACCCACACTAGCAGCCAAAGCTATCCCACCCCAGACTCAATTGAATGGATATGGAAAGCTAACCAAAGTCCCTACTCCCTCCTATTCATTTAAATGCCTCGCACCTCCAAACTCAACACTGGGAAGGGGCATTAAATTCCATCCATAGTTTGTTATGTGTTCTTTACTCTCTGAAAGGTGATGACAAATCCTTGAGAAGAATGCAGGAGGATTGAGCAAATACTTAATTGCAAACATTCTGCTCCGTGCAATGGTGGGATTGTAAACTCTGCTAATTCGAATACAGTTAAAGTAAGAATGGTGATAGTTCATGTGTTTAAACATTCACGAATTGCATTCACAAATTCATTGTTATTGAATTTCCATTGCCTCGCTTATATTCTGGCATTTTGATCCAAGCTTCTAGCACATTTATTCACTGAGAAATAGAAAGCATTGTTAGACTTGAAACATACTTGTGTTAAAAGAATACCAGCAACCTTTCTTTCTAATTTAGTGTGTTTCACTGATCCATCTTTGTGTTCAATCACTTATCATCTCAGCATGTATCTCTGTAATATTCCTTAGTTCCATGTGACCCTTAACCTGCTGATACTGTGCTTACTGTATTAGTTTGCATTTTGAGAATCAAATAAAAAGATTGCATTAAAAAAATGCATTCTGAACCTCTGAATGGAATTAATTACTGACAGACTTAAAATAATGATGTTCTAAATAATAGACTTACCACTCTTAATAGAGAGTATGTGTACATTTGCCATGTACAGGGCAGATTTTTTATACAGAGAATGATAGCTGCCTGGAACTCTTTGCCAGGGAAGGTAGTGGAAGTAGATACAATAATGACATTTAAGAGGCATCTTGACAAATACATGAATAGGATGGGAATAGAGGGGTACAGTCCCCAGAAGGGTAGAGGGTTTTAGTTAAGTCGCGCAGCATAATTGGTGCAAGCTTGGAGGGCCGAAGGGTCTGTTCCTGTGCTGTAATTTTCTTTGTTCTTTGACTAGAACCAGAGGCTGCAAATATAAGATCATGGGCCATTCAGCCTCTCTGGCATTTTCCAACATTCAACAGTTGACCGACTGATCTCTGTCTTAGTTTAGAATCATTGAATAGAATAATTGCATTGCAGAAGAAGGTCTGTACCAACTCTTTGTCAAAGTTCATACCCAGGCCCTTTCCCTGTAACCCCACATCCTGCTAATCCCCCTAACCAATACATCTTTGTAACTAAGGGGCAAAATAACACAGTCAATCCACGTAACCTGCATATCTTAGGAGGATGGGAGGAAACTGGAGCATCTGGAGGAAACCCACACAGAGAACGTGCAAACTCCATACAGACTCCTTGATTCCCAAAGCCGGAATCAAACCTAGGTCCTGGCACTGTGGAGGCAGCAGTGCTGATTACTATCACCATTAAGACTTCTCTTACAAAAAACCCACCAATATCAGTATTTAAAATTCTGAATTAACACCAGCCTTCCCAAATCCCTGTCCCTCCCCAACCTCGGGAAAATTATCATCAGAAGTTTCAAGACTCCCATGTTTTAGGATCATTTCGAATGAAATTCCACAAGTCAAGATAAAAAAATGGAAATTTTTCAGAATTCTTTTTACCACAAGCTGATCTTCAAAGATATAAAAATTGCTTACTGTAAAAAGCCAATTATAAGTGAATTCTCACAGCCCTGCCCCCCTCCCCGAAACTCCACCCCATTGCTTAGTTGTTTCAGGAAATCATTGCCTCTCTAAAAACAGACTTAATATGTAGTCTTAGCTGGTACTGACGTTGCCCATCCTGTATTAGATGTGCCTTCATTTCTTTAGGTTGCAATGATTGGCTCATCTTAATATCTTGTTACTGGAAGGTCACCATCATAATTAACTTTTAGACTGTGAGAGCAGGAAGTGAATATCAAAGGGGATTTCCTCCACTAGCTAAGTCATTCACAAGCAAGTTTTATGGCCTAAACAATGCAAATTTGGATCAGGCGTTGGTAAAAGAAATTCATGGCCTTTATGCTACTTGCTGCATTGTCACTTGATGGATCAGTGGTGGAAGTATTTGAGGAATTAACAATTTATTTTAGGGCAATTATGAAAAAAAATTAATAGTGAAAAATTTTGGGAATACGCCACAGGGTATAGAATCATAAAATCCCTGCAGTGCAGAAAGAAGCCATTTGGCCCATCAAGCCTGTACCAACAACAGTCTTATCCAGGTCCTATCCCTGTAACCCCACACATTTACCCTGTTAATCCCCCTGACACTCAGGGGCAATTGAGCATGGCCAATCAACCTAACCTGCACATTTTTAGACTGTGGGGAAAACCTGAGAACTCAGAGGAAACCCAGGCAGATACGGGAAGAAGGTGCAAACTCCACACAGATAATCACCCGAAGCTGGAATTGAACCCAGGTCCCTGGGCGCTGTGGTAACCACTGTGCCACCTTAGTCAACCAAATCCACCCCAACCAGAATGGAGATTGAACCCCATTTTGTAGGCACCAATCTAATTCACACCAAACATCCAGCATCTGACCCAACCATTTAACAGGGCATTTAACAGTAAAATAGAAGATTCGCACTTCTGATTGGGTCCTTCATCAGAATCCCAAGAGAGAAAAGTCATTGTAAATGCACAGTTTGAAACAAGGGATTCCCCACTTAAAACAGAGATGAGGAGGAGCTTCTTCTCTGAAAGTGTTGTTAGTTTTTGAAATTCTCTTCCACAGAGAGCATTGTAGTCTGGGCCACTGAAAATATTTAAGACTTGGTTGGAGTTGCCGGCATTGGACTGGGATAAGCACGGTCAGTTGTCTCACAATGCCAGGTTAAAGTTCAATGGGTTTAATTTGGTAGCACAAGCTTCGGGAGCATTTGCCCCTTCATCAGATGACTCACGTGATGAAGGGGCAACACTCCGAAAACTTGTGCTACCAAATAAACCTGTCGGACATAATCTGGAGTTGTGAGACTACTTACTATATTTAAGACTGAGTTAGACAGATTTTGGATTGACAAGGGAGTCAAAGGTTATGGGGGCAGAAAGGAGAATTGGAGCAGATAAAAGAGTGCTATTATTGTCCCAGTTAGATCAACCATGATCTTTATTGAATGGCGGAGGAATCTCGAGAGCTCAAATGGTCAAATCTGCTCCAATTTCTTGCAATCGTTCATCCATCGTGTTATTGGAATGATGTGGCTGAGGAAGCCTGCTTTGGCTCACTAATTTATCCCACCAGAATCTCCCAACTCTCACCTATTTTCTTTGCCAGTCACAATTGAGCTGGGTGAACATATGTTTAGCACTGTTAATGCTGAGCCTGGGGTGGTTGCAAATGAGAACATTTTGGAGATAAATTAAACACAGAAGAATGAATAACCTGCTGGTTGTGGGTGCTATTATAGTAAAATGAACCTGTAACAAGTAGACAAGTAACTTTAATTTAACAAAGCTCATTCCTGTCTACAAAAAGAAATAAATTTGCATGTAGTATCACTTTTATTCTAGTGCCAATGAAAATGTTGAACAAAACAATTTCAGTCTGAGTAAGATTTTTCTTTTAAATGATAACTCAACAAAAGATTTCTCTTTGGTTGCAATTGGAATATTAGTCTCAAGGCTTGCTTTATATTGTAGCAGAAACTTGACCTGTATTTGCATAATCTAAACCAACTTCTGCAAAAGCACAATGCTGGAAATCCAAAATTAAAACAAAACATTTTAAAAATACTCAGCAGGCCAGGCCTCATCTGTGGAAAGAGAAGCTGAGACATTGGCCAGTTAAGATTGATTGATTTACTATTGTCTCATATATTGGGATACAGTGACAAGCATTGTTTCTTACGTGTTATACAGCCAAAACTTATCGTTCACAGAGTACAGAAGGGAGAAGGAAAGGAGAATGTGCAGAATATAGCATTGCAGTTACTGATAGGGTGAGAAAAAAGATCAGTTTAATATGGGATAGGACCATTCAAAAGTCTAATGTCAGCAGGGAAGAAACTGTTCTTAAGTTGGTTGGTACATGTTTGCAGAATCTAGTATCTTTTTCCTGATGGAAGAAGATGGTAGAGAGTATATTTGCGTGCATGGGGTCTTTAATTATGCTGGCTGCTTTTCTGAGGCAGCAGGAATGTAGACAGTGTCAATGGTTGGGAGGCTGATTTGCATGATGGACTGGGCTTCATTCACAGCCCTTTGAGGTTTCTTGCGGCCTTGGTCAGAGCAGGAGCCATACCAAGCTGTAATATAATACTATGGTGCATTGTAAAAGTTGGTGAGAGTTGTAGTATATATGCTAAATTTCCTTAGCCTCTTGAGAAAGTAAAGACACTGATGGTCTTTAACTATAGTGTTGGCCTAGAGGGACCAGGATTCTGGAAACCCCTAGAAAATTGAAATTCTCGACCATCCAGTTCATTACCTTTGATGTAGACAGGGCCTTGTCCTCCACTACATTTCCTGAAGTCGATGACATCTCTTTCGTTTTACTGGCATTGTGGGGAAAATTATTATCATCGCACCATTTCACCAGATTCTACATTTCCTTCCTGCACTCTGGCTCATCATTATTTGAGATCTGACTTACTATAGTGGTGTCATCAGCAAACTTGAAAATCAAGTTAGAGGGGAATTTGGCCACATAAATTAGGTATAAGTGATATAGTACAGGGCTGAGAACACAGTCTTGTGAGCACCGGTGTCGAGGATAATCATGGAGGAAGTGTCATTATGTCTCCTTACTGGTTGCAGACTGTAGGTTAGAAAGTGTAGAATTTAATAACAGAAGAAGGAGCCAAGTCCTAGGCCACTGAGCTTGGAGTTTTTTTGCAGCTTTGGTCAGAGCAAGAGCCAGACCAAGCTGTGATACAATGAGAAAGAATGCTTTCTATGGTGCATTTGTAAAGGTTGGTTGTAGTTGTTTCGGTCATGTCAAATTTCCTTAGCCTCCTGAGAGTTTTAGTTGGGATAATAGTGTTGAAGGCTGAGCTGTAGTCAATAAAAAGGAGTCTGACAGATGTGTCTTTGTCATCCAGGTGTTCCAAGGTTGAGGATACGGCCAAATCTGCAGAATATTGTAAAGCTCTTTCAGCCTCACCCCTTAACTTTTCACTCCCTCTCCCCCATCTCACCACCAACCCCCCCCCCCCCCCCACCCCCAACTCCCACCAATGGTTTCAGACAGTGACAGAACTGTTACAGAAAGAAGGAGGCCATTTGGTCCATCATGAGTGCACCAGCTCTTTGATTGATTAAGTCACCTGGTACTATTTTCAGTTTCCTTTTGGAGTAACAGCCTAATTCCCTTCTGAGCCCAATCCCTTGCATCATATTTGAACTTGGCAAAATTATAATCATCAGGGAAACATAATGAGCAAACTGATGGAGCTGTTGACTGGCAAATCTTCAGGTTCAGATGGACTTTATCCTAGGGTCGTAATGCACATGGCTAATGAGATAGTCGAACCGTTGATGTTGATTTTCCAAAATTCCCTAGATTTTTGAAACATTCCATCAGAGTAGAATATAGGAAATAGAACCCTGAGGCCAGTGAGTTTGAATGTTTATCATGGTGTTAGATTCAATTATTAAAGAGCTTATAGATGGGTAGAACTCAAGCTAATCAGGAAACGCCAGCATGGTTTTGTGAAAGGGAGATCATGTCAAACCAATTTAACAGATCAATTTTCAGGAGTAACATATGCTGTGGATAAAAGTGAGCTTGTAGATGGATTTCCAGAAGGCATTTGGTAAGGTGTTACAAAGGTTATTACAGAAAATAAAAGCTCATGGTTTTGGGTAATATGTTAGCCTGGATAAAAGATTGGTTGGCAGAAAAATAGACAGTATGCAGGGAAAGCACCTGCAATGTGCCCTTATCTTTGCAGATTGCTTTGCATGAAATAGCTAATAGTAAAGGGCACGCACAAGGCAATTTCTCACCCAAAGTCAATTATCATTGGCTCAGTCTCGGGTCTTAACATAACCGGATGGTATTGTATTGAAGCTTTTTAAAAAAGTTTGAGGCAATTTAGATCTTCTTTCAAAATGTGTATACGTGTCATAATTTTTTTAAAAATTCATTCATGGGACATGAGCGTTGCTGGCTGGCAAGCATTTATTGCCCATCCTTAGTTGCACTTGAGAAGCTGCCTTCTTGAATTGCTCAGTCCATGTTCTGTGGGTTAACCCACAATGCCAAATTGATTGCATATCTGCTGCAATCTTGTTTTGTATCTATTGACTTCATATTTCAATTTGCTTTTACAGATTCATTAGTCTGGTACATTGCTTGTCTGGTCACATTTAATGACTTCTTTCTTTTCCTGTTTTAGTTGTTTCCTTCTGCCTGAGTGAGATGTTCTGTTGAAGAGTCAGTGCAGAATGGCCTCCTTCTACACTGTAGTAATGCTGTAATTCCATCTCAACTTTTTAAACAATAACGTCCCACCATCTCCTTCGCAGAAATTTTGTTTTTTTTGTGGTGGGACAAAAACTTTCTGACTAGCCATATAGATACTTAGGCATGTCAAAGTCTAGGATTTGGACAGTGAGCAATTCATCCCCTGACTCCCCAAAGCCTGTCCACTATTTACAAGGCACAAGTCAAGAGAGTAATTGAATAATCCCCATTTGCCAGGATTAATGCAGGTCCAACAACATTCAAGAAGTGAAATATCATCTTGGACAAAGCAACCCATTTGATTGTTATCCCTTCCACAAACATTCAATCCTTCCACCACTGATGAGAGTGGCAGCAGCGTGTACTATTTACAAGATGCACTGCAGGAAATCACCAAGGCTCCTTAGGCAGAACCTTTCAAAGCCACGACCACTACTATCTAGAAGGACAAGAGCAGCAGATACCCGGGAACATCACCAACATGAAGTTCCCCTTCAAGTCATTCATCAACTTTACTTGAAAATATATCATCATTTCTTCACTGTTGCTGGGTCAAAATTCTGGAACTCCCTTCCTAACCGCACTGTGGGTGTACCTACATCTTAGGGACTGCAGCAGTTCAAGAAGGCAGCTCATCACCATCTTCTGAAGGGCAAGTAGAGATGGGCAATAGATGTTGGTCTAACCAGCAATGTCCACATCCCATAAATTAATGTTATAAAGTGATAAAGGGTTTCAAATAAAATAGTTGGAGCGGAATCCTAGTCCAACATCTGTGGTAACTAAACTGCCCATAGCTCAGCATTATTTGAAACTACATTGAATGACCTATTCAAGATTGTTTCTAAAATAAATGAAAATTTGTACTTTACATAAATATGATTTCCTTTTAATACAGTAATTGCAAAGGGGAGGGGGATGGGGTGGTTCATGAACTTATTCATCAAACACACAAAACATTGTGATTCTTCTCTGCATGGCAATTTAGAATTTTTTTCTATTTTTTGCCTCTCATAACGTTTAGATAGCCAAAAATGCTGGAGCTTCATTGAATATATTCCTTACAGATCTGTATGTGACCGATGGCCTGAAACATGGTTGCTCAGCAACTGATTGCAGTGCAACAGTTAATATGGCACCCCGGATGTATATCCACTTCATAATCAGTTCCCAACTCTTTACGAATAACATGACATAATTTACGTCTTTTATAAAAGAGGTATGTAACAGCTGAAAGCACAAGTATTTCAGACTTCACGATGAGAGTCTTGCTTTGATTTTTAACCTCCTTCACTGTGTGAGAATGGTGCTTGGTGGAGTTATGATTAGCCTGGGTCCACTTACTATCTAGCGGAAGAACCATTTTCACTGGATGCCATCTTATCTTTGTTTTGTCACTTCAGGCTCCCACTGCAGGTAGGTAAACATCTTACTTTATATTCAAATGGCCCAGACTGATGATGTCATCAGTGGTGCAGCATGATCTTGACTTTAATTCAGGGACAGCCCTGACTATCTGGAATGCAACAAGAGGAGCATGCCAGGACTGAGCAGATGAGATCAAGATGAATTTTGTTAAATATTCATGTAGAAATCTCTAGGAGGAGTGCTTCCAGTTCTGGTTCACTCTGCTAGCTCCATTCATAGCTGCAAGTCCTTCACCATCTCAATCACCTATGAACAACACTACGATCCTCCCTGCCGTCAACTCCGACTGCCCATCTAATCTTGGCTTGAAATGTCCACTCCGACCTGCTAGCCTGATGGTGGTTCTGGTTGGGTTTTAAAGTGATTCTGGTACAGGTGGCATAATGGTTAGCACTGCTGCCTCATAGCCATGGATCCAGTTCAATTCCGGCCTCGCATCACTGTCTATGTGGGGTTTGCACATAATCCCTGTGTCTGTGTGGGTTTCTTCCACATGCTCCAGTTTCCTCCCACAGTCCAAAGCTGTGCGAGTTAGGTGGATAGGCCATGATAAATTACCCCTTAGTGTTAGGGGAATTAGCAGGCTAAATACATGGGGTTACAGGGATAGGCCCGGATGGGATTGTTGTCGGTTCAGCCTTGTTGAATTGAATGATTTCCTTCTGCACTGTAGGGATTCTATGTCACGACACAAACTGTTCCACTGAGATTTGGCCTGACTTTAGAATTAATGTACAATGCTTCTTTAAGGTTGGCCTGTGTTTATGAAGTGAGAGAAAGTATAAACTTTTTTTTTGCTTTGTAGGAAGTGTCCAATCATGGCAGTTCCTGGGAGATTTGTATGTCAGGCACGTAAATGGTCTGTTCGGGTTCCTTGCTGTCTGAACATTGTCTCCTTCACGTCCTTCCCAAACTAATCCTGAACGAAGAAAATTTCAGGAGTTTGCTATCACCACTCGCAATGAGCGTGATTGTAGACAACACAAACACCTGCTCACAACACTCACTTCTTTGTGCTTTCAAAGTTTCTCTCATTGTGGTTGCGCCTAGTGCCACGGAGCTAATACCAGCAGATCTCCTGAGGGAACCAGCACATCAGGCTGGGCAGCATGTGCAAAGGCAGCTGTGCTCTTAAATCATTGGAGCCTGGTTACAGTACACACTGTCCATTCAAGCTGTTACACCGTCACTCCTGTTTGTTCCCCCCTCAATTGTGCTGTCAATTCTTTATTAGTCGCAACACTGTGGTACAGTAGGGGAGGGGTGTTTGAGGCTTAACTAAGTTGTGTCAATGATATTGAAGTTCATTTGACTTTGACAAGTACTTCAAACATAAATAGAACATAGAACATAGAACATTACAGCGCAGAACAGGCCCTTCGGCCTTCGATGTTGCGCCGACCAATTATGAAAAAAAAGCAATGACCCTCCAAACTAAACCATTCCCTTCTCTTCCATAAACTTATCAACTAACCTCTTAAACGCCACCAAACTTGGCGCATCTACAACTGCCGCAGGCAGGGCATTCCACTCCCTAACCACCCTCTGGGTAAAGAACCTACCTCTGATATCCGTCCTATAACTATCACCCCTTAATTTAAAGCTGTGTCCCCTCGTGCTAGCTTTCTCCATCCTAGGAAAAAGGCTATCACTGTCCACCCTATCTAAACCTCTAATCATCTTATATGTTTCGATAAGGTCCCCTCTTAGCCGCCTCCTTTCTAACGAAAACAACCTCAAATCCCTCAGCCTCTCTTCATAAGACCTGCCCTCCATACCAGGCAACATCCTGGTAAACCTCCTCTGTACCCTCTCCAATGCCTCCACATCTTTCTTATAATGTGGGGACCAGAACTGCACACAATACTCCAAGTGCGGCCGCACTAGAGTTTTGTACAGTTGCAACATGACGTTGCGGCTCCGAAATTCAATCCCCCTACCAATAAAAGCTAAGACTCCATATGCCTTCTTAACAACCTTATCGACTTGACTGCCTACTTTCAGGGATCTATGCACATATACACCAAGATCCCTCTGTTCATCAACACTATTAAGAATCCTACCATTAGCCCTATACTCTACACATTTATTATTCCTGCCAAAGTGCATTACCTCACACTTTTCCACATTAAACTCCATTTGCCACCTCTCGGCCCAGCTCTGCAACTTGTCCAAGTCTCTCTGCAAACTATAACACCCCTCTTCACTATCTACCACTCCACCGACTTTAGTGTCATCTGCAAATTTACTAATCCATCCTTCAATACCCTCATCCAGATCATTTATAAAAATTACAAACAGCAGGGGCCCCAAAACAGACCCCTGAGGTACACCACTTGTCACCGAACTCCACGATGAATATCTCCCATCAACCACCACCCTCTGTCTTCTATCTGCTAGCCAATTCCTAATCCAATTAGCTAACTCACCCTCTATCCCATACATCTGCATTTTCTGCAGAAGTCTTCCATGGGCCACCTTATCAAACGCCTTACTAAAGTCCATATATACCACATCAACCGCCTTACCCCCATCCACCTCTTTGGTCACTTTTTCAAAAAACTCAATAAGGTTAGTAAGGCACGACCTACCCTTCACAAAACCATGCTGACTATCCCCAATCAATTCATTTCTCTCTAAATAACTATAAATCCTATCCCTAATAATTCTCTCCAATACTTTGCCCACAACAGAAGTAAGACTCACTGGCCTATAATTCCCTGGAAAGTCTCTCTTCCCCTTCTTGAACAATGGGACCACATTCGCTATCCTCCAGTCTTCCGGAACTATATCCGTAACCAACGACGACCTGAAGATCAGAGCCAGAGGCTCTGCAATCGCCTCTCTTGCCTCCCAGAGAATCCTAGGGTAAATCCCGTCCGGCCCAGGGGACTTATCTAACTTCAAACCCTCAACAATATCTAGCACATCCTCCCTATCTACTTCAATACTTTCCAGTTTGCAACCCTGTATCCCAGTGTTCTCCACAACTACATTTACATCTCCCTGCATGAATACCGAAGAGAAATATTTGTTCAATGCCTCTCCAATCTCTTCAGGCTCCACGCACAACTTCCCACTGCTGTCTATGACTGGTCCTAATCTTGCCCTAACCAATCGTCTATTCTTAACATATCTAAAGAAAGCTTTAGGATTCTCCTTGACCCTATCAGTTAAAGTCTTCTCGTGTCCCCTCGTAGCTCTCCTCAACTCACTCTTTAGCTCCCTCCTGGCTAATCTATAGCTATCCATTGCACTAACTGAGCCTTCAAGCCTCATCCTGACATAAGCCTCTTTTTTCCTTTTAACCAGCGAATTAACTTTTTTCGTACACCATGGCTCCCTCACTCGACCATTTCCTCCTTGTCTGACAGGGACATACTTATCAAGGACTCACAGCAGCTGCTCCTTGAATAAGCTCCACATTTCAGATGTAAAAATGATACTCTATGGGAGGCCCAGGTAAATCTGATCACAATTGATGCAAATCATGGCCCATATTATGACAATGAAATTGTGAGCATGGTAACCATAGAAATCTGAAACCTTTTTACTTTTTCCTTCACGGTCCTGCTGTGTCCAACTGAGGACGTAGCATATTGTGTTATGCAACCTCACATAAAAAAATGTTTTGCAAGGAAGATTATTAGACAGCGAGGAAGGCAGTATCATGGCACAGTGGCCAGTACTCCACACCTTTTGGGACCTGAGTTCGATTCTCAGCTTGGGTCATTATCTGTATGGAGTCTGCATGTTCTCCCTGTGTCTGTGTGGGTTCCCTCCGGTTGTTCTGGTTTCCTCCCATTCTCCAAAGATGTGAGCATTAGATGCACTGGCTATACTCAATTGCCCATTTTAGTATCCTGGAATACATAGGTTAAAGGGATTAGTGTGATAAATATATGGCATTATGGGGTTGGGGCCTTGGTTGGATTGTCGATGCTGAATGACCCCCTTCTGCACTGTAGGGTTTCTATTTGCTGGTTTGCTATTTTTAATATCATGTGAGGTGAAGTGAACCTCAGCAACAGAGGAAGAAATGTGGGATAGCAGCCCTTGGTGGGCATTGGATATTGAAGACTCTCTGCAATATTCTATGTGAAAACTATCTGAATAAGGTATGAATTAGGACAGTGATTCTGAACATAGTTGCTGGGGAGATATATGCAGGAAGTTAACTTGCTGTCATAAACTCGCTGATGTCATTTAAGGAAGGAAATCTGCAGCCCCTTACCTCCAGAGCAACAGCAATGTGGTTGACCCTCAACTACCCTCGGGCAACTTGATATAGGCAATAAATGCCGACCAGCCAGTGATGCCCATGCCCCATAAATGAATTATAAAAAAGCAAGTTTGAAGAGTGTAGTGACAGTGCATCATTTTTGAATTTTGCCCTCCTTTCTGGCAAACATTGGCAGCACTAGTTTTAAGACTTGGAAACATCTCATTAAATGTGTGCTGATGCACGTGTTTTAATTCACATCTTGGGTGGGATTCTCTGGACGTGCTTGCCCAAGCTGGAGAATCCCGCCTGGGGTCAATGGATCTTTGCGTGGTCCACCCCCTACCTGCTATGATTCTCAGGGCGGGCAGAACGTGAGGATTCCTCCCCTTGCCTCTAATAACAGACATTAGAACGAATGGCACAGACTAATGGGCTGAATATCCTCTTTCCATTTCTTAAGATTGCATTTGATTCCACAAGTTGTACCAACTCAACGTTTTGTTCACTACTTCATGTTTTGTTCATTAACTCCACCATCTGTAATGTAGTTGTACAATGCCTGTAGGAAAGGCTGATAAAAGATACTTGGCAATTTTACAATTTCTTAATTATTTTTCTTTATTCCAGGCACACTCATAGGTTTAAGATGTGCTGCTGAATCTGGATTTTTAAATTCTAGCTAGCAGTCTCTTCTCTGTTCCCCATTTACAGTTCATGGCAATTTTCTTTCATTCTCCTCATTCAGTCTGGCACTCTTCCTGCTGCACTCTGATTCTTGCAGGCATCCAGTTCCCCCCCTCACTTTGCCACACTCTTCCCCACACCCTAGGCTGGTGCTGAGATACACCTCTGCCCCTTTAGCTCAAACTGGTACTCCCCTCGGATTACAGGAGTTATCCTTCCTCAACCTGATTTACATTGGCATCATTTTCCCCTCACCCCCGGTTTCTACCTGGCACTGGCATTGCTCTGGTGAAATGAGACCCCAGCTTCGTCCCTTAGATGAGAACTTCCAATCTCACAAAAAGCATTGTGACACATCCCATCTAGAAAATTCAACAGATCGCCGTTTCCCACAGCAACAGTGGCATGAGATATGGGAGCTGGCAGTAGCTGTAAGGAGTGCACCCAGGAACATCACTCATTACCATCTGCAAACAAGAAGCAAGCAACGATTCATAAGCATTGACTGCCTGCTTCAAACAGAGGCAGCAAAGTGGCACAATGGTTAGCACTGCTGTCTCACAGCGCCAGGGACCAGGGTTCAATCCCAGCCTCTGGTGACTGTCTGTGTGGAGTTTACACTTTCTCCCCGTGTCTGCATGTGCTTCCTCCAGATGTTCTGGTTTCATTTCACGTGTGGCTTAGGTTGATTGGCCACGCTGAATTGCCCCTTAGTGCAAGGGGGATTAGTAGAGCAAATATATGGGGTCATAGGGGATAGGGCCTGCATGGGATTGTTGTCAGTGCAGGCTCGATGGGCCAAATGGCCTCCTTCTGTACTATAGGGATCCTACGACTCTGTAACTTGTACGCTGGAATTCAACAGTCCCGCCCAGTACAGGAATCGGAGCCATCAAGGAGCAGACAATGGGAAGGTCTGTTAACCTCGGGCAAGATTTTCCAGTCTTGGATTGAGCCTGGCCATAAAATCCTGCCCACAGAATCTCGCTGGCCTTGTTCTCAGCTGTCTCCAAGGATGATTCTGTGGGGGCAGCATAGTGGCCCAGTGGTTAGCACTATTGCCTCGCAGCGCTAGAGACCCAGGTTCAATTCCAGCCTTGAGTCACTGTCTGTATGGAGTTTGCAAGTTCTCCCTGTGTCTGCATGGGTTTCATCTGGATGCTCTGGTTTCCTCCCAGAGTCCAAAGATGTGCGGGTTAGGTTGATTGGCCATGCTAAATTGTCCCTTAGTGTCAGAGGGATTAGCTAGGGTAAAGACATGGAGATATGGGAACAGGGCCTGGATTGTGTCCGGTGCAGTTTTGATGGGCCAAATGACTTCCTTCTGTACTGTAGAGATTCTATGATTTCATGACTCATATCGCAAGAATAGTCGACTAGTTAGTCTTTTCCTCTGTCTTTATTTTGTATATCATAAGCACGTAAAATGGTGGCACCTCATCCTGGAAAAGAGAAAAAGACAAGATTGCATTCATATCATCACCCTCCTCTACAGTAAGCATCCCAAAGTGCCTAACAGCTATCAAAGCTCTTTGGAAATGTGGTCACTGCTGTAATGTTGGAAATGCAGCAGCCAATTTGGACACAGCAAGTTCCCACAAACGGTAAGATGATAATGATCAGATATCAGTTTTTGTGGTGTTGGTTGAGGGATAAATATTGACAAAGATACCGAGGTAAACTCCTTTGCTATTTGCTGGAGTTGTCCTGTGGGATCTTTAGCATCTACTTGAGAGAGCAGTAGATATTACGAAGGCTGGTATACAGGTAGAGCAATTGATTAGGAAACTAATAAAATGTTATTATTTATTGCGAGAGGAATTGATTATCATAAGACCATAAAATATAGAAGCAGAATTAGGTCATTTGGTCCATTGAAAGCTCTGCCTTTCAATCAGTAAGTTTCTCTATCACATTCTCCAACCTTTTCCCCATAACCTTTGATTTCCTTTGCATTACAAAAGTAGGGAGGCTATACTTTAGTTGTACAGGGCACTGGTGAGACCACATCTAAAGTAAACTCCTTTAATTTAAGGAATTAAATAATTTCCTTATTTAAGGAAATACGTCAGTGCATTAGAAGCAGTTCAGAGAAGGTTTACTAAATTAATACCAGGTCAGATTGTCTTATGAGGAAAGGTTGGTCAGGTTGGACTTATATTCACTGGAGTATAGAAAAGTAAGAGATAGCTTGACTGAAACCTTTAAGATTCTATGGGGGTCTTGACAGGGTGGATATAGAGAGATGTTTCCTCTCATGGGAGAATCTAGAACTAGAGGGTCACTGTTTAAAAATAAGGGATTACTCATTTAACACAGAGATGAAGAGAGATCTTTTCTGTCAGAGATTCATGAGTCTTTGAAACTCTCTTCCTCAAAAGGTAGTGGAATCAGAGTCTTTGAACATTTTTAAGGCAGAGCTATATAGATTCTTGATTAACGAGGGGGTGAAAGGTTAGCAGGGTAGGAAGATTGTGGAATTGAGATTGCAATCAGATCAACCAATAATCTTACTGAATGGTGGAACGGGCCTGAAGGACTGAATGGACTATTCCTGCTCCTCATTGTATGTCTTCAGGTTAAAGTCTCATTCAAAAGATAGTGCAGCACTCCCTTAGTTCCACGCTGAAATTATGTGGAGATGCTGATATTGGACTGGGGTGAACACAGTAAGAAGTCTCACAATGTCATGTTAATGTCCAACAGGCTCATTTGGTGTCATGAGCTTTTGGAGCACTGCCCCTTCATCAGGCAACTCACCTGGCGTTTTGAGACTTCTTACTATGCCCACACTGAAATACAGCCTTTTGATTTTTGTGCTCAAGTCCTGGAGTGGGATTTGAACCAGCATCTGTCTGACTCTAAGGTAGGAATACTACTCCCTGGATTACAGCTAACCATTTAGAAACTCAGAGGCATGGTCTGGAATTTTACTGTTTCGCCAACCTGAGACTCGTAAAATCCCACCGGAGCCCTGTGGAAACAGCCATTGTAGCGAGCCTCACCCATCCCGGTAAAATTCTAGCAGTATGCTCGCTGCAAATCAACCATTAAATAAAACCCCTCACTTCTGCTCCTGCACATAATTCCTTCATTTTTCAGAGCCCCTGTTCTAAGTGTTACTTGTTGGAGATTGAGCACATGTTGTCTCATGATAAGGAGAGCATTATAAACAGGAACATACTGCACACTTATTAATACTTACAAAAGATTTGGCTCATGCATTTCTGGATTGAATTTTATCTCTGACAGTGGCTGTCAGCATCACTGATACTTGCTAATGTTTGCACTGAAACATTGACAACCCACTGCAGCATTGCTGCAAGTTCCTTGAGTCATGAGCTGGAGTAGATAACCAGTATCTGAGTGATATATCAGCAGAGATGGTTTGGAGAGTGTTGATCATGTGACACAAATTCAGGACTCAAACGACTTTCATAAACTGCTCAAACATCACTCCCACAGTTCATGATATCATCCAAATGGCCTACTGCTCTCTGACTTCTTGCAGTGTCTAACCTTTATTACCTGCCTATATCTATACTTGCCTCTCACTGCCCCCCCGGCGACCCCCCCACAAGCATACTGTGATTTTGTTTTAACAAGGAAATAGATTAGTAATAAACAGAACAGATAACTGATGTTGAAGTTATCACACTTTCTGAATTTACTCATATATTTAATATTAAATTGTAAATGAATTAAGTTAATATTAAATTACTCATATGTTTATCCTCTTGTGGCATGGCTGAAATTGCACAACTGCCACAGAATTCTCTTGAATTAAGATATTAAAGAATCTCTCTTGTGAGGAATGGGTTAACAAACTTTCCAATGAAGTCCTAATTTGATGTCAATTATTCAATAGAAGTCACTGATCTATAAAGGGGTGACAGGTAGTACTATTTATTGGTGAAGCATTGTGTGTGTGTATTGGATCAGAGGTAGGTAGGTATTTTATGAAGAAGCAGAACTCATGTCCCCTTTAGCCCACAGAAACTGAGAGGCTCAAACATTCTTCCCAGTAGAATTAGGTTAAAGGAGTAGTTTCAGCACTCCAGGCCACCATTTATCAATCATCTAGTGGTTAGCACTGCTGCCTCACAGCACCAGGGACCTGGGTTCAATTCAGGCCCTGGGTGAATGTATGGAGTTTGTACATTGTCTCTTTGTGTGTGTGGTTTTCCTCCGGGTGCTCTGGTTTCCTCCCACCATCCAAAGATGTGTCAATTAGATTGATTGGTCATGCTGAATTGCTCTTTAAAAGTCAGGGAATAGTAGGATGAATAAATGGGGAGATGGCCTGAGGGGGTACTGTTGTTGGTTGATGAGACAAATGGCCTCCCTCTGTACTTTAGTGATCCTCCTCTCTTCTATAATTGATGTAAAAGAATATTCCTGCTGGAAGTGGAACAATTTCTATTTCATCCATCCACTGCCTGCAAAAGCTCATGCAGGTCTGATGCTCTGTTATCGTCATTCTAAGATTATCCTTGGTGAGGATCAATAGAGACTGCTGGAAGCAAAGCTGTTGCTAAAATTTTATGAAACATTCATTGAACTATGAATGGGATGAGATTTATCACAAGGCTTCGTATAGAGCTATTCCTCAGCATACTCAGTTGTTGTGTGATCTTGGCTCACTGAGTATATAAACAATCTATTTACACTGAACCTTTACATACCATTCCCCCCCCCCCCCCCCCCCAACCCCAAAGCCTCTGAAACTATGGATAAATTATTTACATTATCCTACATCTCCCAATAAGTCTCTGCCTTCATTCCTAGTTGTACAGAGCTAACCACGATGGTGGTTTTACCAATATCCCTGACCTTATTCTCAGCCCTCTCTAAAGATGTGTAAGATTTAAGTTCTGGACGTTCTGTCTTGAACTTGGGAGAGTAAATATGATTCATCAGAGGAAACTGGATGGCTCACAGTTCAGCTTGTCAATTTATTTGCTTTTGTTAAGAAATCAGAAATACTTACCTAAGTCAGGTGCTTGGAGTTTAGGAACTACAGCTACCGATAGGATTTTCACACGTGCCCCAGTCAGAAAATGGTCGCACATGCACAGTTCATTGATTTTATCTTTTTTAAGTTGGGAATCTGCCCTTGTGTCTTTCATGCCTTCTGGCTGGGAACAGGCCTTGTGTGCCTGTGCAGAAGGGAAAAAAAAATTAAACAGCGTGAAGCATCATTCAAGACTGAATATCCCAAGCAGCAGTATACAGGAAAGGGAATAGGGATAAGGTCTCAAATCAGGGAGTAATATAAAAAAAGATATTCCAGAAGACAATGCCTGGTAAGGGACAAGGGCAGTGATCAAAAACAAATTGATCACTTTGTTTTTGTGATCAAGTTGTGGGAAATGAGCTGAAAAAAAGACTCCAAGTTTAAGAATTTGCTGTGAAGAACAGATCTGAAGAAAAGTGGTCTCAACAAAAGCCCTGAATATTTGGGAGGACAGTCAAAGGTTGGTGATTCTGTGCTGCAGTCCATAATGGCAAAGGTACTCTTTTGGAGTAATGGTGTCTTGGTTAGCATGACTAAAGATTTGAAAATATGCTTGGAAGCTGAAGTCTACTCAGAGATGCAAGGAAAGGAGTCTCAGAAGGTGAGATTGAAATGTTGGAGGTGGATTCTTGTTGAATCTATCTAGGTGGGAGCAAATTTGAGAAAATTCCTAGGCGAGCTCTTCAAATGTGAACATTGGAAACTCTTTTGAGAACAATATGAACCAAGATTATGAACCAACAATACTGGTTGGTTCATCATGTGCCAAGTGTGTATGTTAATATTTGAAAAATCCATAGAATCTGTTTTGGTTGCATCTGTCATTTACTTTGGAGGGTGTTGTGCTATTCACATGTACCACACATTTACCCAGAATGTTAAAGTGTAAAGTAGAAATTGTCAATGGTTTTATCTTTCTGAATTTGTATGTGTCTGTACATTATAGCTGGGGTGAAGGTATCATGAACATTTGAATCATTTTGTGTTTGTATTGAAGGGCAACTGAGGATGGGCAATAAATGCTGGCCAGCCAGTGATGCCTATGTCCCATGAAACACTTTAAAAAGGAATAATGGAGAAAGAAAAACATGATAACATCAAGGTGAAATGATTAAATTACCCAGCATTTAGAATTAAATGTGGAGAAACCTGAAAATGGTGTATCATAATTGGAGTCATTAAAATTCAATTCCAATGAAGTAGATTAAGAAAAGAAAATGACAAAAAATCCAGAATTGGAGGAAAAAGAAAGAGAATTGAAAAACTTGAATTAAAAAAAAGAAAAGAAATGGAAAGATGAAAACTTGGCTTCAGTTTCATAGAATCCCTACAGAGCAGGAAGAGGCCATTCGGCCCAATGAGTCTGCACCAATAACAATCCCACCCAGGCCTTGTATCCTTGTATCCCCACATATTTATCCTGCTAATCCCCCTGACACTAAGGAGCAATTTATCCTGGCCAATTCATCCAACATCTTTGGACAGTGGGAAGGAACCAGAGCACCCAGAAGAAACCCACACAACTATGGATAGAAGGTGCAAAGTCCACACAGACAGTGACCTGAGACTGGACTTGAACCTGTGTCCCTGGCACATGGAGGGGAAGCAGTGCCAACCACTGTGCCCCTGTCAGAGAGGAAGAAATCAGACAGCAGAATATTATTGGCACCTTTGCCTGAGGTTTGTACAATCATGCCCATAGCCAACAGAGAATGCCATTCTCTAAGTCTTGCCCCCACAACGCCCCCCCCCCCCGAATCGAGCCAGGCAAGCTGGTAAAATTCCGGTCCATGACTTTAGCTGGAGAAAAGCTTAAAATAAAGGAAGAAAGGAGAGACACTGATGCCTCTGATTTCACTGAGGATTTTGATTGAACTAAAATCTTTGTTCATTTCCTACATTTACAGAGGATGGAGTTGAAAGATATTTTGCCTCATTTGAAAAGATAGCCGTGATGTTGCAGTGACCAAATGATGGTTGGACTTTAATGTTATAAAATTTCCTGCTAGGTACAGCTATGGTTGTGTATACTAGTCTGCAAAAAGACAGACTTTTAAGTGCTTCAGACTCTGCAGACTCTGAAGCAGTTAAAAGAACAATACTCAATGCTTCTGAAATTATGCCTGCAGCTTATCAATTAAAGTTTAGGACCATAAGGCAAAGGCGTTTGTAGAATATGCTCGGGGAAAAAGAAATTCTTTGGGATCTGTGCTTTTGATAAAATTAGGAAAGAACTTCTAGAATGTAAGGGAAATTATGACTATGGAAGAATTCTGAAATAGCATTCCAATAACCATTAAGTTAGATGAGCATCAAACATCAAAGATCCGAGAAGCGGCAGTTTTGGCTAATAACCAATGGCACAGTGGTTAGCATTGCTGCCTCACGTCGCCAGAGAACCAGATCAATTCCTGCTTGGGTCACTGTCTGTGCGGGGTTTGCAGGTCTGGGCGGAGTTTGCATAATCTCCCCATGTCTGTGTGGGTTTCCTGTGGACACTCTGGTTTCCTCCCACAATCTGAAAGACTTGCTGGTTAGGTGGAATGGCCATGCTAAATTCTCCCTCAGTGTACCCAAAGGAGGGTGGCAACTAGGAGATTTTCACAGTAACTTCATTGCAGTGTTAATGAAGCCTACTTGTGACACTAATTAAAAACGTAAATTTAACCTGTGGCATCTCACATAGATACTTACAAATGGGGAAATGGCCGTGTGAGAATTAACAGGAAAACTGGAGGAACAGAAAAAAACAAGCTTTATACAGAAGGCAAAGTATCTTCTAGGCAAGAAAAAGTGCAGACAATAGAAGGACTAAATTAAACTCGTATGCTTGTCAACCCATAGTTGGAATCTGAATGGTAAACTGGTGTTGGTAGTTGGAATGCTTGAGGATTCCTCAGAAATGGTTATACCAGAAAAGATGTTTCCCTCAGAAGCTGCAGAAGAAATATGGCTCAGGATAGTCAAGAAAATTCTTCTTTGACTACTACTTACTTAAGAGTTAGGCTACTGGACGTTCTGGTGATTTATCTTGAAGGGAGAAGTGTTTTCTTACTCATTCAATAAAATAAGTAAATACTTAAAAAAAAACAAAATTTCGAGAGATACTAGGGCAGCCTGGTGGCAGAATGGTTCACACTGCTGCCTCACTGTGCCAAGGACCCAGCTTTGTTACTGATATTGGAAACTATCTGTGTGAATTTCGCAGGTTGTCTCCACGTCTGCAAGGATTTCCACCGGGTTGGACCTGGGGAAGATGCTTTCTCAAAGAGTCAGTGCAGACTCGATGGGCTGAATGACCACTTTGTGCAATGTAGGAATTCTGCAGATCAGTCTTTGATGGTGGCTGATAATGCAATCTATATTCTAGATAGTTTGATGAAGGAGAAGGTATTAATAGGAGGTGTTCATGGAATTTATAAACCTGTTCCTCAGGGTAAAGTCAATTTATAAAGTGACTTTGTAAACAGAAATATTAACAGGGTGAATTATTCCTGGGTCACCTGCTAAAGTGGTGGATTTTATTCTGGACGATGATTTAGTGAAAGGAGACTAATATAACAATGATTCTACTGTAACAGATGTTTGATCATGCTGATCTTAACAAAGTCCAAAAAAATTATTGAACATGAACAGCTTACTGCCAATAACGAGCGAAAACCTGATCTTTGTTGAGAGCTAATTTTTAGCATTAAAGATGAGTTTACTTTTTAAAAATGAGAAGTGATAAGAATAAATGAGCATCAGTCACAGGAAGTAAAACACTTGAATGAGGATTTGAAATGCCCAATTGATAAACTTGATAACAGTTCAACAAAGATTCAAGTTTAGTTCAAATTTGATGAATTTCAAGCAACAAAAGTCTTTGTAAAGTATTATGAAAAATGTCTTGAACTGGAAAAGGCGTATTGGTGAATCAAAACAGTTTGCTGAATGTTGAATTAAGAACCAAGACTGATCATAGAATCTTTACAGTATACAAGCAGGCCATTCAGCCCACCCAGATTGCACCGACAATGATCCTTCCCAGTTTCTATTCACATAACTCATGTAGTTAACTTGCTAGTTCTCTTGACATTGAGAGGCAATTTGCCATGGCCAATCAACCTTTCTTGCACATCTTTGGACTATGGGAGGATACTGGAGCACCTTGAGGAAACAGATTCACATGGGGCACTCTGGAGCACCAGACACACATGGGGTGAACATGCAAACTCCACACAGTGACCCAAGGTGGGCGTTGAACCCGGATCCCTGGAGCTGTAAGGTAGTAGTGCTAACCACTGTGCTGTTAGAAGGTTATGGTGCAAAGAGCGACAAGATTTTTGAACATCAATACAATTTGGAGAAAATGAAAGATGAAGTTTGGTATTTTCCCTGTCCCATCATGGGAATCATAATAGGCAGGGGCTTGACTATGCCAAGGTCCATTGACCTTGGGTGGGATTTTTCAGTCTTGGGACAAGTGAGGCCTATGTATGGTCTGGAAGAGTCAATGACCAGACACACTGACTTACAAATGCTTGACACAAGTTACAGCAGCTGGAATCCAGCAAGCAGTCAATTTGCAAAAGACAATTTAAAACTTACAGTAAGTGGAATGGAATGATTGAAAGAATTGAAATATTGGAATGAATCATAAAACTCCAGGTGGAGCAAATGGTTGATCTTTCTAAAAGAGAATGAAATAAGACCTTTCTGCTTTCAGATCAGGAGAAAATATAAGATCTTAAAATGTTCAAAGTTTGAACCAAACTCACTTTTGTGTGAATATAAAGAGCATCTCAATACACTCCTGAAACAGCTGAAAGAGATCTTGAGCAGAGGGGAAATGAGTTGTTAACGCACAAAGATGCCATTTTAACCTTATTTCTTAAAATGAGAACTTACTGCATTTGAGTTCAGAAAATGAACACGATGGAATTATGTTTACAACTAACAAAGAGGATGAGATAGCATGTAGGTAGTTAGTCCGTTCCATTGATTTTTTTTTTGTAGACACAATTGCACTTCTGTTTCTTCGCAATTCCTTTTTTAGTCTCTACAAGAAAAGATCTTGGATGTAGAGGTTTCTTTTCGAAAGCAAGCTTTTGGCAACAAATTAATTTTGACTCTATATTGTCTAGATTTTTGGTAAGCTAGAACTCAATATTGATAGTTTCTGATTCGATTTGAACTATATTCATCCTCTTTCTCCCCTACTCTGTTATTTTGAGACAAGGGTAAGTATATGCAGATGAGTCAGAGGTTGAATCCACAGACATCTTTCCATTAGGTGTTTAGATACAGCAGGCATACCATTCTGGAATGGTAAATCAGCAGTGCCAGGTTAATGTTGGCATTTATCTTCAACAAAGCTTCCACTGTCCTACCTCCTCTTGATAGAATCACAGGATCACAGTGCAGAACAGGCTGTTTGATCCATTGAGTCTGCACTGCTGCATAAAAGGATCTATCCACCTAATCCCACTTGCCAGCACTTGGCCTCACAGAATACTGGCTGGGACGTTTTTTTTCCTGGAGCGTAGGAGAACGAGGGACGACCTTATATAGGTTTATAAAATTACGAGGGGCATAGATAAGGTGACAAGCCAAGGTCTTTACCCCAAGGCAGCGGAGTACAAGATGAGAGGGCATAGATTTAAGGTGAGTAGGGAAAGATTTAAAAAGTACCTGAGGGGGCAACTGTTTCTCACAGAGGGTAGTGTGTCTATGGAATGAGCTGCCAGAGGAGGGTGGTAGAGGCAGGTACAATTACAATATTTAAAAGACATTTGGACAGGTACATGGATGGGAAAGGTTTAGAGGGATATGGGCTAAGTACAGGCAAATGGGACTAGTTCAGTTTAGGAACCTTGACATTATGGATGAGTTGGGTCAAAGGGCCTGTTTCCATACTGTATATCTCTATGACTCTATCGACCTCCCCAGTGACTTGGAAGTATTTGGTTGATCTAATTGTATGGCAAATCCATTGACTTCTGTGAACTGCTTAAAACACCACTGGCAAATTGTGGGCCATTTCTGAAATGATTAGGTCTAGAATGTTATGCATAGAAAAATCTTTTTTTAATAATGTAATACCAGCTTCTGAGGAAGAACAATATAGACAGAACTTCAATCTGTCTGGAATAAATAGTCAACAACTTTGAGGAAAGACTTCCCTTTGAGCTTGAAAGGTTCCATTTCATGACATTCTCTTGGTCTGGATGGAATAAAGAATTCTATCAGTGGTTCTCTTTGCTCCTGGAGATGGATTTCATAGTTTAAAATAATTTCCTCTAATGATTTTAAGATCCTTGGTATTGAGATCCTGGCCAGAAACTCCAAGGTCTTTTATGAAGTTAGCTCTAACTTTTATATTTGATTCTGGCATGAGTGAGCATAAGGTGTTTCACTCCAGGTATGATTTAAATGACTCACTAGGAAGTTTTAATCAAGCAAAGTTTATTTAAGAACATTAATAAAATAAAACATAAAAGGATTAACATAACTTTTACCAGTTATGGAACTAAAGCATGACACAGTATAATCCCTAACAGCTAGTTATCTATGTTATTTCAAGTCAAACACCATCCCGTAGAGATACACCATTCTCCAGATTAAGCACAAAAAGCAAGTATGCTCACATCTTGCTGGATCTTCAACTTTTTATCACCTGTTACAAATTTGTTCTTTGAATGTTGAATCAATTCTTGGATGCTCCTCAGCCTTGGAACTTTTAGAAAGCCTCTAGAGAGAGAGAGAGAGACTGCCTCCTTCCACCAGCTCCTGGCAGCAACTGAGAAATGAAACTTAAAACTGGACTTTTCCATGAAGTATTGCTGTTCGTAACCATGTGACCTGACCTATCAATCAATCTCAATCAAACTCCCCTCAGTACTCCTGTTGTGGGAAAATTACCATTTTGGAGTCAGACTGTTAAGTGCAACAATACTGTTTTATTTAACAAAGCTTTGTGGCAAAAAGGCAGCAGCACTCTGCAGTACTGGGCAGCTACCTTCTCTCAATGAAACAATAGGAGCGGTCCATCTTTATACCCTTTACACAATAGGTGGATTGGACACTATTAACACATCGTTGTAATCAAATGGATGAACATCTCTTAACACATTGTTATGGACAGGTACAGCCATGATCATTTCAATATCACATTGTTTCATGAATGAATACATTTCCTCTTTATCAGTTACTTAGTTTTGGTCTATTCTTACAGTAATTGGTTTCTCTGCATTCCTGTTCCTACTTGTGACTAATCTTCCTATCAGACCCCATTGTTCCAGGACTATCTTTATCTTTTAAGGTGCCTGGCTTCCTACAGCATTTGTTCCCTGTATGTTTAATTCAAGTAACTGTCTGTCCTGTGGAAGTAACTGTCTGTCCTGTGGTTTAAATTTCAAGTAGTTGTCTGTGTTGAAAGTCAGTCTGCTTAATGTCTTTTAACCCTTCATGTGCCGGCAGCTATTTTTATGCCAGGTATCGATCTTTATGGTTTTTTCCATTACACTCCCAAGAGACACATGAAAAGAGCAGAAGACTGCATTAGTCTAGATTAAAAATAAACATGATGACCATTATATTTCTTCAACTACAATAGAAGACATCAGCTGCAGACAACACAGTGCCCACAAATTCCAGGCCTGCTAGAAACATCCTGTAGAGAAACATGATCAAAATATGCCTCTTAATGGCACAGTATTGTCACACTGGCTAACAAATGCTCTAGTGTATACTTTCTAATGCCCAGAGAATCTTCCATATTTTTGCAGGAACTCAGGGTTCTAGGTATGACCAGTATCCCTTCAGCACTGAAATGAAATTAAAAAACATATTCTGGACATGCTTTGATGTACTCTTCCCAGTTTGAACACATTCCTCATCTACTTTTTGAATTTTGTTTAGTTTCTGTGTTCCTGCTAGTAGAAATTGCGTGATCAGTGAAAGACAGAATTCCACATATTTGACAACATTTGTCTGTTCTTATTCAGCCTTGTCGCTCTTGTTCTTACACTCAAGTTTGTCCATCCATTTCTTGCTTGATGCGAACTACCCTTCCTGGTAAATAACTTGTGAATCCTTCGCCTGCCATTCATGGGAAATCTTTTGCCTGTTTTTTCCCTCAAGGCTTTCATGTGATTCATTTAGGTTCTGCTCCTTCCTGCATCAGAACACTTGTTTCAGTCATCTCAAAACCTCTAAGGAAGTTTGGAAATTCTATCCTGAGTTATTTTGTTTGTCTCGGTTTCTAATTTGCCTACTTTAAAAGCAGTTGTAGATCAGAGCCAACTTTTCTGCTTAATATTAAACACTCTTAATTCTGGATCATGTACAATGTTTTTGTGATTTCTGTTCTTTTGTGCTGGTATACAACTATCCCTTGACCTTCAGTTGAGTGTTTGTTGCATTGTGGAGTCTTGTGGTTTATGGATGAAGGAAGTCTTCCTTTAGCGACTGTTCTGTGTCTGAAAGAACTGAAACCCCTGCTCCAGTGTCTAATTTGAAGTTTATTTTATGTCTGTTGACCATATTGTTGTACTTCAATAGTTCCCAGATGATCCTGTCATTTATCCCAAGAATGGCAGTTCACTGTCTTTTACATCTTCTATTTCTATATGCTTTAATTAGATTCTCCTTAAATTTCTGAGGAGCTTTTTGCTGAGGCCATGTCTGGCACTCTGTAATTCTAGCCAGACATTCTTTACACCAAACTAGATTTATTCAATGTAGTGAGAACACATGGCACTACCTCACTCTCTTGGTTTTTTCTGGTTTTGATTAGATGCACTACTACATCTATGTCTTACAATCTGTACTGTGCCAGCTGTTTTTTCTCCACAAAATCTCCCTTTTGCCTCAAATAAATACACAATTTTGCTTACTCACTCCATATGCCCTGCTAACTTCACAGTGTTATGTTCTTGCCCAGCTGTGGATAATGTGATAAGATTCCTACAACAATGCAATCCTGAATTAATTCATCTTTCAGAGCTCCATACTTGCAATTCTCAGCTTGTTATTGTAAATCATTAATGAAGAAATTTACACTCCCTCCTAATCTGAATGTCTATTGAACTTTGTCCATTCTAAGACTGTGTATTATCTCAGGCTTTTAAGGCTGAAATATTTGTCAAAAACATTTATAACATCTGATGTTGCTGTTTCTTCATTTATGCACTTTTGAACCATTACACCATCAAGCACTCCTGCCAACGGTGTGTAGAAGAGTACTGACCTATTCCTTGCTAGGCTTCTCTACTAGTCCAGAAGCGGTTCTATACCTGGCTAACCATTCTGGTTCAAACATGTAAGAATTTCTTCTTGGCTTTTCTCCAATCCAGCTTTTTTTAAAAATTCTGAAATAAAAATAAGAAAATGTTGGAAAAGCACAGCAAGTTTAGAAGAAGTTTTGGAGAGAAAAACAGAGTTAATGTTTTGCGTCTGTAAGGCTCACCTTCCGATCCCTCAAAGTTTCAGAACATTTCTTCAGGTTCTGTCGGCTTGTCCCCACTCTGTCCTATTCTTTCAGTTGGTTTGCTTGCTGCATTTTCAACCGCTGGGCCATTAACTTTGTGCTTTTCCTACTGGCTATGCTCTGTCACCATTAATTATCATTACTGTGAGCCTCAGCTGAGTTCTCTTTGGTTAGGAGGTTGCTGGAGACAAAGCAGTTGTAAACTTTAATTTTTATTAAACATTCTAACTATATACAGCATTAAGCTTAGCACAAGATTTCACATTGAATTGCCTCAGCGTATTCTGTTGTCATGTGATGTTACATCACTTATGACATAGACTGTCTATTTACCTTAATACTTTACACTATAGGGTACAGCATTGCTAAATACAGATCAGAACTCTTCTGCATGCTGTAGGGAGCAGTGCAGATGATGTAATGGTCAAAAAGGGCATAAAACCTCTTCTTCTGCTTCTCCTGCTTTGTTCTAACTACTTGCCACAATACTAGCCTCAGAATAGCAGTCTCTAACACGTTATTTCCATTATCTATCCATGACATTCATTTCTACATAAACTTGAGCTACTAATGGATATTGGACAGTTTTGTGTGTCCATGCCTACAGCCAGGCAAAAATTAGATTTGCTGAAAATATGCACATTCAAGATGTTTCTTTCATGAAAACAAGAACAAAAGTTCAGTCTGCTATGCATGTGAAAGGAGTTCAACAAATCAATGCTAACATGGGGGGGAAAAGATGACCTTATCCTGGTGGAGGCTGTTTATGCCCATTCCTGCTTCTTTAGAAATTTAAAGTCTGGATTAGAAAATCTGTCACCAGCCATATCATGTGATCCTAAAGTGGCTAGAATTTCAAAGCAGTACTTAATTGGCTAAGTGCTTTGGGACACCTTGAAGTCATTAAAAACCATATCACTTACATAGCTACAACTATTTCGAAAAGAAAGTAAATGTATTTTCAAGGTTACAGAAAAGTATTTGCATACGGACCAGAGCAAAATTTCCCAGTCTATTTTTTGTGCTGAATTAAAAAAAATACACACAATGTATTATCAATTTTTTAGCAGTAAGGGGTTCACTTAAAGAGGCACAGAAGCAAACCATCTTTATTTTTATGGTGTATCTTTATGCACATGCTGTTTTCCCTTTGGGGAGTCATGGGCAAGTGGTTATCAGCCATTGAACTGCATTCTAAATGCTCCTGTTGTGGCCAACAAGTCTTGACATTGGACTTGAACCTGGAGCATCTTGTCAGGAGGTAGGAATACTACTACTGCGTCACAAGACCTCCAAACCCTCTGAAATGTGGTAAGAATAGGTGGGATTAAAGCCACATTATATCAGCAGGTATTAAGATATGGAGGCTAAATGGCCAAGCCAACTTCACCGATGAGGTTTTACGCCTCGCTCGGGACAGACCGGAAATTTCCATTTGAAGTCGACAGATTTCTATGGTCGGATTCTCGCCCTTGCCAATTCCATGGCAGGTGAGGCGGTAGAGTTCCGGTCCATAGGCCGTGCAATCATACAGGTTGCAGCCAACATTCTCTCTACCAAAAATCAAAGGCAAACCCATCACACTAAACAGTACAATAATTGGCTTCTTCAGTTTATTGATCGAGATATATCAATATAAGTTCCAGGATAATGATATTTTATTTTGGCATGGATCATAAAGATCTATTATGTATTTTCTCAAATAACAAATACACTTTTTGTTCTGACTTATCTTACCATATGAACCAATTGCATAAAGATAACATTATTTGTACCTCTTTTCGCTGTCATGCCTTGCCTTGTGCCTGTCCTTGTCTTGCACACACCATCCACAGTTCAGTACAATATTCTGCAGGATAAGACCTGCCTGGCTGTGACAATGGAATGCAACTTGAGCGAAGCGTTGGCACTGAGGATTGATGGGGTGAGAGCCAGGGAAAAGAGGGATTGAAGTCACAAAACCCGAGCCCCTAACAATCGGGTGAAGAATTTGGATAAGGCTTATCCAAATATTTCAAATAGACAAGAGGGCCACGGTCACTGGTCATCAGCTTTCTCATTATGGCAGATAGCAGGCTGAGGTGAGCTGAGAGCTGCGCGGGGCCATAAGGTAGTAAGATACTGTCACCCTCAATGTTCTTAGTAATGTTGGGTGCTACAGGTGCTGCTGTAGCCAGCCCCAAGATATGGAACATAGAACATTACAGCGCAGAACAGGCCCTTCAGCCTTCGATGTTCGCCGACCAATTAACAAAAAGCAATGACCCTCTAACCTAAACCATTCCCTTTTCATCCATAAACTTATCTACTAACTTCTTAAACACCACCAAACTTAGCGCATCTACAACTCCAGCAGGCAGGGCATTCCATACCCTTACCACCCTCTGGGTAAAGAACATAACTCTGACATCCATCCTATAACTACCACCCCTTAATTTAAAGCTATGTCCCCTCGTGCTAGCTTTCTCCATCCTAGGAAAAAGGCTATCACTGTCCACCCTATTAAACCTCTAATCATCTTATATGTTTCAATAAGGTCTCCTCTTAGCCGCCTTCTTTCTAACGAAAACAACCTCAAATCCCTCAGCCTCTCTTCATAAAACCTGCCCTCCATACCAGGCAACATCCTGGTAAACCTCCTCTGTACCCTCTCCAATGCCTCCACATCTTTCTTATACTGCGGGGACCAGAACTGTACACAATACTCCAAGTGTGGCCGCACTAGAGTTTTGTACAGTTGCAACATGATGTTGCGGCTCCGAAATTCAATCCCCCTACCAATAAAAGCTAAGACTCCGTATGCCTTCTTAACAACCTTATCGACTTGATCGCCAACTTTCAGGGATCTATGCACACATATACCAAGATCCCTCTGTTCATCAACACTATTAAGAATCCTACCATTAGCCCTATACTCTACACATTTATTATTCCTGCCAAAGTGCATTACCTCACACTTTTCCACATTAAACTCCATTTGCCACCTCTCAGCCCAGCTCTGCAACTTGTCCGAGTCTCTCTGCAAACTATAACACCCCTCTTCACTATCTACCACTCCACCGACTTTAGTGTCATCTGCAAATGTACTAATCCATCCTTCAATACCCTCATCCAGATCATTTATAAAAATTACAAACAGCAGAGGCCCCAAAACAGATCCCTGAGGTACATCACTTGTAACCGAACTCCATGATGAATAATTTCCATCAACCACCAACCCGTCTTCTATCAGCTACCCAATTCCTAATCCAATTAGCTAAATCGCCCTCAATCCCATACATCTGCATTTTCTGCAGAAGCCTTCCATGCGGCACTTTATCGAACCCCTTACTAAAGTCCATATATACCACATTGACTGCCTTACCCCCATCCACCTCTTTGGTCACTTTTTCAAAAAACTCAATAAGGTTAGTAAGGCACGACCTACCCTTCACAAAACCATGCTGACTATCCCCAATCAATTCATTTCTCTTTAAATAACTATAAATCCTATCCCTAATAATTCTCTCCAACACTTTGCCCACCACAGAAGTAAGACTCACGGCCTATAATTCCCTGGAAGGTCTCTCTTCCCCTTCTTGAACAATGGGACCACATTCGCTATCCTCCAGTCCTCCGGAACCACACCCGTAACCAACGACGACCTGAAGATCAGAGCAAGAGGCTCTGCAATCGCCTCTCTTGCCTCCCAGAGAATCCTAGGGTAAATCTCATCCGGCCCAGGGGACTTATCTAACTTCAAACCCTCAAGAATATCTAGCACATCCTCTTTATCTACTTCAATACTTTCCAGTTTACAACCCTATATCCCAGTGTTCTCCACAACTACATTTACATCTCCCTGCGTGAATACCGAAGAGAAATATTTGTTCAGTGCCTCTCCAATCTCTTCAGGCTCCACGCACAACTCCACGCAATATGGAGAATAACTTCCTCTGTAGGCAAAGATGCACGGTGTCTTTATGCCTGGTTAGTTCTCCTCTGCTCCTTCCTATTGTGTGCCATTTTGGATCCAAGAGAAGACAGGATGTGTTTGGGTAAAATGGCAGGAAGTGACACAACATTTTCTTCTGCTGCTACTTCGGGTCCAATAAAGTTTTTAGGAGGGCAGCTTTTGAATTGCTGCATTTTTAGTCTCTGATGCATAGCTGTGATGATTTTCAGTGCCCTTCTTTCAATCATATATGGTACAGAAGAAGGCATTTAGGCTATCAAACCTATACCGACAACAATCCCACCCAGGATCTATCCCTGTAACCCAATGTATTTACCCTGCTAATCACCCTGACACTGAGGGGTCAGTTTAGCATAGCCAATCAACCTAACCTGTGCATCTTTGTACTATGGGAGGAAGCCAAAACACGCAGGGGAAACCTATGCAGACACAGGGAGAATGTACAAATTCCACAGACAGTCACCCGAGGCCAGAATTGAACCTGTGTCTCTGGTGCTGTGAGGTAGCAGTGCTAACCACTGTGCCACTCTGATCAGTATTTGAGCTTCCAAAAGAATGTCAAGAACAAATGGAGGAATGCCAATTGTGTCAGGCTGGTTATGTGTCCACCCACCAGTAAGTTTAAGTGTATTTATTAGTGTCACAAGTAGACTTACATTAACATTGCAAGGAAGTTATTGTGAAAATCCCTTGGTTTGCCACACTCCAGCGCTTGTTCAGGTACTCTAAGGGAGAATTTAACATGACCAGTGTATCTAATCACCATGTCTTTCGAACTGTGGGAGGAAACTGGAGCACCCAGAGAAAACATACACTGAAATGGGGAGAATGTACAAACTCCACATAAACAATTACCTGAGGCTAAAATCGAAATTGGGTGCCCCGGGCTGTGAGGAAACCGTGTCATCATTGTGTCACCATGCTGCTCTAAGAAACAATGTTCTTACTCTCACGTTTACAGAGAGTATATATCTCATTTTTCCAACAGGATTATTATGAAAGTGCGCCCCAATTCCCACGAGATCCACAGCAAATACTCATGTGACGGCCTAACTAATTTTCCTGCTAGGCATACCTTGGGAAGCACACTTAAGTTGTATCATTTTAAGAACATCATTGTTTCCAATAAAGATAGGAACGGAGAGATGGACATTAGGAAATATTGAATGAAAGATAAAAATAGGTTGGGATTCTCCAGTCTCTTAAACAATGCACTACCTCCTGCCGGTGGGAACCATGTGGTTGGGAAGCCAAAGAATCTCATCTGTAGTATTTGTACCTCCTTTGCTTCAAAATGGGATCTTTTTTCTGTGAGATGCCAATCTTCCATTTATTTTAAGATGCTTTCATTTACTTTTTATTAATTTGTCCTCGTTTATTTTGTTTTCTTTATTATATTAATCATACAGACTTTATTTCTCTTTCACCTGTTCCAGAGTTTCTTTCCTTCCCTGTGTTAAGCTACTTCTGAATGCAGACGGTCAGGGTCTATACCACAGCGCATGTGGAGACTGTGCAACAACAGCTGTCAGTGAAACCACTCCGAGTCTGTTGGGAATGACCTGTCTTAATAGTTAAGGTCATCGCAGGATAACAGCTGGGTTTAACTGAAAGGAAACTGTGAACAACTGGAGCCGAAAAGATCCAAAGGCAGCCCAAGGGTGTGAAGCAAAGTTGAGTGACTAAGTGGTTTATTAATTCATTTCATATCGCTGCTTGCTGAGTTGTGTCTTTGTAAGTTAACTTTTCATTGACTAACATAACACTTGTGGCCCAGGAGCATGAGGGCAGTGAATGCTTGGGAACATCAACAGTTTCACCTTCCCCTCCAAGTCACTCACCGTCCTGACTTGGTAATATATCACTGCCGTTCCTTCACTATCACTTGGTCAAAATCTTGGAACTCCCTCCTTAACAGCGCTACCTACAGCACATAGACTGCAGCGGTTCAAGAAGGCAACTCACTATCACCTTCTCAAGGGCAATCAGGGATGGATAATAAAGGCTGGCTTTATCACCCATGCTCCTGAAACCTTATCAAATAGATTTTAAAAAGCGAAAACTTTTGAATACCCCACTTGGAGTATCCACTCTTGGACAATGGAGAGCCTGCCACCGGGGGCAGCACAGTGGTTAGTACTGCTGCCTTACAACAAGAGAGACCCAGGTTCAATTTTGGCCCCGGCTCACTGCCTGTGTGGACTTTGCACATTCTCCTCTGTGTCCGCGTGGGTTTTCTCCAGGGTGCTCTGGTTTACTCCCACAGTCCAAAGATGTGCTGGTTAAGTGGATTGGTTATGCTAAATTGCCCCTTAGAGCCAGGAGGATTAGAAGGTTAAATACATGGGGTGACAGGGATAGGTCCTAGGTGGGATTGCGATCAGTACAGACTCGATGGGATGAATGGCCTCCTTCTGCACTGTAACGATTCTATAACTATTATCGAAGTGGAGTGGAGCGCGGCTAACGGAATAACTCAATCAAAGAAGTAGGACAACCTCAATGGGCTGAATGGTCTCCTTTTGTGTTGTATCATTTCATGATCGTATGACAGGAAGCAAAATTTAAACATAAACCATAACCAAAAGTCAAGTGTTTTACAGAAACTCAGTTCACGTTATTGTGTCTCTGTCTGTGAAACCACAATGGTATTATTGTCACTGTCACAGCGCTGTACATCTTGATCTGTTCTCTCATTTGTCTCATGTGTGTTTACCTTTTGAGTACAGGAAATCCTGTTGCAGTTTTGACTCACAGGTGCCAGGTTAAAACGAGGGCAAGAGGTAGGGTGTACGTGAGATCCAAAGTGGACAGTGGATCCAAGGAGTTTGGCTGGGTGTGGTTGGTGTAAATTTTCACCAACTCTTCCCCCAGCTGACCTGCTCGCATACACTACCCGGCTGGTGGGTGGGAGCAAGGAATTTGGCTGACAGGAGGCCAGCAGACTTGGATCCTGACAGTCTAATGAAGGTAGGGCTCTGGGCATGATTTTGGTGGCAGGGGAGGGGGTGTGGTGATGAGGCAAGCTGACTCATGATCGAGGGGTCTCTAGATGTGATGGGGGAAATCTAGATGTGTTGTTGCCAAGTAGGCATGCATTTTCCATGTGATTCATAGTGAAGCACTCTGGCACTGATTGCAAACCTAGACCTTGGCTGGCCCGAAGTTTCCTCCCCGTCGTGGCAGCTCCGACCTGTTGGAGATGTCCCCACCCCAGTTTAGGTTTCATCCAATACTGGAGTTCAGCCTTAATTGAGATCTGATCTGCATATTTAAAGAAGATCTCACTGGCCATGGTGGGGTGATGTGCTCATCTGCTTTACTGGGTCGGTTAACACTGGGTCATGGCAAGAAAGCAGCAGGTTCACACAGTGTAACTCATTGCCCTCATTGTTAACAGCCCCTCCGCATTATTACTGTCAAGTGGCTGGGGAATGGGGCAGGGGGAAAGCTACCCCTTTAAAATCACCTAAAAGGAGACCTTTATTTCCAAACTTCTGTGTTAAAATTTTAATTGGCAAGGAAGATGCAAACTTCAAAGCACCTGCTGATTTGAATGATTCTCTGTGCACCCAGCACCAACCAAGATGTTCATTGTCTGTACCAATCAGCAGGGACCCAAAATCTCAACTAGCTTTCACCCGTTAAGGTTAGCCTGCGTGGCTTAAAGAGGAGGTGTCTTGTGGCTGGGGTAGGTCCCGGCAGTCTTGTGGTACAGACCTAATAAAAACAGATGAATGAAACACCAAGGGAGGGCAAGCACCGAGGTCTTCAAATGCTGCACTGGAGATCTTGGTGGAGGAGATGGAGAATGGAAGAAGTGTCCTGTGTATGTGAAGGTCCTGTAGACCCTCCTAATAAAGTCAGATGGGAGCAGGTAACCATGGATGTCAACACCAACAGGGCAAACCCTGAGGACCTGGATGCTGTGCCACTAAAAAAAGGTCAATAATCTCACCTAAGTAATTGAGGTCAGTGATGCGTCTTCAAATATATCCTTATCCCTAGCTCCAAATACTTCTCAAATCAACACATCCCCCATCACTCACCTAGCAACAGTCACTTCAGTCAGAATGTAACCAGTGACAACTTTGTACTGAATATAATGTGACCAATGGGAACAAGATGTCAGGGTCAGTTGATCCAGTAAAACATGGAACCAATTACAAAGAGATGTAATAGTCAGCTGATTCACTCAAAAATAAGTATGTAGAATTTTGGAGAGTTTGGAGAGGCTCCAAGTTTGAAGTAATGAATTTTCTTTATTAAACCCTTTCTTTAATTTATAACTTGGAGTAAGTTTTGTTGTATTTTCGTTAGCTGCATTTTGAAGAGTTTCTTCTGAAGAAACAATTATCGATCTGGCCTAAAACGTAGCTTTGTAACGTCTGAGCTCCAGGGTAGTGTATATGCTGGAGAAACACTCTCCCCTCTGCCTGGAGGTTTCCAGGTAAGGATTGCATGCCAATGGCCCTGGAAGATCAACCTTTCATTGGGCACTTAAAACCATGCGATAAAGATTTAAATTTCAAAACTTGGTTGGTTCCATAGTGCTACATCAATAGTTATGTAGAAAACATCAGAAGAATTAAAACTGCTTCCGACTTCTGGGTAACAACAGCACTGACCCATCCTGACTAACCCTCCTAGAGGCTTCCCCGAACCCATTTCACTGGCCACGGGACTCCACTGGTCCCCACTAAACCCCTGACTAAATCCCCTACCACCCAGGGGACACGTCCCCCCAGTACCCCTCGAACCCTCTCCCCATAGTCCCACACTCCCCACAAGATTCCCCTTTTATACCACAATAACCCTCCAACAGTTTCAAACCCCAGGGGCTACACCAAACTCAACCTTTACCTTCCCCTCAACCCAACCCAACATACATCCTGACCTGAACCGTAGCACTCCAATTCCCTCCCCTGCCACAACCTATTGATTTTCACCCCTCCCCCCAATCCTTACTGCTTAAGTAAAGGCTACTAGTCCTCCAACTAGAGGGTGTGGTTTACTTACCTTCAAGTTAGCTGCCCTGGACTATAGCTTTTGGAAACCTGTACATGAGAGACCTCACAAGGCCTGTGGCAGGAGCTCGGGTAAGATAGGATTGGCTTCGTTTTAAGGAAAGAAAGCAAGAGTGAAGTCTCAATTTATGGGCCATTAATATTGGTGGCTTCACATCACATTTGTATATCAGCATTGCTGCAAACCTCAAACCCACATTTTACAGATTACACCCACCGCCAGGTATTCAGCTTTGGCAGAGAGATCAGCCATACAAATTGTGTGAAATCCACTATCACACTTCCCTCTGTCATGCAGGATGCAACGACACAGAACTGTAGACAGTAGGAGCTAATCAGGGGGGACAGGCTATTACTGGGATAACCCCCAGAGAGGAGATAGTGCTGCTTTTTGCTGAGGTGCCCATTTCTGAGATAGCTTAAAATTATCAAAGATAGAAGAATTAAAACTGCATTCAGCTTCTGGGTACAGTAGCATTGACCATCCCTGATTAACTCTCGTATAGGCTTCTCCTATTGCCCTATCAGGGGGCAGAGCTAATTCATGCCCAGGATGCTAAAATCCTGGACCAGGATGTGCGAGTCTCTGCACATGCGCAAGGGCACCGAAGTGTTACCCTCTGTTTTGCTGGCCAGCCTGGGACCCCTGCAGTGCTGTTTCCACCCCCCCCCCACCCCGTCCCCCCAACTCCCTCATAGCCCAATCGTAGCCCCCATCCATTCACCGGTCAGTCCTGAACACAACCAGATCATCCTCCCCACCCCAGCCCGCCTCCAATTGGCAGAACCTCCATCCTGACATACTGCTCCATCTCCCGTGTCAATCCCCACACTCCCACACCCACCAGGAAGACCCTGCCGGGCTGACACCCCCTGCCCTGATCGCTGGCCTCCCTCCAGCCCTGGCCAAATCTCAAAGCACAGTGGCAGTGGGACCACCACCCGACTGATCGCTCTCTAGGCCCTGCCCCAATAGGGCTCACCCCTCATGCTCGATTGCCAAAGTGCCCCTTCTAGGCATGGGCATTTTGCCTCTTGGGAGTGCCAGGGACACAAGCTGGTACTGCCAGGATGCCTGGCCTGGGGGCATGAACCACCCTCCCCCCCACCCCCCTCCCCCAGCACTAGACCTCCTCGGGGGCCCCAATTGCCCTTCCTTCACTCCAACAGGGTCACGCCGTTTGTCCCCATTAGTGGGGAGCTAGTGTAATCCCTGCTGGAGTGAAATACTCCTTGGTGTGGGAGATGCTAGTGGGACAGGAGAATTCAGTCCTGGGCACAATAATGGCATTTAAATAATATGTTAAATGCTAGCCCTGCCTCCCAGCTGATCGCGCAGATGCCACAGGAAATCTGGGCCTAGGAGACACGAGTGTGGTACGAGCACTTGCAGGAATCTTGTGAATCGGCCGACTCGAGATTCTCCTGGCCCGCTGCGTGAAAAAATGAGTGCAGCAGGTTGGGAGAATCACTCCCTCCCCAACCCACCCCGTAGATCATAGAATCATAGAACCCAACAGTGCAGAAGGAGGTCATTCGGCCCATCTCATCTGCATCGACCACAATCCCACCCAGACCTATCCTCATGACCCCATGCATTTATCCTGACTAGTCCCCCTGACACGAAGGGGCAATTTAGCATGGCCAATCCACCTAACTTGCACGTCTTTCTGACTGAGGAAACTGGAGCACCCCGAAGAAACCCACACAACATGGGGAGAATGTGCAAACTCCACACAGACAGTGACCCAAACCAGGTATCGAATCGAAGTCCCTAGTACTGTGAGGCAGCAGTGCAAACCACTGTGCTACCATGCTGCCCCAATATATATTATTTATTTATTGAATTTAACTTTTACTAGCTGATTTGATCTCATGTGCCTAAATCATTAGTCTGGGCCTCTGGATTACTGGTCCAATGTCATTACCACTACACCATCATCTATTGTCTATCAAATTCAACTTCCCCCTGAATAATACAATTGCTTTCCTTTCCTATGGGCTATATATGCATGTCCGTGTCTCAATCCTTGCACTGCAATTTTATCCTTGTGATTTTTTTTCCTTCCAGAAACCCTAAAAGGTGCAATGGGGCCAGGCAATAGAGGAAGACTGAGAAGTCAGCAATGAAGAGGGGTGCACTGTACTCTCACTTGGTTTCACCTGAGCTGACAGCTGACACCGATATGAACCATAATTCACTGATGTCGAATGCCCCACTACCACTGCCAGCAAGAATGAGAATTTGGCGCTCAGCCATATCCTCATTCTGTGCAGCAGGACTGGAGGATCTCATCTGCAGGCAAAGTCGGAAAAACCCGACTATTGTGTTTATCTGACAAAATGCATTATAGGAGGAACTTGCCTATCACGAGTCAGTGACATGAGTGGGCTGCAGCCAAGGGCAGATCCCTGCCCAGGGGGTGGGTAAAGTGCACACAAGTTTCTGCTGCAGACGACTCACTTTGGAACATCAGTGCACGCTCCCATGGAAATCCTAGGTGCATTGACAAGTCAGTCAGAAGGGTTGATGTCAATGTCGAGAAGCAGCACCAACTTGGCACAGAGTTTTGTGCAGAGATTGGAGCCCGTTTCTTCCACCATGTAAATGGTGGCTGGCTGCATCGACATGTTTATGGACCTGACCATGATGATGATGCTGTAAGTTTTGATTTCCATTGCAGCACATGAAGCAGACATTGGACTGGAGTGGGCACAGTGAGAAGTCTCACAACACCAGGTTAAAGTCCCACAGGTTTATTTGGAATCACGAGTTTTCGGAGTGCTGTTCCTTCATCAGGTGAGCAGAAGCAGGTTCACAAACATGGCATATATAGGCAAAGACATAATTGTGAGATAATTACAGTTTGTAACATGAAGAATGGTTGGAATGCGAGTTTTTATAGTAATCAAGTTTTTACAGGTGCAAATAGTGTGTGTGGAGAGTGGGATAATCACAGATTAAAGAGGTGTGAATTGTCTCAAGCCAGGACAGTTACTAGGATTTTGCAAACCCAGGCAGTATGATAGCGGTTATAAATAGTGTGGTTCATGTTACACTACTTGTAACCTCCTCAACCACAGGCCATTTCTTTCACCATTTTTGTTGCTGATAGGTTCATTAGTGAGCTTAACAGCAGCAGATGTGGGACAGAAGCAGTCTGTGATTGGAGGAGCAGAAAACACCAGCGGCTGTGAGTTTAAGGCCTAAGGAATGGAGCCAAGTCATAGAAACTCTACAGAGCAGAAGGAGGCCATTCGGCCCATCGAGACTGCTCTGACAACAATTCCACCCAAACCCTATCCCTGTAATCCCACTTCTTTATCCTACCAATCCCCCTGACACTAAGGGATAATTTAGCATGGCCAATCAACTTAATCAGCACATTTTTGGACTGAGAGGAAACCGGAACACCTGGAAGAAACCCACATAGATACAGGGAGAACATCCAAACTCCACACAGGCAGTCACTCATGGCTGGAATTGAACCCGTGTCCCTGGCTACTGTTCTGCCCACTGGGCATGGAGCTGACAGCTGGGGCGCCAACAAGTAAGACCTGTGGAGCCAAAGCCCAGAGAGCAGAATGCTGAGACACAGACCCCAGGGAGCAGAGATGCCAGGGAGCAAAAGTGATAGGGAGAACAGATGCAGGGGGGCGAGTCCAAGGTGGACTGGAGTGGAGCCCAGATGGGCTGGAGCAGAGCATGAGAGAATGGGAGTTGGGCCCACTGGTGTTTGAGTAAGTGGGCAACTGGAAACTATGTAAGACAGCTTGGCAGGGAGGAAGGGATAGGGGGAGAATGTGGGGATAGAGAGTGTAAGCAGGATGGAAAAGAGTGTGGAGGGAGAGAAACTAAGTGAGGGAGATAATGAGAGAGAGTGTGTGTGGAGTATATTGGGAGTATCTAAGCAGGGTAGAATGTTTCCATGTGTCTGGCTCATTCCTAATATCAAGGTTCTCCTTCACTCACACTATCTTCTCTCATCCTCTAGCACAGTGGATGAGGGTGACTTACTGAGCACCCTGAGCCTGGGAGTGAGCTGGAAACGCAGTCTCACACACTATTATACGCTAAGCTGCTTTATTTATTACTCATTGGTTTTTTTTTGCTTAGCGAATTGTTTCCTTTCATACTTCGGTTTACTTTTTGAAATACACAATTTCACTGTGTGAATCATTCATTTAGTGTGGTTGTTAGATCTAGAGTAATTAGGTTTGTACCTAACCCCACAGTCACAGCTTGAATGTTTAGCAAGAGATGTTGCAATCTTGGTTGTCACTGGTTTTCACCAAATCTTCCCCAGTACATTATGCTCGGTCTGTGCTATAATTTTTTTTATTCATGAGACATGGGTGTCACTGATTGACCAGCAATTGTTGTCCATCCCTAATTGCTTTTAAACTGAGTAACTTGTTAGGTCATTTCAGAGGGTAATTGAGAGTCAATCACATTGCTGTGCTCTGGAGTTACATGTAGGCCAGACCAGATAAGGATGGCAGATTTCTTTTCCTAAAGGATATTAATAAATCAGGCCAGTTTTTACAACAATCAACAATGGTTTCATGGTCATCAGTAGCTCCTTGATTCCAGGTAGGTTGTGTTGAATTCAAATTCTACCATCTACTGTAGTGGGATTTGTACCCAGGTCCCCAGAACATTAATTGAGTTTCTGGATTAACAGTCTAGGGATAATACCACTAGGTGATTGCCTTTCTAGGTATGAAGGCCCAGGATTCTAAATACCAGAGCTAATATTTCTCATTCAGTGTTGGAATGCTTGCATTTTATTACAGACAAGAGATTTTGAGGCAAGTGCAACCAATTTGCCCTTTTGTATTATGCATGCTCCCAGACCTTTCTGTGATGCATCAATCTCCAGGATAGATGTTTCATTAGGATTGTAAAATTGCAATGTCAATGCTTCTCATAATGACTGTTTCAGTGCTGCAAAGAGGTATTGGTGATCTTCATGCCACAAGAAAGAGCATTTCCCTTCTCAACAATTTCCTTAGCATTCTTTGAATGAAATTGGGAATGTATAGAGGCAGGAAATTAGGGCGGCACAATGGTTAGCACTGAGGCCTCACAATGCTAGGGACCCGTGTCTGATTCTGGCCTCGGGCAACTTTCTTGCAGAGTTTGTACATTCCCTCTGTGTCTGCATAGCTTTCCTCTGGGTGCTCTAGTGTCCCTCCTCTGTCCGAAGATGTTCAAGTTAGGTGGATTGGCCATGCTAAATTGTCCCTTAGTGTGAGGGGGCCTTACTAAGGTAAACACGTGGAGTTATGGGGAAAGTGCCAGGGTGGAATTGAGGTTGTTACAGAATTGACGAGCCAAATGGCCTCCTTCTGCACTGTAAGGATTCTATGATTAAAGAGACCTAGATGTTTTCAAATCCAGCACTAATGTAACAGCTGCAATGTAATTTGCTTTTATTATCAACATCATCAAATACATTTTGAGCTTATCTAGCAGACGCTTCTGGAATTCCTCTATGGGAATAGATATGATTGCCAGCACAGCAATTCTGTCTGTTAGCTCTGTATTTGAATAATTACAGAATGTATCCTCTCCTCTGCTGATGAAATGGTCAATGGTTTCTGTAGGCTGTTTTCAAATTGACATGAGCTGTAGCCAATGAATATAACAGTTGAACCTGATTCTGAATTGATCTTCCAATCTACCCCTGAGAATTCTTTAGCTCTTCTTCTGTTAATCCTGACATGTTCAGCTGGTGTTGATCTTCGTTCCTGATTGCTCGGTGAATTTTCTTGGCTTCCTTGTGTCGTTCAGACACACCTGAATTAAGAAACCAAAACTCTGCAAGCTGGTTAAACAATTTGAATTCAGATAGCAGGTCAGCATCATCTCAATTCAAACTGGGGAACTGTGTAAGTATTCTGTCAGTATCCCTTTGGTCTTCCTGCTCCTATCATCTCTGGGATAAATGTAACTGTTGCTGCTTTTGCACGTTTTTCTGAAGTTCCACCCAGAAAGTTGGGTTGTGGTGGGGGTGCATCATGTCCTTCCTTTTATCCAAGTTATTATGTACCAACTCCTTTCATTATAATTGCAACATTCTCCAGCCCATTCTTATTACTTTTTTTGTTGTCTAATTTTCCCTTGCGTGCTATCAATCCAGCCCACGAGTTGGTGAATCCCTGTCCCGACTGAGCTAACCTGGCACAGGTCCTTGCAACATGCTCTCCCACTGTTTGAACTGAGGCTCTGTGCTGCAATCTCCCATGGTGAGATCCTTTGCTTACTTGCTCACTATTTGAGAACTAGCTCAGCGCTCCTCTTAGCAGTCTCAGTTTTCAAGATACCAATGTTGTGGTTTCGCTGCAGTTTGACCAAAATGTCAAGGGCTTCTCATGTCATGTAGCATGATCTAAGGCTGTTCGCCATGTTGTACTTGTATTTAAACTTATGCCCACCTGCTTAATCACCACTGACCACTGTGTTGTGTTATAATATAGGCACCAATTGCTCATAAGGAATCAGGTCAACACATTGTGGGTTCATTTAGTAAGAATAAGCACATGAAGACAGTAATATATAGACATAAAAGTTGAAGGCGTCAGAGTTGTATGTGTATATGTTCTGCTCAAAGCAGAAACTAAGACAGGATCATGTGACACATTTGCCTTCTGCAGATGTCATACTGATATCACTTAAAGACATATTACAACAAGGTGTGGGACTATTGACTAATGAGGGATTGAGATTTGAGCTACAGATATCACACTTGGAGTGGAGGTGGGGGGAGTGCAGTCTTACTGGCCATTCAAGCCATGCTCCTGCTGCAGCAAATTCGGGGATGGCACAGTGGTTAGCACTGCTGCCTTACAGCTCCAGGGACCTGGCTTGGATTGCTGTCTATGTAGAGTTTGCATGTTCTCCCTGTGTCTGAATGGGTTTCTTCTGCGTGCTCTGGTTTCCTCCCACAGTCCAATGATGCGCGGGCTAGATTGACTGTGCTCAACTGACCCTTCATCTCCTGGGATGTGTAAGTTAGAGGGATTGCTGGGGTGAATGTGTGGGCCTGGGTGGGATTATTGTGGGTAGCCTCCTTTTGTACTGTAGGAATTCTATGATTCTATAAATTTGGTACCCAGTCAAATCTTTTTTCACTGCAGCAGTGTGGGAAAGCCCTGCCATTGTGAATGACTTTAACATTTCAACCAGTGAATTTTTCCATAGATAACCTGAAAGAAAAGGACTGTCTTGGTTGCTTTCTCACTTCCACTTCATTTTCTTCCTCTTCCTTCTAACATTCCTTATGCTCCTGCTCCTCAGCTGTTCCCTGTATAGCTGGTGACAAGGGCTGTGTCCTCATGATGGTGATGGTAATGCAGCATGCAGCACCTTAGAAGGCTCTTCCAGTATTCTAGACAACTAGCACATATGACAGCACAGAGGCACAGAGTTAGCACTGCTGCCTCACAGCGCCAGGGATCCAGGTTTCATTCCAGCCTCTGGTGACTGTCTGTGGAGGAGTTTGCACATTTTCCCCACGACTTTCCTCCTACAGTCCAAAGATGTGCAGGTTAAGTTGACTGACCGTGCTAAATTGCCCCATAGTGTCAGGGGGATTACTGGCATGAATATTTGGAGTTAAGAGGATAGGGCCTGGGTGGGATCGTGGTTGATGCAGGCAAGATGTGCCGAGTGGTCTCCTTCTGGACTGTAGGAATTCTATAGTTTCCATTACGTACATGCTGTGTACATGTGTGTGGGCTATGCACTGAATCTTTTTTAAAATTCATTTTACATGATGTGGATGTCACTGGCTGGGCCAGCATTAATTGCCCATCCCTAGCTGCCCTTCAGGAAGTGTGGTAAACTGCCTACTTGAACCACTGCAGTCCCTGAGTGGATTGTCCTTGTCACCCAGTATATTAGAACAGAAGAACAAAAGCAATAGAAGCATTAGACTATTCAGCCCTTCAAGCCTGCTTCCCCATTCAATACAATCATGGCTGATCTTCTGTCTATACTCCAATTTTGCTGCCGGTGCCTCATATCCCTTGATTCCCCAAAAGGTGAAACATTTCTCTATCTCAATAGCGTTTGTGTTTACTATGGTGACTCTAAGGTAACTGCCACAGAACAAAGGAATCATGCCTACAGCCAGGATACTGGACATTCCCTTTGTGATTCACTACCAATAGCCACACAAGAGATGGACTTTGAGGGAGTGCGATCCTTTGTGTTGGACAGAATGGAGTGAAGGCAGCTGACCCACATGAATTCAGAGAGATCATTGAATCATAGAATTCCCTTCAGTGCGGAAGAGGCCATTTGGCCCATCGATCTGCAACTACTGTCTGACAGAGCAATTTACTAGGCCCTCTATCCTACCCTATCCCCAAAACTGTGCGCATTTACCATGGCTAATCCATCTAATCCACGCATCTTCGGACACAAGGGGCAATTTAGCACGGCCAGTCGACCTAAGCTGCACATCTTTGGAACGTGGGAGGAAACCGGAACATCTGCAGGAAACCCATGCAGACACAGGGAAAACCTGCAAACTTCACACAGGCAGTCACCCAAGGTTGGAATTGAACCTGGATCTCTGGCACAGTGAGTCAGCAGCGCTAACCACTGTGCCATCGTCACACCCAAATCTGATTAAAAGGGTAAAAACCAATGAGGATGAGTAAAAATAGAAAGAAAAGTAATGAGCGTATAAGTGAGACCTGGGAATAATACTCTGACTGTGATGTTCTATACATTGCTCCATGTCAGTGCTTGGAAGAGGAGCACCCCCTCAATCTTTGTTCTCTGCAATTGCTTTCTTGTGTTGGAATGTTAGATCTTAGGAAACAGTCTCAAAATATATCTGCCATTAAAAAAGCTGTTGGTTTGGTAGCTTTTCAAATCAGCCATCTTCTTGACCATTGCGATTGACATTTTAATGATGGCTGGCAGCATTGTGGAACCAAGCACATTAAAATCTTTGTGCTTCTGATTTGATTTTCTACCAGCACGGGAGCCTAATAATAAACAGCAGACACTGAAAAATACATGGGACCACAGAATCTTTCTTTAGCATGGTTTTGTAACCTCATTGTTTTCGTATTTGTATAATTTTGGCTGAAAATAAATTGAAATTTTTCATGTGATATAGCTCCTGAACCAGATATCGTGAAAAAATCACACAGAATAGTAACAATAATGCTATTTCTGCAAACAGCAACACCTAAAGGCAGCATTGATTAATTAAAAAAAACAACTTGCATTATTTGAGATTGTGGCGAGCACTGTAAAACATCTGTGCTCAAGACTCATGCACACTGTGTTGGGTATTTTTCAACAGCCAACTTTAGCAGCAGACTGGCGAAGGAGAGATGTACTGAAGTCAGCATTCAACTTTTACTGAGGATAGGGGATGAGTTTGGGAGAGGCATGTGTAGGAGGGAAATTCCCCTCCTGCCCACTCAGGAAGTAGAACTGGACTGACTTCATCATTTACAGCATTGTTTTCCACTCTAAATGGGACTGATGCCAGGGTTATTAGATAGGGGCAGTCAACCACCTCCCAGCACTGCTCCCCCACCAAATCTCCCCGCCCACCAAGGGAAGTGGAACTTCAGCCGTCTAGAACATCAATGAAGAAAGAACTCATAGAATTACTCAATCCTACAGTGCAGAAGGAGGCCATTCGGCCCATCGAGTTTGCACTGACAACAGTCTCACCCAGGCCCTATCTCATAATGCCATGTATTTACCCTACTAATCCCCCTAACACTAAGGGGCAATCGAGTGCAGCCAATCAACCTAATTTGCACATCTTTGCACTCAGGTCAGTATATTCATTGAGCTCAGCTTTAACCTCTCCCATGCACCATTCTTGCCAACAAAGGGCATTTAAAATCAATGGCAGTGTATCGGATATGTACTGGGCTCGGATCAGACACAAGCCTGAGTCACGGCTTGACCAAAGTCACTGGATAATCATTATCGACAGTAATTTTGTGTAGAGGAATATTGCAATTCAATTTAAAATAGAGAAAGTTGAACAAAGTAAGGGATGGGGAATGTGAGGGCAGGGTGACCATCTACTAGTATTTTAATGGATTGTTCCTCGTTTTGATTGTTTGTCTACCATCCCTGAAAGGAGATCTCTGGTCCCATATTTCCAGGACAGCCTGCGGGAAGCTGAACTTCGGAGCCTTAATTGAGTGATCGGACTGTGACTGCAAGTTTGTGAGTTGGCCAGCTGAACGATGATAATGCTATGATTTCACAAGATAAATTGTAAGTTTTGGTGGCTTTAGGAGCAACCCACTGTTATGTTCATCAGTAGCCACGTGGGCCCCACAGTCGAAGTGTCCCTTATTTTAATTCAGAGGATTTAGTCACTGTATGAGAGAGGGAAGCAAATGTAAGTTAGAGAAGGTCAAACCCCAAATATTCAGGCATGCCCATTTCTGGGAGTGGAGTACATTGTTGGTGTGGGATAGCTGAGGGCTGAAGCTAGCACAAATGTTCAAGGAGGCTGTTAATGATAACCAGGAAGTGGAGGTATGTTATTGATGACTGGGTTTCAGGAGGGGAAATGGACATTTTTGTTCACCAGTTAAGGGAAAAACGACAGTACAAACATTTACAGGTAAAGACTGCACAGAGGTTTGCAGCCTCGTGGATGCTGCCAGTTCATAATCAAGAACCTATGTTCAAGATTAGGTTCTTGAACATAATCACCTCTGCTTATCAGGGTGATCCCCCACGCTGCTCCAGATTCATTCCCCTTACTCTGCAGATCAATTCTTAAAGGGACAATCACAACAGTGAGCTTTACTCTTCAAATGTAGGGTTGGAAGAAGCACCCTTGCTCTCTATTCAGGTAAGTATATTTTTAAAAAGTTATCCTGCTGGTTATGGCTAAATTATCCCAATAAGGTTAGCTACCTCAGGGCAAACCAATCTTGCAGTGAGGACATGCAAATAACATTCGTGCCACATAAATGCCAGGCAATGATCATCACTAATAAGAGACAACTCTAATCACTGCTCCTTAACATTCAATGGTGTAACTATCACTGAATTCTTCCACTGTCAACATCCTTGAGATTACCATTGACCAGAAACTCAACTGGACTCACCACATAAACACAGTGGTGACAAGAGCAGGTCAGAAGCTAGGAATAATGCAGTGAGTAACTCACCTCCTGACTCCCTAGAGCCCATCCGCCATCTACAAGGCACAAGTCAGGAGTGCGATGGAATACTCTCCACTTGCCTGGATGGTTGCAGTTCCAACAACATTCAAGAAGCTTTGATACCATCCAGGACAAAGCAGTCCTGATTGGCACCACATCTGAAAACACTCAATCCCTCCATCATCCATGCTCAGTAGCAGCACTGTGCACTATTTACAAGATGCATTGCAGCAATTCACCAAAGATCCTTAGACAGCACCTTCCAAACCCACGACCACTTCCACCTATAAGGACAAGGGCAGCAATAAATGGGAAGACCATCACCTGCAAGTTCCCCTCCAAACCACGCAACATCTTGACTTGGAAATATATCACTGTTCCTTCACATTCGCTGGATCAAAATCCTGGAATTCCCTGCCTAACAGCATTGTGCATCAACCCACAGAACATGAACTGCAGTGATTCAAGAAGGCAGCTCACTACCACCTTCTCAAGGGCAACTAGGGATGGCCAATAAATGCTGGTCAGCCAGCAACACCCACGTCCCACGAGTGAATAAAAAAAAATTAAGGCCTTTATTTCCTAGTAAGGAATTGGTCTGAATTGAAGATCCATTTTAAGAAATGCAAGACCTTTTGGACCAGTACCAGTCAATTTCCAATTACTGGTTATTCTTTGAGATGTTAAAGGATCTAATGCCTTGTGAATGCTGTATGTAGACTTTCCTGCCCTTTACCAATATAGTAAGAAGTCTGACAACACCAGGTTTAAATCCAACCGATTTATTTGATAGTAAGCTCACAAGCTTTCGCCTCTATGATCTTCGTCAGGTGAATGAGCTGTTCTGGTCTCAACAGCACACATAACAGCACAGACTGTTTACAGATTACTGATTAGAATGCAAATCTTTACACCTAATCATCATCATCTACATCATCTTTACCAATATGGCAGGTGCTGCATTCCAACTCATCATATGCATTGCCATACCAGAGGCTTCGGCTGATTAATGTCTAAGAGAATTAGAGGTGCACAACTAATTTTTGATGTCTATTTTTCTTAAAGAAACTATTGAAAGAAGAGAGGGGTGGTAAATGAAATGGTTTTAGAAAAATGCTGCAACGGTCAGAGTTATAGTGACTGAAAGATTGTTCCTCTAAAATGATAAAAGAAAAGGAAATGGAAATAAAAAATAATTTCTAATTGTCACAGTGGTAGCTGTCAGTGGGAATAACTGCAGGCATAAATCATTCAGAGAATGCAAAAATTTAAAGTTAAGGACACAAATGTTGACGTGCCAGAGGACAGGGAGCCACTAACACTTGTAAAGTTGGAGATGGTGGATTTTAGGTGAGAGTTCTGGATTAAGTGGAGGTTGTGAAGGATCAAAATGTGAGGGTAACAGGAATGCTTTCAGGAAGGTAATGAAATTAATATTTTGACAACAAACTTAGAGAGCAGGGCTACTGAGACATTACTAAGTTCAGTAGCAGGGGAGTGGAAAAGATTGGACTGAAAGGCGTACTAATAAAGGTAGGAACTTAAAGAAAATATACTTTCAGTTTTGCTTTAAACTGGAACAAAAATTAATAAGCCTGAAGACTGGGAGTATTTTTGAATTCAGTAAAGGAGGACAAAGGAACTGATAGAGAGAGAAAACAATATGAAAGTAAACAAGTGAGAAACATGAAAATAGACTGTGAAAGCTTTTGTTCATATGCAAAAAGGAAAAGATTAGCAAAGGCAAATGTGGTCCCACTACAGGCAGAGAAATGAGAATTTATAATGGAGAACAAAGAAATGGTAGAGAAACTAAACAGATTGTATCTGTTTTCACAGAGAAAGATAGGAAAAACCTCCAAGGAATACTAGAGCTCCAAGGGACTAATGAGATATGAGGAACTGAAAGAAATTAGTACTGGTAAAATAATAATTGGAGAAATTAATGGGACTGAAAGTTGATAAATTCACTGGACTTGATGCTGTATCTCAGATTGTTGAAAGAAGTGGTGAAAGAGATGATAGATGTGATTAGTGGTCATCTTTCAAACTTCTGTAGATTCTGGAACAGTTCCTGGCATGTGAAAGGTAGCAAATGTAATCTCACTATTTAAAAAAAAGAGAGAAAGTAGGGAATTGCAGACCCGTAAGAGTTCCAGTTGTAGGGAAAATACAAGTATCCATAATGAAGAGTGTGATAAATGGAGTCTTAGAAAATAATGGTAAGCTGGTGCAGAATCAACATGAATTTGTGAAACGGAAATCATGTTTGACAAAACTGTTAAGAGTTTTTTTTAAAGATGTTACTTGCAGAGTAGACAAGAGGAACAAGTGGATGTGTCATATTTTTGGATTTCCAGAAGGGCTGAGATTAAAGATCAGAGCTTAGGCCCCAGCTTATCACAATTGAATTTGGGAACTAAATGTAAATGTTCAAGTTTGCTGATGAAACTAGGTAAGAATGAAAGTTGTGAGTAGGATGCTAAGAGGCATCAAAGGGATTTAGCCGGCTTGTGATTGGGCACAAGAACATGGCAGATGGAATAGGATAGGATTTTCCAACCCTTCCCACTGGTAGGATCTTCCAATTCTGCCATGGGTTCCCTGGTGACAGGACAGGTAAGCCTTGCAAATTGCCATTGACTCTAATGGGACTGGAAGACCCAGTTGGAGACCAATTTTGATCTCCCGCTACAGTGGGAAAACCCATCATGGGGGAAAGGGGTTGAGAGCTGAAAGATTCTGGCCATCATGTAGAAAAATGGTGAGTTATTTACTTTGGTAGGGAAAACAGAAATTCAGTACATAATTAGTATTGCTGCAATTGTTGTAGCCTTGGTGAGACTACACCTGCAATGTTGTGTACAGTTTTGGTCTCTTATCTAAGGAAGGATATACTTGCCAAAGAGGGAGTGCAACAAAGATTCACTAGACTGACCTCTGGAATAGCAGGTTAGTCATACAAGGAGAGATTGAGGAGGCTGAGGCCTACACTCTCCAGACTTTAGAAGAGTGAAAGGTGATTTTATTAAAGTATACAACATTTTTACAGGGTAGATACAGGAAGAACGTTTTACATGGCTGGGGTGTGGATTGGGGTGGGAGAGGAGTGTTAAAAACAGGAGATATAGTCTCAGAATAAGAGGCCTGCCATTTAGGATTGCAATGAAGAGAAATTTCATTCAGAGGGTGGTAGCTCTTTGGAACTCTCTACTTCAGAGGGATGTGGATACTGAGTCACTGAATATATTCAAGCCAAAGATTGAACAATTTCTAAATGTCAAAGTTATCAAGGGATATGAGGATAGAACAGGAAAATGGAGTAGGGATAGGAGATCAACCATCTTCAAGTTGAATGGCAAAACTAGCTTGGGATGCTGAGTGGCCTACTCCTGCTCCTCTTTCCTATGTTTCTTCCAAAATATGATGGGTGCAATCCTACCACTGGTTTACAGCATGCTCCTGCTGCAGTGAGATGGGAGAATTTGGCACCGAGTGAAATCTCTGCTCTCTGCCGCAGGATGGGAAAATCCTCTCGGTGTGAGTGGCCATAGCACTGGCCAATGTGCTGCAAATATCCAGTTCTTGCTGCAAATGTCTTGGAAATATTTGTAGTGGCAAAGAGACAAGAGTTGCGTTGCGAAGGACAAATCAATGAAAGCTGATCTCAATGCCACTATTTAAGAAGTCTGAGAAAGCTATGGAACCACAAGAGATTAGTGCCATGAAGAATGACCAAGGGGGGAGAGTGAAGGAAAATGTAACGGTCAACGGTGTCAAAGTTAGGGGAGAGACCATGAACCATTATTGCTGGGGTTGTATATAATTAGAAGCTCAATTGTTACAATATGAAAAAGGGAATTCTGGAAGAGGTAAGCAGGGATTGATGCGGGAATACTGGCTAATTTTTACTGCAATATTAACTGATTATAACTAACCCAGCAACTGATGAACTTGACAGCGATTTTGCAAGTTACTTTTATGGAATTCAATCGCTCCCACCTCCATCTCCATCAGCTTTACCTGACTGTAATCATGTTAACTCTCTCAAGGCAAGTTAACTCATTACTGTTCAGTTAAATTAGCACTGGTGTGGAATTTGTGTTTCTATTCTCTACAAATGTAAAATAGATCGAGGCATAGATTGTGATGTAAAGTAGAAAGCCCCTCATGCGATTTTATGAATTTTAAAAATTCCACTCACTCACCGCAGCACCAAACAAATTTACGAGAAGGCTTTGATGAAAGTGATGAATTATGAAAAAAAAGAGGGGCGAAACAGATTGGGCATGGTCTGCGTCGTCATCGGGAGTTTCAAAACAAAACATAGGCCAATGAGTGAGAAGGGGTGTGTCTCAGCAACAACTGCTAAAAAAGACTATTTTAATTCCTGTATTAGTTTATTGAGTGTAAATGAACAAACAACTCTACTAGACACTCGTGTGTAAAATAGGCGTATGTCACTGCAAGGATTCTCCCGATTGTTTCTTCAGTAGTCCTTGAATTCTCAGATGACTGGTCGCTTTGCTTGGTGACTTAGGGTGAGTGCTTCAACCTTCATATCTCTATCTATATAAGTTTGATTTTAAAGTTTGAACCTTTGTGCAAGACAAAAATGAGTTTCAACACTATTTAACATGGTAGTTTCAGTGGATTTATTCAGAATGTGCACATTTGTATCAGTGTATACTTAGGAATTAGTTGCACCATTATTGCAATTAATCATTTACCGCAGCTTTCCACCCTTTGCTGAGAGAAAGGCGTGGTACATTGGTCCCTTCGGGGTGTCAATGCCACTTCTTAATCATCGGCTTAATCAACAATGAGAGTGGATTAGATCTAAGTTCCCTGGCGTTACCCTTTGCAGGGTGCAACCCCTCATTTCTGCTGGCCCACTCACCCTCTGGTGAACTTGACTGAAAGCGGGAGCACTCTGTGTGGGTTAGGTGCTACAAACATGCACCTTCACCACTTCTGCAATTCAAATTTTGCAAACACCTTGAAAGCATTTGCAGAACTGAAAAAAAAACACAATGAGAAACCTACCAACAATTAACATATTTCTTTTTGATCATCCAATAAAGCAGAAGCGGGTAACATAAATTGTATTTTATTCGTCAACGCGGTAATTGAATAAACGCGCCGTCTTTTTAAATTTCCCTCTGGTTCTCTTGATTGGTTGTCAGTTCTACCAGGAGTTTAAAAAGGGAACTGATCATTTAAAAAAACACTATATTCTACGATATTTCAATTGTGGCTTTATTTTGCGCGGAAGTAATTTAACCCTGTATCGATTTAGTCGTAATAAATGTAAGTAGAATCTGAATCAACAATATAAATATGTTTAATCTGCCGAAACATGAACTTACCCTAGCGCCACTTGAGTTGGTGTTGAACGACATCTTTTAACTGTTTGTCCCCGACTATTCTAGAACTCAAACTTGTTTCCGAACTTTTCCAACACATCAACATTGTCCTTTGGTGCTGAATATTGAAGCCAACACTGACAATAGCAGCTGATGATTTCCATTCTCCCTCTCGCAGATAGTTACAAATCTGAAACCCTTTTCTCAGTTGAACCAGATTATTAATGGCTAAGATAACTGCTAAGGTTTTAAAATGAATCTAACAAAATAGTATATATTCCCGCCCGGTCTAGTTTTTTCCCCTCTCTTGCAGTGTTTGTCACAGTTGGGATTAGTCATGGCTCAGTTGATAGCACCTCATACAGAGTCAGAACGTTATGGATTCAAGTCCCTCTCCAGGGACATAAGAACCTAGGCTGACTGACGAAGGCTTCACTGTTGGAGGATTTGTATTTTGGGTAGGACATTAAACTGTGATACTGTCTGCTTTTTTGGGGGCAGGTATAAATGATTCCAAGTAGAGCAGAGTAGGTCACCCCTAGACTCCTGGCTTCTTGAACTAATATTTTTCCTTCAACTATCATCATGAAAGCATTTTATCCGGTCATTAGCACGTTAATATTTATGAGAACTTGCTGTGCGCAAATTGATTGCTGCATTTCCAACATCCAACAAACCAAAAGTGCTTCATTGGCCATAAAGGACATTTTGACATCAGGGGGTTGTGAAAGGTATTCTATAAATACAAGTCTTTTATTTTTTTTATTTGAATGGCAATGGTATGAAATGCGTAATACTGCGCAGACTGCCCATGATATAGCTTTCCTTCATTGAAGTTAACATGTTGACATATGTCTAGGTTTGCTTCCACAGGTGGTGTTGGCAGCTCTCTGGTATAATGCCCACTTGTTTATATGCCAACCAAGATACTGAGAGTGTTTGACTGTGGAGGCTGACACAGCCAAATCCTATTTGCACCTCAATGAGTGTACATTTCTAGCAGGGGCCTCTGTGCGCTGATCAGGCTTTGTCGATGATTTTATTTGCATATCTTTCTTTGCTTCCTAGACAATTTGATGGCGTTGAGTCAGAAGTAGTTCCCTCTTGGCCATTTGGCTCAAAATCAGGCACTTGCACAGATTGAGAATCAACTATGAGGGGGGGGGCCTCCCACAGTCAGTGATGTTCAATCCCACTCTGCGTCTCTGCACACTCACCAAATGGCTTTATTAAGTCCACGATGACTCAGGACATCTGCGTGTAAACACATTGTGAAAACTGGCCATTGTGATATGTTTACATTATAATAGATATTGTGTACCTGCTACATCTTTGTTTGTTGTGATGTAGATTTTCTTAAAGTCAATGTTACAATTTAAAAAAAAAATGAATTTGTAGTGCCAGTTAAGATGACATTAAAATAGTCTAGTTTCCATCATTGTATATTCCTTCATATACAGATACAATTACTAATCTTTAAACTTAAATTAATCTTGTTAAAATTCTGTCTATAATCGTCATATAACTTAAGTGCAATGGCATGTAAACACACGAACAAATTAGGGAAAATAAATTTGGGTAGCACAGTGGTTAGCACTGCTGCCTCACGTTGCCAGGGACCTTGGGTCAATTTCAGTCTGAGGTGACTGACTGTGTGGAGTTTGCATGTTCTCCCTGTGTCTGCATAGGTTTCCTCTGGTGTTCCTGTTTCCTTCCACAGTTCAAATATGTGCAAGTTAGGTTGATTGGCCATGCTAAATTGCCCCTTAGTGTCAGGAGGATTAGCAGTTTGGAGTTGCAAGAATAGGACTTGGGTGGGATTGTTATTAATGCAAACTCAATGGGCCAAATGGCTCTTTCTGCACTGTATGATTCTATGATATATTCTCCCTGTTTCCCTTGTATGCCTTCCTTGAACTGTTCCCCAGGCTGAGAGGCATTGGCTATTGCCAATAGTTGGTACTCAACAGCGCCTGAGATAACCTCCTTTCCAACTTCCCCCTTCCTATGTGGAAATAATTGATCTTTGCTCAGCTTTTTTCCAAAGAGGCACATATCTGCTTTCCACATATGAGAGTCTGTCTGATTCCTGCTATCTAAGGCAAATAATTTAGTTGCTCTTTTAGTCAGGGGAAAATCCTCGAGGTGGGTGATGGGATTCAAACCGATTATAGAGATGTTGAAATGGATCTTGAGTCTTTCATCTTAACCACTTAGCCGCAGCTACCATACAGATGGTACTTATCAGTTAGATTGCTGAAGTGCTTGTTGCTACTGTAGAAGTGTTTGTTGTAAGGATGTGCGTCAATGACATGGGTATTTACACATTCTGTTGACTTATATAGCCGGCCAAACAAGGAAGTTGTGTATTTTAACCATGCAATTACTGAGAACTGGCATAGACATTGCAGCTGTCAGATATTCAGAGTGTGTGTGTTTCTCACCATAAACCGCAATTTGATCCTGGACATTGGTTCTGCATTGGCCTTTTCATGTGTGTGGGAAGTATAGCAGATGGTGTTTGCATGAGCATGTAACACTTCTTCTTTTGTATTGTTATTTTCAAATGTCAGACTATTCTTTCTCATTCTTCTAAGCTCATGTAATTCAAGCAGTTTGTTTTAATCATTTTTGCTGTTAGGCTGTGTTTTTTGTCTTTAACCTCTTAAGCCATTCCCTGTCCACATTCAGTGACTAGTTATCTGAGAGCACAATACTGGTGCTCCACTCTTCTGCAAGTGTTATGCGCAGTCGGAATGGTGTGAGGTGCGATGATTCCAGAGATTTAGCCTTGGATTTTAATTCCACCCTTGGAAGAAGCTTCCATACTGGGCAGTTTGGAGTCAGGTTGGGAGCAGATGTGATAGGAGTGGAAGGAAGTGGAAATGCAGGCACGGTTTCAGATTTTATTCTCCTAGGGTACATCAGCACACATTTACGGTGTATGTGACTCAGCAATTCTGCAATTAATAGAAATGAAAAAAAATTGGTTTCAAGTCCAGTGTTCAGGAAACAAGCCATGAGAATGATTAAATAGCTGATCAAAGAGGGGGAATAAACCACCACTGTTACCAAGCTATGTTGCTTCAAACACCACAGGTAGAAACTGCTGCCTGCAGCATGGTTAAGTGGTTAGCAAGAAGAACCAAGGCTCACTCACTCATCAGATCTATCACTTTTGGTATCTTCACAGAATGGGAACATTTAATAACTTTCTTTGAACTGCTGGTTCTTGTGTATAGACAAGCATTTCTGCAACTATCAAACTCCTAACTCTCAGCATTCTGCCCCTCACTGTCTTTTTTTCAGTATGAAAATTGAAGGGAGAAAGTGATTAACAAGTCCTGTGTGGTTATGTTCACCAAAGTTCTGTGTGGGGGAGGTTTTCACAGAATGTCCAACATTGTTAATTTGTTACATTTTATTTTCTTATAAATGTATGTTTATTCAGTAGCTCTTTCTTGAGTTCTGAATGTCTATTAACTATGGGGATACATTGGGAGTTTACAAACCTTTGTGCCACAGGACTCATTCATTCAATGCACACAGAGTAAGACACATAGTTCAGGCAAATAAAAATGATAATACCATCTTAGATTATGTTTTGAGTATCAGGGATGGAATATGCTTGCATTCTAGACCTCTGCATGTTCTACACAATGAAAGTGAAGAGCCAGGAATTCTCTGCAGTGGGGATGAGTTGGAAATGATTTGAATCATAGAATCCTACATTGCAGAAGAAGGCCATTTGCACCGACCACAATCCCATCCAGGCCCTATCCCTATAGCCCCATGCATTTATCCTAACTAGTCCCCTGACTCTAAGGGGCAATTTTGCATGGCCAATCCACCTAACCACACATCTTTGGACTGGTGGGGAAAACCAGAGCGTGCAGAGGAAACTCACAGGGAGGACATGCAAACTCCACACAGACAGTGCCCAAGCCGGGAATCAGATCTGGGTCCCTGGTGCTGTGAGGTAACAGTTCCTACCACTGTGTCACCATGCTGCTTGGTTGGGATATTGTGGATTTGGTAGATCCTGCTCCCCATCTTTCCATAGGAATAGATTCAAATTATATATATTTTGTTGGCATCCTGAATGAAACAGACCTCGCTTCTGCATATGTTGGCCTGTCACCGTACTGATTCTGCTGTCCATGAAATGGACACAGTGAGATCCAGTTACTGCCCCTTGATTTTAAAGAAAGGATAGGAAATAGCCTCCTACACTTGCAGGATGACTAAGTGATACGAAAACAAACAAGAACAGTTCTGAAAGTTGTTTAGAGTTCACAATGGTTTTTGGATTCTTCTCAAGTTGCTAAGTATAAACATCTGAAGTATGGGCTGGGGAACATTTGCTGTTTTTAACTTCAGTAATTCAGTCAATAGGGAGGTCTTGTGGCCCAGTTGATAGCCTTCCTCCCTCTGGGTCAGAGACTCTGGGTCCAAGTCCCACTCTGCAATTTCATGGTCAGGCATTCATTACATTACCAAACAGGTTGATTATCAGCCAGCAAATCCTTCCAATCTGCCTGAGAGCAGGCAATAACAGTGGGAGAATTTTCTGGTCACTCATTCTGTAGAAGGCAATTGCTATATATAATCGTGCACCAAACAATGGAATTCCATGATCACCAATGCCAGCTTAAGGCTTGGTGCCTGAAGGAAGAAGAACTCACCCCATCTTTCTTTTCAGATCTTTCTTATAAATGCATCATTTATTCAGTAGCTGTTTCTTTAGTTCTGAATATCTATTAACCATGGAATTACATTGGGAGTTTTCAAATCTTTGTACCACATGATTCATTCTTTGACTGACCAAAAACAATGAGCAGCGCATTGGTTAGCACTGCTGCTTCACAGTGCCAAGGACCCAGATTCAGTTCTGGCCTCGGGTCACTATCTGTGTGGAGTCTGCACGTTCTCCTGTGGAGTTCCTCCGGATGTTCTGGTTTCCTCCCCACTCTGAAAGACATGCTGGTTAGGTGCATTAGCCATGCTAAGTGTGTCCAAACAGGTGCTGGAGTGTGGTGACTAGGGGATTTTCACAGTAACTTCATTGCAATGTTAATGTAAGCCTTCTTGTGATACAAATAAATAAATAACAAAGCTGCAATACAATTAGTGTCCCTCTCAGGTCCATAAATTCCATGCCTATGTCCCAATCCAGTAACCCCAGCCCTGGTAACCAACCTCGTTGGAAGATATTTTTACTTATTCTGAAACCATTCTCAACTTCGAAAGTATTAGTTTGTGATTTGCTTCATTTACCAAGAAAAAGACATGCTCAGGTTGTTCTTATTGTCTATTTCTTAAAGCTGACACTTAACTGTGTAGGTTTGATGTGGATTACATTTCAATAGCAGGTTGCGTGTAGTTCCTGTCTTTGAAAGATCATTAACTGACAGATCCTAAAGAATAGAGCCTTTGAAGTTAGCTGAACCCCAATACAGAAAAATAGCTTGATTTTCCTAACTTTAAATCTTATGGAATGTCTAGTTCTAGTCCTTGTAAAAAGTGATGCCAGTGCAGTTCCAACATTGCCAGTAATGGAACTTAAATCTCTGTAATAATCCCCAAATGACAAAAGGCTTCATGAATACTCACCTTTGTCTTCGAACATTGAAAATATTTCGATAGGAAAACAAGAGAAAAAGATTGTTTAACCCATCAAACCTAATTAACTTTTTATGATTCATTCAAAAGTATCTCTTTTTTTTAAGTTCTATAATACATTAACTATATTAAGTTCATTGTTAGTCAGATGAAGCATCTGGGCTAAGACAGCTTTGAGTAGTATAGTGTATTCACAAAATTAGCAGCAAAAACAAACAAGGAGGAAACAAAATGTGAAAAGAATTAGTTCTATGAAATGTGAATGGACTGCGTTTGAATTTGGTACAAGTTTGCACCTCTATTAATAGTGTTCCATTTTCATAGGGTACCACTGACTGTATGCTGGAGGGGAACTGAGAGAACACTCAAAGAAGCTGCAAACAAAATGGGGTCAGAACTGTGGAATGTGACTGAGGAAACCTTAAATTTGGTGTAAGTTTGTGTTGCTGTTTTACTCTCTGCATTGCTGGTAATTTCTTAGTAAAACAGAAAGTGTATATGATATTTGTTCCCCAACAGCCCATTGCATCATTTGTGGCTCCCTCATCAAGAGAGAGATTATATTTGAAAAAAAAACTTTGTTGACTTGCTTTACTGCTATTAAGAAAACTTTCTCCAATCTTTGAATTGCAGAATTCAAAGATTCTTTGAATTCTTTGCCACAAGTTGCAGTGCACCCAAACTTCTTGGTGGGTGAGCCAATGTTATTTTTCCACCTCAGTACCAAGTGATGAAAAGTCTGTTGCGGAAGTCAAGCAACATACCTTGTGGGGAGTGTGGCAAAGCTGGCACTCAGCAGTGTCTTCTGTTGGAATTGTGTCACTTGCTGCAGAGTTACTGATAGTGTGAAACTACCTCATCAGCTAGATTAAAAATCTGAGACTATCCTGACAGGGGAAAGAAACTCTGTGATGGTATCTTTGCCATGACTTCAACATGCAGTAATATAGTTGCAACAATCAATTCTATTCATTTCAATTGAAACCAAACATGAACTAATACAAAATATGACTGAGTGAGTGATTCAGTCTGTAATGGGGTGGCACAGTGGTTGGTACTGTCGCCTCAGTGCCACAGGGACCTGGGTTCAATTCTGGCCTTGTGTGGAGTTTGCACTTTCTCCCTGTGTCTGCAAGGGTTTGCCCTGAGTGCTCCAGTTTCCTTCCATAGTCCAAAGATGTGTGGGTTAGATGGATTGGCCATGCTAAATTGACCTGAGTGTCAGGGGGATTAGCAGGGTAAATGTGTGGGTTACAGAGATGAGGCCTGAGTGGGATTGTTATCAGTGCAAACTCGATGGGCCGAAGGGCCTCCTTCCGCATTGTGCAGATTCTATGATCTACAATTCTGTGATCAAAGTAAAATAATGGAAAGTATTATTTACATCATGCTGATTTCCATATTCAAGATTTAACAGGGAATGGGTTGAGTGATTCAGTTTTTTATTCACTGAATTTGTTTGTTCCTTGCATGCTTTGGAGTGTGTGATGTGTCTTGGAGCAAACCTGCTGTGTCCCTAATGACAAGTTTCAGCACTGAACTGTACGTTTGGATATAAAATCAAGATGCTGACAACTATGTTTGCCTCGCAAAGCTGGTTTCACAGGGTTTGATGTCACCAGTAACCATTGTGGCAACTCGAACACCATGTTGAGAGTTGTCAGAAAATTACCTAGTCAATTCTGAAATAAATGTACCAGTGACAGCACTTACTGCTATGTTAATGGCTAAGATTTTCTGGTGTTCTTTCATTTCTCAGAACAGGATGTTGTGATTAAATTCATACAGAGCTATGAATGTTAAGGCTCCTCCGATAGTTGAGAGTACATGAGAGTCTGTTTATAGAGATGTACAGGATAGCAATGTTCAAGGCTCAATCCTCATCAGTGCTGAATGAAGTGATCTTTTAAGATTTAGTTATTAGTGTCACAAGTAGACTTACATTAACACTGCAGTGAAGTTACTGAAATTCCCCTAGTTGCCACAATCTAGCACTTGTTTGGGTCAATGCACCTAACCAGCACCTCTTTCAGAATGTGGGAGGAAACTGGAGTACCTGAAGGAAACCCACACAGACACAGGGAGAACATGCAAACTCCATTCAGACATGACCCAAGCCAGAATTTGAACCTGGGTCCCTGTGCTGTCAAGCAGCAGTGTTAACCATTGTTCCAATTGACCTAAGGAGCCACCAGTTGGTGAAGGGAAAAGTTGCAGCTTTTGTTAACCAGTAAATGGGAAATATAGAAACATGGGCCAGGAATTTCTTTGGAACTACTTCTGTTGCACTATTTTAATATTGAGTGTGATGGTAGAGGAAAAGCAGCTCCCCAGACATTACTGAGCTATCTAAAGTGAGTTTGCATTGCATTCCCAACAAAGTTACAACTGCGCAGCTACAAGGGCATTCCTGGTCACGAACACGAGACAACAGTGATTTCGTTAGCGTGCTGCCAGTCACTCACATTTCCTTGGCTGAGAGCTGCTGGTCTCTATCATGTAGGGGAAAAAATTAGGAGCAAAAAGGGAAATGTTTCACATTGGTAAATGCAAAAAGCACCTGTTGTGAAATTGCACACATTCTGCCAATGAGTTAATCTACCATCTGTTGAAATGAATAAATTAACTGGAAAGTTCTCTCGAAAATCTTTAAGTTTGTCATTTCTTAAATTCCTGAAGCAGAGTGTAGTCATTTTCCCCACAATAATGCACAATCTCTGGACCTGAGGGGCAATGAAAAGAGAAGTCTTCAGAATTGTACATATCTTTTATCAAATGATTCATAAACCTAATGAGACAGAAAACTCCAATGCTGTGCCATGAGGCTGACTTATCACATACATGTTGTATTGCAATCTTATCTTTTACAATACTGATGTTTCGAAATAAATTGTCAATTTGTGGCTGTCTTGGAATGCATTTGTGCCTCTCGAATGGTTATTAAGCATGGCTTCCCTCATATAAGTCATGCTATAAACTCATAAAGCAGCCAGATATTATAGAAGCATTGCTGAAACAATCTTCAATTATTATCTAAACTTAACAAGTCAGACAGTAGTTTTCACTTATATTGCAGTTAGCTCGGAAAGCTTTTGGAATGTTTACACTGATGTTTCTGACTGTTAAAAGATGACTTTGGTGGGTTTTTAGATAATTTTTCATTTGGAATGAAAAATAAGTGTCAATAATCCTGCACAGCTTACATTCTCCGTACAGAAGTCAGCAGTGTGCAGTATCATCTCCCTCTCTTCAGGTATCCTGACCTATGAGGGCACTGGTGACTTCTGTGTGTTGAACAATGTTTGGCAACATAGTGCAATAGTTTGCTGTTGCCTTCTGCAAGTTCTGGCTGAGGAGACTCTCCTACGCTTACCACCTGCCAAAGGCATATCTAAAATTAAGGCCACAAGTTGATAATCAACCTGTTTGGCTGTGTTATGGATGCATCTTCCATTCTTTTCAAATCCTGGAATAGAACTCGAACACAAAGCTTCTGGCTTAGTGGCAGGGAAACAACCCGTTGTGTCACAAGACCTCCTACACTGCTATCAACATTGGGAAAATGCAAAGAATGAAATTTACAGCTAAGCAGAGTGAAATAGATTACAAATTCATTGAGACACTTAGGAGTAAATTTTGGTTTTGTGCGGTAGCATAAAATGGGTGATAACTAGTCGGCAACTCATTTTACATCTCCCCTGGTTTTTACTTCCACTGGATCCTGATCCATTTTCACCAGTTTTCTAAAAAGTCATGATCCCCCCTTTTAGTGGTGCATTTATTAATAGATTATAGATACGTGGAAATCCATTGCATTTTATAATACAGTGGGATGGATGTAGCTTGACTTTTGCTGTCTTCAATGAAACCAATCAAACATTATAGGTATAAATATTTCTGGAACGTACAAGTGACCTCTCCCCAGTCTCTCAAACAACCGTATTTTTGGTGTCAAGATCCTTGTTAATTATTTCATGAGTTGCCCTAGATCCTGTTCCAAATACTGTATGTTCCTGGGAGCTAACTTGTTATGAACCGTAGTTGATGCCGTATATGCAAAATTGAATTTTGCAGCGAAGTCATTATAAAAATTTGCCTGAGAATTCCTTCCAAATATAGATCACAAAAAAAAACCCATTGCTTAAATTCTTTTGGTGAATGCTTGTTTGTATGACAATTTCCAGATGGAAAAGTGGAATCAGGGAATTTGGTTGTATTTTGGCCAAGTTGGGATGACCTGGAAACCTAGTCCTTTGCTATTTTCATTGAATTGGCCAGCTTTTTAAAGAGTCCTGGATACCTTTTGCCTATCATGCTCTCCCCTACCCCTCTCCTACCCCGCCATGCAAAGGTATGTCTCAATAACCTCTATAACTCCTCATTCACCCATTCCAAGGTATGTCCTCCACCCTCCCCCCACCCAGAAAAATTCCCTATGGGCCCTCATGTCCCTCCATGCCAAGGTATGGTACTTTCATATCCAAACACACACGATAGAAGTAATGAATGCTCTAGTGACAGTAGGGTGTGTTGATAAAATCTTTAAAATTTGTCATTTATTCATGAAAATAACTTTGACTACAATTAGATGGTAGTGCCATTCTTCCAAATCCTTTCAAGTTTCAATAGCAGAAACTACAAGCACAGAATAACTCTATCTTGCATATATAAACAATGTGAAATTGACAGCACAGACCAGAGATACAGAACTATCAATTAGTGTTTTCACTGGGGCCCATGAGTTTCAACAGGCTAATATATTTCGAGGCTCTCATCTGAGCCTCATTATATATTCTTGGCCAAGAGTGAAGACATCCATTTGAATACTGTAAATTTCACAATGTTAATTTACACATGAAAAAGTGAATTCTTATTAGTTTCTTTTTAAGTATTAGCTTAAAGGAACTTTTAAGATACTTCAGGTCCATTGACCTTTTTTTTAAATTCAACATATACTTATATTTGTCTTTTGTTTTTGCAGAGGGACAGTGATGAACTCCAGCGAGAACTACAGCTCAGTAAGCCAAGCAGCCGGGACCTGTGACACCAGGAACCCTGTTAAGAACTTCATTCTACCACTCACCTACTTGGTGGTCCTGGTGGTTGGACTCTTTGGGAACTGCATTGCGCTGCTAACATTTCTACGGAATGACAGGAAGGTCAAAAAAGCAATCCGCGTGTATCTCATTAACCTGTCCCTGGCCGACATCCTGTTTATCCTCACTCTGCCGTTTTGGGTGGTTTATTATTTCAAAGGGGGAGACTGGATCTTCTCAGAAGTCATCTGTCGATTAGCTGGGTCATTCTACTACATGGCAACCTACAGCGCTATCACCTTTATGATCCTCATTAGCATTAACCGATACTGCACTGTCCGAATGAGAAAACAGAACATTCCTTTCAATAAGCCAATAGGATCCATTTACACCTGCCTGGCTGTTTGGATCTTTTGGTTTGCATGTTTCATCCCTGCACTGATGCAGCGGCAGTCTTTCAAAAAGGGGTTCACAGTTACCAAATGTTTTGAAGAGCACTCTAATAGAACAGTTCATGTGTATGTATTTTTCATTTTTTTCCTTATATCCCTACTGATTGTTTTGCTCAGCTATGTATCAATAATGAAAGCTCTTTCATCCCAAGGCAAAGCTTCTCAGGGCGCCCATCGAAAGCTGGCCAAATCGATGGTGCTGGGGATGTTAGTGGTGTTTTTGGTCTGTGTCCTACCTTATCACGTCTTCCTAATCCCCTGGGAGTTAAGCAAAGCGAACTCTAAAGGGATGCCCGATTGTGGCCCTCCCAAGGCCTTAGACATTATACATCAACTGACCAAGGCTTTGCTGAGCATGAACAGTTGCATTGATCCAATCATCTATTGCTTCTCCGTGAAGCGATTTCGCAGGGAGTTGAAGAAAACATTCCACAAGCTGACGCGCTGTCTGCCAATTCAGGTGCACACGTTTGAGGCCTCAGAAATTCATATCAGGTCAACTTCACTCACTACCTCATAGCCTAAAAACTGTTGGGAAATGGTGGCTAACCTGAAAATTCAATGTCAGCACTCACCACTGTGTGGTGCTTGACGTACTTTCGGCTGAGGGAAAAAAAAATCAGGTCATCTGTGGATGACTTTCTTCTCAGGTTTGACTATTATAAAGCATTCCAGCAGGTTTTTTTTCAGTTGCTTCCTGCACCAAATGAAGCTTGGCATTACTCAAAAGACGCTTTGTGACTGCTGCAATTCAAAACTTTTACAAATTTTAGTGGATGAAATGTCATGGGACAAAGAGTGCAACCAAGTTCTTGCACCATTGCCACAAGAAGGCCTGTGCCAGGAGCAGCCAAGACAAACATTGAACTGTATTTCCTCAGTTGATGTTACTTTGGAGCATCGCCTCCGTGCAAAGATGCTTTGGTGAATGAGATTTGCTGGAAGAGTCTTACCATTTTTACTATCATGACGTCAAATGGAAGCAAAGCACGGTGGCACAGCGGTTAGCACTGTTATCTCACAATATCAGGGACTTGAGTTCGATTCCCCTGACTTGGGTCACTATCTGTGTGGCATTTGCATGTTTTCCTCATGTCTGTGTGGGTTTCCTCCGGATGCTCTGGTTGCCTCCCACATTTCAGAGATGTGCAGGTTAGGTTGATTGGCCATGCTAAATTGTCTCTTCATGTCAGGGGGATTAACAGGGTAAATATATGGGATTATATGCATAGGGCCTGGGTGAGATTGTGGTTGGTGCAAGCTCAATTGCTGAATGGCCTCCTTCTGTACTGTAGAGATTCTATTCTATCCCATATGTCGTGCTGCAATATAGCATCATTGAGCCTATGTGTGGGACGTATATAGGATAGTGAGACCTTTCCATCGCTCTTTTGTGGGAATTATTTTCTGCTGACCATGGATACTGACAAGTGACATTCATCACAATGTTCAAATGGGATCAGATATATTACACTGGTACTCTGCCTCACTGCAAACAATCCTGGTGATTTTGCTTCTCTTTTCTTGACCGTAATTTAAATATTATTTTTGTAGGCGAAGCACTCTGTAACTTTTTTATTGCTTAAGTTTTGTACTTTGTAAAATATTTAGAATATTTTTTCTATATTTTTCATTTAAATCCTGGCTTTGCTTCATTACAGCGCGAGGGGAAATGAACAGCAAAATTTAGCCTTCCATCATCATTGTTTTATTGAGAACTGTATTAAGTCTTAATGATTGTGTGGGGAATGTATATAAAAGCTGGCACACAAAGTGTAAAATAAATCTGTTATTATTTATGGAAAAAAAGACTCACAGAATCAAAGAATTATTTGATGTGTCAAATCATTTTTGGTGGGTTCTTTCAAATCGCCTGCACAGCCTGATTCCACTTCTCTGCTCGATCAGCATGTGTCGTTTTATTTATCCAGCAGCTAACTAATTCCCTTTTGTAAGATTTTGACATACTGCTTCAACAAAAAGTTTGTGAAATATTACCCACTTGTAATAAGTCTTTGGAGGCAGAAGTCCCTTCACTAAAATGCCTTCATTTACAAATTCCAACAGCAGTGCACAGAGTTAGCATCTGTCTCAGGCAGTGTCAGAGGAACTGACACTCTTGGTTAAGTCCAAGGCAAAGCCTCCCTGACTGGCCCATCATTTGAATCCTTAATCAGGGAGTTCATACTCCAATAGGCCAACCTTAACGGTCTATTATTACACTACTGTGGAAAGGTCTTCTTTCCTTACATTCCATTCATTTTTTTTAACATGGAAATCATAGAAATTTACACGAGAGAGGATTTCATTCATTGTGCTGAATGGAATGGAAATATTCAGCCTAATTTTACCTTCCTGGCTCTTGGCTACATATCAGAGTACTTTGTAAATAAAATTGGGGTTTCTGCTCTTTCAGACAGTAAGCATGTTTTAAATTTGGATGTTCTATACCATTACCTTAATAACTGGAAATTATCCGCCACTGATTAACGTACCATAATAAACAATCCTGAAGACCTCTTTCAGGTCTTTCATATCACCTCACTATCTATGATGTGTGTGTGAGTGTATGGGAGAAAGATGAGAGTGTGTGTGTGTGTGTGTGAGAATCCAGTTTTCCAGCAGCATCCTTCCCATATGAACAGAAGGAACAGCAAACCTCTCTTTCTCACAATCATCTCTCTCTCAAGACACACACAGTTGCCCTCTCTCTCTCTCACGCACATGTGCACATACACTCATCCTTCTTTCTCACACACACGCACACACACACCATCCCTCTCTCACTCTCTCTCTCACAGTCATGCACACATACCACTCACTCACTCTCTCACACACACACAGCCGCCCTCTCTCATTCACACTCAAAATCCTACCATTGTGAGTGGTGGTAACATTCCAGTAAAGGAAAATGAGCTGTAAAGATTATTCTAAACCTGTGGAGATGCAGTTCATGATTACAGAATGATTTTTAATGGCGGGTGACCATATTTTCTGAAACAAATCCAGAGAAAGAAGGGGCATGTTTCATGCCATCGTGGGGAGGTGGGATGGGTTGAGGTGGGGAGGGATGGAGGGGGGGTGTTGTTGAGAGGAGAATGAGGCCTAAACACTCTGGCAAAACCTGGCGGCACTGAAGTTGGGATGCATTGTTTAAACGTGCCCTAATCAGCATATGAATAAACCTCGTCCTAAGCCCACCATTGGAGGTCTCAGGGATTCCTGCCAGAGGGTGATACAATGGCACAGGGCCTGGGTGGGAGTGTTATCGGTGCAGGCTCGATGGGCTGGATGGCCTTCTGCACTGTAGGAATTCTACGATTCACCCCCTTGAATCAGAGTCAGCACTTCTCCCACCATCACCACCCACTTCCCCAATCAGAACCAGAACTGTTCCACTCCATTTACATCAATAACTTTGAATGCCATCTGGTGCAGAACACAAACAGTCAGCACCTTGGCGATGGCAGCTATAGTAGTACTGTACTATCCATGCCATATATATATATATATAAAACAGCAATATTAGAAATGTTTATTGTATTTATTATTATTTAGAAATTGTGCATTTGTCCAAAATGATTTAAATAAAAACATAGGGTGGAATTTTATTGCCCCTTCCATCTGGTAGATTTTCCAGACCCTCCAGAGTCTTTTAAATGGTTCACCGCATTTTCCGAGATGGTAAAGTACTCCCCATGCTCCGTGCTGGACCTCATGATGCATTAGACATATTCAAAATGAGGAACAGGTCGCTAGGATAATGAGGGATGAGTTTTATGATTCAGGACCCAGTTTCATGAACAGTGGACTCTTTCTGGAACACTGTTTAGCTAGGAATACATTACTAAATCTTGGGACTGTCCAAGAAAATGGAGATGAATGGTTAACCCATTTACAGTGATCATCTACTGTACCAGTGTTTCACAAACATTTATAGCCATGGAACCCTTTGAACTCACCAAGAATCTGAAGAAACCCCTGAGACATTATTATTGTGTCAAAAAGCCAAGCCACAAAATAGCAATTGTTTTTGCCAAATAAATACAAACATACAAAAACATTATTTATGAAAGTCTTTTCTACTTATATGGATATGTTTACTATAAATTAGAAAGTTAAAAAGTTATTGAAAAACAAATTTGTAGTTTTGATCTTTTTAGTGGTTTTGTTTATATGGGAAGCGTGCTGCTAGAAAGCTGGATTCACTCACTCACTCACACACACACACACATTCATATCTCTCTCACATACTCATCTCTACCTCACACACACGCACACACACACACATTTCTGTCTCTCATACACATGTTCATCCTTCTGTTTCACACGCACTCATCCTTCTACCACACACAAACATCATTCTCTCACATTCACTTCTCTTTCTCGCGCACAAATCATCTTTCTCTCACACACATCTCTCACATGCACACATCTCTCCCTCACACGCAGTCATTCTCTCTCACCCACCTGTCCTTATTGTGAGCTGACATTGATGTTATACATCAATCCTTATCATAAATGTGAGGTAATGCATTTTGGAAAGTCTAATAGAGATAGGAAATACACAATAAATGGCTGAGCTCTTAAGAGTATTGATAGGCAAATGGATCCAGGTGTACAGGTACACAAGTCACTGAAAGTGGCAACGCAGGTGGAGAAGGTAATCAAGAAGGCATACAGCACGCTTGCCTTCATAGGCCAGGATATTGCATTTAAAAATTGGCAAGTCATATTGCCACTTTGTAGAATCTTAGTTGGACTGCACTTGGAATATAGTGTTCAATTCTAGTCGCTACACTACCAGAAGGATTTGGGGGCTTTGGAGAGGGTACAGAAAAGATTTTCTAGGATGTTGTCTGGTATGGAGGGCATTAGCTATGAGGAGAAATTGGAGAAATTACCATCTTGGAAAATGCAGCTAGCGACTTAAAGACTCTGGAGGGTCTGGAAAATCCACCAGGTGAGGGGAGGCATAAAATTCCATCCTATGTTTTTATTTAAATCATTTTGAAAAAAGGTGTCTGCTCGATTTCTAAATAATAATAAATATAATAACTGGATTGACAGAGGTTGAGGGGAGACATGATAAAAAATCAACAAGATTATGAGAGGCATGGACAGAGTGGATAATCAGAAGCTTTTTCCCAGTGTGTAAGAGTCAATTATTAGGGGCACAGGTTTAAGGTGCAATGGGCAAATTTTAAAAGAGATGTATGAAGCAGATTTTTTTTACACAGAGAATGGTGGGTGTCTGGAACTCATTGCTGGGAGAGGTAGTGGAAGTGGATATGGTAATGACTTTTAAGGACTGTCTTGACATGTACGTGAATGAGAATGGGAATAGAGGGATTTGGTCCCCAGAAGCATAGGGGGTTTTAGTTAAGTTAGCAGCATGGTCAGTGTAGGCTTGGGGGGCCGAAAGGCCTTTTCCTGTGCTGTAATGTTTGTTGATTTGACTGGCCTTAATGGAGCAGCCCTTACCTGCATGCAGCAAGACTTGGTCATTTTTCAGGGCTGGGCAGTTTTTTATGGCGAGCTTGGATTGATGGAATCTTGAGTGGGAGTAGGTGTGATTCCCACCTGCCCAATGTGAAATGGACTCGTATTATCATACTTTTGGGAGCTCAACTTAATTAAATATTTTAATGATTTCAGGCATTAGGAATTCAGTTAGATTAAATCCCATTGCTGTGGGATTTAATGGCCTGAAGCAGTTTAAAGGGGCAGGCATTCACCAAAAAGGATTTACAGCCAAGCAGAAAATGTTTATTTCATTTAATGCCTGGCTAGTCTGGAGGAGGATATTAAGTTCCTGGGCATTCAGGTGTTGCTGTTGATAAACTGCAGGAGGAATCATGCAGAGGATTGAAGTCCTTTCACAGCTCCAAAGAAACAGTGGGAAGGAATGGCATGAATAGTCAATACAGACACAGCTGAACTTAGCATGACAGCAACCTAGTCAGACATGATGATGGTCACATCTTCTATGAATGGTGTGTGTCCATTTAAAACTGTGATGAGGAGCTATTTCTTCATTCAGGAGCAGAGGGTGGTCAACCTGTGGAATTTGCTAGCATAGAAGGCAATGGAGACCAAATCGTTAAATATATTTAAGAAATAAATAGATAGATTCCTAGACTCTGAGGTGTCAAGGGATATGGGGAGAATGTGGCAGGATGATGTTGAGATAGAGGATTAGACATACACCTATTCCTGCTCCTATTTTCAATGTTTCCATGTATTTTTCTATACCAATTCTTTTGTTGCTGCAAACTTCCTTTGCACTGTACTGAAGTTCCCAGCAACTAAATGGCACAAGTTACCCTTTTAAACTTCCCCAGGAAACATTCCTTCACTCAGAATCCAATATATGTTCACCCCACTGTAATGACTTCAATCAGATTGTTAAGGTTGTCTTATTGGAATATGAACTTCTGATGAAGGATCCAATTGAGGGCCAATCAGGGAGTCTTTGCTTTGTAATTAACTGAGAGTGTCAGGCTTTTGGACACCCCTTGGAGATACAAATGGAATGGTAACAGTGTAAGTAAAAGGATTTTGGTGAAGGGATTTCTGTCTCTGAAGATGCATTACACGTACTAAAAGTTTGTATGGAATTTAATTCCTTGGTATATGCATCTGTTGTGCTGACACTTGTGTTTTCTTGCATTTCACAATATCCAAAAATATATCGAAAGGAGAAGGTTAAGGCATAAGCTTTTCAAGGTCTTTGTAATTGTAAAAGGTTGTAACAGTGTGGACACAGGCAGAGTGTTTCCACTCATGGAGAAGAGAAAAGCTACAGACCGTCAAGAGGAATTTAAAAGAAACTTATTTATCCTAGAAAGGCAGGAAGTGGAATGCACAGCCACAGGAAGTAGTCAGAGATTAATAGCAAAAATACATTTAAGGAGATGGATAGGAGGAGATTCAACTGGAAAATACCAAAATGGATGGGCTGGATATATTTCAGGTATGTTCTAGGGATTGTTTACTCTTCATTTTATATTCTTTTCAGGAGCAAGATTATTTTGACTATGTGGAGAGATTTGTAGAAGACATTAAAAAAAGACAAAGACTTGCATTTATGTAGCAATTTTCACAATCACTGTATGCCTCAATGTATTGTATCGGCAATGAAATACTTGTTGAAATGCAGTCACTGTTGCAATGTAGGAAACTAGGCAGCCAAACTTATATTCTCTCACTTTCTGAGGTGGAGCCTTGATAGATCTCTGGAAAGGAAGATGAGGAATGATGCCCAAGAAAGAGATATGGGAAAATGCATGCCAACTGTTCATGATGGCTTTCTGCTTCTCAGCTTTTTCACATTAATGCACTCCACACAACTGGTCAACAACCTATATCAGCAAAGCCTCAGGTCATTCCTGTTGTAAGTGATGTGAACTTTGCTCACGTTCTAATGTCTCATCCCCTATTCCCCCTGAAAGGATGAGGTAGGTCCAATGAATCTGGCTTCAGAACATGCTCTGTCAATTGCTCTTCCTTCCTCTGGCCAGAAATTGAAGCTCTGCCTTCCCTACCCCCTGCTAATTCTAAGGAAGATGTGATTTTATTGTGGGGCAGCAGGGCCTCAGATGGGAAGCTCACCCATATCCTTATCAAGGCCTTTAAGTAGTCACTTAATGGCCATTTAAGGGCTTTTCCCACTCATCCTCAATTTTTAGGCTGGCAGGCACCTAATGGCTGGAGGTGACTGGGGCTGGGATTTTCTAGCCACGCTAGCCCAAAAACTGGAAAATCCTGCTCAAGGTCAAGGGATCTTGACCCCTATGTGATCAGCGGGATGGGAAATTCTACCCTGGAGGTGCTCTCCAGCCATCTCAGGCTGGAGAGCAGGATGCGCAACTCAATCATAAGTCTTATCCCATCAGGGATCGAAGCTTCGGCCTTCCTTTTTCTCACCAGTCTACTCCTAACACCAAGATCATATCGCGTGATCGCTGATCCTTATCTGAAGAGTGGTCCCTGGTTGCATTGCTGTACCTCTTTGAGCAATTGATTGCATGGAATCTGAATGATGTAGAGATGCTGGCATTGGACTGAGATAGGCACAGTAAGAAATGCCTACAATACCACAGAAAAGTCCAAACAGGTTTGTTATGGTAACAAAGCTTTCAGCGTGCTGCTCTTTCATCAGATGAATGAAGAGTTGGATTCACAAATGGCATATGTAGGCACAGACTCAATTTACAAGATAATGGTTGGAATGCGAGTTTTGACAGTAAATCGGATCTTTACAGGTGCAGACAACGCTAGTGGAGAGAGGGTTGAGCACAGATTAAAGAAGTGTAAATTGTCTCCAGCTAGGAAAGTTAGTGAGATTTTGCAAGCCGTGGGGGGTTACAGGAAGTGTGACATGAACCAAAGATCCCAATTGAGACTCAATTCCCTGCTTGGGTCATTGTCTGTATGTAGTTTCCACATTATCCCATGTCTGATGGGTTTCCTCTGGCTCCTCAGGTTTCCTCCCACAGTCTGGTTAGGTGAATTCGCCATGCTAAGTTCTCCCTCAGTGTATCTGACCAGGCACCAGAACGTGACAACTGGGGAATTTTCACAGTAATTTCATTGCAGTGTGAACATAAGCCGACTTGTGACTAATAAATAAACTTGATTTTCAAATCTTTCTGGAGCTCCATATTTATACAAAATGGTCCAAAATCGTTCATGGCTTCAATCATTTTGGCATAACACTAATGGCATCTGAGGAATCCAACTAGTCAGGGTGAAATAATGTAGATTATAAATTGACATTTTGGATTTATCCCTCAGTTCTCTTCAGAAAGCAAAGGTTGCTCACCATTTTCTTAATTTAACAAATTAGGAACAACGTATAATAGTATAAATTGTACAGGGTTTATTAAAAGTACTGACATTGATGCTTGGATTGTTATTTTTGTATAGGTCAAGTATCTCTCTGGAAGTTAGAAAGATGGGGGTGAACTAAATGATTCAAAACAAGTTGATCTGGAAAGTGGGGATAAAATAATTGTGAAGTTGCTTCGCCAAAAATTAAACCTACAGTTAGGATCAGAGGCTATTCAGCTCCTTGAGCCTACCCTGCCATCATGTCATGGTCCCCACCAATGGAAGCATCTGTAATCCTCGCCAGTGAGGGCCTCCACTGGTGAGGTTGGAGAGCTAAGCAAGCCTGAATGATTGATTGTGCTTTGGGGTCATTGAATAGGCGTAAATGAGGATATCAATATTAAAATCACCCTCACCCCCCCTTCCTGGGCCTGAGACTGATTATGTCAATAAAAGTGGCCTGGTGAGATTGTGACCAGTTCTTGTGATTTCCTTTTTTTTTGTCTCCTGCTGATATTTCCCATCCTGCTACGCTACTTGACCAGCACAGCAGGATGGAATATTCACACCTAACACATTTAATAGTATCTTCTGTCATTTTCCCTAAGGCAGGTGTTAAACTAACTGGCCTGCAATTTCCTGCTTTCCATCTCTCCCACTTTTTTGAATAAAAATGTTAGATTTATTATTTTCCAATCTAATGAAACGTTCCTTGAACGTAGGGAATTTTGGAAAGTTCAAACCAATGCATCAATTCTCTTACCAGTTACCTCTTTTTAGACCTGAAGATGAAATCAATCATGTAATTGTCAGTCTCAACTCCAACAATTTACTCAGTACCACTTCACTGGTGATTGCAATTTTCCTGAGTTCCTCTCTCCCTTTCATTTCCTGATTTATAGTTAATTCTAAGATGAAAATTTGTACTCTGTATAGTGAGGACTAACACAAAATTCTTGCCCTATTTATCTGTAATTTCCTTGTTTTCCATTACCAATTTCCCAGACTCACTTTCCATTAGGACCAACATTCCCTTCGCTAAACCTTTCCTTTTTTAAAATATACGATCTGTTTTTATATTTCTAACTAGCTTTCTCTCAATCTTAATTTTTCCTCCTTATTTTAATCTCGCTTTGCTGATTTTTAAATTTTCCACAATTAGGTTGTGGGACTAAAATTCCTGATTTTTCACAGAATCGTAGAATCCTTACAATGCAGAAGGAGACCATTCGGCCCATTGAGCCAATTCAGGCCCAATACCATGTAATCACTCTACTAATACCCCTGACACTGAGGGGCAATTGAGCATAGCCAGTCCTGCAATCCATCTTTGCACTATGATATATTTTTCCTTTGAGTTTGATATGATCTTTATTTTTAGTTAGCATGAATGGTGGGTCCTCCCCTTAAGATGTTTATTTATCTTTGGAATGTATCTATTTTCTAAATTTTGAAATATCCTTTTAGATGGCTGTCATTGCATTTCTGTTGACCTCTCCCTTAACCTAATTGTGCCTGAAAAAGGGATTCGGCATTGGGAAGGTGCATGGGTGTGTGTTTGTCAGGGAGAGTTGGGTGGGAGAGGGGGTGCTGCTGAGAACCACCCACTGCTCTTGCAGCCAAGTCCCATTCGCCATCCCCTGTGACCACCATTCTGCCCTCAGACACCTGGGGCTTGTGCCCCTGGTCTCACAGCATCTCACTTGTGTCCTGCCAGGGAGAGGTCATTATGTTGGTTGCACCTTTCAAATTTTTATCCTAGCCAAAAAAAACCAAATTCAGATTGAATCGAATTCATGGGTCCCCCATACAAAGGACAAGCAAGATCCAAGCTGACCAAGTTCCCCTCGGTTGTCCTGGGCCTTGGGTGGGTGCATGGCCAGTAATTGCCACCATTCTAGATGGTGCTGCTGAATAATGCATAGCTGCCAACCTCTGGTTGAAAACGATTGTGGCAGGATTTCCATCCCTGGGGTCCTTGGTCTAAGCTCACCATGGCCAAATTAATGGCTTGTGCGGCCACATAATTTGACAGGCATTCCCAGTAGGATGCTTAGGCCAAGACCCTTGTTGCCTACGTTAAATACTGCCCACCTTTTCCACATCTATTTTATTGAAAACCCATTGTATTTTTTAACGCTGCTATCAGGCCATCTCTCCTCTCCCCTTTTTAAGAGAAAAGAGCCCCTGTTTGTTCAGTCCTTTCTGGTAGTGGCACACTCTCAGTTTTGACATCATCCTTGTAAACCTTTCCTTGTGCATTTTCGCTATCGTTAAATATTCATTTTAAACAGCCTCTCTTTTGAGCCTTCACTATCATTAATTTCGCAAGGTAAGCTATGATGATAACTGAAATTGGCCCGATTGCGATCAACTTCCTTCTGTGCAGTCATTGCTGAGAGCTTATTAGATTAGATATAATATTGACATGATCAGTAAGATAAAAATGTATTACTTCTAATTAGCTGCTCAAAGATTTTTGAGGTAAGAACAAAATGACTACATGAAAAAAACCGTGCCAAAGCACACAACCAACGTTAAGAAAACAAACATAAATTAAAAATTGAAATAGACGAGGAGATACTTTTCCTAAGAGACTGGAGACCTGCAGTAAAGTAATAAATCTTTAACCATGGGAGAGTTGAGTGCATCACAGAAACTGTTAGATCTCTGTTGCATAAACTACCCAGCATCCATAGCTTGTGAAAGGTACCATAGCAACGCAAGTAAGTGAACACACGAACACAGAGTGCTCTGATTATAGGAATAAAATATCCTCTATATTTAAGGAGGCTAAGGATTAACACAAGGAAGAAGTAGTCTCCAAACTAATTCTTACTTGGAGTACAATTTGAAAGTAGCCAGTTTATAATTTAGCATCTAGAGAGCCAACAGGAATCTCTCCAGCAGGTGAAGAATTAATCAATAATTGATGCTGGTCTACAGTATAGTAGCTATCACCGGATATCAATTTGAATCATTTCATCAAGAGAAAAAAAATAAGCAGAGAACTCACAAATCAGGCTTTGAGAATCATACGAATGTTGGTAAACATGTATAGCTTCTTTGATATCTGCTGTTGAGGTCTGTTATTGTGTGAAGGCAATTCCCATCATTTCTAAAAACAGCTTGTCAGAAAGTTACCCTAGGGAAAAGGTTATACGAGTGTAATTTTTAACTGTTGCAAGTGAACACCACAGTTAGGTGGACAATTTTGATGGACAGTTGAGGTATGTTTCATAGAATTGTGGAACACCTACAATGCAGATGAAGGTTATTTGGCCCATCAAACCTGCACCAGCAACAATTCCACCCAGGTCCTAACCCTGCAATCACATGTATCTACTCTGCTAATCCCCCGACACTAAGGGGTAATTTAACATGACTAATCCACCTAATTTGTACATTTTCGCACTGCAGGAGGAAACTAGAGCACCCAGAAGAAACTGACACAGACATGGGAAAAACATGCAAACTCCACACAGACAGTGACCCAAGGCCAGAATTGAACTTGGGTTCCTGGAGCTGTGTGGTATAGCAGTGCTAACCTCTGTGCCACTGTACCATCTCACAGAAGTTAGATAGTAGTTTGTCAGGGATGTTTAGTGTCTGCCACCACAGAATTAAAGATTATTGAACTATTTACGTGTGGTTTAGGTTTGAAAGGCAGCCACCAAATAAGGTAGAAGCACAGTTCTCAATTTAGCTTCTGGAATTCCAAGAAAAGCTACCACAATCATTATCATGCCAGACTCCACCAACTCAAACATGCAGAGTATCAATTGTGGCTTGTCATGTCTGTTCAGTATTTTGATCAAATTAATTTGAACTTGATTTATCTGAAAATTGATTGGAATGCTTCCCACTTAAATGTATTGGACTACTTTGGTGTGATGCATTTGGTTGGTTTTATTGGTACATTTTGATGGATATTTTGGGCAGGATGATGGCACAGTAGTTAGCACTGCTGTCTCACAGTGCTAGGGATCCAGTCTGTGAGGAGTCTGCTTGTTCACCCTGCGCCTGCGTGGGTTTTCTCCAGGTGCTCCGGTTTCTTCCCACAGTCCAAAAGACATGCTGGTCAGGTGCATTTGCTATGCTAAATTCTCCCTCGGTATACCCAAATAGGTGTCAGAGTGATGCAACCAGGGGATTTTCACAGCAACTTCATTGCAGTGTTAGCCAGAGCCTACCTGGGATATGAATAAATAAACTTTAAAATGAATATATTCTGAGAAAACAGTAGTAATACTTTTGATGGATATATTTGGATGATTTCTTGGATACATTTGTGCTGCATTTAGTGGGAGGGGTTAGGGGGCAATTAGATAGGCAGCTAACATGTGGATGACATTAACTCCAACAGCCCTGTGTTCAACTCCCAATCCAGCTGAGGTGGGTTTGGTCTTACCATGTTGCCCTACTCATAGTAAAGAAAATTACAGTGGTTAACTGTGGTTGGGTGAATGATCACCTTCAGAAAATTTAAGAAGATGATTTTGGTGGAATATATAGCATCATAGAAACCTTACAGTGCAGAAGGAGGCCATTAACCCATTAAGTTTGCACTGACTACAATCCCACCCAGGCTGTATCACCATAGCCCCACATATTTACTCTGCTAATCCCTCTAACATACACATCCTGGGACACTAAGGGACAATTTAGCATGGCCAATCAAGCAAACCTGCACGTTTTTGGACTGTGGGAGGAAACCAGAGTACCTGGAGGAAACCCACGCAGACATAGGGAGAATGTGCAAACTCCACACAAACACTCACCCAAGGCCAGCATTGAATCCAGATCCCTGGAGCGATGAGGCAATAGTGCTGACCACTGTGCTGCCCCATATGTATTTGGTTTGTTGGGATATATTGATAAGAAACACTTGGATTGAATTCATTGAAATATTTTCATGAGGCTTATTCTGATGGATTCTTATGACAGTGGAAAATTTTGAATGGGATGTCATAGTGGGTGCATTCAATGAGCTTATTTTGTATTTCAATGTGGTATATTTCGATGGGATATAGTATAACCGATCTGCTGGAATATTGGTTAAGGAGTATTTTGTTACGATTGGAATGACATATCAAGAGTTAGTAGGACAATTCTGTTGAATGCGTTCTAATATGCTTACGAAATGTTTCCTCAAACGTTGGTGAGAGTTAGCTGACTTGGTATGATGGGTCTCATATATGGGGCAGATATTGTATTATTTTGATGGGTTATCTGAGCTGTGGGTGATAGCAATTGCTGTGCTATTTTGATGCATCTACTGAGGTCCATTCTGATGAATTTAAGCAGCAAACTCATTTCGAAACTGAAGCCTGACATGAATCCCAGTCAACGTTGTCAGCTTATTTGATACGTTTGCGTTACCTTCAGACTTTCAAAGTGACTCTTCTGCTGTTATCCTTTTAAAAAATAATTTATTAGTGGTGTCTGGAAACATAATCAAAGCCATAATATACTCTCAAAATGAAAACCACAGTGGTTGAAGCTGCCAGGTCACATATTTTCCATAAAAGAGCACGTTCATTTAAGTTGCAGAAAAGCATTGCAGCAGATAGAAGAAACATCCAGTCAAATCTTGTTACAATTCACTTCATCCTCTGATTCTTCCTCCAACTCCTCTCAGATAGCAGTTCTAAACTTCTATAAAATGAACATGTTAATAAAGAGAATGAATCTTCTGGTCAGCATGGGTTTGATTTAAACTGCATATTGTTTCAAAACAAGAAGTGATACTTCTGAATTAAAACACTTTCCATTATTAGTCAGCAACATACAAAATAGATAGATGTCTTAAACAATGCATCTTGCAAGTTTTTTTTTAGTATAACTGAAAGAAGAAACAATGCTGCTACAGTTAACCCAGCATAAATAATGGTTTACAGAGAAAAAGATTCCATGCACATTTAAACTTCATCAGCATGTGTTGGCTAACGAAAAGGTGTCTAGCTTTGAAATTTTCAACTGACCTAGTCTCATGAGCATTTTTGGAGAGAAACTTCCAGATCCCCCACTATACTTGGTGTAGAGAATTGCTTCCTGACCTCACCCTTGAGCTGAGTAGCTCAAATTTCAAAGTTATGTCTTTGCACCACTCCCACTCCCATGCCCTGTCAGGCGAAATAGTTTCTCTTCACACAATATATCAAATTCCAGAAGCATCTTAGACACCTGAAAAGAATATACATCAGAAATACATCCCATCTTACTAGCCTGGATAGAAACTAGCCCAAGTCAGAGGCAAAAGGATAATCTTCTAAATTAACATGTTGCCCATTCCCTTCTGTCTGTAATATTTTAAAAGCTGGGAGTTAGTGCTGAGTACACATCGATTGCTCTCCCTGGAATTTAATTCAGTGCAGGACTTATTCAACTGAGTAAGTAACTGGTTACCAATACTTCCAAAATGAAAGGAGGAAGATGATTTACTCTGCAGTAAAGGAGGCAGATACTAAAACAAGTTCACACACTGAAAATTCAAAGTCACCTCAAGTTATTTGATGTTCTTAACTCCATAAATAATATAATAGTGACTGTAAGGGTGGGTGCTCTCCCCTGTTACGTAACAACAAAGAAATATATATTTTTTTTGATGTACATCACAATGAAAATAAGTAGGGGATTGTGTATTGATTGATAGAGGGAGAGACTAGACAGGGCAATCAATCAAATAGCTCAAGATGAAATGTATTTTTAAAGGTAGAGGTAGAGCTGTTCAGTAAAGGAACTCTAGGCTGTTGAACTGAGGTGGTTGATGGTAGTTTAAACAGTGGTAGGTTGAAGGAATGAAGAAAAAGTTAGAAGGAGAAGACTGAATTATGTAAGAATAGTATTACCACTGTAGAAGTTGGCGAGTTGGGCTGGGGAGAATTCAGTGATAAAGATGAGGACTTTTTGAATTTAATTCATTAAGGGGCACAGCACTGTAGAGATTATAGAGCTTGATGAGTGATGGTGATAGATGAGTACAGGATAGGACAGCAATAGCAGAGTTTAGAGTCATTGTAATGAGAAGAAAGCTGTAATGTAATCAAAGAGGGCATTAGAATACTTAGGCCCACAAAAATAATTTTTATTTATTAGTCAAAGTAGGCTTATGTTAATACTGCAATGAAGTTACTGTGTCGCCACACTCTGGCACCAGTTTGGGTAGTCTGAGGGAGAATTTAGTATAGCCAATGCACTTAACTAGCACATCTGTCAGACTGTGGGAGGAAACCAGAGGAAACCCACACAGTGGCTAGTAGTTAATGATGAATGATTGAGATAATGGTGAAGAAGGGCAAAATTGCTGAGGTGGAAACAAATAGTCACGGAGAAACTCGGCTGTGGTCAAATAGAATGCTAAGGTTTCACAAAGTCTGACTTTTTTTCTGAATTTGTGGCTGAGAATTGGAGATGGAATCTATGACAAGAGAGTGAAGGCTATCGCAGGACCAGAAAGTGTTGACTTTGGTCTTCTCTATGTTCAATGGAATAAAACTGGTTCTTCTAGTTTTTTTGATATTGGGTAGACTGTCAAACAAGTGAGAAAAGGTTTTGGGGTTGAGGGAGATGATGGAGAGATAAAACAGTGTTTTCATCATACAAGGAAGATGATTTGTGTCCATATGTGGCATCACCAAAGGCACAGTAAGGAGCCTCACAACACCAGGTTAAAGTCCAACAGGTTTATTTGAAATGATGAGTTTTCGGAAAACTGCACCTTCTTCAGATGATGAAGGTCACTCACCTGAAGAAGGAGCTGTGCTCCAAAAGTTTGTGATTCCAAATAAATCTATTGGACTTTAACCTGATGTTGGGAGACTTCTAACTTTGTCCACCCTGGGTATCTCTACATCATGATCACCAAAGGCAGCATACAGAGGAAGAGGAGGGAGGGCCCAGGAAAGAGCAGAGATTTTAGAGAAAGAAAAGCACAGAGTAGCAGGGAGTTGATGCATTCAGGGTCACTAACAAAAGGAGCTTAGAACTGGCGAAGACATGGATGGGTCACAAGTTTTATTTTGAGGAAGGCATTGGTTATGACAATTTTGAAAAGGAGTGAGGTAGTGCTTGAGTAAAAACAACCATTACTAATGTCAGCTGAATGTGAGGTCAGGAAGTAGAGTTGAGCGTTAGAGGAGGGAAGAGATGAAGGAGTAAATGTTGCTTTCAGGGATAAGAAAACCATGGAGAGGAAGTGGGTGAGATAGAGGAAAAAAAACTAAAGTTCATTTATCGTGTCATAAAGTAGGCTTACATTCACGCTGCAATAAAGTTGCTGTGAAAATCCCCTAGTTGCCACACTCTGGTTCCTGTTCAGGTACACTGAGGGAGAATTTAGCATGGCCAATGCATCTCACCAGCACATCTTTCAGATTGTGGAGGAAGCTGGAGCACCCACAGAAAACCTATGCAGACATGGGCAGAACATGCATACTCCACACAGATAGTGAACCAAGTCAGAAGTTGAATCCAGGTCTCTGGTGCTGTAAGGCAGCAGTGTAACCACTATGCCACCAAGCTATTCCCATATACAGTGACAGTACATCAGATTGAAGTTGTTAGGTGACTGGAGAGAGGACGGAAGCTTGAGACAAATGAGGAATATAAGTGAGATCAATCTTAGAGAGGAAGAGACCTTCATTATTATGACAGGGTGTAAAGACAGAGCTGGCAAGGGAAATGATTTGAAGTGGTGATGAGGAGATGCCTAGTGATGTTTTTGCCTTTCAGGATGACCATGGAGTGCTTTGGTTATTTGATTGTAACATTTGCATAAGAAATCATCATCTTTGGCAACATACATTCCTTCTTAATGTTTTCAAAATATTTTTACAATGCTGATGCCACTGGATCTATGATCTTTATCTGTCACCTTAGGCATAATCCAATGGGAAATTTAGTTTATTGCAAAGCTCACAAAATCATGGGTACATCAGGGAATGGTGCCACAGGATAGAGAGGGAATTTGACTGTCACAGCATTATAGGCTGAGACAGGGGACATTAAAAAAAAATGCACACAGAGCCAATCCATAGTTATAAAGAATTGTAAAACATCAAAGCCAAATGTTCTTTATCTAAATGAAATATTTGCAAGAAGATAAATGAGTTGACAACACGATTGCAACATATGAGTATAATGTATTACTTATTACGGAACCATGGTTGCAAGGTAGCCAGGACTAAATGCTCAATATTTCAGAGTATATAATATTCCAAAAGAATGGGCCAAAAGGGAAAGGAGGTGAAGTAGCATTATCAATGAGGGAAAATTTTCAAGAAGTGCTGAGTCCAGAATATAAAAGCATTGGATAATGTTGTAGAATTGGTTTTGACTGAAACTATGAAGAGCAGGGAAGAAAGACAAGAGTGAAAGCAGTCTAAAGACCCCAAAAATGTAATTGCTCAAAAATAAATGGATAAATATCAAAGGCATGTTTTGAAGGGAGCTGCAATTATCATGGGAGATTTCAAACTGAATGTTGATTGGACAAGCCAAACCAACAAGGGTAACACTGAAGAAGATTTTGTGGAGTGCATCAGATTAGAATTCCAGATGCCGTTTGAGTGTAAATGGCATAGGTCTATAATCTAAATAAGGACAATTATAATAGTGTGAGGGAAGAATTGTCTATGGTGAACTGGGTAAAGAAACTAAGATACAGATCAGTAGATGAGCAGTGGCAGATATTCAAACAGCTGGTCCAAAATGCTCAGCAAGAGTTTATCCCAATCAGAAAGAGGGATTCCACAATAAAGAGGCAAAATCCATGGTTAACAAAGAAAGTCAAGGATAATATTAAATTGAAAAATGGGACTTACGAAATGGCAAGGGATGGATTCTGAGTTTCTCTCAGATTGCAAATCAATATATTTCAGGTGAAATTTGAATAATTTATTGAAGTAACAATGGCTTTCTTGACTACATTTTAAAATTTGAAAGTTTAAGAGACACAAAAATAGAAGAACAAGTATATCATCAAGCCCTTAGTCCTGCTCCACAATTCAATACGACTTTGGCTGACCTATGCCACCCTCAATTCATTTTCTTTGCTCTTTTCACATAGCCCTCTATTTCTTGATCTATCAAACAGTTATTCACTTCCATTTTAAATTCTTCTAATGATCCAGCCTCCACTTCTTTAGGCAGAGAATTCCAGAGATTCACCACTCTCTGCGAGAAGAAATTTCTACATGCCTTTTGTAAGTTCTATCATGTTATTTGAAATCAGCCCATCTGATAACTTAGGGATATTTACAATGCCTTCAATGATGGAGACTGACGAAAAAAAATGAATTTACCATGTCTGCCATTTCTTTGCTTATTGTTATCAATTCACCCACTTCATTCAACAGAGGTCCCACACTTACCTTAGCGGTCTGCTTCCTATTTATACATTCATAGAAACTCTTATTATTCCTTTTATGCTGCATGCATGTTTTCTCTCAAAATTTATTTTCTCCCTTCTTACGAGTTTTTTAGTATTTTGCTGCTGGATGCTAAAACTTTCCCAGTCCTCAATCTGAGAGAAACGCAGAACCCAAATTGAACCGCTTGAATTTCCAACTTTTTGTTAATGAACTGCAGAATGTATATTTCCAGGCTTTCAGCAGTAACAGCCTAGTCAGGAACATCATTGCAAATTCAGCAAAGACAAAGAATGAGAGATTAATGACTTTTCGATGGTCTACATAAGACGTATACGAGTTTTATCAGTGTGAGTAAGAGATCTTATTCGACATCAGCTTGCTTTGATGAAGATATAAAATTTATAAATGATTAAAGTTGCGGCTCTTTTAGGACTGATGCAGGGTGATTGGATTTAGATTGGGGTCTATCGGCATTCCTACATGAGTATAATCTTTAATGATGAATAATTAAGATAAAATCAAATAATGGTAGTTATTGGGGGTCTGAAATAAAAACAAAAATATGTTTTTCTGACACAAAGATTGTCAGCATTTGGATGAGGAAAGACAGACCGATGTTGTGTGGAAAGATCTCTCAATAGAGCTGGAGAGGAAATCTCTTCGATAGTCCCGACAAAAAAAAAATTCGCCAGTCAGTTAAAGAGTTCACATCCTTTCCTTTTTCATTTTGGTTGACAAATCAACAATCTAATTGCTAACCAGTTTTCTGTCAGTTCCCGAAGGAAGAGAATTTCCAATTCTCTGTGTTCTTATTTCATATTAACTTTTCAGTTCAGAAAATCATGGTTTTGCTGCAAAGGGCGTTGAGGGGGCAGGATGGGAACATCTTTATGTCATGCACTATCAAGTGGTGAATGACTAATTACAAAGGCAATGTTAGAGAAACTCGCCTCTATCAAATTTAAAATGCGTCAAAAGATTATTTAAAATGATCAGGCAACTCCTCAAATATATTTCGCTGGTACAGATTCCTTTGGTGTCGGGTCATCAATGTCGTTGCTATGGGAAAAGCAAGATTATATTAATTTAAAACAGCCGGGCTTGTGTTTCAGGAAGCCAGGATATCTTTTTTTCATTTCTGGGAAATGTTTTGGTATTTTAAGATGACACTAGATGGCAACAGACGTCTCCGGTTGACTGTAGCCTGCCGATGGTCCAAGTTGTTAAATAAGCAGTGGTGGGAGTTCGGTTTGTGGTCTGGATGAGGATAGGAAGGCGTGTCCAGCGAGACAATGGATTTCGGCGGCTGAGGAACGGGCGGATGATGGCGGATGAATCTCCCACTGCGCACCGCGGTGTAGAAAGCCCCCTATCTCCTCAAGTACAACGCTGCGCACTGCGATCCATGTTGCGCGTGCGCAGTGCTGACTGGAGGCTGGCATGAGTGCTTGGGTTTTCCCACTTTCCACATCTCCCTGCACCCCCCCCGACTGGGTGATCACTGTCAACTCTTTCACTTGGAGAATATTATGGATCCCAGTAAAAAAAAATCCCAGCATGCAAGATGTGTGTAGCCAATGGGAAAAAAACATAGAATCTCTACAGTGCAGAAGGAGACTATTCGGCCCACTTACTCTTGGACAGAATATTTTATCCAGCCCCTATCTCTGTAACCTCACATATTTATCCTGCTAATCTCAGCATGTTGGCAGTGCTTAGCATTGTTGCCTCATAGCACCAGGGACTGGATTCAATTCTGGCCTTGGATGACTATCTTTGTGGAGTTTGTACGTTCTCCCCATGAGTTTCCTCCGGGTGCACCAGTTTCCTCCCACAGTCCATAAATGTGCAGGTTAGGTTGATTGGCCGTGTTAAATTATCCCTCATTGTCAAACAGATTAGTAGATTAAATATGTGGGGTTACGGGGATAGGGCCTGGACTGGATTATTGTTGGTGCATGCTTGATGGATTGAATGGCCTTTTCCCACATTATAGGAATTCTGTGGTTCTAATCCACACAGCTTGGGACACGAATGGGCAATTGACCATGGCAAATCAACCTAACCTGCACACCTCCAGACTGTGAGAGGAAACCGGAGTACCTCGAGGAAATCCATGCAGACTTGAGAAGAATATGTAGACTCCACACAGATAGTCACCCAAGGCCGGAATTGAATAAAGGTCTCTGGTGCTGTGTGATAGTAGAGCTAACTACTTACCCACTGTGCCATTGGAGAAAAGGTGGGATAGGGAAGAGAACAGTAGTACTGTATTGGGGCATCTGTAAACTCATCATATTTATATATTTCTCCAGTTCTGATTAAAATAAAGTCTTAACCTTCTCTCCCCACAGAGAGCTGTTAAACTTTTCTGGCACATTCTGGTTATAATTGCGATTTCCAGCATATTTTGCATTTGTGCTGGGACAATGCACATTTCTGAAGAATGGATGAGAATGTGAGCCTCCTATCTGAAACATTGTGAGGAATTTTTTCTGTTCTTGTCCACTGATGGAGTTGTAGTGGCTGTAAGTGAATCATGCAAAGATCTGCTAACCTTAGCAGGAATTTCTTATCTTGGGGTGGATGCGTCTGGAAAATCCTTCCGATGGCATTTTATATTGCAGCGATGCCTTTACAGTTTTGCCTTTTCTCTACTTGGGGAAATGGGGCTGCAATTTAATCTCAGCAACATAGAGCGGGTATTACTATTTGTAAGGTGATGCCTTTATGTTAAAGTCGAGTTCCAGGGCAGCCATCAACCCGCCGCCACAATTTAAAACTAGTTCCTTCAAACGTAGGTGAAATTGTTTGACCTTTTTGCTATTTTCATTCAACTGTGTGGGTCAAGAGAATATGAAGGGTTTCTTCTTGTTAGCTGTCCACAGAATTGGTGTTACTTTGGGAATTCCAATCTATTTGCTTTACTTGGACAGATGGAATGAACATCAGATAAGAGAACGTTCGTGCACCCTTAACCTTCGTCAAACAGTGATAGATCTAATTTGTCTAAAGGATGTGTATTGAATGGCATTTTTCATGATCTCAGGTTGTCCCAAAGTGCTTTACACTTAATGAAGAACATCTTTTGAAGTATAGCCACTGTTGTAGAGAAACACAGGAGCCAATTTCTGAACAGTAAAGTCTTTAACAGCAATGAGATAAAGACTAAGTAATCTGATTTATTTGTGTTGGTTGAGGGATAAGTAGACACCAGCTGAGACACTAGCAGAACTCCCATTTTCCTTAAATGGATATTTGATTTTCACCTTACCAAGGGCAACTATGAATGGACAATACATGCTGTTTGCGTTTGTTTTTCTTGTATCCTTGTAAATTAGAATAAATAAATATTCTAATTTACCCTTTTTTCTTATTTTTACAATGCATCTGCTGTGAACTTGAATATAATTTTTGTTGGCTAACTCAAGGCTGAAACAGGGCAAGAGTGAAATCTTGTTAACTGTTACTTATGGAGAATTTTAATTACTGTAACAGGTGCTAAATAAAGACTTCTGGTATTGCAGCTTTTGTTTTCTCCTCCAGGAAAAGTTGGGATTTATGGACCAGGATGGATGAGAATCCATTTCTGAGATTCTCAATAAGTGGATCTCATGGTTTATTGCTCAGCACAGGGCTCCCAGTTCAATCCTTCTACTACTGAGTTAGCTCATGTTAGCCAAGGTACCCCTATAATTGATCTCTGTGTCTTTGAACCGAGAAGAGATATCAACGAAAGTTCCCACTTCTAATTGTTATCCAGTGATCGATGCTGGCAAGCGAGTGTTTGTTTGCATTGTGTGAAGATAGGATCACAATTGACTTGTGATGAACTGAACAGTCAAAAACGTACTAACACTGCCAAGGTTTGTGGGCAAGAGATGGGACACCGGGTGATCTGGAGAACTATTGCTGAACAAGGAATTCTGACTTTGCATCACCAGCAATCTGCTGGTGTGCAATGAAGAAAAATTGTTTTGAGAAGATTTATTTTTATTTCCTGTCAGTGGAAAGTATATGGAATCAATCTGCTCCCTGACTTCTGTCTGTATTGCATATGTATGAAGGCTCTCCAGATTGTACTTCACCTTGCCCTCTGCATTGAAGTATGGAATTGGGGTGGGGAGTGTAAATATTCACTGCATGCTGAACTTGTGATTCTAATTAGGCTGTAGTGGAGGAGGGAGGCACCTGAGGAATGCAAGCCCTTCCAAGGGGAAAGATAAAGAATTAATGCTCTCATGTATACCCAAATGACCAAATACAAAGACACAGCCAGAAATTCTTTGTGGTTGGGGAATGGGACTTTATAATGAAGGGGAGAAGTTTTGGAGTTAGATTTGTATCATTGTGTCACCAAGAGGAATGCTATGTATGTCTTGTAAAGCTTCTGTTTACTCTGTTACTGCAGGTTGGATGTGTGAGGCCGTAGAGGAGGTGAATGAGATCAGCACATCAGTCATCTCATGATGTATTAGAATGTTTGGAAATTCAGAGATGTCCTCTTAATATCAGTAAGTGCTGTATCAATGTTGAAATAAATAAATGCATTCGTTCCAGATTTGACAAGCAAGTCTGCAAGATAGAGTAGGCTGGTAATAAACAGCTACTTGTAAAGTTCTTTTCGGCCATGACAAACTTTTATGATTTCTGTCACAATTTGATGAAGGATGATCAAGAAGCTTAACTGAAGTATAACATTAAATTGTCGATACAGAATTGTTAAGTTGCTTCTCAGAATCTAGAAATAATACATTTTTTATAGTTTTGTTTTTAAGAAGTATCACCAACCCGACAAACGTTAGCCACTCCATACATTTAGTCTAAGAAGAGCATCTCAAGAAATGAAAGATGTTAAAACTATTATGAATATGAATCTTTATACCCCTCAGACATGTGAAATTTCTCATTCTTTTTAAAAAAATGAATGTGCAGTTTATGGCCTCTGTGAGGATACTTCTTCCCACAAGTACATGTGACAATCTTGAACATGGGGCAGATTCATGGAATTATCATAGAATCCCTACAGTGTAGAAAGAGACTATTGTCCCATCTAATCTGCACTGACAACAATCCCACCCAAGCTCTGTCTCTGTAACTCCACATATTTACCCTGATAATCCCCCTGACACTGAAGGGCAATTTAGTATGGTCAATCTATCTAACCTGCACATCTTTAGATTGTGGAAGGAAACCAGAGCACCCGGAGAAAACCCTTGTAGACACAAGAGAATGTCCAAACTCCGCACAGACAGTGACTCAAACCCGGAATTGAACTCTGGTCCCTGGCACTGTGAGGCAGCAGCGCTAACCACTGTGCAACTGTGCTGACCATTAGGCTGCAGACTGTCTTAAATTGGAGTGGATATTGACAGCCTTTTAATCTTAGACGTAAGGGAATTCATGCAAAAATGACCCTTTCTCTTGATGTGCACTTGCTGATAGAAATCTGTCTGGCAAACGAAATGTTGGAGTTGTGTCAGTGAAAACTTGACCCCAGTTGGTCTGGGAATCTCTCCATGTTAGCTGCACAGGTAAAAGTCTTGACAGGAATACAAAGAGAAGCCTTCAGCACTCTTCTGAATAAGACGTTTCAAGGTCGATGGTGCAAATAAACAACTTTTTTTTACAAAAAAGATGCTCTTATGGAAGTTTTCTATTTTATATTTACCACAAGACACTACAAATTCCCAATATCTAGTACAATACAGAATAATTGATTCACATGAACATACAGAAAAGACCAGAGAATATTCATTCATACGTTTCAAGACTTTCTATCATTGTTGTCATCTCCTCTCGCATAGATAAAGAAAGGATACTGGAATGAATTGGGGATCTAAGGATAATGTGGTAAATCCATGAGCACGTGGATCCTTGGTGCATGTCCTCCTCAGTAAGAAATCTCACAACACCAGGTTAAACCTAGCTTTAACCTGGTGTTGTGAGTTTTTTTATTGTGTTTACTCCAGCCCAACACCAGCACCTGCACATCCTTCTCCACAGGATAACAGGGACAGAGCTATACAATATACTGGACGCAATATGGTGTAATATATAACCAGCCAGGGCTTAACTCAACATTTCAGGACCTCCAAGCAATGTAAGGATAACCCAGAAAAAGGGGAACATCAGGATACTGTCATTGGTACAAGTTGTGACATAGCAGCGTTCACTCTCATGTATAGCAACCAGTAAGCGAAGGATTGGTATATCTTGCCTAGCCATGCAATACAAAAAACCTCCTTCCTCTCCAGCCATATCAAAGGCACTGATCACTGATCAGACTCCCCACCATCAAAGAATTTAAACCATTTTTCACCCAAGCATACCCTACCGACAAGGAGAAGAATTGTCAAGACTCCCATCTGTAAGTTCTCTCAAAGAGAAATACAACCCTCCTCCTCCTGACAAGATCATAGAATCTAGGGATTCTATGTGCAGAAGAGGCCATTTGGCCTATCAACTCTGCAATGACTGCCTGACAGATTATTTTAAGCCGAGTCCTCTCCGCTGCCTTATCCCTGTAACCCTACGTATTTAACACCAATAATCCATGAATAATAATTTAACATGACTGTAATTTTCTTTGTAATCCATTCAATCTACAAAATTTCGGACACTAAGGGACAATTTAACATGGCCAATCCACATAACCATCTTCACCCTCTGGACTGTGGGAGGAAACTGGAGCACGCAGAGGAAACCCACTCAGACACAGGGACAATGTGCAAACTCCACACAATTATCCCATTGAACACAGGTCCTTGACACTGACAGACAGCAGTACCATAATAAAGCTGTAACTATAATTGTGTCTCAGGCTGCTATGGTAGGCATCGGAGGAGACTGCAGGGGTTCTGACCCAAATTTTTAACTATCTCTTGCTATAGGGGAGGTGCCAGAGGACTGGAGAACAGCTACTGTGGTTCGCTACTGAAGAAGAGTTGTAGAAATAAACCAGGAAACTACAGACCAGTGAGTCTTGTGTCAGTGGTAGGGAAAATATTGGAGAAACTCTAAAGAAGAGAATCCATCTCCACTTGGAGAGGTAAATTTTGATTAGGAATAATCAGCATGATTTTAATAGAGAGAAGTCATGCCTCTGTCTGTTAAAGATTTGATTGAATGTTTTAAGGAGATGGCCAGGTACGTAGATGACGGTAGTGTAATTATTATAGTTCATATGGATTTCAGCAAAGCCCACATGGGAGACTTATAAAGAAGGCAAATGCGCACAGTATATAGGGTAATTTGACAGGGTGGATTCAATATCGATGACAGAATGTTGCTTTAGTGACTGGAAGCTTGTGTCCAGTGGCATACCACAGGGATCTGTGATGGGTTGCCTATTATTCATATTCATCATTTAACAATAACATAGATAACTATGTGGAAGAAGGATTAGTAAGTTTGTGGAAGACACAGAGACTAGCTGGGCGGTTAACAGTGAAGTTGAGTGTCTTCTGCTACAGGAAGACATAAATGAGATGGTAAAATTGGCAGATAAGTGGCAGATGGAAATTAACCCTGAAAATATTCATTTTGTGAAGGAGTAATTTGATAAGGAATTATTCAATGAATGGCAAGACACTCAAGTTCTGAGGAACAAAGGGATGTTTGCGTGTTGTTCATAGGTCTCTGAAGGCAGAAGGGCGTGTTAGTGAGATGATACAAAAGGCAAATGGGACACTTGCTTTTATCAATTGAGATATAGATTGCCAAAGCAGGGAGGTCGTGTTGGAATTGTGTAGAACTTTGGTGAGGCTACAGCTGGAGTACGGTGTGCAGTTCTGCTCAACGCATTATAGGAAAGATGTAATCACATTGGAGGGGATGTAGAGGAAATTCACTGGGATTTTGCCTGTGATGAAAAAATTAAATTATGAAGAAAGGATGGATAAGCTTGGTTTGTTTTTGTTGGAGCAGAGAAGACTGAGAACGAACTGATCGAGGTGCACAAGATTGAGGGGTGAGGACAAGATGGATATGGATCAGCTGAGCCCTCAATTTGTAGGGTAATTCATGAAGGGACACAGGTTCAAGGTGAGGGGCAGGAGGTTTAAGGGGGATGTGAGGGAAAACTTTTATTTAACCCAGAAGGTGGTGATGGTTTGGAATGTGCTACCTGGGAGGATGGTAGAGGCGGGTTGTCTCACATCCTTTAAAAAGTACCTGGATGAGCACTTGGCATATCCTAACATTGAAGGTTGTGAGCTAAGTGCTGGTAAACAGGATTAGGTAAATAGGTTAAGAATTTCTCATGTGTTGGAGCCAACTCGATGGGCTGAAGAACCTCTTCTGCATTGTGTGATTCTGTGATATGTTGTCTACTTCCAAATAAGATTGAGCTAAATCAAGAACCATTTTTTTAATGCAGCTATCTTATTTTAAATAACACATTCTAGTTCCATGTGGTCCTTACTCTCTCTTTACATTTAAAAGTCAAAAATCCCCTAATTCCAAGAAATTATGCCTTTTAAGATTCTAGATGAGGCACCAATTTTCTGTCATGAATCACGTGATCCATTTGATCTGCCAGGGTGTCCTAACTTGGAACACTGAGTCATGCTTGTGCATAGTTTTGTTTTTGGAATAGTGTGGGGAATCATATGAAAGATCACGGAAGATAATCAATCTGGTTATCATATAACAATTATTAAAGACTATATATTAAATTATAGAAAAGATAAATACACTTGAAAAGGTTACAATACTTAAAGACAATTAAGTATATGAATCACTAAAGATGCGCATAGTTTATACAGAAATTACCCCTTTCTAAAATAACTTTGATCCCTGAACTCCTTAAGACTTCCCCACCTCATCCCATACAATTAAATAACTCTATAAATCAAATCCAGTTTATACCTACCACACTATACAAGGCTGCGGATAAAGTCTGGAAAACATTTTATCGTGGTCTTCAAAGATATTGAAACTGCCTTGATGAAGGCTTCTGTAATCTTGGCTCTAGATTAAAATGCTGGCCTAGTCTCCTGGCTGTGAGTTGTAGTCTTAGGCTGTTAGAGCTGAACTGGCCCCAGGCTTTTAGATGTAAAATAACCTCTCAACTGTTAAATGTAAATTGGCCTGCCTGCTTCTAAGGAGTTTGGCATAATAGCATTTTTCCTCCTTAGTTCTTCATTCTATGTATTTGGCTGTTTGCATCTCTCAAGTTCCTTGACTCTAGAAATGAGCATGTGTATACCTCCACTGAGCCATCTAGATAAGCTGTTTCCTGCTAATAGGGCAATTTACACTTGTTTCTGTCCATATAACTACTAATCTCATTACTAGGAAAATTTGAATGTTGGCTACTGCTGTCGCTACACGGATTTCCTATCTTTGGGCAGATTACATCCTATCACGCCCTGTGAAGTTCTTGTTACTGGTGTTACTAGGCAGATCAATGACAACTTATAATCACGGCTATCATTTTGGCACCAATGGCATCACTGAAGCACAGGTCCGCTCGCTAGTGAGACCACCTCTGCGGGCCCCACCCCGAATGCCTCGATCAAATAAGGATTTTCTTGACTTGGCTTTCCTTTGCCAAAATTCAGCCAGGATCTCCCAGGAACATAGCACAGATTACTCACATCTGGATCAGATAACTATGGGATGTGGATCAGGAAGAAAAATGAGTAGTGAAGAGCTCATGAGGAAGCACAACTGTTTCAAAATAAAGTTTATTTATTGACACAAGTAATTTTACATTAATTTGCTGGCAGTAGTTCCTGGCATACCTTTTTGACCGCGAAAGTAAGCAATTTTTATTGCCAATGGCCAAAGTCTGGCAAAGCTAATGGGATAGAAAATCTCTTTGGTGAGGGGGTTATGAAAATGGGTAAACTGGCTGCTTGCTCTACTCCTCACCCCATTCAGTTGCATTGATTTCATGGTGGCCTAAGTGAAATCACATACTTTACTCAAGGAGGGTTTCTATCCTCCAAATATCCAAACTCTCAATGTGTTTCTGTCCCTTTTGACTTCTAAGGATGTCATGTAAATGCCACAAATCACAAAGGACAGAATTTTAAACCCCTTCGCACCCCCACCCCATGCCATCCATCAGCAGAAGGCTGGTAGGCATGAGGGGTATAAAATCAGGTGGGATGGTTGGGGGGGAGGGGGAGGCACAGTGGGCATCACCTGCCTAGCCATGTTGTCATCTGAACAGGAGTCAATAGGTGGCAGATGATTTGCTCCCATTTGCGCCCGTTGAAGCCCTTAAACGATTGATGAAGGGCCACTTCAGGGCTTCCACCTATCATAGCTGGTCCATGATGTGTAACATCCTGTGACACAGGGGGTAGCATCCCTGTCTCTGAGCTAGAAGTTATGGGTTCGAGTCCCACCTCAGGACTTGAAGGCCAACGAAGGCACTTCATAATGTACGTGTCAACCTGCAAAACTCTTCCAACACGCAAATGGCAGACAGTAAGAACATGAGAGATTTGTGATCAGCCATGCTGAATGTGGACTGGAATCCCACAAGCTGTCAGCCTTTGGTGACAGTTTAGTGAACTCTTCCAGAAACAAACTTGCCAAAGGAATAGATAAAATTCTGCTTTATACAGCATTGGTGTGGGAAGACAGACAACAACAATGTTAAGTCTGAATGAAAATTATACTAATCTGAGGAATCACTGAGTTCATATGGTCAGGGAGGATGTAGAGAGGATGGGAGAACATAGAACTAGGGGTTTATTGTTTAAAAATAAGGGGCCACCCCTTTGTAATGGAGTTGAGGTGCATTATTTTCACTCAGGATTGTGTGACTTTGGAACTCTATTCCTGAAAAGGAGCTGGATGCAAAGTCTGAATATTTTTAAGGCAAAAATGGGTAGATTCTTGGTCAGCATCGGAGTAATAGGTCATCAGAGATAAGCAGGATGCAAATTTGAAGTCAGCATCAGATCAGCCCTGATCATGTTAAATAGTGAGGCAGATACAAAAGGCTGAATGACCTACTCCTGCTCCATGTTTATATGACAATAAGTGCCTGTGTTGTAATCTGTGGCACTTTATTTAGAAATTATAGTTACTGGTGGTTGCTACTCATTGCCATAAGCCAGGATTGTGAATCTGAGTGAGTGTACAAAACATATTAAGACATAAGTATTCATCTGTAAACAACTGGACTGATGAATGTTTGGTCAAATAATGTTCAGTATTAAGCATTTAACTGGTTGACAGCACCAATCATCCAACTGTTCAACTCTAGCCATACCTTCCATTTCTTGAGCTTTTTCTCACTGTTTTTATTCATTTCAAGACTCTATCATACCCTAGTTACACTGGGTGAAGGATCATAGATACTGAAGAAACAATAAAGGAAAACATTTGTTGTAAATGTGCAAAAGAGGTTATTAATTTATATGAGGATTGGCGTTGTGCTGATGTTTTATAGGGGGGTGGCCAGAACTCTGTTTGAGAAACGGTTTGATCATCTGCGTGCAAAGTTTAGGATTGACTGAAGTACACCATGGTGATGAAGGCAAGCTAATTTCCTGAGAATTTACAATGGAAGAGGAATATTGTTGTGAGCAGTTCCACATTAAGTGTATTTATACAAGTACCATGCAGTTGGGGTGGCACAGTGATTAGCACTGCTACCTCAACACCAAGGACGCAGGTTTAATTCCAAGCTTGAGTAACTGTCTGCACATTCTCCCTGTTTCTGTGTGGAGGTTTCCTCCCCCACTCAAAGATGTGCAGGTTAGATGGATTAGCCATAGAAAATCTGTGGAGTTACAGGGATAGGATGGGGTAGAAAGCCTGGGGAAGATACTCAGTCAGAGAGTTGGTGCAGTCTCGATGGGCTGAATGGCTCCCTTCTGCACTGTAGGGCTTCTTTAGTAAAATACTGCACGTATATTTTCTTAACATATTTACTAATTTGTTACAGTAACCAGTTAGAGAAAGTTTTCATAAGTGCCACTGCAGTCCCACTGTGCAGTAACTCCTTCCAACATTGCCTGTGACAGACTTCAGAGTTGTATCAACATTGCAATTAAACTTACTGATGAACTGCCAAAGGATGTTCCAGTTTGCAGTTCAGATTGAAGTGAAGATGAGAGGTGCCTTCTCCGAAAGCTGACAAATTACTATTGGGTTGGATTGAGACACCAATAGAAATAGTTGGCATTGTGAGTGTGATAATGAAGTGAAATTCAGGAAAAGTTAATTAGATGTAGCAATCCATCTTTGAGACATGTGTAGACTCTCAGTTGGACATGAATGAATGCTTAAAGTTGAGAAAGAGAAACTATCAAAGTTGATGTGTGGGCTGCCCTGAAAGGGATACAGAAACAATGTGGGAATATGAAATTAATTCTGCAAATTATACCATTGTTTTAGGTGGACATGAGAACATGCAGTTTGATTTACAAAGGTGAAAAATCTTAGCGAAGTGATGGAAGGGATCAGGCAAAATAAAAATGTCAAGGAATGTAGAATAAATGTGTTGAAGCATGTGGAGTTGGGTTGGCACTGTACAAATTGATTGGCAGTGAATAAATGGTTGGGTGTTTTGAGACTAATTAAATGTGCTTTTTAAAAGGATATAAACAGATAGACAGTGAATACCATGTGGTGAAGCACATTGCTTTATACCATGGAAAAACAGTGCCTTCATCTACAATGGGGTAAGAAATTTACTTACTTCAAGTAGGCTTATATTAACACTGCAATGAAGTTAATGTGAAAATCCCCTAATTGTCACACTTCAGCATCTGTTCGGATACACTGAGGGAGAACTTAGCATAGTGAATGCACCTAACCAGCATGTTTTTTTGGACTATGGGAGGAAACTTGAACACCTGGAGGAAACCCACACAGACATGGGGAGAACATACAGCCTCCACACAGACAGTGACCCAAGCTGGAGATTGACCCCAGGTCCCTGGCACTTTGAGGCAGCTGTGCTAAACACTGTGCCACCATGATGTCCTGTAGCAGTGCTCAATATAAATGTCAGGTGCAGCAAATGTAATTTGTTGGTGCATATGGACATTAGACTCTTCTCAGCCTTTTGGATAAGATCAAGTGTAATATCAACGTGATGTGCTTGGTTGAAGCCATTAGGTTACATTTCAGCTTCACTTGAAGCAATTTTTTCAAGCAGCATCTTAGCCTTTTGACTAAGATGCAAATGAGATCAAGCCTTGGAGGAGGAGCTATACCTACCCCAATCAGTTTGGATCATGTAAATCAAGCCTAAGACAGGAGGTGAGAGCCCTGTCTTGTCAGCTTGGATTGGGAATGTCTCAACTTGTTCAGACTCTGAATTGGACTTGATTAGATTGAATTGGAATAAAATGAAAAAAAGCAGACATTAGACTCCAGTTCTGACTTAAGACTATAAGGACATGTGAGATTTTTATGTTTATTCAATTCCATTTGAGTTCCTGTAGTTCTATTATAATATAGGTTCTGACACAAAACCAGCTGAGACGTGGCTTCCCTGTGCTTTGTTCTCAGGCACTAACTGAATTTCTAAGTCCTCATAAAGTGAGCAGAAAACATTTATGCATTTCAGTCAGAGTGGCACTACCAGTCATATAAGGACATGAAAAAGAATGTCCTTCAGTCGTGCGTGAAACAGCCTTGGCCCTTTACATATTATAAAGGCCAGTTTGAGTCTTCTCAGCCACTGGTCTCTTCTATCATTAGACTCCATTTTCAGCCCTAATTCTGACCCCCAGCACTATTCCTCAGCCTGATCCAACCTCTGTCCCTGCTGTCCATTCCCAAATGCGGACCTGTCCTGTACCCGCTTGGGTAAGAATCACTGGAGCACTAATGTTAGCCTGATGTTGCAATTGTTCCCGATTTACTATTGTAACTCACTGGCCCCATTATAGTGAGACCCTCATCATTCAGGCACGGGTCAGGCACCCTGTACTCTGCTTCCTGGGCATTGAAGAAATTCTGGAATTTCAAGGACACTCTTTTTTTCATGTTTTTGCTATCTCTGGGCTTGGGCTTTGTAGCACCAATAAGGAATGTATCATTTGGATATATAAGCCTTCATGATGTAATTAGCTTCGAAGCTTTATGGCTTAATTAGCTGAGAATTTCATATGGCTTTTAGGTTTTCTTCTGTACTTCTCAGTTCAATGACTGATTCCAATGCATGGCCAACCTTTACACTAAAACTACATTTAGGACCATATTTCAGGCAGTTTACAAGACGTTTCCCCCATCCTCCTACCACTCCCCACCCGCCCAGCTCTCTACTATAAATCTTGAATTGACACGTCAGGGATACTTTCCCTACGTTGCAGAGGAGTGAGCGAAACTGAAATTTCTTCCCCCAGAATGCTGCATGCTATTAAGAGAGAAACATGACTATGAGAGTGCGTGGTTGCAACATTTATCCGGAGGATATTTAGAACAACATAGCAATTGCAGTTAAAATGTTGGTTAATTAGATGTAGGCATGGTACAAGTACCACCCAACTCTACTCTTACTGCATTGCAAAAGATTTATTTTCCATACTTTCACTTGCAATGCCTAGTTGGCTTCAGCTTACAAGAAGGACAATTTATCTGCAAAGTTTAAAATTTATTGATTAATGTCACAAGTAGACTTGCATTAACACTGCAATTAAGTTGCTGTGAAAGTCCCCTAGTCGCCACACTCTGGCACCTGTTCAGGAAGGATAGGCAACAACACCTCCTCCACAATCATCCTCAACACCAGTACTTGACAAGGCTATGTCCTCAGCCTCGTACCATACTCCTTATACACCTATGACTGTATGCCCAAATTTCCCCTCCAATTTGATTTTCAAGTTTGCTGACGACACCATCATAATGTGTCGGATCTCAAACAATGATGAGACAGAGTGCAGGAATGAGATAGAGAATCTGATGAACTGGTGAGGTAATAATAACCTCTCCCTCTATGTCAACAAAATGAAGGAGATTGTCATCGACTTCAGGGAGCGTAAAGGAGAACAATGCTCCTGTCTACATCAATGGGCGTGATGTAGAGATGCCGGTGTTGGACTAGGGTAAACACAGTAAGAAGTCTGACAACACCAATTTATTTGATAGTAAACTCACAAACTTTCGAGGTTCTCCTCTTCATCAGGTGATCTATACACTATAGTTAAGAAAGCCATCAACTCCTCTACTTTCTCAGAAGACTAAGGAAATTTGGCGTGTCAGCTACGACACTCCAACTTTTACAGATCTACCATAGAAAGCATTCTTTCTGGTTGTATCACAGCTTGGTATGACTCCTGCTCTGCCCAAGCCTGCAAGAATCTACAAAAGATTGTGAATGTAGCTCAATCCATCACACAAACCAGCCTCCCATCTATTGACTCTGTCTACACTTCCTGCTGCCTCAGCAAAGCAGCCAGCATAATTAAGTACCCCATGTATTCCAGTCATTCTCTATTCCACCCTCTTCCTTAGGGAAAAAGTCTGAAATCACATACCAATCAACTCAAGAACAGCTTCTTTCCTGTGGCTGTCAGACTCATGAATGGACTTACCTCGCATTAAGATAATCTTTCTCTACACCCGAGCTATGATGGTAACACAACATTTTGCAGTCTCTTGTTTCCTTCTGTTTGAATGGTATGTTTTACTGTATAGCATGCAAGAAATGGGGAAAGACCTTTATAAAGGATTTCATAGCAGAGCACTTGGAAAATTGTGACAGGATTAAACAGCATCAGCATGGATTTATGAAAGGGAAATTATGCTTAACAAATCTACTGAAATTAGATCGTAGAATCCCCAGAGTGCAGAAGGAGGCTATTTGGTCCATCGAGCATGACTGATCACAATCCCACCCAGTCCTTATTCTCGTAATCCCATGCATTTCCCTTGCGAGTCACTCTGACACTAAGGGGCAATTTCGCATGGCCAATCTACCTAACTCACACATCTTTGGACTGTGGTGGAAACCAGAGCACACCCATGCAGACATGGGGAGAATGTGCAAACTATACGCAGAGCAACCCAAGCCGGGAATCAAACCCAAGTCCCTGGCACTGTAAGGCAGCAGCACTAACCACTGTGCCACTATGCACTAATTTCAAAGATGGAACAAGTAGAGTTGATGAGCAGGAACCAGTGGATGTGGTTTACTTGGAAGGCTCCAGAAAAGGTTCCATAGAAGAGATTAGCATGTAAAATTAAATCACATGGAATTGAGGGTCATGTTGGCAGACAGGGAAGAAGGAGTAAGAATAAACAAGTCTGTTTGCAAGTGGCAAGCAGTGACTTGTGGGGCACCGCAAATATTCTAGATGTTCACAGGTATATTAATGATTTAGATGAGAGAAATAAATATAATGTCAGAAGCTGGGTGGGAGGCTGAACTATGAGGAGGGTGCAGAAACACTTCACTGTGATTTGGATAAGTTGAGTCGGCAAATGCATGATTGTTGCAGTATAATGTGGATAAATGTGAGGTTATCTACTTGGTAGTAAAAACAGGAAAGCAGATTATTATCTTAATAGTTATAGATTGAGAGAGAGGAATGTGCAATGAGATCTGAGTGTCCTTGTACACCGGTCACTTAAAGTAAGCATGCAGTTATAGTAGGCAATGAAGAAGGCAAATGGTATGTTGGTGGTCTTAGCAAGAGGATTTAAGTATAGGAGCGTAAAATCTTGCTGCAATTATACAGGGAATTGGTGAGACCACGACTGGAATATTGTGTACAGTTTTAGCCTCCTTATCTGAGGAAGGATTTTCTTGCTCTAGAGGGAGTACAGTGAATATTTAGCAAACTGATTTCTGGAATGGCAGGACTAACGTGAAGAGAGACTGAATTGGTTAGCATCATATTTGCGAGAGTTTAGAAGAATGAGGGGAGTAGGGTCTTTCAGAAAATTCTAACAGTCCTAGACAGAGGAAATGCAGATAGGATGTTCCTGATGATAAGGAATCCAGAAACAGAGGTCACACTTTGAGAATATAGGGTGGACAACTTAGCACTGAGATAAGGAAAATCTTCACCCAGAGAGTGGTAAACCTGTAGAATTCACTCCCACAGAAAGCAGTTGAGGCCAAAATATTGAATATTTTCAAGAAGGAATTTGATATAGTCTGGGGGCTAAAGGATCAAAGCATACGGGGGTGCAGGAAAGAGAGAATAGATTATTGAGTTGTGTGATCAGCATTGATCATAATGAGTGGTGGGCAGAGCAGGTTTGAAGGGCTGAATGGCCTACTCCTGGTCTTTTTCTATCTGCCTAAGTTTATGCTAAAATTATTAAATTGAAATTGTGGCCCACGTTATTTAAAGATAAGTTTTTTTTTAAAGATATTATTTTTCTTCACTCAGTGAACAAAATTTCCCCCACTGTGCCACGTGAACTAAGAATGGTAAATCCTTTATAACTGCATTGATAGTTTCAGTATATTCGGAATGTAAAGACTGGGTAGTGTTGTAGGATGTGTGCAGTTCAGTCAGTCTTGAAAAAGTTCTGAATCTTGTTTGGGTTTTACAGTGACTGTTAGCTATTCATAATGTCATGAACCACGCTGATGTTATCTACGAGGGCGTCACAATGTGAGACACCTGTTAGTGTGGAGGTGTATATTATTGTTTCTAAAACAGTGTGAGGAATCACATGAAACCATTCATGAGAATAAGCAGCCCAGTCATGGTATACCAATTGCTTACACACAAACAGAACTAGATTACTATAACACACATAAAAATTGGAATAATCCACATACATACAGTTTAATTTAGAAATCACCACTTGTTCCAAACTATATCCCCAATATCGGAACTCAGTAAGAGTTCCCTGTTCCCCAAACAACATACATCTTATACCAATCTATGAACTAAATCCACCTTACAGTTACCGTGCAATACCAGAAGGATGATCCAGCCTGGGACTGGTTGGTGAAGGTAGGTAAGTTAGCTTTACAGATGTTTCTGCATTAAATTAATTGTAAGACTTTACAAAGGATTACTGCTGTTAGATGCTACCTGGGCTTTAATTTTATTCATTGTGGCACATAGGCATCGCTGGTTGGTCAGCATTTATTGCTCATCCTCAGTTGCCCTTGAAGTAAGTGGCTTGTTTGGCTATTTCAGAAGGCAGCTGAGAGTCAACTCACATTGCTGTGTCTCTGGAATCACGTATAGGCCAGACCAAATAAGGACGGCAGGTTTCCTTCCCTAAGGAACATTAGTGAAGCAGATCATTTTTTTTTCTGACAGTCAACAATGGTTTCATGGCCATCACTAGATTATTAATTCCAGATATTATTGTATCCAAATGCCATCATCTGCTATGGTGGTATTTGAACCTGGGTCCCCAGAATATTAGCTGAGTTTCTGGATAAATGGACTAGCAATAATATCACTAGGCATCACATCCCCAGTCTTTCCCATGTCCATGCACTCAAATATATATAGATTAGTATGGATTGAGGGACCCATCACCCAGCCACCTTCCCTCACATACAGACCACAGAGTTTAATCAGTCCTGCAGGCCTCATGCCATTAGGCATGATTGGAGGAAAAGGCCCTTTCAGTGGTCATTAATTTGCTGCCTAAGGGATTCAAGTAGAGGTCAGATGGAAGGTTAACCATAGGCCTGACCACTAATACCTTCCTACCTCCACTGGAAGATTATCAGGTATCGTCCTATAATCGTAGAATCAAAGAGTACAGAGGAGGCTATTTGGTCCATTGAGTCTGGACCAAATCTCTGAAAGAGCATCTTAGCCAAGCCCCATTCCCATAACCCAATGTATTTACCCCTCTCATCCCACTAATCTACTCATCTTTGGACACTAAAGGGCAATTTAGCATGGCCAATCCATTTAACCTGCAAATCTTTGGACTGCAGGAGAAAACCGGAGCACCTAGGGGAAACCTATGCAGATACATGAGAACGTGCAAACTCCACACAGATAGTTGCCCAAGACCAAAATTGAGCACAGCTCCCTGGCGTTGAGGCAGCAATTCTAACCACTGTGCAGCCAACTTGCTGATAACCCACCAAATTCTCAGTGCCACCCGTCTCCTTCCTTGAAGGGCAGAAGATTCCAGACACTATCTTCTCCTAACATATGTTAAAGAAACTTTTGCTTGATACTAAATAAATTAGCAGCAGCGTACCTGAAGGTTAAGTACTTCACTGATTTCCCATAAAAATGTACTTGTTGAAATATTGTTCCCAAAATGTTCATGAAATCTTAAATTATCTGCACCATAATTCAGATTATTTAAATTCACTGTGCCTATAGCAACATCAAACACACTGACGTACGATTACTTGCATTCATGCAGTAGTATATTCAAAACATTTGGAAGTGATGGATTGAATGAATTAGTTTTGGTGTTCAGTGGTTGTTGTGAACACAGTTGCTTTATCGAGCACAGAAATATCCTGTTAACAACATAAGCTGAATGATCAGACCTTTATTTTGCTTTCTTAGTTTTTTTTTTCTTTCTGGATGTACTTCTGGTTAAAAGTGGCTGATGTATCCCAAGGGGAAAGGTGCATCTCTGGCCTATGAGGAAGATCTCCTGATTTACCAAACATGACAAACCTCCTCACATCCATCTCACTTCCACTATGCCAACCGTTCATATTTTTGAACCTTTATCAAGACTGAAATGTGTTTAGGTGCAATGCGCAGCTAATTACTGTAAGTGAGCACATCCCTTTAAATTTGAGCAACAAACCAGATTTTCCACGTTCCTAATTAGGCTAACTGCTGACACAAAGGCATTGCTGTGCTGACAGCTGATGCTAATTAGCCACACAATTTGACATGCAAATTGTGCATGGGCAGATCATGCACATTTGGCCACTTTTGTGCTGACTTACTCCTGACATAAATTTTGTAGGCATTGCAGAAGTTCAGCTTGTAAAGCATGTCCCTGTGTAAACATAGTTTGAGAGCGGCAAGTTTTTTCCACCTATCTAACAGATTGTTTTATGCCTTGTCAATGGGGGTTACCATTGACCAGACACCAAACTGGACCAGGTATGTAAATATTGTAACCAAAGAGCAGGTCAGAGGCTAGGGATTATGCAGTGAGTAAAACACCTCTGGCTCCCCACCATCAATAAGGCATAGCTCAACAGTGTGATGGGATACTGTCCATGTGCCAGGGTGAGTGCAGTTCCAATAACACGAAAGAAGCTCAACACCATCCAGAACAAAGCACTCCATCCACCACCTAATCATTAATTCCCTCCACCAATAACATGCATACTGGCAGCAATATGTACCAATTGCAAGATGCACTGCAGCAACTCACCAAGGCTCCTTCGATAGCATATCCTCTACCACCTGGAAGGACAAGGGCAGCTGACGCATGAAAACATCATCACCTACAAATTTACCAACAAGCCACACACTATTTTGATTTGGAATAATATCTCATTTCCTTCACTGTGACTGGAATAAAACCCTGGAAATCCCTTCCTAACAGTACTAGGGATGTGTGCCTACACTGCATGGACTATGGACTGCAGCAGTTCAAGAAGCTGGCTCACCGCCACTTTCTCAAGGGCAATAGATGTTGGCCATCTAATGATGCTCACATCCAATGAATAAATAGATATAATACAAGTGGGTTCTTGATTCACATATGGCTAGCAGCAGTTTTGAATATCGTTTTTGAGTGGTAAGGAATTTTTTTTAAAAGATGTAGGCAGCACAGGGGCACATTGTTTAATTAGCAGTGAGGCCTCACAGCGCTAGGGACCTGGGTTGAATTCTGGCCTTGGGTCACTGTCTGTGTTCAATTTGCATGTTCTCCCCATGTCTGTGTGCATTTCCTCCAGGTGTTCTGATTCCCTCCCACACTCCAAAGATGTGTGGGTTTTATTGATTGGCCGTGCTAAATTGCCCATTACTGTAGGGCGATTATCAGGGCAAATGCATGTGGTTGCAGGAATAGCGCCTGGATGGGATTCTATACAGTATGGATTGGATTCTATTCTATTCTATGTACTCATTCATGCAATACAGACATCACTGGCAAGGACAACATTTATTGCCCACGTTTAATTAACCATGAGAAAATGTGATAAGCCAGCTCTTGAACTGCTGATGTCCATTTACTGAAGATACTGCCACTGTGCCGTTCAATGAAGAACTCCAGGGTGGTGATGCTGAAGGAAAGTTGATTCCTATCGAAGTCAAGATATTGTATGACTATTTATGTGACTGCTTCAAGTCAATAGCAGCCCATAATGACAATGTTGGGAATTCAATGAGGGTAATGCTATTGAGGAACAAGGAGAGATAGTTATTGCCTGGGATGTTTGTTGCATGAATGTTACTTCCCATTGATTCACTTAAGCCTGGATGTTATCCAGGTCTTGCTGCATGCAAGAATGGACTGTATCATTATCTAAGATATTGTAAATTAAACTGAAAACTGTGCAGTCATCCATGGATATTCCCCTTTCTTACCCTTGCCAGAGGGAAGGTCTTTAATGAAGAAATGGAAGATGGCTGGGCTTAGGATGTGAACTTGAAGGACTTCTGCTATGATGTCCTGGCCCTAAGCTGATTTTTTTTTTAATACAGAGAAAACATACCATTCAGAGAGGACATAGAGGAGAAGTAAAGGGTGCAGGTATAAGTATTTGGAAAATTGTACCATTATTCAGCAAGTGGTGCATGGCCCCAGTATCCATCCTCAAGTTGGCTTCCATTTGTTTCAGGCTGGTTGGTTTCACTCCTGTTCCAATGTTATGATGGGCCAGGTGTTGGCAGATCTGGGCCAGGAACTGATGCATTCTTGACCAGCTAGTATCTTGTTCCTGCTCAGCAGTTGTTCTTCCTACTGTCTCCTCCCCTGCCCTGTTTACAATAGATGGCTTTTATAATGTTAATTCAGTAAAGGTTTCCCTGTCATATTAGCATTATTGTAACAGTCAAATGAAATCAACTATCCCACACTTTCATGTTACAAAATCTCTAATCAGGTTTGAACAATCTAATTTTCCAACTGTTTTGCTTTCAATTGAAAAGAGGCCAATTTGCGAGATCAGCCTTGCCATGAATGATCGTGGATATGTTTTGAGCAAAATTGATATTGAAATGTATCTGCTAAAGTGTCATACGGTGTAAATTAACATTCGTGCTGGAAGAGGTGTGGGTCCTCAGTAATTTTGATGGGAAAATTATGCATTAGAATGTATAGAATCCCTATAGGTCAGAAGGAAGCCATTTGGTCCATCGAGTCTGCACTGGCCACAATCCCACCCAGGACAGATTCCCGTAAACTCACATATTTACCCTGCTAATCCACCTGACAGTAGGGCCAATTTAGCATGGCCAATCAACCTAACCTGCACCTCTTTGGACTGTGGGAGGAAACTGGAACAACAGGAGGAAACCCACGCAGAAATGAGGAGAATATGCAAACTCCATAGTGATAGTCACCCGAGGCTGGAATTGAACTTGGGTCCCAAGCGCTGTAAGTCACCAGTGCTAAATACTCTGTTACCAGGCTGCCTATACTAATGGTTTCACAGATTACAAAAGTAGCAGCATACTCGTTTCAAAATCTGACTATATGACGATGGATACGTTAAGTATTGCATACATAGAATATCCTGATAATGGTCTCTAGCTAACACAGAAGGTATAATGAAAATAAAAATCCTTTGAAGTTTGCCGTGCTCGTGATGAGCCTAATCTCTTCTCACAAATAAACCTTGTCAAAATGCAGTGAAATTCCTCATGCAGCAACTCCCTACTAGTGCAGTAAGCTGATTGGAGTGGTGCCTTTGTCTTTTTAGACATCCGATACTCTTATTTTCTTTCCAACCTGCCTGTTTTTTTTCAGTTGAGAAAGCAAGTAAGAATCTGTGATTGACAGAAAAAAAGCCACCTTGTAAGAAATTGAAACATTAGACTCCCTAAAATCTTAATATTTACATCTTTTTGATGATTTTGCAAATACAGATGCCCTTACTTCTCAAATTTAATATTACTTCATGGCTTGTGTTGCACTGTTTAAAATTTTATACTAATGGGTATCATTGCAGCAATTGAGAACCACAATGGTCGTACGGAGGATCAACTTGGCAACTTCTGTTCAAAAAGAGATATTTTAAGACTTTGGAAGGAGCAATATTTCAGATGTAAAAAGATTTAAAAATTACAATACCAACAAAACAAGCATTAGGCAAACTAAAATCAATCTGAAGTGGAAAAATCATTGTAACAACAGAATATTTTTGTATCTATTCTTGTCAAATGTCAGTTGGGGAACAAATAGCATCATTGCAAGGTGACTTGAGGATAATATAAAGGGCATGATTTGAAGAGTTGAGCAGATACTTTTGTTTCCAACCACAAGAATGACTAAAACGTAAATGGGTTGATTGCACATCACAAGGAAATTCTGCATGTTAGCTTGGAAGAACTATATTTCACTATTCTAGAATAGTGAAAAGATGTCAAAGGTTGTACATGGTTCCTTGCTAAGTATTTTGAACATTTCTTGAAAATTCGGGTGAAATCAGATAATTAGATAAAAACACATGTGAAACCATTAGTTAAACCCTGAAAAGTAGACCAGTGAATTTGATGCCTTGTTTAAGTTTATTTATTTGTGTCACAAATAGCTTACATTCACACTGCAATGAAGTGCAATGCTGCAACACTGGGGCAGCAGATAGCACAGTGCTTAGCACTGCTGCTTGACAGAACCAGGGACCCAGGTTTGATTCCTGGACTGGGTCACAGTGAGGACTTTGCACCTTCTCCCTATGTTTGTGTGGGTTTCCTCTGGGTGCTTTGGTTTCCCCTCTCATTCTGAAAGATGTGCTGGTTATTGATCCAAACATTGGCGACTAGGGGAATTTCACAATAACTTCATTGAAATGTTAATGTAAGCATTACTTGTGACTAATAAAATAAGCTTAACTAAAAAATCTAAGTTACTGTGAAAATCCCCTAGTCGTCACCCTCTAACACCTGTTTGGGTACACAGAAGGAGAATTTCGCATGAGCAACGCAGCTAATCTTGTGTTGGCTAAGTTAATAACATTTCTCATGATGCTTTCTATAAATGATTGTCTAACATATAGAACTGATTGAGAATATTGATCTATTTCAGAAGATAATGTTGATAGTTGAGAAATCTGAACTAGTCTCATGAAGAAGCCCTTAGAATGATGGATCCAGTCCCAGTATCTTTCCGTTTTGAGCTTCACCCATTTTTTTCCAGTACGTAACTTCCTCATCTAATGCTATCTATTGCTTAACCTACTCCATTTTATCTTCTTCAAACTCTTACAGGCTTCTTGCGAAGCAAAGTACTTATTTCATTGGTATTAGTAAAAATGACCACAAAGCTGTTATATTCATAAAATCCAACTGCTTCGCTCATGTCTTTTGGTGAAGGGAACCTGCCGTCCTTACCCAGTTTGACCTATATGTGATTTTAGTTGCATGCCAAAAGGATTGACTCTTAACCAATTACTGAAGTGGCCTACCAAGGTATTCATTCATATCAAAACTGCTTGCAGTCATTCAGGAAGAAAATCCACTACCTTCTTAAGGCAACTTGGACTGAACAATACATGTCAGCCTTGTCAGTGACACTATTCCCAACATCCTCCATAAGATTTCCTTTTCTGTCTGTAATTGAACATAAGGATGGCAATGATCCATCTGAACTAGGCCTCTATAGTTTGTCAGTGAATTCTCTCTGGAGGAATCATATTGATGCAGGAAGCCATTCTGAAAGTATTGCAGAAATCCTTCCTTAACTCCACTTACATGCTCTTTAATTGCAATTGACCTTTGCTTAGTTAAAACCATTTGTTTCTCCTACTTTTTTGCTAATTTACTTACACATCTGTTCCATTCTCTGATCTGATCAGTGGCGGCACTCATTGTGAGCCAGAATGGAGCATTTGGCATTTCAACCAAAACTCTCTTCACTTACAACAGCACCGGAAAATCCTAACAGCGAATGGGAACGGAAAACTTCACCCAGGTCAATTTCCTTTCAATTGTTAAGCTGTAATACGTACCAAATAGAACATTATGTTCCTTAACTCCAACCAAACTTATATAGCTTTTGCACCATTTGTTATATCATGAAATATGTAATCTGCCATTCATTTTCTCCTGTTTTATTCCTCCTGAATGTCTTTGCAACTGGGGATGTTCAACGATGGCTGAAGCAACATCTTTATTGTGCTATTGTACAGTAATTCCCTATAAACTTACCATTGGTAGGCTATTGTGAAAATATGCAGGCATGGGATTAAGGGTGATTTAGTGGTTTGGATCAGAAATTGGCTAGCTGTAAGAAGACAGAGGGTGGTTAATGGGAAATGTTCATCCTGGAGTTCAGTTACTAGTGGTGTTCCACAAGGATCTGTTTTGGGGCCACTGCTGCTTGTCATTTTTATAAATGACCTGGATGAGGGCATAGAAGGTTGGGTTAGTAAATTTGCAGATGACACTAAAATTGGTGGAGTTGTGGACAGTGTGGAAGGATGTTGCAGGTTACGGAGAGATATAGATAAGCTGCAGAGCTGGGCTGAGAGGTGGCAAATGGAGTTTAATGTAGAAAAGTGGAGTGATTCACTTTGGAAGGAGTACAGAGTATTGGGCTAATGGTAAGATACTTAGTAATGTGGATGAGCAGAGAGATATTGGTGTCCATGTGCAGAGATCCCTGGAAGTTGGCACCCAGGTTAATAGGGTTGTTAAGATGGTGTACAGTGTGTACACTTTTATTGGCAGAGGGATTGAGTTTCAGAGCCATGAGGTCATATGGCAGCCATACAAAACTCTAGTGTGGCCACACTTGGAGTATTGCACACAGTTCTGGTCGCCGCATTATAGGAAGGATGTGGAAGAATTAGAAAGGGTGCAGAGGAGATCTACCAGAACTTTGCCTGGTATAGTGGGAAGGTTTTATGAGGAAAGGCTGAGGAACTTGAGGCTGTTCTCATTAAAGAGAAGAAGGTTAAGAGACCGAGAGGCATACAAGATGATCAGAGGTTTAGATAGGGTGGACAGCGAGAACCTTTTTCCTCAGATGGTGATGGATAGCACGAGGGGACATAGTTTCAAATTGAGGGGTGATAGATACAAGACAGATGTCAGAGGTAGGCTCTTTACTCAGAGAGTAGTAAAGGAGTGGAATGCCCTGCCTGCAACAGTAGTGGACTTGCCAACATTAAGGGCATTTAAGTGGTCATTGGATAAACAAATGGATGATATTGGAATAGTGAAGGTTCGGTGGGATTTAGATGGTTTTCACATGTTGATGAAACATCGAGGGCCAAAGGGCCTGAAGTGCGCTGTAATGTTCTATGTTCTGTAAAGTTTGTGCTCCTAATTCTGTATATTTACAAGATTTGGCCATCCATGTTGCAGCAATATAAAACCTTGTTTAGGCTGCATATGGAATATTGCATACAGTTCTGGTCACCACACTACCAGAAGGACATGGAAGCTTTGGAGAGAGTGCAACAAAGGTTCACCAGGATGTTGCCTGGTCTTGAGGACATTGGCTATGAGGAGAGGTTGAATAAACAAGAATTGTTTTACTGGAAAAAAGGAGGCCTAATGGAGACCTGATGGAGGTCTACAAAATTATGAGAGGCATGGATAGTCAGAGGCTTTTTCCCAGGGTGGAAGTGTCAATTACAAGGGGGCACAGGTTCAAGGTGAGAGGGGGGAAGTTTAAGGAAGATGTGCGGGGGAAATTTTTTTATACAGAGAGTGGTGGATGCCTGGAAAGTGCTGCCAGAGGAGGTGGTGGACACAGGCACGTTAGCAACATTTTAAGAAGCATCTGGATAGGCACATGAATAAGGAGGGAATAGAGGAATATGGACTAAGTAAGAGCAGAAGATTTTTTTCTAGTTTCATTAGGGCATTATGATTGGCACAGGTTGTGAAGGCCGAGGGACCTGTTCCTGCGCTGTATTTTTCTTTGGTCTTTGTTCTTCATTATAATACTCAGCATTTCTATATGTAAAAGTCAATCTCCATGTTTGGCAAACTTGCTAATTTTATTGCTATTCCCACTTATTCCTGGTAATTTTTGCTTATTTTTCTGTTTTCCAGCGCTCCCTCTCTGTATCTCTCCACCTCCACATTCTGCTCCCCCTCCCACAATATCCAGCAGAAATATTAGTTAAAAACCTCCTGGTAGGACTGAGAATGCTTTCCCAGTGAGGACATTGGTCCCAGCCTTGTTTGGACAAAGCAATTTGTATTCGATGGAAAGATATGAGAGGCATTTGTCTAAGAAATATTCACTAGCTTACAGTAATTTGCCCATGTTTTGTCATCGCTGTTAAAGCGATCAATACTCAGGAGAAGCCTTCACCGACCATGCAGCACAGATACATTCCTCATCTATTGTAAAATTACAGCTATAATGAAGAAAATACAATGATCCACATTAGAGACAAATTCATTGATCACGTATGCATAAAATCAAAACAAATGTTGCTTTAAATGTTTACATTTTCTGTGAATGGCTGAGCAGCTTCTTACCATTGCTCAAAGACACACAAGAGAGGATAAAGAAATTTATTGTTTGTTCCATAACAAGGCATCAAAAAGAAAATCTCCTCAAAAAAAGTTGCATATTATACTCATAACCAACTGCCGGCAAAACACATAAGGCCACTGATTTGAGGTTAATGAGATTTCTAGCTGTGCTCTGGCATTGTGATAAAAATGTGAACAGCATTTGCAGCACTAATCACTTCAGGGAGATGAAGCTACACTTAAAAGCATGTACTTTCCACCTGAGGCTCTCCTTTATTAGACATCTCCCATGCATAGCAAGCAATGAAGAATCTAAACTGCGAAACCTTCTGGAGGTAAAAATGAGAATGCAACTACTTTTCTTGCCCCATCATTTAAAGAAATAAACAAAAGAAGTACTTACATTTATATAACCCCTTTCATGATCTCATTACATCCCAAATTATCTTTAGAGCCATTTAAAAAGCCTTGAAATCCACATGAATCACTTGAGTCCTGGAGGTTTGGGGATTTGACTTATAAATGCAGAGCCTAATGAATCAAATTGTTGAATGAGAATGAATCATTTGAGTTCTCTTACTAGAACCATTTAAATCTACACTCTGAAATTCTTAATTCCTCTTATTTCAAAATTTATTCTAATTTTCAACCAGAGCGTCTCCCCTCCCATTCTCCCCCATTCCTCCAGCCCCAAAATCCTCCAGTTCAGACCACTTGAACATCCTTGTTTTCTTTGCTCCTACATTGCTGGCTATGCTTTTAGAAAGTGATGGCCTTAGTGCCAGAATGCCCTGAATAAATCTCTCCATCTCTCTCTACCTCTTCCTCTCCCTTTAAGACACCCTTTTCAAGCTACCTCACTGACCAAACCTTTGGTCACCCCTTTCAGTGCAGCTTTATTATTTTATTTGATCGTTGGTCTTCTGAAGCAGCTTAGGATATTTTACTTTGTTAAAAACAGTATATGAATGCAAGCTACCATTGTTCTCAAATATTCAATATTGCCTTCCAAGAATAGAGTGTGGATAAGCTGCTCCGTTGGAAAGAATGTGCAGACTTGATGGAATGAGTGGTCTCCTTCTGCACTGTAAGTGATTAGGAAGTAAAGTGTTGGGATACTAATAATATCCTGCCTATATGCTTTGGAAATATGTTGAGATATATTTTTCAATTCACTAGAAGTGGACCCAATCTGTATGATTTGAGATGGAATCTTGAGTGTTCAATTCGTTGCAAACCACAAATGATAGGTGGAATGATGCCATGCTACTGGAATGAGTGGGCCCCTTGACTAACCTGGGCACCTACTTTAGTCTGAGTTACAGACATCCAAAAGAATGGGACTGCTTTTGATTCCAATGGTGACATGTTCGCAGCGGCAAAAGTGTCTAAACAACAGAGGTCACTTTTTATATTCGTCAATCTTATGTTTGATACTGTGGAGAGTAAGTAATTGATGCCATGTCTGTCAGGCAACTGTCCTTATTCCTTTCTCAGTTTACTCATAGTTGAAAAGAGACACCTGTTGAAGAGGCCATAGAACATTTTTCTATCTAGCAGGTTCCTCAAGACTCCATGTGCTTTTTAATGGAATCCATATGGTTATCACCTAGGATTCCTACATATTGTTATTTTTATAAATGACCTGGATGAGGATGTAGAGAGATGACTAAAGTCGGAGGAGTCGGATGGATGTTACAGTTTGCAGAGGGACATAGATAAGTTGCAGATCTGGCCGAGAGGTGGCAAATAGAGTTTAATGTGGAAAAGTGTGAGGTGATTCACTTTGGAAAGAGTAATATGTGTGCAGAATATAGTGCTAATGGTAGGACTCTTAGTAGTGTAGATGAGCAGAGAGATCTTGGTGTACAGCTGCATAAATCCCTGGAAGTCGGTACTCAAGTTGATAAGGTTGTTAAGTGTGTTAGCATTTATTGGAAAAAGGATTGAATTTCAGAGCCGAGACGTCATGTTGCAACTGTACAAAACTCTGGTGCGGCTGCACTTGGAATATTATGTACAGTACGAAATAAGAAAGATGTGGAGGCATTGGAAAGAGTGCAGAGAAGGGTTACCAAGATATTGCCCGATATGATGGGTAGGTCTTACGAGGAAAGACTAAGGGACTTGAGGTTATTTTCATTAGAGAGGAGAAGGCTAAGTGGTGACCTAATTGAGACATATAAGATGATCAGAGAGTTAGATAGGGTGGATAGTGAGAGCCTTTTTCCTCGGATGGGGATGGATAATACGGGGGGACATAGCTTTAAATTAAGGGGTGGTGGTGGTTATAGGACGGATGTTAGAGGTGGGTCCTTTACTCAGAGGGTAGTAAGGGCATGGAATGCCCTGCCTGCAGCAGTTGTGGACTTGCCAAATCTAAGAGCGTTCAAATAGTCAGTGCATAAGCATATGGATAGCATTGGAATAGTTTAGGTTAGAAGGTCATAAAATTGATTCCATTGATCTGCACAACATTGAGGGCTGTAATGTTCTATGACCCCATCCAGTCAGCAAGAGGAAGTGGTACAATTACATAGTTGGTTTATGATTGCTGAAATGTGGGAGGGCAATTCTCCCTTTGCCGCCTTCACATTTTCTGATTGGAAGACTCGGGTGTCAGCCATTTTGCGGGATTCGCGTGTGCGTAATCAACGCATACACATCTCCCAGAGCCGGAGAACAGGTTTAGTCGAGACCATGCTGGAAATCATTGGGAAGAGAGATAAGTCATTTAAATCTTTAAATTTTTAATATATTTTAAATGTATTTCAAATGTGATTGGACCTGGCATGGAACTCGCCGGGCCAATAGCATCTCCCACCCTGCCAGAAGTACTTCATTTCGTCGGGGGTTTAGAGTAGTTCCCCACGTTCGCAGAGCTGGCAGGACACCCCACCAGAAGGGAGGGCAATCGGGGCCCCTCCAGTGTCAGATGGTGGTGGCATAGTGCCTTTTGGGCACGGGCTCCGGCACTGCCCAAGGGGCAAAGTACCCATGCCTGGGGACAACTTGCACTGCCCACCAGGGCTTGGGGGCGATTGATGAGGTTGGAGGATCCCACTGCCACTCTGCATGGGGATCAGTCTGGACTAGAGGGAGGCCAGCAATTGAGGGCAGGCTGGGAGAGGTAGTGGTCTGCCAGGAGGTGCGTTGTGGGAAGGGGGAGGTCCATCTGCTTCCTGGTGGAGTGGAGTCTGACCCTGAGGTGGAATCAGCAGGGTTGTGTCTGCCCAGTTGAGGGGCGTGGGGAGATTGCCACTGCTAGGGGGATGGGCTGCACATTGGGATGTTCCAGCTTGGGAGAGGGAGGGGTTCAGGGCTGGTCTAGGAATTGTCATGGAGGTCACAATCGGGGCAGGGTGCTACAGGAGTAGCACTGCAGTGGTCCTGGGCTAGTCAATGATCGAGCTGGACAAGGTGAGTAATTTTAATTTGTTTTAATATAAGTTAAACGTAAATAGTGGGCCTGGGACTGAAGTCTCCAGGCTCATTAGCCTCCCCCACCCCACCGCATCCCTTCCCTCCCCGCCCACCAGGGTGTTCCATTTCAGAGGAGATTACACTAGCTTCCCATCTTCAGGGAGCTGGTGGCCTGATCCTGCTGGAGTGAAGGGAGGAAAATCAGGACCCCCCATCCCCCCGACCCCCAGAGTAGGGAGGGTGGGTCAGGTGGTTGGGTTGCGCCCAGGGCATGGGCAGTCTCGCACTGCCTGAGAGGCAAGGTGCCAGTACCTGGGGGTATCTTGGCACTGCCTATCAGGCATGGAGAAGTGTCAAGGGGGAGGGACAATGGCAGCATGGTGGCACGGTGGTTAACACTGCTGTCTCACAGAGCCAGGGGCTCGGGTTCAGTTCCAGCCTTGAGGCACTGTCTGATTGGAGTCTGCACATTCTCCCCGTATCTGCATAAGTTTACTTTGACAGTTCTGGTTACCTCCCACACTGCTGGTTAGGTTGATTAGCTATGCTAAATTGACCCTAGTGTCTGGAGTATTACCAGGGTTAATATGTGGGGTTCTGGGGGTAGGGCCTGGGTAGGATTGTAGTCAGTGCAGTCTCAATGGGCCAAATGGTCTCCTTCTGCACTGTAGGGTTTCTATGATATGGGTGCATTCTGTTCTAAGGTAGGGGGAGCAATCAATGTGGGTGAGGGGTCTCTCTGCCACACTGCAGCGGAAGATTCTATCTAGTCTGAACTCCTGCTGAGTAAACCAATGTGAATTACTCCAGTTTTTCCATGAATTCAACACTTGGAAATTTATTGGGAGAATTCCACCCATTTTAAACGCTCATTGTTCAATAAAAATGACAACAGTGTGAAATTTCAAATTTTTGAAACTAGGGTTTCAATCAGGATAGTTAGATATGCACTGGGGAGAAATAAACATTCAAAATGTCTAATGGTTACTACGTGTGCAGATCCTTCCCTCAGCGAGGTCTTTGAATATTTTCTTCTTGTCTCCAGTCTGACTCACTAAGTGTTGATCAGCAACTAATGTGCCCCTCCACCCCATGTCTCTACAACTGGTACATTTGTTACTTGATCAGTTTTAATACCTTTGAACAAGACAGGATACTGAATTCTGACTTGTTGCATCAAAAACATATTTGAAAGGCATATTATCTGCTAAACCTTTAAAAATCAATGTTTAGATCTCAGCTGGAGTTTTATCCAATTCTGAACATCACACTTTAAACCTTTGAATGGGTGCAGGGGAAATTTATGAGAGTAATACCAGGAATGAGGAACTTCAGTTATGTGGAGAGAATCAATGATGGGAGGCCGGCACGACAGTGCAAACGACAAACCTGAAGCAATATCAACTTCAATCAGAAGTGATGGGCAGACTTGAACGTTAGTGATAGAGAGACTGAAGAGTGGCATTGAGTAATCTGACTAAAACTGAAGTAAATGGGAATAAGGAAAAAAATCTCCGCATGTTAAACATAAAGGATGATGATTGTAGCCGGATATAAATCTTTCAACCCCACAACGTTGTTGCAGGAGTCCCTCAGAATAGCATTCTAGGCCCAACTACCTTCATTAATGCCGAGATCATAAAGTTCGAGGTGAGGATCTTTGCTGATGGTTACATATAATGCCCTTTGCAACTCGTCAGATACTGAGGCAGCAAGACCTGAACAACAGGTCTTGGGGACTTTAACTTTACTAATATTGATTGGAATAGCTATAGCTCTAGCTCATTAGAGGGGTCAGTTTTCGTACAAAGTGTGCAGGAAGGTTTTTTGACTCAGTATGTAGATAGGCCAACTAGAGGTGAGGCTACATTGGATTTGGTGCTGGGCAATGAGCCAGACCAGGTGTTAGGCTTGGAAGTTAGTGAACATTTTGGTGATAGTGACCACAATTCGGTTACGTTCACCTTAGTGATGGACAGGGATAGGCATGAAGCTGGGGGCTGTAGTTATAGCTGGGGGAAGGGTAATTATGAGGCCATCAGGAGAGAATTAGGGTGCATAGATTGGACTAGGGAACTACAGGGACTGGGAACATCTGGAATGTGGAGCTTATTCAAGGAGCAGCTGCTGCGAGTCCTTGATAAGTATGTCCCTGTCAGGCAAGGAGGAAATGGTCGAGTAAGAGAACCTTGGTGTACGAAAAAAGTTGATTTGCTGGTTAAAAGGAAAAAGGAGGCTTATGTCAGGATGAGGCTTGAAGGCTCGGTTAGTGCAATGGATAGCTATAGATTAGCCAGGAGGGAGCTAAAGAGTGAATTGAGGAGAGCTAAGAGAGGACACGAGAAGACTTTGGCTGATAGGATTAAGGAGAATCCTAAAGCTTTCTTTAGATATGTTAAGAATAGAAGATTGGTTAGGACAAGATTAGGGCCAGTCATAGACAGCAGTGGGAAGTTGTGCGTGGAGCCTGAAGAGATTGGAGAGGCACTGAATAAATATTTCTCTGCGGTATTCACGCAGGGTGATGTAAATGTAGTTATGGAGAACACTGAGGTACAGGGTAGCAAACTGGGAAGTATTGAAGTAGATAGGGAGGATGTGCTAGATATTCTCGAGGGTTTGAAGTTGGATAAGTCCCCTGGGCCGGACGGGATTTACCCTAGGATTCTCTGGGAGGCAAGAGAGGAGATTGCAGAGCCTCTGGCTCTGATCTTCAGGTCGTCGTTGGTTACGGGTGTGGTTCCGGAGGACTGGAGGATAGCGAATGTGGTCCCGTTGTTCAAGAAGGGAAAGAGAGACCTTCCAGGGAATTATAGGCCAGTGAGTCTTACTTCTGTTGTGGGCAAAGTATTGGAGAGAATTATTAGGGATAGGATTTATAGTTATTTAGAGAGAAATGAATTGATTGGGGATAGTCAGCATGGTTTTGTGAAGGGTAGGTCGTGCCTTACTAACCTCATTGAGTTTTTTGAAAAAGTGACCAAAGAGGTGGATGGGGGTAAGGCGGTTGATGTGGTATATATGGACTTTAGTAAGGCGTTTGATAAGGTGGCCCATGGAAGACTTCTGCAGAAAATGCAGATGTATGGGATAGAGGGTGATTTAGCTAATTGGGTTAGGAATTGGCTAGCAGATAGAAGACAGAGGGTGGTGGTTGATGGGAGATATTCATCGTGGAGTTCGGTGACAAGTGGTATACCTCAGGGGTCTGTTTTGGGGCCCCTGCTGTTTGTAATTTTTATAAATGATCTGGATGAGGGTATTGAAGGATGGATTAGTAAATTTGCAGATGACACTAAAGTCGGTGGAGTGGTAGATAGTGAAGAGGGGTGTTATAGTTTGCAGAGAGACTTGGACAAGTTGCAGAGCTGGGCCGAGAGGTGGCAAATGGAGTTTAATGTGGAAAAGTGTGAGGTAATGCACTTTGGCAGGAATAATAAATGTTTAGAGTATAGGGCTAATGGTAGGATTCTTAATAGTGTTGATGAACAGAGGGATCTTGGTGTATATGTGCATAGATCCCTGAAAGTAGGCAGTCAAGTCGATAAGGTTGTTAAGAAGGCATATGGAGTCTTAGCTTTTTTGGTAGGGGGATTGAATTTCGGAGCCGCAACGTCATGTTGCAACTGTACAAAACTCTAGTGCGGCCGCACTTGGAGTATTGTGTACAGTTCTGGTCCCCGCATTATAAGAAAGATGTGGAGGCATTGGAGAGGGTACAGAGGAGGTTTACCAGGATGTTGCCTGGTATGGAGGGCAGGTCTTATGAAGAGAGGCTGAGGGATTTGAGGTTGTTTTCGTTAGAAAGGAGGCGGCTAAGAGGGGACCTTATTGAAACATATAAGATGATTAGAGGTTTAGATAGGGTGGACAGTGATAGCCTTTTTCCTAGGATGGAGAAAGCTAGCACGAGGGGACACAGCTTTAAATTAAGGGGTGATAGTTATAGGACGGATATCAGAGGTAGGTTCTTTACCCAAAGGGTGGTTCGGGAGTGGAATGCCCTGCCTGCAGCAGTTGTAGATGCGCCAAGTTTGGTGGCGTTTAAGAGGTTAGTTGATAAGTATATGGAAGAGAAGGGAATGGTTTAGTTTGGAGGGGCATTGCTTTTTTATATTGGTCGGCACAACATCGAAGGCCGAAGGGCCTGTTCTGTGCTGTTATGTTCTATGTTCTAACATTCAGGCTTGGGCTGGTAAATGGCAAGCAACATTCACACCATAGAATTGTCAGGCAATGTTCATTGTTACGAAGAGAGAATAGAGTCATTTCCCTTTGATATTCATTGAGTTTACCATCAGTGAATCCTCACCATCAACGTTTTAGGGGCTATCACTGACCAGCACCATAACTAGACGAGCCAAATTAACACTACGCCAGAAAACAAATCAGAGACAGGGAATTCTGCTGTCAATAACTCACCTCCTGACTCCCCAAAGCTTGGAGTTTGATGGAATATTCTCCATTTGTCTGTTTGAACACAGCTCCAATAACACCCAAGAAGCTTAATGCCAAAACAACCTGCTTGTTCAGTATCTGATCCATCACCTTTAGTATTCACTCTCCTTTAACATTAGTGCTTGGTGGCAGCAGTGTGCACTTCATACAGATGCATCACAACAACTTGCCGAGGTTCATTCCGTAGTGCCTTCAAAGCCCGCAATCTCTATTACATAGAAGAGCAAAAGTTACAGATATATAGGATCACCACCACCTCCAAGTTACACACCACTGATTTGGAACTATATGATGATTCCTTCACTGTCACTGAATCAAAATCCTGGGACTCATTCTCTGACAGCACCAAGGGTATACCTACTCCATGTAGCTAAACATTATCATCCAAAGGACAATTAAGGATGTCAATTAACACTAGCTTTTGTTAGTGATGGTCACATCTTGTGAATAAATAAACAAAGGCTAGAGAAGCAAGGTTTGTTCAGTTTAGATAGAAAGGGTTAAGAAAGATTCAAAGTGGGCTTTCAAAATGATGAAAGACGTTGATAGGGATGTTAGGGAGAAACTGTTTCCACTGCCATGATAGTAATCAAAGTATGCAAATTAACATAATTAGCAAAGGGAGATCAGCCAGCTCTTTCTTTATATGAAACGAATTGCTATGATCTGGAATCCACTGTCTGAAAGGATGGCAAAAGCATTTTCAGCACTAACTTTCTGAACAAAGTTTGAATTAAACCTGCAAAGGTATTTAATTTAATTTGATTTGATTTAATTTATTGTTGTCACATGAACTACTAGAATCATAGAATATATGACACAGAGCCAGGCCCTTTGGCCCAAAGTGGTCCGTGCCCAGCTAAGCTAACCACATTTGCCTGCATTTGGCCCATATCCCTTTAAAACTTTCCTGTTTGTATATCTTTCAAAATGCCTTATAAACCTTGTCAATGTCCTGCCTCAACCAATTCCTCCAGCAGCTCATCACACATTTGTATAATATGTATACATATAGTAAAAGTGAAAAGTATTGTTTTTTTTTGTGTGCTATCCAGACAAAGCATACTGTTCATAGAGAAGGAAGGGAGGAGGTACAGAATAGAGTGTTAGTACAGTTCCGGCAGCATAGAATAAGAGTAAAAGATAGAATTAGAGGGTGTGCTGGGCACAGCTCAAAGAAGTTGCTTTGCTTCGATGCCATCTTGAATTAAATGCAGGATTGTGAGGAAAGATTGTGGGAATAATTGAATAACTCTTTCAAAGAGACAGTACAAGCAGAATGGGATGAATAGTCTCCTGCTCTGTACGATTCTAGAATTGTAGATATATTTGGAGAAATTTTATTCAATTTCTGTTTCCATTTGATTGCAAGTTTTATTACTTAGTTACTAAATATTGATTTAATAATTTATTAACATGACTTTGTGTTGCTCATTTTTAGATATGAAATTTATTGTAAAATATTGATATATAAATTGCCTATATTCAGTGAGATGCAGAAAGTACATGTAGGTCCACGCTCTTCTATTACAATATGTATAGGTAAATTGTTGAACATCTTAATTATTTCCATGTCTCTAATTGAAATGTCAAGTGTCCATGGCCGGATCTAAAACTGCTTTAATTTGCGAACTTCATCTTACCATCTGGCCGTGTCACAAGCCCACAGGGAAGAGCCATGGCCAGAGGTAGAGCAGCTGGCAAAGTCAAGATCTCCACAGGGAAAGACCGAGAGAGGGCAAGAGACCTAATGAGAAATGATTCCTCCTCCCTAGGCAGATGCTGACCATCTGCACAGATGTAAAACTAGACGGAACAACAGAAAATTGGTAAATCTGAGTAGCCAGTGGTCTTTGTTTATCCCGATCCATCTGTCGGAAGGGGACAACTAATATACTAAGAGTCCCTGGGAGAATAAGCAAATGGAAGGCAAGGTGGAATATTCATTGACAAGGGGATAAATGATGTTTTAGTTCAAATTTAAAGAATTTTAAGATGTCCATTATGTCTTTATTTTCTGTTACAAAACATTTATTATTTCAGGATAATTCTTTTCTACCTTGACTTTAGCTGAAATATTTCTCTTTCACACGATGAATCATAGAATGCTAAATTGCAAAAGGAGGCCATTCTGCCCATCAAGACTGCACCGACTCTCTAACAGAACATCCTACCTAGGTCATAGAATCCCTCCAGCACAGAAGGAGACCATTTGGCCCATCGAATCTGCACCAACCACAATCCCACCCAGCCCCTGCCCCATAACCCCACTAGTCTGCTAGTTCACAATCCGCTAGTCTCCCTGACACCAAAGGACAATTTAGCATGACCAATTCACCTAATCTATACATCTTTGGACTGTCCCCCTTACCCCACATCTGTACACACTAAGGTTGGGACAGAAGCAGGCCATTCAGCCCCTTGTGCCTCTTCTGCTATTCAGTTAGACCATGGCTTGTCTGTATCCTAACTCCATATACCCACTGTAGAGTAATGGGTTAATGGTTAAATCAGTGCGACTATGATGATATTAATGATGTACATGTGACATCAATGCTCAGATGGCAAAGAAGCTCAAAGAGAACACAACACTGGATGATCTGAGTCTCAAAAATCTTGTGCATACCTTGACGTCTTTGTAAAGAGTTTCAAGAATATATCGACTATTTCAGGCTTGTCACACAATTGGCAAAGCCTCATCTAGGTACAATAAGTCAACAAAGAATGGTAACAGCACATTAGCAACATGGAATATGCACCTTGATTAAATAACTCTTGATATTTTAAATCAGACTACTTTTGACCCCCTTTGGGGGGACAGAGTTCCAGATTTCCAATACTCTTCAGGTAAAGGTGTACCTCCTAACATTTCTCCCGAATGGCTTGGCTTCACTTTCAAGGTAATGCTCCATGCTGTAGTTCCACATCAGAGGAGCTACTTTATCTCTCTCCCCTATCAGCTCCTTTGATCATTTTAAACACCTCCATTAGATCACCCCTTAACCTTCTGTATGCAAGGGCACACAAGCCCACTTAATGAAACCTGTCTTTGTAATTTAATACTTGGTTTTACTGCATTGTTAGTAACAAGTTTGATGGAAAACACATTGAATAACAAAGATTTGATTTGAAAATGTATTATAGGGCATTTTAACGATCTGTTTAAATAATGCAATAGATTCAATTTTTTGTTAGAATATCATTGTGCCCTTGCTCAGGTCATTTTAACTTAGGCTTTTATCCAAATGAGATCAATGGTAACATTTCTAAAATTACACTCTACTCCCTATTTATGAAACTCAAAACTCCATTGGAGCTCACACACATAAGGGATTATGTTCTTTAATTATAAAGTCTCCTTCTTTGATCCACATCATTCCATGTGTTTGCATTGAGTATATCCATTCTTAACTATTTAAACATTGCTGAAGAATCAACTGAAATGGCTTCTGTTCCCACTCCTCTATGGTTACATTTGATGTCCCCAGAAATCTATCCTTTGCCCTTCCTATTTCTCAGCTCCATTCTGCCCCTTGACAACATCATCAGAAAACACAATGGGCTGGATTTCATAGCCCCTTACCAGTAGATATAGTGGTGGTGGGGGGACTACAAAACATGGCTTAGCCACAAATTCACACCCACCCTTGAGCAGCATGCCCTGTATATAGGTGGGCAGTCACTGAAATTGGTAAGCCGCATCTAATTTTTACATCAATACTTAAGGGTCCACTGAGCTTGCAAACAAGCTAATTGACGAATACAATACAATACCAATGTCTAAAACAATTGGCATGGCAGGTGGGAGTGCATAGGTTGCTTAAATAAAAGTTGTTAAGGTGGGAAAGAAAGGGGTTTACATCATTGGAGGGGGTGCCCTTTGCCATTTTCCCCACAGTCCTGAGTCCTTGAGACAACTGACAGCTGCTGACAGTTCGTAGAATCCCAATAGTGAAAGAATCAACATTGATGTTTAGATTTGATCTTTTTCTATTTACCTAAGAATGAGGAAGTTAGATCAGGCAGATCAAAACAGAGTGTGAGGGTCAACAGATGCGGCTTTTGGCAATAAAGTGACAGTCCTTGGACAGAACAAAACAAAAATACTGTCATTGTCAGAATAGGATGTGGAGTAGGTAAGTTGCAGATATATCTTTGAGTTATTGATTTGGATTTTTGGTGATTAATGTAAATAGTTAATTTGTTGTTCAATGCTTTTAGTGATTAATACTTTTTTCAGTGGTTGAATAGCCTTGAAACTGTTCACAGTTTGAGGATAGTGAGACTGTCTTGAGTGAATGTTTCTGCTGTAGCTTTCTCTATTTTGAATCCTTCTGGCTCAGATGCATTGAACTAAAGTAAAGTTTATTTATTAGTCACAAGTAAGGTTTACATTAACACTGCAATGAAGTTACTGTGAAATTCCCCTCATCGCCATACTCCTGCGCCTTTTCGGGTCAATGCACGTAGCCAATATGCCTTTCAGACTGTTTGGAGGTGGGGGGAGACTGGAGCACTTGGGGGAAGCCCGTGCGGACATGGGGGGAACATTCAGACTGCACCTAAGCCGGGAGTCGGGCCTGGGTCCCTGGCACTGTGAGGCAACAGTGCGAACCACTGTAATAATAATAGTGCAGTGCAAGTTGTAGGTGCTGTGACATATAGAGGTATCGAGACAGTTTGTTCCAGGCCTCAGTGCAGGACCAGAAGGGGCAATACTCTGAAAGCTCATGCTACCAAATAAACATGTTGGGCTTTAACCTGGTATTGAGATTTCTTACAAGAATCAGAATGGTGTTGATGTGACTGAAAGGGTACAGAATAAAAGGCAGTTGGGTGCAAAAGAGAATGAAGGTCCCCAGATACTGATCCTATCCAATAGGCATAATGTGAAAGCAAGGATAAGGACTATTGGGAAAGACAGTCAGAATGCTGGCCATGTAGGTAGGCATGATGGCATAGCATTTAGTACTGCTGCCTCAGTGCCAGGGACCTTAGTTCAAATGCGGCCTGGATAACTGTGTGGAGTGTGCACATTCTCCATGTGTCTGCAGGGTTTTCTCCAGGTGCTCTGGTTTTCTCCCACATTCCAAAGATGTACATTAGCCATGATAAATTGTCCCTTCGTGTCCTGGGATGTTAGAGGGATTAGCAGGGTAAATATGTGGGGTTGTGGGGATAGGGTCCAATATGGGATTGTTGTCAGTGCAGACTCAGTTGGCCAAATGACCTCCTTCTGCATTGTAGGGATTCTATTCCATGTGGCACTTTGCAGCAGGAGGCAGCTTTAATCTTTTCATTAAACATTCATTCCCTCCAGCACCATTGCACCCAAGCAGCTATATGCACAACTATAAGGTACATTGCAAAAACTTAAAAAGGCTTCTTTGAGAGAAAGATTGAATAGATTAGGATTTTATTCCCTGGAGCATAGAAGAATGAGGGGAGATTTGGTAGAGGTGTATAAAATTATGATGGGTATAGATAGAGTGAATGCAAGCAGGCTTTTTCCACTGAGGCTAGGGGAGAAAACAACTAGAGGACATGGGTTAAGGGTAAAGAGGGAAAAGTTTAAAGGGAATATTAGAGGAGGCATCTTCACACAGAGAATGGTGGGAGTGTGGAATGAGCTGCCAGATGAAATGGTAAATGTGGGCTCACTTTTAACATTTAAGGAAAACTTGGACAGGTATATGGATGAGAGGAGTATGGAGGGATAAGGTCCATGTGGCTCAGTGGAATTAGCCAGAAAAATGGTTTGGCACAGCCAAGAAGGGCCAAAAAGCCTGTTTCTGTGCTGTAATGTTCTATGATTCGATAAGAGTCCATTTGGCCCTTCGCATCTGCACTGCCTCTCTGCAAGAATATCTTACCCAGCTTCCCCCCTCCCCCCCAACCCTTGCAGTAATCCCACAATTTTCCATGAATAATTCATCTAACCTAAACATTTTGGGATATCAAGGGGCAATTTAGAACTGGTACCTGGCACTGTGAGATAGCAATAATAATTATTCTGTCAGCATGCCATCCCAAAAGATTTGTCTCTAATTTTTTGACTATTGTCCCAGTCTTTGACTCTCCAACTAACTGAAATCATTTCTCCTAATCTACCCTGTCTACTCTCTTAATATCTTGAAATCTTAAATCAAATTGCCCTAGTAAGGGATATGGGCCGAAGGCAGGTATATTCAGGCCACACATCAGCCATGATCTTATTGAATGGCAGAACAGGCTCAAAAGGTTGAATGTTCCTATGTTCCTTCTGTACTTTACCCACAGTTTGCAAGTTTAAACGTGAAATTGGTGGGTCATCCTTTGAACCTTTTAAAAAATTTTTACAACTTCTCTTCCAATCATCCAAGACTTCTGTCTGCTGGTTGAAAACTCTCTTAGCAATCTCTACAACTTTTTTTTTTCTTTTAGCTGCCTGGAGAGTCTGGTTTTTGCTGCTTCTTTTGATGTTCTCATTCCTCCCTTCATTAATTTCACGAGCAGATCCAGTGCGGGTCGTTTGGGACCGTTATTTTCAAAACTTTTATAACTTTTTTTCTTTTAAGCAGGTTGGGGACTTCCTTTTTCCCCAAAACCTCAGAACTTCTGTATTTAGTGAAACTATTGCTGCCCAGAGCCTCTCCTCTCTCTCCCGCAGGCTCTGCTGCTATTGGGTTCCTGTTTGTTTCAGCCTCTTCGTTTTCCTATACTTCTGGGACTGGTCCTGCAGTTCCCTGAGCATTTCTTTCCTTCTGACTTGAAGCACTGCTTTATGTACTCTCCTTTCTTTTATCTTAAGAAAAATCGACAGCAAGTCCCTGTCTTGAATTCCGCTTTCTTTAAGAATCAAAGTCACAGCTCTTGCTTCTGAGAGCTATTTTTTCTTTATTTTAAAAATATATTTCTAAATTCTTGACTGCACAGGTTTGCTGTGCATCTGCCCCTCAGGCTCTGTTAATATCTCAGCATTTCATAGAAGCCTGACAGTGCAGAAGGAGGCTATTCGGCCCATCGAGTCTGCACTGACCACCTGGGCCCTATTTGCATTTACCCCATTAATCCCCTAACACTAGGGTTAATTTAGCACAGCCAATCAACCCAACCTGCACAGCTTTGGACTGTGAGAGGAAACCCACACAGACACAGGGGAAACGTGCAAAGTCCACACAGACAGTCACCTGATGTCGGAATTGAACCCGGGTCCTTGGCGCTGTGAGGCAGTGGTGCTAACTACTATACCACCATGCTGCCTAAAATTAAAAAATCCCATGATTTCACTCCTTACACATCTCAGACCACAGGCAGTATCCTCATAATCCATTTTATATTTGTCGCCAAAGTAATAATGCCACTACAGATTTTGTCAGGAACCCAAAGAATATTTATTGATGAGGAAAAACTCTACAGAGGTTGGTATGTCCCTGGCTGTCCTAGAACAGTCCAATGACTGCCCCATTCCCATGATTCTTCTGCCCATGAGAGAGCTGCATCCCCTGGGGTGATTACCCACCCTCAGTCCCATTTGGCCGCTCAAGCCAAGTGACTCTCTTCTGCTGTGCTGCACTTAAAGGGACAATCCCCACACCCCCAAATCCATTGCTGGGGAGTCGGGATGTTATGGGGCATTGTATACTGAATTCTATTTATCCATCGAATCGGTCACATTAAAAGCTATTAAATATAATTTTCCTTTAACAAATAGGAAGCAGGAAATGTGGAAACAGTGTAATGGTAATTGTTGAGAGGGAATTTTAACTGTGCGGTTCTCTCTCCAGTTCTAGCCAGGAAAGATGGGTTTAAATCTCTTCAGTAGCATCTTAGTGACATTTTGTGAGGACACTGGAATTAGTCCTTGCGTGATTTATGAGGGATTGCTTGCATTGATTCATTAGATGGATGTTTTGAGGGGTAAATTTTAGGAGCAACCTCAGCACTGTCTGCCTGACCTCAGAGTGAAAATGGAATTACTTACAGAGACTGGTCTGATTGAGATGTAGCTCAGAGGAGCTTGGGATATTGATCTGATAGATTTTCTGACAAAGCAGCCTAAAGCTGATGGAGGATGGTGAACAAAACAAAATGAGTAGAAATTATGTTTGAAGATTAAGGCAAAAAACCTTCATTGTTTTAAAAAAAATATACAAATTTTTGCCACCCTTGGGTTACCAGTACTCTGAAGTTTCAGAAGGGAAGACCAGAAGTTTGACATTTGACATTTCAATATGATATGGCAAGTCATTTTGCAACTTTATAGAACCTTAAACCACACTTTGAATATAGTGTTCAATTCTGGTCGCCACACTACCTGAAGGATGTTGAAGCTTTGGAGAGGGTATACAGAAAAGATTTACCAGGATGTTGCCTGGTATGGAGAGCATTAGCTACAAGGAGAGATTGGAGAATCTTGGTTTGTTCTCACTAGAACGATGGAGGTTGAGGAGCGACCCGATAGAAGCCCACAAGATTATGAGGGGCATGGACAGAATTGATAGTCAGAAGCTTTTGCGGAGGCTAGAAGACTCAATTACTACAGGCCACAGATTTAAGATGCGAAGGGCAAGGTTTGAAGGAGATGCATGAGGCAAGTTTTTTTACAGAGCAATGGGTGCCTGGAACTCGCTGTTGGGGAAGTAGTGGAAGCAGATATGATGGTGACTTTTAAAGGGCATCTTAACAAATACATGAATAGGATGGGAATAGAAGGGTATGGTCGCTGGAAGGAGCAGGGGTTTTAGATCAGTCAGGCGGCATGGTCAATGCAGGCTTGGAAGACCAAAGGGCCTGTTTCATTGCTGTAATTTTCTTTGTTCTTTGTATTAGGGGGCCCAGGATGGTATTCTCCAAATTTGCTAGTGTCTCCCTCCCCACCAGGAATTGTTCTCACCAACTCACCCCATGGTAGGGCAGAGGCCACTGACACCGTCCCCCAGGAAGTCCTAGGCAAAGGGGATGCACCTTGGACAGTGCCAGCCTAGTAGTGCAAGCATTGCATCCTGACACTGACCAAAGTGCAAAATGGCACTGCCCATTGGGCACAGGCAGTGACAAAGGACAAGGCCAGAGGGGGTGTGATTGGTTGGGGGGCAGGAGAAGACCTGCTGCCACTCTATAGATGTGATCGGTGGGGGAGGAAGAGAGAGGGTGATTGAGACAGGGGCACAGGGAGAGTTAAGGGGTGGAGTAGTCGTAGCTGGCCATTGGAAGAAGGGTAAGTGTTGGAGCTGGACATTGGGGATGTTGGGGCTGGCAAGAGGGAGGGAGATTGGGGTAGGCTTAGGGGGTCTGGTAGGCCAGTAATGAGGGGGGGGGGTGGGTGTGGGAGGTTGGAAAGATCAGCAATTGGGGGATTCTAAAGAAAGACTGACAGTCAATGGCCACTGATTGGAGGTATTGGGGCGGGGGGGGGGCTGGTAGTGTGCATGTGCCAATCTCTGCATATCAGCGCATATGCAGTTGTCCACTCAGCGCTATGCTGCCGGCCTCTTGGCAGGAATAACCTTCCCCCCACCTCCGGCTCCAATTTTTAGCATAGATCAGTCTAAGGCACTCTGCATTGCACAAAGTGTTGATGATTCGTTCAGGCAATTACACCCAAAAAACAGGCGGGAAATTCTCCTGTTTTCCCACCAGTTAGGCACTTAGTTTGTTTTGAGAGAATCCTGGCCAATAACTATTTTCCCTAAATGAAGCCTGGCCATGCCTTCCGCTGCTTGCCCAACCAAACTGCTGCCAAACTGACATGGCTCTTATCACCAAACTATACATTTGTATCTCTGGATTTGACTATTATACAGCACTGTTATATGGTTTCCCATATTCTACCTTCCATCAACTGCTTGTGTTCATCCGTAACTCCGCTGTCTATATCCATATCTGCACGGAGTTTGTTCACTCATCACCCCTGTGCTTGCTGGCCCACATTGGCTCCCAGTCAGCAATGCTTCCGTTTTGAAATTCTCATCCTTGTTTTCAAATCCCTCTATGGTTTTGGCTGTTCCCCTCCAATTTCCTGCAGTGTGACAATCTCTGAATTCTCTCTGCTCCTCCAAGTGCAGCCTCTTGCAGATCTCCAAATTTCCTCTTTCCAGCAATTGTAGGCTGTTTGGGGCCCAAGTTGTGGAATTTCTGCCCTGAGCCCCTCTGAATCTCCACCTTTTCTTTAACATGCTCCTTAAATCCTATTTATTTGACCAAACATTTAATCACCAGGCCTGATATCTCTCTCTATATCCGTCTTGGGATAAATCTCCACTGATTCTGTTTGTTCTAAGCTAGGGTCATCTAGACTCAAAACATTGGTTCTATTCTCTTCCCACAGATGCTGTCAGACTTGCTGAGATTTTCTCAGCATTTTCTGTTTTTGTTTTTGATATTTCATTACCTAGCTCAATTTGTTTTAACAATGCTCTTGCAAAGCGCTCTGAGACATTGGTTTACGTTAAGGGCACAACATAAGTACAAGTTGCTGTTGTTAATAAACTTAAATATCTATGGTGGGTTTGGTTTGTATTTCCTATACTAATATAGCAACTTCACGATGTTAAGTGGATTTCAAAACTGCGGCAGACAACAATTTTTTTTTTACAAAGTTAGCAGAAAAGGAACGCAACTTGGGCAGTAACTTAACGTATTTTCAATCAAACATCTGCTCCACGCTCGAAGTTACTGCATCATTTATGCATAAATAATGAAGAGTGCCATTAGCCTAAGTTTTATATTGCCAGCCAAATGTGAACCAGTGCAATGCAGCAATAAATGATTCTACCCTTATGGGTAATGAGCAAAGGATTGGCACAGGGCTAGGTTGGGCAGGTCTGATTTCCCACTCAGTTAATATTCAAATGTAGGAAGTGAAAAGGTTAAATCCTAAAATAAAGAAAATAATGTGTCCCGGCAGCTCTACATAACCTCCATTTCTCTCAGTTCCTTCATTATTGCTAAGTTATCCGGCTGCTTATCTGACATCCAGTACTGGATGAGCAGAACTTTCCTCTAATTAAATGGGGCAGCACAGTGGTATAGCGGTTAACACTGTTGTACTGTTGCTTTACAGCGCCATGGACCTGGGTTCAATTTTGGCCTTGGTCACTGTTTTGCGGAGTATGCAGGTTCTTCTCCTATCTTCATGGGTTTCCTCTGGGTGCCCTATTTTCCTCCCACTCTGAAAAGATGTATGGGTTAGACGGATTGGCCATGCTAAATTGACCCTTAGCATCAGAGGAAGTAACAGATAAATATGCAGGGTTAGACTGGATAGGGATAAGATGGGATTGTTTTCTGTGCAGGTTTGAAGATCCAATGGCCTCCTCTGCACTGTGGGGATTCTATGAAATTAAATATTGGATAGACTGAAGCCATTGTTTCTGGTCTTTGTTTCAAACTCTGTTGCCCAGCTACTGCTTCTCCTTGGCAACAATCTGAGATCCAGCCAGTCCATTTGTCACGTTGATATCACATTTGATTCTGCGATGTGCTTCAAATCTTACATTCATGACATCTCCATGACAGCCTTTCCACCTCCATGATAATGCTTAATTTCATTCCGTTTCAGCTCATCTGGTGCTGAAACCCTCATCCATGCCTTCATTATCTTTCAATGCGACTATTCCAACACTGTGCTGGCTGATCTCTCACATATAACTGTCTCTAATCTGGAGGTCAACCAAAGTTCTGTGGGTCATGTCCCATTTCCCATCATGGCTGAGCTTGCTGACCTACACTGGCTATTCCACACTCCTCCTCTCCCCCCACCCTCTGGATCAAGCAACAGCTTATCCAACCTCATTATCCTCTGAGATGTCTGCAATCTTCTAATTATGACCTCCTTTGTATTCTCAGTTCTCATTTCTACACCATTGTTGTCTGCATCCCCAGTTGCCAAGGGACAAAACTCTGAAAATCTCTCCCCACATCTCTCTGTCTGTCAACCTTATTTTCCTCCTTGAAGACACTTCTTAAAACCTACCTCTTCATCCAAGCTTTTGATCATCTGCCCTGATGCCTCCTTTATTTCATACTTTGTTTTGTACTGTTTGTGAAGCACCTTGGGATTCATTATTAAAGGTGCAATGTAAATAAATGTTGCTTTTGTAGGTCATTTGGAACTGAAATGAGGAATCATATTTTCACCCAAAGTGTAATGGGAACTTGGAATTGACAACTGCAAAATTTGGTGGATAAGCAAACTTTGTTAAGTTTTACTATCAGAGCTTGGGAAACAAGAAATTCTCCAGTAACAGCAGGCCTAGGGTGAAGGATTAGGTATCATTACGTTAATCTTCCTCTAACCTGTAGCTATGATTGTAATACTACATTCTGCACTCTCTTTCCTTTCCTTCCCCATGTAGAATCCATAGAATCCAAGTATCCCTATAGTGTAGAAGGAGGCCATTCAATCCATCAAGTCTGCACAATATCACCCAGGCTCTATTCCCAAACCACTCATATTCATCCTTCTAATCCCTCTGACACTAAGGAACAAAACCCATACATCTTTGGATGATATGCTTTGTCTGTAAGAAACAATATTTTTCACTGTTAATACATGTGTAAATAATAAATCAAATCAAAGGATATGGATCAAAAGTAGAGAATTAGAGTTGACATATAACTAAACTGTAATTTTATTAAATTGGGAATCAGGTTTGAAAAGCTGAATAGCCTACACCTGTCCCTTTGACATAAATATTACTGCACCAATATGCTTTCCTAATGGAATATGTAGAATGTGATATCAATGTCAGTTCCACTGTCAAACAGTCTCACTGGGATGGATATGATTAGTAGAACTCTCCGCTTAAAATAAATTGGTTTCTCTACTTATGTTGAAGGTTATACATATTAGATCGTCTCAATAGTTTGTAGATAAACACAATATTTTTATAATGTGGAGAGAATTCTACTTTAAAGAGCACATAATATGTTTTAATTCTTATAAGCGATGTTTAGGGAAGTAGGAAAGACTTGCATTTATGTAATGCCTTTTACAATTTCAGAATGTTTCTTCTTTATTCATTTGTGGGACATGGGTGTCACTGGCTGGACCAGCATTTATTGTCCAGCCCTAGTTGCCCTTGAGAAGGTGATGCTGAGTTGCCACCTTGAATTGCTGCAGTCCATGTGCTATGGGTTGATCCACAATAAAGTTTTACAACACCAATTTTAAATCCAACCAATTTATTTGATAGTAAATTTGCGAGCTTTCGACTTTATAGCCTTCATCAGGCATTTGCGAATTTACTATCAAATAAATTGGTTGGATTTAAAATTGGTGTTGTAAAACTTTACTGAGTTTACCCCAGTCCAACACCGGCATCTCTACATCTTGATCCACAATGCCATTAGGGAGGGAATTCCAGGATTTTGACCCAGGGACTGTGAAGGGACGGTAATATATTTCCAAGTCAGGATGGCGAGTGGCTTGGAGAGGAACTTGCAGGTAGTGGAGTTCTCATGTACCTGCTGCCCTTGTCCTTTTAGATGGAAGTGGTTGTGAGTTTGGAAGATGCTGTTTAAGGATCTTTGGTGAATTGATGTAGTGCATTTTAAGAACATAAGAAATAGGAGCAGGAGTAGGCCATACAGCCCCTCGAGCCTGCCCCGCCATTCAATAAGATCATGGCTGATCTGTAGTGGTTCAGTACCACTTTCCCGCTTTCTCATCGTAACCCTTAATTCCCTTGTCAATTAAAAACCTATCCACTCTTGACTTGAACATATTCAGTGAGGAAGCCTCCACCACCTCATCAGGCAGAGAATTTCAAAGATTCACCACTTTCTTCATGAAGAAACCCTTCCGCAAATCCGATTTGAACAACCCCCCTCCCCCACCCCCAATCTTGAGGCTGTGCCCTCTAGTCCTGCTATCTTTGTTAAGCGGGAAGAGCCTCTCAACCTCTACCCTATCCATCCCCTTCATTATCTTATACGTTTCTATAAGATCCCCTCTCAGCCTTCTAAGCTCCAAAGAGTACAAACCTAGCCTCTTCAGTCTCTCCTCATAATCCAATGCCCTCATCTCTGGTATCAGCCTAGTAAACCTTTTCTGCACCCCCTCCAAGGCCAATATATCCTTCCTCGAATGTCGCAACCAAAACTGCACACAGTACTCCAGCTGCAGCCTCACCAGCACCCTATACAGCTGCAACAGAACCTCCCTACTTTTATATTCTATCCCCCTAGCTATAAAGGCCAACATTGCATTCACCTTCTTAATAACCTGCTGCACCTGCATACTGAGTTTTTGCAATTCGTGCACAAGGACCCCTAGGTCCCTCTGCATCGTTGCATGCTGCAGCTTTTCTCCATTTAAATAGTAGTCTTTCCTACCATTATTCTTACCAAAGTGGATAACCTCATGCTTGCTAACATTATAATCCATCTGCCAAGTCCTTGCCCACTCACTCAACCTATCCAGATCCCTCTGCAGGTTTTCCACACCTTCCACGCAATTTGCTTTTCCACTCATCTTCGTGTCATCATCAAATTTCATCACCCTGTACTCTACCCCTTCCTCCAGATCATCTAGTAGGTAGTAGCAGCAGTGTGTACTGACTGTCAGTAGTGGAAGGAGTGGATGTTTGTAGCTGTGGTGCCAATCAAATGGGCTGCTTTGTCCTGGATGTGTTAAGCTTCTTGAGTGTTGTTGGAGCTGCACCCATCCAGGCAAATGGGGAATATTCTATCATGTACTTTGTAGGTGGTGGATAGGCTTTGGGGAGTCAAGAGGTGAGTTACCTGCCACAGTATTCCTCGCCTCTGACCTGCTCTTGTAGTCACTGTGTTTATGTGGTGAGTCCTATTGAGTTTCTGGTCAATGGTAACCCAAAGATGTTGACAGCGAGGGATTCAGTGATGGTAACATCATTGAATGTCAAGGGGTGGTGGTAGAGTGTTTCTTATTGGGAATGGTTATTGCCTGGTATGTATGTGGCGTGAATGTTACTTGCCACTTGTCAGCCCAAACCTGGATATTGTCCAGTTTTATATCTTGCTGTATCCTCTGACAATCCTCCTCACTCTCAGCTGCTCCCCCAATTTTTGTATCATCTACAAATTTACAAATCAGACCACCTATACTTTCCTCCAAATAGGCTCCAGCACTGATCCTTGCGGAACACCGCTTGTCTTAGACTTCCAGTTAGAAAAGTACCCATCCACTGTTATCTCTGCTTTCTATGCCCAAGCCAGTTTTGTATCCATCTTATCAACTCACTTCAGATCCATATGACTTCACTTTCTGATTCAACCTGCCATGAAAAACCTTATCAAAAGTTTTATTAAAATCCATGTATACAATATCCACTGCCTACTCTGGTCAATTTTTCTTGTTACTTCCTCAAAGAACCCAATCAAGTTTGTGAGACAACTTCCCCTTCAAAAACCATGCTGCCTATTGCTAATACGCCCATTCTCTTCCGGATGTGAATACTTCCTATCCCTAAGAATCTTTTATAATTTCTCCATCACTGATGTAAGATGCACAGACCTATAATTTCCCGACATGAGTCTTCTGCCCTTCTTAAACAGAGGAACAACGTTAGTTATTCTCTAATCCTCTGGTACCTCACTCGAGGCTAATGAGAATACAAAGATTTTGGCTAAGGTCTCAGCAATTTCTTCCCTCATCTCTATATTATGGGATCTGGCCCTTGGGATTTGTCCACCTTAATGTTTTTTGAAACCTCCAATACTTCTTCTCTTTTAACCTCAACATGTCCTAGAATGTCCACTATCCACGTCCACCACATCCTTCTCCTTTGTGAATACTGATGCAAAGTACTCATGAAGGATCTGGCTCCACGCACAAATTCCCTCCATTGTCCTTGAGTGCACCTACCCTTTCCTTAGCTACTATCTTTTAGGATGACTATACATTCTGACCTAGATTCTTCAAGTAAGAAAAATAGCAAATTGACCTTAAGGTAATTTGCTAGGCTTTGTTCTTGTTACATATTAATATTTATTTTTAATTCTCCATTTTTATCTCAGAAATTTGTGTTGGGAGTCATAATCCTCATCATAACTGTGGACTTGCCTAATTAAGTTATATGATGCCTGACTGTCTCATGCTGTCTCGCTCAAGTTTCTTTCAGTTAATTATCTCCTGACTTGCAGCTGGAACACGCACAGACTAAAGAAAACTAATACTGTTTTGAATAAAAAAGCAAGAGGATTTCCTGTAGCATTTTTTTTGTAATGGAAAGATGGTTCATTGTGTGGAAAATAATTGCCAGGTCTCAAAAGTTCTGCGAGGAACTTTGGAAAAGTTGTACATGTTATTTGTTATGCCGAGCAATTGAGATTTATGGAGTTGGAGGTAGAAATTAGTGCTGATCTAATTGAATAGCAGGGTAGGCCTGAGAGGGATAATGGCCTATTCCTTTTTTGTTATTCATTCATGGGACATGGGTGTCACTTGTTGGCCAGCATTCATTGCCTGTCCCTTGTTGCTCCCGAGAAGGTGGTGGTGCTGCTTTCTTGAAATGCTGAAGCAACCGAATGGATTGCTAGGCCATTTGAGGACAGTTGAGAGTTAACCACATTGCTGTGGCTCTGGAGTCACATATAGACCAAACCAGGAAAGGACAGCAGATTTCCTTCCCTTCCGGACGTAAGTGAACCAAATGCCCACCACCAAACCCTCCATGAATGGGATGGAAGAATTCCTCTTATTAACTCTGTTCCTCTCTCGGAGCTGCTGCCTGTCCTGAGTATTTCTATCATGTTTTTGCTTTTATTTATGAAAGAGAAGACCATTGAAACATTGGATGGCTTGATATTTGATAAAAAGGAGGAATTGGATAGGCTGGCTGTATTTAAAGTTGATCACTAATCAAGCAAGATGAAATCCCAGGATACTGAAGGAAATAAGGGTGGAAACTGCAGAAGCACATGTCATCATCCTCCTATTTTCCTTAGAATTATGGGTGGTGCCAGAGGATGGAGAATTGCAAATATTACACCTTTCAAAAAGCCAGTTTAACTTTGGTGGTAGGAAAGCTTTTAGAAACAATTGCTTGGGAATGTTAGCAGTCACTTTGAATAAATATAGATTAGTTAAAAAAAGGCAACATGAAGTTGTTGAGGATAAATTGAATTTAACTTACTTACTTGAATTGTTTTAATCAGATAACAGAGAAGTTGATGGGTTTGTTAAAGAAAATTTTTAAAGAACAAACTACATCGCAGAAAATCAACACAACATTATTTTGCACTTACAATGCCATTGGGAGTGATCTGAAAGATGTGCTCCCAGTTGTTCTGTAATAACTATCTTTTATACAGATCATACTATTATATTCAATTCTGTACAGATCTAACCATATGAGTTATCCTTTATGCAGATCTAATCAGACAAGTGTATTCAATTTTCTATAGATCTAACACATTCCTCAATACATTGGATTTCCCACCTTATTTATCCAATAAGTCTTCACTAAAATACAATTACACCCATAATTAAATTACTTACATGGTTGTAACTTTATTTTCTAGAGCATTCCATTCTTTGTATGCATTCATTTTATTCGAGTCATGCTATCCTCTCTAATCTCTGTCAAAGGGAAAGTAATGGCCTCGTGGTATTATCACTAGACAATTATTCCAGAAGCTCTGCTAATATTCTGGCAACCCAGGTTCGAATCCTGTCATGGCAGATGATGGAATTTGAAGTCAATAAAAAAAAAAAATCTGGATTTAGGAATCTACTGATGACTATGAAACCATTGTCAACTGTCGGAAAAACCCATTCGGTTCGTTAATGTCCTTTAGAGGAGGAAATCTGCTGTTCTTACGTAGTCTGGCCTACATGAGACTCCAGAACAATGTGGTTGCCTCTTAATTGCCCTCCAAGAGCAATGAGGGATGGACAATAAATGCTGGCAAGCCAGCGACTCCCATGAATGAATAAAAAAAGTCAGGCTAAACCATATTTTCTGAGTTAACCCTTTATTTATATTCTACTTTCTCAGGTATAATTTGCTTAATGTGGTGCACATAGGCTTCCAATTGGCACTTGATAAAATGTCACAAATAGACTTGTCAGCATAATTAGAATTCATGGAATAAAAGAGACAGGAACTGCATGACATAAAATTGACCCAGTCATAAAAAATAGAAAATAGTTGTGAATGGTTCTTTTTTGAACTGGGGGAAAGTTTATAGTTGGAGTTCCCCAGTGATTGGCGTTAGGATCCCTGCTTTTCTTGGAGGGGAGATTTAAAAGGGACCTAAGGGGCAACTTTTTCACTCAGAGAATGGTGCATATATGGAAGGAGCTGCTGGAGGAGGTGACGGGATAGGTACAATTAAACATTTAAAAGACATTTGGACAGATGAATGAGGGTAAATGGAACCAATTCAGTTTAGGAAACATGGTTGATGTGGACAAGTTGGGCCAAAGGAATTATTTCCATACTGTATATTTATAAGACTCTAACTCTGTATTAATGATTGACGCTTGGGTGTGTAGGGCATAATTTCAAAATATGCAAATGACACAATATTTGCAGTTACTGTGATGTGTGAGGAGGGTATCACAAAGCTGCAAAAGGGTGGTTAAATGGATGAACAGCTGGCAGATGAGATTTAATGCAAGGAAATGTGAACTGATTTATTGGGTTAGGAAGGACAAAAGGAGCAATACAAAATAAAGAGTACAATCCTCAAGGCGAGAAAGAGCAGAGGGTTATATATGTACGAATCATTGAAGTTGGTAGAGAAAACAATTGAGAAAGCATATGAGATTATAGACCTTATAAATAGGACCATAGAATACAAGGACAAGGAATGATGAACCTACATAAAACAGGGCACAGTGTTTAGTGCTGCTGCCTCACAGCTCCAGGAACCTGGGTTCGATTCTCGGCTTGAGTCACTGTCTGTGCAGAGTCTGCATGTTCTCCTCATATCTGCGTAGGCTTCCTCTGGGTGCTCCAGTTTCCTCCCACACTCCAAGGATGTACGGGTTCGGTACATTGTCCATGCTAAATTGCTACATATCCTAGGATGTGTAGGTTAGAGAGATTAATGAGGTAGATATGTGGTGTTACAGGGATAGGGCTTATATGGGATTGTTGTCAGTACAGACTCAATAAGCCAAAACGGCCTCCTTCTACACTATAGGGTTTCTATGATTCTACGATTGTCTTTGTCTCAAGTGAAATATCGAAAAAAGTTAGTTTGGAAAGTATCAAGGTGTTAGAACAGGTTTAGAAAAGATTCACAAGAATGGTTCCAGGAATGAGGAACTTCAGTTGTGTGGATAGAATGGAGAACCTGCAATAATTCTCCATGGAGAGTAAGATTAAGAAAGATTTGATTGAGGTATTCCAAAATCATGAAGGATTCAGACAGTGCAGTTACAGAGATCCAGAATCAGAGGATATTCATTCAAGGTGATTGCCAAATGAAGCAATGGCAACATTTTCATGCAGCAAATGGTAAGGAATTGGAATCTACTGCTTGAGCAAGTGGCGGAGGCAGATTCATTTGAGAGTTTCAGAAGGGAATTGGTTAATTATCTGAAGGAAACACATTTATAGCATTCTTAAGAAATGGGAGGGTAGTAGCATTTGGTGAATTGCCATACAGAAAGCTGGCATGGACATTACCATTGACAGTAGATGTCTCTTGATTTGAGGAGGACACATTCAACTTTGTGAGGTTCCAACGTGGATCATCGTGTGACTAAACGGGCTGATTCTTGACCACAGATCCTTGAATTCATGGGGCAGGAGGAATGCAGGGTTTGCTTTCTTTCCTTTTCTTCTCTCCTGCCGCTCTGGCTCACCATTAAAACATTGTGACTCATTCTGATGCAACTTGATAGGCAAGTTGTTGTCATATTGAATGATTGGTAACAAACTCTTTTCAGTCACTGTTGACAATGTTGCTGAATTTCAAAGGCAGCTTCAGAATGTCTTTGAAACATTTCTTTTGTCCTCCCCTGCTGTCTTCAGGTGCTGGGCCATGGACCAGTGATATCTGGGGTGGGGGTTGGAGGCTTCTATTTTCTCAGGGTTTTCTGGGAAAGATTTCATGAAGAAGTCTTGCTCAGCCCTCCCCTCCAGCACAGCGCTGTAGCTCATTGTGGGAGGCACCCTAAAGGAATTCTTCTTATCCTTCTCCTCCAAAGCACTTCACAGTGACATTGTCTTGCTGAGTGCCGGTGTGCCAGGATGGGGGGGTGGAGTGCACTGTGTGCTATCTGAGGCCTAACCAGATAAAGCAGCTGCTACTCCAGCATGCAGCGGTTTAGACATTGCATGGAATCTGCTGTCACTGAGTACACATGTGGTGCTGATTTGCAGTCTATCCCGGCCCTGTGACACGGATCAGCACCACATGCCTGTAAGAGATGCTGCAGTTGCACAGATAGCAATGGCTCCAGGGTGCACATCGATCTGCATAATCTGTGCCAGCATTTGTCATGATGGGAATCTCACACAACCCTAAAAGGGTCACACATGGCACCATGGGTTATGTAGTGTTGCCAGCACACACAAGTGGGGGGAACTGGTCCAAGTGAGGGATTGGAATGGTACTGGGTCTACATAGCCAATGATAATAATCCATCACTCTATGCTCTTTCCAAACTCCACTGTGCAGATGGGTCTTGGTTTGCTTAATCTGGAGCTGGCCACTATGGTGGCTGAGCAAGACTTCTTCATGAAATCTTTCCCAGAAAACCCTGAGAAAATAGAAGCCTCCAACCCCCACCCCAGATATCACTGGTCCATGGCCCAGCACCTGAAGACAGCAGGGGAGGACAAAAGAAATGTTTCAAAGACATTCTGAAGCTGCCTTTGAAATTCAGCAACATTGTCAACAGTGACTGAAAAGAATTTGTTACCAATCATTCAATATGACAACAACTTGCCTATCAAGTTGCATCAGAATGAGTCACAATGTTTTAATGGTGAGCCAGAGCGGCAGGAGAGAAGAAAAGGAAAGAAAGCAAACCCTGCATTCCTCCTGCCCCATGAATTCAAGAATCTGTGGGTCAAGAATCAGCCCGTTTAGTCACACGAGGGGACACAGCTTTAAATTAAGGGGTGATAGTTATAGGACGGATATCAGAGGTAGGTTCTTTACCCAAAGTGGTTCGGGAGTGGAATGCCCTGCCTGCGGCAGTTGTAGATGCGCCAAGTTTGGTGGTGTTTAAGAGGTTAGTTGATAAGTATATGGAAGAGAAGGGAATGGTTTAGTTTGGAGGGGCATTGCTTTTTATATTGGTCGGCGCAACATCGAAGGCTGAAGGGCCTGTTCTGTGCTGTAATGTTCTATGTTCTATGTTCTATTATCTAGTAGCAGTGAGGCCAGCTGGCGTAGGAGGAGGAGTGGTGAGGGGAAGAGATGGATGCCCCACCACTACCTGGATGCACTACAGTTTGCCTATCACTGCAACAAGTTCACAGCAGCCATCTTCCTGGCCCTGCACTGAACCCTGGAACACCTAGTTAACAAAAACACCTATATTAGAGTCCTTATTACTGACTACAGCTCAGCCTTCAACACTATGATTCCCATTCTCTGTGAATTGGGCCTTGGCACTCCTTCTGCAACTGGATCCTGAACTTCCTAACTCTCAAACCACAATCAGTAAGCATAGTCAATAATACCTCCTCTGTGATCATCCTCAATACTATTGCCCCACAAGGCTGTGTTCTCAGCCCGCTAGTATACTCCTTATACATCTAAGACTGTGTGGTCAAATTCCCTTCCAATTCGATTGTCAAGTTTGCTGATAACACAATTGTAATGGGTCAGATCTCAAACAATGATGAGACAGAATGCAAGAATGAAATAGAGAATCTGTTGAACTAGTGAGGCAACAATAATTTCTCCCTCAATGTCAACAAAATGAAGGAGATTGTCATTGACTTCAGGAAATTAAAGGAGAACATGCCCCTGTCTACATCAACAGGGATGACGTAGATAGGGTCAAGCGCTTCAAGTTTTTAGATGTCCAGGTCACAACAACCTGTCCCTTGATCCCCCAATACCAACAGTATAGTTAAGAAAGCTCACAAACGCCTCTACTTTCTCAGAAGACTAAAGAAATTTGGCATGTCAGCTTGACTGTCACCAACTTTTACAGATGCACCATAGAAAGCATTCTTTCTGTTTGTATCACAGCTTGGTATGGCTCCTGCTCTGTTCAAGATGCAAAAGACTACAAATGGTTGTGAGCGTAGCCCAGTTCATCATGCAAATCAGACTCTCATCCATTGACTTTGTCTACACTTCCTGCTCACTCGGCAAAGCAGCCAGCATAATCAAGAACCCCACGCACCCCAGACATACTCTCTTCTACCTTTTTCCTGTCAGGAAAAGATATAGAAGTCTGAGGTCATGTACCAATTGACTGAAGAGCAGCTTCTTTCCTGGTACTATCAGACGTGTGAATGGACCTACTTCATATTAAGCTGATCTTTCTCTATACCCTAGCTATGAATGTAACATTACATTTTGCATCCGCTCCTTTCCTTCTCTATGAACAGTATGCTCTCTCTGTAGATCATGCAAGGAACAATACTTTTCATTGTATACCAATACAAAGAACAAAGAATAAAACAGCATGGGAAACAGGCCCTTCGGCCCAACAAGCTCGCGCCGCCACCCCTGATGCTCCCACCTCTACCCGCGATCCCTGTCCATGTTTATAGATCTATGGATTAAAAACCAAATTTGAGACAATTTAGGGAGAATTTGCTTTGCCAATTAGCCTAAAAGCACATCTTTGGGATGTGGGAGAAAACCGGAGCACCCGGAGAAAATCCATGCAAGCACGGGGAGAATATGCAAACTCCCACGGACACAGGCCCAAATCCATGTATCTGCACAGCACAGCGATAGTCACTGAGCTGTCGTGTTGCCCATCAAATGGTCCAGGTCAAGCGTATACTGACGATGTGAAGCACTAGAATACTCTCGAAAAAAATCCAAGAGCAGCTCTCTCATGACCCATCGCGTGTATGCCCTTCGTTAGACAACAATAATACATTTGACAATAATAAATCAAATCAAATCAAAAGCCCAGGATGAGTTGTGTACTGTAGGCCTGGGTGGCAATCAATGTGATAGGGGAAAAGAAGGACCAGAGGTCACTGGCTCTTGAGAGGGAGGTGCCTCGACTCATTTGGAGGATTCTGATGTTGGCACCATATCCCTTCCTGCCCAAAATGTAACTCTGATTATTTCTTCCACAGAACTTTAATGTTTTGCCAGCCCAAAAATTGAGGCTGTGCAGGAAATAGCCATTAAGTGGTCAGACTCAGTACATGAGAAAAAGACAAATCAAGGATGATTGTCCACTGGGACTTTTCATAGGATCCCCACAGAACAAGACCATTCAGCCCATTGAGTCTGCACTGACTCTGTGACAGAGCACCTTACTGAGGCCCACACTCTGCAATATCCCTGAAACCCCACATATTTATCCCACTAATCCCCTAACCTGCATGTCTTGGGACACAAAGAAGCAATTTTTTGATTTGATTTATTATTGCCACATATATCGGGATACAGTGAAAAGTATTGTTTCTTGTGCACTATACAGGCAAAGCACACCGTTCATAGAGAAGGAAAGAAGAGAGTGCAGAAGGTAGTCTTACAGTCATAGTTGGGTGTAGAGAAAGATCAACTTAATGTGAGGTAGGTACATTCAAAAGTCTGGCAGCAAGGAAGAAGCTGTTCTTGAGTCGGGTGGTACACATCCTCAGGCTTTTGTAACATTTTCCCAACAGAGAAGGTGAAAGGTAGTCTGTCCGGGTGGATAGGGTCCTTAATTATGCTGGCTGCTTTTCCAAAGCAACGTGAACTGGAAACAGAATCAATGGGCTCATTGAGTGATGGCTTGGTCTTCGCTCATGACTCTTTGTAGTTTCGTCCGGACTTGGATAAACGACACTAAGCTGCGTTACAAGCAGGAGAATGCTGCCCACGATGCATCCGTAAAAGTTCGTGACAATCGTAGTGGACGTACCAAATTTCCTTAGTTTTCTGAGAACGTAGAGGCCAATCCACCTGACCTGCACAAGTTAAGATTGTGGAAGGAAACTGGAGTACCTGGAGGAAACCCGCACAGATACGAGGAGAACATGCATCCTCCATAGTCACCTAAGGCTGGAATTGAAACCAGGTCCCTAGTGCTACGAGGCAGCAGGTCAAAACTTTTTTCAAAGTGATTTATTTTGGATGAGGTTTAAAACTGTGATCTCTTAGTTGAAAATGAAAGGAAAACGATCTATTGCTCTAAGAACTGGAGAGTTATCCTTGGCCAATAGCTGTTCCTCAGTCCACATCACAATAAAGTTGTTTGGTAATTATCATAAATATTGTTTGTGTGGAGCTCATTGTGGACTGAGTACAGCATTCCCTACATTGCTACAATGATTACATTTCAAAAAAAAGTACTTCATCGGCTGTAACCCACTTTGAAGCATTCAGTAGTCATTTAAAGCCATTTTATGACTTTTTAAAATTGGGTTTGTTTAATTTAACATGGAAATGGAAAATGACATGAAAAAAAGGATTGGAGGATGGAAATCAGGGATTAGATAACTTTTTTAAAAATTTATTTGTATCACAAGCACATTAACAATACAACACTGAAAACCCATAGTCACCACATTCCAGCACCTGTTGGGAAACTCACGTAGACATAGGGAGAAGGTACAGACTCCACACAGCAGTGACCCAAGCTGGGAATTCAACCTGGGTCCCTGACACTGTGAGACAGCAGTACAAATCAGTGTGTTGCTGAGCCACCCCAATTAACAGATGTTGGCTGACCTGGGGCAGAATGTTGACAGAAGGAAGGAGATTCACTTCTCAGAGCAGCATGTCCACTCAGGAATAACAGAGGTGCTGGGAATCTATTTAGAAGCTGCCAATTAAAGATTTCTTCTTCTCACTGTTGGCTGGGCCACATGCCAGAACCTATTGTGTGAGCTGATTAATTGAAGGGGCTATGGAGAGCAGGTTGAAATATGTAGAAAGCTTAACTGCTCTTTAAAGGAAGCCTCTGCATTGTCCTCGGCCATTAGACAGCCATTGAGATAAAATTACAACTAAAAGCTTTGTGGTTAATTATGAATTTAGGAGGATATGACATCAAGTGAAAAGGTCAATGTGTTCCTCTGGGAATATCAGACATTTACTCCAGCCACATTTCCATCCAGTAACATCAGTTTTAATTTATGCTTTTGCTAGCTTTTTCTCAAAGGACCAGTCTGGGCAAAGGCCACTAAAATGACTCACCTGTAATAAGAAGAGTACTTAGTAACTTATTTGAACAGTTTTCTTACCAAATATGTGCACTCAAGATACAGGAGTATGGTGTGCGATAGATTGGAGGCTTTAATACAAAGTGAAAGATCTTAATGGGGTCATTCCTTAAGGAGGCAACATGTTCCCTACCCTCATTTGTCTCTGCAATGAATATGTTCCAGAAGGTAAAACCAGCTCAATATTTTCAAAGATTTGTAAAAATCAGTAATACTGTTTCCAGCTATTATAGAGTCACAGAAACCCTACAGAGCAGAAGGAGGCTTACGGTCCTTTGAGTTTGCACTGACTCTCCAACACAGCATCTTACTCAGGCCAACTCTATCCCTGTAACCTTGTACATTTACCCCACTAATCCCTCTAATCTGCACAGTTTGCACACTATAGGGCAATTTAGCATGGCCAATCCACCTAATCTGCACACCTTTGGAGCATGAGAGGAAACCAGAGCACCCGGAGGAAAGCCATGCAGACACAGGAAGAATGTGCAAACAGACAGTGACCCGAGGCTGGATTTGAATCCAGGTCCCTAGTACTAAGAGGCAGCGGTGCTAACCACTATGCCACTCATCTGAAGATATCCAAGACCAGTCTGGACAAGTTTTGCTTTTGCTTAACATGTTAATAAGCAGTAAAGTATCCTTAAACTGTTCGAGAAATAATCCAAGAAATTCCATTAATGCAATGTTTATCTTAACTGACATTGTTTACACTGGGATCACCAATATTGTGATCTGCAATGGTCCTTTTCAGTGGGAAGTTCCTGTGAAGAGCCCCAAGTTGTCACACTCTGGTGCCTTTTCAGGTGCATTGAGGGAAAATTTAGCATGGCCAATGCACCTAACCGGCATGTTGTTTTGGATTGTGGGAGGAAACTGGAGCACCTGGAAGAAACCAACACAGATGTGGAGAAATAGTGCAGTCTGCACAGTGACCCAAGCCAAGAACCGAACCCAGGTCCCTGCTAGTGTGAGGCAGCAGTGCTAATCACTATTGCCACACCAGCCAAGACCTCCTCCAGTCCTTGTCATTCTGGTGCAGCAGCCTTCCCTTACTGTGAAAATGGGAGCATGGTTCAAATCTAAAATTCACTGTGATGCTAAGCTTGGATAGTTACATTCAGAGTGGAAAGATGAGGCACCATTCCTCAAGCTTGCATTGACCTTCATTGGAACAGAGTCCAAACATCCTGGCAGTTCAATCCCAGCTTCCAAGTATCAGGAGCAACAAGACATGTATAAAATGTATACAAATGTGCTGTACTGACTTAATTTAAACAGTATCTTCTTGGTGACATTGTTATAATGCAACCACTGATAACATTGGAATTGGTTATAATATAACCAATGATAACATGCCGTGAGGGTCAGCTGATTAACTGACCTGGTAGACAATGTAACCAATGGCAAAGTGTTGAGGAAGTCAGCTGACCCAGTATAAATTGAAAGCAAATAGGGATTGTGGGGAGTTTGCATGGCCAAGTGTGTGTGTGTGCCATGTGGTAGTACAATGAAGTTTCTTTGTTAAATTTTTTTTTTGATTTATTTTGTGAAGTTAGTTCTTTTATTGTTGATACTGCAGTATCCTTACTGCTGAATGAACAGATATTATTTTGCTTTTTGAATAAAATAAACACATTTCCCAAAATTTAATTGCTCACTGTGTTAGAAAAGAAAGCAGCTATTACTTGAGCGATAATCAGAAATTAGAATATTTTTCTGGCACAGATGAGGAACTGGTCAATCAAGCAAAGAGAAGTTTGAACAGACTGTAAAAGACCAGATGCAGCTGAAAAATGGAGAAGAACACAGTGCAGGATTTGAGCTAGAGAGATAAGCACTCCTGTCGCTCACAAACTGCATGAACCTCACGAAAGTTGCAATAGTCTTAATATGAGCTGGAATCATTAGTCTATATCTGACAGTGGATTTATATTGCCTGGTGAAGGATTAAAGGTGAAGATAGTTGGTAACATTCTCATTTTGCATTTTTGGACTGCAAATTGGGCTTTTGGTGGAGAAGTCAGCATATTTCATTATAAAATAATGAGCAGGCTGGATACCATGCTTGTTCTTAGATTTGATAGATTGGGAAGGACAGGGCATGTAAGTTTAAGCTACACAAAAATAGGATTAGACAAGATGTAGTCAGTTCTTGTTTTCCAAGAGACTCATGGATCTTTAGCGTATGTTGCTGATTGTGCATTACCTTCTGTGCACATTCAAAAGGGAATTATAACAGATTTTTGAGGGGGTAGAGTTCACAGTATGTGGAAGACACAGGGCACTATTTTGTGCTTTCCTCTCTAGTGAGTTTGGTGGAAGAGGGCTCTTAATTGGACAGGTGGGGATCCTCCACCTCGATTAAGTTTGTCACAGCCAGCCTACATCTCTATCAGCATCAATTAAACAGGTAACACTCCAACTCAGTTTCCATTTGCAGGATGGTCATTTGGGAGAGAATACTGGACTTTGAACACTGAATATTATTAACAACTCTGGCACCAGAACTCAGTATGAGCCGCTGCTTCCAGAGAAAAGTGAGGAAAATAGAAAAACAAAAAGCAAAATTTTGCATGTTGTGTAGCAGGGCAATTGAGATTAAAACGTCTGGTTTACATGGGCAGCATGGAGGCAGAGTGGTTAGCACTGCTGCCCTGCAGCGCCAGGGACCCAGGTTCAATTCTAGCTTTGGGTCATTGTCTATGTGGAGTCTGCACGTTCTCTCGGTGTCTGTGTGGGCTTCCTCTAGGTAGTCTAATTTCCTCTCATAGTCTAAAGATGTGTGGATTAGCCATTGTAAATGCATGGAGTTATGGGCATAAGGCAGAGAGGAGGGCATGGGTGGGATGCTCTTTGGGAGAGGTGACGCAGATTCAATGGGCTGAATGGCCTCTTTCTGCACTGTAGGGATTCCACAGTGAGCAAGAACAAACAGCCAAGTGCCTTATACCTGCTCCTGTTATGTTTGTATAAACTATGGACTTCTCAATGACTTCAACTGGAAAATGTGGTTAAATTATCATTTAAACAATCATTAATAATAGATGGACATCAGTCCATCTACTGGGTAGACACACTGCTGGAATTTTACCGCATCACCTGCCCCAGAACTGGGTCAAGCAAGGCTGGCAGAACAGCATTCTCTGTTGGCCCCAGGCGGGATCTTACAAGCCTTGGGCAGGCAAGGCAGTAAAATCCCGGCAACTATGCGATATCACACTTGGATAAACAGTTGAAGCATTGGAGGTGAGATGAATAGTACTAAGGTTGTTTTTATTTATCTTGAAAGTGTTTGAATGAAAAGAAACACAATCGTTTATGATGGCATGTGGGCTGTCCCGGTGCCCGATTCCATTTTGAGTGTGAATCAGATTGCTTCTGAGAAAATAACAGCTAGGGGCTATATTTTTGAAACGATTACAAAAAGGTGTTGCCAAAGCTTTTCTGAGATTAACAGTAGTGTAACCTGTAACGTGTAGGGGTGGCATGATAACTCAGCAAGCATCAAAGCAGCCGTGAGGATATGAACAAATTATGCAATGCTGCAACTATGGTGATTTACATTGATACAGATCTGATTCCTCCTTCCCCATCTAAAGTAAACCTCTTCAAAACAAATCATCTCTTTTTCTCAAAATGTCCTGATGGGAACAAAAAAAAATCAGAAAAAAGTAGAGACATGAATAAGAAATTGATTTGAGACGTGACAATGGTTAAAATAAAATTTAAAGAGACCTGGGGAAGATTCCTCTGTGCAATCCAAGCTTATAAAGGTCCTGCTTATAAAGAATACAATGGCCGGAATTCTCTGACCACTCATGCCGACGGCATTTTCCAGACCCCTTGGCAGCGTACCCCCTGCTGGGGGGGAGGGGAGGGGTGGTTGCCACCGGTGTGTAGTGACGTCAATGGGAATTCTCATTGACAGTGCCAGGACCAGAGAATCCTGTTGCTAACAAACAATGTGCCATTTCCCATCAATGGATCAATGGGAAACAGGTCACTAAGACACCAGAGAACCTCTCCCATTACAACATCACTGCATCTGATAGACAGATGAAATCTGCTCCCATAGTAAGGAAAGGCATCAACTCAGTTATTATTTGTGATCAAAAGGAATCATGTCCAACAGAGAGATTTTAAGCAGAAGCAAATTGTGTATTATTTGATTAATGTACCGTGGGCTGTCATTGAACCTTTAAGTTTTGTTCACACAACTCTACTCGATTTTATTGAGTGTTACCTTAAACATTTTAGCCTAAGATATGAATATAGGATATATGGCGTGTTAGAAATGCCAAAGCATGACTGCTTTGAAAGATGGGCTGCAAAGGATTTGTGCCTGAGCTTATCCCCTTGAATACGAAGAGGCCTTAAAAGCTTTGCCTAATAAGAGGCTGTCAGTACAAAGCTACTCAAAAGAAATTTCTGAGAAAGCAATTTGAACTTTTTTTCTATCGCTGTCACTTCATGACCCTTCAAATACTCAAAATACAAGACAGTTAACAAGTACCTTGTCACTGGCAATGTTCAGTTCAGGTGAATATTGGAAATATAAGACAATCAGAAACATTGACAGATGGAGAAGATGCACCTTATGGGTAGGCAGTCCTAAATGAAGTTCTAATGCTGTGAATTACATTCTATGCTTTAGTACGTGGAATGGAATTTCACGTCATTTGTCTTATACAATTCTTGATTTTCCAGTTCCCTTGGTCTCTGTCTTTGATACTGAGGCTCTTTCCCCACATCTTTTTTAAACTTTCTGAGAACACACCTTTTGATCAAACTGGTGACTGCCCTTTCTGATTTCTCCTTAGCTTGCTGTCTATTTCCTTATCTTTCTCTGTGTGAAACATCTAGGGGCATTTTAATCTTACTATGTTAATGGAGACTGTTGCTAAGCTGTTGTTGGGTATTATTAGGTATTGTTGTGGTATATTTCACTTGTGATCTATTGCAGAAAGCCAGTTGGTGAAGGATGATATTAGTCAGTCTAATATTTATTTGCAGAGTGAAACATAATAAGCATTTAAAGAACAAAGAACAAAACAGCACGGGAAACAGGCCCTTCGGCCCAACGAGCCCGCGCCGCCACCCCGATGTTCCCACCGCTACCCGCGATCCCTGTCCATGTTTATAGATCTATGGATTAAAAATCAAATTTGAGACAATTTAGGGAGAATTTGTTTTGCCAATTAGCCTAAGAGCACATCTTTGGGATGTGGGAGGAAACCGGAGCACCTGGAGAAAACCCACGCAAGCACGGGGAGAATGCACAAACTTCCACAGACACAGGCCCAAATCCATGTAGACCTAAACTCAATCACATACACAGGATGGATCTTTTGTCCTCCTCCTTGGCAGGTTTGGTGAGGGTGGGGGGGGGCATGGGAGGATTGTGGGTGGGAACCATGTCCCCTTCCCACTTCCATCTCAGTTTAGAACAGGGTGAAAAGCCTCACCACCAGTTGAGATCCATAAGTGGCCAATTAATGCTCACTTCAGGGCCTCATTGAGCTGCTTTGCTATTAACCCTGATGTGGTTGCTGTGTGTTCCTGAGGGAGGTCCATTGTTCAAAGACAATCAGTGCCTAATCAAAGGTCCCCAGCATTGGGAAGGGGGCCTACTGAGACCCACTCCCTACCCTTCTTGCTGACCACTTTACCCCCTCCCCACCCCCTGACATGCTTCTCACAACCCCCTTTGCACCTTCACTCACCTCTTCACTGTGTTACTACTCAATTCAAGGCCTAGAGCAGATGTTGCACTGCCAGCAACCATTGCCTCTCTTGTGACACTGCCAAATGCAGAACAGATGCCAGCAACTCTCAGTCAGAAGAACTTCTACTCCTGTTATCCTTGAATCTACGGAAAGGCCTACCACTTTCAAATGAGCCAGTGCCTCAAGAAGCAATGAAAACAGACAACAGAGGGTTTCACAGCTGTCCAGCCAGTGGCAGAGATTCCCATCTGTTGGAATTTTACTGGTACGCCTGTCCTGAAATCAGGGTCAGTGCCACCTGCAGAACAGCATTCCCCCATTGGCCTTGGGTGGGCAAGGTGATAACTTCCAACACTGTTAGATTCTGTCCATAGTTTCAGGAATGTCTCTCTTTGTGCTTTATTGAAACGAACCAATGAAAAACACTAGAAACTAATAAATAAATAACAAATTAACAGCCCCTAAAAGGACCATGGGTGAAATTTTTTGGCTACACTTGCTCCAAGACTGGAAAATCCTGCCCAAGGTAAATGAACATCCCCATGATCCACACCCGTCTACTACGATTCCCGTGGTGGTGGTGGTGGGGGTTTGGGGGGAGGGGATGGGGAGAATTCTGCCTCACGTCTCTTTTTAGACTCTTTTGGTATAACAATGAATAACGTGGGCTAATTATTCAAATTAACAAGTTAAAATCAAGAATGGCCCTTAAAGGGACTCTGCAATAGAAAACAAAAGCTTAAGCAAAACTTATCTAATCAAATTAAAATGTTGTTTGTTTCTTTTTATAAATAACGTTCCAGTTACTACACTCCACCTGCATGAAATTAAAAATAATTGATGGACAATTAACAGCCTGCACTCTAGTGAATTGTCTGATATAAGTGCATTTGGGAGAATGGACTTTGGTGTCTCACTGCGTGTAAGATGCAGTCAGATGATGAATGTGAATGCATTTACAAGATGGTAAAGGGTGTGTCTTAGTGCACGAGTGCATTGAGATTTAATAGTGTTTTGAAAAGGCAGCAATAGAATTTTTCACTTGGCGCTTGTGTGGTTTCAGATGGGATGTAACAGTGGTAGCCACAATTTTATGTTTGATAATAGAATCAGAAATAAAATGTAAGCCTGGCAGTATCTGTGGAGTGAGATTAACAGAGTTAATAGGCAGAATGTAATGAGGCTGGTAGGAGGGGATCTAATGTCTGCTACTGAGATACATCCACCAACCTGATATGCTGGAGTTTGAGGTAACTAAATCCCTAATTGGCAGTGGGAGTCCTGCCGCTCGACTTCCTGACTCCACTGAGGATGTTTAGTTCCTGTAATTCTCCCATTAGAATAGAAATCCCTCCCCACCTGAGAGCCGCCTGCCAATCAGCTCACTGGGATTGGGTTGGACTGTGCCAGTGCCAGTGTTACATGGCCCCATTGGCAGATTCAGTATCGGTACAAGCCCGTCGTGTGTTTAGATAAGTGTCGTTAATAAAGTGCAACTGGCTAGAAAAGAAGTTGTGTAGCTGGATCCCAGGGATGACTCTTTTCTCCGTCTTCTTTTCTCCTATGGGAAAATCTTAGTTTCTGTTTGGTGCTTCATCCAGCAGTGATATGTATGAAATCTGACAAGTTTCCCTTTGCCACAGTGCATCGTTTGAAAGGTTCAATGATGGAAAACATATTTCCATTTTCTCACATGGAAGCCTGTGGCCAAATTATTCTCCTTCCAGATTTAAATATTCTGCGTGCAAAGGACATCATTTCTTCAGAATGAGGCGGGGGGGATGGTAAACGAGATTAAAAATGGTTAGGGGGAGAAAACAGAATGGAAATTATGGATAGTTTTTCAGTGGCTGGAAGCGGATATAAGGTTCAGGATTTGGAATCACTTCTGTTTACATCAATGATTTTGACAAAGACCCCAGGGGTATTGAAATTTGATGATAATAGATGCAGTTAAATCATTAAAAGGTCAAATGAAGCTGCAAAAGAGGAATGAGCTATAATGTGTCAGATGGAATTCAACGCCATTAGGTGTGAATCCCTACAGTGCAGAAGGAGGCCATTCGGGCTATCGAGTCTATGTCGACCACAATTCCATCCAGGCCTCATTCCTGTAACTCCACATACTTATCAGCTAATCCCTGAGTCACTAGGGTTAATTTAGCATGGCCAATTAACCTAACTTGCACATCTTTGAAGTATGGGAGGAAACCAGGGCACTTGGAGGAAACCCATGTAGATATGGGGACCTATGTAGGTATGTAGATTTTGTTGGCACGCCTGCTCCAATTCCGAGACATTCTCTATTGGCCTTGGGTGGGATCATATGAATCGCGGCTGGGCATGTTAGTAAAATTCCACCCAGGAAAAATGCCGCAAACTTCACACAGGCAATGATATGAGACTGGAATTGGAACTGGGTCCCTAGCATTGTGAGGCAGCAGTATGATCCACTGTGCCAACGTGTGGCACTGATTTTGGCAAAATGCTTTACCTCACACAAATTTTGACAAGAGTAGCATTGGTAGCACAATGGTTAGCACTGCTGCCTCAGAGTTCTAGGGACCTAGGCTCAATGCCAGCCTCTGGAGGCTGACTGTGAGAAGTTTGCACATTCTCCCCATGTCTGCGTGGGTTTCTTCCGCATGTTCTGGTTTCCTCCCACAGTCCAAAGATGTGTGGTTAGGTTGATTGGCCATGCTAAATTTATGTTTCATGTCGGGGGATTAGCAGGGTAAATAGGGATAGGGCTTGGGTGGAGTTGTTGTTGGTGCAGACTCGATGGGCCAAATGGCCTCTTTCTGCACTGTTGAGGTTCTGTGAAAACATAAGGAGCAACAGTAATTATATCCTTTCTAGATTTAGGCAAAGTGTTGTGGAACAGAAAAGGCATTTGGGCATCACAAGATAATAAAGGCAGTGGATTAATAAGACTGTTTTATAAAAACTATTGAAATTCTATGTTTTAGCACATAAGATACAGAATATAAAGGCAATGCATAATAATGAGCTTGAATACATCCTTAATGAGGCCTCATTTATAGAGTGGTGCTGGACTCAAGAACACAAGATTTCGGCATTAGTGGAGATAAAATGCAAATGTACTAAGAATGATGTTGCCTAATTTGAGGAAACGCAAATATGAATAAATATTTTTATTCAAAAATCACAGATTAGAAGGAAATAAATTGAAGTGTTTAAAATGATGAAAAGATGGGAAACAGAAACTTAGAAAATAGTCTGCTCCACCATTCAACATAATCATGGCTGATTCTTTCTCTCAATGCCACACTCCCACACTCTTCCCAAACCCTTGACACTTTTAGAGTCTAGAAGTCTAGTATTTCCTTCTTAAATATATTCAGCGATGTGGCCTCCACAATCTTCGGTGGTAGAGAATTTTACAGATTCGGCTCCCCTATCTGAATGAAGAAACTTCTCCTCAATCCGGTTCAAAATGGCCTATCCCATACATTGAGACTTTGGCCCCTTGTTCTCTACCCTCCAGCCAGTGGAAACAATTGCATCCAGTCTGTCCATCTCTGCCAGAATTAGAAATCATCTCACTCTTTCTTCTAAATTCCAGTCAATAATGGCTCAGAAGACCCAATCTCTCCTCATACAACAATCCTGCCATCCCAGGAATCAATCTGGTGAACCCTTACTCTAATCCCTTCAAAGCAAGTGTACCCTTTCTTAGACCAAAACTGCACACAATATTCCAGATGTGCTCTCACCAAGATCCTGTAAAGCTGCAGTAAGACATCCTTGCTCCTGCATTCATGTTCTCTTGCAATGAAGGCCAATATACCATTAACCTTCCTCACTGCTTGTTGGAGAGGTTGGATAGATTTGAATGCTTCCAGAGTTCAGGAGTCAAGAATGGAGAGCCAGAGTTATGTGATAAGCATAAGTGATTTGCACATCTGAGGATGTGGGAATTTATTTCCAGGCAGAAACAGTGATTGTTCAAGATTAGATTGAATGGATGGATGAAGGAAAGGATTGAAGGTGCATGAGATCAGGACAGCTAAAAGTGATTATAACTACATGCTGATATGAAACAAAAGGCAACACAGAATATATCGTCTGAATGGCCTGTTTCCTGTTATACTTTTATGTATAATTACTTTTTCTACTGTTCCTTTCTAATCTTGTTACATTATCGTTCAGTGGATTTACAGCAGTGGTATTGAGTGATATATGTAAATGAGGTGTTTGTGCAAAAAAGCATGCATGTGTCTTCCTGCAGGGGAAAGCTCACAGAGAATAATTGCCCATTTCAGGAGAAAGGCCTTGGCATTTCTCATCAGAATTTCTCACTTGTCTATCATTATTAGTGTGGTCAATATTATGACTAGTGCCATCTGCAATTCCATCACCACATGCAAATTCTTAACATGCCACACTTGTCTCAAGTGCTTTGAGTAGCTAACATCACGCCGCTTGTCATTTCAGCGTTACCTTCCAATGCTTAAAAAATGCTTATTTTCACAGATTTTGTCACATAGACAGTGTTTTCAAAGAAAGTCTTTCAATTATTTCCTTTGCAAAAGTTGCCTTTGACAATTTTTTAATGATGAGAAAGTTACTTTCTTTACAAGTACTAATATATATCAAGAGATACAATGCAGGTAGGACACTGAATCAAAACAATGCCAATATCATTTATGTTGGAAAAAAAAATAAAAATGACTGCCTTGTTCCTGCCTTCTTGACATTGGCAAAGCAATACTCTGTCCTTACTGCTGCCCCTGTGAGAAAGTGCCAACATGTGTCTGCTGTAAAGGATTGGACAGAAATAGAAACTGGAAGCAGGAGTAGGCCATTCGGCTCTTCGAGGCTGCTCTGCCATTCATCTTGAACATGGCTGATCATTGAATTCAATACCTTGATCCCCCCTTCCTCCCATATCCCTTGATCCCTTTAGTCCTAAGAGCTATGTCTATTTTTTTTCTTGAAATGAGACATTTTGGCCTCAACTACATTTTGTGGTAGTGAATTCCGCACAGTCACCACCGCCTGGGTGAAGAAATTTCTCCTCGCTTCAGTTCTAAAAGATTTACCCCTTATCCTCAAACTAAGAGCCCTAGTTCTGGACTTCCCCACTATTATGAACATTCTTTCTGAATCAACTCTGTCTAACCCTGTTAGAATTTTATCAGTTTCTATGAGATCCCCTCTCACTCTTCTAAACTCCAGCAAATATAATGCTAACCAACTTAGTCTGTCCTCATATGACAGAACTGCCATCCTAGGAATTAGCCTGATAAACCTTTGCTGCACCCCCTCTATTGCAAGGATATCCTTCCTCAGATAAGGCCATAAAAATTTCTCCGGGTGTGGCCTCACCAATGCTCTATACAATTGCAGCAAAATATCCCTATCAAAATACTCAAATCCTCTTGCTATGAAAGCCACTATTTGTCTTCTTCACTGCCTGTTGTATCTGCATGCTTACTTTCAGCAACTGATGCACTAGGATTCCATGGTCTCATTGTGTATCCGCCTCTCTCAAATTACACCTATTCAAGAAATAATCTGTCTTCCTATTATTGCTACCAAAGTGAATAACCTCACACTTAACCACATTATACTACATCTGTCATAGAACATAGAACTCTACAGCACAAACAGGCCCTTCGGCCTACAAGTTGCGCTGATCACATCCATACCTACCAAGCCATAGACCTATCTATAACCCCTAATCCTATTAGATCCCATATACTCATCCAGAAGTCTTTTAAAAGACCCCAGCGAGTTCGCCTCGACCACCACCGATGGTAGCCGATTCCATTCACTCACCACCCTCTGAGTGAAAAACTTACCCCTAACATCTCCTCTATACTTGCTTCCCTGCATCTTAAATCTGTGTCCCCTTGTAGCGACCATTTCAGCCTGGGGAAATAGCCTCTGAGAATCCACCCTATCTATTCCTCTCAACATTTTATAAACCTCTATCAGGTCGCCTCTCAACCTTCGTCTCTCCAGCGAGAAGAGTCCCAGCTCCCTCAACCTATCTTCATTAGGCATGCCTCCCAATCCAGGCAACATCCTTGTAAATCTCCTCTGCACCCTTTCAATAGCTTCCACATCCTTCCTATAGTGAGGCGACCAGAACTGCGCACAGTACTCCAAGTGGGGTCTGGCAAGGGTCTTATAAAGTTGCAGCATTACCTCCCGACTCCTAAACTCAATCCCACAATTAATGAAGGCCAGTACACCATACGCCTTCTTAACCACATCCTCCACCTGCGAAGCTGATTTAAGAGTCCTATGGACCCGGACCCCAAGATCCTTCTGCTCTTCAACACAGCAGAGACTCCTACCCTTGATATTGAACTCCTTCATCCCATTGGTCCTGCCAAAATGGCCACTACACATTTATCCGCGTTGAAGTCCATCTGCCACTTCTCTGCCCAGTCTTGCATCTTATCTATGTCTCGCTGCAACTTCTGACATCCCTCCAGACCATCCACAACACCACTGACCTTCGTATCGTTGGCGAACTTACTAACCCATCCCTCCACTTCTTCATCCGGGTCATTTATGAAAATGACAAACAGCAAGGGTGCCAGAACAGATCCCTGGGGCACTCCACTGGTGACTGATGCTGATGCTTACACACTCAGCCTGTCCAATTCACACTAAAGCATCTTTACATCCTCCTCACAGTTCATTCTCCCACCCAACTTTGTATCATCTACAAATCTGGAGATCGAGAAGTTCCACTGCTGGGCTAAGCACCATTACCTGTAAGTTATGTCTGAATTCTTGCACAAATTAGACATTATCTTCATAATGCCCATGTTCTTGAATGAATGTTGTCCAGTGAATGGTTCATTTATTTATTTTTATTCATCTATGGCATGTGGGCTTCGCTGGTTGGGGCTAGCATTTATTATTCATCCCTGAGGGCATTTAAGAATCAACTACATTGCTGTGGCTCTGGAGTCACATATAGGCCAGACCAAATAAGGATGGCAGATTTCCTTCCCCAAGGGACATTTGTGAACCAGATGGGTTTTTTTTTAATAATCATCAACGCTGGTTTCATGATCATCAGTAGACTTTTAATTACAGATTATTTTGAAGTTAAATTTCACTATCTGCCATTGTGGGATTTGAACCTGGATCCCCAAAGCGTTACACTGGGTTTGCTGGATTACTATCCAGTGACAATACCACTTCGTTACTGCCTCCTAGAATATGAACTGGGATTGAACATGGGTGAGTGATGGGATTTCACAGAAGACTGTTTATGTCAGGTTGGTTTCTGAACCGAAATGATCAGACAAAAAATAATCCTCTTTGATACTGCTACCCATGTGTCACAGATCATCTGCTTCTTCCAGGGAATACAAAGAGTTTTGAACATCCTGAATTTTGATATGATACCAGTTTTATATAATAGTAACATGATTGGGAAAGGATACTTGTCTAATCTGATTTGAATGAGTTGCTCTATTCTATTTTAGTGATATTCTTATTCTATGGAGATTGGGTCAAAGGTGCTCAGAAGTATGTATGTCAGCGAAGTAATTGAAAATGTACAATCAAACACCAACAGTAAAGTTAATATATTCAGGGTTGAAAATTAATTTCTCATCAGAGATAAGATGAACCAGAAAACAGAACATGTACTGATCGACTAAAACCTCCATTGCTTTGAGCAATGTACAGTCCATTGAGGCTAGCTGTGAGAACCACTGTGGCTAATTAAATAAAAGCTGACTTGGATAATGACAGTTTCACATCAAAATTTGTACCAGTTATTTTTGTACTCTTTTGTTTATTATTGCAGAAATATTTATGACCAATCTTACTAAAAGATTGTTTGTAATCTCCAGCTTCCTTCATTCAGTACCTCTTAATTATATAAATTATCTCCTTCCAACCTTTTAGCTTCCTCCATTGTTGAGTACGCCTTATCCCTTTTCCAAACAAAATAATTAAAGCTTTGCTTGTGATTTCCTGTAATCTGTATTTTAACCTTTTGGGAAAAGTTACCATTTTATTGTTTTTAAATATCATGCAGCCTCCAGCATTCTTTTGGTTTCTCTGTATCTATTTCAATTGATCTAACATCACCTTCCACACCATAAGTTCTGAAATGCTTTCCTTTTTTCTCCATCGGGGGTTTCCCTCTGCCATGTTTGGGGTCCTTGACCATCTCCATCTTATTTCCTCCATTTGCTCTCATCCCTTTACTCCCTTCCCAAAACATGATAAGACTTCTCTTGTTTTCATTGCCCACCTTACCAGCTTACACCTTCAACCAACCATGCTCAGTCATTAGTGCTAGTTGCAGTCTTATGCACCCACTAATCATATCTCTCCCCTGGTATATCCTCTTCTGGTATTCCAAAGGAACTGCTCCCTCTGTGTCATCTTGATCCACTTTTCAATCATGTCCAACAACCACGCCTCTTCCCGTAGCAGCCTTTTACTTGCAAGTGCAGAAGATACAACATCTGCCCTTTCACTTCCTTTCTTTCCACTGCCCTGGTCCCAAATATTTTCTCTAGATGACAGGTAAGGGCAAAAGAGGTAGGACCAGGAGAAGACTATACATCCCACTGAGTCTTTGCCACCATTCAATACAATCATGGCCGATCGTGGGCTTGCTGCCCACTCCCTATATCTCTTGACTCTCTCAGGGACCAAAAATCTGTCTCAGCCTTAAATATGTTCAATATTGGTGCATTACCATTCCTCTGTGGTAGAGAATTCAAAGATTCATAACCTTTGAGTAAAAACGTTTCTCCTCATCTCAGTCTTAAATGGTTGACCCCTGAATCTGAAATTTATTTCAGATTCCCCAGTCAGAGGAAACAATGGGTGGGTTTTTCTGGCTGCGCTCACCCCAAGACTGGAAAATCCTGCCCGAGCTCAACAGACCTTCACATGGTCCATCCTCTGCCTGCCATGATTCCCAAGGTAGGTGGGATGAGAATACTCCCCCCAATGTCTCAGTATCTGCCCTGTCAAACCCCTTCATAATCTTGAATGTTTCAATCTCTCACCCAACTGAAGTTCAGGGAATATAAATCCAATTTAGTCATCATTTCATCATTGGAGAACCCTTTTATCTTCAGGGGCCATGCTAGTGAACCTTTACTGTATCATTTCCAATGCAAGTATATTTTTCCTGCAAAACAGGGACCAAAATTCCCCATAGTATTCTGGGTGTGGTCTCTATCAAACCCTATCAATTGTGGCAAGACCTCTTAATTCTTGCACTTCAATCACTTTGCAATAAAAAATACCATTCCATTTGCTTCCCTAATTGCTTGCTGCACCTGCATGCAAACATATTGTGTTTCTTGTGAGAGTACACCTGGCCCTCTCTGGGCAGTAACATTTGCTAGTTTCATACATTTTCAAAGAATATGCTGCTTTTCTATCCTTAAAACCCAAAATGAATAACCCCACATTTCCACACATTGTACTTCACCTGCCACTTTGGTGCCCATTCACTTAGCCTGTATACTACTTCCTGGTATCCTCTTTGTATCTTCCTCACAGCTTCTATTCCTACCTAGCTTTGTATTTTCACAAAATTTAGATACTCACAGTCTCTTTGCTTAAGTCTGTAATATGGATTGTAAAGAGCTGAGACATCAGCGCTGATCATTGTGGTACTTTTCTCGTTACAACTTGCCAACTGGAAAAAGGCCTCAATTATCCCTATTCTGTTTCCTATGCATTAAACTAACTCTTGATCTACTCACTTCTGACTCCAACAGTAGTTTACTTTACACTTCTTTCAATTTAATCCACTCTATTCCCTTCTCATAATGCCACCTCTGCTATATTAGGGAAACCAAATATAGAAAGGGCGATTGCTTACTGAACAAGTCTTTTCAGTCCACAGGTGTGACCCTGAGTTTCTGATCGCTTATCATGCTAATTCTCATTCTCACGTTGATGTTGGCTTCTTATGCTATTCCAATGAAGCTCAAAGTAAGCTCAAGTAACAGCACTTCATACTTTGATTTGGTTTTTTAAAACTTTCTGGATTCAATATTGAGTTCCACAATTCTTGATCACAATGACTGCTCCCTTTTTTTGACCAATGGACACTTGTAATAATTTGGCAGTTGCTGGTTACAACTCATCTCCACCCAACTTTAGTTTTATTTTGTGTGTCCAATTATCATCACATTTTGTGTGGCACCGCCATATTATCTATTCACAGGGGGAAATCTTACCAGCTCCATCCATTGGTTGATCAGTGTGGCGAGCTGGTAAGATTGCGAGAGAGGGGGAAAACTGGCTTCACGCCTGGTTTCTTGCTTCTCATGATACTACCAGCCCTGTGAAGTTGGTGTGATCAGCTTTGCACCCTTCTCAGGGAGGGATTATTAATTTCAGTGAGTCTATTGCCAGTGGAGATCGTCACTGATGAGGATAATCTATGGTCTCTCACCATCATGGACCAGACGTGAGGGCCTTGCCAATGGGACTGGAGAAAATTGAAGCCCTTGGGGGGGTGTTGAGTTAGTGGGCAATGGTTCTGAGACAATGCTAGCTGGGCACTGCCAGTCTGGCACTTCTCATCGGGCACCGTGGAATTGCCCACCTGGCACCAGACAGTGGCAAAGGGTGGAGCCTAAGAGCCTGAGGAAAGATGAGTGGGGGGGAGCTCCGATTCTGCAATCAGGAATCGGCTAGAGTGGAATCTGCTGGGTGGAGGTATAGGGCCAGCAATCATCCTATGAAGTTGTACGAATGAAATAATGGCATGATTGGAAAATTGGTCAAGTATTTGGTACAAAATAAGGAACACTGACTCTGCAAAACCTAAGACATGAATAAGACCGACAAGGTCATGACCTGATAAAGCTGATTCCACATGACCTAGTGATGGATGAGTAAGACAAGATAAGTCAGAAATGATGAAGTCATCGGCCTTCTTCTGTTCTATTAAAAGGACAAGATAAAAATATGAATGATGAGACAAAAAGTTTTCGAGGTCAGCAGATCGTTCCATTATTTATGACATTGCTTATGATGCTATTATTGATCGAATTTTTGATCAAATTTTTGAAATAGCTCTGGTCACAAAAGCTGATAATGATTATGTACAAATAGTGAATTGATTCTTTATGTAAGCGCAGACTTGAGGAAGAATCAGCAAGTCATAACGATGGCTCTCTGAACTCAATACTGCATGCAGTCTTTTGGAAATAAAGATAAGCTGTTTTGTTAGAATGGACTTTGTTGAGTCTTTCTACCACAGTTAAGGATCAAGAAAATTTCCACTTCAACAATCCAGTGAGGCTACTAATTGACTTGGGGGTAGTTGATGTTCAGAGAGTGTAGGGTGATATCCAGGGGGTTGGGGGCGGGGGGGGGGAGGTGGTGGTGTGACAGATCTCTCAGTGTGTTATGCAAACTTGTGCACAGAACACTAAGAGATCAAGATGCATGTGCAATATTACCTCCACAGCCAGCAGCTGGCTTCCTGACACGAATAGAGTTTGTCCACTCCGCTGTTTGGCATGAATCATACTTTACTTCTTGTTCTAAGTGGCATAAGATTGTATCTGAGGGCTTGCCCAAAAAATGGACACGGTTCTTTCGCATTTTCACACTCATTTGGTGTTTAGAATTTATTTGGTAAGTTTGCCCCACAGTTTTTCCCCTTTTTTCTTAGATTGCCTACCCCTGGCCAGTTCTCATGAAAAGTCATGATCTAAACTATTGGGTTGAATGTTAGTTGCAAAAAATAAATAATCTAGGGTTATGTCAGAGGCTAAAATGCAAGAAATCGGAGATAGTAACATAACTTGCTGTGAACTTGACCACGTTCAGTTGAGGGGATGGATCTGCTCATTGGAAGCAGTTTAGGTATTTAAATATTATAATGAGGCTTCATGCCATTATTTTAGCAGTTAATTTATATTTAACTCCAGGCAGCTGAGGTTATGGGGCCTCAAGAATCTTGGCAACTTCAAGGAGACAAAGTGGGGGAGGTTGATGCCACGAGGTAAGGGACTTTACAGAATGGCTTATGGACTAGAAAGAGCAGATATGTTTCCTCAAGGTCCAACAAACTACCCAATAAATCTGTTCCATCCATCCCCAGCTACCATTAGAACACCATCTGACCACTATCTGAATCTCTTGATCACCAGTTGCTGTCCTCCCAAACCACTGTATTGGTGTAGCTCAGTTGTTAGCATTCTCAACTCTGAGTCAAAAGGATGGAGGTTGAACCCCCCCACCCCTTCAGGACTTGAGCACCAAAACCTAACCTGACACTTCAGTATAGTGCCAAGGGAATGATGTGCTGTGGGAAGTGTCAACTTTCAGATAAGAAGTTAAACTTATACATCTACCCTCGCTGAATGAACATTAAAGATCCCATGACACTATTTTGAAGTAGAGTATATGAGTTATCTTCGCGTGTCTTGGCCAATATTCATCCCTCAATTTGGAAATCAGATTATCTAGTCATTATCAAATTGCTGTTGTGGGAGCTTGCTATGTTTAAATTGCCTGCCACGTTTCTTACATTACAATAATGACTGCATTTTTAAAAATATTTGATTGACTATAAAGCACTTTGAAATGTCCTGAAGCCATGGAAAATTACTCTAGCTGCCTCATCTGCACTTACAACACGTTTCAAATCAAAATGGAAACGGAAATGCGGTTCTTATTTTCCCTTAACTGCTGTCCAACTCAATCACAAATGGTTGCTCCAGGTGCAAATGGAATACTAACAAGACCACCAATTGACACCAACACTCTGCAATCAGGACCGCTCGCCATATCTTCTGGTTTTCCCAAGATCACAACAGCGCCCCTCTCTCTTGCAAGGAACCAACCTCTAGGTAAAACTCCAGGCCATTAAATCTGTTTCTGTCTCCACGCCTGACCTGCTGAGTATTTCCAGTATTTTCTGCTTATCTTTTTCTAGATTGTTTGGCTTCAATGTAGTAATGAATACAGCAGTTGTTTTCTTTTGTTCTGAGCAAAGGAACTTGTTGTGAAGCAGTCAACCATAGCATCAACATTTCCCCATTCTATAGTACAATGTGAAAATATGTTAACCTCTGGCATCATATACAACTTGCAATGCAGTTCATTGATTGTTAACATGGCATCACTGTTTCACTTAATTATATTAAAGAGATGTAAGTTTGGACTAATTTTGTGCTCACCAAATTGGAGTCAGGATAAACCTCCTTCCATTGTATGCATAGAGGGTCTCAATTTGCATTTTTAAGCCAGCTACAGAACATAGTGATGGGATATTAAAGCTGCTTCTCTGTTGCTCTAACATGTACACAATCCCTAACCCTCAAAAATGTTAATCAGATACACCAACTTAGCAAGAATGCTAATTGTTGTCCATGGACTGTGTTATAATTAAAGAAAAGCTGCATTAGATTGGATAGGGTGATACGGTAGTGCATTAGCACTGCTGCCTCATAGCGCCAGTGATCCGAGTTCGATTTCCAGCTTGGGTCACTGTCTCAGCGGAGTCTGCACGTTCTCCCCACGTCTATGTGAGTTTCTTCTGGGTTCTCCGGTTTCCTCCTACAGTTTGAAAGACATGCTGGTTAGGTGCACTAACCACGCTAAAATTCTCCCTCAGTGTGCCCGAACAAGCACAGGAGTGTGGCGACTAGGGGATTTTCACAGTAACTTCATTGCAGTGTTAATGTAAGCCTGTTTGTAACACTAATAAATAAACTTAAAAACTCAAAAAAAAATTAAATATCTGAAGTCAAAACAAAAAAGGCCGAAACCATAAAGTCCTGCTGGAGGTTGATATTTCCATTGCCCGCCCCTCGCTCACACCAATGGTGATGGTTGAGGTGCTAAAATTATGGCTAGCATTTGCAAAGAGAAATATGGAAGAACATTTTCCATGTGTAAGCCTTCCTCGACATCTAATTGATGTTAAGTTTGTGCTGAGATCTTGTGCTGATTATTACTGTGGTATTATTATACTGTTGACCAAGGCATTGTTTTTTTCAAAGCAAAAATATTGCATTTAATTGAATAACTGGCATCAAAGTGGCTGCTGCTCTTTTAGTTACTTAGGAAAGAATCCTAAAATAGACCTATCCTCAAGTAACTGTCCATAAACATCACAGCCATCAGGTTCTTGGAGCAGTGGTAATTTAAAATAAGTGGGCTATAAAATGCTTTCCTCATCATTTCTTTTAAACTTTTGTATCATTACGGCTGGAGTCCCAGGTCATAATTATATGGTCAGCCTGTCCCTCAGTTTTGTTGTTATTCCTGAAAATGGTACCTTTGAAAGAATTCAGGTGATTGGGAACCCACTGCAAATAGCTCCTTGGTGATTTTCCCTTCCTGTAGGTTACACACCCACAACATTCATTCCCACTCATTCTGCGTGGGAGCCCATCATTATAACACAAATCATGACAATGAAAGCATTTAATAGGCCAATTTACATTTGGGAGGCAGTGTTCCCCATCGGTATGTCTGTCTTTTATGAAATAGAACCTGATTAAAATTTCAATCTAAAGGGTTTGAGGCAAACAATGTGATTCTAATTCTTTTTCCAGCTGATAATGATGCATTTTTCCTGTGTTGCCAGATGACGCCAGGACGCAAGGTCTGAGAAATAAGAAAAGCAGCAAAATTATTCCATGGGCTTTTTTGATCCCATAATTCCAACATGACTTATTTTCACAAGGATTACAGGTAGTCAAGTGTCAATTTACTCAGCTATCATATTGTGGCCCTGTCTCCAACCAATATACTGCTGGAATTATCCTCTCTGCAGCCACCCTGTCAAGAACTGTCAGAATTTTGTACACTTGTGACACTACAATGCATTTTAGAGTTGTATTTTAATCATGTTTTTCTGCAGTTCAATGAAAAAGGCCTTTTAGGATTGTTGCTATTGTGCCTGTACCGGTATATTTTATGCTTGTTATAGCAGGATAATTGCACCAATGTTTGTATTTAATTTGGGCCTAATGCAGTGTCCCGGAATTTACAAATTAGTTGGTTTGTGGCTGATCAGCTGGTTAAGGTCAGGTGGTTCCTTCACCAGGAAAATCCGAGAGTTACGTTCAGTTTAGTTGGAATCTGTTGAACCCTAGACTGAAAACAGCTTTTATGTCTCTCTCTCTGGCATTTGAAATTCTGCTGGCTAGTTAGAAACTCTTTGAACTGCAAACTGGAAGCAGTCTTTTCTGTCTTAGGAGTGAAAGTTTGCTATCGGTGGTTGTCCAAAGGATTGATTTGCAGCAAGTGTTGCAAAGCTGCAAGATCCAGCATTACGTGAGCAGATGTATTTTCTATGCTAAACCAAAACCATGGTGTGAGTTTGATGGGGTTTGTTTGTGTTGCAACTTACATTTAGCAATTAAGCTATGTACAATATCACGATTTTTTTCTTGTTTGTAATTAGTAAAAGTTATTGCTAATTGTTTTATTATATGTTAACTGTATTCTTAAAGAAACTTTTTGTTAGGACAAGCTTCCTAGCAGGTCACTTGTATTATACCTGATGTGAAACATCCCCTGTGAAACATTTCCCAGTCCCCTTCAGTTTAAAGGCTGCTTTGAATGAGCTGGCAGCATTCACATGGGGGTGGGAGGGTGGTGTGGCTGGAGTGGTAGGTAGCAAAATACTGTTGCTAATGCAAAATGGCTCCTTAGTGGGACCTTAACTGGACTATATGTCTACCTTCCCTTGTAGAATGGGCAGCCAAATCTGTTCCCAGTGCACGCCTGATAAAATTCCTCAGAGTTGAGGTTGCATCAGGGAGCCATTTCCCGTATTATTCCAGCAGTTCTTTCTCTGCCTCCACTTCTATGTCCACAGGGTTTGGCAAACCAGCCTGATAGATCAGGCAGCACTGGGGAGTCAACTTTCCAGATCGATGACTTTTCCAGGTCGATGTGGTGATTAGAGGCCATCAACTTGAAGAGTTAATTCTTTCTCCACACATGCTACCTGACCTGCTAAGTATTTTCAGTACTTTTGGTTCTTGTTACAGAATTCCAGTATTTGCAGTATTTTCTTTTCCGTACTGCAGACAAAATGGCTTTGTTTTCCAGGTCTACATTTGAAGGAGATTTCAGCTTGTTCAGTCTGACAGCTCAGCAGCTGTGGAGAGCTGGATGTGGTAGCTGATGTGCTTTTGGATGATGATTTATACTTTGTAGCTGAACATTTCAGACCAACAAAAGGAATAAGCTGTATAGGCAGCCATTGTGCTGCCCAGAAGTATATTGAACAAGTGACTGATGATTTGGTTAGCATAGCCAGCACCTTCATCTCTGATTTTTTTTTGCTACTGACTAACAAACCATGTCTGCCCAGTATCTCCACAGTGTCCCATTTTTCCAGGTACAGGAACCAGCTGTAAATGTGTAACAGGCTACCTGATAATATTTGTAGCTTGTCCATGCACTCATTGGTTAGGCTTACCTCAAGTATTCTTGGATGCTTGGATTGGCGGGTACAGAGGAGCAGTGCCAGGCAATACAACAGGACATAGATAGGTTGGTAGACTGTGCAGATAGATGGCAAATGGAATTTAATCCGGATAAATGCGAGGTGATGCATTTTGGCCGGAAAAATGTAGAAGAGAATTATAGGATAAAAGGTAAAACTATATGGAGCATAGAGACGCAGAGAGACTTGGGGGTGCAGGTTCACAAGTCTCTGAAGGTGTCCTCACAGTTGGAGAAGGTGATAAAGAAGGCGTATAGTATGTTAGCTTTCATAGAAAAGGGTATAGAATACAAGAGTAGGAGTTTGATGTTGCAGTTGTATAGAACGTTGGTTAGGCCTCACTTGGAATACTGCGTCCAGTTCTGGTCGCCGTACTATCGGAAGGATGTGGAGTCCTTGGAGAGAGTGCGGAGGAGGTTTACCAGGATGCTGCCTGGTATGGAAGGACTGTCTTATGAGGAACGATTAAATAGACTGGGGTTGTTTTCCCTTGAAAGATGTCGGCTTAGAGGGGATCTCATAGAGGTGTATAAGATTATAAGGGGTATAGATAGAGTAAATGGAGGTAAACTTTTTCCACCTTCAGAAATGGATAGGACGAGGGGTCATGGCCTTAGGGTGAGGGGGGCTATGTATAAGACGAGTATTAGAGGGCAGTTTTTCACACAAAGGGTAGTGGGGGTGTGGAATGCACTGCCGAGTAAGGTGGTGGGAGCAGGCACGCTGGGGCTGTGTAAGGGTCTCTTGGACAGCCACATGAGCGGTATGCAGATAGAGGGATATAGTAGGACTGTTTAACTATGACTTTTTTTCCACAGGTAATTCGGTCCATACTTGACCAACAAGGAGCATGCATTCGGCAGGTGGTGCGAGGACAGCTCTTGGATGGTGATTCATGGGTTGCCTGGTGCTTCATGTCGTAAATGAGTGCTTTATCTGGACCATCTGAAGGGCACCATGACAGCTCAGTGACTATCGCTGTAGCTGTGCAGACACTTGGAATTGGGCCGGTGTCTGCGGGCGTTTGCGCGTTCTCCCCGTGGTTGCGTGGGTTTTCTCCGGGCACTCCGGTTTCCTCCCACAACCCAAAAATTCGCTCTTAGGCTGATTGGGAAACAAATTGTCCCTATAGTGAGAGTCTTCCATATTAGGAATAACCTAATTTTAGAATAGGATAATGGAATTGCTACTATATAGTTATGACGGCGGCGCGGGCTCGTTGGGCCGAAGGGCCTGTTTCCTGTGCTGTGTTGCTCTTATCTCTTATCTCTTATCTATTCTTAATGTTTGTCAGTTTCTTCCACATCTGTATACTAACCTCGCAGACAATAAACGCATCCCGACCTGTGCCTGGTTGCTATCTTGTCTTGTCTGAACCATGCAGTAAACCTCACACACAAGTTGTGTGAAAAAACTGACGTGCCAAGTATTGTGCTGCATTGCTCCATCTCTTGGTGGCAGACTCTATTTCCTGAATCCATGACAAACTTCATGCCTCTATAAAGGCTTTTACAGATTACTTCAAAATTTCAGTATCCATATCAGTAGCTACTCAGCATCATATTACCACATCCTTACTAATCCCTTTTAAATCTCACAGTACTACATTCCTGCTGCTTCAGAAATGGGGACTGGAATGTCTCCGCTGTGGTCTTTTATCATTCAGTTTCAATCTCCCAGCACTTCCCAGTGCTGTAGCGAAAGGTCAATATACTTGTATTAATTGAGAGCGGTAAGCATTCTGAAAGGCTAATATATTGGTGTATTAGTGAATAAAGGATGCGTTTAAAACAGTTGAATTTTATGCACCTGTCCAATGCACTGCTTTCTTCAGATGCCTATCCCCAGATTACATGCCCTCTGAGCTCTTCCTAAATCAAATGACTGCAGCTATCTGTAAGCTTGGAATGGATCTATGATGACACATTGGCAGAATATGAATAAAAATGCTATGATGTGAGTGAATCAAACTATGCCATGGCACCTGACTTTTCTATTTGAATTTTAATGAGTCTGGTGGCAGATAGCAGTTGTGAAATGTGTCAAGTATCCATCACAACAGCTACAGTTTATTCTGAAATTCTTAATTGAAGGTTAAGGCTGTCACATGTGCATGATTGCCTGAAGAAATGCAATTAATTAATCAGCCTGTCACTAACTTGTCCCAATTAAGGACTTACCTATTCACCTATTGCATTAAGCTATTTAACTCCTGAAATTGTAATATTGCTCTTTTTAAAGGAAGATGTAAATACATTCAGCATGGAATTTGATCTGGTAGCGTCCCGTGATTTAGGTGCCAAACTTGTTGCTGATATCCACAATTGTGTTCATGGCATGTATGCACATTTTTGGGACAAATCACACTGGATGCCATATTGGCATGAGCATGAAGTATGCCAATTGAACAGCCATCAAAAGCCTGATGACTCTCAGTGTTACACTGTCTTGATGCCAGCAGTATATTTTTAGATCTCAATGCCGCAGCTAATGTCCTCTCTTAAATGGACAGCTGGACATGCTATTTATCAACTTCTTATTGATTGATTTCTTTTGGCCATTACCCCGATCCTACAAGTGTTTGTGCTTTGTTTAAAGTTGTCAACCTCTGCTGGCATTTGTGTGGTAGGTACTCAGGGAGTTATTATTGACTTCAAGGCTTCTGCACAAACCAGATGCTCCCAGACCTGGATGTAAATATCTCTGGAATGTGCCATTACTCAGGGAATGAGTAAAAGCCACGCATTGCAGGCAAACGGCTGGAAAAGGAATGAAGAGGAAGGGGAAAATGGCTCCTCAGCGGGAGGCCATGTTGATACAGAATGTGGATTTTACTATCATACAACAGCACAAAGGGTAAAAGGTTGGGATGTTCTGGACCTGCCCATGACACTGTGCATGCTTTCAGAACTGAGAGCAACTCAATCTGCACTTTAGTGTAGTATCCCAATTTTAATCTGCTTCCAGCTTTTGTATAATGGAAAACTCAAAGCAGGCCAATTGCTAGTGGCCGTTAAAGTGACCACGATGATGATGAACTTTTATACAAATAGTTGGAGATGGAGGTCTTTGCAACATCGCACAATCTGCTGTCTTTTGTTGTATGCAGGATGGGAGTCACTGCCATTCATATTGAGAGTAATCTATATTTTATTCTCTCTGGTTAGGCTGAAACAAATGGACAGCATGGTGGCGTAATGGTTAGCACAGCACCAGAAATCTGGGTTCAATTCTGGCCTCAAGTTACTGTTTGTGTGGAGTTTGTACATCCTTCCTGTTTGTGTGTATTTCCTCCTACAGTAGAAAGATGTGTGGGCTAGGTGGACTGGCCATGCTAAATTAACCCTGGTGTCAAGGGGATTAGCAGAGTAAATGTGGGGAATTTTGGGCATAAGGTTTGTGGGAATTGTGGTTGATGAAGACTTGAATGGCCTGCTGCACTGTAGGGATTCTATGATTCTAATAAGCTTAACGCTTTGCTAGAACTGCAAGCTTTTGCTATTGGATACATATACATCTTTTATCAGACAATGCATGTTAACTCTGCCTTGTGCTGCAATTGAAAGGAATTATACAACACCACTAGTGTTTGACCATATCCCGAAAATTGTTCAGGTTGATGTCCAGTGTCATGATGGCAGTTCTGCCATCATTCTCTGACCTTGTGCTACAACATCAAACCAAAGAGTAGCTACTCGGTGACAAAGATTATATTGATAACATGGCTGATGATCTCAGTGTACAACTCATGCACACACATGCAATGTGTATACAACAAAAACCATGCAGTCATATGGAATGTCATAGGACAGATAGTGCGCTGAAACAATGCGTCCAGTGCCAGGACCCTCTGGAGAAGCCTGGAGGTACATGGAGCACATCTTGAAGTTTGTTGGGGTCTGCTACATGTTGCACAACCTGGAGATCATGAAGGGACAGCTTTTGTTAACAGCTTTTTGATGAACAGCTGAAGATCATGAATGATCATGAGGAAATAGATCTGATAGAGGTGTACAAGATTTTGAAGGGGATAGATAGAGTAAACAGGGTTAAGCTTTTTCCTAGGATGGACTCAAATAGCACGAGGGGTCACGGGCTTAGAGTGAGGGGGGTAAGGTATAATTTGGATGCTAGAGGGAGTTTTTGCACACAGAGGGTGGGGGGGGTATGGAATGCGCTGCCAAGTAAAGTGGTGGAGGCAGGTACTCTGGAGTTATTTAAGAAATACTTAGATGGGCACATGAACAGAATGGGAATGGAGGGGTATAAAAAACTGATTTAAAATAGGGATCATGAGCCTTGGGAGTCCCTGGGAAGTGTGTAAATAGATGATGATATTGATGTACTTGTTTTTATCCTACAGGTGCTTTGGTCCACCTTGTTGTCTAACGAGGGGCGTACACGCGATGGGTCGTGAGAGGACTGCTTTTGGATCTTTTTTGAGAGTATCCTACTGCTTCACGTTGTTAGTGTACGCTTGACCTGGACCATTTGATGGGCAACACGACAGCTCAGTGACTATCGCTGTGCTGTGCAGATACATGGATTTGGGCCTGTGTCTGTGGGAGGTTGCGCATTCTCCCCGTGCTTGCGTGGGTTTTCTCCGGGAGCTCCGGTTTCCTCCCACATCCCAAAGATGTGATCTTAGGCTAATTGGCAAAACAAATTCTCCCTAAATTGTCTCAAATTTGGTTTTTAATCCATAGATCTATAAACACGGACAGGGATCGCGTGTAGAAGTGGGAACATCGAGGTGGCGGCGCGGGCTCATTGGGCCGAAGGGCCTGTTTCCCGTGCTGTTTTGTTCTTTGTTCTTTGATGAGGAAGAAAAGAGGCAATTAAGTCACATGAAGAACTTACCTAGGCCAATATTAGTAACTGCTATCCTAATTTCCCTTTCACCAAAGGGAAATTAGGGGTGGCACAGTAGCACAGTGGTTAGCACTGCTGCTTCACAGCACAGGTTTGATTCCCGGCTTGGGTCACTGTCTGTGTGGAGTTTGTACGTTCTCCTTGTGTCTGCGTCAGTTTCCTCTGAGTATTCCGGTTTCCTCCCACAGTCCAAAGAAGTGCAGGTTAGATTGATTGGCCATGCTAAAAATTGCCCTTAGTGTCCTGGGCTGCATAGGTTTGAGGGATTAGTGGGTAAATATGTAAGGATATGGAGTAGGAACTGGATGGGATTGTGGTTGGTGCAGACTTGATGGCCCGAATGGCCTCTTTCTGTACTGTAGAGTTTCTATGATTTCAATGTCCCACTCCTTCCCTCTATCACTAATAATTATTATTAGTGCTCTTGGGTATAATGCAAAATAAAAGCTACCACCCAGAAGCTGCTATTCTACAATGAAAGCTGATACATTTTCAGCGGCATTAGAAAATCCCAGACATGAATGAGCGCAGAATATTTCAGTAAACATCTGTAGCCTCAGTATTGTAAATCTTTCTTTTCTCTATCCCTTCCTTTTCTATCCAAAGGTGAGGGGATGTTGTGAATTCTCTTTCAGGTTTTGAGTGCATGCAAATAAACTAACCCAATGAGTTCATTCTATCTCAGGTTTGTTGTGGGGTTAGTAATAGATCACACTAAAATTGAGAGGCTGGGAAATGCTCCCCTGCTAATGAAGAGAGAAACAAATTAAAACACCTTTCTGTTTATGGATAGGTGGCGAAATGAAGAATTTATGCTGCCTAAATTAACCTTCTCCTGTCCATAGCATATAAGATCCTGAGGAGGCTTGACAGTGTAGATGCTGGAATGGTTTTACTAGTGGAATAGTATCGAACAAGGGGACATAGCTACAAGATAAAGGGCCAGTCATTTAAAACTGATGTGCTTAGAAATTTCTTCTTGCAGAGGGTGGGGAATCTCAGGAATTTTCTGCCTCAAAGCCTACCAGAAGCTGGATCATTAGCAGAATTTAAAGTGGAGGATAAATATTTGATAGATCAAGGAATAGAGGGCGCTGGGGAAATGGCACATAAAAGGAGTTGAGGCCGGCATAGATCAGCCATTGATTGGCCGGGCAGGCTAGAAAGACAGAGTGGCTGACTCTATTTCCTGTATTCTTATGTAATGTTAGTGTGTTGCCATGTGCAATGTTGACAATAGGGTACCTATTACTGTGACTGATCTCACTTCCTAAAGCCAGTCAACTGTTAAGTGATCCTATGATTAATTAAGTATGACAACGCGCCCAATAGACAATTATTTAAATTTATAAATCTGATTATTACTTTATCAATGTACTCATGGTTCTACAGAGTGCTTTGTAGTACATATCCTCCAACACATTAATGTTGCATCACGTGAAAGAAAGTCTGATCTAATTGGGGTGCTATCAATTTGCATAGAAATCAAACTATTTGATCGGTTCTTTTGAATGCAAAGTTACATTTCTGAGCTTCAAGAAAGCATTGGAATGTCCAATGGCTCGTTGTCTTCAAGACTTTTGCTTTTTGTTAATAAGGAAGTGTGTGTCCGAATGCCATCAGCTTGTGCTATTGTGAAGGCAGGGCATTAACTCGTTGTGTTTTTACACTGTGAGCTGGAATCTATCACTGAATCATTATACATACAATAATTTATCATAAATCTATTGTACAGAGGTAAAGCTGACAAAATGAAGAATAACAAAATGATATTGCCTCATCTTAAGGTATTTATGATATTTTAAGGACTTATGAGGACTTATGATATTGCCTCATAAGTCCTCATTTATGGACTTTAGTAAGGCGTTTGATAAGGTGGCCCATGGAAGACTTCTGCAGAAAATGCAGATGTATGGGATAGAGGGTGATTTAGCTAATTGGATTAGGAATTGGCTAGCAGATGGAAGACAGAGGGTGGTGGTTGATGGAAGATATTCATCGTGGAGTTCGGTGACAAGTGGTGTACCTCAGGGGTCTGTTTTGGGGCCCCTGCTGTTTGTAATTTTTATACATGATCTGGATGAGGGTATTGAAGGATGGATTAGTAAATTTGCAGATGACACTAAAGTCGGTGGAGTGGTAGATAGTGAAGAGGGGTGTTATAGTTGCAGAGAGACTTGGACAAGTTGCAGAGCTGGGCCGAGAGGTGGCAAATGGAGGTTAATGTGGAAAAGTGGGAGGTAATGCACTATGGCAGGAATAATAAATGTGTAGAGTATAGGGCTAATGGTAGGATTCTTAGTAGTCTTGATGAACAGAGGGATCTTGGTGTGTAGGTGCATAGATCCCTGAAAGTAGGCAGTCAAGTCGATAAGGTTGTTAAGAAGGCATATGGAGTCTTAGCTTTTATTGGTAGGGGGATTGAATTTCGGAGCCACAACGTCATGTTGCAACTGTACAAAAATCTAGTGCGGCCGCACTTGGAGTATTGTGTGCAGTTCTGGTCCCCGCATTATAAGAAAGATGTGGAGGCATTGGAGAGGGTACAGAGGAGCTTTACCAGGATGTTGCCTGGTGTGGAGGGCAGGTCCTATGAAGAGAGGCTGAGGGATTTGAGGTGTTTTCATTAGAAAGGAGGCGGCTAAGAGGGGACCTAATCGAAACATATAAGATGATTAGAGGTTTAGATAGGGTGGACAGTGATAGCCTTTTTCCTAGGATGGAGAAAGCTAGTACGAGGGGACACAGCTTAAATTAAGGGGTGATAGTTATAGGACGGATATCAGAGGTAGGTTCTTTACCCAAAGGGTGGTTCGGGAGTGGAATGCCCTGCCTGCAGCAGTTGTAGATGCGCCAAGTTTGGTGGCATTTAAGAGGTTAGTTGATAATTATATGGAAGAGAAGGGAATGGTTTAGTTTGGAGGGGCATTGCTTTTTATATTGGTCGGCGCAACATCGAAGGCCGAAGGGCCTGTTCTGTGCTGTAATGTTCTATGTTCTATGTTCTATCTTGAAGTAGCTGTTCTATTGTGAGTGATTTTTCTTCAATCGGTAAAACACAGATATCATGGTTCTGCTGCTTAAAAATCTGCAAAATTAACAAGAAAATATACGCTCCAAATGAACAGATTACAATTTGCACAGAAAAATGCTGCTATATCTCTCAACAGGTGATTTTAAAAAAATTATGGATGTATGCTTCTGTCAACATGAGGCCTGGCGATCATTTTCATGTAGCGTGAAATGGGATAGATCCATTATTGCTCTGTCACTGAGCGGATGAGGGAACAGGTTAGGTAAGGATTTGTTGCCCTCTGACTGAAAATTTAAAAAAAAACCTGGAGGGATAAATTAAGTTCTTTAAACATTGTTCACCTTTTTAAAAAAAAGTGGGATAGAAACTTGTCTTTGGCAGCAACGAGAAATGGATAGTATTCCCTATATATATGTTAAAAAATAGACGTATACCTGCCTGATAGTATCAGTCTAATCTGCAGGATTTAATACCAGGAGGGGCAATAATAGCAGCCGATCTAATACCATCCACTTTCCAAGCTGAAATGTTCCTTCCTAATATGTTCCTGGCTAAATGTCGTGCATTGAATTTAAACTATTTTAAAATCAGAAGTCTGCAGTGATGACATGCTGTTCAAAATGTTCGAGGTCATAGACATTTTATTAAGCAATAAAACAGAATGGACAGGATAGGAGGATGAAGCTCCAGCTAATCATGCTATAGGTAACTCGTGACTGCTTACAGTGGATACTGGACAACAGCATCTCTCAGCTTTATAAGCACAAAGTTCACAAAAAAAAATGAAACACAATGAAATGTCGTATGCCATCCTCCAGCCGATAGAAGGGTTAGGTCTTCTTGAAAGAAATGGAAAGCTACGACGTTCTATGATGGCTGTTCTTCAGACTCTGTAGGGATTAGATAATGTCAACCAGGCCAAGATACTCTATCTGGACCGGATCAACAGAACCAGCAGATGTTGCTTGATTTTAAGAGAGTGCAGGTGTTGGGGGGGAGGCGTTATTCAAAAATGCATTTGCAGAATCAATAGTTCATTGAGCCAGTGGCCAATATATGGACCAGGCTCCCTGAGGAGTTGGTGGAATCACTTCATATCGATTTATTCAAATGAAGATTGGATAGATTTCTTTCAGATTTCTGAGTTACATTAAAAGTGTAACTTGAGATGTAATATGGTATGTGCAACAGGCTGAGAAGCAGCAGGTGGCTTTGACCCCATGGTTCTCATATTTCTCCACCTTGGAGATTTCTCACATCACGTCCAAATCTGTTGTGAACTATTTAATACAAATGAACTGCTATGATTATTCAAATAATTATTTCATGATCGTTGTATCCTGCGACCATCGGGATGGCTGAAGTGAATTAAATATTTCTGGAGACGTGGATGCTGAATTTTTCAGAGTAGACTTTTTCTGCTGTACAGAAACTCAATTGGACTGATACTTTCTCAAAGCTAGCAGTGGGCTTTTAGTTTGGGTGAAAAAAAGTATAACTAAAGGATTCCCGCTGTTCCTTAAATGTCTGACAACTTCAACAGCACAATATCATTTATGCTGTAATCACTGGTAATCAATGTGAGCTGTATTCATAAGTGAGACATTAACCATCTTTTCCAAAATGACTGGGGTGACCCCCTTTTCAAATTTATGGTGTAAAATTCCCACACACATTAAATAATTAAGTGTGCGGAGGAGATAGGCTAGTGTAGGCAGTTGGAGCAATGTTTTTTCACCCCTGGGACGCAGGCTTAAATCTAATACAAACTAATGCGATGAAAAGACATGTTGATAGGAACAGTGCTTTTTTTATACTGGGACGATTATGATCAAAATCCATTTTGATGAGTGATCCTTACATCAGCAATCATTTTAATGAGGATATCTGCCCAGCAGCAAGCCATTTATAGAGGATGTCACACTAGCACTACTAATTTTGAAGAGCGAGAGAGTTTCACCATCAGCATTCCTGTGAAACACAGTGCTGATGGTGAGATGCTACATTATCACATGGTATGGCTTATTTTACCCTTGTCAATCAATTCCGATTTTAATTGCAGTACAGTGTTAGGGTTCTTGACACACATGCATTCTGTGATTAACTTTACAATATCTTGCTTGTGCAGCACTTTGGTTCCTTTGTATTGAGCTACTGGGAAGCTGCAATAGTAATCCTCAGGGATCAGATATTTTAGTCTGTTCCCACTCACGCAGAAAGGCAAAGCCAACTCAAAGAGAAGCAAATGTTCATTTCTGAACCAGAATACATTTTTAATTTTTTTTTACACATTCCCTTTTTTGTTTTCAAGCAATTATCTCTGAATATTTGGGTTCCTCTTTAACATCACAACAGTTCTGTCAGAGCGTATGGTAGGGTGACTTGCTGCCAGAGTCGGTAATCAGATGCTAGTGGCATGGTTTTCATCTTCAGCACTTTCAATTTAGTTTATGTTACATTTATAGCCACCTTTATCTCAAAGTGCAAAAAAAATTCAACCTCTATTAAACATATTACCATAATTATTCATAAATACAGGTGCAACTCAGGTGCTGTAAGGATGGTGACTAGTGATGATGTAGGAAGATTCCATCCAAGGGATGTAGGCAGTTACATCTGATTTTCAGAGTCAGGCAAGAGAAATCATAGAATCCCTGCAGTGTATAAGGATGCCATTCATCTCATTGATTCTGCATCAATCACATTCCACCCAACTCCTATCCCCATAATGCATGCATTTATCCTAGCTAGTCCCCTGACACTGAAGGATAATTTACCATGGTCAATCCACCTAATCTGCAAATCTGTGGACTGTGGGAAGAAACCAGAGGACCCAGAAGAAACCCACGCTGACACGGGGAGAATGGGCAAACTCCACACAGACGGTGACCCCAATCCAGAATTTGAACTCAAGTTTCTGGTGCTATGAGGCAGCAATGCTAACCACTGTGCTAATGTGCTGTTCCCTGATCTAATCATAAATCAGGGAGTGGAGCAAATTGTCAAAGTTTTACGAGAGCCCCAAAAGCATTGCAACCCGTCAGGAACCTGTTAGAGAAAACAATGTGGAAGGAATTAAAAAGTAGCAAGCCAAAATGGTGTGGGCTTGAATCTGGTGTATCCAAGCATTTGAGGCATTTGTTAATGACCTTGGAAATCAAGATGCCATAACTACTGTTTATAATCATTACTAATCATCAAATTCAATTTCCTGAAATTCCTTTCATCTCAAATCCCTTGATCCCTTTCACTGGAAAACATATATCTAATTTCTTTTTGAAATCACAACATTTTGACCTCAACTCTTATAGCTGTATACTCCCCGAGGTATTGTCACCAACTGCCAACAAATTCAGCTAAAGCCAAAGCTTTTTTTTTAATCCTTACAATGGCCTCCAGTTACCAAGCAATCCCTACTAGCTCTACTTATTCTTCACATGGTAACATTCTCTAAGCAAAATAGGATCACAGCTGAAATTGAAATCAACCCCCAAATATGCAAGTCCAGCAAGAACCTAACTGTAGGTTTTACCTTCCAGGCACAGAAACATTAAATTAAACCCACTTAAAGCTAGACTTATTTCTAGTGGTTGCAAATACAAATATAAATCCCTTAAATGACTTTATTCTAACCCATCTCCAAAATGGCATACCATTGGTCAGAATTGCAGTATGCCTGCAAGGAAGTGCAGCCAAATTTGATATCACAGTTAATTGTATCCTACCTTTCCCTGCTGAAACTTCAGAAGGGAAATGATCTTTGACTCCAGGAAGGACTGTCAATCTGTGTCATCAACTGCTATATCAAAGACTGAAAAGGCACTGAAGATCTGAGGTAAGAAAGGCTAACTTCTTGTATGACTGTGAGGAAAATAGGAGATGATCTCCCAGTGATACTTCAAGAGGACTGTAAATTTCTATAGGCTGTGGTAAAAGAGTTATATTGGGGCAGAAGATGGTGCCTCACATTGCCAGGAATCCGTGTTCAATTCTGGCCTTGGGTGAATGTGTGGAGTTTGCACCTTCTCCCCGTGTCTGCATGGGTTTCCTCTGGATGCTCCAGTTTCCTCCCACAGTCCAAAGATGTGAGAGTTAGGTTGACTGGCCAACTAAATTGCCCCTTAGTATCCCGGACTGAGTAGATTGGAGGGATTAGTGGGGTAAATATATGGGGTTACAGGGATAGGGCCTTAGTGGAATTGTTGGTGGTGCAGACTCGATGGGCTGAATGGTTTCTTTCTGCACTGTAGGGTTTCTATGATTTCTCTCTGTACAAAGTTCCTCTATTATGGAGAATGGGAAGAATTTCTGAAGGTATGGAAACAAAATAGCCTCATTTTCTGTGAAGAGAAAAATTTCCAACTGACAATCAACTGTGGGATAAGTTTGCTGACCAGGATTCTATAGCTTCAGATATGCTAAGGGTTCTGCCGCAGCTTTTGCTTTGATTTATAGCTTTGAAGAGAAGAAGATTTTCACTGATTGAGGTATAAGTGCCAGTTGTCTTTCACCATGGGACGGACCAGTCCTTTCACAGTATGATTCTTTTTGACTTTAATTTGGACTCAGGCAAAAACATCCTTATCAAGTCTGAGACTGCTGGAGCGGGGTAGCTTCAAAGAAGTCACATGGAAAGGCAAGCCTCAGGAATTATAGGGTTTATTGAAGAACTGTACTTCTCGCACTCTATCCCTTGAGTGGCTGGAGAGGTGGTTTCCTGGGCAGATCATCCCATGCCCCAGGTCATGTGATACTTCTTCTTAAAGAGTCTATGTCCTGCATACATAACAATCCTTTGTGGAAAATCTTGATGGACAATACAATAAGAAATCTATTGTTAGATTCAGTGGAACTAAGATCTGAATGCTTCTAAGCCACTAAAAGTGCAACAAATTCTTCTTAAGGTGCATCCATCAACTGGAAAGATCAATCATTCTCCAGGACCTTAAACTCCAAGATGTCAGTCAATACCGCAAAGGATTCTCCTCTAGGAAGAACAATTCAGGTCCAGCAGCTCTCCATGGGGATGGCCACCATCTGCTACTGTGCCTTCTGTATCCTCCATCCTTGGCTTTACTTTGTGAAGAAATTCATATCTTCTGTATGTCTGTCCCAGGTCTAATGGAGGCTATGTGTGTGAAAGAAAGTTACTTACTGCTGAGTGTATAAACCTCCTCAGCTGCGGCAGACTGAATTTTCACCCCTTTGAAATAAAAGATTGATTGTTGCGTGAAGGACAGTGAGTCATTCAAATGATGAGTGTTCTCTGTTTTATCCTAGGGTTCCTAGAAGTACGTCGACATCACCACTCAAGAAGATTGTGAGACACTCAATAATCACTTGCCTCTCTTGGCTAAGCTGAGGGATAATCCTGCCTTTAATCGGAATGTCTATGCTTCCTTTGCCTTGTAAGTTCATGTCTGATGGATAAAAGAGGAAGACAAAGGCCTAGTGGCATTGTCGCTAGACTATTAATCCAGAAAGTAATGTTCTGCCAGGGCAGATGGTAGAATTTGAATTGAATTAAAAATATCTGGAATTAAGAATCTACTGGGTACTATGAAACCATTGTTGATTGTCAGAAAAACTCATCTGGTTCACTAATGTCCTTTAGGGAAGGAAATCTGCCATCCTTACCTGGTCTGACTTACATGTGACTCCAGACCACAGCAATGTGACTGACTCTCAACTGCTCTTCGACAATTAGGAATAGGCAATAAATGCTGGTCAACCAGTAATGCCCATGTCCCATCAATGAATAAAAAGAAAGATCATTATTTGAAACTAGTCGAGGTCATTTGCAATATGTTAACAACAATCCTGCATTAATCTTAAAAGTTGTATTGAATTTGTGCTGTAACTGATCATAGTCTGGATTAAGACTATCCATTTCCCCTAAGAATTCTGTACCATTATTTTCTGGATTTTTCATTTCTTGGAAGGAACATGTTCAGAAATATTCACTAATCTGTGGCTTTGATTAAAATTACTGGATTTACAGAAATGCTTGAAATGCCCAGTTTTATCATAGCTGAATCATTCTGTGTCCCTGCTGGGAAATCCTGGCTTCCATACTTGTTTTCATGCCACAATGTTTTTGTGCTGTTTTGTGCAGTTTGGCAGCTTTTCTTGTGGGTGGAGGAGCTGCCCATGGGTCTATCCAAGATATGTGAAACCTCAGAGTGACCCTGATTTGTAACCCAGTTTGGTGCTTCCAGCTGGGGGCTGCTTTGTTCAGTGATTCCATGGCAGATTATAAAAAAAAGGTACCAAATGTTTTGATAAAAGAATAAGAGCCTGTGGTGGACTTCTGCACACCTTGTCTCAAGAGGACGTCATCTGCTATTGGACCGACTTCATGAATGGAACTAACCTGAATCCTTGTCCCATTTTTGTGAAGAACTGATCCTGCTCAATGCTGGAGAAATTGGTGGTGCCATAATTCCCATTGCTGTTGGTTCTGTGGGTCCTCCAGACAGTCAAATAGCTGGGACAAGAGCAGGCTCTGCTCACTAGGTATGATCATCATTACATCTCTCCAATGTGCCTCCTTCTAACACCAAAATTTATCAAGCTTCCTTCAAAAGTTTCTTTACATCTATTGCTAACACTGATGGGTCTTTTATGTTGATGTCTCCATTGCTACCACCATATTTTGAGATTGGGTCTTTCCATCTTGGAGTCTGATCATAAGAATTGGTTCTTTGACAGACCACAGACATATTCAGGTTTCTGCTCACCACTTCTTTGATAGCACCACCTCTAAACAGTTGACAGAGTTTGCAAGTAGCTCTTAGGCAAGATTCCAACCTCTCTCTTGAGAGTTGAACACGGTGACTGACTAGTGTCAGTGCTACACCAAAAACAGGAAATGCTGGAAAACCTCAGCAGGTCTGACAGCATCTATGGAGAGAGAACAGAGCCAATGTTTTGCGTCAGGATGACCCTTTCATCAGAGCTTTTATGCTTTTATCTTAGCACCATTACTACATTGTCATCCATACAATACATTAGCACATTCCATCTGGTAATACTTTATCCAACAGATCTTAGAGCTGAAGATAGCGAGAGAGAGAGAGAATTGTAAAAATCTTGTTTGCATGTGCAGTCAGCCTGGCAGCAAACATCCATCTGGAAGGTTTGCACTAAAATGGATGAACTATACAAAACTTCTGTGCCAGATGGTAATGTGGCCTTTTAATTTAATTTTAAACCATTTAATTTTGTTTTAGTTCAATCAAGGGCATTGCATCACTAATCAACCCAATTTGTATCTCTTCTTTAGTAGCCCTGCAGAATTATGTCCCTTTCAGAACCAGAATACCAATGTTCTTTAACAACAGATTCGTGGCTCAAAACATGATGGATATCTGTTGCAGTCAATCTTTCATACTTAGAACTTAAGCTCTTTACAAATTGTGCTGCATGTTGCGTTTAAATATGAAAATTTCTTATCATATAACTTCTGCCAGTGACAGCTAGGGAAAAGTGTGACACATCTGCTTGAGCGCAGGCTTGTTGGAGTTAGAACTCTCAGCAGCTGCGCGACTATCATCTCTCAGTCTTCTGCAGTTCATGTGATGGATGAGCTGTTAATCTGAACCCAGCACCTTTCGACATGGGCCATGGACCGTTCATCAGCTCAGCCTCTTTTGAGTTATTTTCTACAGTTTACTCATCGACTAACAAAAATAATTCAGTGGAAAGAAGAAATTAGCAAAGGAGCATCCAGAGGGAAAATGTGATGTGAGCAGAATTAGAAATATAGCATGCAGGCTTCCAGAAAACTATACTGAAAGCTGATTTCCCTTGTCCAAGAAAGCAAATTCATCTAGGAAGCAATCTTTTGCAAATAAAAAACAAACAGTAGCATTCCTGCAGTTTGTTTTTGCTGATTCTAATTGGTGGGAAGGTTGATCTTTGATCTTTTATCTTTTTTTCTGCTTCCTTTCTCCTCTTAGATCTAACATGATTGGATAATTTGCTCCAAGACCCTCCACTGAATCAAATAATATACACACTCATACATGACAAACAGTGACTATCTGCAGAAGAGTCTGACTTCCTCCCTTTGTATTCAATTACCTTAACATCACTGAATCACCTACAGGGCAGCATGGTGGCACAGTGATGAGCACTGCTACCTCATAGAGCTAGGGACACGGGTTGAATTCCTGGCTTGGGTCATTGTCTATACTGAGTTTGCACATTCTCCCTGTGTCTTTATGGGTTTCCTTCAGACACTCTGGTTTCTTCCTACAGTCTGAAAGACATGCTGGTTCAGTGCATTGTCCATGCTCAATTCTCCCTCAGTGTGTCTCTGCAGGCACCAACGTGTACTGTCTTGGGATTTTTCACAGTAATTTAACTGCAGAGTTAACGTAGGCCTATTTGTGACACTAATAAATAAACATTCAACATCCTAAGGCCACTAGTAACTAGAAAAAAAAACTGGACCAATCATATAAATACTGTGGCTAAAATAGCAAGCACTAGTTTTGTGTCCTGTATTTCACCTCCTGACTCCCCAAAACCTTTCCACCATCTACAAAATTCAAGTCAGGACTGTGTTAAACTATTCTCCACTTCCTTGAGTGAATGCAGTTCCAATACTTGGAGAAGCTTAATACATCCCGAACTAAGCAACCCATTTTGTGGGGATCCCATCTGCCATTTCAACATATGACAGCAGTCTTTCCCAGCCAAAAATGTACTCTAGCTGCTATCCAAATCTTCACTGACAGAATTGCTCAAAGCCACATCCTCTGTCATCTAGAAGGACAAGATTAGTCAGAACAGGGGAATACCAACACCTTTATGTTCCCTTTCAAGTGACACACAACTCTGACTTGGAAAATATGCCCATTAATTTGTTGTTGGTGTTTCAAAATCATAGTACCCTCTCCTTAGCAGCATTCTGGATGCAGCTACACTTGGAGAGCAACAAGAAGGCAGCTCAACACATCTTCTCAAGCGAGTTAGATTTGGGCAATAAATACTGCTCTTGGCCATGATGCTGGGATCTTGTGAATCAATAAAAAGAATACCATTCTGCAACTGGCTACTTGAAGGTATGAGAGAGTGATGCGCACAAATAGGAAAGGATGAATGAGTAAATAGTTTTCTGACCATCTGTGCGCTGTTAGTGTTTTTCACTAGGCAGTTCAGCCTGTCCACTGCCCTCACAGACAAATAAGAAAGGGAGAAAAAAACCTATGGGAAACATTCTTGAAGTTTCTTTCTTCACTTCTCATTAGGACAATCACACCTCAGCACAAACTAAAACGTACATCTGACAGCATTGTCTCTTCTAAATCTTAAGGTCTTCAAATGGGGAATTCCACTAAGACATTTAGCATAATTCAGTCACTGTTACACAAAATGAACTGTTTGATAAACATATCTCTTCCAATTGTGTCAAAGTTGAGTCTTGATGCACTGTGTCAGTATGAAAGCTCAATGTCACAAATATTCTGATTGGTACCAGCACCTCGGAATAACCCACACCATGGCTTCTGTTCTCCTTGATGGGCACTTGGTCATACATTTTAGTTGAAGATCAGATAAATGACAAGAAAGAAACACACACACACACACACACACACACACACTAGACATTGGGCCACGTATTGTAAATATCACCAAATATGATAAAAAAATCTTTTTATTTATGATTTTTACATGAGTAAAGACAAAATACTATGAAGGCTGGAATCTGAAACAAAAACAAATGCAGGAAAATCTCAGCAGGCCTGACTGCATCTGTGGAGAGAGAACAGAGCAAATGTTTCAAACCTGGATAACCCATCATCAAAGCTGGAGAGCCTGAATGACGCTTCATTAGCTCTTACTTCCACCCATACAATCTCTTAATAACAACCCTGATCATCACATTGAAGCACCCTGAGAATTTCAGGATCTGCGCCCTAAGTACAGATAGATTAGGATTGGCAATGATCTGTGCATATTTGTAGTTTCCATTTAAAGAGAAATATGGCAGCCATAGTTTATCTTTTAAGTAAGGGAGAGATGATGTCCTAGTGGTTTTATTGCTAGACTATTAATCCCAAAACTTAGCTAATGTTCCAGGGACCTGGGTTTGAATCCCATCACAGCAGATGGTGGAATTTGAATTCAATAAAAATTATCTGGAATTAAGAATCTGCTGATGACCACAAAACCATTGTTGCTTGTTGGGGAAAAACCCATGTGGTTTGCTGATGAACTTTAATGAAGGAAATCTGCCATCCTTATCTGATTTGGCATGAATGTGATTCCACAGCAGTGTTATTAACTCTCATTTCTGAAATGGCCTAACAAGATACTCAATTGTGTCAGTATTTCAAGAAGGCAACTCTGCTCCCCCTTATCAAGAACAACTAGGGACGGGCAATAAACGTTGGCCAGCCAGCAGTGCCCATGTCCCATGAATGAATGAAAGAAAGCACTTGTCAAATTTTAAAATTTATCGATTTTTATAAAAAGTTAAATTTAAAGTTTATTTATTAGTCACAAGTAAGGCTGCAATGAAGTTACTGTGAAATTCCCCTTGTTGCCACATTCCAAGATCTGAGTAAGTAAATGCAAGTAACCAGCATGTCTTTCAAACTGTGGGAGGAAACCCACATGGACCCAAGGAGAACATGCAAGCACCACATAGACAGTGACTCAAGCTGGGAATTGAACCCGGGTCCCTGGAGCTTGAGGACCACTGTACCACCAGGCCACCCAAAAGAGGTTAGAGGCTATAAATATTTTACAGATTTATAGAGTAATTACCAAGCTGTAATTCAGCATCAAATACTGAATGGCATTGCACCCTACACTGTAATTGAAATAGATGGCCCTTGATAGGAATGTTATGGAGAAGACATTCAACTCATTTTCAGAATTGTTACCGAGGTAATTCAAGGCTTCTAGCAGGAGCTGCAGCTGCCTGATGGAGGGAGTAGACTGAGTGATTATCACGGGAAAGAACTGTGACCCTGTGGTTTTAATTTTTGTCAAGCTATATTTTAAAAAAAAGACACTGTAACATGAAATAGCTGAACACACATTTAGTACAAATTGCCGTATAAAACTCATTCTATTAAAATCCTTTTAGCGCTCCGACCTCCAATCCCTCAAAAAAAACGAGAGATCAATTTTATTTTGCCCGTATAGGTCCTGATGCTGTGTGAAAATACATTAGGAAGAAAAATGAGGGTTACTAACGGGGCCTTTATCCATTTATGGGATTGCAGTATTCATTAAAAGGGGAAAAAAAACCCTACAATTTATGCGCTGTAATATTCTCTGAGGATAAAACATGGTTCTGTCCCAAATGATTAAGGTTACACATTAAACACAAGGCTCAGTCCTGTCTGTGGGCAGCATGCAAACACAATGCAAATTCCAGGCTACAATCACATCAGTGGGAACAGCTGTACACTGCAAACCAATTACTTTGAAAATGGAAATGGACATTGGTGTGAATGTGTACTGAATAAAGAAATAGACATCAATGCATTGTCACAGCTAAAATACAAACCAGGAAGAAAAGAGGAAGCCTTCAATTTTTCTTTTAAGTAGCTGAGGAGGTGTGTTTGAATTTCCTTTAATCTTTCAAATGGCAGTGGGCTTGGAGTTCGATACATCAACTTGGCCGGATAACTTCTGTCAGGAGTTCTGATCTTCCCAGCATTAGACAGAATGTCAGTTTCGGCGAGAAAAATGTAGTAAATCCCATCTCCGACATAAGTTCTGGTCAGAAATGGAGTCTCATTTTCAAAGTTTTTATAGCCATGAGAATCCTGTCACTCCTGTGGAGGCCTCCCTCTCATTCACCCACCACCGCTCCACTTAATCACCCCAATCAGTGGGAAGCTCCATCTAAATAGCTCCCCAGAACTTCATGTAGGAAATGGCACCCAGGGAGACCGCACCATGATTCGGCGAGGGAGCCTTTGGCAGATTGATCGATGGAGTGCAACGGAAGTGCAATGCACTCTATCCCCACTCCAGCAGAAGGACTCCCTCCAAGGTCACTATCCCCACCTGGAATGCAGTGGCAGTCCAGGTGGGTGAAAACTCTGCACGAGTGGACGGGGCAATAGTGGCACAAGAAGATGAACAATCTGCTACGGTCAGCCAGGTAAGTGAGCCTCACGCGGTACTTTTCTGGATCTCTGGCACATCCATTGCAGTTCCACTGCACATTGATTTCTCACCCACTCACTTTGGGTTTTGCCAACATCGGTAAGGAGGCCTTCTGCCTCTCCCCCAATGAACATGTTCCCCTCTACTAGCTTCCGTGCTCCTTGCCTTCGAGCTCCTGCTTAAGATCCTGTCTACAACCCCACATTACCATCGTAAATGTCAACACTGCCACCTACAACTCTCTTTATCTATATCATTGCAGGACACAATCTCCAGCATCATCTTGTGGCTTTGTGCAGTTGGAAGCTTCAATGTCTGTGCCGTGGTGTTTACAGGCAGTGTGACAGCCACTGTTGGAGCCTGCGTTTGGCGCTCATTCTACTGCTGCTGGCAATTTTTCTGTGTATCTTCCACTCAAGGTTACAGTGGCAATTATCTGGAGGTTTGGCTGGTCTGACCAAAGAGGAGCTTCGGCCATCTGCAAAGTAATTCGACAAACCAGTTCTGCAAAAAATGAAAACAATTCAGAGTTAAAGTCTCAGCTAAGAGTCTCTTTATTGATGCTGCACGTTTCTTAACAGGCCCGAGTTGGGGCTTTTGGCTAAGATCCAGTGCCAGATCAAACCCAAGAGCAGGTGTAATGTCTTTTCTTGTCTGTTTAGTTCTTGTCTGTCTCTCTTGTTGGACCCTGAATTGGATTTAATTTGAATTTAAATTGGTGTTTGGAGAAAGCAAGGAGATGGATTAATTGCTCTGTCCATTCAGAGCATTGGTTTGTACCTTTAGAAAAGGAATAACATTCTTAATAAAGGTCTGACTTGGAAGGTGAGCTGGAAGTATACAGTTCCTGACTAACAGAATCCCTATAATGCAGTAGGGGCCATTCACCCCATCGAGTCTACACAACCACAATCCCACCCAGGCCCTAATCCTGTAACCCCACATACTTACCCTGCTAATGTCCCTGACACTAGGGTCAATTTATCATGACTAATCCATCTAACCCGCACATCTTTGGACTAAGGTAAGCAAGAAGGAGCAGAGTGGAATCCAACTGTGATTGCCATTCCTCTGATGTTATGGTTCATCATATAACAATTCTGGGGTCAGTATCTGGGTATGCAGCACATACCGAGCTCAAATTGCTGACCCTGAGACCAGGGTATAAGAGACATTTGCAGGGAATCCTGTGAAGCATATATCAGCCTATATAAGTTTAACCTACCCAGGCAATTATAGCAATTTAAGCCTCCTAATAATCCCTGAATGCAACGCAGGAAAATGCTTTAAAGTTTGCCACTGTTCCCATTGGAAGATCTGGCCAACTGTTATTTGTTTAGGTGGACATATATGGGCAACACAGTGGCACAGTGGTTAGCACTGCTGCCTCACAGCACCAGGGATCCCGATTCAATCCCCAGCTTGGATCACTGTCTGTCCGGAATCTGCACATTCTCCCTGTGTCTGTGAGGGTTTCCTCCAGAGGCTCTGGTTTCCTTCCACAGTCTAAAAGTCTTATTGGTTAGGTGCATTGACCAGGCTAAATTCTCCCTCAGTGTACCCAAACAGGTGCCAGAGTGTGACGATTAAGAGATTTTCACAGTAACTTCATTGCAGCGTTAATGTAAGCCTACTTGAGACACTAATAAAATAACCTTAAGCTTTTGAAAAAAGGACTTACTCCCAGAATACTCTAGGTGGATGAAGCTTCTTGCTGAGAGCACTTCCCTCACACTACTTCCTCCCTCTGCTGACAAGAGCTCTTCCTTGTGCCTCTGCACCATCTCACCCTCATGCTACAGTCCAGGGGAATGGTTATTATGATACAATGGCTGTTATAAACCTAGTACTTAGAGCCCTTGTAGTAATAACCAACACCTTGCCCATGTGCAGTAACACACACTTGCAGTCTTCAGGAACTTCAAACAACTCCTCCAAATCAAGTATACCCAAAAACTCAAACCATAGAACATAAACAATTAACTTGCAAGTTGGATGAGGGTGCTTTCCAATGGGGCATGGTAGGGGGGAAGGGAGTCCTCTGAGAAGCGGAATTCAAGTGTGTGGATACTAACATTTAGAGTGATGAGATCCCAAATGGCGGTGTTGGTATCAGAGTAACTGGAGTACTGTGTGCAGTTTTGGTCCCAGTATTTGCGAAAGGATATATTGACCTTGGAGGGAGTGCAGAGAAGGTTCACCAGACTGATACCGGAGATGAGGGGGGTTAGCTTATGAAGAGAGGTTGAATAGACTGGGTCTGTACTCGTTAGAGTTTAGAAGGCTGAGCGGAGATCTTATAGAGATTTACAAGATAATGAAGGGGCTAGGTAGGGTAGAGGTAGAAAAATTCTTACAGCTTAGAAAGGATAGCAGAATTAGAGGGCACAGTTTCAAAATAAGTCGGGGAGCGGGGGGGAGTGGACAGTTTAGAACAGAGTTGAGAAGGAACTTCTTCACTCAAAGGGTGGTGAATCTCTGGAATTCTCTGCCCACTGAAGTGGTGGAGGCTCCCTCGTTGAATATACTTAAGTCACGGGTAGATAGATTTCTGATAGACAAGGGAATTAAGGATTATAGGGAGAAAGCGGGAAAGTGGAACTGATTCACTTCAGATCAGCCATGATCTTATTGAATGGTGGGGCAGGCTCAAAGGGCTAGATGACCTATTCCTGCTCCTATTTCTTATGTTCTTAGATCAGCGATGCATGATGATTAGTGTCAGAATCTGCGTGCTCAGCACATGCACTTGTTTCCCACGCAAACGACCTCACCAAGATGGTGTCAAAGTTGGCCAGGCCCCTGTAAGTGGATGGAAATGCTGTGGATGCCATTTTGCTTCTAAACAGATACCTGTAGCCCTGAGAATACAGGCACTGTGGACTTGTAATTTGTGGAAAAGAAGGGATGAAAATTTGGAGAGAAAAGTCTTGTCATGGGCAAGGTGGTTTAAGGGATATAGAGAAAGAGAAAGATCTGTTGCTTTTTTTTATTTTTGGAGTTAGGCCAAATCTTGATATATTAAACTCTTAAATGATTAGGATCATAAGGCATACATCCACAAACATTAATACTCTGTGATATTCAATAGCATCTTGCTGCCTTAGCACTGATCTCAAACCTACCTGAGGTGAAAATGATGCATGAAGCTTGTCACAAGTATTTTTTCTAAATCTGAGATGTTCAAATCTCAGATGGATTCTCAATGATACATTAAGAGCTTCTGCTGGTCCCAGTCCTATTTATTTTTCATATTTAAATTATATGCGATTTTGAATTTATTACACACGTGGGCAGGTTTCATCACAAGAGGAGAGCAACATTTCTCAGGATGACGTGTGGAAGTACAATCAGGATTCATCTCATTTTCTATTTAATATTACATCCTGGGAGCAGGAGACTCATTTTGTTTATTAACAAAATGGTCAGAATTTTTATTTTACCATTGCAACCTTGTTGTAACATCGCTGTTAAACAAACCTCTTGTTGCAAGAAACATCTCCTTCCTTCATTCCATTATGACCCACAGTAGAGCTCACTTCTCAGTCAGATGAACCCCAATAACAGTGTGAGCTTTGATAAGAGTCATACAGAAAATCTGCGCATTAAGAAACATTTTTCTCAAAACCATGGAGTTTCAAATCAAAACAAAGATGGAAACATGCACTAAAATCAATGGTGTGTGAAACATACAAATTCTTCTTTTGTGAAGATAAAAAGGCCTTTATTTTCTGAGGTCAAATTATGGAGTGGTGTCTTCTTTATTCATTCAAGGGATGTAGGCTTCACTGGCTAGGTCAGCATTCATTGTGCATCCTTAATTGCCCCTCGAGAAATTGGTGATGAGCTGCTGGCTTGAAACAGTGCAGTCCCTGTGGTGTAAGTACACCCACGGTGCTGTTGGGGAGGGAAGTTCTAGGATTTTAATCCAGTGACACTGAAAGAACGGGTGATATATTTCCAAGTCAGGCTGGAGAGTGGAATCTAGGTAGTGGTGTTTCCAGGTTTCGGCTGCCTGTGTCCTTCTAGATGGTAGTGGTCATGAGTCTCATCCACCGACCATGCCTATTGGGAAATTAAGGGTCCGATTCTCCCATTGCCACCTGCAATTTTTCTGGCAGATCCAGTCAGGAGAGTGGCATGTCGGGTTTTTTTCCCAGGACTTGCGCATGTGCTGGGAACGCATGCACATCTCCCAGAGTCTGAGACCAGTCACAGTTCAGACCGTGCTGGAAACTGGAGGGAAGAGACTAAGTTTTTTCAATGGAATTTAAATATATTTTGCTTGTGATTATCAGGCCCGGCACTGAACTTGCCGGGCCTCATAGCATCTCTCACCTCACTAGGGATACTTCATTCCGGCAGGGTTTAAACTAGCTCCCCACGTGCAGGGGACTAGCGGGAGACCCCAACAGAATGAAGGTAGGACAATCAGGGCCTCCCAGAGGGGTGACTGGAGGAGTGGTACCCCTTGGGCATGAGCACCTTTGCAGTGCCAGCCTGTGCCCATGACACTGCCCAAGAGGCAACATGCCCATCCCAGAAGGCACCTTGGCATTGCCAGTGGGCAGTGTGAAGGAGGCAGGGCCTATTCTGGGCAGGGCCAACGATCCTGCTGCTACACTGCAGGGCAATTGATCTGGGCTAAAGGGAGCCCAGTGATTGGAGTGGGCTGCGTTTGGGGTGTTGGGGTTGGTCTTCCAGGTGGGTGGCCTGCTTCCTGAGGAGGGGGGTGTGGCGGGGGGAGGTCTGCCTTGGTGAGGGTGTTGTGGGGAGTGGCCACTGCTGGGGGTGTGGGCCGGACATCGGGGTGCTCTGGGGCAGGAGGGGCATCAGGGCTGGCCTGAAAATTGTCATGGGGGCCCTAGTCAGGACATGGAGGGGTACTGGAGGGGCAGCACCGCGGAAGTCCTGAGCTGGCTGGAGCTTCAGCTGGTCAGCAAACGGGGAGACTGTGCAGCGCAGAGTTCCAGAGCTGTCAGGCTTTAGCACGAGTAGGCCCCAACCCCACCCGGTTTTTAATAATATTCACATTTGTGATCTCTGCATTGCACAGAGTAGGGAGATTCCAGTGTGAAGCTGAAAAAAAACAATCGTGATCTAGAACAGTTTTCCCACGAATTCAGCACTTATAGGAAAATCACCCCCTAAGGGTGTGCAAGTCACGATGACCCTGATACATTTTCTTCACGTAGCATCTGCTGAAAAATTAGCCCTCTGCTTGTCTACTGGTGGATCATATTGATCAAGATAAGTATCTGGGTAGCTAAAGGAATGCCATATCTAAACAAGAATGTTGTATATTGCAACACAGAGTAAGACTAACACAATCTCACCTTCCGGCAGACTTTATTTACAGCTTCACCATAGAACTGGGAAGACAGCAGAAAGGGCTGAAGGGCAGAAAGGGCTACTGCACTCCCTCCCCACTTAAAAACTCCAATTTATAAATTAAAATGCCTGAATTTTATTAGATTTATTGCGTCAATGTTTTTACTGTATTCACAACCAAAGTATATGTGACCAATACATTCTGGAGTGATTTACATGTTAAAAAAATTGCTTATCCTTAAAATCAGTTTAACAAGTGCTTCAGAATTTGACAAAAGGTAATGAAAAGATTTTTTTTCTTCCTGTCGACATACTTTCAATTAATCAGTCTAGCTTCCTTTACCTTTTGTTTTGACATCTTCTTCCATTTCATTTTGGGTAGTTTTGACTCTGTTCTGTCAACATCTCTGACTTTGTAAAATCTGAACTTTAACTTTGACCACCAGTTCCACTTAATGGTTGTGTCCTGGCCATTGATTGATTAATCTCAATTAAAGCCCCTGGTTCACTTGGCTCTCATGGTGTTCCGATGCTGGCATTGGACTGGGGTAAACACAGTAAGAAGTCTCACAACACCAGGTTAAAGTTCACTTGGCGATCATTACTCACTTGGCTCTACCCATCGATTTCACCATGACCTCCTGACCAGCGCTGAACTCTCAAAGTTTCATCCTATTAAAGCAAATTACTGCAGGGCTAGAGATCAGAAATAAAAATAACAAGTGCTGAAAAAACTCAAGAGGTCTTGCAGCATCCATGGAGAGAGAAACAGGATTAACGTTTTGAGTCCAATGAGTCTTTGGGACTCATCTCACCCTCACATACTCAGCACTGCTTCAGGATTTACATTCACATCTCACAGTTTGCATATACTGTCACCTATTCAGTCACAACTGATGCATCAGGCATAATATTCAGTGAAACATTTCCCTTTTTTTTAAATTTTTTTTTAAGAGCAACACAGCACGGGAAACAGGCCCTTCGGCCCAACGAGCCCGCGCCGCCGTCATAACTATATAGTAGCAATTTCAATATTCCTATTATAGTATTTAGGTTATTCCTAATATGGAAGACTCTCACTATAGGGACAATTTGTTTCCCAATCAGCCTAAGAGCGAATTTTTGGGTTGTGGGAGGAAACCGGAGTGCCCGGAGAAAACCCACGCAACCACGGGGAGAACGCGCAAACTCCCGCAGACACCGGCCCAATTCCAAGTGTCTGCACAGCCACATCGATAGTCTCTGAGCTGTCATGGTGCCCTTCAGATGGTCCACATAAAGCACTCATTTACGACATGAGGTACCAGGCAACCCATGAATCAACATCCAAGAGCTGTACTCGCACCACCTGCCAAATGCATGCTCAATGTTGGTCAAGTATGGACCGAATTACCTGTGGAAAAAAGCCGTAGTTAAACAGTCCTAATATATCCCTCTATCTGCATACCGCTCATGTGGCTGTCCAAGAGACCCTTAAACAGCCCCAGCGTGCCTGCTCCCACCACCTTACTCGGCAGTGCATTCCACACCCCCACTACCCTTTGTGTGAAAAACTGCCCTCTAATATTCGTCTTATACATAGCCCCCCTCACCCTAAGGCCATGACCCCTCGTCCTATCCATTTCTGAAGGTGGAAAAAGTTTACCACCATTTACTCTATCTATACCCCTTATAATCTTATACACCTCTATGAGATCCCCTCTAAGCCGACGTCTTTCAAGGGAAAACAACCCTTAAACTCTTAAACACTTATCTTGTAAGATAGGAATGTGCAGAACCAGCACTTAATCAGAGGTGACTGGCACAGCTGGCTCTCCCCCCACCCCCTCCCCCCCTCCCCAAACAGCCTCTCAGCACAACTCTGGCCTCTTTTCAAAAAACCAAGACCAGAACCAGGCCAGACAATGGTTGCAGAAGAAGAGGTGGAAGAGCAGGAAGGCAGTGATGATGCAAAAATACCGCAAGTCACATGTGATTATCAGCTTGGATACTGACATTAAGTGTGTTTTGGAGAACATGCTTCGAGTCCTGCATATGGTTACATACTGACCACAAGCCGGTTACAGCCAGAGTGGGGCAAGGACAGTGCAGGCGCCAGCTCAGCAGAGGGGGAGGTTGGACATGCAGAGGATCAGGTGAGGACATAGTTGACACAACCCACAGAAGAAACCTGACCGATATGCACACTGAAATGCTTGCTGCACAGGTAACCCTACCAGAAAGCCAGTATCAAGACGATGGAGGAGTCTTGTGCCAACTTGCCACAGGGCTTCACCTTCTTCAGTGTGGAAGTGCTGGCAAACTTGCCATGAACACTTGCAGACCAATCATAAGGCCAATGTTTCAGCTTCCAATGCAGTCCAAGGAAAAGCCACCCGACATCTGGGCACTGGAATGGAAGTTCAGATTGAAGGAATGCAAATTTAATATGTTACCATGCTGGGAGTGCTGCCATCGTGGTTGAAAATGTCTGTGTTCAAAAGAACATGCAGGATACTACAACAGTGCAGCAATCTAACCATTGATAAGATTGTTGAATCGCTCTGTGAGGAGTTGGCAGTGGCCTTGGGGAGCAGGAACCTGCTCTCCACTCTCAAGGTGACAGCGTTCGTGCTCCCACACCTACCATTTTCAAATGGACCTACCATTTATTAAGCTGATCTTTCTCTACACCTTAGCTATCTCTGTAACCCTACATTCTGCACCCTCTCTTTCCCTCCTCCCTGATGTACTCTATGTTGTGTCTATGTAGTGCACAAGAAACAATACTTTTCATTCATTGCATCCCAGTACATGTGACAATAATAAATCAAATCAAATCACTTCACCAGTGTGCTTGCCACTGCTTGTCAGCCAGTCAGCTCAGGCTACTGCTGCTCATGCCAAGGTGACACAGTTAAAAAGCCAGGCCTCCTGGCTATATTATGAATATATCCTACAAAGCCATCTGCAGCCTCAACCACCAGCCATGGTGCAGCCACTGAGTCACATGAAGTAAACTAGAACATTGGCACTGAGGAAATACGCAGGGGTGATTAGTTTAACATTGTATGCAAAATGGCTTCATTTGATTTATAAATTTGGTTTGGAATGTTTGTTTCATGATAGCTTTTTTCTTTGCATTGTGAACAAGATTTTTTTTTAAGTTTACTTATTAGTCACAAGTAAAGCTTGCATTAGCACTGCAATGAAGTTACTGTGAAATTCCCAAAGTCGCCATGCTCCAGCACCTGTTTGGCTCAATGAACCTCACCAGCATAGAGGTTGCTGTGATTGTTGGTGAATGGGCAATTGGGTTTGTGTTCATTGATACCACATTTGGATGAGTCATTTATGGATAGCCTGGCTAAAGAAGGGCTCTGCTGGTTGCCACATCAATTCCCTCTCCCACCCCTGTTTCTTCTTCCCTTCTTTCTCTTCCTGATCCTCCTTCCCTTTCTCCTTTTCATCCTCCTCCTTCCCCTTCACAGTAACTGTGCCAAATCACAGCCTGAGCCAGGGGAAATCAATCAGCGACTAACCAGAAAGTAATTGATAATTCCTTCATATAGCACTAGTGTGGGATCCTTCCTGCCTCTGAACTTATATTCAGATGTACAAGGCTAGCTCCAAAGTGGCAGCACTGGCATCAAGCCAGCAATGCACTTGGATTTACTTGGTAATCGGCCTACTCTTCATGCTTCATGCAGCTGCTAAAGCCCTCAACAAAATGGCAGCCAGCATAGCTAGTTTGACCACAGGTATTTATTTCTGAGGCTAAACAACACCCATAATATGAGCAAAACGACAGCTACAACTCCAAATTTTGTGGCGATAGTTTTGTAGAAATTTTATAAGCCATTTAATGAGTATTGACTGCACTTCATTTGAGTTTAACAAGCTAGAAATTCAAATTCTGATCTCTAAATTTTAGCACATAATGGCTTTATTGGGAAAAACCTGGCGCTGCAGACAAAAAAATTGAAGGCAGAATTGTCTCACAGGATTTGAAGTAAACTTGTGTTGTGCTCATAAGGAGGCTGGCTTTATTTTTGGAAGCACAACCAATTCACAAAATCAAAATCAAAAAGGTCTAGTGTGTTGCTGGGTGGGAGAATATGGTCCAAAAAGAGCACCTACCATAGTGCCAGGATTGTTTCTCTTTATTTATTAGTGTCACAAGTCAGCTTACATTAACACTGCAATGAAGTTGCTGTGAAAATCTCTTAGGGCCACACTCTAGCGCCTGTTCAGGTAACACTGAGAGAGAACTTATCGTGGCCAATGCGCCTAACTAGCACGTTTTTCGTACTGTGGGAGGAGGAAACCCCACAAACACTGCACAGACAGTGACCCGAGGCTGGATTTGAACCCGGATTCCTGGCACCGTAAGGCAGCAATGCTAACTATTGTGTCACTGGGATGCCTGTAATTTAGTGACGTGAAAAATATTCAAAGAAGACAATCACAATTACCCATGGTCCTACATGGAAGGATATCTAAACTTGAAGTTACTTTTTCCAGTTAAGGGCCAGGTGGTTAAATCTCTGACTTTGCAGACTGCAAGAGGGTTGCATGCAGTTCGATTTAATCAGAGGGTTGTTCCCTTTAAGGGAGGAAACTGGGCTTGAAAATCTAATTGATATCTGGTGCAAAGCGTAGCTGGCTGCAAGCGGTGAGAAGTTTGACTTGTGTTTTGTTGTGGCAAATTGGATATCTTCCAATAAGGCAAGTGGCTGACAGGATATAACAGAATGGAAGATTTGTTGTGAACGTACATAATCTTTGCAAGTTTAATAATGGAACCGTTGATGCATTTAAAAATATTTATTTCTCACGGATTTCATTATTGTTTCATATATATAGGGACATGGAGGATGCTGAAAATTACTTTTTGAGGAGTCACTACCAGCATTAGTTCAAAGTAAATGTAAATCATTAAAAGCACATGCAAAATCAACCGGTGGAACGTTATCATTTTTTAATGAAGCAACTCAGATGGGAAAAGCGATGTGTTGCCTGTTGGCTCCATTGCCAGATGTTCATGCCATATTTTTTGAACATAGGGTCAGAATTCTCTGGATGATCATGCTGGTCTATGTGGCTTTCCCAGTGGCGTGAGGTATGGTGAATGGGGAATCCCATTGACTGCATTAGTACCAGAATACCCTGCCACCGATGAACAATGTGCCACATCCTGCCACAACAGACATGCCACCGAGAAATCACTATAGTTATAAAATCTGCAGGAAGCAGGTCCCATAACGTTACACTGGTGAATCAGGCTTCTTGTCAGTAACATCCACTCTCAAGGGATTAGGGCACCTTTTTAAAGTGCAATTTGATCTAAAAAAAGGAAAAGAATAAGGGTCTCCCTCTGCGAACATAGGACCACCCCCCCCCCACCCCCGCACCCTCCCATATGAACAAGGGAATTTCCTGCCTCAAATGAACACATGAAACTCTCCCTCCCATTTACACAGGGACCACCTCCCGCCAAATAGACACAGGGAATCCCCCTTACCTCCTCAAACGGACACAGGGAACCTTCCCCACCCCTTCAACAAACATAGCATCCACCCTCCCCTTCTTCCTGCCTCCTTCACAAAGGTACAAAGGGCCCAACACCCGACAAACACAGGGGACACTTCTTCCTCCATGTACACAATGACCCCACCTCCCAAGGACACAGAAAACCCCTCCTGTGGGCACCCCCCCCAACATGGACCTCCTCCACAAAAGACCCCCCTCCCAGCCAGTGCCCTTAAAGGGAGCATGACAGGAGGAGCTGCCGGGAGGCATTGCCCAAACTTTGTCATTGCACTGCCTGGACCTGATCCTCACCTCCTGGGGGCTGTACTTAGCCCCTATGTGTTCTCTGCAATAGGTCTCTGTCTGTCCAGACTTCTTGTAAATCCCACTGATGTGATTTGAAATTGGCAGGTGGGAGATTATCTAATGTGAAGTGACAATAGAGCTCAAAATCCCATGAATTAGATATATAAATATATCTATATAAATATATGCTTTCCATGGCAAGAACATCGTTACAAAGAACAAAGAAACGTACAGCACAGGGACAAGTTCTTTGCCCCTCCAAGCCTGTGCCAAACATAATGTCCTAAGTAAACTAAAAACAAACCTTCTGCCTTACTCAATTCGTAATCCCCTCTTCTCTCCCTATTCATGTACCTATCCAAATGCTTCTCTACTGTTCCAAATGTGGCCTAATGAGGGTTTTATATAGCTGCAACATAATTTCCCAACTCTTGTATTCAATTTCCTGATTAATGAAGGCAAGAATGCCATATGCTTTCTTAATCACCTTGACCACCTGTATTTCCACTTTTAGGGAACTGTAGACCTGCATGCCCAGATTCCTCTGTTTGTTATTTGCAGTATAATTCACACCTAAATTTAATCTGCCAAAATGCATTGACTCATATTTGTCTGGATTAAATTCATTCTGCCATTTCTGTGCCTAAGTCCCTAATCTACCTCTATCCTGTTATATCCTCTGACAATCCCTGGCATATTCAACAGCTCCACCAATCTTCATGTCATCCGCAAATTTACTAGTCAGACTACCTACATTTTCCTCCAGATCATTTATATATACTACAGACAGCAGAGGTCCCAGCACTGATCCCTGTGGAACACCTTTAGCTATAGATCTCCATTCTGAAAAATACCCTTCCACTGTTAATCTCTCTTTCTTCTATACCAAGACAGGCCTGTATCCAGCCAGCTCACCCTAAATCCCATCTGATTTTAGTTTTTGTACCAGCCCACTGTGTGGAAATTTGTCAAATGCCTTACTAAAGTCTGTATAAACTACATCCACAGCTCTTCCCTCATTAACTTTCTCTGTCACATCTTTAAAAATCTTAATTAAGTTGGTGATTATATAAAATCATACTGCTTGTCACTAACGAGTCCATTTTCTTCCAAATATACACATATATCCTGTCCCTCAGTACCTTCTTCAAAAGCTTCCCTACCAATAACTTCAGGTTCACCAACCTATAACATAGAACATAGAACAATACAGCACAGAACAGGCCCTTCGGCCTTCGATGTTGTGCCGACCAAAATAAAAAGCAATGCCCCTCATAACTTCCCTAATAACTTCCTGGATTATTCCTACTTCCTTTTGTAAACAAGGGAAAAACATTGGCTTTTCTCCAGTCCTCTGGAACCTCGTCTGTGGTCAAAGAGGATGTGAAGCTACACGATAAGGCCCCAGCTATTTCTTCCCTTGTTTCCCACAGTAACCTGGGATAGATCCCATCTGGACTTGGAGACTTGTTTACCTTAACATCATTGGCAGGTATAATGGAATAGGGAATCCTGTCTTCGTAAAAACTGTTTGGGGACTCCCACTGGATTATCTGCCTCCAGCAGGTTTCCCACCTGCTGAAAACAGGGCAGAGAATCTAGCCAACACTGGGTGGATCCTTAAATGCAATTGACCTGACCAGAGTTTATTGGCTGGATTATTGTCCAGACGGTGATAGTGAAGATCTAGCCTTATTTGTAGAGACACAGGATTACACAGTTGTAGCTGGAAATGTTACACTAAGAAAGTAGGTACAGATTCATCATTAAGGCAACTGACTACAGCCAACTGATGTATTATTCCTCATTGGTTAACCTGCTCATATAACATAGCTTGCTCATTCCTGGTAAATCTGTGTTCTGTTTTGCAAGGGCTATTAAATCCTTCCCAAATAGTGAATGATTCAAAATTGCACAATATTTCACATGTAGCCTCAGTATTGTTTTACAGTCTTTCCTTTCTCCTACAACATAAATCCAATTAGTTGCTCTAATGACTTTTTCTTTAACCTGTCTATACAAATCCTAAATGATTGATGTAGTTCCACATCTTTTGGTCTACTAGAAACTATGAACAATGACAATTTTGAAATATGCATATTATTTATTTTTTCCTAAATATGTTCCTTTCCTTTCTGTTTTTGACCCATTAATGAAAACTCATTCTATTAACCTTTGTTGTCTTCTAATCCTCTCCATTCTTCATAGCAGTTTACAGCTGCCTTGGTTAGCAACCTCAGCAAATGTCGCCATCCCTACATTTTTTTTATATTTATTCATGTGATATCAGTGTCACTGGCTAGCCAGCATTTATTGCCCATCCCCAGTTGCCCTTGGAACGTAGTTGAAAATCAACCACATTGCTCAGCCTCTGGAGTCACATGAAGGCCAGACCAAGTAAGGGTAGCAGATTTCTTTCCTTAAAGAACATTACTGAACCAGATGAGTTTTTCCTACAATCGCCAATGACTTCGCAGTCATCAGTAGATTCTTAATTCCAGATTTTTTTTATTGAATTTAAATTCCACCATCTGCTGTGGCAGGATTTGAAAATGGATCCTCGGAACAATAGTTGGATTAATAGATGACAATAGTACCACTAAGCCATTGTCTTCCCATTTATGTCTTTAAGTTTAGAAGTATATAAATGAAACAAAGAAATGTAAAAAAGGATCCAAATCAATGTTCCCTGCAAGCTATGCATGTTTAGGGCATGTACCAAGGAATCAAACAAACAGCTCACATATTGTTCCTGTTAAGATACAGAAATTCTACAGCAATTAAATAAGTTAAAAGTACTATGCATTCAAATGAACAGGACATGCACTATAAAAATAATATACAGCAGATCTTGGTACCAGCATTGTTTCATAAATGGCACTTTGAGAAACGTTTATTTATTGCAATCCCTTGTCATCTGCCTTTTGGGTCTTGGAAGATTCACCCTTCAGGCTAATTACATTAAGATTGCTCATCCCGAAATTCTTCTCCTGCTTTAACCTTGTTGATTGGCTGTGTATTATGACCCAGAACATAGATTTATGGACTGGAATGCAAAGAGAATTAATAATGATATGGAGAAGAAACATGCATTTTTTTAAAAATTGAGGGGAAGGGTCAGGGGAGTGATACTGTCTGAACAGCAGTGCATATCTAACTCCTACTCGCTTTCGTTGATTCATTTTCTATAGATGAGAGAATAATACACTTTAAAAAAAGAAGTGGAACATATTTCCGGTATAGTAAGCAGAATGCAGCATTGCATCGTGTTTGGTTTATTATAGGCTATTTTCTATATGTCATTTCTTTCTTACCTATCCTCACGTATAACATCGCAGAAAAACTGCATTATTACAATTTCACAGCAGTGAAATGTGATTGAGTGCATTACATTTCAATCCAATGTCAAAAATTCAAGCTCCTCCTAATATAATATTAACAATGGGAAGGATCAAATAAAAATTTCAGTGTTCAAAGTGAAGAAATCACCCCTTAGTTGCATGTGTTGTAAAATCAATCGTAGGTCTTTGAGTTTAGGAATTGTCAGATCCCTTCATGTAGGTGAAGCTGTTACATTAATCATATGTTATTGTAGCCTGTACTGTGACAGAAATGAAATGTGACAAGGTGCATTGAAAGAATTGTGCCTGGTTTGGATCTGCATGCTGCCGATGTAGACAACAGTTGTTGTAACATCTGTCTGAACATTACCCACAGGGAGTTTTCGTCCCGATGTTTGTGAGCTGATAAATTAGTTGTATTAGATGACAAATGCCATTTTGAACCAATGGTGTAGCACTGAAGAGGATAAGACTATTTTAAAAATGGCTAATTTAGAATATTATTTAAAAGATATAAAATATAAAAGATCAGACATAATACTGAATCTATACAAAGCTTTCCCACAGCTTGTGTATAGTTTTGTGATCCATGCTATTGGAAGGATATTGAAACAATGGGGAGGGCACAACACTGATTCACAAGCATGCTGCCTGCTTATGAGGATTCACAAATCCAAAGAGAAGATTGAAAACCTGGGGTCTGCTTTCTTTCCCACTTAAGGATATTATCATGTGAACTTGTTTGACATGCTTAAAGCTATGGACAGTTGGGACCAAAGAGTTAGAAAGAGATTCAAGGTGATTCTCCCAAATGATGTTCTAAGTGCTGAATTTGTGGGAATCAGTGCAACTTCACACTCGAATCTCTCACACTCTGTGTGTGTGTGTGTGTGTGTGTGTGTGTGTGTGTACACAGGCCCCAAATTGTCAGCCTGCAGTTTGCTGACCAACTCAATCGCTGGCCAGCCCAGAATCCTCACAATGCCGCCCTCTGCCACCTCCCTCAACAAGCCTGATTGTGCTCCCCCCCCTCCATCCATCCGTGGGCCAGCCCCAATCTCCTAACATCTTCCCTTCCCCCATCGCGGAGCACCCCAATCTCCAGCACCCACCCCCAGCCCGTTCCCAGCAGTGATGATCCTCCAACTCTCCCTCTCCCCCCACATTGGGAGGCAGATCCCCCAGGCTGACCAGCACTCCCCCAGGCTGCCCTGACTGCTGGCCTCACCCCAGTCCCAACCAAGCCCCATATAGAGTGGCAGTGGGTCCCTCCCACACCCATCAATTCACCACCTAGGCCCTGTTCTCAGCTATCCCTGCCCTCAGCAGGACCGCTCCCCTTGGAAAAGCCCATGACCTGTGGGCAGTGCTAAGGTGCACCCTGGGCATGGGCACTTTGTCCCTTGGACAGTGCCACAGGGGCACTATCTGGCACTGCCAGGGGGCCCATGCCCAGGGGACACCAACACTCACCGCCTGACCCCCTTGGGAGCCTGATTGCCCTCCTTTCACTCCAGCAGGGTTTCCCTGCTAGTTCCCTGAAAGTGGGGAGCTAGACTAAATCACAGCTGAGTGAAATTGCCCTGGCAGAATAGGAGATGCTCAAGGGCTTCAGTCCCAGGCCTGCTAATCACATTAAAATACCATAAAAATCAGATTTAATTCATTTACCAGCTGTTCCCGCCAGATATCTGGCACTCAGAGATCCAGGCGCAGTGAGAATACCTGTGAGAATCCCACAAATTGGCTCTCACACGATTCTCCTGGCCCGGTACACTGGGATGGGAAAATTGTGCCCATTGTTTCTAATGATTGATGGATCCAGGATAAGTATACATGGCTGTAAGATTAAATGCAAAGGGTTTAGACCAGAGACCAGGAGAAACATTATAAACTGTATTTAAGATAGAGAATTTAGCAATATTTAAGGATGGATTAGAAAGGAAGAATAAGGGTGTTGGAGCTTTTATCAGAGACAAAGTGCAGGTTTCTGTAGCCGCTTTCATCTGAAAACTGAAGATTCCTATCCGAGATTCCTATCCGACTTCAAGGGAGCTTTATGTGGTTCACACCAATCCCATCACCGCCCCACCCCAGTACCACCACCACCACCAGCATCGCCACCCCATTGCCTGCTAAAATTCTAGTCGTAGGCGGGATGGGAAAAATCCACCCTAAGTATTACCCTGGCTTTCACTTAATTATAGCTCAGCTAACACAAAGACATGTGGAGACAGTATTCTTGTTAAAGAGATTTCTTTATTTTCAAAGTCTAGTTCAATATACAAGGGAGACTAATTTGGTGGCATTCCAAATTACTCTGAAATTATATCACTCTCAGTATCACAATTATACAATTTTCAAAAGCTATTTCCCCACCCCCTTGCTCACACTACGCAGATGTGAGCCAATTATTATTAGCATGAATTATTTACCTTGGCCAACAACATTTACCCTCTGACTGCGTGGGACTAGGTGAGGCGCTTAGTTCTGACTTTTAAAGGTTGTGGAGGGGAGGGGGGAGTTGCGTGGGGACAGATTGCTTGTCCGGCTGAGTAGAAAAGTTGGTAGGTGTGGCTTTAACAAGGTGAGGAATGCAATTCAGCACTTTGGGGACAGGACGTCCCAACCCCCTTCCTTCCAGAACTGTCAGCCAATTGGCCAGCTGAGTAGTTCCAGTTGTACCTGAATTCAGTAGTGGCGCCACTGGAATTATACTTAGACCAAGTAAAGGTTTTCAAAATGATGAGAATTTTTTATTGCATAGATGGAGAAAAATTTACCTCCTTTTTGATTGAGTCAGGTACCAGAGATCATCGGGAAAATGTAATTGGAAAAAGATCTAGACAGAAGATGAGGAGGAATATCTTCATCCAAAGAGTTGTTAGGATTTGGAATGCTCCATCTAAAAAAAGTGCTTTAATCTGATTCCAGAAAGATTTTGAAAGAGAACTGGAAATCAGGACAAGATGAGGAGGGTTATAAACAAAAAGCAAAGTATGTTGCCAAGCCAAGAGCTAACATTGACATAACAAACCAAATAGCCGCTTTCTGTGCTGTAAGATTCTATAAATCTATGAAAAATGTTTTGAATTCAACAAAAACTGAACTAAAGTAGCCAATTCTGTTTTAAAGTGCCCAATTAGTCATAGAATTACTGCACTGCAGAAGAGGCCATTTGGCCCATTGAGTCTGCACTGACTCTCGAACACAGTGGCCAGAATATTACTGCCCAGCCTACTACAGAATTAGAGTGGCCGAGGGGTGGACAATAGGAAGGTCCATTGATCTGGGGTGGGATTTTACAATTTCAGAAAGAGCGAGGCTGTAAAATCCTGCCCAACATCTCATCCAGGCCCACCACGTGCCCTATCCCCATAACCCCATACATTTGGCATGGCTAATCCTCCTAACCCACGCATCATTGGACACTAAAGGGCAATGTAACATGTCCAATCCACCTAACCTGCACATCTTTGGACTGTGTGAGGAGACCGGAGCACCCAGTAGAAACCCATGCAGATACAGGGGAGAAGGTGCAAGCACCACACAGCCAGTGGCCCAAGGTGACCAAACCTGGGTCCTTGGTGCTGTGAATCGATAGTGCTAACCACCTGTAATGACTTTCATCAGACAGTTGAGGTGGACCTGTTACAATATGAATTCCCTGATTAAGAACCAAATTGACTTGCCAGTCTGGGGGCTCTCTTGCTTTGTACTTAACCAGGTGTGTCAGTTTCTCTGGGACTCCTGGTGTAGATTATTAACTGAAAGCACTCTGTAGGCTCTTGTCAATTTTAGTGAAGGGATTTCTGCCTCCGAGGACTTATTACACCACTAACCATCATTAAATGTGAAATTTTATACTTAAACAGTAATTTGTGTTGCTGGGATTAAGAATAATTTTTGGGGTACTTTCATGGGAACATTTACCCAAACTCAGCTCCATTTTGCTATGGCGGATTTGAGCGTGTTTCATTTGCATTCCCATTGGTGAAGAATTTAGTGTCAAACGCTGAGCAGCTGAACCAGCAGGAAGTTTCTGCGCAGCCTTTAAAATGCTCTGCTCAGTCTGTGCTTCTCAACAGCTCACTAGAGGGCAAGAGGTTGAGGCAGGAATAGTAAGTACTTGACTTATTCATTTCCACATCCCATTACTTCATTGCACGTCCAACCAATAGTTTAATTACACTCAGCAAGATTTATGAATATTCAAATACCATCTGTTCCCAGAGTGCAGCGAGTGTAGCACCAGCACTGGAGAAGAATGTACAAACCTCAGTGATGCTGACCTCAAAATGCTCCTAGAGGGCATTGAAGGAGGAATGATAGACATCAAGTCACTCAGAATTCTACACCTCGCCTGCTTGGAGAGACATGGTGTTCTATCATTGAAACATACCTACACTGAAATTCTTACAGGGCTCAGCAGGGTTGATGCAGGAAGAATGTTGCTCGCAGCTGGACTGGAGATATAGGAAGGGGTCATGCAGTTTGCGGGGGACATAGAACTGGGAAAACATCATCTCAGAATAAGGGATAGGTCATTTAGTACTGAGGTGAGGAGGTATTTTTTCACTCAGGGGATAGGTGAATCTTTGGAATTCTCTACCCCAGAGGGCTGCGAGGGCTCCATCGTTGAGTGTGTTCAAGACAAAGATTGATAGATTTCTAGATATTAAAGATATCGAGTGATGTGGGGATAACATGGGAAAATGGCATTGAGGTAGAGGATGGTCTGGTTGAATGGTGCAACAAGCTTGATGGGCAAAATAGCCTGCTCCCATTTCCTTTGGCACTGGCTGCCAACACCCTCACCCCCAGGCTTGCTGAACAATGCCTCAAGAATTACCACATCCTTAGAGAAACAGGCAAGACAACATAGAGCACTCTACCTTAACTTATTTATTTATCCTGGACACCAATATATTCTTCTCTTAAAGCAAGACATTCACTATTATTCATTTACAATGTTCTCTGATTTTGAGAGGCTGCCTATACTGCACATGTACACAAACTTCCCTAATTGCCCTGCAGTATAAAACCCCTAAAATTCTTCCTTCCACTTTAACATATGTTTATATCAATTATTTCCTATGCCACAAACCATGCATTTCTTAACTACTAGCCTTACTCTCTATTATTTACCTCTTTGTAGAAGACCCTAGTGTACAATTGCTCTCAATGCTAGAGCACCAGAGAGGGATTCTCTATTTTTAAACTCTTCATTCTCTTTGAGCCCAATAAAGTCTTGTATGTTGTGGAGTGGTAATCAGGTCCTTCTTTGGGAGATGGTGATGTCAGCAGCATGTTCATAACTGAGTACATGTACTTTTGCTCTGTGCACTTATGAATAGTCATAACTTTCCATTGCTCTCTGCTCCTTATCTTTCATGCATTTTTTGCCAGCCCGTTCCCTTTTAGCAGACTCGCTGGTGACACAGAAGGGCAATGGGTGACAGGACCAAGCCATCCAGGAGTTGAAGCCACGTGATTCTGCAATTCTCAACCCCACAATCGAATCCCTCAACTCTCTTGCACAGAGCATCATGCAGTGGTATGCTGGAGAGGCACAGATAATCCTCCAAAGCTGGCACTAATATCAGCTCTGTGCTATGTGACAGCTGCCTGAAAATGAGTGTCTGCTCAGTCCCATGGCCCTTCTGTGCAGCACCAAGGTTAACACCAGGAAGGTGTTAGAAGAAGCAGATACTCGGTGGTTGGACATGGCAAGGAACTGGGGTAAGCCCTGGTATCACCATGCCTGTGCCCCAAAGAGGCCATGTAGGTTTCCAATAGGGAAAGGAGGATGCAGAGTAGAGTTGCCAACCCTGCAGGATTGGTTTGGAGTCTCCAGAATTGAAGACCAATCTCCAGGACATTGCTGTGTGTGACCTGAGGAAAATCCATCAGGGCAATAAAATGTATATTTTTGAAAATGTTCTTTGAACTTTTCTCATTACCAGATTTTAAAATATTGAAAATGGCGGGGAAGGGGTGGGGGGGGGGGAGAACTGCCTAGTTGACAGCCAAGCGTCACCTGATGAATATTTTTGCTTTCCAACTGTTGGAGGAAGGTGGTATGTCACAAGGATGGATGTGTGACAGATTAATGGCTGGAGTGTTGGTGGCTACAACCTCCAGGAATACATTCAATTGGAGATCGGGCAGAGTGAGATGTTAGCGCCACAAAGCCCCGGAAATCTCGGCATTCCAAAATGAGGCAAGGCCAATGTCTGATGCCAGATTTGTCATCATTCTCACCTCATGTCCTCTGACCTCTGATACTGGGGGTCAATTTCCTTGTTGTTTCTTGGTTCGATTGCACCCTTGGATAAAACGAATTTGTTAGGATGTGACAAGTTGAACAGAACCTGTATTCACTAAATGATATATCTAAACAACTGCCCTGACGATCCTTTATGATACCGGAACTTGCCCCATGATTCACCTACTGTAGTAAATGTGACATGCGAAGTGACATTAAGCTGCTCCATATTTAAGTTTGATCAAATTTCTCTTGGGCAGGGTATTTCTGCATCATCAGTCTTAGTTTTCAGGTCAAACGAATAATTTGCCTACTTTTCTTTTATTTTTAACTGCAACCAATCTCCAATTAGTAGCTATTCAGCATTAAACGCCTGATGTGAATGGTTAAGTGTGGCCAGGGAGGGTGAGAGAAGGGTGGGCACTGAAACATGAGTGGGTGTTTCGAATATACTGCCTCAGCGGGGGCAACCTGTGCAGAGCTGTTTCAGGGAGCGGCTGACTGGTGGAAAATAAATATTGTTGGAAAATTTCTGCCACAAGTGTTTAGACAATGTACACACACCTCTGCTGCCAGACACTTTGATTAATTTTATTTGAGTTCTGAGCTTTCATCCCAACTTAGATTGAGATTGCAACTTAAACATTGAGGCACCTGGCCAATCAGCCTACCCGCCAATTGTAAAACAGACGGGCAATGTAAAATTCCAGTCAATTGGTGTTTAATTGATTTGAATTGGTGTTTTTATTGCACAAATGCACAACAGCATCAGGATATGCATTTGCCGTCTTCCTGCGTGATTTCACATGATACCAGCTCAGATGCACACCCAAATTTTATACATACAATACTGGCCGCAGATTCAGTAAAAGGTCCCAGCACAGAAGGAAGTCATTTGGCCCATCCTGTCCTTGCCACCATCAGTGAGTGCAATTCACCTTCTCACCATCCCTGCCTCTCCCACCCCACACAGCCCTGAAAAACCTCTCTCTTAAGAAAACAATCTAATTTCTTTTTGAATACATTGATCGAATCAGCATCTGCCACACTCACAGGTGTTGCATTCCAGATTCTAACTACTTGTTGCATAAAGTTGTGTTCCTTTGTTTCTTTTATCAATCGCCTTAAATCACCTTTGGCTCGTGATCCTTCCATCAAAGGAAACAATTTCTCCCAATCATCGATTCTGTCCAGATCCCTCACGATTTGGACTGAATGCAGCCTGTCTGGTGAGTAAAGTTTGGAATCTTACCACAGTTCATTTTAGCAGGATTTTCCCACTCGGCTGCAGTGAATGAAGGTTTGGCCAGCTGTCAAATTCTCCGACTTCACTGCAGCACGAGCATGAATTGAATGGCAGATAAGATCATGCCCCAAATCTTAGCTCATGCTTTTGCTTTTGGTTTGAAAGTGCTGTGTGCACACAAGCCAATGATCACAATGAGTCCTGAAATCTCTGATGCCTGGGTGGCATGACAGCACAGTGGTTAGCACTGCTCCTTCACACCTCCAGGGACCTGGGTTTGATTCCTGGCTTGAGTCACTGTCTAAGTGGAGTTTGCACGTTCTCCTCGTGTCTGCATGGGCTTCCTCTAGGTGCTCCAATTACCTCCCACAGTCCAAAGATGTGCGGGTTAGGTTGATTGGGATGCTAAAATTGGTTCTTAGTGTCTGAGATGTGTAGGTTAGAGGGATCAGTGGGTAAATATGTAGGGAAATGGGGTTAGGGACTGGGTGGGATTGTGGTTGATGCAGATTCAATGGGCCAAATGGCCTCTTTCTGCACTGGACAATTCCTTTAATTCTATGGAAGGTCATATTTGGGTGAGAACACAAGACGATCTGATCACAAGCTGGATGAATAATAGTCTGGTCTACTTCAGGTTTTGGGGAATCTATTCCACAACCATAAACTGTCTTATGAATTAAGCTCCGTAGTGAGAAGCATTGATGGAAATTGGTACTAAATGCTCTAAACAACCACCTGAAGGGCAACATTCAGAAACTCATGCCTGAAGCATCAGTTCTGACAGCAGATGCTAAAATCTCCAGGGTCAAGACAATCAGACTTATCACAAAATTTCTGCTCATAATAAATAATTGCAATCTGTTTTCTACATTGGCTTTATCATTTCAAGTACAATTTATCTATTTCTTTTATATAATACCATTTCGGATATTTATATGTTGCAGAAATGGGCTGCATTTACCAGTAAAATACAACACAAAAGTAATCATCTTGGTTCTGCAGAAGTGATCGGAATTTAATTAATTCTCCTTAAATACCGAATACTTGAAAATTGTTGTGGAAATTAAACCTTAATTGGTTATGTGATAAGCAGGTGGATAGCAAGAAAGATACGGAGATCACAATCAAAAAAAGTAAAACCTATTAAATCCTTGGCAATGATAACATGTAAAATGATTAATTGTTGTAGTGCAATAACATAAGGGTTTGCACTTGCTGCAATTCCCCCCCCTCCCTGACCACCCAACCCCCCCCATCTCCCATTCCTCCCATAATGTTTCCCTTACTTTCCACTGCTAATCTGATACATGGAACAAGAACAAAGGCACTATAGTATTAGTTAGCCTTAAAGAGCAATAAACAGGAATTTGTTAACATCCCAATAATTGCTTCTATTTCTGTTGTGTTGAATACTTTTTTTTAATAGCCCTTTAATGAGAGTTAAGCTGTTGCCAGACAGCAACCTGGTCGTTTATTCTTTCCCAAAGGGAATGACGGGGAATTAATAGCTTATCTGTTTCCAATCTGGTTTCAGGATTGCATTAATGGAGTAATGAGAATCGGTTGGTTATCAGTCTATTTACTAAGATATATGACGGAGAACATTTGGCCCTTCTTAGCTCATGATGTCATCTAAGGTTTAAGAATTCTTTTGTCTACCGCCTCAATCAGAAGCTTTAGCCTGCATCCCCCTGATGTTATACATTACGTTTTCCAAAGTGGTGTGCCCTCACCTTATTTATGTTAGTTTTAATATACATTTCATGTTTGGAGAGGCAATGGCCTAATGGTATTATTGCTAGACTATTAATACTAATACTCAGCTAATGTTCTGCGGACCTGGGTTTGAATCTTACCACAGCACATGGTTGAATTTGAATTTAATAAAAACAAATCTCTAAGACTCTAGTGATGACCATGAAACTATTGTCAATTGTTGAAAATGATTCTTGTTCACAACTGCCCTTACCTGGTCTGGCCTACGTGTGATTCTAGAGCTATGATAATGTGGTTGACACTCAACGGCCCTTCGAAGGCAATTAGGATTGGGTAATAAATCCTGGTCAGCCAACAACATCCATATCCCACGAATGAATTAAAAAAAAACAATTTCCCTTCACATTTAGAAGGAAAAATCCCAGGTTTTCTTGTCCAAGACTTACCAGCTGGATTGGATTTTACCAGCCCTCAGGCACAAGCTGCGGGGTATGGAGAGTTTGTAATGTGGTAAAAAATAGCGGGGATGGAGTGACAGTTGCCCTCCTCCGCCATGCCATTTTACCAGTGGTGGAGATACTAAGACTAACTGAGCCAATTAATTGGCATTTTACGAACAGCAAGTAGGCCTTCTGTTATATGGGGAGACCACCAGGTGAACTCGAATGGCCTCCCAGCGACCTGGGGAGAAGTTGTCTCCTATTTGGGAACCATAGAGTTGCCTCCAGCAACAATGACCATCCCCATGGCAATAACACTGCCCATCCTCACCAACCATATCCCACTTTTCACCGAGTCCTGCCTGATTGGCCCTGACATTCCAGGACCCCATTTACATGGTATCTGTTGGGAGTGTAACATCCTTCCATTGCACCCTTTTCTCCTGGGTGCAGTGGAACGAGTGAGCACATCTTAGTTGTGACACCACTGAGATTGTTGAGCTGCCATTTCTCTGATTGGCTGGCAATTCCTGAGGCTATCTTTAATAATGATGGCAGTTCCAATGGTAATACATTAGCTGTTTGACTACTGTAAAATATGGCTGTGAGTCTTGCAAATGATTGAGGCATGGTTGCTTTAATCCTTCGAATCTCTTCCTGGGATCCCTGTTGAAAGAATAAAATTCCAGTCACTGTGCCGAGAGATCCTCCTTTGGACTGTTTCAGTGACATATATTTTGTGACCAAAACTAAGTTCATTACTCAATGTTTGGTAAGGGTCATTCTAGGAAATGACTTCCTTTGATTTTTACTCAGGCAATATAAATTAACACTCTTATTTGTTTACTGTGACACTACAATGGGCCCGATTTTACCATTGTGTCATGCTCATTTTCAGGCTCGAGAACACGGTAAAGTCGGGTGTGAGGCCATTAACACGGTCTGCTCCCGTGTCTGCGCAGATTGCCACTTTACCGAAATCTAGGTGCAATGGTGATTTAAATGAATTTGCATGCATTTAAATTGAATTAATTAACTGCCTGCCCAACTTTGTCAGCATTTTCGCCTTTACCATTCCATTTACCAATCTCCCCGACTGTGCGATAATGGACTTGCTTAAAAAAAGTCTGAATCGGGCGCTCCAGCTGCTGAAGAGTGCGTTCAGAGCTTTCAATGCCCTCCTGACTCAGATCACTTGTGCAGGGAAGGAGGGAGGTGGATCAGATTATTCTCTGGTTGGGGGCAGGGAGGGGAGTGAGGCCAGATCATTGTCTAATTGGGGGTGGGAGGAAGGAGGAGGAGGCAGATCAGATATTTTTCTGGTTGGGGTGGGGCGTGGGTGGTGGAAGGGGGTGCGGGGGAGGGTGTGATGAGTGAAGCCAGACCATTCTCTGGGGGAGGTGGTGGATGAATGAGGCTGTGCTATGTCCCACTCACAGGGCGATTTTTGTTTCAGGCTGAGTGCGTTTGGGAGTGCCTGAAAGCAGATTTCTAAGTTGGATAAGAATCATGCCCAGATTCAGCATTTAGAATGAAAATGGTAAAATCAGGCCCAATCAGTCCACACGTTAAGTGCTGAATCTACTCCACTCCTCAAATTGTTTTCGATTTCATTTTTAAACAATTCAAACGGATGACACGGCATCACTTTTCCCACACAGGGTTCAACACTTATTCATGTCTGCCTCAGATTCATCTGTGACCAATTTAATTTTGTGCACGTTTTATCCAACTACTTTTTCAGGTTGCTTCTGCCAAGTCAACTGCTTTCTACTGTTCCTCTATTTTTTAGCTCAGTTGGCTGGATGGCTGGTTCATGCTGCAGAATGACGCCGACTGTGCGGGTTCAATTCCTGCACCGGCTGTATGGTCTTCTCAACCCTACCCCTCGTCTGAAGTGTGGTGACTCTCAGGTTAAATCATCACTGCTAGTCATAGCCTAAGGCCATTTGGTGGCATAGTGGTAGCACTACTGCCACAGAAAGTTGGGTAACTATCTGTGTGGAGTTTGTACATTCTCCCTGTGTCTGCTTGAGTTTCCTCCAGGTACTCTGGTTTCCTCCCACAGTCTGAAAGACATGCTGGTTAGGTGCATTGGACATGCTAAATTCTCCCTCAGAGTACACGAACAGAGTGTGACGACTAGGGGATTTTCACAGTGACATCTTTGCAATGTTAATGTAAGCCTACTTGGGATTAATAAATAAACTAATTTAACTTTAACCTATGGCCAACTGGGATGATGGCAGCTTTCCTTTACTTCTATGTCACAGTTCAGACTAATTTTCTTGTTTAACAAGTTTATATTGAGCTTTTGTAAAGTTCAACTGTAAACTCACTTCTCCATGGCTGTTACTGTGTGCCCTGATTCTTTTCTCGAAATTGGTTTCCAGACCCATGGACTTCTCTGGACAGCTCTGGGTTACATTGGACTGCACCTTAATACTCAACTATTGTCTCTGATCTGATCCTAATATTTTAAAGGAACTTGCATCAGTTCACTTCTTCAACACTGCCAATCCCTTCTCAAACTATAATTGGACTATTAGTTCTACTAGTGTGACAATCCTCTGGGCTTACTTGGGGAACTCTTAATTGACCTCACTGTGGGAATTCTGGAATTCGAGTTTCCATGGTAATAGGCAATTGTCTATCAAGATGGAATTTGTCTACTGAGTCTTTGATAAAGCAGATCCCTGAGCGGGTCCAGTGATTATTGTCCTGGATGGGACTCATGCATTTGCACCATAACGTTATGGTTTTACTTTTGATTTAAGAATAATTTTTTGCTCCTTTCCAGTTGGCTTCCTGAGTTATTATAACAAGCTTCTTGGCTTCAATTACAGACTGTTCCCGGCCAGAATTTCAATGATCTCGGTCAAAGTATACTTTCTTGTCACTTCTGAATCTTACTTCAACTCCAACTTTGTCATTTTGCCCAGTAACTGATTCTGCACATCTCCCTGATGCTCATTTTCTCAGCACCTCCCTCTGTTAGTCTATCCTATGACATTCAAATAGAAACATAAAAACATAGAACATTACAGCACAGTACAGGCCCTTCAGCCCTCAATATTGTGTCAAGCTCTGTCCAATTCCAAGATCAAGCTATCCCTTCCCTATAATTCTGGAGTGTTCCATGCGTCTATCCAATAACCGCTTGAAAGTTCCTAAAGTGTCCGACGACTCTATCACAGCAGGCAGTCCATTCCACGCCCCAACCACTCTCTGAGTAAAGAATCTACCTCAGACATCCCTCCTATATATCTCACCATGTTATATGAATGTTATAGTCTTATAGTTATGCCATTCTAACCTTCAAATTGCTTCTGAATTTCACTTGCCTGCCAGGTCTACCTTCGCAATTGAACAACAGTTTGTCAATGATCTGTGCCATTTCCAGCCAACTTTATCCCACCCTGGGACACCTCACTTTAACACCAATACCGTTTCCAATCTATTCCCTCTTTATTACCAGGTTCTGTGTGTCATGTTAATTGCTATGCAACTAGGTCTCTGTAACTTGAGTTTTCCTTGCATCCATTTGATTGTGCAATTCAGCTGCTGCTCCAGACTCGAGCCCTTCACTATTATATCTAATCTCTTTACTTGACTCTTTTTTAGGGAACCAGATTTTCAAAAGTCAAAATTGGAACACCTTGAAAAGCCTTGGGAAGGCGGGACTTCATGACAATTGATATGTTGGCTGCCTGATGCCAGGATTGTGGGGGAGAGGCGGTGGAAGATAAAAGGGAATGTGTTGACACCCCAAGCCGAGTTGACAAAGAGACTCAAAGATTTAAGATTATTTACAAACCACATACCTTTGTTTCAATGACATTTCTGCCCTATTATCTTAAAAAAAACTGAACCAAAGCTTCATTTGTCACAAGATCTGAGAAATCTTCTATTCTAAGGTAACCTAATTAGCTGTGTGATGCATAATATGTATTTAAAAGCCTTGATTTTTCATTTGCTGCACTTTCAGAGGTTACACTGATGAAAAACAAAGGATTTGTTTACAAGGATTTAAAAAGCTGCAGCATGTTTACTGCTAACTCTGGTGTGCCTCTGTCTAAGGGAACTCTTCCCCTTAGGGTGGTTCCCCACTCTGAGTCCCGACTGATCACCTCGACTAGGTGACCCTTACTCTGCTCTGCTGCCCTTAAAGAGACATCAGCACCCTATGTTCGAATATAGATATTTTCAGCTGGAAACTTGATTTTTAACTAGTAAGTTTACCTCAAACATGGGAGATTTTGTGGATGTTTTGGTAAGATCGACAAACATCTTTCCACTAATTAGTGCATAAAGTCCATTTTCATTCAGTACAGATGCATCACCACTTCCTAGCACCAGAATGCAACAGCATTTTAAAAAGAAGCTGGATCCTTTCAGATGAAAATTGTGAAACAGCGGTTTCCTTCAACAGAAACCTCCAAATCCTTTCAGCAGCATTTAAAAAACATAAACTTATATGTGCAATAAATCAAAAGGGTCTCCTGTTGTCCACAACAGCCATCATTATGCAATTTGATATCTGTGTAAATACTGGGAAGGATTCTCTGACCTCACTCATATCTGGGATTCTCCTGGAGAATTCCAGCCATTGAATCGGAATCAGGAGGGAGTATTCCAGATTTTTTGTTCTCAGGCTTTTGTACACAGCCGCAGGTTGTGCGCTGCAGCAAGGATCCTGTACAGAATAAGCCAAATGATAATGTCATGCCTTTCCTTAGAGAGATCTAGGAATCAAGTGGAAGCTTCTGGAATAAAAAGAGAAAATACTGGAAAAATTCACCTGGTTTGGTAGCATCTGTGAAGAGACAAATTGAATTAACATTTGGAGTCTGTGTGATTCTTCTTCAGAGATGCTGATATCCTAGTAGAAATAAGGCCAGCTTTAAGTTAGGCACAAGTGCAGCAGTTTTGGTTTTTTTTGGTGCTGAACCACGGTTGGAGAAAAGTTCTCTTTTACTATTACACAAGAAGTTACATGGGACAGGAGGTATACAACTGAAGATCACAGGACAATTGAAAGTAACCCTTCAATATAGAGAGAGAAATTATCTGTGATATTGAACAAGAGCTGTTCAACCCTAAGCTGGAAATCCTGTTCTGACTTATATGTGATCTACAGAGAATTGGAAAGCCAAATAAATCAGCTGAAAATCTTCAGAGCTGAATTCCCATTGCTCAACACAGGACATTTAAAGACAGGATAACACATGTCCTGAAGTGAAGACAGTGGCTGGAAGTTTACCTTACAGGCTCACAGAACGGAATCCTCCATTGGTTTTGGATCAAATATTACGAACGTTGCCCGAGTGTGGACACATGATGACAGGGCTGTGAAAGTATCATGTGATAGCAGCCTGCGAGTTCTCCCCAGAGCAGCGACAGAGTTCAAACATGGAACTGCTGTCCAGCTAGTGAATAAAATATAGTCTGTTCCGAATCCTTTCTTGTCAGTGTTCGGAAACCCCCAGTACTTCCACAGCCCCAGTGCAAAGCCCAATGAATCGATCAGAATCTGCATTGATGACACAGCTATGCTAAGGCAGCTGAATGCCCAGTTCATCCTACAGATGAGAGTTTAGCAAAACTGGGACAGGATTCAATTTTTCACAAAGCCCAATCAAATAATGGGATGGGATTCTCCCAAAAAAATTCGACGTGCCGAATTTGTGTAAAAACGGAAGTAAATCCCGCTGGCCTTTTCTGTAGTTTCAAAATGAATCTCCCACACCCTGTGCACCAACATGAATCAAACTGAAAAGTGGTGGGTGCTGGAGAGGCTGGCAACATAGTGCCGAGAGGGTCACTGCCCATGTGCCAATCTGTCAGAGTGGCAATCAGCGGGTACACAGTACCCCGCACTGCCGGCCACTTGATCGTTGGTGAGCTTTGTGACCCTCCAATGCTGCCCACTAATTCCGCCATGGCCCGATCGCTGGTCTCCAGGATAGGTGTGGGTCAATCTTTACTCTCCCTCTGCCCCCTCCCCCAGATGCCTTGATTCCCCCATTATTCCACCAGCAGGCCTGGCCTCCCCCCCACCCCACAGTCCTGACTCCCCCCTAAGCAGGCTGACCCCCACCACCCCAATGTCCAGTCCCCATTGCTGAGTTCCCTCCCTCTGTCACCAAGCCCGTGTGCAGAGTGGTAATGAGACGACCCCCTCCCCAAGCCCACTGATTGCCCCCCCAATTAGGTCCTGACACTTTGATACTGCTCGTTGTCTCGTGGGAAGTGCTGGAGTTATCCCTGGGCATTGCCACATTGCCTTTTGGGCAGTGCCAGGAGGACAGGCTGGCATTTCCAAGCTGACAATGCCCAGGAGGCAAGATCCCTTACCTCCAAAGTCCTAGGGGATGGGATCTTCATGATTCCCTTCACGCCAGCAGAGTCAGGCCACTCAATGGGGAGCTACTATAAACTCCATTGGAGTGAAACACTCCTGGCCAGGGTGGGGGGAAAGGTTAGCAGGCCTGGTGATCTCAGTCTCGAGCTGATGACGCCGAAAAGCAGCGGGTGGAGACTAAAGCATCGCAGCGAGCTGGGAGGATTGTCCCCATGGTTTTTACCAACTTGCTGAAGAGTCTAAGTTGCTCATTATCTTCATTACACTGTTTGAAAGGTTTTGTTTCAACAGATTACTCTTCGGCATGACATTGGCACCACAACTCTTCCGGAGGACCCTGTCAAGCATCCTAGAAGGGTAGGACAGAGTCAAAGGTCACATCGAAGATGTCCTGATCAACTGACTCATTTGGGCTTACTATGAGCGTGTGAGCAGTGCTGCAACACTTAGGGTCAACAGGACTTAGACTCAACAGCAAATGCAAATTTTTGTAAGCAACTGAGAAGTTCCTTGGGCAATTTGTGGATGCATCTTGTGTCAAAGTGGCACACAAAAAACAAAAGCAATCAAAGACTTTCCTTACGACATGACTGAGTTCCAGGGATTCATGCGTATGGTAAATCAATTTGGAACATACTTGCTCAACCCAACTGTTGTTAATGATCCATCAAATCAGCTGTTATACCAAAACAATACATGGGTTGGGAGGAAGCACAAAATCAAAGTATTGCTGAACCATTAGATATTTTAGCTCACCATGATACAGAGCTACCACAACATTGCTGCAGATGCAGCTTTTACAGGAATGGGGGCTGTGATTGGGAGATACAAATGAATGGAAATCATAGAATAGTTTTCAATGCAACCAGGGAGGAGACCAAGGAGGGATATGCAGTGATTGAAAAACGAGCATGAACTGCCACATGGGCTTCTGAAAAGTTTGCAAATTATGTTCTTGATGAAGACAGGGTTCACACCCTTAGTGGTACCCTTAAATTCTAAGGAGTTAACAAAAATGCAACCACAAATGCAATTCAGACTGAAGGTGATGATGTTTGAAGCAAAGACAAAGAATGTTTCAGGATAATAATAACTTCAGCAGATAATTTGTCCCATATTCCTGTGGAAATGCCAGGATAACGTGATGTAGCCCTTTTTGAAGAGGTAAAAAGCTTTGCAACAGCAGCAACCATATGTCTACCAGCAACAACTCAGTAAATGAATAAAATGAATGCACAGAAATCTGATGAAGAATGTGGTGAAAACAGAGAGCATTCCATCGAAGAATGGCCAGCACACATGCCACACATTCCCATCCGCAGACAGGACTATGATCGGAGAGGGCACCTCAGTGTACTTGATTATTTACACATCTATGACAAGAGAATATTCACTCCAAGAGTTCTGAGACTTGGTACAATCCAACAATTACACCAAGGACATTTGGACATCACAAAATATCGAGAAGTACAAAGATATTGTTTAGAATTTTGCCGTTTTTTTGACAAAGTATGATCTCAGGCAGGTAAAGTGGATGGTAGCTGGCTGGCTTTTCCTGCTGTAGTTTTAGATATTTTGGCAAAATCAAAATGAAAGGGGAGGGTCACACAACATCTGATTGAGCCCCACCCACCAGCAACTTAGGTTTGTAAACAATCAGAGTGCCCTATTTAAAGGGTATCCCAGTCTCAATGCATAAAAAGTGAAGCACCCACCCTACTCCCTGTGCAATCTCCCACCTATCTCCATAAAGCTTACCCCATACCCCCATGAAATTTCTCCCCACAAAGCAACTCCCTGTGGCACTCCCCTCATAGAACTCTGCCCCATCATAATGGAACCCCTACTTGCAACACCTGCTCGTACAACATGCTCCCCTTACCACTGCCTCCTGGCACGCCTCAGTGCACGAGGAGTAGCAGCCAGGAGAAAGTACCCAGGCATTGGCAGAGTCCTTCCTGGAAGCAAAAGCTTGTCAGCATTCAAGACAAAAGAATTTTGCTTTTTATTTTGGTCGGCACAACATCGAAGGCCGAAGGGCCTGTTCTGTGCTGTAATGTTCTATGTTCTATTAATTACTGAAAGGAGAGTTGGAAAACTTGGTGGTTGATCCTTGCTGAAAACAGTTGAGGGAAAGAAGATTCCAAAGTGTCTATTTTTAAGGGTGAAATATGGCATCACTCATATGGAAGTTAGAGTCCAGTGAGATAAGTTGGCTCACAATGTAAGAATCATCTGGGGGTAATTTGACGAAAAATCCACGGGTGACCAATTGAATGGCATCTGCTTTGGGCTTCACAGTGGGGTATTGCCTGACCACAGTTAACCTGTTGAGTTACAGGGAATGTGTGTTTACTGAGAAAGCACAAGAAAAAATCGTTTAGCTCTGTTATCTATGAAATTTAAGTACATTTGTGAAGTTAACGGAGGAATATTTTCATGTTTAATAAATGTTTTGTTTCTTGTTGTTAAGAGCTAATTGGCAATCCTATGATTTGTTCTTCCACAATTTCCAAAAAAAAAGGTTATGATCTTTTAAGCCAGATTTCTGGAATCTTCCCCTCAGGTTATAACATCAAGTGGGGATTGCAAAACTAACTTTGACAGCAAGTTATGTTGGCAGGAAAATATCATAGCAGATTTTTGGTTTTGGAATCTGGAAAGTGCAGTCCACAAAACAGCATGAAATAACTGTACAGCTGTTTCCTTTCTATATTCTTAAAGATAATCATGTAACCAGATCCAGCTTGTGATTGCATGCACTTTGCATACACAATTTATACATATTGACGTCTCAAAAGGTTTAGTTACAAGACCTGTCTTCATGTGCACAGTATTAATGCCACAGACACAGATTTATGAACGGTTTGTGAAAGAGGATATGGGAAATGGAAACTAATCAATTGTTTTAACAAAAGCATAATCTGTTCGAGGTAAAACTGATTAACTCTTTTGTTAAAAAAGCAGACAGTGAAATTATATCTTAATGCAAATGCTCCTTCAGTTTAATTCTAAACAAAGATTCCCATTTGATGCAGATTGACCGACGCAGATTTGCTTGTGGAAAGATTTTGCCTGTGTCAATATTTTAGTTGTTCTGCACTCTGATAAACATTCTAAAGGAAAATATGAAGAAAATGCTGTTAAGATGGTCATTTGTTTTTCAAGGAATATGTTTTCCTTTGCAAATACATCGTCATAAATACAATTTCATCTTTAAACAGAAGGGAACAAATAAAGCTTGGCAATTGAGTAGATTGGAAGGTGGATTTGCCATGCTAAATTGCCCCTTCATGTCCAAAGCTGTGTAGGTTAGGTGGATTAGTCATGGTAAATGCGAAGGGTTGTGGACATAAGTAGAGGAGACAGCCTGCTCTTTTAGTGATTGGTGTAGACCAGATGGTCTCCTTCTGCACTGTGAGGATTTTATGGATTTGATGGAAGAAACACTAGTTTGGACAAAATAATGGTAACCTTGCTCTTTCAATTGAAAACTATCTGTTCCTATTGTTGTCACGTGTTTCTAAAGCCACCTTTTGATGCTTTATCCTAGCGAATACACAAAAAGTCTTATTGGTTCGTGAAACCAATGTTGTGATTTGTCTGGCCTGCTAAGTGCTTAATCTACAGATAAAATAAACTCCATCTAATAGATACCACAGTAACTATTTGCATTCCTGTTGTGTAAAGCTCTTTATTATGGAGTCCACTATCCATCTATATCTATAAACAAGAAGGTCACATTGAAGCCCGTTGACACTGTTAACGCTTCTGGACTACAATAAAATTTTTACATTTGACCAATTTGAATTCTCATTGGAGTCCAGAATAAACAGATATTATTTATATGTCCTTTGGGGGGTGGTTGGGGATGATTTTAATCCTCCCCACTTTCCAGAAACCAGACAATGGACATTAAAGCACTACTGGTAATTTACCTGTCTATTTTACATCTGCTTTATGCTGATCTTTATTTTAACCTGCACTTCTCAATAGCTGGCATTGGCACTGGTCTGAAGATGAATAATATGTATATAGGAGTCTGAGGACAAAAATATGAAACTGAATTGTAAGAGGCTGCTGAAGAAAACACCTGTTGTCTCATAGCAATTTAACAGCAATTTAATAGATGGGCGGGGAGGCTACCACTCTTTTGGATTAGCAAGTACTACCTTGGAGAGCTACCAGCCAATTAGAAGCTTTTAGCTCTCTGGCACTCTGGAACTGGGATGTGTGGCATTGGATCGAGATTTGGGTCAGTCTGCAGAGATACAATGAGGAAGGTTGCTGTCTAAAGACGTCAAACACAGTGAACTGAGGGAAGAGGACTTGTGCAGAGCCTTCTCAGGCTGAATGATTCACTGGATGTGTACAGTCAATATTGCATGTACCTCAGTTGTATTGAAGCACCTTGGAGTGCATTTTGATCTACGTAGACAACTTTTAAATGCCTGTCCACCATTTGTAATGACCATTTTGAAATGTCTGCCTTTTGTTTTCACTGTATTGAAATACCTTAGAGTGAAATTTGATACATGTAAAGAAGCTGAATGTTATTGCACTGTGTGTGATGGTCATTTTAGAATGTTTGCTAATGTTATTTCTGATATTCTATGAAGCATATTTTTGAAAAGGAAGATATTGTCAGCCTTTTGGCTAAAATCAAATATCAGATCAAGCCCAAGATAGGGTGTAATTTGAATGCAGATCCTCTGAATGTTAGCTGAGTTTCTGGATTAATAGTTTGACAATAATACCACCTCTCTAGTGTTTTACGATTCATCTCAGGAGAGAGGATGATTTTATTTTTCTGTTGAGTAATTTCTTGTGTGATTCAGGTATATAGTCTGGAATTACTTCTCTATTTCTTTTCACCCTGTTTACATCACTGATTCTGTTAACAGCCTGAACATTATACAGCTGAATAACTTTTAAGATTCATTATCTCCCTTTGGCTCATTGGTGCTGTAAATATATCTGCACATATGCAGAGTTGGAAAATTTGAAAGAACTGAACTTCCTGCACCAGCTTCAGTAACAAGTTATTAAGATATACACTTATTACACTGCATGAGGCTATTCAACTTTAATCTGAACTAATGGGATTTCCAATCAAGAGGACAAAGTGACAGCAATGGCGGCGTTTTGCATCATATTGTGTGGCACTTACGTTAAAACATTGGCAGGCATGGGTTCAGCACCATATTGTTGGCAGACAGCCGCTGACTCACACATCCCGCCATCATCTCAACCCTTCAATGATCCTGGTGCCTTTTTAAAAGCTGCACACTACAAGTCAGAGGAACTCGCCGGAAAGTCATGGCTGCCAGGAGACATTCAGTGTCCAGATTTGCAGATATCCTTCTCCAGCACCTATCAGATGCAGTAGAGGTCCACCGCGATGTACCATATCAATGCTCTGGGAGAAGACTTGCAACCAAGGTCACCAATCCCCAACAGTTGCTGTCAGTGCTAACACTCTGCAGAGGATAACAGCCATCCAGTGCAAGAGGATGAATGTTTTTTTTGCATTCTGTCAGAGTTAAACACTCTTTTTATCACTCATAACTCACAAACTCAGAGAGTGATCACACATCTACAGAGATCTCATTCAATGCCAACTCAGGGTACACCATTACTAACCCTCCCACACATATCTTCAATTCCCCAATCAGATGTATCCTCATTACGTCCCTGGTCTCAGTCACCATCCAGGTGTGCCAGGCATTCTAATCATTTACCCTGGCATATGCCCTGCCAGCGCATAACAAGATAGAGAGATTCCAAGTGGCAGTTCCTCATCTGGTTGCAGCACCAGGTCATGCAGGACATAGCAGGTGAAGACAAAGCTTGAAATTCTCTGTGGATTGTATTGCAGGGCTGCTCCAGAACCTCATTTTCAGCATCCCTATAGTTTGCTCAAGTTGCGAGTTGCTGCATGAGCTACATTTTATCTGCATTCTGTGGCCTCTGTGTAGACATCATCAACCATATCATCAGCAGGAAGTCTTTACTTTGAGAAGCCAACACTACAGCCTCTGTGGACCCTGAAATATGTCAACGATCTGAGAGTAGCTCAAAATTTAGGAGTCATGCATATTCCTTGGGTTAAAGAATAGAAAATCCTGTCCTTCTGTTTAATTTTTAAAATGGACAGGTAAATTTAGTAGTAAGCTTTTAATGGAATAAATTTACTGAAACGGCACAGTGAAAGGATTTCTGAACGGTTATGTTTGTACGGGTACTTTGAAAAGATTATCCAATTTGTCCCATTGACCTGTTCTTTCCCTAAATATCCTTTATGTTCTTTCTCTTCAAATGCTTCCTCTTTGAAAGATACTACGGAATCTATTCCCACTACCTCTTGGTCACACAGTGGTTGGCACTTTTGCCTCACAACGCCGGAGAGACCCAGGTTTGATTCCCGCCATGGGTCATTGTCTGTGTGAAGTCTACACATTCTCTCTGTGTCTGTTTGGGTGCTCTAGTTTCCTCCCACAGTCTGGATGGCGTGTTGGTTAGATGCATCGGCCGTGCTAAATTCTTCTTTAGCGTGCCCAAACAGGCGCCACAGTGTGCCGATTAAGGTAAATGCATAGTAACTTCATTGCAGTGTTAATGTGAGCCTACTTGTAACACTAATAAGTAAATTTCTCAGGTGTAAAATGAAACTTATGATTCTGGTTCTTTTACCAATCATCTTAAATGACCAATCCTTACACTGCTACAAACTATGTACCCTTACTGACTGTATCAAAACAATTCATGATTTTCATCACTGCTATCAAATCACCCCTTAACCTTCTCCAGCACTTTTCAGTCTAATTAAAAAACAAACTCGAGGGAAGTCTTGAGGCTATCCAGTCTCTGCACGTAACTACCATATCTCATTCTTATCCTCAGTCCTATTCTAGTAAGTCCTCTCTGAGGGCCCAGGAACTTTCCCACTGGCTGGGATGTAGAATTGAATACAATACTCAGACCAGGGACATGGCAGTGTTTTGGAGATGTTTAGCATAACCTCTCTGCCTTTGAAAATGAACTTATTGAGGTTTGAGATTTTAAACATTATTACATTTTCTTTTATACCCAATAAAGGCATGTTACATTTTTAACTTTTACAAGCTTTATTCATGTGGAATTTTTTGAAATTAACCTTTTCTTTTAAAATGGAGAATGTGCTGCAACAGAGAGGGCTGCTGGAGGTCAACTGATCTGGTCGCTGTATTTAAGAACTAACATACAACTTGGCTGTACCTAAAGGGCAGACAAATAACTATTCCAGTCTAAACTAAAGGTATCAGTTACACATACCCTGGAAGATGATCTAAAGGAAAGTACTTGTCGTGGACTGTTAAGATGGATGTCTTAAGACAATTATGCAGGATGTGGCTCACTAATCTCAGAACACCACTATATTTGGTAAAGAAACCACAATTGTGAGGAATCACAGAGGGGAGCAATTATGTTTGTCCCTTTCAATCTTTTAAGTGCTCCTTGGAGACAGGGAGACACAGAAAAAAAGTAGTAACAATGATGCCTTAAAGATCTGAAGGCTGTGACATCATAAGATCTCCAAACTATGATGTATTTATATGCATTATTTTGTATGTTGGGGTTTGGATTGCAGACTGCCCCTTTAAGAGTCTGGATCAGGTGACCCTGGGCTATTAGCTCCACCCAGTATGGGAGCCTGTTTGGTAACTTTACATCTGATTGTGAATGAGGACACACCTCAATAAAGAGTTCCCAGTATTGAAATTTACCTCATGGTTCTTTATGCTCCCTAGTCCACAGTTGCATATGTGAAACAATACATGTTGTATTTTTGAGTCCATCAAAGTAGAAAACTGACTTCCTGATGAAGAGACTATAGAAACTGATTTTGTGACCTATAGACTATCCAACACTTGGCAGAAATCCTGTCAGCAACTATGGTTGCTGAATTCACCTATATGCACTTCATGTGTGAAGAAAGCCTACCATCAGGCCTGCAATGTTATTCTTCAGAATCATATCAGGCAAGTGATACATGAGCATTTTCTTTTCCTTTCCTCTATAAGCTGTAATTGAGAACCATTCTGTTCAGCTACTGACTGTGTTTGTGTATGTGATTGTGTGTGGATGCTGTAGCATTCAATTTCTGGGCTGGAGGCTTAAATAAATAATGAACTTAAACCTACAAATAGCCTACTGCTGGTTATTCAAATTATCTGTACCCTCAGGAACTTTAATTTTCCCCTTTTTTTAAAAGAAAAGCTTGCTGTTTATGGACAGTTGGGCAAGGATTTCAGCAATTTTCTCTCACTGTGTCCATGCCATTCCTAATCTATCTAGTTCAAGGGGTTAAGATTCATCCCTCAGAGTTTTTGTATAATGTGAGACTGTGATCATGTGTAGGCTAGAGGAGATGAAGCCAACAGATCTCACTCCTGAAAGTCTTTCAAACAATCTGACTGCTTTCATGGTTATTTGTACTTGGTGCCAATTCATAGATTCCTACATTCATTGAATTCAGTTTCATAATCCAGCTATGGTAGGGTTTAAGTCAGGGCCTCTGGGTTACTATTACCATAACCACTAGACTATTGTACTTCTTATCAAATGCAAGAATGCCTTGGGTGTGAAACCATAGATTGGCTTTTTTTTAGAAGTAAGAAACATTTAGCTCCTTTCATTTCCAGAGGAAAAAGCATTGGAATTCAGGGGGATGTTTGTCTAAGTGTTTAATTCTATGTTAACTACTAGTTACAGTATAATATAAATTATTATAAGACTACCTAAAGTAAGACTTCTGACATGCCCTTCATTATAATGTTCCCTGACCCAAGACTACAACATTGTTCATGATTTAATTATGGAAGCTAACGCACGCAACCTGCATTTCTATAGCACATGTAATGTAAAAACAATGAGTTGCTAATAATGGAAATAAGGAATTGAGCGCAAAGCTTTGGAGGGGGAAATTTGGAAGGATGCCTGAAACCCTGATAGGGGGGGAAAAAAAAGTGATTAAGTAAAAATGTGTTAAGGAAAATGGAAGAACACAAAAGTTTAGGTCAGGAATTACAGAGAATGAGTTGAGATGTTGAAAGTCACAGAATTGTTATGGTGCAGAGAAGTCCTTTTGGACCATTGCGTTTGTACCAGTTCTTCAAATGAACATTAAGGACATGATTTGGCCTGCTGTTCACTCCACACTCCCGCTGCAGTGAAATTAGAGACTCTGGTGGCCAGCCAAATCTCCGTTCACTTTGGTGGGTTGAGGAAATCCTGTTGGTGTGAACGGGTCTAAGAATCTAGCTTATGACTTGGTGCCATTTCCATGCCTTATCTTCGGAGCCCAACATTTCTATTTATGTAATCATTTAATGACCTCTTGAATTCCTCAATTGAATCAGTCTCCTCCACACAACCCGTGTATGAATTTTCTTTTCTCACACTTCATTTGCTCTACCACAAATGATTTGGTGAAACAAAGGAAGAAACATTAAGGGACATCATCAGAGGACCAAAGAGTATAAGAGAGGATATAATATCCTAGGAAATTGTAAGGATAAGGGTGAATCATCCATGGAATGATTTCAATAAGAAAGTTTTAAAGTTATGTTGGCAACGTGCAGGGGAGTGCAGTGATGAGGATCCCACTTTGATGAGTGGAAATAAGAGTGATGGATAAGCAACGTGGGCATTTGAGTTTAAGAACTAAATAGCATGGGAAACAGGCCCAACGAGCCTGCGCTGCCACCTTGATGTTCTCACTTCTACCCGTGATCCCTGTGTGGGAGAAGTTTATGGATAGTGAAAAATGGGATGCTGCCAGAGGACATTGAAATAGCTAAGATGAGGCAACAATATCCCAAGGATGAATATTTGAGTGCTGTCTGGGATTTCAATGTTTTTATTATTGTCATATATAATAGGATATGGTGAAAAGTATTGTTTCTTGCGTTATACAGACAAACCATACCATTCATAGAAGAAAAAGAAAGAGTGCAGAATGTAATGTTATATCATAGCATGTGTTGGGTTTTGGTGAAGCACAGGATGTGGGGTTTGAGGTTCAGCTATGGAGCACATTTGGATGTCATGGTTTTACATGGCCTTGGTTCAGGCTGAGCTTATGGTTAGAATAGGAAATAATTCAATGATATGGGCATAAACTTTGTGGCAGGGCTCAAAATCAAAGACCTTTTTTCCCATCCAATGCTCAGTTGAAGGAAGTTAAGATTCTATCCATGATAGATAGATAGATGCAATCTTGCTTTGATTCCCAAGAATAATATGCAATCTTATATGGTGTTTCAATGAGCAATGTCAAGTTTTGCCCCTGTGGGAGGGTCTGCAGCCTAGATCGGTTTTGCAGTTCTTTGAGCTTGCGCTATCTGCTTTCCAGGGATGATATTGCATCTGCACAGTTTTAGGTGAAAAGATGAGTGTTTTCATGGTCTTGTCAGTGTAGGAATTGGATTCCAAAGAGATGAAGTTGATTGAGTTAAAATCCAGATTAATGCATGTGATTGAGCTGTGTATTTTCATTTAATTATTATCTTGGAGATTCTGTCTTGAGTTTTTGGAACAAAAATCGTGTCTATTTAGCATTTTATACATCAAGCTAATCTGATGTTTTGTTTACTTCATAATAGATTGCAATCCTTCATGGAAAAGTCGAAAATATGATTTGTAATGATTTCATGAAGTCCAATGACTATTTGCAAAACTTGATTCTAATCGTTTTGTTAATTTTCTCTTGCTTCGTACCTCTGTGATTTTACACTTCATTGAGATGTTTCAGCTGGAGTCTTGAGTGCATTTCCATGCAAATTCCAAGTTTTGAGGAGCTCCATAGCTTTTCCAGTGAAATTTTATTGTTCTCAAGGTTTATGTTTGTTTATTAGTGTCACAAGCTGATTTACATTTACCCTGCAATAAAAATCCCCTATTCGCCACACTCGGGTACCTGTTCGGGATACCCCGAGGGAGAATTTAGCATGACCAATGCATCTAACCAGCATACCTTCCAGACAGTGGGAGGAAACCAGAGCACCTGAAGGAAACCCAAGCAGACACAGGGACAACATACAGTCTCCACACAGACAGTGACCCAAGCCAGAAATTGAACTGGGTCCCTGGTGTCTTGAGGCAGCAGTGCTAACCACTGTGCCACCATGCCATCACCATGGAATAACCTGTTATAAGAAGGCACATCATCTTGATCTCTGCCTGAAAGCGGACTAAACTCACAACGTGGAAATCTACTGCTGATCCAGTCCGAATGGGGCTCCAGTACTCCAATGCTAAATCTAGAGCTAATGACAAACAAGTCCAATACTCCATTGTACTAGCTACTGTGCCCATTGGATAGTGATTGGATGTTTCACCAACAGAGCTATTGGGCAGAAAACCATTCTCAACCTCAAGAAGGTCTTTCACCGTGGAAGTTGTTGAAAGTGAACCATTCTAAGTTCACAACAGTAAAATATATTTTTAAAAAGGATTGTTCCCAAAAGCACAGCCTTGACAAGAAATGGAAACTGTTATCTCTCACAATAAAACTCTATGACAAGTCAGACATTCTTTAATTTATAACCACTTGGACTTTCATGTTGAATTGCGGAAAAGAAAATGAAATTCTTCCAAAAATAATATTCATTTATCTAAATTGAGTCAGTTTTCATATGTAGATTAATTGCCCAATTTGAATTTAACTTGGAAAAGTACAAGCAATTATTTCAAATGGGTAGGATGATAAAATTGTATAAGTAGCACATCTATGGATTGCTATAGTACAGCTTTGATCAGCACAATTTCTGTCTTTTTTTTCAATAAAAGTTATTTTAGATTGTCTGACAGAGAATGTGAAAGCTGACAAGACAATTTCAATTGCTGACCAAACCTGCAAGTTTGCAGGTTTACTTGGGCACTCCTATTGAATATAATATTGCATGAGACATTGCAAGTGTTAATTCCTGAACAGCCCTGAATGATAAATCACCTTACTCCACGATACCACACTTTCCAATCTCTGCTTTCTGCAATATATAACTCCCTCATCATCAACTCCACTATTATAAACTACACTTTATTTCAAAACACTTATTTATAATCAGCCAATTTTAAGCAGCTTTGCTTAAAGTACTATGTCTCAATCATTTAGAATATGGATGCTGCATTAACATTCCCCCAAATCTCCTGATATCTGGAGGGTCGTATTTGGGAGGTACTCCAGAAGATTCATTTGGGGATTCCCAGCAGTCTCCACACAAGGAATGCACGTCAATTGTCTGGAAAGTTTCAATTTCTGAGTAATTATCCTGTACTGCAAATCATCCAGAATAGTTACCCAGGAAAAGTTAGAATTAAAACTTCCTGACTGACTATAGTACTGATACATTCAATCTCCGCCAGAAACTTCCAACTACCCCCTTGACCAGAAACCCTACAGTACAGAAAGAGGCCATCTGACCCATTGAGTCTGCACCAACCACAATCCCACCCAGGCCCTACCCCAATATCCCAACGTTTACCTGCTAATTCCTCTAACCAATACATCTCAGGACCCTAAGGGGCAATTTTAGCATGGCCAATCAACCTAACCCAGACACAAGTCAAGAGCGCAAAGGTGTCAATGATTGTCCCTGCCTCAGTCTATCAGCTGTTGAAATAATATTACATATGTGGAGGTTGGCAGCCTTTAAATGCAGAGAATATGAAGCCTGAATCTTAGCTCAAGGCCAAAGCAGACGTAGAGCTCGCAATCACTGTTTCAACCTGAGATGTTTGCTGGGAAGGGGTTTGAATGAGTAACATGGGTTATGGTGTTTGTGGCAATCTTGGTGACAAAGAAATTCATGTTCAGGATGAAAGCGGAGGAGGAAAGGCGAATGCAGATGGTGGATTGGATAGTGGGTAAAATCAAGTGGGGGATATTTTCATTGTCTAGTGCCATGGGAGATGTTCTGGCAGAGGAGAGAGGGACCTGATGCCACAATGTGATCCAGCCAGATGTGGTTCTTGATTGCGAAATCAGTTGTATGTCGGTGTCTCTTGAAGGTGAGGGATTGGGATGCAGTAACAAGGGGAATAGCTAAAATGGGAGAGATTAAAGATTTCACTGAGGACTAAGATATGTAGGATTGTTTGTGCACCCTCAAAGCAGCAGAGAGGTTGTGGCAAATGAAAAGATAAAAGATGAGCAATGAAATAATTTTTTTTTTTAAAGTAAGCAGAATATTAGAAACCAAACATTTTCTCAGCCAATCCACTGATATAAATATTAAATAATCTGGTTTACACTACTTCTGAACATTGTCCATGTTTATATAACTGCCAAGTGAATTTCTTTATCACCAAGATTGCCACAAACACCATAATCCATGTTACTCATTCAAACCCCTTCCCAGCAAACATCTCAGGTTGAAACAGTGATTGCGAGCTCTACGTCTGCTTTGGCCTTGAGCTAAGATTCAGGCTTCATATTCTCTGCATTTAAAGGCTGCCAACCTCCACATATATAACATTATTTCAACAGCTGATCGTCCCTGCCTCAGTCTATCATTGAAACAATTTGCATTTTCTTTTACAGATTGTAAGCTTTCAGAAAAAGAAAAAATCTGGGATTTCACCAACAGTTAATGAATAAGCAGAATGACCCAGCATGCCAGTTTTCATAGTGGAAATCAAAAAACTTAAAGTCAAGAAAATGTGAGTGACTCATTTTTCACCAAACATTTCGACAGTGTGACTTGTTGTTGTAATTATTATTATTAATCAGCAATGGTTATCTAGATCTTCCTTCTCCTTTGGAATGTTATTTCCTCAACACAATTCAAGTATTTTGTCAAGGCAGACTGCATGTGGTGAAAGATCAATTGGAGTGGATGGGGGAGAGAATAGATAAAGAATGCAGTGATCAGTTTAAAACAGTGGTGGGCAACCTGTCAGGGGGCCGTATGCGGCCCATCAGTGTTCTGAGTGCAACCCATGAGATATTCTGACAGTTGTCCTCATGCAGACTTGCCACATTTTGCTGGTTTCCATCCATGTGGCTTTTTGTCCTAACAATATAACTGAAATGATGCGCACATAAAGCAAGGGCAAGTGAAGTGAGCTGTGTGCTCACAATGCAACATTTATTGTGAGAGTCATGCACTCCCTCTGCCTCCCAATCAAAGGTAAATATTTATTTTGTTTTTACCACTTGAATTTGATCTATTTAGGGTGGCATAATGATGAGCACTGCTGCCTCACAGCACCAGGGACCCAGGTTCAATTCCTGGCTTGGGTCACTGTCTCTGCGGAGTCTGTGCTTTCTCTGTGTTTGCATGAGATCCCTCTGGGTGCTCTAGATTTTCTCCCACAGTCCGAAAGACATGCTGATTGGGTGCGTTGGCCATGTTAAATCTTCCCTCCAGTGTACCCAAACAGTGTGACAATTAGAGGATTTTCACACTAAATTCATTAGTGTGTAACTTGTGAAGCTAATAAATAAACTTTAGGTTACCCATTGCTGACTTAGAATATCATAGCTTTATCTTCCAGCTGGTGCTGTTGTGGTACAGCCTCTCAATCAATTAACTCCACGTGAAACAATAGGACTTCGATGTAATCAGGACGAATAGATAATTAGTTTTATAAGCTAAGCACGTGTACTTGTAACTGGATGATTACAAAAATCTTTGACTGTTACACTTGAGTTAGCTATGGCCAATTGAACTTTAAAAAAAGTTTTAAAAACTGCATATTTGATATCTGTAGCATAAGATTTTCATTTTAACAATTTAAGCTTCGTAAGCTGCTTAGTATAAGTTGTCGTTAAGCGTCAGATACACTCAATCCTTCGCTTTGCCTTCGTCTGTTATAAATGAATGGAGAAACAGGCTAATCTAAGCTCATGACAGGTCATGAGTCAGAACTGCATTTCAAAGGTTTACTTTCATGGCTTATCCTTCCCATGCTTGATAACATTTTTATTACTCGTTTAAAAAATATTCAAAAGGAGCAGAGCTGAAAGTTTCCAGCAGGTTCAAATGCTTTGTTTGCAACCTTCCTCAAAGAGAATTTAAAATGTATATCCTCCCGGATATTCCTAAAAGATTACACTTCCTTTGGCTTTGTTCAGTTTCAACGTGAAAGGAGAAAATATACCCGAATTTTGTATTGTCTCATTTAACCCCTTTCTCGTTGGCTTTTTTTCCCATTGTTGGGATTTAAAAAATGCACTGTGAAACAAACATATTAGCGGGGTTTTCTGACAAAGGTGGCAATTAAACTCAGGAAACCGATATCGCAGTATAAAGGTAAAATTTTATTAAAAACCAGCAATCAATGGTCTCGAATACAGAATACCTGGATCATTGAATAAACTCCATTGTTATCAGTTTAAAACCCAGGACAATTATATATTTTCTTAATCTGATTCTCTGCCTTACATTAGTTTAAAAGTAATTTCATTTAATGTCCATACATCATTATAAGTCTTTGTCAGATACTTTAGCCAATCGCTTAGTACTTTCCAGCGTAATGGTTTCTTATTTGTCCACTGCAAACCAAATGTTACTTCCATCTTGTTTAAAGTTACTTCATTATTGCCTGGATATGGTAGACATTATCGTCAGGATGAAATTGGAGGTTCCCACCAGCTCACTGCCAAGCTGAGTAGACATGTGTTCCTGCATCCAGATTCATGCGTACTCTATGTTGGGCCTGTGAATTGACATATTCATATTGATGTAAAGTTTGTTCCCACATAAGGATCTTCCTAATATGAATTTGCCAACTATTGGGTTCCCAGGCCTTTGGCTTGAAACTATTCAACTTTCCCATTATGTCTTTTGGTAGCTTGCATTGGCTAAAAGTACAATCATGTAAAATACTTTGAAATGCATTTAAAATATCAATGTATGTCTTAAAGTCATAGTCACTGTAATTCTCTTCCTGCATTTATATTTGGTATGTTTTCATTCCTCTTCCTGCTGTTAATCCTGTTGATATTGTATTCCATCTAAATTAAGAGAAATCCAAAATAATCGCTTTCACATGTTGCTTACAATAGGACTCACTGGCCAATTTACTGTAAGGATCATCGAGCAGTCTTGCGTGCCATGCTGATGAGAACTCCCACACAACCACCACATTACTTCCATTGCATTGGTGTGGCAATATATGTATGAATACATTTTCCACCTTCCCTCTTTTAGGTGGGACAATCCAGATTCCCATGCAAAGAACAATACTGAAATGACAGTAACAAACCATTAGATAACTTAATTTTACAGAGCATGAAATTAAACCAGAAGGCTGGCAAAAAGCCTAATTGTGTTCCTTCTCCCCTCTCCCTTTCAGAAACAGCATGAATAGACAGCAAAGTTACTAAATAGTCCTTAAGCTTGGGGTTGGTCTACTCAGCTGCCTAAGTGTGTAGTCACCAGTTGGCTGTGTTAAGAGGCAACTAGATCAATGTCCACAAGGTGAATAGCATCAGGCATGCCTGTGGTATGCATGGTTCTGCAGGAAATGTTGTATTGGTAACAGGAAGACCTCCATCTCGATTGGTTCAGGAAATGAGGTGGGGGGGGGGCGGTGTGATACAGATTGTAGATTTGGGTGTCAGCCTCTGCAACAGGCACTGGTTCATGTACCTGCAGCAGATCATAGAATCAAAGCCTCCTTCTGCACTGTAGGATTCTATTTGACCTGTTGAGTTTGCACTGACCACAGTCTCGCCTATCCCCCTAACCCTATGCATTTATCCTGGCTAATCATCCTGACACTATGGGGCCATTTTAGCATAGCCAATTCATCTAACCCACACATCTTTTGACTGTGGGAGGAAACCAGAACACAGAGGAAATCCATGTAGACGCGGGGAGAATATACTATGGTGGAAAAAAAATCATAAAGACGGAAACCTGGCATAGAATAATTGCCCAGTACATGAAGGATTAAAAGACATTAAGTAGGCACTGACTTTCAATGTAGACAGCTACTTGAAATTTAAATATGCAGGACAGAGATATTTAAATTTAAACATACAGGGAACAAATACTGCAGGAAGCCAGGCATCTTTAGAGATAAAGACTGTCCTGGGACAATGGGGTCTGATAGAGAGATTAACCACGAAAGGGAACGGGAATACATAAATCAGGAAAACCAATTACTATAAGAATAAACTGAAACTAAGTCATTGATAAAGAGGATATGTATCCACTCATAGAACAATGTAATATTAAAATGCTCATGTCTGTATCTGTCTATAGCAATGTGTTAAATGATCGTTCACCTACTTGATTACAACAATGCGTTAATAATGTCCGGTCCATCTATTGTGTAAAAGGTATAAAGATGGACTGCTCCTATTGTACTATTGAGAGAATGTAGCTGCCCAGTACTGTGAAGTGCCAGTGCCTTTTCTGCATGAAGCTTCGTTAAATAAAACTGTATTGTTGCATCCCCAATCTGACTCTGAAGTGGCAATTTCCCACAATAGTACAAACCCCACACAAGACAGTGACCCAAGCTGGGGTCCCTGGTGCTGTGAGGCAGCAGTAACCACTGTTCCAACATGCTGCTCCTGATAAACCAGATGACACTGTTTCCTGACATGCATGGAACCATTTGAGGTGACAATGTAGCTGTTAGATTTGGGGGGGGAGGGGGGCATGGCTGTGTTAGGAGGCAACTAGATCCAGTTTGTCATAGCTGTGTGTGATTTTGTTTTGCTTTGACCCAGTTTTAGGTTCAGAGTTTGTCAGTGTTGCAATCATCATATCTCTCCCCTCTTTGTCACCATTTCATAAGTGTTCCTTTCACATTTGTTTCCACCTTGGGCTACAGCAGGGCTTATCAACAGGGATAATGAGTTCTGGTGTGTCAATGCTGACGAAGGCAGATCTTGGCAGATTATACAGACTGTGCATCATGGAATACTGTGACACAGAGATGCTTTTTGAGGAGCTGCTTTGCTGGATGTACAGAAAACTCTGCCAAGCTATTCAATCGTAGATAGAAGAGACTGCTCATGAAGTATTTCAATTCCCATGTGTGTGCACAAATCCTTAGCTTCATACTGTCCGGCGTTGTTGGTCACTGCCAAGGACATCATTCCACAATGGCCAATGTGCTTCCAAGTTACTGTGGTGCTCTTCATGTCACATCACGTTAGCACTGCCACCTCACAGTGCCAGGGACCTGGGTTCGATCGTGGCTTGGGTCACTGTCTGTGTGGAGTTTGCACATTCTCCCCATGTCTGTGTGGGTTTCCTCTTGCAGTCCAAAGGTCTGCGATTTAGGTGAATTGCTAAATTGTTTCTTCGTATCAGGGGGACGAGGATAAATGCATGAGGTTATGGGTATAGGGGCTGGGTGGGATTGTTGTTGATGCAGACTTGATGGACTGAATGGCTGCTTCCTGCACTATAGGATCCTATGACTTTCAGTAATCAATTTTGTACAACTCTGATAAAGAATCACTAAGGACTAGCTGCTTTTTCCAATTCCACTCAAATGTATCTGCTATGGTGAGTGACCATGGTGGGGGATGGCCTGGAATTTGATGAAGGTGCAGTTGTTCTATGGTGTGGTGAGGCTGAGTGCATTGCATGGTGCCCACCCGGACACCTCTCTCCCTCTGTCATCATACATAAAGAGTCTGTACAGAGGTTCCTTTGTCCTACACTTCATTGCTTTAACTCCTGGATGCCCTTAGTGAAACAGCTGAGTGTAATGTTTCGACAGAAAGTCAGGGTTTATGGATATCTGGCAATCAGTCCATCTTGCGTGGTTAACTCCTCTCTCAAGATGACTTGGAGCTCATTAGGAAGCTTTCTTGCAGGTCATCCCTTCATGATAACATAATCGATCTGCCTGAATGTGTCAGTTCGCAGGGCAGCTTTGAGTTCATCAGTTCTGCCTGATGATGGCACTTGAATTGTTATAATATCAATCTCCTTCTCATCAACGTGCTCAGGGATGGATAGATAAGGTAAGACTAGGTATATTTCCTAAACCATGCTTGTCGATCGCACTGAGGATGTAGTGTTGAAGCTTCAGCATTCAATAAGGAGAGGCTTTTTAAGGATAGTGATAAGTGGCTGATGATCTGTTTCAATGGTGACAACATGGCTAGAAATGAAATCATGGAATTTTTTATATGGAAAGACAAGGGCCAGGAGTTCCTTCTTGATCTGGGCATAGTGGGTTTCCATGTCAGTGAAAGCCCTTGATTCAAAAGCCACTGATCTGTCATTCTGGATATACACTGTTCCGATTCTGAGATGCATCCGCTGATAAGAGTACAGGCGCTCAAACCTTGAAGTATTTTAACACTGGAACAGTTGAAAGCAGATCCTTGAGTTTGTTGAATGCAGCATTGTGATGCTGCCTCTACTATGGCTGGGTGTGGGGAGAATCTCAAATTGAGATTTCCCTGGTGCAAATCAAGAGAGTTTCTGGTTATAAGGGGATTTGTGCCCATGCAAGCAGGGCTGGAGAATCACCCCCACTATGTATCTACATCCAAAAGCCTCTCCTAACCTGTCAGATATGCATCAGGCACAACCCACTACTTTTCAACTGCATCAGTCTTAAAGTGAACAAAGAACAAAACAGCACGGGAAACAGGCCTTTCGGCCCAACGAGCCCGCACTGCCACCTCTATGTTCCCACTTCTACCCTGATCCCTGTCTATGTTTATAGATCTATGGATTGAAACCAAATTTGAGACAATTTAGGGAAAACAAAGTCTCCCTAAGAGCACATCTTTGGGATGTGGGAGGAAACCAGGGCACCTGGAGAAAACCCATGCAAGCATGGGGAGAATGCGCAAACTCCCACAGACACAGGGCCAATTCATGTATCTGCACAGCACAGCGATAGTCACTGAGCTGTCGTGTTGCTCGTCAAATGGTCCAGGTCAAGCATACACTAACGACGTGAAGCACCAGGATACACTTGAAAAATCCAAGAGCAGTCCTCTCACGACCCATCACGTGTATGCCCCTCGTTAGACACAAGGTGGACCAAAGCACCTGTGGGATAAAAACAAGTACATCAATATCATCATCTATTTACACACTTCCCAGGGAACTCCTAAGGCTCATGATCCCTATTTTAACTCAGTTTTCTATATCCCTCCATTCCCATTCTGTTCATGTGCCCATCTAAGTATTTTTTAAATAACTCCAGAGTACCTGCCTCCACCACTTGGCAGTGCATTCTATACCCAAATAGCATTCATGCTATTTGAGTCCATCCTAGGAAAAAGCTTAACCCTATTTACTCTATGTATACCCGTCATAATGTTGTACACCTCTATTAGATCTCCTCTGAGTCTACCCCTTTCTAAGGAAAACAGCCCCAATTTGCCTAACCTCTCCTCGTAACTCAGTCCCTCTCTACCAGGCAGCATCCTGGTAAACCTCCTCTGCGCTGTCTCCAGAGTCTCCACGTCCTTCCGGTAGTAAGGTGACCAGAACTGGACACAGTATTCCAAATGAAGTCTAACCAATGTTTTATACAACTGCAACATTAAAGGCCAGCTCTTGTACTCTATACCCCTTCCTATAAAGGCTAACATACAATATGCTTTCTTCACAACCTTCTCCAACTGCTCTGCCACCTTCAGAGACTTGTTCACCTGCACCCCCAGGTCCCTCTGCATTTCTATACTCTTAATAGGTCTACCCTTTATCAGATACCTCCTCGCTACATTCTTTCTCCCAAATGCATCACCTCGCATTTATCAGGATTGAATTCCATCTGCCACCTATCTGTCCAAGCTACTAGCCTATCTATGTCCTGTTGCATCGCCTGACAATGCTCCTCACTATCTGCAAGTCCAGCCATCTTTGTATCGCCTGCAAACTTGCTGATCACTCCACTTACTCCCTCTTCCAAGTCATTTATATATATTACAAATAGAAGAGGTCCCAGTACCGAGCCCTGCGGCACACCACTAGTGACCGACCTCCAGCTAGAGAAACACCCTTCCACTATTACTCTCTGTCTCCTACTACCAAGCCAGTTACTTATCCATCTAGCTACCTGTCCTTGTATCCCATTAGCTTTGACCTTTTCAACTAACCTCCCATGAAGGACTTTGTCAAACGCCTTACTGAAATCCATATAGACGACATCAACAGCTCGCCCTTCGTCAACCATTTTCATCACCTCAAAAAATTCTACCAGATTCGTAAGGCACGACTTCCCTTTAACAAAGCCATGCTGTGTATCCCTAATCAGATCGCAACGCTCTAAGTGCCCATACATCCTATCTCTAAGAATCCCCTCCAACAGCTTCCGTACCACTGACATCAAACTCACCAGCCTATAATTTCTGGGGTTATCCCTACTACCCTTTTTAAACAATGATATAACATTAGCTATTCTCCAGTCCTCTGGGACTTCACCTGTGTCCAAAGAAGAGACAAAGATTTGCGTCAGCATTTAAACATCAATTTATGACTCATAAAAAAAATGGAGGGAAAATGATGGGCTGGGCTGATAAAATAATCTGAAAGAAAACTTTCTACTTGTACCTGGAATGCAAAAGAATGAAAAGTATACTATCCATCTGTTAATGTATAAAGTTAAGAGTCATAGACAAACTACAGCACAAACAGGCCCTTCGGCCCACAAATTGCGCTGATCATGTCTCTACCTGTTAGGCTTAGCTATAACCCTCAATCTTATTAAGTCCCATGTACTCATCCAGAAGTCTCTTAAAAGATCCTAACGAATTTGCCTCCACCACCACCAATGGCAGCTGATTCTACTCACCCACCACCCTCTGAGTGAAAAACTTATCCCTGACATCTCCTCTGTACCTATTCCCCAGCACTTTAAACCTGTGTCCTCTCATAGCAACCATTTCAGCCCTGGGGAAAAACCTAAGAGTCCACTTGATCAATATCTCTCACTATCTTATACACCTCTATCAGGTCTCCCCTTATCCTTTGTCTCTCTAAGGAGAAAAGATCGAGCTTTCTCAAGCTACCCTCATTAGGCATGCCACCCAATCCAGGTAACATCCTTGTAAATCTCCCCTGCACCCTTTCATGAGATAGGTTATGAGATAAAATTCCATAAACCAATTGCGTTATAAGATGCTCAAAAGTCCATTATTTATATTTTCTAAGTAATTGTTCTTGTGTCTTAAAATGGTCTGGAAGAAAGAATTCTTACAATTGAATTTTCAACATCAATGAATTGCAATTCATTCTCCGCACATTTTCTTTATTTCATTTTTTTTAAATCAATAAATAAACCACAATTGCTATTGTTGCTGTTCCAGTTTGTCTGTTATCAATAAAGTTAAATCAATGCCAATTTGAAACTACCATCTTTAGTTTATTTCAAAGCCTGCTAGAGCAAGTTTTTAAAAAAAACTTCCACAGCATGAGGGGGCAAAAACCTTTTAACTTTGCTGTTGGTACACCATTTGCATTCTCCATTTTTACAGAGGTCTTTGAAAACTCTCCTTCACTGATGTGCATTCATATAAAATGTTCAATTGCCACCCCTTTTGAGTCTTGCTGTTAATAGAAAAGCTTGAAGTTACTGTAAGAAAATTCAATAAGTTAAATTTAATAGTATTGTGAAATGAATATTATTTTATTGCTTTTTACAAACAATATAAATTACAGCTCTGGGTGAAACTACAACACAGAACTAATACATGATTTTAAAAAATAGTAGAACTAAGTGATTCCATGACCAATAGATCAAATGAAAGCTCTGCTTTCCTGTCACATCCAGCCACGAATGGTGGTGAACTTAACTGGATCAGTCACATAAATGTGTGGCTCAAACAGCAGGATAGAGTCTTGGAAATCTGTAGTGAGGAACTTAGCTCCGAACTTTTCAAAGCCTGTCCACCATCTACAATGTGATGGAATACCATCTGCTTGCCATACTGAGTGCAGGTCCAACAGCACTCCAGAAGCTTGACACCATTCAGGACAAAGCAGCTCACTTGATCAGAACCTATTCACCACCATAAACATTCAGTCCTTCCAGCACTGTTGCACATTTGTCGCAGTGTGTACCGTTTGCAAGATGCATTGCAGAATATTGTCAAACCTCCTTTTTAATAGCAGCTGCTGTCACTTGAGAAAGATGAGCAACAGATGCCCAGTGGAGGTGGATGGGAATCCAAGATGGTACGTCAAAGATGTCATTGGATAACTTGTAATGGCCAGACGAGGTGCAATAAATTGCAACCCCAATTCCCTTTCCTTACTATTAATTATCAGTGGAGTTTTGAAAAGGGCGTGCATCTATTAGAACCTTTGGTCAACTTGAACAATGGCAGCAAGCTTTTATGGGTTTAAAATAATTATTTATTCACTTATTAACCCCAAAAGTCTAAATGCTAATTGCTCATACCTTAGACACAGAAAAAGATAGAGTTAAAGGGAATTGCATACTTGTATAAACTGTGAACTAAATGAATAGTTCATTGATCACATATCTAGCTGATTGTAAGAGAACATTTATTACGGGCATAGTAAAGAAAGGAGTTTTTTTCTCTTACGAGTTTTATTTGAGTGAGTTCAGATAGCTGAAGTTGGGCATAAGGATTATTGCAGGATTTGTTCAGAGATGAATATTCAGCAGATTACAAATTTAGACACTTCTAGTTTTCAGATTTGGAGTCCAATTCCTTTACAGGAGGCTTTGTATTTAGGAATCAACTTGGGCTGCTTAGTAGAGTTTACAGCCTCCTGTTGCGAAAGGCAAAATGACACTAACTTAACTGTAGCTGCTGTAGCTTGTAGTTTTCTCTGCAGACAAACTAGCTTTGAATGCCATCAAGGCAGATAGTGACATTTGAATTCAATAATATCTGGAATTAAGAATCTACTGATAACCGTGAAACCATTATTGACTGTTGGGAAAAACCATCTGATTCACTAAAGTCCTTTTGGAAAGGACCTAGTCTGGCTTACGTGTGACTCCAGAGTCACAACAGCGTGGAAGACTCTCAACTGCCCTCAGAGAACAAGGGAACTAAAATTCCTCTTTTCCACTGAGCTTGATTATAACAGAGTTTTTTTTGTTTTTTTAATTTAGTGTAGACTTGACCATGTAAAGCTTTATGAAGAAATGAGTCAGCCAAATCTTTTGAGTTAGCAAGTAATGAGTTAGTTTTATCGTTTAAAAACTCACTGAGGTAAAATATAAGGCTTATTAAAAAGGTAAAAACATATCTCATCACATACATAAATGCTCTAGCATGCAAAACAGCACAACTGAGAGCATGGAGAAGGGGGAATTGATAAGAGTTAAAGTCCTTAAAAAATGTGTTCTGAAATTCCTTTGCTGATCTTGATTGTTTGTCTGGAGATAGACTTTTCAACTATAATCCATCTTTTTTCCAAAGTCGATGCTGTGACATTTGAAGATTAAAGTTTATTTATTAGCGTCACGAGTAGGCTGACATTAACACTGCAATGAAGTTACTGTGAAAATCCTTGAGTTGCCATATTGCCCGGTACCTGTGCAGGTACACTGAGGGAGAATTTAGCATAGCCAGTGCACCTACCAGCATGTCTTCAAGACTATGGGAGGAAACCAGAGCACACGAAGGAAACCACGTAGACATGGGGGGAATGTGCAGATTCTGTACAGACAGTGACCCCGCCAGGAATCAAACCTGGGTCCCTGGCGCTGTGAGGCAGAAGTGCTAACCACCGTGCCGTCCAAATTTCTGATGATTAATTTTTTTATCTTTGTGATGTAACAGAGCTGGAATCCAAATATAAGGATAGCAGGAACAGAGGGGTGATGTTATGTTCCACAGTCGTCTTCTGGATGTTATCAGTGCATTCTGCAAACTTTTTTTGCTGTAACAAACAGACAAACTTATAATCAGAATCCCACTTGTGTGATTGTGACGGCTGCTATTGGCACTCAATGAAGAACAATCCATATTAACTGGGAAGCTTTGATCTCAATTGTCAAAACTATCAAGATAGCATTGAACAGTGAAAGGGTCCTTAGCACACTACTTGACCAATGAGTTTTATTAGTCTTTCTTTAGTCAGAAAATTGACAGTCTTTCCAATATTCTTATATTTTGCAGAGAATTGAGACAATAGCAGGTGAATTTCATGAAGAAACTGCCTAGACTTGTCCCCTGATAATCTGCAATCAGAGGCTGCACAAAACTTGGCCAATTTTGAAGATGAGATGACTTCTGCAGCTGCTTTGAAACACAACAGTGTGGAAATTCCCCATAAATAGGCAGACAGAGTAGAGCAGCAAATGGGGGAAAAACAGTGAGCAAACTGCCAGCCCAAAAGGCGGCATTCCCCGCAGTATTATTCAACTAGTGCTGGAGGCAATGACAGGAGGAAACACCTAGGCATGGTCCTCTCCTGCCTGAGCAATGCAGTCAGCTGAATTCCTTTGGTATGTTCTGCTTGCCAGGTACATGCCCTGGAAGATCTGTTGTGGTTCACATGGCATCATGTCAACATGAGTAGACAGTATAATGAGGAGGAGGTTGGTGAAAAACATAAATGTCTGACAATAACATTTAAATATATTCAAATTGGAGTTCCAATGTTGAGCACCAGTATAGACCATGTTTAGAATTCTTGTGATTTCCTATTCCAATCAGCAATCCTGCTCCCTGAAAAGGGGCGCTGAAAATCCACCCTACACATCCTCACCCCAAACATGTCCTTGTAATTTCTTTTCTCTTTAAAATCAATCCAAGGTATTACACCAGTCAATGAAACTAATTGATATGTCACATTGTACATGACACATCATTGTGTCAGGTTGCAGGAAAGATTCACTAGAATGGTTCCAGTAATGGGGAACTTCAGTTACGTAGAAAGATCGGGGAAATTGGGGACTGTCCTCAATGGAGAAAAGAAAATTTGAGAGGAGGTTTGACATAGATATTTAAAATCGTGAGTGGCTTGGACAGAGTAGATAGGAAGAAACTGTTCCCCATTGAGAAAGGATCAAGAACCAGAGGGCATGGATTGAAAGTAGTTAGCAAAAGGAGCAATGGTGACACGAAAAAAAAAACATTTTCATGCACCAATTAGTTAGAATTTGGAGTGCACTGTCTGGGCATTTGGCAAAGGCAGGGTCAATTGAAGCTTCATAAAGGGAATTGTATCATTACCTGAAAAGGGAAAAAAATATTACAAGGCTATGTGGAAAAGGGATAGATGAATTGCACTTTTACAGGGCCAGCACAGACAGAACAGGCTGAATTGCCCTTTTACTGTACCTTAACCATTGTATGAAGTGCATGGAAAAGCACCATCTGCAAGTGTCAGGTCCAAGCCACGCACCATTCTTATTTGGAAATATATTTCAGTTCTTTCACTGTATGGGTTGATGTCCTGGAACTCCTTTGGTTACTGCACAGTGAGTGTACCTGCACCACATGGACTGCAGACCTTCAAGAAGGTGGCTAACTACTCAAAGATGCTCATGTCTCATGAAAAAATAAGTGCTGAATGATTTTTCTAAAAAATTGAATTGGTTTATCCAAAAACAATGATAATTAGAGAAATATTTACATTTTTAGCTGAAGTTTTCCAATAATAAATACTGATTTGAAATGCTTGAAAGAGCATTTCTAAAGGAAGTATAGCTTTGGAAAGGAGGTTTATGCATTTGGAAGAGATAATGCAATATAAAAATTTGAGACATTATTTCTCCCAGTCAGTATTTCTAGTACCAGGAAAGTCATTATTCTATTTTCTCTAATGGTAACATTTTCCTCTTTATTAAATTCTAAAGAAAATTTAAGATGCCAAGGCTGATTGGGCTGGAGATTAAATTACTGGACAATATTCTCTTGCATTCAGCCTTGGACCAATGTTTGAGTAAATGATTTGCTAAAAAACTAATCATTTTACTGTCCCTTGGGCTTCTGCAAAAACAGTTGCAAATGTGCAGCAAATCACTTCACAGAAATTGAATTGCACCTACATTGAGAAGTAATCATGGTGAAACTCATGAAATGAGACTGATATAGGACCATGGCAAATTGGACAGGCGGAGCCATCAGGACTTTACCAGGCTGCTTTGTGCCAGTTGTGGTTATGGTTTTAACATGGGGCTAGGAGGAGCTACATATACATGTTTCTCAACAATACAAACAGAAACTCTTCAAATGTACTTTTTGTATGTTACTGACCAAGGTCCCTCTAAGGGATCCAAGGCTGCTGAGAGTCTGGAGAAAATGGCTGCAGATTTCACCATGCATTCTGCCATCACTTGCAGATTCATTTAGCAAAGAAAGCTGAGACAAGTGTTGGACTTCCTGATTTGCATATGCAATAAACTGAGAGCAGTTTCCATTGGACATCATGGTGCTTAATGAACATCCCTGACCAATAAGATGGGCCACGCATTTGCAACGTGGAATTTCCACGTTACCCCCTATGACTCTTGCATGTACATTTTATACTTGTATATGGTGGCAGAGTGGTTGGAACTGGTCCCTCATAGCACTGGGGAGCTAAGTTTCATTCTGACATTGGTTATTGTCTGTGAGGATTTTGCACATTCTCCCCATGTCTGCATTGGTTTCTCTGTATGCTCTAGTTTCCTCCCACACACCAAAGATGTGCAAGTTAGGTGGATTGATCATGCTAAATTGTCCCTTAGTATCTCAAGATGTGTAGGCTAGGGGGATTAGAGGGGTAAATATGTGGGGTTATGGGGATAGTTTTGGTTTGGTTGATTTATTGTCGCAAGTAGGTTTACATTAGCACTGCAATGAAATTACTGTGAAAATCCCCTAGTTGCTACACTCTGGTAACTGTTTGGGTACACAAAGGGAGAATTTAGCATGGCAAATGCATCTAAGAAGTACATCTTTCTTAGAAGACAAAACCCACGCAGACAGTGAGAACATGCAGACTCTGCACAAACAGTGACCCATGCCGGGAATCAAACTCAGGCCCAGGTTGCTGTGAGGCAGCAACTGTAGCCACTCGTTAATACCAAATATTCATGTAAACCACTTCATATCGTAGAGGGTGAACCTTTGCAAGAGAAACAACTTGTATTTATATAATGATGTGAGAGAAATATAGTATGTTGAGGTGCTTCACAGGGGCATTATACATCAAAATGTAACATTCAGCCACATAAGATATTGAAGCAAATGATGAAAGACTTGGTCAAAGAGAATCTCAGAGAAGGAGCGAGCGGTAGAGAAAGGGGCGAAGAGTATTATGGAGGAAATTCCGGAGCTGAAAGCACAGCCACCAATGGTACAGCAATTGAAATTGGGATACTCAAGAAGCGAGAATTTAAGGAGCTCAGATAACTTGGAGGATTTGAGAGTCTGGGGTAGATTACAGGGACAGGGAGAGCTGAGGCCATAAGAGATTTGAAAATAAACATGAACATTTTTAAATAGAAGCGTGGCTTAACCGAGAGTCAACTTAGCTCAGCAGACACAGAGGTGATGGGTAAAGGATACTCTGTACAAGTTATGTTAGAGATTTCTAAGGGGAAAATCTGTAACTGAACATTGAATCTAAAAGAAATATATTTAATCAGTTTACAAAGGGCTTATATAAATCAAGGAAAGGATACTGTTGGTTTTATCTTCGATGTATTTTTCCCATTATCATGCTGCCAGTCTTTATGGCTGTTAACTGTCTTTGTGACAGTTTGAGAATATTTAGTCATTCAGGTGCTTTCAATCTTAGTCCTCTTGGTAGTTTTGCAAAAGATTTGTCTTTGAATGGTACGTGATTTCCAGGGTTCTGAGAGCACGTAGTATGAAATAGATTGACTTTTATTTTGCAAAATGAGATGGCGCACTTCAGGTAATAACCCTGGTAATACAATTTAGCTCTACTCATTTTTGTTTTGTGCGATTTTGCTATAATTTCTGATTATAATTTTTGGATCACGCACTGTGGCAGCGAGGTTAATAAAGTGAAAAGCGACATTCTGGGTTACCAGACAGTAGATGTCACGATTCATTGTCCTGGTTGTGGGAAACAAGTAACCACATGAGCGCAACGGGTATAGGTCCATAGTGAAGGTCAGGGGCAATAGCACACGCCGCAACAAATTATCCTCTGAAAGAATAAAGATTGCTACCAAATTCTTTTCATTATAAAAAAAAAAATTTAACTTTTCATCATCTCAGCTTATTTCTGTCTCCCTGTTAGTGTTTGAACATCATATACAAAATTAATGGTCTGGGACCTTGGGGATTCTTTTTGGCAGAAGTTTTGCAGCCTGCTATTTTGAGGCAGTTGAATTTACATAGATAATTCACACAAAAAAACCCAATGCTTAGAACTCATATTGCGACTGATCTTTCAATTCAGGCCACGCAATTTATTCAGTAATGGATAAAATTCTGTCCATTGTCTTTCACTTATTTTGTCCTATATTACTCTCAGTTCGCTTACTTTGACAGTATCTTCCAGTTATTCAGCCAAAAGTGAAAAGGGCACGAAGATTATGAGAACACTGTTATTTCAAACTTTTCCTATATATCAGACATCGTTCTGATAATCACACCTAGACATTCAGCCATTTCTTCATTGTCAGTGGTTCAAAGATCTTGGAATTCACTATCAACATTATAACTGCAATGGTTCAACAAGGAGATCACCACCGCCAGCTCCACCAGTACAACCAGAGATGGGCAATAAGTTCAGATTTACCAGCACTGACCAAGGTTGGAAGCACATGTATTTTTTAAAATCATGTACATCTGGAACCTGAATTTATATTCAATTGCTCAATTAAGGTCTTCTCTCCTGTTCGCTTTAATTTTAAATAAACTTAACTTTGGAATTCAAATGGCTGTGAGCATAATTTTAAAATTGCATTGTCCAGTACAGGTAATGGCAATGACACAGAACATGGCAAGATAGTTGATTTGGAAATTTATTCATTTGTGGAACATGAGCTTCACTGACTGGCCAGCATTTATTGCCCATCGCTTGTTGCCCTTGAAATGATGGCGTATAAGACCACTTCAGAGGGCAGCTGAGAGTCACCCATATTGCTGTGGCTCTGGAGTCACATGTGGGCCAGAGCAGGTAAGGATAGCAGATTTCTTTCCCTAAACAACATTGGTGAACCAGATGGGTTTTTTCGACAATTGACAATGGTTTTGAGCACATCAATAGATTCTTAATTCTAGATTTTTTTAAAAATTGAATTCAAATTCCGTCATCTGCCATGATGAAGTTCGAACCCAGGTCCTCAGAACATTAGCTGAGTTTCTGGGTTAACAATCTAATGATAATACCACTAGGCCATCACCTCTGTACCTCTGTTGCTCAGGCAAATTAAGTGGAATGAATTCACCAAAAAGTATTAGGCTGGTTGAACATAAGCCTCGTGTTTATCCACTCTTTAACAAAAAAACTGGAAACAGTACTCAGCCACTTAATTCTCCAGGTTGGTGGGTTGTATCACTCTTTCTGATATTTGTTCTTTACTATCCTAATCAAAATTGTCACCGTGGGCTACTGTGGAATTGTTCATAATGCTCTGGAACGCTATCACAATAACATAGTTTTCCAAGACACCACAGCCACATCATTATTTTCAAATAGACGATATTGTGTTGTATTTTCTCTGCTGATGCAAGCCACAGATTGCCATCCACTGCACGAATTTTATGTCCTTTTGATTTAATGTTTCCATTATAAAGAGTGAGTTTTAAGTAACTTCTTGAAATTCACTTCAAAATTTTATACTATAATCGGCAGAAGAGAAAACATTCCCCCTCATAAATCTCTGTTCTTTATGGTACTATTTGAATGGGTGTATATTAATATACACCTATTTGAAAAAGCATTGTAGTACTCCCAGTGGCCTGACTAAAACTCCTCTCAAAATCAATACCATGACAAACAAATCATTTATTCATTTGCTTTTGAAGCTGGCTGCATATACCTTGGCTCTTAAACTTGCTTGGTGGCATACTGGTTAGAACTGCTGTCTCACAGCACCAGGGACCCAGGTTCAATTCTGGTCTGTGTGGAATCTGCATGTTCTGCCTGTGTCAGCATGGTTTCCTCCGGGCACTCCATTATCCAAAAAAACGTGTTGGTTAGGTGCATTGGCCATGCTAAGTTCTCCCACAGTGTACCTGAACAGACACCGGAGTGTGGCGACTGGGGGTTTTTCCATTGTAGTGTTAATGAAAGCCTACATGTGACACTAACAAATAAAATTTAAAATCAGTAGCAGTAGCTGCACTTCAAAAACAATCCATTGGCTGTAAGGTCCTTTAGGCTAAAGGCTGGATTAAGAGGGCTGGGCATGGAGCATAAGGACATAAGAAATAGGAATCAAGTAGACAATTCGGCTCTTCAAACTTGCTCCGCTATTCAATGGGATCATGATTGATCTAATTGTGCCATCAACTCCACCTTCCTGTCAATCCTCAATAGCCCTTGATGTCCTTGTCAATGTAACTCGGTCTTAAATATATTTAATCATCCAGTCTCCACTGCTCTCTGGCAAGAGAATTCCAAACGTCAATGACTTTTTGTGAGAAACAAAATCCTTCTAGACTGCTTATTCTGAAAGTGTGCTCCTAGTTCTAGATTCAAACACAATTCCCCTTTCACAAAGCCATGTTGGCTCTACTTGACTGATTTTTCTAAATTTCCTACTGCTATTTTCTTAATAATGGATCATCTGGTGTGTAGCATCCTGCTTTCTGCCTTCCTACTTTCTTAGATGGGGGAATTGTACTTGTATTCATTGGGCCCTTTGCAGAACCTAGGACATCTTAATAGAATCGTAGAATCCCTGCAGTAGAGAGGAGGACATTAGGCTCATTGAGCCTGCATCAACAATAATCCGACCTAGATTCTATCTCTGTAACCCCACATATTTACTCAATAGTACCCCTGACAATAAGGGGCAATTTAACGTGGCCAATCAACCGAACCCACAAATATTTGGAGTGTGCAAGGAAATCGGTGCATTGGAGGAAACCCAAGCAATCATTGGGAGAACATTCAAACTCCACACAAACAGTGACCCAAGGCCAGAATTGAACCTGAATCCCTGGTGCTGAAAAGTAGCTGTGTTAACCACTGTGTCATCCATTTGGAAGATTCCAACCAATAAATCCCCAATCTCTGCAGTCACTTCTTTTGAGACCTGAGAATGAAGGTCTACAGGTCCAGGAGACATGTCAATCTTTAGTCTTATCTGTTTTCTAATACATTTTCTTGGTGATTGCAGCTGTTTCAATATCTTTCTCCATTTTGCCCCTTTATTTCCTGGTGTTAGCAATGCTTTTATTGTCTTCTTCCATGAAGACAGCTAACTGGTTCAGCTGAAACTCAATGGCCTATCTTTGCCCTATACATTTTCATTTAGTCAAGGCACTATATAAGTGCAAACTCTTTATCATTTTCTACAGTGCAATTGGTTTTGGGATATAAGGGATGGAAATTAATACCCTCCCCTGAGGTTAATTTGGTTACATTTTATCAGGTGGGATTACAGCACCTGTGGCCATTTTGGGTTCCTAAATGGGAAACTCTTCCCTAATTAAGGGTTTCATCCTGACACTGTTTGTATTTACCCAGTGGTGGGTGGGGGCCTCTTGTGCAAGAAATCGAAACCCTAATGGGATTGCTTGTAGGCACCTTTGATAACACCTTCAAACCTGTGACCTCTACCATCCAGAAGATTCCAATGCTATTTCAATACTTTCTTAAAAGCCTATCCTTCTCTTTCAATATTTTACTAAGTATGTTGATTTTATAGAAACTTCAAGTTATTAATTGTCTGTTCATAACTTGTCTTAGAATTTTCCTTTAACCACTTGCAGATGCCAAACACTAAATGTTTCTTTTTTTTATACAAACTTCTCCATTTTAAATGGAATTCTTTCATAAGGTTCAAAATTATGAATTGTCTTGGGACAGAAACTTCTATTAATACAATGCCATACAATAAAATGTAAAGTTTGAAGTTAGAGTTTTTATTTATTGTTGTCACAAGTAAGTTTACATTAATACTGCAATGAGGTTACTGTGAAAATCCCCAAGTTGTTATACTCCAATGCCTGTTTGGCATAGTGAGGGAGAATTTTAACATGACCAATGTATCTAACCAGCACATCTTTCAGATAGTGGAAAAAAACAAGAGCACCCAGAGAAAACCCATACAGACACCAGGAGAACATGCAGACTCTGCACAGACAGTGACCTAAGCTGGGAATCGAACCCAGATCCCAGGCACTGTGAAGCAGCAGTGCTAACCACTGTGCCACCATGTTGCCATACTGTACCATTGTGCTGCCCTTCTCCAATAAGGAAGGAGCCTGCAATCTAATGATAGGAAATATATGATGTGTATTATATATAACTATTGTGTAAACATTGGAAAGGAAATTGTATTTAAGTTAATAACAACAAAGATAGAGAAGTCCAAAAGACCAGGGTTGGGATTCTCTGACCCCACTTGTGACTGGGGTTCTCTTGTACTGCTGCAGGGAATGGAGTTTTGATGTCAAATTCTCCACCCTTGCTCACAGCGATGGCAAAGTGAACAAGTTCAGAGAACCCCAGTTCAAATGAAAGGGGTCCCAAAATATTGAGAGGTTGGGAGGATGATTGTTGAAAACATTTCATCCCATTTCCAAAGAGATTTAGAAATAAGAATTTATGCCCAAGGATTGTAGCACATGTTTGAAAGATGCTGGCTAAGAAGTCTTGGTGAGTTCCACAGTGCATCTTGTAGACGATACACGTTGCTGCCACTATGAGTTGGTAGTGAATGAAGGTTTGTGGATGGGGTGCCGATCAAGTCAGCTGATTTTTTTTTTCCCTGGATGGTGTTGAGTTTTTTGATTGATGTTGAAGCTGCATTCATCTCAACAAATGGAGAGTATTCCATTACACTTATGACACCCGTGTCCAGATGTTTCAACCTACCTTTAGTTCTGTGTTTGGCTTATTTCACTAACCTGATCTTAACATCTCCCATTTTCAAGCCTGTTCCTAGCTTCAGAGGCTGTTAACAGCAGCAATGGCTTCTGGCAATAGGGTCTTGTAATAATCTTGTTTGTGACTTGTGTCTTGTAGATGGTGGACAGATTTTGCCTCTGACCTCTCTTATAGCCACACTGTTTACATGACCAGTTTAGTTTCTTTCAGTGATAACCCCCAGGATGGTGATCGTGAGAGATTCAACAATGGTAATGTTATGGAATATCAAAGGGTTAGCATTAGATTCCCTTGCTGGTGATAGTCATTGTCTGCCACTTGTGTGGCATGAATGTTACTTGCCACTTGTCAACCCAATCCTAGATATTGAACATGTCTTGCTGCATGTGGTCATGGACTGTTTCAGGACCTAAAGAGCCACAAATGGTGCTAAAAATTGTGAAATTGTCCCCACTCCTGACCTTATTCTAAAAGGAAGTCACTGATGAAGCAGCTAATGATAGTTAGTCTTCAGACTAACTATCCTGAGGAAATCCTGTAGTGCTGTCCTGGAACTGAATAGGCTTCCTCCTGCTCCTATCTTCAATGTTTTTGTTTCTATTGAACTCCAACAACCAAAAACCTTCCTTTGTGCAAGGTATGGCTCCAACCAGAAGGGAATTTTCCCCTTGATTTTCTTTGTAGTTTTGCTAGGGCTCCTTGATGCTATACTTGGTCAAATATTGCCTTGTTATCAAGGGTAGTCACCTCAGCTGATATTTTTTTTTGAGCAAACCAGAGGAAATGGTTTAAAGTTTATTTATTATTGTCACAAGTAAGCTTATATTCACACTGTAAATGAAATTACTGTAAAAAAAACTCTAGTCACCACGTTCCAGCACCTGTTCGAGTACATTGAGGGAGAATTTAGAATGACCAATGCATCTAACCAGTATGTCTTTTGACTGTGGGAAGAAACCGGAGCAACAGGAGGAAACCTAAGGAGATACAGGGAGAACATACAAACTCCACACAGACAGTGACCCAAGCTGGGAATCAAACCCAGGTCCCTGGCGCTATGAGGCAGCAGTGCTAACCACTGTGCCATCCAGGTGTTCAGGTATGTCAGAATTTTAAGAAAATATGCAAAAGTGTGTCACATAAGAAACTTTAGAATGTCAAAGGGAATGAGATCACATTGTGAGTACTGACTGGACAGCAATGAATAGAAATAGTTGAGTGTATCAGATCAATGAGATTTGTTGGAACCTTGCTTGTATGTATGATTTGAATGTAAATAGGCACTGCAGAAGACAAAACTTTACTAATTATTTCAGTTTAAGGAAAATGATAAATTATGAAGAAGATTGTAGGAGGGTTTAAATAAATTATAATAGAAAAGTAAAATACTGAAGATGCTAGAAATCTGGAATAAAAACTGAAAATGCTGGATAAACTCAGGCCTGGCAGTATCTGTGGAGAAATATAGTTAATGTTTTGAATCCGTTGACCTTTCTATAAAACCAGCACTTGTTAAATAAATTAATGATGAGCAACTAGATGGCAAATGCAGTTTCACGCAGATAAATGATTTGATTTATTATTATCTATCTATTGGTACAGAAGGAAAAGTGTTGTTTCTTGTGCGCTGTACAAATAAAGCATGCCATTCTTAGAGTACATAGGGGAGAAGGAAAGGGGAAGGTCCAAAATGTAGTGTTAAAGTCATAGCTAAATGTTGAGAAAGATTAGCTTAAGATAAGGTATTGTGGAGCGAAAGTACAGCGCAAGGTTAAAGATCTCTGAGAGAGGAATAACAGAGAATTCTCAGGATGTAGACATTTGGCTGGAATTTTCACAATGTAGAGATGCCGGCCAGCATTGCACTGGGTTAAACACAGTAAGAAGTCTGACAACACTGCTGGAATTTTCATGCCAGTGGGATTCTCCAGTCCAGCTGCACTGAACGGAGACTTGGCTGAGTGCCAAATTTCCATCCTCGCTTGTAGCGGCAATGGGGCATGAATAGCCAGAAAATTCCAGCCGTTGAGTTTTAAAGGTAGAATGAAAATATAAGAGGACACAAAGATGTTGACTCTAAATCCACAAAAAGTTACATTTAAGTTTACACCAAATATCATTTGAGCCACTGTTGGAATATTTTCTTTAACCTTAGGGTGTTTTGCTTTGTTAAGGCTACGTTGTTATTCTGGGGCCCATTACAGGAAAAAAATGTTAGATTATGTAAGGTTACATTGATTATTCAATGTTTCAATTAATTTCCTGGGAGATGGGTGTTCTTGGCAAATGCAGCATTTGTTATCCACCCCTAAGTGGCCTTGAAAATGTGGTGGTGAACCATTTTCTTAAACTGCTGTTGTCCATCTGCTTCAGTATCCGAGGAATTGCAAATGGAACTGAAATTCATATAATCATCTGCAAACATCCCCGTTTCTGACCTTATGCTGGAAGGAGGGTAATTAATGAAGCAGTTGAAGGTGGTTAGGCTGAGAACACTACCTGATCAGCTTCTGCAGTGATTTCCCAAGGCTGAGATGATTGACATCTAACAAGCATAGCCATATTCCTCTGTGCTAGGTATGACTCCAGCTAGTAGAGAATTTTCTACCTGATTCCCGTTGACTTTAATATTGCCAGGGTTGTTCCACACTTGGTGAAATGCTGCCTTAATCTCAAAAGCAGTTATTCTCAATTTTCTTCTTAGATTCAGCTCTTTTGTTCATTGTCCGTCCAAGGCTGGAATGAGGTCATGAGCTGAGTGAATCTCAAGGAAATAAAACTGATCACCTGTGAGCAGTTCCACCTATTAGCACTGTGCCACCTATTAGCACTGTTGATGGCATCTTCTGATTCTGAATGCTGATGGGGCAGCAATTGGATTTGTACTGCTTTTCTTTGTGGACAGAATGTACCTGGTCAATTTAACACATTGTTCAGTAGATACCAGTGTTGTACTTACTGGAACAGTTTGAGAGGTACAGCAGGAGTTGGAGAACAAGTCTTCAGCACTATCTAGGGATGTTGTCAGAGTGCCTATGCTTTATAGTATTCAGTGCCTTAAACCATTTGTGGGTATCATGTGGAGTGAGTTGAATTGGTTGAAGATTCGCATTGGTGATGCTGAGAACCTCAGGAGGAGGTTGAGATGGCTCATTCACCAAGCATTTTTGGCTGCAGGTTGTTGACAATGCAACAACCTTGTTTTTGTACTGATGTGCTGAGCTCCCACATCATTTCAGCATGGGGACAGTGGTGGAACTGCCTCCTCCATTTTAATTGCCCATCACCATTCATAGCAGGACTGCAGAGCTTAGATCTGATCTGTTGATTGTGGGACCACTTAACTATATCTATTCCATGCTGCCTACACCATTTGGCACACAAGTACTCTTGTACTGTCACTTCACCAGTTTGACACCTCATATAAGGTATGCCTGATGCTGTTCCTGCCATGCTGTCTTACACTTTTCATTTGAACCAGTGTTGATCCCATGGTTTGATGATGATGATAGAGTGGAGAATGTGCCAGACCATGAGATTTCAGATTGTGGTTGAATACAAGTCTGCTGCTGCTGATCCACAGCGTCTCATGGATGTCCAGCTTTCGAGTTGCTAGATCTGTTCACAATTTACCCCATTTTAGCATGATGGTCGAGCCACATAACGTGAAGGAGGTTATGCTCAATGTGAATATCGGGACTTGGTCTTCATAAGGACTGTGCTATGGCTGCCCCTCCCAATTCTCTCCTGAAGACATAGATTGGTGAGGAAAAGGTTCTTACACATTGATTCCCTTGGTTCCCTGAATAGTTCAGTCTCGCAGTTATGGCTTTCAGGATTCAGCCAGTTCAAACTGTAGTGGTGCTATTGAACCACTGTTGGTGGTGAACAATGAAATCCCCACACAGAGTACGTTCTGCACTCTTGCCATGCAGAGTGTTTTCTCCAAGTGATGTTCAATATGGTAAAGTACTGATTCATCAGCTGAGGAAGATTGGTAACCATTAAGTTTCCTTGCCCATGTTTGAATTGAGGCTATGGAACTTTATAGGATCTGGAATCAATGTTGGGGCTCTCACAACAACTACCTCCCTCCTGACTGCAAATCACTGCCGGTGGGTTCAGACATACCCAGGGATGACGATGTGGGAGCTATGACATTGTCTGTAAGGTATGATTCAGTGAGTATGACTGTCAGGTTTTTGCTTGAGTCATCTGTGGCACAAACCCCCAGATGTTAGTAAGGAGGACTTTGCAGGATTGTCAGATTTGGGCGTGACACAATCGCTTCAACACAAGAATTAGGAGTAGGCAGTTTGGCCCCTCGAGTCTGCTCCATCATTCAATAAACTCATGGCTGACCTGATTGTGGGCTCAACTCCACTTTCCTGTCGGTTCCCCATAGCCCTTCACTCCAATGCTTAATTTAATCCATGCTGGTCCATTTGGCTTAATCCTTTTTGACCGTTCTGTCTGGTGCAACTAAGTGGTTTGCTCGGACATTTCTGAGGGAACGTTAAGAATCAAGTACATTGTTGTAGGTCTGAAGTCACGTGAAAGCCAAGAAAAGACAACTGATTATTTTTTCCCTTGACGGCCATCAGTGAACCAGATGGGGGATGGCAATGATCAGTGATAGCTTCATGGCATCCTTATTGGGACTAATTTTTTTATTATTAATTAATTGATTTAAATGTAGCCAATTACAGTCAGGAGGATTTGAACCCCTAACTCCAGGATGTTGACCTTGGCCTCTAGATTACTAGTCCAGTGACATTAATACTATGCTGACATTTCCCCTATATCACTTGAACAAGAATTTGCAGTTATCAAAAGATTTAAAAATTGGACTTTATTGTTTGAAACCTAAAAGATTAAGAAGGGAACTGATAGAAGTTTTCATGATGATGAAAGGCTTTTAAAATTGAATCACGAAAGACTGGAAGTGAATCAGTATAAATTTAGGATTATCACTATAAAAATTCCAGAATTTATAAGCACAGCAAATTATTAGAACAAGATTTGCTGCAGATGGAATTGGAAACTGAGCTTGAAACATAATTTCAAATGCTGAACAAATTCTTTTGCATTGAAGGTAGTTCAGAGGAGGATTCATCGGCTATTTCCTGGAGAAGACGGGGGTTGTTTTATGAAGAAAAGTTGATGTAAAGGAGCACATGACCTGTATCCAGTTGAGTTGAATGTTGAATAGAGACGTGTGTACCAGCAAGCATGGGGTCAGCTCTGAGCTTGAACCCTGATTGTAATATTTGTAAATATGATGTAGATATGCTGGCGTTGGACAAGGGTGGGCACAGTTGGAAGTCTCACAACACCAGGTTAAAGTCCAACAGGATTATTTGGAATCATGAGCTTTCAGAACGCTGCTCCCTCCTCAGGTGAGTGGACTCGTATCCCACTCGCCTGGTGAAGGAGCAGCACTCTGAAAGCTCAGGATTTCAAATAATCCTGTTGGATTTTAACCCAATCTTGTGAAACTTCTTATTATTTGTAAATAGTTCTCAGAATTAATAGGTCTAAGAGTTAGTAAAGATTCTCAGTTAACCTATATATAATTGAAGATTTTTTTCAGACCTAATGAGCTGCAACTAACATCATGCAACAAAGTCTATACTCCTTGGACTTATGGGAAGTAAGGCTGCCTTTAGCGGCAGTAGTTTATTATGCCTCATCTGTAAGATATCGATATTGTCTTCATTACATAGCACAGCACTTCCTCAGTACTGAATTCCCCACTGTCAATATCCTGAGGATTTTAAAACTGAAACATGAGAACTGGTAGTTGAATCTGTATAAATTTAGGATTATCGCTATAACAGTACCCCAGAATTTATAAGCAGAGCAAGTTATTAGAACAAGATTTGCTGCAGCTGGAATTTGGAGACTGAGTTTGAACCATAATTTCAAATGCTGAACAAATTCCTTTTGTATTGAAACGGAACTGGACCAGCCACATTGTTGCTGTGAAAACAAGCCTGGGATTGGGAATCTCACCACCTGACTCCCTGGCACAAGTCAGGAGAGTAGTGGAATATTCTCCACATGCCTAGTTGAGTGCCATTCCAACAGAACTCAAGAAGCTTGACATCATCCGGGAAAACGCAGCCCACTTGAATGGCACCCCATCTACAAACTTAAACCTTCACTCCCTTCATTACTGATGTTGGCAGCAGTCTGTACAATATACAAAATGCACTTCAGCTACTCACCAAGGCTCCTTCTACAGCACCAAACTTGTGATCTTTACCACCTTGAAGGACAAGAGAAGCAGATGCATGTGAACACCACCACTTGCAAGTTCCTTTCCCAGTCACATACCATCCTGACTTGGGAAAATGGACAGCAGCAGTCCAAGAAAGTGGTTCACTTCTGAATGATAATTTAAAGTTTGGGTAACAAATTGTGACCCGGATCACATTCTGTGAAATTATTTTCAAAACATTAAGCACAAATTTCTTGCACTATATCTCCTGGATGCTGTTGCAGTCACACCACAGATGGAGGACTTTAGATCATTTGCCTGGATGTTATGCAACAGGCAAAGGTGTGGAAGGTGGAGAAATAGTTTACAAACGTCTTTTTATCTCACCTAATGCTTTTATCCAGTGGCAAAACAAATCTCCTTGTTGGCTATCTTCAGTATATTGTTTACGCAATTGCTTCAAATGTCTATGAATGTTATTTTAAAGTTATTAACTCATTCCTTTTGTATGGTTAAAATAAATTGAGTAAAAATAGCATTCATTAGGATGGATGTAAATATGCCCGATCTTAATCTGTTTGACCAGCAGAGTTCAGGGCCAAAAAATGAACTGTTAAGGTTGATAAGAACATAAATGATGTTGACAGCTTTTTAATGAATGTATGAATACGAACAGCTAGGATTAATTATTTAGGCTATAATGAATGTGAAGTCTTCAGGGGCTTTATCACAGCAGATGTCATGAAGTGAAGCCAAGTGTTAAAAATAATCATTCTGATAGAGCTATAACTTAAAGGGATAGTGTTTGCAATTGCTGAGAGTTACCTATCTCCTGCATTCCTCCAAGTTTCTCAATATTCTCCAACATTTTGCCTTTAATCAAGATTTACCTTTATGTTTTGTCCAGGTCCCTGGTTGACGATGAGAAAACTTGTTTTGTTTAGTCAGCAATTCCGTCATTGTTCTATAATAGAGGTTGGGATCTGTGATAGAAGTCTCAGATGGGGACTTTGAAAGGGTGGCATACAGGTGGAATGCTACTGAAGATCCACAGGATGTTAAGGTCAGCTTTATTCATTTAGCAATTCTATGTTAGAACATAGAACATTACAGCGCAGAACAGGCCCTTCGGCCTTCGATGTTGCGCCGACCAATTATGAAAAAAGCAATGACCCTCCAAACTAAACCATTCCCTTCTCTTCCATAAACTTATCAACTAACCTCTTAAACGCCACCAAACTTGGCGCATCTACAACTGCCGCAGGCAGGGCATTCCACTCCCTAACCACCCTCTGGGTAAAGAGATGGTAGATAAGAATCATACCAATCATATGTTGGTAGATAAGAATCATAACATACACTTGTCATATCTGTTCGAGCTCTCTGTAAGAGTGACTTAAATAATCCCTTTCCCCTGCCTTTTCCCTGTAGCAATGAAAATGTTTTCTCCTCAGATAATGATCCAATTTCCATTTGAAAGCCATGATTGAATCTACTTCTACAACGCTTTCGGGCAGTGCATTCCAGATCCACCACTTGTTGTGTAGAAAGGTTTTATTTGTCATGTCGCCATTGCTTCTTTTACCGGTCAGTTTTGATTCAATGTCCTGTAGTTCTTAACCCTTCCTGGGATCAGCTTCTCTTCACCTACACTGTTCGGACACCTCGTGACTTTGAAAACCTTGATCAACTCTCCTCTCTCCTTTCTCTCTAAGGACAGCCCCAGTTTCCCCAATACTTGTAATGCTTGTTTATGTTTTGCGTTTAAATTCAAGTCCTGAGAGAAAACAGTGGGTTTGTGATGCAACTTCCAAGGGATTACATTGTAATCTGTTCTTACACAGATTGCTGGACTGTAACAAGAGCCTCAGAGCTCAGAAATCCACAGCCATCATGTATGCAGTTTCAGCTCACATAGCTATGAGCATGATCCCTGGCCCTCTGCCTAAACATTCACTGCAGCTCTCAGATGTTGGGTGACTTCCACCTGCAGTGGAGATTGAGACAGCATCAGGTTTATTATTACCCCTGTTTGAAAGCATGTGCTCCAAATTCTGCACAACACTATCCTCTATATGACCTTGTCCTTATCTCCTTCAATGTGAGAGGAAACTCTCTGATAGGCCCATCAATGCACCCAGCATCTCACTGTGCATCCTTGTAAGCATTCTCCTGTACACCATCCCAGCAAACTTCTCACTCTATGGCAGACACTGACATCCAGTGCAGTGGTATTCAGGCTATCCTTCCATCCCCCTGGCCTGGCTGTAAGCACAGTGGCTCAACATATGCAGATCCTGACTTGATACTACTCTCTAAGGCAAGGCTTGTGCCATCCAATGGTCAGATCCAAAGGTGATACCTCCTACGCACTGGGGTGGAAATGTTCTCCTCTATCCTCCTGGCTGTCCTATGGTTTGTTGGGCAGTAGTTTCTTGGTGACTGAAAATTTAAAATCAGAAGGGGAGAGTTGAGATCAAGTAAGAGAAGGTGGTGGTGAAGAAGCAGCTGAGAAAGGGCATAAAGCAAAAAGTTACCATCAGCCTCAATGACCATGCTAGTTGCCACAGGTCCTGTTAGAGCCATCCCCCTGATTTGCAACTAATCTTCTCTGTAGGGGCTCAGATGATAAAGGAGTGCCTGTTTCTCACCACCCAGCTCCTCTGCACCTTGCGCTAAGATGTTTATTTATTAGTCATAAGTAAGTTTTACATTAACACTGCAATGAAGTTACTGTAAAATTCCCTAGTCATCACACTCCGACACCTATTCAGGTCAATGCACCTAACCAGCATGCTTCCCAATCAAACTCCCTATGGGAGGAAACTGGAGTACCCGGGGGAAACCCCCGCAGACACAAGGAGAAGGTGCAAACTCTACATGGGCAGTCACCCAAGCTGGGAATAGAACCCAGGTTTCTGGCACTGTGAAGCAGCAATGCTAACCACTGTGCCACCCCAGTAAATAGTGTGCTCCAATTTCCAGTGTTTTTGTTTCATAATCCCTTTATTTCCAAGCTCCCCTGGATTGTTGTATAGGTTTTTTTTTAAGTTAAAGGACCTTTAAAATAATAATATTTGTTACAGTTATATCCTTTTTCAAAAGTGCAAATTAAGCATGTTTTTTTAAATGCAGAAAACCTGGAACATAGAAACAAGATTGTCAATTCTGCAGTTCAGTGAGATTGTGACTGATCAGTACTTAACTTCATTTACCCACCTTTGCCCCTCATGATTAATGAACGAAAATCTATCAATCTCAGTTTTAAAATTAACAATTGATTTAGCATCAGTTGCCATTTGCAGAAGAGTTACAAACTTCTATCACCTTTTGTGTGAAGTTTTGTTTCTAATTTAAGACTGTGTAAAACGTAGGAACAGAATTAAGCCACTTGGCCCATCGAATCTGCTTCACCATACAATCATGGCTGATATTTTTCTCATGCCCATTCCCCTGCCTTTTTCCCGTAATCCCTGATCCCCTTATTAATCAAGAACCTGTCTATCCCTGCCTTAAAGACACTTGATGACCTGGCCTCCACAGCCTTCTACAGGAATGAGTTCCACTACTCTCTGGCTGAAGAAATTTCTCCTCATCTCTGTTCCAAAGGATTGTTCCTTTAGCCTGAGATTGTACTCTCTGGTTCTAATTTTTCTACTAATGGAAACATCTTCTCCAAATCTACTCTATCCAGGCCTCACGGTCTCCTGTAAATTTTAATAAGATCTCCCCTCAATCTTCTAAACTCCAACAAGTATAGACCCAGAGTCCTCAATCATTCCTCGTATGACAAACTCTTCATTCTTGTGAATTTTACTCTTGAGCTATGTGTTTCTTATTTTTAGACTATGCAGCTTATGGTCAGAGGGATTGAACTAAAAGCAGAAAGTGCTGGAAAATCCCAACAGTTTTGGTAATATCTGTGTAGAGAAAAACTGAATAATGGTTTGAATTCCCAGGATTGGAACTATCTCACTATTTCTCTCTCTGCAGATGCTGCCAGGGCATGTTGAGTTTTTCTGGCACCTTGGTTTTTATTTCAGGTTTTTGGTATTGGCAGTAGTTTGCTTTTATTCCATGGAATATAACTGAATTATCTAATGTCCCCTCCCTGGTTTAAATCTTGGAGTCTAGCTTCATTCTAGTGAATGTGTCTAACACTCCTTCCAAGGTGTGGAGAGGCCAGAACTGCTCACAGTTAAACAGGATGGTTTAACCAAGACTCTATATAGATAAAACATAACTTAGAATTCTGACAATGCATCGAGACTGCACCAACAACAATCCTACCCAGGCCTGACGCATGTAACCCCACCCACTTATCCAGCTAATCCCCTTGAAAACTAAGGGACAAGTTAGCATGGCCAATCAACCTAACCCACACATCTTTGGAATTGGGAGGAAGCCAGACCATCCAATGGAAACCCATGCAGACACAGGGAGAACATGCAAACTCCAAGCAGACAGTCACTTGAGGGCGGTATTGAACCCGGGTCCCTGACGCTGTGAGGCAGCAATGACGCCCCTTTACATTGTCTTCCACTAGATATAAAAGCCAAAATTACATAAGCCTTCCAAATTATTTCCTGGGACCTGTTCAAAACATTTTAATAATCTGTGTATCTGGAACCACTCAGCCCTCCATTCTTTCTAACTTTTCATCATTTAGGAAGTATTCTGTTTCATCCTTTTTAAATCTGAGTGGGAGTGACCTCACGCTTGACTTTATGGAAATCTATTTGTCACAGTTTTAATCAATAAACATCTCATTAATTTAATCCGTAACACAAAATTACAATTTAATTTCTGTACTGACAGCAACAAAATAATCACAGGATAAAATATATTAATTCATCTGTAAATGTCCAAATAGACATTTATTCCTGCAATACTGATAGGAAAAATAGTCTTACTGCATATTGGCATCTAATATGGGGAGCGTCCACATTAGCAAAAGATCTTATGCACAGAAAGGGGAAATGCGGCATGAGCAGAATAGCACATCTGCTTTTTGGAGCCTTCAGTGACTTGGGCAGCGATCTAGAAAAGGAACTAAAGTTTCTTTCTTTATTAGTCACCAGGAAGGCTTACATTAACACTGCAATGAAGTTACTGTGAAATTCCCAAAAAAGGTCTTCATGTTTAGATTTATGTGGAGCTAAGAGGCAAAGGTGGTCCCCTCTTGGTCCTATATTAATAACATAGCCACTGCCAGCCTGAGCTTGTTACTCTCACATTTTTCCCTCCATTCCAGGATCTTGATTGATTGGCATATTTATATTTAGTTATTGCCCGTGAAATATTGTACACGGATACTTTGATTAGTTTATCATCCCAAACACGTTTACTTTGAGACAGACACAGAACTCTGGTTCGAACTTAGCTTTATTAAAAACTCACAAGTTAAAGAAACCACTCTTACACACATTAAGTTAACTTTTCTCCAAACTAGGCTAATTGCCTGAGAAACACATACTACCTGTTCTGATTAAATTGATTCAGCTGTTGGATTCAATTCACTGAGCTCATGTTGACAGATGAACTCAAGGTTTTCTTGACACGAACGTAGATCTCGCACGCCCTCTTCTGTTGTCCCAGGTCACACTAGGTCAGTTGAGTCTGTGCTGGGGTTTGTCTTGAAACGACTGTTTCTATCCCTTTCTTCAAGCCTCCCTGGAATGTTTTTTGGCTTTCAGCCAATGGGATGAAAGAGTAGGGGTCACAGTACCCAATGAATTAGGCCAGGTCATCCTAGTTGTACATTTCTCCTTTTCAGGATGTGGTTAATATCGGGGAGTCTGACAGGAACTAGGAAATAGACAATCATAATATCACTTTCTATCTCTCTGGCTGTGTATTACTTGCAGGGTTTTGGGCCACAATGACTTCTCCGTTGTTAGGTTTGAGCTTCTGTATTCAATATGTAAGAGGTCTGCGTTCTGGTTTCTGATAATAATGACTTCACCACTAAGGTCAAGCACTCTGCTCTATATACAAGACAGGTTTGATTTGGTCCCGATTGGCTTTTGACCTGTGGTAACCTTATGTGCATTCCATCAGGGCTTGCTTGTAGAAATAGTTTAGCTGTTAATTTAAAATGCTCAATTTTGTGTTGAACTTAATTTCTCAGGCTGTTGAGCACTCAGATCTCTGGACCATTAAGCAGTGAGTATATGAACTTGCACTTTGGCGCAGACCATAGGGATGCTGAAGATGAGGTTCTGGTGGAGTCCTGCAATATAATCCACAGAGGATGTCACACATTGTGATCAATTACTGCCCCCTTCGCAACCTGGCACTGCAACAAGGTTAGGAACTGCCTGAGGAGGAGATGGAGGAGCAGTATGTTTCCTTGTGAGGAGGTAATTGAAGGAGATGAGGCTGTGAAAGGACTCAATTTAGAGGATGTTGACTGTGAGGCAATGAAGATGTTAATATGAGGCAGATAAACATGGGACTTGTTCATTGCCACTAGATTTGTGGAGGGTGATGAGGACATCCCCATTATCTTTACACTTCTTCTGTGAGCATTGTTCCGGTCTGACTGGCAATGTACGTTCTACGTGATAAAGCCCATGTCATGGGAAGGGAGCAGTTGTCCACATTCCTTCTATTGCAGAAGGATGATAACAATGCAGTGGAGTTAGTGCTTAGATCGTCATAGAGTTTCTGTGAATGTCTGATTCCTGTCTGGCTGATGGCAGCTCACTTGCTCTCAATGATCAAGATAGTATTGTGGCAATGTAGCAGGGAAAGCTTCACCTCTCCTGATCTCAGGTCATTCTTCGTGACCTGTAACCTCGAGGTTCAGGGTCATCAAAGGCTGAGGCACACAGTCTGGGGGGGCGGTGGTGGGGCCAGCCCCAACTCAAAAGGTGCAGAGAGCACACACTGGCAATGATGGGACGGGTGACACTAGCTCTGTGCATTGTGGGAAATACCCTCATTCTCAACGAGAAATGGACATGACTGATGTGTTCAGTCACTGCTATGGGACACCATCAATGTGCTGGAATCCTTGCACAAAGCACAAGGAGGAAGCCCTGGACTGAGCATCCTGACTTTATCTGGTGCAGGAATCCTGTTTTTCAGGTGAGAATTAGAGGAACACAACTCATCAGACCCAGGAACAATAGAAAGAATGAAATTAGTGGGAGTTTACTTAGAGGTGAACGCTATCTACAAGAGATTAACACCTGTGTCCACTCCAAAAATATGTCAGTTGGGTTGATTGGCCATGCTAAGTTGAACCCAGTATCAGAGAGATTAGCAGTGTAAATGTGTGGGGTTACAGGATTAGGGCCTGGATGGGATTGTGGTTGGTGCAGACTTGATGGGCCAAATGGCCTCCTTCTACACTGTAGGGATTCCCTGACATGCTGTGCAAGTACAGTTTCTTAATACTCCTTAGCCTGATGCTTCATCTGGGTACACCTCTAACTTTCAGCAGATTCCTGACCTCCAGCAAATATTCTGAGTTCCTGCACCATGGAGTTCCTGCACCCTGTCTCTGTCTGCTGTGGATCTGAAAGTGTGCTGTGCTCATCAGATTGGTGACAATTTCTCTATTTCCACATCCGTGAATCTCTCCTTTGTAGTGTTGTTGGGGTTGGAGTTAAGGAGCTGGCTGGTGGACTCCCTCGGCTGCTTCCCAGACATGCCTGCGAAAGAGTGTTCAATAATGCATGGCACAGCCATGAGAAACAGGAACCGTGGCTCATAGCATTGTTATCTGATGCATGTTGCAATGCTGGATCCTCACTTGGTTTATTGCTACCGACCTCGCCCCAGCCCAGCAAAGGTTGCCATCCACCCTGGTCAGCTCCAAGTCTCTCCCTTCAAAGTCTATGATGACTTCCAGCTCTGGCAGCCTTTCTCCTGCCTCGGATTTCTCCTTCTTGCTAATTGCCAGCTTGTAATGCACAAAAACAGATGTAGAGAATGTTAGTAGGACACTCGTTGGGGAAATGATAAGGATGGCTGGCAGGTGTGATAGTTGAATGGGAGAAGCAAGGCCATGAGGATATGGTCCACAAGGGACAGTGATTTGTTTTATGGTGTGCCTTGAGTTGCGGGTGAGTGAGGTCACTGTGGATGTATGATGAGTGTGTGAGTTGAGAGTGATGAGAAGAGTGACTTACCTTGGTAGAACTGAGATCATTCATCCTCCATCTGCACTGGATGGCTGTCCTCTTCTGCAGGCCACTAGCATGACTGGGACTGCCACTTACTCCCATGTTGGGTGAGTAACCTTGCTGGCTGGTTTTCTTTCTGAATCCAGGTAAAGCACCTCATGACACACCTATATGTCATCGAGCTTCCTGTCCAGTGAGGTGGCCGAAAACCTGGGGGTGGATTTCTTGGCAGCCGCCACTCCCCGATGAAGTGTGGCTATTGTGCGCCAGGGTGGCCTTTCAATGTGGTCATCTGATGATTGCAGCGCTGAGATAATGGCAATGCCAGCAAATCAGAGGCTGCAGTATGGCACATGTGTGAAAAATGTTTGGTACTATGTGCCACAGTATATGATGGGAAGAATCTCCATTGCTGGAGCCCATCCAGCTGCTTTTCCCCTCCACCAATGGCCTTTGAAAATTTCAATTCAAAACTTCACCAGAATATAAGAGATTCTGTGATTGACAGTGAAGAAGAGACCATTTGGCCCATTGAGTCCACACTGGCTCTCTAACTGGCTCTTACCCAGACGATCTTCCCTGGCCTATCCCCATAACTACAGCAAGAAGTCTCACAACACTAGGTTTAAGTTCAAACAGTTTATTTGATAGTGGTGTTGTGAGACTTCTTGTGTGTTTGGGGTGGGGGGTGTTGGGTGGGTTGGGGTGTGGTTGGGTGGTTTTTTTGTTGTTTTTTTTGGTGGTTTTGGTTTTGGTTTGTTGTTTTTTGTGTGGTGTTGTGGTTTTACTATGTTTACCCCAGTCCGACGCCAGCATCTTTACATCATGATTATCACTGTCACCCCACATGTTTACTATGGCTAATCCATCTAACCCAAACATCTTGGGACAATTTAGCATGGCCAATCCACCTAACCTGCGCACTTTTTAATTTGAACTGTTGGAGGTAACTGGAGCATCTGGAGGAAACTCGCGCAAACTCCATACAGGCAGTCCCCGTGGCTGGAATCAAACTTGGGTCTGTGAGGGAGCAGTATGAACCACTAGGAAAAACAAAGTTGACCAGCTTTGAAAGGGAAAGATGGGGTAATGTTTTAATAGAATCCTTAATAGTACAAGGCAAAGAAGAAGCTTTACATCTGGGTGGTATTTCATATGGGGAAAATTTAATCTCAATGAGAAAGTTTGTGATATCAAATTTCATAATTCTGAGTATTGTACCCTACAAGATATTGAAGAATGTACCATCTATGTTTATGATCCCAAAACTACCCACTGAGGAGTCTTTATTAATGAAATTGAGTATTTCAGTGACCAGGGATGTGTCTCAGAGTATGCAAGAATAAAGAAAAGCAATGAACAAAAACAAATGGACTACATAATATTTGAGTGGGCAAATCCATTGTGGGAGTTGCAAGAAAATTACATCCTGAGTCTCAAAGAGTAATTGCATGAACAAATATTGTAGTTTGTGACAATTTAAAATGATTAATAGGATTTAAGTTCACAAACCAGCTTTTATCAAGGTGTGTATCAAATGCACAATGGTGAATAACTGTGGGCCCAAAATCATTGTGGAGGCGGAAAGTCTGCACAATGATAATGCATTATCACTGGAAGTAGTAACCTACAGCTAAAATAAGCATTCACAATATTAGATCATAAATCAGAAAGAAGGAATCAACCACATATTGAACATTTTGCAGGACTTTTGGTTTTAACAGTTCGCAGAACCTAGTTTTTGTCAAGTAATAGAAGATGATCAGTTGGTTTGACTTTGGCTAGATAATGCTCAGCAGCATTTCAGTGCTGCGTAATTTGGATACATTCTAATTGGATATTGTTTCTCCATGAGATCCACGATTCATTCTTCCATTGCAATGCCTTATGAAGATAAAATGATTTATGCCAGAAACTACGTATACTTTGTTAAATCCGAGCTTGCTGCTTGATGGGCTTGAAATGTAACTAGAGACCATGCCACTGTGTTAAGGATCATCAGGTTCACAGCAGAGCTTCAGAATCAATGATTTAGATGAATTGATAGGTCTGTGTCATCCTGCAATATGCTTTCAAGGGACGCTTCCATGTAATTGTGCTGTGTCAGGTCCTGCACAATTTCAGCTGGTCAGAGAGGATTGCTGTTGTAGGAGACAAGTGCACATGATGAATTTTTTTATCTCATGAGGAACTGCTGCTGTGCAGCTGGAAGCCTCAGAACACCAGGTTAAAGTCCAACAGGTTTATTTGGTAGCACAAGCTCCTGGAGTGTCGGTCTGGCACTCAATGCTCATACTATCAAATAAACCTGTTGGACTTTAACCTGGTGTTCTGAGCCTTCTCACTGTGCTTATCCCAGTCCAACGCCAGCAGCTCCACATCATGGCTGACATGAGCAGAGCAGTTAGCACTAACCTTGCATGGTGAGGTGAAGGAATGAACTATTGCACAATGTTCTACTGCATTTCTTAGTTTCCCTCCCCTTAACACTGAAACCTAAGTCCTTTTGCACAAACAGTTGGGGAAGTCTCAGTCATCAGTGCCTTAGAACTGAATTCTTTCACACTAAAAGGATTCTGCCAATTTTTACACCAATTATTCCCTGACAAGGCTGCCTCATAAACTGCTTTACAAACACACTACAGACCAATGTGTCAAAAATGATGGATTTTAACGTGCATCCAAATAGAATTGGTTTCTTTGGATCATTAATCACTTCTACACTGTGCTGCCCTAGCTCTAGGAGAGATGATTGAAGGAACCTTTGGGACGCTCCTGTCTATGGTATCTGGAAGTGCAAGGCCATGAGGACACAACTTCAGATGGTGGCTCCATGGTTACTGCTGTGGAGATCAAGTTCAGACAATGTTCTGGCACTATAATATTAGTTGTCTAGATGCTCTAGAGTCATAGAAAAGATATAGAGTCATAGAAGTTCATAGCATGGAAACAGGCCCTTCAGCCCAACTTGTCCATGCCATCCTTTTGCTTAAAACCTTAAACTAATCCCATTTGGCCCATATGCCAATGAAAAAGCTATGCTGAGAGAGGAAAGACACACACCAAATATTTTGGTCCTTCCCACTAATTGGATCTTCTGGTCACATTTCTATTAGGATTATATTCATTGGAGTTCAGAAGAGTGAGAGGGGTTTTCATAGAAACTTATAAAATTTTAATAAAGTTAGGATAGATTCAGAAAGAATGATCCTGATGGTGGGTGAGTCCAGAATTAGGGGTGATGGTTTGCGGATAAGGGGTAAACCTTTTTGGACTGTGAAAGTTCTTTGCCCAGAGAGTCGTGAATCTGTGGAATTCATGACCACAGAAAGTAGGTGAGGCCAAAACATTTCAAAAAGAAATTGATACAGCTCTTGAGAGGAAGGTGGGATCAGGATATTGAATTTGGTGATCAGTCGTGATCAAAATGAGTGGTGGAGCAGTCTTGAAGGGCCATATGGTCTCCTATTTTGTTTGTCGCAGCGAAGATGACCCTCTTACGGTTCTCTGGCAGTGCCATCAGCAAACAATGCAAAATTCCATTGACATAGTGATCTTCCAGTCCTACCAATTGCCAATGGTGTACTGCTGTGGGAAGGCAGGAGGGGATGGTGGAACATTTCACCCACCAAGCCCATGGAAGTGCAGCTTTTCACTCCCAAAAATTGATGGAGAGCAGGCTACAGAAGATGTATGATGCCTTTGTCATTCCTCTCCAGGTTGGTAACTAATCTATCCATCTGATACAAATGTCTGTCTAAGGTGGAGTCTAGAATATGGCTTCCAGCAGAAATTGGTAACAGATTCCTTATTGAGGGTCTGATGCCAGTGGCTATGGTGATGGCCACATTCTCCAAGATAGGCTTCATGGAAACGCTTTGCATCAGAAATATGTACATGCTGAACACTGCACTTTCCAACATGTTGCTCATTATCTTTGGTGAGTCTCCCAATACCAAATATACTCCCAGGTGTACCTCCAATCATTTTTCTTGCTTGCTCTCTACAGGTTCACACCTCCGTTTGCTCAGCAGATCTGGGAAAGGACATCACTCATTGCTGAATTATTTCTTAAGCTATCTCATCCAACAGATCCTGCTCCCTAGTGCTCTGGGTTGCTTGTTTTGGTACATAGGAATGCCAGAGTAGATGTAGCTCCGATTTGTGACCCCCAAAAAGCACAATTGTGGTTCAGGCCTACTTTTGACTGTAATGTAGGGAAGAAGTGCTAAAACCTGCCACCACCTTACAACAATGGGGAAAAAGCTGCCGAGAGAACTAAGTTTGTAGCAAATTCAGCTTTGAGTTAGTCCAAATCTGGCAAAGTGACAGTTCTTGCAGTGTGGCAGATAGCTACAAAAAGAACCTCTTGATACTGAAGAACTGGATGTTTTGCTGTAGCAGGTTGCACAAAATCTATTGGCCTAATTGGGGTGAAAGGTCACTCTCCAGAAAATGTATCAATGCCAAGTTCGTGGAGGGCACTTACTACTTGGTTTAATGTTGGGCTTTCCACACCTGGCAACTGATGAAGTGTGCTATCAGGAACAAGATCAAGTGGAGTGGCTGGTTACCAATAGACTGACCTCATTTACATTGTAAATTAGAGCAGCAGATGTGAGATATTTTCTATGTTCTGAGTCTTCTAATAACTATTTTCCCTCTATGATATGCCATGGTTTAATTGTTCACCAGTTGTGAATGATGTGAGTGAAGCTGCATTTTAATTGCCCATCTGAATTGTATTGCAAATGTAGTAAGGATCTTTCCTGTGAAGTGTTGTCATTCTTGCCTTTGAGTAGTGAATTCCAGGATTTTTATCCAGTAATGATAGTACAGGGCTGCTGAAGGGTTAATCCAATGCACAAATTTACTATCTTTAGGACAGTAAAGATAGTACTGTGCCTAGCATCTTTTATCATTTCCTGCATGGTAAACCAAATTGGTCATCAACTCCTATTGAGGTGGGGACATTTGCGTGAATGCTAATTTACATTGTCCAATCTTCAGTTTCACTTTCACTAGAGTCATTTTCAAAGGTTTCAGACTTGTCCCTTGTGTCTATGTGATGGACTCTGCCAAAGGCGAGAATGGGAATTTTCCTGTTCCTTCCCTCTATTTGTTGCCTGAACCACTCATCCACCTATAGCATAATAAATCTGGCTGTTTCTAGCCTTCGCCATGATTTAGGGGAGTGATTATTTTGCCACTTTCCAAAGTTGAAGGATCTCGCCTAAGAGCCTGTGGTATTAGCAGTAATCGGAATGACAGCAGTAATGTTTTCAGGTTGATCCCTGCTTGTTGCAAATTGATATAGGGTTAGCACTTGGCCAGTGAGGATTTGCCAATGGGGGCGCCTAGATTTTAAAAAAAAGTGGTAGAAAAATGGGATTAGTACTTTGCTCACATACTATTGAGACTGTTTACATTTAAAGTAACAAATGGCAGTAATTAAAAACATTGCCAAGAGCTCAAAAGTGAAGACAAAGCTAAAATTAGGCGATTTGGCAGCTGAAGGAAAATCAAATGAATATGCATGGTGGATACGTGTGCTAATACTTAAAGAGCAGTGAACACAGCAAGCTCAGGAAGGAACAAGCACTGAAAATTCAAGGCAGAGGGGCAGCCCTGCAGTCTCAGTGCAGACACAAGGAAAAAGAGATGGCACTTAATGTAGTTTATTCATTAGAAGTCTGTAAATGAGGGTGCGGGCAGTCTCATCCCTTGGGAAAGCACTTCTTTCAACCCTGCCTAACTAAATTTTAAAGAAAGGGATGACATAGATGGATTCAGATGATCTTTTGAATTATTTGTAAAAGACATTTGGGAACTTAAGGGTTTGTGCCATCACTTAAGGTAAGGAACATAGATTCAAATGTATGGAACTATGAAGTGCTCTATTCTTGCTGCTTATGATTTAATGTCTAAAGGCAAAAATAAAGTTGTAGAAAGTTCCATATAATGCATACAAACAATGAGTCATAGAACTGGGGGACATTGAACATTACATTCATTTTTCTTGCCATAATTCATAAAAGGTAGAAAAATGGGATCATCCATTGTTGATGGGATTGATTTCATAGAATCCCCATAATGCAGAAGATAATTCGACTACCAAGTCTACACTGACTCATACTTAGGTTTACACCATAACACTACCCCACACACACACACACACACACACACACACACACACCTGTATTTACTCCACTCGCCTATATATCTTGGGACACCAAGGGCCAATTTAGCATGGCCATCCACTTAACCTACACATTTTTAGACTCTGGGAGGAAACTGGAACACCCATGCAGACACAGAAAGAATGTGCAAATCAAGAGCCGAAGACCAGAATTGAACCCAGGTCCCTGACACTACGAGGCAGCAGAGCTAATTACTGTGCCACTATGCCAGCCATTTCAATTCATTGTTTTTGATAGTGTAAAGGAATGGTTCCATAACCAAATCTGCAAAATCTGGAGAGTGATCTCATTACATTTTGACCAGTGGCATGATCTGATTTTACCCATTGGTCAGCTAGTGGAAGATGCACAGCCACAGCCAGGGCTATATCATAGAACAGGACCCCAAGGAATAACAAAAAGAGATGAGAAGAACAAAAACAGCACGGGAAACAGGCCTTTTGGCCCAACAAGCCCGCGCTGCCACCTCGATGTTCCTACTTCTATCCATGATCCCCGTCTACGTTTATAGATCTATGCATTGGAACCCAATTTGCGAGACAATTTAGGGAGAATTTGTTTTGCCAAGAGACACATCTTTAGGGTGTGGGAGGAAACTGGAGCCCTCGGAGAAAACCCACGCAAGCACAGGGAGAATTTGCAAACTTCCACAATCACAGGCCCAAATCCATGTATCTGCACAGCGCAGCGATAGTCTCTGAACTGTTGTGTTGCCCATTAACTGATCCAGTTCAAGCGTACACTAAACGACGTGTGGCACTAGGCTACTGTCAAAAAATCCAAGAGCAGTCCTCTCATGACTCATTGCGTGTATGCCCCTTGTCAGATAACAAGGTGGACTGAAGTACCTGTAGAATAGATGTTGAATGTTCCACTTGAAATGAAGTAAAGAGAGTAGGGCACCAAGTCTTAATAAAAGATTGACTGTAGCCTTGAGGAATGAGACTATACAATGACTCCAAGGAACAGAAACTGAATACATTCCACACAAAAAGAAAATACTTAGAAGCAGCAAATTTGGATTTTTAGAAAGGAAAATTTTGCTGTACAGACCTGATCAAATTCTTTGGAAAAGTGGTTTGGATGGGGAAAAATGCGGTGGATATGGTGGATGGGGGTTTTCAGACAATCCTTGACAGGGTGCAGCATGTGAATCCATTGGAAAAGATTAAGATATGATGAATTAATATAGAGGGATAACATTTGGATTAAGAACTAATTAGAAAGGAAGAAACAAAGAGTAGGATTAAAGGACAAAATTTGAAGATGAGTCAAAAATGGCGAATGGTGTTCCATTGTGTTCTGTTCTGGGACCACATTGTAATCTCAAATGATGAATATAGGGTTGGAAAAAAATGATGTTCTTATTTGTAGAAGGTAAATTTGAAGACACAGTGGTGAATCTTCCCATTCTACCTGTCACAGGAATTGTAGTGGGCAAGGGATGGACCAAGGAAATGTCCGTTGATCTCGGGTGGGAATTTCCAGTTTGGCGAATGAAGCCAGAAAATCCTGCTCATGATTATGAAAGGATCAAAGAAAGCTGGAAATGGGTATTCCTAAAGTGGTGGATTTGACAAAAATCAATAGTGGTAGATGTGAGATTTTTAATTTTTGCTGAAGTTACGATTCACATTTGGTAAGGGGAAGGATGGAAGAAATTATTTGCTGTACATGAGCAGAATGATTTGGTAGCAGTAGTATATCAAATGGATAAAGTTACGAGCAAGTTAATAGAATATTTCATGTGGTCTTGTGAGGTTTAGAGAATAAAAGTCAAATTTAGGTGAAGGAAAAGAAAATCTTGAAGATCAAGTTTGGGGTACCATGCATAATTTTGACTCCAGTAAAATGATGCTGAGGCAATAGGAAAGGGTGCAGCAAAGAATCACTATCTGCTGTTTGATATAAGGAAGTACTTACATAAAGGAAGCTGTATTGGAACAGCTTGGTTAGAGGCACGGCTAGTTTTGGAACACAAGCACCAAGACCATTTCATTCATACGTTTGCCATAATAAAGGAGTAGCATAGGACATAGCATAGTTTGCAATTGTTTAGAAGGTTGTAAAGAGAAGACATAAATATAAATTGAGAGAGATTTTACACACACAGCTGCACAATCGAAGTTAGTGGTTGAACAAAAGCAAATGTTCATATTTAAGAATATGATCGGTGATTTGAAGGTTAATAAGAAATATGGGATCACAACGTAGACACTACTATGAATTACTGCTTCTAAGTAGGAATAGATATTGATACAAATGCAATGGCTCAAATCCATGTTGTAATTTCTAACTAATAGGAATATGACATCCTCTCCTATTCTCTATAAATGTGATTATCATCCAGAATTCTGCTGCCAAGTTCCATTCTCTCATCAATTCCTCATCTTGGTGACTTATCCTGGTTTCCAATTCTGTAATGTCTAGATTGTAAAATTCTCATTTTTGTATTCCAGTCTGACTTTGCCCTTCCCTAACCCTGCGCGTTCCTCCAGTCCAGGGTTTTTTGTGATCCTCCAATTCTTGCCTCTTGTTCATCCTTGATTTCCTTCATCCTTCCATTGTTGATCATGCCTTCTGTTTTTTTTTACTCCTAAGCTCTGGAATTCCATCCCTACACCTGTTCCCCTCTTTTACCTCTTCTCTCCCCCCCCCTCCATTTTTAGTCACTCCTTGAAGCTTGCATCTGTCACCAGGTCTTTGGTCATCAGCTGTAATATCTTCAAATGTGGCTTTGATTTTGAGTCCATTTATTATTGTTGCTTTTTTTAAAATTCATTCATGGGACATGGGTGTCGCTGGCTTGTCAGCATCTATTACCCATCCCTAGTTGCCCTTGGAGGGCAGTTGAGAATCAACAACTTTGCTGTGGTGTTGAAGTCACATGTAGGCTAGACAGGGTAAACATGGCAGATTTCCTTATCTAAGGGACATTAGTGAACCAGATTGGTATACAGTGAAATGTATTGTTTCTTACAAAACATACCATTCATAGAGTACATAGGGAAGGAAGGAAGGAGAGGGTGCACAATATAATATTTTAGTTGTAGTTAGGGTATAGAGAAAGATCAACCTGATATATGGTAGGTCCATTCAAAAGTCTAATGGCAGCAGGAATCAAGCTGCTCTTGAGCTAGTTAGTAGATGATTTCAGACTTCTGCATTTTTTTTATTATTTGCAAGATATGGGCATCACTGGCGGGTCAGTATTTATTGCCCATCCCTAGTTTCCTTGGAGGATAGTTGAAAGCCAACCACAATGCTGTGGTTCTGGAGTCGCATGTAAGCCAGACCAGCGAAGGACAGCCAATTTCCTCCCTAAAAGAACATTTGTGAAGCAGATGAGTTTTCCTGATAATCAACAATGGTTTTATGGTCACCAGTAGATTCTTAATTCTGGATAATTTTTATTGAATTCAAATTACACCAACTGCTTTTGATCCCAGGTTCCCTAGAATATTAGCTGAATTTCTTTTCTCCTGACAGAAGAGCGTGGAAGGGAGTATGTCTGGGGTACATGGGAGTTTTTGATTATGCTGACTGCTTTTCCAAGGCAGCGGGAAGTGTAGACGGAGTTAAGGATGGGAGACTGGTTTGCCTGATGGACTGGCTACATTCACAACCCTTGCCGCTTTGATCATATTTTGCTTGATAATGCTCCTGTGGAATATTTGATGTTTTGTTGCATTAACAACCATATCAACACAAGTTATTGTTGAACATTCATTTAACAAGAAAAAATATAGAGATGAAGGTAAGGTGACTAGATGAATGAAATGCAGATGCTGGAAGGATCATAGACAGAGGTGTATTCCAAACATCTGATTTTGCTGCTCTGTGCTGGTTGAATTTACATTTTTAAACTAAAGTTATTCTTTGTACAATGTCCTTTGTTAAACATATGCTCCGCTGAGGATATATTATCTTTCTATTCAGATCACGGCTCTCTCTCTGAAAGATCAGTGTCTGCTCAGATCAATTCTTCGCTGTAAACAGTAGCAATATTTCACATTTCCACTTCATTTATTTATAGTTTTAGTTAGCTGGTTTTGTTTTTAACTCTGGAACATATTGCAGAATAAAAATGTCACTGAAAATAGTGTGTTGTCCCCGAGCCTGAGATATCCTGGGACAATGACTCATGCTGACAATTGGAACCTTGCAACAGACTGCATCAATGACTTTGAAATTTTGAGTAGTATTACTTCTGCTTGGTAAACAAAATAAAATGAAACAATCACATCACTGATTTCATGACTGAATTTTTTTATCTACAACCAAGAAAGGAAAATTGGGTTGTTAAAATAACCGTGCGCTAGTTGATTTTAGATGGGGAATTTCCACATGAGGATTTCTCCTCATGTAACTTCAAGAAGTAGTCCAGGAATGATGGTCATTTACCAGATTTCAGCTGTTAGAAAAGATGTGCAGGAGAACTCCCACTGAAATAGCACCTCAATGTATTATTAACTGCAGTGTGGACTCAATTCCAGCTATCAGCTAGGTGATGTTTCTACTGGAGCTTTTTCAAGGAATTATTCCAAGTGCAGAGTCTTTTCAAGATTCACAAGATGGAGTTTTGAGTAGAAGGCCTTGCTGTGTCAGAAGGGATTTTTGGTTTGGTGTATGCCAGAGATTGTGGGGAATTCCCCCAGCCAAGTAGAGGCATATGGTCAATGTTGGGATTATCATCCCAGTCTTTTCTGGTTTTCCTCTGACTGGTTTCAGGTCAGACACCGGAACCTAATCACAGGAGCTGAAACCAGTTCCGAGTAATTCTTATTCTGGGTTTGATCTTCCCTGCCCAGCTCACAGCTTCCACACAGTGTCTGCACCTTGCTAGGTTGAGGTAGGTGAGTGCACAGTAGGAACTCATTGTTATTGTGAGGTCAGTTTCACTCAACAATTTAAAGGCTAAAATTGATGCCTTTGATAAGCCACAGCAAAGCTAGGTCTCCACCATTACCTTACTCAATCTGAACTTCAATTGCTTTAATAGATCTGGAGTGCCCTTCAATATGCCCCAGCAAGGGTCTCCAGGGTTGAGGATTTGCTGTGCTCTGTATGAGATGTTGCAGAGTGGGCCATTAAGAAGGCGGTAAACGCCCTGCATCCTTGGAGCAGAAGCTTCATTACGTGTCATGCGGTTGATGGTTGTAGATCATACAGTGCTGCAAGCCAGTGAAGCCTGTGATGCCCTCATCCAAGCATATCACTTCAAGAGCATGCTCACAGCATTGCAACTTTCAGTCAGGACCATCGGGAAATCTACCCCTTCAAAGCTCTCCTCCATCCAGTGACCCAGCCAGGCATCACTTTCCCACCTCATGTCAGCTTACTCCATTCACGGGAAGAAAACTAACCAGTGTCAATGCAACAAAGTAGAAAACAAGGCAAAAAGTAATACATAAACACATTAGTAAGCATTAATGGAACTATAATGATCACCAGAGTGAATCCCTTTGTGCAACTGCAACATTTTCCTTGTATCCTTTCTATTACTTTCACACTGTGCTACTCCTGTGGCTTTAACAGCCACATGCAGACTGCTCATTCCCTCACTTTCAGTCAAAATGCCAAGGGTGGACATCCTCTGAATTGTGGCGACTACAAGGATCCTACCTGTGTGAGAGCAGGGTAAGACGCAATCTTTGGAGCAGGAGGCTGTGTGTATAACTCTGAAGGGTGGAGGATAAGGGCTGAGAAATGGGCTACCCTGAATAAAGCCCGAACAGCCACGAGCCCTTTGTGCTTCCACTCTCAGGATTCACCTGCACATTCCTACTAACCCAAGAACAGGGCAGCACTTGGTTACACATAAGTAAGGGCTGAGGCTTTGCTTGATTGTTGTGTGACCAAGCAGCCAGTGTGTGCAGCTCCCTGGATCAGGCCAGTATACATGCATTGTTCCTGCTCTCTCTGATTCTCTGAGATTGTCCACTTTTTTGTTGGAGGTGGGCAACAGCGAAAATACCTGAAACTTTACAGCAGTTATACTAGAGATGGGCAACTCATTTTCTATTAAAGCAATGCATCTGTGTTTTGTCACATGATATGCCAGAGGCACTTGTGGGTTTTTATCTCTCTTCCATGTTGGACTTCAATCTAGCACTGGTTTTTAAATAAATCTGCATTGAGTTGCTTCAAAACCCACAGTTTGGCATTCTATCATCTTGTTAGTGCTCCTGGTCAAAACATTTAATATATAACAGATGTGCATTGCCTTTGGCACTTAAAACAAATGCATCCACATTTCGTATGGTTACTCAACAAGTATCCTGTTTAGTGTATGACCCCTGATGGTCAGCATCTAAGACCAGCTAAGCTGAGCTCAAAGTGACCTGCCCACTCGGACAGGGGCTCCCCACTGCTGTCCCTATCTCTGGAACCAGCTCCTGCTCACGTGCTCAATAATTTGTCACAACTAACTGAATGAATCCAGTCACCAAGGTGTGTGTACCTGCAGAGGTGTAGGATGTGCTAGAGTCACGATGGTGCATCCTCGGAGTGCTGGCACTTCTCTGAGCATTCCTCAGGCACCTCTGACACCATCACTGCATCTATGGCAAATAAGACATGAGCTTCTGCTGAACATAGATAACATTGGGTTTCACCTTAGGCTACAGCAGATTATAGCCTTTAAGGTATTAATGCATTCTACATAAGTGACAATTCAGAACCGAGTGTCAATTTGGTATCCAATAATGTTACCATGTTTCTGAACCACTTTCATCTCTCCTTAACAGTGTTCTGGTACCACCTTCTTGATCCCCAGGGATTCCTCTTTTGCAACAAAAGTGGCCACAACTGGAACTTTGTCTGTCTATGTCGCTCCCCCGTTCTTCATGTATTCTGTCAGCTGTTGTTAATGCTGCCATTGTGAGTCCAGAATAGAACCCCTACAGAGAAAGACCATTCAGCCCATTGGGCTTGCATCAACAACAATCTCACCTAGATCCTATTGTAACTCCCATGTATTTATCCTGCTAATACCATTGACACTAAGGAGCAATTTAGCCAATCTACCTAACTTGCACAGTGTGGACAGAAACTGGAGCACAGACGCAGGGAGCACGTGCCAACTCTACAAAGACAGTTACCCGAGGATGAAATTGAATCTGGGTCCCTGGCACTGTGGCAGCAGTTAATGCTAACCACTGTGCCACTATCCTGCCAGAGTCCTTTTTTGTAAAAGTCCTAGTAATGGCTTTATTTAATTTGAATATTATTCATTTACAGTGGAATGCTGGTCCAGTACAGGATAAGGTTCAGATATTATATCCAGTCAGGCATCTTTGGTCAGTGACTTTGCCAATATAAAACCACATCGCAATTTCTATGGCCACAAAAGTGTTCTTCAGGGCATCCTATACAGTTATTTGTTGTATTACCCACCCTTAAAAGATCTGCAAGACCTATGAAGCTTTTAACAGCTATTGGGATATCTCTAAGAGTCAGTTCCACCTGGGTATATCTCCAGGAGGTAGCTAGGGACAGCTTGGAGTCATCACCAGCAGTCAGGGTGAGCTTAGTAACCCTGGTCACTTCCTTCTAAACAAAAACTTTTCATTGCTTGTTTAGGTGCGTTGATCTAACAAACCTGGTCAGCGAACCCATAATTGGGTTCATAATTATGGTGCTTTATGAAAGAGACTGGGAAAGTTACCTTAATTAAGTAATCATGTTCCCAACCCAAAAATGTTCGAACGAAGGGTCATCCAGAATCAAAATGTTGGCTCTAATTTCTCTCCACAGGTGCTGTCAGACCTGCTGAGACTTTCCAGCATTTTTTGTTTTTGGTTCAGATTCCAGAATCCTCGCACAGTATTTTGTCTTTAACCAAAAATGGCCTTGCCATTTTGGCATGGATTAAGTCCACAAAGTTCTGTTAAGATGATTTTTAAACCTCCTTATACTTTGGCAAATAACACGGCTTTTGTCACAGAGCTTGTGAAACGTAGAATTAATTAAACTAGGGACTCCTCAGACCCCTGGGGATGATTAAGCTGATGATTACCAACTTAATTGGTCTTAACACTCATTAAAGAAGCCATAAGCCATCTTTTTGCCTAACGCTTGTAATAGTGACTGGCTTTTCAAGAATATATAAGTTAATTTGGATTCCAAACCCGCTGAAAATAATGCTCATCCCTCATGGTTCACATGCTGGTTGAGATTGACTGATTTACGCTGCTTTGTCAAGATGTCACCAACACATTATTAACACGTCTTCTGGTAATTCTCTGAAGAGAAAATGAACAGAATGCTGTGCTTTTGTTGCCCATTAGAGACCATAGAGCAGCCACCAGGAGAAAGGGAAAGAGCGTTCATGGGGATTTTGCTCAGGTTTCTCCTCAGTCTGGAGAGGAGGAGATGAGGCCAGAAAGAGAAGCATCAGTTGCCAGAGGGGAGAGGGGCAGGAGTGATAGCACAGCAAAGAGGGAAGACAACTCGCTGCATGCTCCACAATCTTTCGATCACAAGGACAGTTGTCCTTGCCGTCAGCAATTGTACCACGTGGTCAGGAACTACAAGAAGGGGAAGAAGAGTTTGAGGTGAAGGGGACCAGGAAAATAGAGCAGGGTTTAAAATAAATGGTCTTCACCTTGGAGGAATGTTTGTCACTATCTAATTGAAGACTGCTTTTGAAAGACATCCTCCAAAATTTGGTGCACTGTTGCCTTAGCTTTCATCATCAAGAAGCCCAGCATCTGCACTAAATCATTTCAGTTTCTTTCCTATGAACAATACAATAAAAAAAAATGGTCAGGATTCTCTGATTTGACTTGGCCTGCCACCTTTGCCGGTGAGAACAGAGAATTTTGTGTTCAACTGAAACTATTCTCTGCAATGGGACTGGAGAATCCCAGGCACGTGTGAGGACAGAGAACGCTAGTCATTATCGAGCCATGATCTATAGGCTTTAGACACTGTGGCTGTTCCACCAAGCAGTTATCAAACCTTCTTCTGAAGATTTGGTTCTACAAAATCCCTGTTTGACTCTTCTTCAACAGAACTAGGGATTATATGAAATGGCATGGAGCATCTGTGATTTCCCTATCACCTGGAATGGCTGCTGTCTGAACAAATGAACAGAGCATGCTGCTGAGAATCCCTGTTCCAGCCTAGCCTCTATAGGTTACACATGGTGCCAGTCACTGGACTGGTGCCTGCAGCAAGGATAGACTGGCATCTTCCCTGCTCTCCTCCACCTCATCTTCCAGGGTAGGAAGTGATCATATGACATGGCATTTCCACCACTTCCAGTTCCTCTGCAAGGATGTGAGAAGGAACTTGTCCCTCAAAGCCTGAAACTGGAAGGATCAGGATACTGCAGGCATGATATGTTATGAGGATGTTTTTGATGAATCTGAGCAAGGAGAAGTTCAGGGGGTAATGAATGAGGAATAGTTGTGGCTGTGTAAAGAAGCTGATGGTCAGTCCCTGGACTGCAATCAATTTGTACATTTCCTGATAACCATGGCGTCTGCCACTTCCATCCTGTTTACTATCAGCACTAGGGGAATGATCTACATGGAGTCATACTTTTCTTTATTTGATCAGGTTCTGCTGATGCCTATTATATGCTATCCTATTCTGAAAGAGACAGTGAATAAGTGTATTGGGGCATGTGTCTGTGTGTCTATGTGTCTAAGTTGCATAAGTACTGGTGTATATTTAAATAGTGGAAACAGTATAGTGACATTTTGATGTGGGGATGGTATATTTACTTAAATGGCCATTTTAACCCTTTCCCAATGAGACTTGACCCAATGACGTGACTTTGCACGTGTGATATTAATCTCTAATTCCATCAACTGGTCAAAATATATTGAGCTACTTTTGAAGAGCAAGCAAAAACACTGACTTGAGATGGCTGCCACAAGTCACCTGATGGTACATTTGACTAGTTTTCTGAAAGGTTTCAAAGTAGAATACAATTAAGATGATTCCCAAATATCCCCTCATGGAATTTTACACTCATTGATGTGAATAATTACTTCAAAACAATTGCTAAAACCATTAGACTTCATATTTGCATTTCTATCAAACTATTTTTCCAGTGTGAATAGAACATTTACCAGGATAACAGCTATATGTTGCTCTATTTCATCAATAATGAATTATTCATTAGTTAATACCTGGGACATGAAAGAAAACAACTGGTCATAAAATAAAAATCATAAATTAAGTAAATACTTTCTGAAATCATTGTTGGGGGGAGGACGTTATTTGACTATAATTTTTTTAAAAATATCTCTTTTATTACAATACATAGGCTAGCAGGACTAAGGTTGACTTGGTTTGGTTTATGCCATTTGAGTTTATTCCCACAGCTGAGCTGCACAATTTTAGCAGAATAAAGGAGTGTTTTAGATTACTTTATGCTTTATGGGGTGTGAGCAATGAAGAAAGTTGGTGGACAGGAGTGTTTCATTTCATATTATGTGAGTCCCACCTTGACAATTGAAAAGGTTATCTCCAGAGCTTTCTAAGAAAATATTCCAAACTGCAGCATAATAAGGATTTTACAGTCACAATGCTGATTTTAGACCCCAGGATTTTGTTATTTTTAGGTTGATAGCCAAGGAAGTGACAAAACCAGGGCCTCTCTCCAACATCTATTTGTTTTTTCTCACAGTAACAATGGACCACTTGGCAACTAAAACTGTACGAATAAATTGGACAATAACTGTGCTGACTGCCATTGTATTTTATATAGATTTTGATTACATTGACAATTTGGCTTGTAAGCTGTCAGTCTAAGTGACAAACTGGGGGAAGGAGAATGCACCAATCAGTACCTGACATGAAGATCATGAACCAACAGAGAACACCACTTCATTCAGTATTTTCGAGTCTGTGATATCCTCTCAGCCGTGCAATCGGTCTGAACTTGAAAACAAACTTGGTATCTTCTTCCTTGTTTGTAACAATGAAATTAACAAACTGCGAAAGTATGGGCAATATCTCGTTCAAGTGAAAAGATGGATGTTAAGGACTGGCTGATTGAGTAGTGAAGTTGATATTTTGGTCCAGAAATTACTGGATGTCATTTTTAAAAGACCATATGGACATTAGGGCTGCACAGTGGTCAGTATTGCTTCCTCACGGCACCGTGGACCCAGGTCTAATACCAGCCTTGGGTGAAATCTATATGGAGTTTGCATGTTCTTCCTGTATCTTCATGGGTTTCCTCCAGGTGCTCTGATTACAGGAGGAAAAGGTGTATAGGTTAATGAATGGGGTTAAGGGGATGGGATGGTGTACCTGGGTACACAAAGCTGAAAAGATGCTCTTTGGGGGACTCTGTGCCAAATGGACACCTTCTGCACTGTGTCGGGATGCTATGGTTGTACCATAGAGCGATCACTTCTTATATCAGGGACATAATAAATGATCCCTGCACACGGAGGTCTGAGAGTTGCAAGAATTTGGTCCTTGAGCCTCCATCACCTCAGCAGGCAGCTCACCTGACTCACTTCCAGGCTCCCTGACTCACTGTTTCTTCAGCAAGGATGGACAAGTCATAGCAAGCAGAAGCACCATGAAGCCAGGAGGAGCATATTAATTATCATGTCTAATAGACTTGACACCTCTTTCAAGTGTCCGCCCCAAATGTCAGGAGAATGGCCTGAACAAATTGCAGGTTGAGTATTTTTCAAACATCAGAATTGGTCTTTACAACAAAAATAGAAAATGCTGGAAAATCTCAGCAGGTCTGACAACATCCGTGGAGAGGGAGCAGTGCTAATGTTTGGAGTCTGGTTGACCCTTTGTTAGAGACTTTTCTCTTGTTTGTTTTATGCTTGTTAAACTAGGAAAGCAAGAACCAATTGTTGTTTGTAGTTTCTTAGTAATGAAGCACCAGCAGAACCATAAAAGTTTCTTACTGCCTTAACTTGTCTCCAAATTGTTTAATGAAGTTCTTTTTCCATTATTTTCTTTTCAAAAGGTCCTACAGCAAATGAAGAGACTGTTGTAGAGATAGGATTATATATGTCAAACGGGGCTATAAAAAATGATTGCAGTGCGAAACTTGATACCTACTGAGATGTTGTTGAGCTGGTAAAATGGTAACGCCAGATGTTTTTCCACTTGCTTTATATGCTGCAATATTGCTCCACATAATACAATGATACACAATGTAAGAAAAAGACACTTATGCTGTATTGTATGTGTATATATTTACATGTATTCATGTATTTTAATGTAAGACAAAAAATCCATTACATAGAAAGCAGGAGTAAGTCATGTAGCCCTTTGAGCTTGGTCTACGATTCAATATGATCCTCTATCTCAACATTATATTTTGTGCACTCCTTATACTTAACACTTCTGGAGTCCAGAAATCTATCTATTTCCTTCTTAAATATATTCATTGACTTGGTCTCCATAGCCTTCTGTGGTACAGGATCCCACAGGTTTACCACTCTCTAAATGAAAAGATTTCTCCTCATCTCAGTCCTAGAGGACCTATCATGAATCTTGAGACTGTACCTCTCTGTTCTAGAACTCCCCCAGCTGGAGGAAACAACATCCCTGTATCCAGTAAGTCCAGCTCAGTCCAATGTTTATCTGTTTCAATGCAATTCCTTCTTGTTCTAAATTCCAGTGAATACTCAGTTGAATGGACCTCTCCTCTTACAATAATCCTGCCATCCCAGGAATTAGCCTGAACTTACTCATATGTTTTTGATTAAAAGTTAGGCCATGGCCTGTAGCAAACCCCGAGATTCCTGTAAACCTATTTGGTTTTAATGTTCTCTTATGGAGGTAAATGAAAAGCATCAAAATTTTCCCTATTTTCAATTTATGATCACTGAAAGAGTTAGTACCACCTACATATAGCCATATTGCAACTGGCTAACATAAAACTCCTTGGGTCCATGGTGCAGTTCCTTCCTTGTGTGTGGATGCATTCTGAAAACACCAGGACTACCAAAACATCATTCTGTGTTCAGAAATTGGATAGTGTTAAGCCAAATAATCACTCCTGTCTCAGTGGTAATAATTAACCATTTTATTTCCATCCTATTTACTATATTCCCACAAACGTACAACAAAGGGCATACAAGAGAGATGAGCTTAACTCCCATCAGTGCTCAGTAACTGTGCAAAAATGATATCAATCATGTGGGTGGCACAGTTGTCAGCCTTGCTGTCTCACAGCACCAGGGACCCAGGTTCAAGTCCAACCTCGGGTGTTTAGCTGTTTGGAATTTGCGTATTCATTCCATGTCTGTGTCAATCTTCTCCAGACACTTCAGTTTCTTCTCTCAGCCCAAAGATGTATGGGTTATGTTGATTGGTTATGTTAAATTGCCTCTGTGTCAGGGAGACTAGCAGGGTAATTATGAGGGGTTACAGAAATAGTATCTGGGTGGGATTGTTATCAATGCAGGCTCGATGGGCTGAATGGCCGCTTTCTGCATTATAGGGATTCTATGGTCGTGTTATAAAAATTCCTGCCTACCCTAAACTCTATCACAAAATTCTAAGCAAAAAGAAATTAGTCCAAATTATCCAATAGATATATCATCAAAATTTGTAACTTAAGTTGGGAGATGTGCAACAGGAACAGTCAAAAGTCAATCCCTTTGCTTACTGGCAAATCCATTGGGTTTCTAGATATATATGGTGTTGAGATATATGATGTTAAGATATATGGTGCAAACTGAAGAGAAATTTCTGCTGATATTGCTTTTATCTTGCTGGTTTGAGCAATTTCTATTGCATCTTTAAGTGGAATTATTGTCCTTATGTTATCTTCATTTCTGTTATACAGTTTCACTTTTTGAAATAGTTTCCTAACCCACCTGTTCAGGTTTATTTATTGACATGATCAGGCTCATGTTAAACACTGACCGATTTTCCTTAGTTATTTCCTCACAATACAATTCCATTAAATCCTTTAGTTTAAAGAACAGATTATCACTCTGGACTTAAAATAACAATTAAGCATCACCTCTGCTTTTACATCATCTTGAAGTTGAATTTCCTTTGCTGTACCAAGTTTTGAACTGCATAAGGACTTGTACTCCTTAATGGCTGTTAAAACTAACATTGGCCCAGTTTAACATCAGACTACAAGACCAATCTTAGAATCCCTATAGTACAGAAGGAGGCCATTCAGCCCACCAAGATTGCAGAGATAACATTCTCATCCAGGCCTTATCCTCATAACCCCATTTTTTTAACCATGCTAATCCCTCTGGCATTAAAGGTCAATTTATCATGGCCAATCCACTTACTCCACGTATTTTTGGACTGTGGGAGGAAACCAGAGCATCCGGAGGACACCCATGCAGACACGGGAAGAATGTGCAAACTCCACACAGTGACCTGAGGCCAGAATTGAACACATGTCTGTGGTGCTATGAGGCAGCAGTACTAACCACTATACCACTGTGTGTCTTGTCAATGAGGAATCTTTCCAATTGCAGATCATTGGCTCATCTGACTTGCATATTTTAACGGGACATTTATTTCCTGAAGGATAGGGGATTGAGTGTCCAGGATAACTTTTCAGGAAAATGTTGTTTGCAATGTTTGCAAAACTTTTGCTCGTACCTCTAATGACTTCTTTGTCTTAGGAGGTCCCTTGGGACTGAGGATGACTTTCTTCTACTCTAGGATTGTAGGTCCTGAGCAGACTAAAAAGTTCAATGCTGGATTTACACACCTTGCCATTGGTGGGACAGATAATACTTGATGAGGTGGTTGGGTGAGATGCTTAGTGCTTGGTAGAAAATGATGATTTTGCAACCTGGTGCAAAATGCTGATTCAATATCTGTTTACCCAACTGGGAGCTACTGTTAAGTTCTTTATCGCTGAGGAGTATCTTCAAGAATTCACTCTTCAGGGAGGCATCGGGGAACATAGGTATTTACTACAGTCCTACTCGCTCCACGCTCCAAACTATAACTACTTTCTCAGGGTGGTTCCCAGACAGAATACTCCACACCCAAGGTCACCTGACCCATTCCCTTAAAGGGGTTACACCCTGACATGCTTAACAACTATTTTATGCAGTTCCTTTCCAGTTAATTTCCCAACTATTTATCTAACCACTGCTGACATGATGAACAAAAACATTTGCAGTGTATGACTTACTACTGTTGTGAGGTTGCTTATGTAAGGTTAAAAATGTGGTGTTTGACAAATGTAAATAGTGAAAAGAAATGCTAAGGGAAAAGAAGAATTGGACCAGTGAGTTTCAAGAAAGCATGCAGAGACACAGATCCAATAAAATTCAAATGTGACAGCTGTTGACAGCCTCAAACCACTCAGTTCGCAGGAATACAGTGAGGTAATTCCAGATATATAAATCCAGACAAGCCGGGTAACTGTCAGAGTAAGCTTGCCATCTCTTGAGTCAAAAGGAGGAAAGGCAAGACTCTGCTGTAAATCCTACAGTTTTATGTATATCTTCATAAAATCACCATCTAAACAGAGAGTGATGCCAACTTAAAAAGTGGTCCAGATGAGAGAATCACTGGAGAAAGTTCAAACTTCCAAAAGACACCTGGTTGTTTGTTGTTTGAGAGTGATAGAATTCTGTAAGATTTATTTCATTATTCTTGAAAGGATCTTGCAATATTTGAACAGCATTCTATAGGGATTTTATTCAGTTTGTTTTATTTCAGTTTGCTGGGGGGTGGGAATACCGATGGGACGGTGAATAAGGAGGTTAGTTCCCAGGTAGGGAAGGACTGTCGGCACTCTGAGAGGGGGGTTAGGCAGGTGGTGGAAAAGGGAAATATCCTGACTGAGGGGCTGCGGTGTGTCTATTTTAATGCCAGGAGTGTAGTAAATAAGGTAGATGAGCTTAGGGCGTGGATTGCTGCTTGGGAGTGTGATGTGGTGGCCATTACAGAGACCTGGTTGTCTCAGGGACAGGACTGGGTACTTCAGGTGCCGGGATTCAGGTGCTTCAGGAGGGACAGGGTTGGGGGCAAAAGAGGAGGTGTGTGGCACTGTTGATCAGGGACAGTGTCATGGCTGTAGAGAAGGTGGAAGATGGGGAGGGATTGTCTACGGAGTCTCTGTGGGTGGAAGTTAGGAACAGCAAAGGCTCGATAACTTTGCTGGGTGTATTCTATAGGCTGCCCAACAGTGGCAGGGAACTTGAGGTGCAGATAGGGAAACAGATCCTAGACAGATGTAGAAATAACAGCGTTGTCGTGATGGGAGATTTCAATTTCCCAAACATCGACTGGAATATCCCAAGGGTAAGGGGTTTGGATGGTGTGGAGTTTGTTAGGTGTGTTCAGGAAGGTTTCCTGACACAGTACGTGGAAAAGCCTACGAAAGAAGAGGCTGTACTTGACCTGGTGCTTGCTAATGAGCCAGGGCACGTGTCGGATCTCACGGTAGGTGAGCATCTTGGGAATGGGGATCATAATTCTATCTCTTTCACAATAGCAATGGAAAGAGATAGGATCAGGCAGGCTAGGAAGGTGTATGTCTGGAGTAAGGGGAAATATGAAAACATTAGGCAGGTAATTGGACGCATAAACTGGAAGGAGATGTTCTTGGGGAAGAGTACAGAAGGGAAGTGGCGGTTTTTCAAGGAATGTTTGTCTAGGGCACTGCAAGACTACGTCCCGAGGAGTCAAGGAGGTTCAGGTAGGACGCAGGAACCATGGTGCACGAAGGTAGTGGTGAACCTAGTTAGGAAGAAAAAAATGGTATATAAAAGTTTCAGAGAGCTAGGGGATGTTAGGGATCTAGAGGAGTATAAGGTGTGTAGAAGGGAACTTAAAAAGGAAATTAGGAGAGCCAGAAAGGGTCATGAAAAGGCCTTGGCAGGGAACATTAAGGAGAATCCCAAGGCCTTCTACAAATATGTGAAAAGTAAAAGGATGAGAAGAGAAGGGATAGGGCCTATAAAAGGTGAAGGGGGAAAAGTCTGTGTGAATCTGGAAGAAATGGCAGAGGTGCTTAACGAGTACTTTGCCTCGATATTCACAGTGGAAAGTGAACTGGGAGATTGCACTGCAGGTTTGCGGCATACGGAAAAGATTGAGTACGTGGATGTTAGGAAAGAGGATGTGTTAGACCTGTTAAATTCTATCAAGATAGACAAGTCGCCGGGACCGGATGGGATGTACCCCAGGTTATTGTGGGAGGTGAGGGAAGTGGTTGCAGAGCCCTGGCGATGATCTTTGCGTCGTCCATGGAAACGGGAGAGGTTCCGGAGGATTGCAGATGTGGTTCCTATCTTTAAGAAAGGGAACAGGGATAGTCCAGGAAATTACTGACCGGTGAGTTTGACTTCAGTGGTTGGTAAGCTGATGGAGAGGCTTCTGAGGGATAAGATATATGAACATTTGGAGAAGTTTCGACTGATTAGAAATAGTCAGCATGGTTTGTCAAGGGCAGGTCATGCCTTACGAGCCTAGTTGAGTTCTTCGAAAATGTGACTGAACACATTGACGAAGGAAGGGTGGTGGACGTAGTGTACATGGACTTTAGTAAGGCGTTTGATAAGGTCCCCATGCAAGGCTTCTGGAGAAGGTGAGAGGGCATGGGATCCAAGGGGCTTTGGCCTCGTGGATCCAGAACTGGCTTGCCGGCAGAAGGCAGAGAGTGGTTGTGGATGGGTCTTGTTCTGCAGGGAGGTCGGTAACCAGTGGAGTGCCCCAGGGATCTGTTCTGGGACCCCTGCTGTTTGTCATTTTCATAAATGACCTGGATGAGGAAGTGGAGGGATGGGTTAGCAAGTTCACCGACGATACAAAGATCGGTGGTGTTGTGGATGGTCTGGAGGGATGCCAAAAGTTGCAGTGGGACATAGACAGGATGCAAGACTGGGCGGAGAAGTGGCAGATGGACTTCAACGCGGATAAATGTGTAATGGTCCATTTTGGCAGGAATAATGGGATGAAGGAGTACAATATAAGGGGTAGGAGTCTTAGCTGTGTTGTAGAGCAGAAGGATCTCGGGGTCCATAGGACTCTTAAATCAGCCTCGCAGGTGGAGGAAGTGGTCAAGAAGGCTTACGGTGTACTGGCCTTCATTAATCGAGGAATAGAGTTTAGGAGTCAGGAGGTAATGATGCAGCTCTATAAGACTCTTGTCAGACCCCACTTGGAGTATTGTGCGCAGTTCTGGTCGCCTCATTATAGGAAGGATGTAGAGGCTATTGAGAGAGTTCAGAGGATATTTACAAGGATGCTGCCTGGATTGGGAGGCAGGCCTTATGAAGATAGGTTGAGGGAGCTGGGACTCTTCTCACTGGAGAGACGTAGGTTGAGAGGCGCCCTGATAGAGGTTTATAAAATGTTGAGAGGAATAGATAGGGTGGACTCTCAGAGACTATTTGCCCGAGCTGAAATGGTCACTACAAGAGGACACAGATTTAAGGTGCAGGGAAGCAAATACAAAGGAGATGTCAGGAGTAGGTTTTTCACTCAGAGGGTGGTGAGTGAATGGAACTGACTGCCATCGGAGGTTGTTGAGGCAAACTCACTGGGATCTTTTAAGAGACTTCTGGATGAGTATATGGAAAAGAATAGGATAGGGGGTTATAGATAGGTTTGTGGATTGGTAGATGTGATCGGCGCAACTCGTGGGCCGAAGGGCCTGTTTGTGCTGTATTGTTCTATGTTCTATTTTAATAAGATTGTCACCAGTTTTAAAATGAAGACCTGTTAATTGTTCATGACAGTATGTTTCAGGTCGTGCTTTAATTTACCAAAACCAATAACTTCCCACTATCTCTCACACACTCGTATAAGATTATGAGGCAAGGTACATCCCTTTGGGTAGTTCCACAGTCGAGCAGACAGAAAATCACCTGCGTGTTGTAACACTACTACATATTGAAAAGTCCAAGATTCAATCATTTTAACAATATGCATTTCTCTATCGTTATCACCACTGTTAGGGCTGAACATCTACTCAAATTTCTGTGAAAGTGACATATTGTTTTTAATTCAAAACTCTGGGAATATTCCCATCAAAGAACAAACATAAGTAATACAAGAACTGTGTAATTGCTGTCGGGTGTTAACATCCATCAGGAGACCATCTAGTATTTAGTCATCAATATGCAAGTCTCATGCTTAGTTTGGAGATTATTTTCAGAGCAATTGGAATTTTTTGCCTCAGCATTTTGAGAGTTATGTTTCAATGCACGATTTTAAATATTCCCACTTTTTATGCTGGCATGACCATTGTTCCACAGGGATGCTTTCTCCTTATTGCCAAGCCTTCTTGTATACAAAGTGCTTGAAGTGTTATTTTCAATGCTGTTTATCTTAATAAGTGGTTTTTGTAAGGGAAATGGCTTAGACTTTTTCTATAGCTTAAAATACCAGGCAATTATCTAAAAAGGTACATAAATTACTATCATTATTGCTTTTTACTGATCCAAGTAAGGAAAAAGTTTTAATTGCAATGGGCTCCATTTTTGTTGTCCCGTCAAGTTCAAGCTGTGTAGCCTTATTATCCCTGTGAAAGAGTTTTCACACCAGCGTGAAAACAGATGATACATCTGTGTGAGCTACTAAATTGGTGTCGAAAGCACCTACACAGCATCCTAGACAATGAAGGTCATCAGCTATCCTGACTTTCCTTGATTCCTTGATACAAACATTTTCTAGAAATTACATAGATAACACCTTGGGTATGAATCAGTCATTCATTTGAAGATCTATCAGCTAAGTTACCAAAGGCATCGATACAGTGAATAGATCAATTTATATATTTCCTATGATTACTCGACAATAACATGCCAAGCATGATTTCCATGTTGCATATTTTCAAAATGCCCTGGAAACAATTTGTTTGTGTTCAGCCATCCGTGTACTGACATTAAATGAAGCTGCTGGAATTAGAAATGGATTTGTATACCACCTGTATATTCGTCAAGTGAAACCAAGTGCATAATTACTAACTTGGCTGCCAAATTCCCACGACAATGTCATGACTCATGCATTCTGGCTGATTCCAATCCAGGAATTTGAGAATGAAAATTACAGTTGGAGACAGGCGGATATAAATAAACACACTTCCCTTTTGTCATCAGCTTCGACATTCTGCAGTGATGATTTAAGTATTTTTCAGTCGCCTGTTTGTTCAACAATGCACTTTTTGTGTTAGTCACAATACATTAGCAGGCTTTGACCTGGGTTACAGGGATTCACCATCGCCCCATTTCAAAACTGTGCTGAGGATGGGAGAATGTGGAATGCTTTTAAACTTTATTCCATTCATCATCAGAAATTTGGCCATTATTTGGCCATAACAAGGTTACATACTCTGAGGAATAAACAAAACATACTTCTGTGTATCTGTCCACTTTATTTCTTTTCATGTTGGCATTGAAAAGTGAGGTTGAAAAAAATTCTTCTTCCAAAAAATAAATTTGATCATTGTATTATATCATTGCCTTGACATACCAATTTTACAGTGGATCTACAAAGCAGACATTAGGCCACTTGCTCACCTATGCAGAGGAGCTATTGTCTGGTTCATGCATTGGCACAGGACACCTGTTTACATTGTCTTTTTTCTACTTTGGTGAATGGCAAAACTGTGGCTGGGAACATTCACGTGTCTGCCATAATTTGATCTTAGTAACTGTTTAATATCTGTCAATCCATGTGTTGGTTTTGTGGCATAGTGATTAGCACAGCACTGGTGACCTGGGTTTGATTCTTAGCTGAGTCACTGTTTGTAGAATCTCCACATTCTCCCTGTACCTGTGGGTTTCCTTTGGTTTCCTCCCACAGTCAGAAAGACATGCTGGTTAGATGCATTGGCTATGCTAAATTCTCCCTCATTGAGTAAAGTCAATCTCAATTAACTTTTAGCAATCACAGAGGTGACTTTATCCTTTTGTTTGTCTAATCAAAAAATGCTTTTAATGTAGATCAGTAAGCCAGTATCTGAAGGAGCAGGAAAGAGCAATATTTTTGAACAGATGTTACATTAGAATGGAGAGCGGTATGAAAATAAGGACTGCCCACATAATAGGAGTGCTAATCAGATTATTATTGGGACCATGATTGACTCTAAAGGTCTGGAAGAGAGGGAAATCTATGCAGGATTGGGTTGTAGGCATCTTAAGTGGCAGGGATGTTATGGAAGGTAAAGAGAATAATTGGATGTAAGTACCCTAGTGGAAGAAACGATTTCCTCTTTCTATTCAAAGTTCTTTGGTAAAATATTTCAGATAGTCTTGATCTGGTTCCTAAAAAGCATAATTTTGCTGCATTGGATGGACCATAATTCTAGAATCATATGATGTTGCTTGATACAAATATTGAGTGTGGAAGTACTTCATACAGTGAGTTAATTTGACATAGTAAATACAATTACTGGCAGCAGTTCAACTATTATTTGGCGATATTGATTTAAAGAAGGAATGCTGGCAAATTACCATCAAACTGACAGATTATGATGGTGAATAATGTTGGAAATGGGATATTCATAGTGGTGCTGTAGGAGGTTACGATGGAGCATAACAGAGGACACTTGTTCTCTGTGTCGCATTCGTGATATATAGAACATGCAATCTTGTTTATCACGTGAAAAACGCACTGCAACAACTCACTCATTCTTCGACAGCACTTTCCAAACTTGTGATCTCTACCACCTCCAAGGACAAGTTAGGAACACCACTGTTTGCAAGTTCCCCTCCAACCTAAACACCAACCTGATTTGGAAGTATATCGCCATTCTTTCATGGTTGCCAGGTCAAAATTGTGGAACTCCCTTGCATACAATACTGTGGATGTGCTGCAGAGGTTCAAGAAAGTGACTCACTACCATCAACTCAAAGGCAATAAATGATGATCTTACCAGCGACATTTACAAATTCTGAAAGAATTAAAAAAAAAACACCTATTACAAAACTTGGGGGTGAAAAACAATGCAAAAATATGTAAATTAAACAAATGAAATTGGCAGCAAAAAATTCCCTCTCTGCCAACATTTAAAATCAAAACGAATAAATAAACTAATTGAAGGCAACGTTCTAAGTGCAGTTAGTCTCGATGTCTATAGTGGCACATGATTTAGTAACACTATACACCCTATTTCATTTACTGGTCTCTCTTCGAAGCACTTTTGCTGATTACCTCAGTGTTGCTTATGAACCATCTTTCTAATAGCATGATGATGGACTGGTTCTTTTAAAATCATAGATGGTTCAAATGGTCTCAGCACAGTTAAACTACAGAACAGGAAGCGTGCCAGAGAAAAGACAGCAAGGCAATATGTCAAATTTAAGCAGTAAAGAGATGGTGGGGTGGGGTGGTTGTTGAATTCTCCTTTTAATCCATTTGATACTGGATTCAAGGCGGTATCAGGGATTCTTACCCCTGCTCTCTCCTCACCTTTTACATCAGTGTCCGGCTGAAATGCAGCACAGTTACTTGACAAATTGCTGGCCTAATCAATACATTTAGACTTGATGGAACTATTAGCTGTCATGGAAATCCTTTGCAAGGGGAGGGATGACCATATATGGCAGGCAGCACAGCTGATGATGTTGCTAGAATCTGGGATGCCTGATTAGCCCAGGAATGGGTTCTGCAGCACACAACAAAAAATAAAAAGAATTTTCAGATGAGGGAAAAAAAAATGCCGGCTATTGTGTATCCGAGGCAAGGCTGTGTATGTGTGTGTGTCTGTGTGTGCGCTTGCACCAATGTCTTGAAGATTGCAGGTCTGTTGCTAAGGCGTTTCTGAATGTACCCACCGCTCCTTACATTTCCCAGTGTGTGTTACAGTGGAGTATGGATCTCTGTTAACCCCATCCCGCTGCAGTGCAGCAGTTGCAGAACAAATTGACACCTAGTTGAAGTCAAACCATTCGGAGGTGAGGTGAGACCAATTTAGCAAGTCTCTCTCTCTCTCTCTCTCTTCCCCTACCCCGGAGGGAGGATTTGGTGTTCTACGCTCAGGCACAGCCGACAGCTTTGCCCGCAAGGATGAAAGTGGAATTCAGGGTTTGTAAGCGGAGGCTGGGAGTGTTCCACCACCAAGTAAACGGCGGTGTTCTATCACTATGAAAAAAAATCCATGCTGTGGTACCCAGCTCCCCCCCTCCCTCTCCTCACTGACTTGATAGTACTGTGCTGCAAATCCAATGATTATGAGACCGGTGCTTTGCCATCGCATGCACTTCGCACTCCACCACCTTTCAAATAATCTATTTGGAGATGGAAGAGAAAACTCGAACGCAAAATCAAGGTAGGCTTGTATGTTCTGTCTACTCTTGCCACTTGCTGTGCTGGTGTTTGGTGAGTTTTATTCTTGATGTGAGGATGCAGGGCGATCCGTAGTCAGATTAGTGAGGATGATTTAGATGAAAACAGCCTCAAAGTAGCACCATTTAAAGGGATTGCCTGCGTTACATTTGCTGCATGCTCCTTCAATTTAGTGATATTATCCCAGCACGGCAAATCTGCAATTAAACATCAGCAATAACAACTGCAGTTGTTATCTTCAAGATATATAAAACAGCGGCGAAACCGAAAGGATTGCTTTGAAACCTGTGTTTTTTTTTCATTTTGTTAAGAGTCTGCTGAAAAGGAAATGTTGACACGTGTGATGAATCAATTTATTGTTGCCAGGCATTGAATGGGCTTCTGATGCTTAATTGTGATCCTCCTTTATGTTGTTCGGTGAAAAGGAACAGAACCAGAAAATTATTCTCCACACATAGCAGAATCTTTTAGACCTGCATGCCATAGTCTCCATATTGTGCCTGTGTTTACTGCAATATAACCAGAACATTAATGGAGCTGCCAGTTTTGTGCTGTCTTGTGAAAGATTTTGTTAAGTTTCCCACTGAAGGATTTTGTTTTAAATTCATCTTTATGCTTTTAGTGTAAAGCAGGCTCAAATTAACCAATTGCAGACCGAACCTGAAAACTAAGTGGAGAGGATGTGAGCCTACCAGCATTTGATTACTGGAATGAAAGATTGCTAGGCTGGAGTGTTCATGACATTTGGAAGGGGTTTATTATGTGGCACCTACTCTCCACTTTGTTGCTAGATTTCCAAACACCTATATTTGCAAAACTGAGGCAGAGTTCAAAATGAGCGAGTATGAGAGAGGTGAAGCTACACAGGATCTGGTTATCTTCAGTTTATTATTGCACAATTAAATAGCCATTATCATCTTGATGCAGAGTTTTTGTGCAGGCTTAGACCAGAAGCAAGCTTGTGCTGATCAACGAACCTGTGCTGCCACTGAAAAAAAAAACTTCACATTACAGTGCAAACTTTTATAACACATGGTTTGCACTGTTAAATCATATTGATATCAAAGCTAGAATCTGCTTGACTCATCTGATGAAGGAGCAGCACTCCGAAAGCTCATGATTTCAAATAAACCTGTTGGACTTTACTCTGGTGTTGTGAGACTCCTTACAAAATTCGAATAGCGAAAGTAAAAAGGGCCAGATTTTTGCTGGGATGATATTATCATGTCATCCTCATAATAGTATTCAGTGAGATGTATTATCATACACCATTTAAGATGAAAACTGCTTTTTTTTCAACTTTTTCATTTGCTTAATCAATGAATCTTTACTTAAAACCAGTATCATGAAAAATTGCTTGCAAAACTTCTTGTTTCCACTCAACACCAATGATATAATTTATGGTATCAGAAATAAACATATGAGGATAGGGTCCAGAAAGATGTTTCAGAAATAGATCAGCTCTCACTGAGTTGCTGGAGAAGGAATAGGAACTCTCCTTTAGCGAATGTCTCCTAATTATCACACCACAGTGGATGACTCCAGTCAGTAATCCTTAACTGAATCCTTTGAGAATATCAATGGAGGCATCAATTTTGAGATTTCCTTCACTTTGTCGTCATGACTTTTAAGATCTTCTTCTATGAAAGAAGCCTGTTTGGTCCTGAATTCCCATACAGGCTATAATTTTAAGACTTGTGCATCTTGGAATTGAAATCTTATCTGGTGGATTCTGAATTTGCTACACAGATGTAAAACTGCTATTGTGCATCAGATAAATACTTCTTATAGAACTAATTTTCAAGCCTGCCTCTAACATTGAAAAATCAGCAAATCTTTGCTTCTAGGAGACTGGCACAAACAGCCACGCCTCACTAATTTCTTAATCTAACTATCCAAGATGCCAGGCTCTGAGATGGGAGAAAAGAATGTGTATCTTATATGTGCGCAAGTGTGTACAATTTTGTGCAACATTTTCAAGGGCTTAGAAGAAAACCAAGTGATATTAAAGATCAGAAGATAATTGGACCAGGGTTAGAAAATGTAATTTAGTGCTCAAGTTCAAGTTGTACGTTCTGTTCTTGCTTTATTTCTAACATAAATTCTGATCATATTTATAATGGAAACTACCGAAGAGTATTTGTCATTACCACAGTCTGCAGCCAATGTTGGAGTCGCTGCAGGACCAAGTTTACATAAAGCAGTTTCCAGTACAAACATTCGCAAGTCAATTTTACCATTAAATTCTTTAATGCCTGCGTCATAACACTTGTAACATACTATAGATGTTTACGTGCTTGTAGTATCATGGGAGCTAATTCCCATAGCTGCCAAATGCTGGTGTGGGGATTGTGATGTGTGATTAACCTGTTCCTGTTCATTGTGATGCAGACAACCCAACTTTGTGCTGCCTCTCAATAAATATAATTCAAGCATGCATTTAGCACTGAGAGTGTTGAACGTGGTTCAGAACAGGACCAAAATTGTGAGAGACGAGCACCACTTAAAGGTTGCCTGCTCTACCTATTTATTGTTTCCACTCACAACACCAATGATATCATTCATGATGTAAAAAAACTTATGAGGATGGGGTCCAGAAAGATGCTTCAGGAATGGATCGGGCTCTCGTTGTAAGTTGCTGGAGAAGGGATAGGAATCCTCCTTTAGGGAATGTCTGCTAATTGTCATATCACAGTGGATGACTCCAGTCAGTGTTTCTTCATCTGAATTCTGCAGCACTTAGTTAGCTGGAATAGGTGTTGGGAGTCACACTGCAACTGATTCTAATGTGGAAAAGACAGAAGGACAAAACATGGGAGAGAATGAGCCCCAGGGTTTTTGGATGCTCCACTGGAAATCTTTATGCAGGAGGCCCACCACTTATACAGACATATAGAAAATAGAAGCAGGAATAGGCCAAATGGTCCTTTGAGCCTGCTCCAGTGTTCATTTGGATCATGACTGATCATCAAGTTCAATATCTTGATCCCGCCTTCCCTACCTCTCTTGATCCCTATATTAGTAGAAACAATATGCCCAAAGAACAGCGAGAGCATATAGTCATGGAGGTTAATGCTTGAATTCAAATCTGAGGACATGGATACAGTGTTTTTTTTAAAGTCTATTTATTAATGTCGCAAATAGACTTACATTAACACTGCAATGAAGTTACTGTGAAAATCCCCTAGTCGCCATACTCCGGCACCTGTTCGAGTATGCCGAGGGAGAATTTAGCATGGCCAATGCATCTAACCAGCACACCTCCCAGACTGTGGGAGGAAACTGGAACACTCACAGGAAACCCATGTGGACACGGGGAGACTGTGTGCAGACTCCAAACAGACAGTGACCAAAGCCAGGAATTGAATCAGGTCCCTGGCACTCTGAGGCAGTTGTGCTGATCACTGTGCCACCATGCACCCACAAGATATGCAGCTGTCTCTGGTCAAAGTTACTGAATTAATCTTAAAATGCCCAAGGTGCACCATTAATTTCAATTGCTATTTAACTCACCACAGCCCCATCACTCATGAACCAACAATCTCTGTGAATTAGGGCATATGCCTGATATTAGGAGTTAGGGTGGCATGGTGGCAGAGTGGTTAGCACTGCTGCCTAATAGCGTCAGGAACCCAGTTCAATTCCAGCCTCAGGTAACTGTGTGGAGTTTGTATATTCTCCCCGTTCTGCATGGATTTTCTCTAAATGTTCTGGTTTTCTCCCACAGTCCAAAGTTGGGCTGATTGGCCATGCTAAATTTCCACTTAGTGTGAGAGAGGTAGCAGACTGAATATATGATGTTAGGGGATGGGCCCTGGTGAGATTGTTGCCAGCGTAGGCTCAATAGGTACCCTTCTACACTGTACCCTTAAACTGAGTAATTTATAATCATTAATTAATGAAACGTGGGTGTTGCTGGGGAGGCCAACATTTATTGTCCATCCCTAAGTGTCCTTGAGAAAGTGATAGTGAACTGCTGCACAATGCTGTTAACAAGGTAGTTCTAGAATTTTGACCCGGCAACAGTGAAGGAATGGTGGCAATGTTTTTCCAAGTTAGGATGGTGAGCGGCTTAGAGGGGAACTCCCAAGTGGTAGTGTTCCCAAGTTTCTGCGGCCCTGTTCTTTCTAGGTAATAGCAGTCATGGATTTGGAAGGTGCCATCTAAAAAGCACTGGTGAGTTCCTGCGGTGTATCTTGTAGTTTGCACACATAGCTGTCACTGCGTAAGTGGTGGAGGGAGTGAATGTTTGTGGAAGGAGTATCAATCAAGCAGACTGCTTTATCCTTGATGGCATTTAGTGTCTTGTATAGTTGCACCTACATTTCACAGCTTATACCCCACATTTCAGCTTGTACAAACTGCCAGCTATTGAACCATGGCAGCCACATTCCCTAAACGTATGAAAATACATTTCCCCCTTTCTTGAGGACAAGATGGTACACAACCAGAGGTACTAGGAACCAAGTGGAGGGCAGGTTACTGGGACATCCATTGCTGAGACCGTGGGCGATGAAAGAAGTGAAACCATTGAAAATGACAATATCTTGAAGAGTGAAGAGCAATTTTGGGCCCCATAATCTAAAGAAGGATGTGCTGGTCTTAGACAAGGTCTAGGGAAGGTTCACAAGAATGAAAAACTTGACGTATGAGGAACATTTGAGGACTCTGGGTCTGTACGTGGTAGAGTTCAGAAGGATGAGGGGGATCAGAATACTGAAAGGCCTGGATCGAGTAGATGTGGGGAAGATGTTTCCATTACTAGCAGAGACTAGGATCTAAGGACACATCCTCAGAGTAAAGGGGTGACCTTTAGAACCGAGGTGAGGAGGAATTTCTTCAGTCTGGAGGTGCTAAATCTATGGAATTCATTGCCACAGAAGGCTGTAGACACTAAGTCATTGAGTATATTAAAGACAGAGATTGATAGGTTCTTGATTGATAAGGGGATCAAAGATGATGGGAAAAGGCAAGACGATGGGTTTGAGAAATGTATCAGTCATGACTGAATGACGGAGAAGACTCGAAGACCAAATGGCCTAATTCTGCTCCTATATCTTATGGTCTAAGTCAGCAAAAGGGAGACTTCTGTAACTTGAAATAAATATAGAATGTACCAAATCAGTGCAAAGTTGTAGCAACAGCCAAAGTTAATCAAGCAGCAATTAACCTGTAAGTAGTTGATAATTTAAATAACACCGTTGGAGGTCCTTCCTGCTGCTGAATGCATGTTTGGTTGTGTAAAGTTAATGGAGAGCATCGGCTGGAGAACTGGGATTCAAAATGGCAGTCATAGTGCCAGCTCTGTATACCTCTGCTGGATATCACTACATGTGAGCTAATGCCCGCATTGATAACCTATCCCACACAACTTGCACTAAAAGTGTGAGTATCTCAAATGCCAATCTGCACCTTTCACAGCACCCAAATGATGGATGCCACAGATCCAAATTTTATGCTGCATGGTTTTGTTTTGTCAAGGTTTTTATTTTAAATTTGTATATTAATAATTATTAGATTGACTCGGTAAGCATGTCACATAGGAATTCTCCCTTGCACTAACTTTGCAATGCCTCAGTCTAATGTTTCCTACTCCTCAGACGTTACGGGATGGATTTTCACTCCTAAGATGAGAAGTTCAAATCAGAAGATTTCCCAGCTTGCAGCATCCACCTCAGCAAAAGAATGGCGCAAATGTGGTATTTTTGTTTGGGGTGTGGTGAGAGGTTGGATGCAGGATAGAGTCAGGTCAATGGCCACGCCTAGATGCAGATCAGAGTAGGCCACAGGCTGCCCACTTCAGTTCTCTAGGACTTTGTTCAAGTTGTTTTGTTAAATAGGAAGTCCACTAGCTCTTCCCTTCACCCATCCACTCTTCATGCCCCATTCATGCCAATACATGACTCTAATCAACTCTCATGTCTCCTTATAGCCTCATGCCAAATTAATACTAGATTATTAGCTCATATCGGTTGACACCCCGCTCACCATCAACCACTCTTTGCTCTGTGCCATCTTTCTCAATATTTTTGAAAGGCCACATGTCAGGAGCTGTCCTGGAATGGAATAGAATAAAGATCTAAGTACCTACCACAGCTTTCACTAGAATATCAAACATTCTGATTCAAGACTAATAGACTTGTATTCATAAACCTACAACAAGACTGGTAAACCCTTTGATCTCTTTGAGTTGTCAATCCAAATATGAGTTTACAACCGCTGCTGGGATAATTGTAGGTGGTGGAAAAGAGCCATTAATAATGCAAGCTCTTGGAGTCATGTCAACAACTAGCCACGATATGTGCCGAAACAGATTTGTTTCAGCTAAGACGATGTCTGTTTTGATGCAGCACTGAGTTACATACAAAGATATAAATTATGAGCACGAGTAGATCACTCAGTCCCTTGAATCTGCTTCTCAATTCACTAATATTATGGCTGATCAACTTCACGCTCCTCTCTACCCCAATAACCTTTCACTCCTTATCAGAATTTACTTAGGCTCTGTCTTAAAAATATTCAAACATTCTGCTTCTATTGCTTTTCGAGGAAGAGAGTTCCAAAAACTTTCAAAGTCTGAGAAAGATAAATCTCCTCATCACTCTCTTAAAATGAGAAACATCTTTCTTTTAACCTCTAATTCTATTTTCTCCCACAACCAGGAAACATCCTCTCCACATTCACCCGAACAATATCCCTCAGGATCTTAAAGATTTCAATGAAGTTGCCTTTTACTCTTCTAAATCCCACTGAATATAAACTCAGCCTGTCCAATCTTTCCCCATGAGACAAGCCACACATTCCTGGTATTAATATAGTAAACCTTCTCTGAATTGTTTTTTATATTCATCTCTTTTTGAATAAAACATTTATAATTTTCCAATCCAATGGAACCTACCCCAAATCAAAGAAATTTTGGAAGATTAAAACCAATGCATCAATACTCTTAAGAGCTTAGGATAAAGACCATCAGAACCCAGGGATTTGTCAGTCCACAGACCCAACAATTTGTTGAATATCTTTTCCACGGTGGTAATCATTTTCAGTACTTTCTCCTTCCCTTTCATTGTTCAAATGGCCAAGCTGTGTTTGAGTTTCTCACATGTGTGAGGCATGCCCTACCCATTGCTCTATAGGTGATGGGGAGGAGGCAGGGGGGGGGGGGGGGGGGGGGGGTGGTTCTGATTTGGGGGAGGCCTGCCTCTCACTTTTCCAATAGTTGAGAATCTGACCCCTTTATTTCTCTGCTTCCCAAACTGTCTTACGTTGTTATTTATGAATATTTTAATGAAACTAAAATTTATTCAAAACTGAGAACAAAATGACTGACTTCATGATGAGCACTCAGATCCTGCACAGACGAATTGGCAGGGATATTTGCAGACATCTGTAACCTCTCTTTACACCAATTTGAGGTCTCTATCAGCTTCAAGAAGACGACCATCATCCATACACCAAAGGAAAGCTAGGCTGTATGCCTTAATGACTATTGTCCGGTAGCTCTGGCATCTATCATTATGCAATGCTTTGAAAGATTAGTGATGGCGTGAATGAGTTCTGGTTTTCTAGATTTGCCTGAATCAACTACAATTCACTTATCTCCACAACAGGTTCACAGCAAACGCCTACTCCCTGGCTCTAACTGAGAACAAAGACTCTTATGACAGACTCCTATTTATTAACTGCAGCTCAGCCTTCAACACCATTATTCCTACAAAACTCATCTTCAAATGCTGTAGCATAGGATTCCTCCTTCTGTAACTGGATCTTAGACTTCTCAATCCACAGACCATAATCAGTAAGAATAGGCAACAACACCACCTCTTCCGATTATCTTCAACACCAGAGCCCCATAAGGCTGTGTCCTCAGCCCTTTACTATACTCCTTATATAGCTATGATTGCGTGGCCAAACTCACTTCCAACTTGAGTTCCAAGTTTGCTGATGATGCCACTGTAATGGAGATGTCATCTCAAACAATGATGAAACAGAGTACAGGAAAGAGATAGAGAATCTGCTAAACTGGGAGTCTTGGTCCCTTCACGCTGACACGTTGAGAAAGAGCTCCAATGCCTCTATTTTTCAGGAGTGCTCACTATGATTCTCATCAACTTTTACAGATGCATCATAGAAAGCATCCTTCCTAGTTGTATCACAGCTTGGTATGTCTCCTGCTCTGTCCCAGACTGCAAGAAACTACAAAAGGTCATAAACAAAGCCCAGTCCATCACACAAACTGGCCTGCGTGCCAATGTTTAAATTTCCTGCTGCCTCGGAAAAGCAGCCAGCATAATCAAGGATTCTATGCACCCCGGAAATACTCTTTTTCATCTTTTGTGAGGAAAAAGATAGTCCGAAATAACATACCAGCCGACTCAAAAACAACTTCTTCCCTGTTGACATCAGATTTCTGATTGGACCTATCGTGTATTAAGTTGATCTTCCTTTGCACTCTAGCTACAAGTAGCACTGCGTTCTGCGCTCTGTTCTTCTCTATGAATGTCATTCTTTGGCAGTATAGCGCGCAAGAAAAAATACCACATTTCATTGTATACCAATACATGACGATAAATCAGTTTAAAATGAAGGTGCATTTCATGTGCAGGCAGTGAGAAAATTATCTCTCTATAACCAAATCCATTTCACTGGAAGAAATCTCTTACCCGTCACTGTATGTCCTGAATTTGTGTGGAGATTAAATAAATTATTTCACTTGGACATTTGGAGAGAGCTAAATTTATAAAGTGATCCTACCCATTTTTTTTTACAATATTTTTACTTCACACTCCTTATCCTCTAAGTTTGCACTCTCTAACCTATAGTATGTACTCTTTGGAAAAGACACAAGGGACCATTTTCAAAGGCATCAACTGATTCACTTGCAAGTATGTGAAAATTACTTAGGGTGCTTACAGCTTTCCGAGGCTCACAATTCCATTCATCCTTTCATTGAACTTATAGTATTGCTTAATGTCTGTAATTCAGAGAGCCAGAAAGGAGAAAGTACAAAAAAAGATCCTTCTAATATTTATCTTGGTGATTGACACATTAAAATAACACATCTGGATAACTGAATTGGAGCAGCGACATAGAACATAGAACATTACAGCACAGAACAGGCCCTTCGGCCTTCAAGAGACTGGGAATTTTGTGATGAGTAACTTGTCTCCTGATTCCGTGAAGGCGCCAATCAGGAATCTGATGGAATACTCTGTGTAATTTCTTGGATGAGTGCAATTCCAACAGTCCAGAAGGATGATGTCATTGAGGACGAAACAGTCTACTTGATCAGCACCCCATCCCATACCTTCATCATTCACTTCCCCCAACATGCACGCAGCTACAAAGTGCATTGCAACAACTCACCAAGCCTCTTTCAACATCACTCTCCAAACTTGTGACCTCACTTAAAAGGATAAAGACAGAGATGCTTGATGGCACCACCACCTACCTATAAGTTCCCCTCCAAGCTACACTCCATCCTAACTTAAAAGTAGATTGCCATTCCTTCACTTTTACTGGGTCAAAATCCTTTTCTAATAGCACTGTGGGTGTACCTACACTACATGAACTGCAGCAGTTCAAGAAAGCAGCTCATCATCACCTTCCCAAGGGCGATTGGATATGGGCAATAGATATGGCTGAGCCAGCAGTGCCCATGTCCCATGAATAAATAGTGAAAACAATCAATGAATTGTTAACCTAATCATGAACATTGTGACAATGCTGCAAGTTATCAGTATCTAGTTTGTCGGAGAATGCATTGCCTGACTGCCCAAGATCCTGAATTCCCTGTGCAGCTGCAGCCACATCCTGCTAGAAATTAGCACCTCAAATTAGAATGAAACTTTCATGTAACTAATTTGCATTACATCAGTTGCTATGGTAAAATGGTACTTTGAAACATCACAGTGCTAATGTCAATAGTTGGGAATGGATAATGTTTTCTAATTTTTGCCTCTAGCATTAAAAATAAGGTGCCTAGTAATTGTATCTTATGGACATTGCTTGGGTTTGGAATTTCTCCCATGTACGTAAATTAGTCATAACTTGATTTGTGTTTTTTAAAATGATCTTTAATTATGTAGGGAAGTGGCTTATGGAGGGGTCCAACAACTAATTAATAATGGTGATCTTGTACATTAGTTTTTATAGTTGCCCCTGTAATGATTTCAATCGGGACATTGAGGTTGGCCAGTTGGAGTACAAACTCTCTGATTTAGCAGTCAATTGATGGGCCAATCAGGGATTCTTTTCCTTATATTTAACTGGATATATATCAATTCCTCTGGCACTGCCAGACTGCTGACTGGTACTGCTGTTGGAATTGTAAATAAAGGGACTTTGGTGAAGGGACTTCTGTCTCTGAAAACTTATTACAATGCTGATGAGGAAAAAGGAATGACCAGAAAGAACTTATGATCAGCAGCTACACACTGGGGGTAAACCATTGCTTGGCAAACATGCCTCTATTTGGGAAATTGGAAGCTTTTGATCTTGCTGTGGAAGACTGGGCCCAATATGTAGAATGGATGAGGTATTTCTTCAGAACTAATGACATAGCCTCAGATGAAAAGCAATGGGTTATTTTGCTGACCACTTGTAGAATGGCATCTTTCACTGTTATGTACAGTTTAACCTTTCCAGAGGCATCGGACACAAAGACCTTCCAGGAATTGATGGACTTAGTAAAAGAGTATTATGACCCTAAGCTACCTTTGATCCTGTGAAGGGACTGATTTTATTCAGCATTCTGAGAGATGGGGGAGTCGGTCACTAGTTTCCTGATAAGATTAAGGCAATTAGCAGAAACTTGCAAATTTGGATTGACATTAAATGAAATGCTATGAGACCAATTAGTTTGCGGAATCAATAATATGAACATACAAAAATGTCTGGCAGAGGTCGAACTGGACTGCAAACAAACGTTACAGTTGCCTTTGACCTTGGAAAAAACATTGAGTGGAGCACGTGAATTACAGGGTATTTTGTTAGATGTAGACCCACACCTGTGCCATTGAGTTAAGGGACCCCCATTGTGGAGTAGGCAATTATATAGCTGCCTCAGGAAGAATTCAGATACAAGGTAAGCCAGGTCTGTCTGCTGAGCCGCACCTAACAAGACAGAATTAGCTCTAGAAAGACAGTAGCCTCTGCAGAATCTTGACCAGCAAGATGTTGCAACTGTTACCTGTATCCGGGATCAGAGAAGAAAAGCAAAGTTCCAAAACTGACATTTTGGAAAATGACACATAAGCCAAGGTATAAGAGGGTGCCCTGAAGCTCTGATGAGGAACAACCACTTTGCACAGCAATGAGCAAATTGGAATCTATTAAGTTATCCATAAGACTGAACGGATATCCAGTAACAATGGAGGTCAACACAGGCACAGCCGTATCAGTGGTAAGGAAACAGCGTTCAACAAAATTCGCACTGGACTCCCCCTTCCCCCACCCCCTCCCTCTCCCCCACTCTTCCCCTCCTTCCTCTTTCTTTCAACCTCTATCACTAACCGCAACTTCAGCAAGACTGAGGACTTATACAGGGGAACCACCGAGAGTTTTGGACCTAACCTGTATGCCGATTGCTTATGGAAAGCAACTGGTTAGTCTACTATTGATGAAGGTGGAAGGCTCAAAACCAAGCCTATAGGGATAGATTTGGCTGAAAGAGATTTAATTAGACTAGGTAAATATTTTTCAGTTGGAAAATGATTGCTTGAGCGAAGTCTTGCTCAAATACCTGGAAGTCTTTCAAGAAGTACTAAGAACAATTAAGAGACATTAAACATAGAGGCAGTTCCAAAATTCTGCAAGGCCCAGCCGGTACCGTTTGCATTAAGGAAAAAGGTAGGCACAGAAATCAAAAGATTGAAGTGCAAAGACATTAATAAAACCAGTCTAATTTGTGGAATGGGTGGGACACATTGTGCCTATTCTAAAACCCGACAGCTCACTTCACCTTTATGGAGATTTTAAGCAGACAATAAACCATTACTCACAACTTACTAAACACCCCAATTCCCCGGATTGAGGATCAGTACGCAAAACTTATTCTCTAAATTAGACATGCTCAAGCATACCTACATCTAAAGCTGGATGAAAATTCACAAATATTTTCCACAACCAACATACTGAAGGATCGTTTTCAGTATACCAGATTATCCTTTGGAATGTTGTCAGCCTGGGCGATATTTCAGAGAATAATGGAGAACATACTTCAAGGGATACCATTGGTCGCCATTTACCTGGATGATATCCTCATCACTGGGAAAATAAGGGTGGAATACCTGCAGAACCTGGAAGAAGCCTTTAAAAGGTTTCCAGCAGCGGGTGTGTACTGCAAGAAACCTATCTGGATTACAAAGTTGATAAGTCAGGCATACATCCTCTGGAGGATCGGATGCAGTCAATCAAAGATACACTGTCTCCCACCCCAATCCAAGGAGTGAGTTATGTTCATTTTTAGGGCTGGTGATATATTATGGGAAATTCATACAAAACATCCATCTTGGATCCCCTACATTAGCTACTAAACAGGGGTAAGTCTGGGAATGGTCGGCCCGCCAAGACCGGGCCTTTAAGAAAATCAAACAAGAGCTTTCCTCAGCAAATGTTTTAGTGCATTTGTGACCTCAGGAAAGAGTTAGTGCTCACTTGTGATGTATCTCCATACAGTGTTGGTGCAGTTCTGGCACACAGATGGCGAAACAGCCTAAAGCAAATGCCTCCAGGACCTTAGCAAGAGCGGAATGAAAATATGCCCAGATTGAAAAAGAAGGACTGGCCATAATATTTGCGGTGAAGACACTTCACCTCTATGGGTGGAAATTCACAATTGTCACTGATCACAAATCGTTACTGCATTTGTTAAAAGAGGACAAAACGATGCCACCAACAGCATCAGCCCAGATCCAGCGCTGAGCTTCATTACTGACAGCATGCCAGTATCAGCTGGAGCACTGTCTGGGAACTTGGGTGGCAGAAGCTAATGCTCTAAGCAGGCTGCCATTGTCAGACACCCCACCCAGAGTAGAAGAAATGTGATGATGTTGAACTTTTTGGACACCCTTTCAGTGGCTTCATACAACATACGCCTGCGGATACAAAAGAACCCAGTACTGACTAAAGCTATTAACAGAGGAAATGGAAAGACCAGTCCAATTCCATCCCTAATGTAGCAGAAGCGAGCAGATCATCATTGAAGATAGTATATTCTAAGAGAGGGCATGAGTTATAGTCCCAAGTCAGAGCCATTGGGCCATGCTGGCCAATTACATCATAGGCACCCAGAAGTCTTTAAGATGAAGATGCCGGCCAGCAGCTCTGTCTGGTGGCCAGGCTTGAACACAGATATCGCGGCATTGGTGGGTCAGTGCCAGGAATGCCAACAAGGGCAAGAAGGCAGCATCGGTACACCTGTGGGAATCGCCAGGTAGACCGTGGACTCGATCGCACATCCAGTTTTGGAGGCCCTTTTATGGGCTCTGTGCTCCTGGTATTAGTAGACACTCTTCAAAGTGGCTGGCTGTCTACAAGGTGAATTTGGCAAATGTAATAACAAACATCGGGAAGCAGTGCACCTCAATCTCGACACACACAATTCCAGAGGTGCTAGTCTCGGAAAACGGATAGGCTTTCACCAGCCAAGAATTCACCAAATGTATGAAATCAAATGGGATTTGAGACATCAGGATGGCACCGTATCACCCGGCATTGAATGGGCTCACGGAGAGAGCAATCCAGACTTTAAAAACTGAGCTAAAGAAACAGCCAGTGGCATCGATAGACACCAAACTCTCCAGCTGGTTGTTTGCTTACCGAATAACCCCATGCACCATTACGGGAATAGCACCAGCGGAGCTACTCATGAGTAGACAACTCAGCACCAGGCTGAGCCTGCGATTCCCAAACTTGGTGGTGGGGGCGGGGGAGATGGAAAATCACCAAGAAACCCATTGCAGGGGACATGACAACAGTCACCAAGAGAGGCATTTTGACGCAGATGAAAAATTTCACAAATGGTCCTGCATGGAGAGGGAGAATAGTCAAGTCCAGGGCAGGACCGGTATCCTACTGGGTACGCATGGGAAAAGCCATCATAAAGAAATACTTAGACCAGTTGTGGGCCTCAAGTTCATTGTCCCAGACCTGATTCCATCCAGTGGGCCAAGGACCAAAGACTATTCCCTGACGGACCAGCTCCAGCTCTTTGGCACCCCTGGAGAGAACTTCAGAGTCCGAGATAAACGTGGATGAAGTCACCCCTTCCCCACCCCCGTCCCCCCATGACTGAAGCAAGAGGGCAAATCGGCCTTCTGGGTTCAGAATGGAAGAAGCTGGCACCTAGCAGATACATCACTCCCTTGTTGGATGCCAAATTGAGGGTCCAGTCCTAGTGCGGAAATGGAGAAAGAGACCTGTGAAGCATCTGGACCATGGGGATTCCATGGACTTTGGGAGGAGGAGTGTAATGACTTCAGTCAGGCCATTGCGATTGCCCTATTGTAGTATGAACCCCCTGATTAAGGAGTCAATTGATGGGCCAATGAAGAAGTCTTTTCCTTGTATTTAACCGGGAGTGTCAGTTCCTCTTGCAGTCCCAAAGGTAGACCACTGACTGATAGCATTCTGTGTACTGCTGTTAATATAATAAAGAAAGAGATTTTGGTTAAGGGGCTTCTGCCTCCGAAGGACTTATTAGAGCCGCCTAGTTTGATTCTGAAAATGGAGTGCTGCATTTACTTCTACCCTTGTTCGGCAATAAAGACAGCCTCATGAAGAGGATGCCACTGATGCAGTTTTTGTATCCTGTTTGAAAAGTTCATAAATTGAACACAAAATGACATGGAAAGCATTTGATAAAAGGCTCTATTTGCAGGTTGGCTGGGAGTCCATCTACTTAGTGCCCTGGCTTTGGTGTTGGTCTGCATTAGGAGGTTTGAGATGGCTCCTCTGCTCCTGCAATGAGTGGTGGTTTTGATGCTAGTCCACAGAAAAAAAAAAATCAATGCACTTTTTTAGCCCTGTTACTAGAGTTCCACTGTTAATAATGGAAACCTATCAAAATATTCTATAACAATAGCAATGGAAATGCATCTGTGACTGTCCTCCTTGCATCAGAATAAAGGAACAGCAGCAAGCCATTGCATCCCACAAAACTGTTCCACCAATCTGAGATTGTGGTTGATTGGTAATCTAATGTTGTGATGTACGAATGCCTTTTAATAAGGTCTATCTGAAACTGTTGTCAGTCACTATCAGTAAGACAAGACGTGATGGATTAATCCTATGACTCTATGCTTGGAACAGACCAGTAGCGGGAAAAGTTAGAAGTGCTTACATAGTCTCATAGTCTGATCTTCAAATGCAGTCTTCACAATCTAAGTAAAAAACTCACATTAGTGTCTTACCAATTCTTGTTAAATGAGTGGTAGATTTACAACCGTAGAAGAATGTAATATGGTGGCAGCGTGGGATTTGAAGATTTGACTGAGAATCATATAAGGCGCAACTCTTTCACATACACCAGACCAACTAGTGTAGAAGTGAAATAACCATCAGATACTAACTCACCAAGTACCTTTACACCTTGCTTCAGCCAGCAGGCATCGAAGCTTAATTCCTGTAAGCATACCAGCTGTGAAGTTTGCTGGTAAAGATGTCAGCTGTAAAGATTAAATAGCTGACAGAGATGGGGGGGGGGAGGAATATAGAACATAGAACATAGAACATTACAGCACAGAACAGGCCCTTCGGCCTTCGATGTTGCGCCGACCAATATAAAAAGCAATGCCCCTCCAAACTAAACCATTCCCTTCTCTTCCATATACTTATCAACTAACCTCTTAAACGCCACCAAACTTGGCGCATCTACAACTGCTGCAGGCAGGGCATTCCACTCCCGAACCACCCTTTGGGTAAAGAACCTACCTCTGATATCCGTCCTATAACTATCACCCCTTAATTTAAAGCTGTGTCCCCTCGTGCTAGCTTTCTCCATCCTAGGAAAAAGGCTATCACTGTCCACCCTATCTAAACCTCTAATCATCTTATATGTTTCGATTAGGTCCCCTCTTAGCCGCCTCCTTTCTAACGAAAACAACCTCAAATCCCTCAGCCTCTCTCATAAGACCTGCCCTCCATACCAGGCAACATCCTGGTAAACCTCCTCTGTACCCTCTCCAATGCCTCCACATCTTTCTTATAATGTGGGGACCAGAACTGCACACAATACTCCAAGTGCGGCCGCACTAGAGTTTTGTACAGTTGCAACATGACGTTGCGGCTCCGAAATTCAATCCCTCTACCAATAAAAGCCAAGACTCCATATGCCTTCCTAACAACCTTCTCGACCTGACTGCCTACTTTCAGGGATCTATGCACATACACACCAAGATCCCTCTGTTCATCTAGACTACTAAGAATCCTACCATTTGCCCTATACTCTACACATTTATTATTTCTGCCATAGTGCATTATCTCACACTTTTCCACATTAAACTCCATTTGCCACCTCTCGGCCCAGCTCTGCAACTTGTCCAAGTCCCAAACTTGGACAAGTTGGTGATGGTTGGGGTGGGTTGGTGGAGATTGGGATGGGTTCAGGAGGGTTTGCAGTCTGGCTTTAAGCAGAACTCCATGGACTTCACAATCTCTATTGCTGCTTCAGACCGTCCCTTTAAGAGATCAGAGCAATAGCAATTTAAGGCTGGGGAAGAAGACTCCAACCACAAACGGCTCCTATCAATTCCTGACAGCTAGAAAAAAATCTGTGAAAGTACTTTTTCTTAGAATTCTACTTTTGAAGGCTGAAGTTGATTAATGCACCACAAATCATTGTATTGTGTGTGGAACTTTATGAAACTCCGGATAGACAGAAACAGCCCAACAGCACCACCATTGCAGTTAAGCAACAATCTATGAATATCTAAGGCAGTGGCTACCTATGGTACTGCAACTCAGGTAGCCAAACCAAGCTTGGAAAGGATGTTAAAATAAAGCTGCGTTGGCATTCCTGTACCAGGTAACTTTCTTCATCCTGCACAATAATCACTGGATGACCACAAAATCTCCAGCACTCAATTGGAAGGCAGTGAACCTCCTATCTGCATTTACTTTGTCCTGATAATGAATACATAATAATGAATAATTTTCTGGACCCCAATATTTCTGAACCAGATGAACAAGCCATTCAGATTAAAATTGCAATTGGCAATGAATCTTTCAGGTAGTCAACCTAAAAATGAAGCTGAACTTCTGAACGCATCAGTCGGAATCCTGTTCTTTAGACAACAACTAACAAAGACCATTGACCAATTCATAAGTAAATGTGGGGACAAGGGGCATGATTGTGACTTTATGGTGTCACTGCTAGTTGAAAGAAAATCGATTTGTGATAGCATTTATCCTAAAAGGAGCATTTCAAAAAACACCTCTTAGACCATCCCAACGATTACAGCCTGAAAACACGTTTGCAAAGCAGACACAAATATGAGGCCATACTGTCGGGTAGATAGAATCTACAGTTTAAGCAGAATTTGTCCATCATTGTCACAATTGCCAATACAAACCCGCTTAGGAAGCAATGTGGGTAATGCAATCTCATACATGCATCTAGAAATTGCGCAACTTTTAATGCTGCATGCAACATATATGACATCAGAGGAGCCTGGAAGCGTCAATGCAAAAAGCAACAGTTGGAACAAATGGTTTAATGTCATGCAAAGTTAGAACCAGAGGCCAGACAGGTAGCCTTCCAATGAATAACAACTCACCTAGGCTTCTTCGACAGCACCTTCCACATCCGTGACCTGTACCACTTAGAAGGATTAGGCTACAGAGGCATAGGAACACCACCTCCAAGCCACATACCATGAGAAAACAAATGTCTTTGCATCACTAGTGGTTAAGGTCTGGAAAGCAATCTCTGAGAGTTTGGCAGAGGGATGTTCAAAAAGGAAGTAAATTATTATTTCAAAGGCATAATCTGTCGGGTTTTGAGGAAAATGTCACCAGGTAAAATGTTCATTTGGAGAGCTGGTGTAGATCCAATGGGCCGAATGGCCTCCTTCTGTGCCATAACAACAAGATCTGTGATCCTGACTTGGAACAGTATCACCATTCCTTCACTTTCACTGGGATGAAATCCTGGAAATCCCTCCCCAATGACATTGTGGGTTCACCGACAGCATATTGTCTGCAGCAATTGAGGATGGCAGCTCAGCACCACCTACTCGAGGGCAATTAGGAATGGTTAATAAATGCTGGCATAGCCAGCAACACTCACATCCCATGAAAGAATACAAAAAATACAAGCACATAAGGGATACTGTCAAAATCAAATCCATGAAATGTCTGCCAAGTTACACAGTCAGTTAACGAAGATAACTAGACCAGTGATACACAAAGTGAGCTGATAATCCACATGTTGAGCATTAAAAAATGCATTGGCAAAGTAGAACCAACAGAGACCTTCTCCATCCAAATCAAATGCCCATATATATCTGGATGGCACAACCCATAAGGAAAACCGTACATTGATGCAGTTGCAAACTTCCTTCCATTTTGCATACTGAAATGTGCCTGCAGGTGGTGAGTAATGGTTCAATCAAAAACTGCCAGATACCATTCTTCTGATCAATTACATTCAAGTGTAACTCACAGCTCCCTTCTGATCATCCTTGATTTTTTTTTTAATTGTGGACACAATGGTCACACATTTAGAGATATGTAGGGATTTGTCCTTGGTCATTAGCCACGGTATTGTCAAAGACAATGACAAAGACCACACTTCACAAGGAGTCAATGGAAACCTTGTGCTTACACTAGGAGAAGACCACTTCACCCTGCATTACAGAGCATCGGCCGACAGGCTGTGTGGTCCTACCATAACTCCAGGCTGATGATGCCTGTGCGGAGGCCAGAGAGTGTGCAGCTGGATATGTATTCCCATTCCAAACTTGTAAACATCATCACACTGCAGAACCAATCTGAAATTAGTATTTAATAAACCCTCTCCAGTCATCCCCTGTTGACACATCCAAGAGTATGTGATGCATTAATTGAAAAACAGGGGAGGGCGAAAGATTTTGGGATTGTCATGCAGATATCGAATTTACTGAACCCAGACTTCAGGCAAATAAGTTTGAGTATAGCTTCATGGCACGTGGAATCCAGCACTGATCAACAGCACATCCCCAGAATCGAGATCTTTTTCAGCATGAGCCCCAAAAGGCATGACGGTGCTTTGATGTAAATTGTTTTAATTGGAATGGCACAATGGTACAGTGGTTAGCACCAAGGCTTCTTAATGCCAGGGACCCGGATTCAGTTCCTGGCTTGGGTCACTGTCTGCATGGAGTTTGCACGTTCTCCTCATGTCGGCGTGTGTTTCCTCCAAGGTGCTCCGGTTTCTCCCACAGTTCAAACATGTGGTTGATTGACCTCCTAAATTGACCTTATTATCAGGGGAATTAACAGGGTAAATATACGGGGTTACTAGGATGGGGCCTGGATGGGTTTGCAGTTGGTGCAGGCTCAATGAGCCGAATGGCCGCCTTCTGTACTGTAGGGATTCTATGATAAAGGATAAACCTTTAATTTAGGAAAAAGGAGGATGTTGTGATATGACATACATGTTCCTTTAAGGGTCGGTACATTAAACAGTTTTCAATTATTACCAGTGAGACAGATGTGATATCGTTGTCCCATGGCATTATACTCAACACAGTAGCAGCAGTAGAAGCCAGACATGCTTGCATAGTTTCCCAGTGAAGATGACATGTTCAAAGCTATATCTTCAAATAAAAATCTCTCATTAATATTTTACTAATCCTTGTGGTATGATCCTTGTAGCATTCATGTTGAATAGAAGAAAACGTAGAATCCCTATAGTGCAGAAGAACACTATTCAGCCCATTGAGTCTGCACTGAAAAAACATCTTACCAGCACCACCCACCTCTATATAATCCCACCAAATCTCCAGGCTGATGATGCCGGTGCGAAGGCCAGAGAGTGCGAAAGATTCAAGATACAATGAGGCTCATGTTGTAACTTGCACTTTGGTTGAGCAAACAATAGGGATGCTGAAGATGAGGTTTCAGGACCTTGACTATAGATTCATTGAACCCCTGCAGTGCAGAAGGAGGACACTCAGCCCATCTAGTCTGCACCAAGTCGCCAAAAGAGCTTCATACCCAGGTCCACCTATCCCCAGCCCCCTATCCCCATAACCCTGTGCACTTAACTTGGCCAGTCCACCTAATCTGAACATTTTTGGACTGTGGGAGCAAACCAGAGTAGCTGGAGGAAACCCATGCAGAGACAGGAAGAATGTACAAATTCTACACAGCCACCAAAGGCTGGATTGAATCCATGTTCCTGATGCTGTGATGCAGCAGTGCTAACCTCCATATATTTGCCTTTGCTGTACATTCTGAGATTATTTTGGATTTAAAAAAATTATCAATTTCAGATTTAAAATTTACAGTTGATCTTGTATCAATTTGTGAAAACCATTTGTGGAAGAAAATGCCAAAGTCTAAACAATTAAAGTTTGGGGTGGCACGATGGCACAGTAACAGGTGGTTAGCACTGCTGCCGTATAGCGCCGGGGGTTCAATTCCTGGCTTGGGTCACTGTTTGTGTGGAGTTTGCATGTTCTCCTCATGTCTGAGTGGGTTTCCTCCAAGTGCTCCAGTTTCCTCCCACAGTTCAAATGATGTGCTGGTTAGGTGCATTAACCGTGCCAAATTCCCCCTGAGTGTACCTGACAGACACCGCTGAGGTATGGTGACTAGAGGATTTTCACAGTAACTTCATCGCAGTGTTAATGTAAGCCTATTTGTGGCACATTTAAATAAACTTTAAAACTTTACTCATAACCATCGAAATTGCGGACACTACAACTCTAGTTGGTTTAATTGTTCACAATTTAATCTTCAGAATCCAGTTTTTCTGATAAGGCGCACCTAAATTCCTTCTGGTCTATTCTTGGGATATGCCTAAAATTGCTCACAGTATTCCACATGTCATTTAACTAGGCCCTTGTATGTCTGAAGTATGGCTTCTACCCACTTGTATATTATTTTTCCAGATAGAAATGCAGTATTCCATTTGAATTATTTTCTCCATCTCTTCATAACATTCTGATGATCTGCCATCTGGACCCTCAAGTCCTTTTGGTTCTCCTCTGTTTTTAAATTTTCATCATTTGGAAAGTAGTCTGATCTCCCTCCTTTAGGTCTAAAATAGATGAACTCACATTTACCTACATTGAAATCTGTTTGCCGCAGTCTTGCCTTTTCATTCAGTCTCACGTTACCATTTCCTGCACCAATTGTTGTTGCTGTGAATGAAGCAGCCTTCTTTACTTGCCTACCCACAAGTGGCTGTCCTTTTTTCTGTTCAATCACACATGACCTAGCTTTCCCTGGCATTGTAGGGGTGGTGATCTGATGTCTCAAGTCAACCCATAAAAAATGCCATAGATGCCTATACATTGCCAGAGCATTGGACTACCTTCTGACAGTACTTCTTACTGAATGACAAATCCTTTACTGTGCCTATTAGTACAATAGTAATGATCAGCATCTGTATTGAGAACAAAGAAAAATCAAGTTCACCAGGTTAATTTGAAAAGAGAGAATATTTACTTCCAGATGAAAGCCTGATTGTTACCAGCATTATTCTATCCTGCAGCACTGCTACTGAGGCTAAGGCAAGATAAATTAGGACTTGTTTTTAAAAGTGTCTGCTGTAAATGCTCTGCAGTGAAATATAATCACGATTAGCTCTGGTACTGAGTCTCTTCTTGAAAGTTATGGTGTTACGCTGGATTTGCCTATATTCCTTAATTCCATTGTTTTGTTTCGCCCCTTTTCATGCTATGGGTGTCACCGGCAAAGCCACGTTTACGATATACCCTTAGTTGGATTTGATTTATTATTGTCATGTATATTAAGCATACAGTGAACTGTATTATTTTTCTTGTGCGCTGTACAAACAAAACATACCATTCATAGAGAAGAAAACGAGAGGGTGCAGAATGTAGTGTTACAGTCATAGCTAGAGTGTCAAGAAAGATCATCTTATTACAAGGTAGGTCCATTGAAAAGTCTGATGGCAGCAGGGAAGAAGCTGTTCTTGAATCGGTTGGCACACAACCTCATAATTTTGTCTCTTTTTCCCAATGAAAGAAGATGGAATAGAGAATGTCTGGAATGCATGGAGTCTTTAATTATGCTGGTTGCTTTGCGGGAAGTGTAGACAGGGTCAGTGGGTGGGAGGCTGGTTTGCATGATGGATTGAGCTACATTCATGACCTTTTCTAGTTCCTTGCAGTCTTGGATAGAACAGGAGCCATATCAAGCTGTAATATAGCCAGAAAGAATGCTTTCTATGCTGCATCTGTAAAAGTTGGTGAGTCGTAGCTGACATCAAACTTCCTTCGTCTTAGTGGCTGCTTCAGAGGGCAGTTAGCAATGTTGATGTGGGACAGAAATCACATTGGTTAGTCAGGGTAGAATTTCCTAAAGAACATTTTGGTCTTTTTTTTCTGTAACAGGATGGCTTTTACTGACACTAGCATTTTAATTCCATTTTTTAAAAACTGAATTCACACGTCCGAAGTGCCTAAAGTGTAGGATTTAAACTTGCATTCCCTGGATGACTGGTTGACTAAATTAATCACTGCACAACCACATTCCATTACCTCACTGATCAAGATGAAGAGACTAGTGGATGATGAATGCCACTTTTAGATGTGACATTTAAAAATAAGTCAATAAACATAACAGAAAATAGCTTGAAAATAGACTGAGGAGTTTAAGGTGCTGCATTCAGGTCACAGTTTCTTGGGGCAGCATGGTGGTTAGCATTGCTGCCTCATGGCGCTAGGGTCCCGGGTTCAATTCCAGCCTCGGGATAACGTCTGTGTGGGGATTGCACATTCTCCACATGTCTGCATGGGTTTCCTCTGGGTGCTGTGGTTTCCTATCACTGACGAAAGATGTGCAGGTTAGGTTGACTGCCCATGCTCAATTCACTCTAGTGGCAGGGGAGTTATTAGGGTAAATGAGGGTTGCAGGAATAGGGCCTGGGTGAGATTGTGATGAGTACAGACTTGATGGGCTAAATGGCCTCCTTCAGTACTGTAGGGATACTATGAAGCAAATGGATTATGACTGCAACCACCAAACACTGATGTTGACAAACACCGAGAATAGGAGCATAGGACAAGGCAACTGCATTGCCAAATGCCAGTTCATTAAAGCAATCTCACTCCTTTAACAATACAGAGCAATAATAACAAAACCACAAAGGAAATTTCTGTAAACAATCCGTCAATGCTATTTCCAAATGGATATGCTGTTATGAATCAAAATCCTACATAGAGTCGATCGTTGCTCGTGCATATAAATCTTTTTCCTGGATTGCCAGCACTGATTAGAGTGTCATGCTATGCATTTTAATACGCACTGGCTGTGCATGTTATTTACTAATGAAAGAAATTTGCCATCAGTCGGACATCCCACTCACGGATGAACAAAGACATCAAAGCTATGTCAACATATATAGGAACCTAGGCCAGATTAAGAGTAATGTACACATTTCTGGTCTTTGTATGACAAAAAAGGATACAGATACTGGAGAAAGTTCAAAAAACTACAAGAGTGCTCCAAGAACTGAAATGTTACAACAATCAGGTAAGACTGGCTAGGTTAAGACTGTTTTTTTCCCTAGAAAATGAGAAAAGGGAAAGGTGAGTCTTTGAAATTGTGAATGGATTTGATGGGGTAGATTTTGGGGAAGCCTGAATCTTAAGGACCATAAATATGATAAAGTTATGAATACATACGTTAGGGAATTCAGGAGACACTTCTCTATTCAGCAAGAGTTCGACACTTATATACTCCCTTTGAAGGGAATATAATAGATACATTTAAGGGGAAGCTGGTTAAGTGCACAAGGGAGGAAACAACAGAAGAATATGAAGATAGGGCAAGATGCAATAGATAGGGGGAAGAGGCTCATGTGAAACATCAAAAAAATTTAATAAACTGTATGATCTGTTTCTATGCTGTAAATTCGATGTAAAAATCCAATATTGCCATTTTCCCAGTAATCCATGCAGAAAATTCAATAGCCCTACATCTGGCCCTGTTTGTATTATGAGATGAACGTCTGAATGCTGAGATAACCTTCTGTCAGTCCCTACCTCCATTATCAGTTTACTGGGCCAATACTCCAATGGATTAAAGGACTGAAAGTCTTCTATATAAAGTTGTCAGATGTGATAATGTATTTGATTTAAATGTTTTGCTAGCCACACTGGAATAGTACTAACTGGTTAATTGATTGAAACAAGTGCAGGTTCAAAATAATAGGAAGGCAGTCAGAAACAACAGTCATTTTATTTGAAGCTGTCAATAAACTTTTCCCTGCACTAGTATAATCCAATCAAAGTAGACATTCACTCCAAATGGCTTCTGTAGCATCAGTGTTTGTCACAGTCTGCTCTTAGCTCAATTGTGTTAATGGAGTAAATTGTTTGCTGCAACAATAGAGGAGCCAGCCCTTGAATATGGAAAATTTCCATCACAAAAGAAACCAAAAAGCAATTTTAGTGATAGAAGAGTCAGTTTGACATTGGATTACATATTTTAGACTGTGTTTGGTCCAGCAGGTCACTCTTTATGCTTCACATGAAACGTCTCCCACCTACCTAGCTCATCCTTTCAGCATCCTTCTCTCACGACTGTACTTGTGTGGCTTACGCTTTAATGCATTAGTAAAATTGGTCGCGTTGGGACTGCATTCTTTCAATAGGGAGGTGTCACGCTCCATTGTGGACTTGTATAGAAAATAGAAGGAGCAGAAGACCATTTAGTCCTTTGAGTCTGCTCTGACATTCATTATGATCTTAGTTGTTCATCGAATTCAATATCCTGATTCCACTTTCCCCCAATATCGCTTGATCTCTTTAGCTTCAAAAGTTATATCTAATTTCTTCTTGGGATCATACAACATTTTGGCCTCAACTGCTTTGTGTGGTATTGAACTCTACCGATTCACCACTCTCTGGATGAAGACATTTCTCTTCACCTTAGTTCTAAAAGTTTACCCCTTATTCTCAAACTATAATCCCCAATTCTGGACTTCCCCACCATCAGGAATGTTCTTTCTGAATCTACCTTGTCTATTCCTGTTAGAATTTTATAAGTTTCTATAAAATCCCCTCTCATTCTTCTAAACTCCAATGAATATAATCCTAACCGATTTAATCTCTCCTCGTATGACAGACCTGATAAACATTTGCTGCATTCCCTCTATGGCAAGGACATTCTTTCTCAGATAAGGACACCAACATTGTACACAATACTCCAGATGTGGCTTCAGCAATGAAATTTGCTGGAAAATTCCAACCTCAATATCTAGACTTTTGTATCCAGAATGGCCAGGCAGTCATCAGCACTAGTTGCAGCCTTTCACACAGTGCAGGAGAAAATTAGAGGAAGCTGATTCTTGAAAGAATCTTCACCCTCCATTGATGCAATGTCGCGATGCCTCTGTCAAATTCATTAAGTGGCTCCACCACCTGCAGAAACATTGTACCTTCTGCAGCTGCACACATTGTGCTTATTTGCCCATGCCCAGTGTCAGCTGTTTCATGAGGTGCATTGTGTTGAAACAATAGGGAGGTTATGCCATTGAAACAATCAGTAGTTGGCCCACTGGTTTGCTTTTTTAAGAACTGTTTTACGTTGTTTGCATGTTTTATACATATTCAGTTTGGCTTTTCTGCAATTTTCATATGAGATGATCTGTATCGTGGCACAGTGGTTAGTATTGCTATTCCAGGATCCTGGGTTCGATTCCTGGCTTGGATCACTGTCTGTGTGGAGTTTGCACATTCTCCTTGTGTCTGCATGGGTTTCCTCTGGGTACTACAGTTTCCTCCCACAGTCCAAAGATGTGTGGGTTAGGTTGATGGCCATGCTAAGAAATTGCCCCTTAGTGTCGAGGGATGCATAGGTTAGAGGGATTAGTGGGTATAATATGTTGGGATATGAAGGTAGAGCCTGGATGGGATTGTGTTCGCTGCAGATTCAATGGGCTGAAGGGCCTCTTTCTGCACTGTAGAGTTCTATGGTTGTATAGCTGCAGTATGTGCTTGGAGTAAGCATGATGCCACAAAGAATTATAAGCCAAATGCAAGACTTGAACATTATTACACGTGTATAACTGAAAAAAAAGAGTGAAATTGTTTTTTTTAAAAAGATTTCTCTAATAAGACAAAAATGAATCACATTTACTTAGGATTCATTAATAGTTTTATTCTGATATTTTACAAATCAGATTAAAAGTTAGGCTTACTCTGATACACAGAGCATATTTCTCTGGATCAGAATGCACCATCCCAGTTCATATCCAATCATCTTTAGTGTGAGTGTGTTTGACAGCTCCTTTTGAGTTTGAGAAACTCGTATTTAAATTTCATCAGCACTTATCATTTTTGTTTGAAAAGCGTTTCTTAAACCTGGTTTGTTCATGTTGAGTACTCTACCTGAGGCTGTTTGAAATGCATAGCTATGCTAGACTGTTACTACAATAATCGAGGTAACTGGTTGTGGCAATTAATGAACTTGAAGATGTATTGCTTAACGAAGAACTATTTACAACAATAGGTTTAACATCACAACCATATCGTTCTACTCTCAACAACGCCCCGACTCCAACTGCCAATTTACAGCCCCAGGGATTGCCCTTGCTGCTGATTGGCTGAGGGTTGCATGCTCATGCCCCATTGGTTCTGACCCAGTCACGTGGTCAAATGGCCCAGAAAGGGCCATGCTACTCGAGTTACAGAGGGTTAATATTTAGGAATGTCGTGGCCTTAGCAGTTTAGTTAGATTTGACTTGACATTTTGTTATCTCCTGTGTTCCAACGTGGGATAGTTAAGTCAGTAAGTGTTATAAATTTATAATGTATATCATTGCATCTATTCACTTAAGCATTTTGATAAATCTGGCAGTTTATAGCCTAAACCATATTCCAGTGAAGTACTCGTGCTGCTTCTTATGAAGTCAGTAGCAATCAGGCATGATGAAACCAAATTCAGTAATGAAGATTTCCTGTTTCTTTTGGCTCTGTACACATGATCTAATTGTTGTCTTGGTAAAGAAACATTATAGGAAACAAATCTTTACCTAAAGGAGTAATTTGAGACTCTGAATATGAGAAAAATAGTGAGTGTAAAATCTCAGACTGCAAAAACAAGAATTTTATTTATTTTCCCTCATTTCCAGTTCTTTTGTCTGTTGTGCAGTTATTTATATCTGTCACAGTCAGATTGCGTTGAGCATAAACTGCTTCAGTGCAAACATTAGCCCAGCCTACAACTATACAAGATCAATAGTGCATAGCCAACTTAGTAGATAATCAGAGGCAGTCTTGACCAAACTGTACTGTGCCTTAACCAGATTGTGGCTTGGACACTGTGACCAAATCTGGTCTTCTAGAAATAATGGTAGAAATCACTGCAGAGGAGGATACAACATTGAAGTTAATCCTCGATGTAAAAAAAATCTGAGTGAACAGAAAAATTAGAAAATCTTGAGAGGGTACAGTTACCGATGGGAGTGCAATCAAATTACATCTGATTGTGTGCCTGTTGTCTGATTACATCCAAATTTCCTGACGATTATATTATTAAATGCTGGAATGTAGAATGGGTGAGTGAAAATCAGTGTAAGCCGCCAAGGTCTGAAGAAAGCACTATATTCCTTCTTTAAATATGAAAATTGAAGTTTCAAGCTGTCTAACCATCACTCATGTACATTAGGCCCATTATATTTAAAAAGCTTTTCAATTTTTAACGTGACAAGCTGATACCATAAAAAATGCATTTAGGGAAATAAAAAATGTACAGTGCAGATCTGAGGACAAATATTAGAAAATGCCACTCAAACAAATTACAATGTAACATCAGGAAGATTACTGTTTGCTGCTATGCCTACAGTTCTGAGCTAAATTGTATATCCATTTTGAACATAATCACAGAAAATTTGCAATGCAGTTCTCTGGCCTGTATTAATTGAATACATGTTTAAAGTTTATTTATTCGTGTCACGAGTAGGCTTACAGTAACACTGCAATGAAGTCACTGCGAAAATCCCTGTTCAGGTACACCGAAAGAGAATTTTCGCACAGCCAATGCACCAAACCAGCACATCTTTTGGACTATGGGAAGAAGCTGGAGCACCCGGAGGAAATCCATGCAGACACGTGGAGAACATGCAGTCTCCGCACAGACATTGACCCAAGTCGGGAACTGAACTTGGGTCCCATGTGTTGTGAGGTAGCAGTGCTAACCACTGTGTCACCCATAGGAGTAGAAGCATATTTGGGTGTTTCATATCTGCATTTTCCCTGAGTTTCTTTATTTGCTAATGTTGGACTTTTATTTTACTTCAACTCCAACAGGTTTTTGAGTACTTTTCATTTCATTGTTTGTATTTTTGAGCCAGTCATGGTGGTTAATTTTATAGAAACTTATCATTTGACCCATTTTTTATTTTCCAAATGGATTCCTGACACTTTCAGCTAAGATGCTGTTTCTGCATAATTGATCAAAACCTGTAAATGAATAGCTATGTATTCATAGAACATAGAACACTACAGCACAAACAGGCCCTTCAGCCCACAAGTTGTGCCGAACACATCAAAACCTACCCAGCCATAGACCTATCTATAACCCCCAATCCCATTGGATCCCATATATTCATCCAGAAGTCTTTTAAAAGACCCCAGCGAGTTCGCCTCGACCACCACCGACGGCAGCCGATTCCATTCACTCACCACCCTCTGAGTGAAAAACTTTCCCCTAGCATCCCCTCTGTACTTGCTTCCCTGCACCTTAAATCTGTGCCCTCTCGTCGCGACCATTTCAGCCCTGGGAAATAGTCTCTGAGAGTCCACCCTATCTATTCCTCTCAACATCTTGTAAACCTCTATCAGGTCGCCTCTCAACCTTCGTCTCTCCAGGGAGAACAGTCCCAGTTCCCTCAACCTGTCTTCATAAGGCATGCCTCCCAATCCAGGCAACATCCTTGTAAATCTCCTCTGCACCCTTTCAATAGCTTCCACGTCCTTCCTATAGTGAGGCGACCAGAACTGCGCACAGTACTCCAAGTGTGGTCTGACAAGGGTCCAATAAAGCTGCAGCATTACCTCCTGACTCCTGAACTCAATTCCTACGGGACCAACATGCATGTGGAAACTCAATGACCTTCATATGCCATTCTCCCTTAATTTAGTGACCCAGCCTGGGGCAAAACATCCTCTTAGCATTCACATTCAACTCAGAATCTTCAATGTTTCAATAAGACTATCCTTCATTCTTCTCAGTTCTAATAACCACAGGACCAACCTGCTCAATGTGTTCTCTTAAAACAATCCCATCATCCCAGGAATCAGCAAAGTGAACCTCCTCTGAACTCTTTCCAATGCAAGTGATTTCCCCCACCTTATGCAAGGAGACCAAAATGAGGTCTATCCAATGCCCTGTACAATTGTAGTAAGACTTCTCTACTTCCATATTCCATTCCCCGTTGCAATAAAATCCACAATTCCCTTTGTCTTCCTTGGGTGGCACGGTGGCAGTGTGGTTAGCACTACTGTCTCACATCATCAAGGATCTGGGTTCGATTCCTGGCTTGGGTCACTGTCTGGGTGGAGTCTACACATTCTCCCTGTGTCCATGTGAATTTGCTCTGGGTGCTGCAGCTTTCTCCCAAAGTCTGGAAGATGTGCTGGTTAGGTGCATTGGCCATGCTAAATTTCCCTTGATGTACAGGTGCTGGAGTGTGACGACTAGGTGATTTTCACAATAACTTCATTGCAATGTTAATATAAGGCTATTTGTAACACTAATAAGTAAACTTCTAAACTTTAGTTATTTGCTATACCTGCATTTTAATTTTTTGTGATTTATGTACAAGCTAATAACTTTCTGTAGTCTCTCTCCATTTAAATAATATTCTGCTTTTTTATTTTGCCTCCCAAAGTGGACAACCTCACATTCACATATGTTTCATCTGCCAAATTTCTGCCCCATACATTGCTTCACACAACGTTTGTGTGGAATTCTCCCATCCCATCCTTGGTGGATTTGCTGGTGGGAACAGAGGGTAACGGGAGCCAAGAAGTCAGAAGCCTGCCAGCACAAAAACATGTTGCAGTACTCCCAATGATGTGTCAGTCTTCCCACTGATAATGGCATGAATACCATTTGCATTTCATCAATGCTTATTAAAACAGCTGCCTGTTGGAATCCCATAAGTCCTTCCAATCCTGTATCAAGGTTATGGGAAATAATGTTGGTCTAAAATCAACTTGATGTAGAGTCAGATACACAAGGTGGTTGGTTTATGAGGAGAGACTGAGAAGACTGGAAATTATACTCACTGGAATTCAGAACAATGAGGAAAGATTTTATAGAAACATACAAGATTATGAAGGGGATACATAAGATATAAGCAGGAAAGCTGTTTCCCCTACTGGGTGAAATTAGAACTAGGGGGCATAACCTCAAAATAAAGGGGAGCAGGTTTAGGACTCAGTTGAAGAGGAAATTCTTCATCCAAAGAGTTGTGAATCTATGGAATTCCCTGCCCAATGAAGCAGTTCATGCTACCTTGTTCAATGTTTTTAAGGCAAAAATAGATTTTTCAACAATAAAAGAATTCAGGGTTATGGTGAGTGAGTAGGTATGTGGAGCTGAGTCCACGATAAAATCAGCCAGGATGTTATTGAATGACAGAGCAGGCTCAAGAGGCCAAATGGCCTACTCCTGCTCCTAGTTCTTGTGTACTTATGTTTTTTAATTCGCTGGAGACTTCGGGGTGAGTGCAAGATAGCCTTTATGTCATAGTGCTGCTGACGTACTGTTCACCACTCTGTTGGCGTAGACCGGTTCCTGCCCTCTATCAGTGTGCCAAGCTGGTGGACAGCACTGTGCTGCTGGACCCACGGATGCCTTCTTTTGTGTCACTAACTCAGATCAGTACTGCGCCTGTGGCTAGGGAGTTCAGCGGTCTCCTCATGTCTGGTGCCACATACAAAGTGCCTATCTGGGCACCAATATGCTTTGGGATTCATCACAACAAAGATCTGAAATTTAACTGACACACATCCCTGAATTTCTTTGCCTCTGGGTCTTTCTAGGGAACAATCCCAATGCAACATTTCTCATTCAGAGCCACATCAATGCATTCATGTGATGACCACTGCCCTTTATAGGAGGGCCCATCATTATGTGAACTTAGTTCCAGATGAGGATAACCAGACTGAGAAATTCAGAGGTGTTGCAGCCATCTCAGGGTTCCCACGAGTGCAGGGAGCAATAAATTGCACCCATGTGGCTACATAGGCAGCAGCCCTTGATGTTCATTAACCACAAGGGCTTCCATTCCATCAATGTTCAGTTGGTGTGCGACCATCAAAAACACATCCCGCATGTTTGTGTAAGGCTCCCTAGGAGTTGCCATGACTCCTACATCCTCAGTCTCTCCCATATACCTGGAATCCTCGAGGAGCCAGAAGGTCCTGCAGGGATGGTTGGTGAGGGTTAAGGGCTACTTACTTCAACATTGGCTCATGACTCCAGTGAATCACCCTCAGACTCTGGCTGAGGATAGTTACAATGCTGCTCAGACCACCATACACTTCCTTAGAGAGCACATCATTGGGCTGCTGAAGATGTGATTTAGATCCCTGGGCTTCTCAGGTGGCTTTCTGAAGTATATACTAGAGAGGGTTTACTGCATCATTGTAGCTTGCTGTGCTCCTCACAATCTGTTTATTCAAAGAGGTGAGGCCCTGCCAGAGGCTGAACTGAAGGAGGAGGAGCTCTCCTCAGGTGATCAAAATGAGGAGGTATAGGAAGCCCAAGGGAATCTGACGAACAACATGAGTGCCATGATGTCTTCGATTTGATTTATTATTGTCATGTGTATTAGTATACAATGAAAAGTATTGTTTCGTGTGCGCTATATAGACAAAGCGTGTCGTATAGAGAAGGAAACGAGAGTGTGCAGAATGAGGTGTTACAGTCATAGCCAGGATATAGATAAAGATCAATTTAATGTGAGGTAGGTCCATTCAAAAGTCTGTAGGCATCAGGGAAGAGACTGTTCTTGGTTAGTACATATCATCAGCCTTTTGTATCTTTTTCCGGAAGAAGGAAGAAGGTAGAAGACAGTATGTCTGGGGTGCATGGATTCCTTAATTGTGGTGGCTACTTTTCCAAGACAGTGGGAAGTGCAGACAGTGTCAGTGGGTGGGATGCTGGTTTGAGTGAGTTTCATTCGCACCACTTGTAGGTTCCTGCAGTCTTGGGCAGAGCAGGAGCCAGACCAAGCAGTGGCACAGCCAGAAACAATATTTTTTATGGTGCATGTGTAAAAGTTGGTAGGAGTCATGTCAAATTTCCTTAGTCTTCTGAAAAGTAGAGGTGTTGGTGGGCTTTCTTAATGATGGGATCGGCGTGGAAGGACCTGGAGAAGTTGCTGCTGATCTGGACACCTAAAATTTTTAAGCTCTTGACCATTTCTATATTGTCTCCATTAATGTAGACAGGGGCATGTCCTCCATTACTCTTCCTGAAGTCAATGATTATCTCCTTCATTTTGCTGACATTAAGGAAGAGATTATTGTCATTGCACCAGTTCACAAGATTCTCTATCTCTTTCCTGTACTCTGTCTCATCAGTGTTTGAAATCTGATCTACTATGGCGGTGTCATTTGCAAACTTGAAAATTGTGGCGGAGGGGAATTTGGCCACATAGGTATATAAGGAGTATATAAAGAGCTGAGGACACAGCCTCGTGGGGCACCAGTGTTGAAGATGATCATGGAGGAGGTGTTGCCAATCCTTACTGATTGTGGTCTATGGGTTAGGAAGTTTAGGATCCAGTGATAGGGAAGGAGCTACAGAATTTGGAGATGAGTTTTGTAGGAATAATGGTCTTGAAGACTGAGTTGTAGCCTATAAATAGGAGTCTGATATAGGTGTCTCTGTTGTCTAGGTGTTCTAAAGTTGAGTGCAAGGCCAGGAAGGTGGTGTCTTCTGTGGACCTGTTGCAGTGGTAGGCAGACTGTAAGGGATCCAGGCAGTCTGGGAGGCTGCAATTGATTTGAGACATAACTGACCTTTCAAAGCACTTCATAATGTCAGAGCCACTAGATGATACTTATTAAGGCACGCTGCCTGGCTTTTCTGTGGTACCAGAATGATGGTCTTCTTCTTCTTAAAGCAGGTAGGGATCTTAGATTTTAGTAAGAAGTGTTTGAAGATGTCTACGAATGCCTCCACTAGCTGATCTGTGTAGGATCTGAGTGCTCATCCGGGCCAGTTGCTTTTCTTGGGCTGACCTTCAAGAAGGCTGTTATGACATCTGCAATGGTGACCTCGGATACAGATCCATTCGAGGATTTGGGGCGTGCTCTCACTGACCTCTTGATTAGAACAGGCATAGAATCTCTAACTGCCCGGATCCAGTTAAAACAGGGTGTGTGGTCATGGAGTGCATGGCCAAGGGCCTGTTGAACCAAGGTCTCCATGATGGTGCCAATCTTCTCACGGTGGCGTTAAGACATGGCTGGATGTTTCTTACACCATGTTAATATTGGAGTCATGCCATTAGGTGGAAAGGGATGGATTTCTCCATTTTGTGCTCTGATCTGCTGAGTGACCCTTGAATCTCTGCCCAATGATCTCCTACCTGTCTTTGCATCTTTATTAGTGAGCTGGCAGTTGCTCCCAGAGACACATAGTCTGACCGGGACTGAGGGGGTGGTTGGTTTCTAGCAGCCCTCTGAATGCCTGAAGCTTGGATTGTCCCTGCCTCCAATTGCTATGGGGACATGTTTGTGAGGTTTAATCTCAAACTGTACCCCACTGAGGATTGTGCCTCTCTGCTGGTTGAGAGTGTGGGTGAGCACTCTGATGATTCTTCCTCAGATGTGTTTGGGGAACTCAGAGAGCCTTTGGGCTGGCTAGCTGGCTTCTGTCTGCCTGCATTTGCAAAATACAAAAGGACAGTTTTAATGGATGAGCTGAAGCTAATTCAAAGTTCACTGAACTCAGTACTAGTTGGGTAAAGGGATAGAGCTGAGATCTGTAATAGGTTGCTGTGAGAGGCCAATCTCTGTGTCACCACGGGAGCCATCTCTACCTTCTATGACAACAGTGCTGCAGCCTCCTCAAGCTCGTCCCTCCGCCGTGACTTCATTCGTGCTTGTTGTGCCTGATTTTGGCCTGCGGGTAGACATGCGACCAGAGGGATGGAGCAGAGGTTGGGTCAAATGCATGACCCCGGTATGTGGTGATCCTTACCCAGAAGAGACAGAGAATGGAGTGTGAACAAGAAGACAGATGGAATGTGAAAGCCAGTGTTGATGTGTGATATGCCTGCTAATGAATGTGTGACATCCATGAAGAGACTAGCTGTTTGAGTATGTGATGCTGAGTGTTTGATAGTGGAGAGAGCCGGAGAGGATTTACCCTTATGGAGCAGAAAAGATCATTCATCCACTTCCTGCTCAGTGTGATGGGTGGGTAATAGCTGTACTGACCTCTTGGATAATGGTCTGTCAGGCCAGAGGGATAAGGTTAGTTTGCTTCCTCGAGCCATCCCTGGAGTAGAGGATATGCCTGTGAGGCCTCAAGTAAAGACCCTGAGGCTCTTGGCAGTGAGAGCTAGTGCCACTGCCTTCTTGAGTCTATTTGTTTTTTGCAGCTTCTTACATGTTGGAAAGTCTCCTGGAGACATATGTGCTGGACAGAGTGATATGAGTGTGCTGGACTGGTGTTTAAATCCAACATCAGGACCTTTGAATCTGCCAGATGATGGCAGATGGAAGAATCAGCTTTTCACTGCAGGCAATTCAGAGGGAAGTCGCCTGTGTATAATTAACTTGGGTCCAAGTGCAGAATCTAATGTAGGATCCTGTCATTCTGGCCAGTGGGAAAGGCTCGGCTCTAACCGCCCAATAATACACTATATCTCAAAAATGGAGAATTTCACCCCCAAAATACACAACTTTCTACCAGCTCCAAATCAGACTACAATATAGATGGTCTATGTTATTAACATAGATTGTAAATAGATGAGGTCGCAGCACCAAGCCCTGTAGCACTCCACTCATTAGAGTTTGCTAACCTGAAAATAACGTATTTATCCTCACTCTCTTTCCCATTAATTAGACAATCCTCTACCAATGTTAATATATCACCTCCAACACCATGTGACAACTTATCAAATGCCTTTTGGAAATCCAAATGCACTCCATCTAATGGCAGCCCTTTATTTAGTAAAGTTTTGCAACACCAATTTAAAATCCAACCAATTTATTTGATAGTAAATCCACGAGCTTTCGACACTATGGATGGCTCGTGGATTTACTATCAAATAAATTGGTTGGATTTTAAATTGGTGTTGCAAAACTTTACTGAGTTTACCCTAGTCCAACGCCGGCATCTCTACATCATGAGCCCTTTATTTGCCAACCTTGCTACATCCTGAAAGAACTCTTGACAAGTTTGCCAAATACAATTTCACTGTCAAAAAACATTTTGTTTTTCTGATTATATTATGATTTTCTAATAATATCCTACAGCTACCTTCTTACTAATGGATTCTACCATTTTCACAATGGCAGACATTAGGCTAACTGGAATTTGATTGTAGTATCCTGCTTTCGGTTGCCCTCCTTTCATGGATAACAGTGTTACATTTGTGGTTTTCCCAATCCACTGGAACCTTTCCAGAATCTAAGGAATTTTAAGAGATTGCAACCAATTTATCCATTATCCATGTAGCCACTTCTTTTAAGATTCAAAGCTGCAGGCCATTAGGTCCAGGGACTGTTAGCCTTTAGTTCCATTAATTTACCACAATTTTCTTCCTCACTTTTCTATCTTGATTTCTATTGCATGATTCTATTGTTTTCTATTTTGAACACAGTAAGAAGTCTCACAACACCAGGTTAAAGTCCAATAGGTTTATCTGGTAGCACAGTGTTGTCCCTTCATCAGGAGTTCTGCTTACAAACAGGGCATATATAAAAAAAACAAACTCAATTTACAAAATAATGGTTGGAATGTGAGTCTTTACAGGTAACTAAGTCTTAAAGGTACAGATAATGTGAGTGGAGAGAGGGTTAAGCACAGGTTAAAGAGGTGTGTATTGTCAACAGCCAAGTTAGTAAGACTTTGCAAGTCGTGGGTGTTATAGATAGTATGACATGAACCCAGGATCCCGGCTGAGGCCATCCTCGTGTGTGGAATCTGGCTATCAGTCTTTGCTCAGTGACTCTGTGCTGTTGTGTGTCATGAAGGCCTCCTTGGAGTACGCTTACCTGAAGATCAGAGGCTGAATGCCTGTGACTGCTGAAGTGTTTCCTAATACACACCTCTTTAACCTGTGCTGAACCCTCTCTCCACTCACATTGTCTGTACCTTTAAGACTTGATTATCTGTAAAGACTCACATTTCAACCATTACTTTGTAAATTAAGTTAATGTTTTTATGTGTTCTGTTTGAGAACAGAACTCCCAGTCACCTAGTGAAGGGGTAACACTCTGAAAGCTAGTGGCTTGTGGACCAAATAAACCTGTTGAACTTTAACCTGGTGCTGTGAGACTCCTTACTGTGCTTACCACAGTCCAACACTGGCTTTTCCACATCATTTCACTGTGAAGCCAGACACCAATTACTTTTTCACAGTCACTGCCGAGCTCTTAATTTCCCATTATTAACTTCCCAGTCTCATCCTCCAAGGGATCAATATGCATTTTAGTTAGTTTTTGTCCTTTTTATATACCTGTAGAAATATTTACTGTCTTTTTTTATATTTTTGGCAAAACAAAAAAAATTGTCATCTTTTGCTGTTTTTTAAAACACTTCCAATCCTCAGGCAAATTACTAATCTATGCAGCATTTTTTTACATCTTCTCTTTCAACTTGATACTACCTTTAGCTTCCCTGGTTGGCTACGGATAGTGCTTCACTCTCATGCAATCTTCATTCTAAATGGAATATAGCTCTTGAGAGTAATGAATTATCTTCTGAGATGTCTGCCACTGATTATTTACTGATTTAACTTTTAACCTATTGTCTTATTTCACTTTGGCCAACCCTTCTTCATTCCCTTGCCGTATCTTCACTTTATGCTCAAGACTCTAGTTTCAGATGCACATTTCTCATCCCAAAGCTAAATATGAAATTATATCATGTTATGGACAGTCTTTCCAAGAGGATCTTTTACTATGAGGTAATTAATGAACTCGGTCTCATTACATATTTCTAATTCTAACGTAGCCTGTTCCTTGGTTTGTTTCAGAATATGGTATTCACAGCAACTATCCTGAGTGCACTCTATGAACTCATCCTCCAGGCTACATTTGCCAATTTGATTCATAGTCCCTTTCTTACAAGACCACATTATTTCTTGATTTATACTCTGTGCTATAATGTTACGACCGTCAGAGAACCTATGAACCATTGACTTCTTCCCTTTGCTGTTTCTAATCTTCACTCAAACAGATTCTACATTTTGATTCTCTGAAGCAAGATCATTTCACACTGCTGTTCTGATCTCTTCCTTCATTAACAGTGCTGCCTCACTTCCTTTCTCTTTCTTCTGTCCTTCCTAAATGTCAAATCCCCTTGAATATTCAGGCCACAGTCACTTTGCAATCGTGAATCTGTTGTCATTATCATCATATCATCATCATCATCATCATCATCATTTTTACTCGCTTTGTCAATTAATCCATCTTGTTATGAATGCATTCAGATGAGGAGCCTAAATTCTATCTTTTTACTGTTGACCAGATTCTGACCTTATTTGCTTTGAGCCATCTCAAGTTGCTTGTGCATCCTTATGTTGGTATTCCTGTTAACACTCTGATTATTGCAGAATTGGTACCCTGCACTAATTGCTTGTTCTTTCTCTTCAACTTTCCAAATATCTTCCCAACATGGACCCCTCCCCCCAAATCACTATTATTTGGTTCAAAGCCTCTCTGTAGTTGCAGGTTGAGCTATCATTTTAAAACTTCATTGAAAGATGACATTCTGACAATGCAGCGCTGTTTTCAGACCCAGATTATATGCAAGACTCCTGGAATAGAGTTGAGCCCCTACTATTCTGGTGCGAGAGGAGCGAGGGTTACCAACCTAACTGAGCTAAGCCTTGGGAGTTTGACAAACTCGAGCTGAAAATGCTGTGGTTCCAAGGATAAAGTAGCAGCAACTGTCACAATGGTACCTGGTGTAGGGAAAGAACAGTGTCAGTGACCTCAGTGTATTTGATGACCTGGAAGAGCGAACAGCGGAAGTTTGCAGCAGATGCTGCAGAAATGAAATGCACCAAACTCCCTCTGGGTGTATCTGTGTAGAGGCAGCATTTCTAATATCTCCAAGGGCAGATTTATATTACAGATGGTTATACAAGGTGCAGCTGTTTTTTATTCTCGTAAAAGAGCTTCCCTGTGTGAAAGGTTCTTGTGCTCCAAGCTCTATTTATATCAAGAAATGTATTCAAAACATCAAATTTCACCACTGAGGCAAATTCTCAAATTTGCGCCATTGATGGTGGTGAGGTCCGTTCAGATCAATAGTTTAAAAATTGCATTGCTTTTGTTGATCCGGCTGACTTCTGAAGCCAAAACGTTACTACAAGTGGCAGTGCATTATACCTAGCTAGAGCAACATGGCAATGCACAACATAAGATGTGCGGGTTAGGTTGATTGGCCATGCTAAATTGACCCACAGGACAGGGGTCAAACTCAACAGACCTTTGTATGATCCATGTCCCACCTGCTATAAATCCTATGGTGAGTGGGATGGGAAAATTCCACCCTTAGTGTCAGGGGGATAGCGGAATAAATAGGTGGGGAACGGATTATTCTTGATGCAGGCTTGATGGACCAAATGACCACCTTCTGCGCTGGAGGGATTCTATGATAAGGTGGGTTGTGATGCAATCACATCACTTCATTCACCCTGCAGCACCATCTCTAACAGTCAGACTTCTGTTGAAGCATTGCTCAAACAAAAATGGGGTTACAAAAGACAGATAGTACTTTGTTTCACTGAAGTGATTGTAACTTTCAAAGGGAGGAGGATTGTTATGACCACTTCTCTAGGGGAGGTTCCCCAGAGTTGTTGATCCAGGCGAGACCCCTCAATTTGTCACCGTGTGGGTGGGATTCCCCTGAATTGTTCCAGACCCGGGTGAGGAGGGATGAACTGAAAGTTGGCAATCAAGTCGATAAGGTTGTTAAGAAGGCATATGGAGTCTTAGCTTTTATTGGTGGGGGATTGAATTTCGGAGCCGCAACGTCATGTTGCAACTGTACAAAACTCTAGTGCGGCCGCACTTGGAGTATTGTGTGCAGTTCTGGTCCCCACATTATAAGAAAGATGTGGAGGCATTGGAGAGGGTACAGAGGAGGTTTACCAGGATGTTGCCTGGTATGGAGGGCAGGTCTTATGAAGAGAGGCTGAGGGATTTGAGGTTGTTTTCGTTAGAAAGAAGGCGGCTAAGAGGAGACCTTATTGAAACATATAAGATGATTAGAGGTTTAGATAGGGTGGACAGTGATAGCCTTTTTCCTAGGATGGAGAAAGCTAGCACGAGGGGACATAGCTTTAAATTAAGGGGTGGTGGTTTTAGGACAGATGTCAGAGGTAGGTTCTTTACCCAGAGGGTGGTAAGGGTATGGAATGCCTTGCCTGCGTTAGTTGTAGATGCGCCAAGTTTGGTGGCGTTTAAGAGGTCAGTAGATAAGTTTATGGATGAAAAGGGAATGGTTTAGGTTAGAGGGTCACTGCTTGTTCCTAATTGGTCGGCGCAACATCGAGGGCCGAAGGGCCTGTTCTGCGCTGTAATGTTCTATGTTCTATGAACTGGATTCCTGTGCTTATCCAACCTCTTCTGTTGGTAGCAACAAGATTCAATCTAAAACAAAAGGACGGCTTTTCACAGATACCTTTTTCCAGACCCAATTTTTTTTTATATAAAAGTGTCAATTTAACCAGGCTTTCTTGAATTAAAGATGGAGTGAGCTTAGTAACTACTAAATGCAAGAAAAAGGATGGGAAATCACACACATATACATCCACACACACTCGAAGTCAGGATTGAATCCAAAGTAATTTAAAAAAATGTGGAAAATTCCTTGACTTGCGAAGGGTAAATGAAGAAGCAGTGTGTCCGTTCCAATTTGAAATTCCAGTGGAGTTGATTTCAGCAGCTGAATAATTAGTTTTGCGATCCTAACGTTCTGTAGCTTTCGAGCTCTCTTTCCAGTTATGGTCTTTTACTGACTGGTTTGACTCCCATGCTCATAGAAAGAGAGAAGGACACCTGCAAAAATGGCAATCTTTCGAGACACTGTGCATGGGAGCTGCGGAGGGGTTTCGGAGTTGCGGAGGGGTTTCTTCACGCAGAGGGTGGTGAATCTTTGGAATTCTTTGCCTGAAAAGGTGGTGGAGGCTTCCTTGCTGAATATGTTCAAGTCAAGGGTGGATAGGTTTTTAATTGACAAGGAAATTAAGGGTTACAGGGAGAAAGCGGAAAGTGGTACTGAACTACTACAGATCAGCCATGATCTTATTGAATGGCGGGCAGGCTTGAAGGGCTGGATGGCCTACTCCTGCTCCTATTTCTTATGTTCTTATGTGCTTGTTGGTTTTTTAGCCCTGTTTTAAAACTCCTAGCACCTTCTCACAGGACGTGCATAGACAAGCTTTCAGCTGGCTTTAAACCCATTCTTTGTATATTTCCAGTGGAAGGTGGAATCCACAATTCCGTCTGGACATTACTCATAGGATCTCTTGAGGTGAGGTGGTCATTAAGCCATTTGGCCTCTTCTGGAGATAGGAAGATGTATTCCATCTGGCAATAGGATGGAAGTCCATTATCTGTTGGGGTGTCATTGCCACACTCCAGACACCCCCCCCCTAGCTATCTTTGCGATTGTTTGTCCGTTTTAGACCATTGTCCACAGCAAAATTCCACAAACAGTAGCATGTTAATGGCCAGACATTCTGCTTCTTAGGGGTATGGGTTAAGCGACAAGTACTGACAGGATACTGGGGAGAATTCTCCTGCTTTTCCTTGAAATAGTGCCAAGGGATCTTTTACAGCTGCCTGAGAGGAGTGTGGGGCCTCGAGGAATATTTCTTCCAACTGAGTTGAGTAGTAGTTATCAGTTGTCCTTTGTGTATGTTTATGGGTTAAAGTGTTATCGATCATTGGCAAGATAAATAACTTCACCAAGCATTGTCTTTGTGCGGTAGATGACAAAAAGAGCACAATTAGATGAAAATGATTTTGAGAAGGACTTTTCTCATTAATATGCAGCAGGAGTTCGATTTTTGACCTGTCCTAATAGATAATTTACATTTTTTCCATTCTGCCTTGCTTGATTGACAGTGTGTACGACCGTGACTCAGAATCTGTTGCCCCTTGTGAATCACAGGTGGCATGTGTTTCATTATCTTGGATTACAGCGAAAGGTCTCTTTTAGCATTTCCTAGACCCATTTTCCCTTGGGCTTGAGTAACTAATACAAGTTTATTCCACTGCTACGAGAGTGCGTCTGACCCTTGAGGGTTTGTAGAATATTCACATTTTTTTTCATTTCTGATGAATATCGTACCCTTTCAACACTTAATGAAGGTAACTTTGGAGAGGGAGTTTTTGTTGGCAAAATGACCAAAATCAGCTTTCATATTTGAGGACATATAAATTACAATGGAGATCTTGTTAACTCTATGTCACTGGTATCAACCTTCGCTCTTCAGTTAGCTGCTCAAGTAAGTTGTGCTGGCGTCAGTGTTTATGAGGAATTTGACTGTGACATTCTAAGTTGTTGTTTGCTGCATATTTATGAAATTTTTTGGACAGAAGTATTAATTAGACACGGACCAGAACTTTTATCTTACTCAGACATGGGGCGCGTGTCTGACCTGGAAATGCATGAAATCACTGGAGATGATGATCTTGGACGCACATCGTTATGCACATGAGCAACATTTTGGTCGGTGGGGTGCAGAATCATGCGTCGCTGACAACAAAGCAGACAATTTAATTCATTAATGGGCCAGTGGATTTTATATGTGGTCTGTCTGCTTTTACGGTTGCTGGGCGGGTTGATTGGCCAGGCAGTTTTCAGCTGCAGCTTTGATCCAAGATGGGATGAAATGTCCAGGCTGAAGTAGAATTTGAAGAGGTGTCTGGGGATTGAGGTGTCTGGTGATTGTGCTGTCCAGGCCCTTGTGGCCTTCTTTTAACATGGACATTTATTTTGCATGGGTCGGCATCTTCCTGAGACAGCTTCATAGTGCTGGCAGAGCACGTAGAAATGCCAACCCACACCTTTCCGTTATTGGGTGCCTGCCCTCTTCCTGCCATCCCCAGCAGCCCGTAGCCTTTCACAGTGTATGTTTCACACTAGTTGGCCAATAATTAGCTGACTAGCATGGAATTGCATTCCAGAGCTGTGTTTCTTGTCCACTGATTTCATATGCCCATCAGACAAAACAATTTCAGGCCATCGAGTGGCAGAGATTGTGTTCAACTAAGGGCTTCAGTTCATCTTTACGTAAAGTGCCACTAACCCTACCCCTAACCCACCAAAACTTCCCAACAAAGCGTTGGTTGACTGTGACCAGAAAAGGGATGTGTTTAGTTTAAAGTTTGTTAATTAGTGTCACATGTAGTGTAACATTAACAATACAATGAAGTTACTGTAAAAAGCTGCTAGTTTACATTGCATCCAGGTGATGGAGCTAAAGTGGTGAGGAGCTTGCATGATAAAGAGTGGAATTCTTTGTGAATATCTTGTTGGGGCTACAGCAGTGCCTCTGGTGTTTTTGATTCTGAAAGTGTGGACTCCCAATTTGCATGTGACTTCACTCCTTCCTCTGGAGGTCAGTACTGTATTCTGCCTGGAGTTTGGTTGAGGGATTAGAGCAGCTAATTCAAATACTACATTGCTGAAATATCATACCATATATGAAATACCATACATTAAGCTGATCTTTCTCTACAGCCTAGCAATGACTGTAATGCTATATTCTGCACCTTCTCCTTTTCTTCTCCCCCATGTAATCTATGAACGGTATATTTTATCTGTATAGCACAAGAAACAATACTTTTCATTGCATCCCAATACATGTGACAATAATAAATCAAATTAAATCAAAATGTACAGACATTCCCCTGATATTAGGCAAGACCTCAGCCTGAAACTGCAATTTGAAGAAAATAACTCAGTATTAACTGTGCAGTCTGTGTTGGTGATGTTGTTGTTGTGCCGGAATGTAACAGAAAATCAAGGAAGACTTACATTTATACAATGGCTTTCACAGCTTGTGGACATCTCAAAGTGCTTTCCAGCCCAGAGAAGTGCATTGGAAACAAAACCACTTCTATAAAGTTGCAGCAGAAAATGTTTGCACAGTAAACACCCACAAACGGCAGTGTGATAATGACCAGATTATCTGCTTGTGATGTTGGTTCGGGACAAATACTGATGAGGACACCAGCGATAAATCCCTTGCTTTTCCTTGAAATAATACATAGGAACTTTTATATCCACCTGGGCACACAGGTGAGTCCTGTGTTTAATATCTGGGGTTCTTTAGAGTGTGTCCTAGGCCCAAACATCTTCCTCAATGACCTTCCTTCCCTCATAAGATCAGAAGGGGGATGTTCGCTGATGATTTGACAATGTCTAGCACCATTTGCAACTCCTCAGAAACTGAAGCAGTCCATGTCCAAACACAGCAAGACCTGGACAATATACATAGCAAGACCTGGACAATATACATAGCAAGACCTGGACAATAGACAAAGGTTGACAAGTGGCAAGTAACATTCATGTCACACAAGTGCCAGGTAATAACCATCTCCCACAGGAGAGAATTTAACCATCGTTCCTTAACATACAATCGCTGAATCACCATTAATAGTATCCTGAAGGTTACAATTGATCAGAATCTGAACTGAACATAGCCTGCAAGAGCAGGCCAGAGGCTAGAAATCCTGTGATAAGTAACTCATCTCTTGACTCCCCAAAGTCATCTATAACGAACAAGTCAGGAGTGTGATGGAATGCCCTCCATCTGCCTGGATTAGTATTATTCCATCAATGCTCAAGAAGCTTGACACCATTCAGGACAAAGCAGGCTAGTTCAGGGCACTCCGTCCACAAACATTTAGTCCCTTCACCATCGATGAGCAGTGTATACCATCTACAAGATGAACTATGGCAACTCATTCCTTGACAGCACTTTCCAAACTTACACTCAGCAATTTCTAGAAGGATAAAGGCAGCAGATATGTAGCAGCACCACCTGAAAGTTCTTCTCCAAGTCACTCATCATCCTGACTTGGAAATATATCGCTGTTATTCGCTTCACTGTTATTCGATCAATATCTTGGGACTTCCTTCCTAACAGCACTGTGGATGTACCTACAGCAATTCAAGAAAGCAGCCGTCACCATCTTTCAAGGATAATTGGGGATTGGAAACAGATACTGGCTGAGTCAGTGATATCCACATCCCATGAATGAATAATAAACAATAAAACTCAAATGAAAGCACTTCTGACAGTGTAACACCTGCTCAGTACTGTACAGGACTATCTGCCTTGATTTTTGTCTCGAGCCCTCAAGTGGGACTTGAACGCAGAACTTTGTGACTCAGAGACATGAGTCTCAACTGAGACCAACTAAGGCATGGCTGATATAGGTATCTGTTTAGCCGTCTTGGTGTCCCACAGAGCTCTCTTACTCCAATGAATGTTTTGGGTTCTGCAGCATGACCTAAGGGAAGTGTTGAAAACAGCTGCAAAAGCTATCAGATGATTTTTTTTCTAGATATTTACCTAAGCGTGGATCTAGAAGGAGCAGGAGTAATCTTCCTTCCTCCCCGTTAATACTGCCCACCAATGTTGTCCCAAATTTACTCTCAGCCGGGTGGAATTCTCCCATATCCACACTGGCAAAATGAATGGTGGGTGATGGGGAGAGAATTCAGGAGACCCAAAAATTGGTTTCACAGAGGCGTAAAATTCTCTGCAGGATTTTCTGTTGCTGCTTGGCATGGTGAATCAGGAAGCCCGCTGGAGGCCAGGGTGAAACTGTTTTGCATCCCACTGATGGGATGCAGATGTAGGCCCGACCAAAATATTCCTTCCATGCCTGATTCTCTGCCATGCCAGTGGAAAGACGTGCCAGTTCAGAACATGTCTGAACCAACATGCTATACAGAAGTTGGCACATACCTGAAGAAGAGCTGGCGCTGTGTTTAGAGGTTGGAATGGGAGGGAGCGACATTATCAGGTTAATCTTCCAACTTCAGGTCCATCTTGGGAGTCCACCTTCTTTCTTTAACAATGGGTCAGTGATGTTAGGTGTCTTTTTAAATATAACCCCCAGGTATGATGGCAGAATGTGCACCATCAATCCAGCAACAGAAAACACTGCAAAACACCCAGATGCATAACTAATTAAGCGTGGGGACGAAAGATATGGGGCAGCATTTTCCAGCCACACTCACCCCAAAACTGGTAAATCCCTTCTGAGGTCAATGAACTTTTGATGGCCCACCCCTGTGGGAATCGTAGCAGGCAGGTTGGGAAAATTACCTCCTCTTCACAGTGGGAAACACACCTAAGCCCCGCTTCTGCCACAGGACTTCTTCCCAAAGAGGAGAATTCTGTCCCCTGGCTCCTGTTTAAAACTTAATTGATCCTTACAGTCAGCATCTGAATGGGCCCAAATTCATGAGGAGCTGATTAGTGAACTGCATTGAGATTCAGATTGGCACATACAATGTGCTAGAGTTGAGGACTAAGTTAGGGTATTCTTTGAACCTGCTTCTTCTGATGTGTGGTTTCAACGACCATTCAATTCACATCATGAAATGCGTGCGAAATGAATTAGACTCCACACTGGCAGTGAACTCCTGACTTAGTTTAAAAGGGGGAGAATTCTGCCCATTATCGAAGCAGTGCATTCAATTTAACTTATCATAGCATTAACACACACAGGTAAACAGGTAATGAATCAAACCTTTATTATTTAATGCATTTCTTCATAACCTAGCTCCTGGTTCATTAATAGCTCAGTCACTAAATGTACTATTCTTTCGTTCAAGCTAAAGGTGGTTCCAGTTTGGCATTGGCCAGATGCATCATCAGTGCCATTATGCACAGTGTCGAGAAAATCCACTAAATCGTCCAAGAGTTATGTCCTTTTCGAGTTGTGTAAGAAATCTGCTGAGGAGGGCATTTAACACTGCTTTGAACTGGAGTCTGTCTTTTTACAGTCAACTTAGTGTTATTTGGCACTCTACCAACAGGAATTTCTGATGTTCCCCTAATGTAAATCGTCACTTTACCAACTGAAAACAATTAAGAGAATTCTCTGGAACACGTGTGCGTATGCTGCATTATTTCATTCTTTAATTTATGTTTTAATGTACTGTTGAAAATTCAGATTAAGAAGTATCAGGTTCTTTACTTCCTCAGTATTTGCATACATTAGTTCATGCTGCAAGTACTGCGCTGTATATTGAGCTCGCTATTAACTGGTATTTTTGATTAATTGGCACCACCCAATCTCCACATATGCTGGATAATAAAGATTTTACTGTGAGTTGTATTTTGAATAACTTTCTGTATCCTGGTGGCTCTATGTCTTATTTGTAAATAAACCTGACTTTCCATTTTAACCTATTCATAGTTTAATATTTACTAGATATTATCTAGACAATTTATCTAAATTACTATTTTCAAAGAAGACTGGATATGTTGGGTGACTTATCTCAGCAACAAGGTATTGTTAATTCTAAAGATTAAAGTTTATTTATTACTGTCTTACATTAACATTGCAATTAAGTTATTGTGAAAATCCCTGGTTGTCACACTCTGTTGCCTGTTTGGGTACACAGAGGGAGAATTTAGCACAGCCAATGCACCTAACATTAGGTGAATTGGAGATCTAACCACTGTGTCACTTTTGATTTGCTGCCCATATATTGAACAATAATTTGCTATATTGGAAAGGTTATTTGAGAGAAGTTTAAAGTTTATTTATTAATGTCATAAATAGGCTTACATTAACACTGCAATGAAATTACGGTGAAAATCCCTTAGTTGTCACACTCTGACACCTATTCGCGTATACAGAGGGAGATTTGGCATGGCCAATTCACTTAACCAGCATGTCTTTTGGACTGTGGGAGGAAAATGGAGCATCTGGAGGAAACCCAAGCAGACATGGGGAGAACATGCAAGACTCCACACAGACAGTGACTCAAGCTGGGAATCGTACATGGGTCCTTGACACAGTGATACAGCAGTGCAAACCACTGTGCCACCATGCCACCCTATTGTGCAGGCCACAATTCTAGTAGTTACTTTGGGACTATACAGATTGGGGTCTGGATTTCTCCTGCCCCTTCTTATTTCACTCAACATACAGCCTCTAGACAAGTGCCAAGATCTGACTGAGCTGGGAAGTGGAATGACCTGCACGAGAAAGACAGATTTCAAGTGTCACCTGTGGGACTTATTAGTAATATTTATCATTTTATGAAGGGTGGGTGGGCAGACTTTCCACCTTTCTCAAAGCTGCCCTGGAAAAAATGGAGTTCTGCAAAAACAATATGCATTCGGGGGCTGTTTTCCCCTCTCACCATATATATAATGGAGGAGGTTTCAGTTTGGAGAAAAATTGGTCACCTATAGAAACCATCATTTTGTGAACAACTGACCAAAGAGTTGGGAGAAGGTAGAAACCATAATCTGAACCTTGGCTGGTTTTTTTTTTTGCTTAATGCAGAGGTGGTAACAAAGATTATTGCAACCCAGTGTTGCCCCAACAGAGATCAACTTCGGCTGAGTGTTAAACTTTGGACCCTATTGGTTTAAATGATTCAATTACTCATTGGATAAACAGATTCAGCAGGCAGTGGTCCCATTCCAGACTGGATATTCTGAGCAATACAAATAGAGCTATAGCTCAGAATCAAGCCATTGGGCCCAATGAGTTTTTTTTATATCCTACACCTCTTCATCTGACACTATCAGTGTAAATTTCTCTTGCCCTGTCCTGGAAACAGCACTGTGGGTAAAAAGCAGCTCACTACCACCATCTTCTCAAGGGCAATTAGGGACGGATGATAAATGCTAATCCAAAAATCACCTCAATGTGCTTACCAGCTTTCCCCCTCCCTGCACTACTCCTTCTGACGGCAAGATTTTAACCATTCTCTGGATGAAGAGGATTTTCCCGAGTTTCCTTTTTGACTCACCAGCGACACATATTGCTGCCTGGATCCTCCCGGTTGTGGGTAGATGAGAATACAAAGCCGCAGATCTCTCTGCGTAAGTGCATTGTAAACAGCAGCTGTGCCTGCCAATTCAGGAAGAATGCTAATGCATGTTGAATTAGCTTAACAGTTAACTTACTGGAAGAGTGGTTTGAGGAATTTCACTGCCAAAGCAACACAAATTAAAGTACATTTCCTTGATGCCACTAGAAGATACAATGATGCTTGAAGTGTTTTTTTTATGATATGCAGTGTTTTCTGGCTCTGCATTACTGTGTTTTTATAGATCTGCTCCTGACAGAAGTTTAACGTTCTGCCTCTCGTGATGAAGTTGATTTGAGGTAGGTAAGTTACAGTAATAGTTGCCCAGATTGAGATGATATTAGGCATCACTATCATGTGATATAGAATCATTGAATTCCTACAGTGCAGAAGGAGGCCATTCAGTCCATTGAGTCTGCACCAACAACAATTCCACCCAGGCCCTATTCTCATAACCCCAAGTATTTACCCTGCTGGTTCCCCTAACACTAAAGGACAATTTAGCACTTTTAAGAATTGATAGCTAGACATTTCTAAATATTGAAATTATTAGATGTAGAATTATTTTGCTGAAAAATACATTTCCAACACCATGCAAATACCTTCAAACAAGGTTTCACTTTGTTTATGTTAAACTGATTTCAGCATGGAAAACATCACTTCCTCCGAATAAAATAATCTCATCTGCTAAATGTGCTATTGTTAACACAGAGCTAATGTGTCATTGGTAGCTCAAAGAAGAACCATTCAACTGTGAATGCATTTGAATATTGAAACAGAAACAGCCTGTTCTGTTATTCATTAACAAACACATTCCTTATAAAAATACCAATTCTATTATGGCTGAACAAAGAGAATTCTATTCCAAAGTAAGCATTCTTCAGTGTGAATGTGGACTTGTATGGGTGCTTGTATTCATTAAGGTGAATCACATTGAAACATTTTTCCCACATATCCAGTGACTAATTCATGCCTTAGCCAGGCGATTGCTGAGATAAAATTGAAGTGCTTCCCCGATTAAAGGCATGTACACACAAGCCCTGTATAACAGACCTTTACCTGAAAGAATCTCTTCTCCTTTCCTTTCCATTAGACTCTGAGAGAGAATGGCAAATTAATGTCATGTCGGATGGCAGGCTCTTGCTGTGGATTGAAACCCACTGGGAGCTGCATTTCAACCACCCAAATGTCATTCAGTTAAGATCTTTGCTACCTCTGGGACAACCAGAGCACTTTCATTCTATTGGTCTGTGCTGATTCAAAGCCTCGGTCCTACAGATGAAAGGATAACATTCCAAGCTAGCGTGCCTCTCTGTTACCCTCTTCAGCGTTTTGTTAGATAGTGAGAGCTTTAAGCTTTCGGAAAGGTTTAGCTTGCTATTGACCTGTTTGGTAGTAGCGCACAAAGAGTTATTGAGAACTGAGTGACCTCCGTTGCAGTATGATCCTTGATGAGAATAACAGAACCTTTTAACTCCATTTCTCGGCTCGAGAAAGAAATGGTTCCGAATGATGAGAAAAGGCAGTGGCGCGATCAGAAATTTTGACTGCAGCACTTTTGATAACTGCCATCAAGAACTAAAAACCTCTCTGCAAGAGGATGAGTAATTTCAATATAAATATTAAGTGAGGAGACAAATATATTGTTGCTTATTATTTAAACATTGCCATTTAGCTAGATGATATATTCATTTCTGCTCCTTTAACTGGACAGATTGTCTGATTGAGTGAATGTAGTGTTCGAACCTACTGCTACAGGGAGAGGGAAACAAGTAGGGACAAAATTTAGAAAGAGGTTCCCTTGGAGTGAAGAAATCTTTTTCAGCTGATTTCTAGAAAATAAATGTTGTTTCCCTGCCCCACTTTACATAGATGAAGAAATTTCACTTACCCTCACGTAAATTTTGTTGCATTAATGAATTCATTTGTCTGTAACATGGAGGGAGAGACTAGTTCAGGACCACATGGCTGTATAGTCCTTTCTGCTCATAAGAGTGTGTATGGCAAAGGGATAATGCTTAAAAAGAATAAGGGACCCCGGATAATTAAATTCAACTTCTGCATGTTTTCATGTGAAAAATACTCAGAATATGAGAGCCATGCTGGGGGGAGGAGTCCTGTTCTTTTTCTTCTTTATTCTTTCATGGGATGCGGGCACCGCCATCAAGGCCAACATTTGTTGCCCATCCCTAATTGTTTTCGAGCTGAGTGGCTTGCTAGTGATCTGAGGATGGTTACGAGTCAGCCACGTTTTTGTAGGTCTGGAGTCACATGTAAAACAAACTGGTAAAGGACGGCAGATTTCCTTTGCCAAAGGATATTAGTGGACCAGATAGATTTTTTTTTAAGCAGTTGATCATAGTTGTTAGAGTCACCATTACTAAGACTAGCTTTCAATTCCAGATTTAATTAATTGAGTTTAAATTCTACCAGTTTCTGTGTTGGAATTTGAACTTGTGTCTCCAGTACACTGAATCGGACCTCAAGATTGTGGATGCAATTATCTTTCCTGCAGGCAGGATCTTCCGGTTCTGCCGAAGGCGACCCTTTGCGATGTGTGGCAGGAGATGTAAGCCACACAAAACACCATAGATATTGGAGGGACTGGAAGTCCCCACTGGCTCACCAACTGCACAGACAAGTTTTCTCTCCAGATTCTCTGGAGCACAGAAAATCTGGGGCATGGTTTTGGAGTGACTCTGGCAGCACCGGCTCCACAGAGGTAAACCATGATCTGTGTTAAAACAATATTAACCCTCTACTGCCACAAGGATAAGGGACAACCTCCAGCACAAGCACTGAGGCACTCTGCCCAAACACAATAGCTTTCCCTAGTAGGCCCGCCATTGACAGATTGGCACTGCCAGAATACTGGGCATTACCCGGGCATGTCTCTCTCCTCCCGAGGGCTATACTTAACCTTGCACCCTGAGTGGATTCCCATCAACTACTCCACAGTTTTAAACGTTTGTTGTAAATCCAGCAGACATGGTATCAGGTTGGCATGGGGTATTTCTTTTTGAGGTTGATGGCACTTTAAACATAGATGAATTTATTAAAATGGATTTAAATGTCAATTCTTCCCACTTCTGAGTGTGAAGGGGAAAATTAGAGAACAAGATCTTGCCGCCAAGATTCTCATCTGTGCTTCTCGCAGAACTTTCCACCAGCGTTGCCATTTTTGCCCATGGTGAAAGTTGGCGGAAAATGCCCCTCCATTACTCCAGTGACATTACCACTGTGCCGCTGTCCCCTTTTATCTTTTTTAAAATTCATTCATGGGATATGGGCATCACTGGCTGGGCCAGCATTTATTGCCCATCCTTAGTTGCCCTTGGAGACAGTTGAGAGTCAACCACATTGCTGTGGCTCTGGAGTCACATGTAGGCCAGACCAGGTAAGGGAGACAGATTTCTTTCCCCAGAGGACATTAGTGAACCAGATGGGTTTTTTTTTACAACAATTAACAATGGTTTCATGATCATTAGTATAGAATAATAAATCCTTACTGTGCAGAAAGAGGCATTTGACCCATCGAGTCTGAACCGGTCACAATCGCCATTCCCATCACCTCACTTATTTACCCTGCTAACTCCTTGACACAAGAAAGAATTGAGCATGGCCAGTCAACTTTGGACTGTGCACAGAAAATTTGTGGCATGGTTAGTAGATTCCAGACACTTTATATTGAATTTAAATTCCACCATCTGTTGTGACAGGATTCGAAACCTGCATCCCAGAATATTAGCTGAATTTCTGGATTAATAGTCGAATGATATGACTAGTGGACCATCACCTCCCCATATCATTTGTATTAAATTTTCTGTCAAAGTTCATCTGACAAAAATTCCAAAAGCTTCACATTTTATGCTGCTGGTGTAAAAGTAATCCACAAAAAAAAATGCAATCTTGTTTTTTTTCACAGTGCAGTAATGGTTTTGGTTGTCTGCTGCCAGCTCTCTATCGCTGCACAGGGAGGGGGCCGAGCTTGCAAACATCAAGTTCTGGCATACGCTCTGTGAATGATCAGCCTCGCTGTTAAATCTTTTTAAAAAAAAATTCTGGGATTTGTAAACACGGATTCTGGGAGTTACCAGCTACTCTGTCGAGTCACATCAGCTAAAAGTGATTTCTTTGGTCAGTGTTTTCAAAGTCAGTCCCTTGTGGCGGAACAGGTTCCCCAGTGATGGTGAGGATGAACTGAGGAAATGCCAGGGGTCTTGGTGGGACTGGAAGATCCTGTTGATGGTGAATGACCTGCTGCACCTGCCATGAAAAATCTGTCACAGGGCTGTGATGGGTTTGGGGGCGGGGTGGAATCCCAACTGACTTGTTTTTCAGACCTCCAGACTTCCAACTGAAAATATGTTGTTAACTGTACCTAAATGCACCAAATCCAGCTGCATAAGTAAGCATAATTGATCCTTTTCGTCAATTCTCTAAATAATTTTATCTCCAATTATTTAGCAAGCTATATTTCTCATGCTAATTTTCTCAGCTAGGGGAATTTCAAAATGGTGGGTGGAACAGTTGATTTTCCATGGCATTACAAGCAGCAAGTCCGAGAATATCATTTCACTTTTTTGTATTTATGTTATTGTTCCTCTCTATCTGTCGCTCTTCTCTTAACTCCCTTTGCTTTTCTTACTGTCCTTTTCTGCTCCTCTCTCTTTTTGTCTTTTCCCTCTGTTCACTCTTTAATGGCCAATGCTATGTCAAGGAAAGTAGCCACAGGGGACTATGCATTGCATTACGCGAGGAAGTTGCAGGAAAAATATACTCTGTAATTCTCTATGGATCTTCTCTTATTGTCCTTACTCTAATTGCTCATCCTACCCTCACTCCTTCTGTCCCACTACCATTTTGTGTTCCCACTCTCTGCTCCCTTCCAACGGTTTTCTCCTCAGTCCCATCATTATCCAACTTCTAACTCTGAACATCCATGAATGTTTGCAGTCTCCCTTCTTCCTTTTGTGATCCTAGCCCTATCCTTGACCTATCCTTCTTTCTCCCTGCTACTCTCCTTGGAAGGGCGGCACAGTGGCATAAAGGGCCCTGGCTTCGATTCCCTACTTGGGTCACTGTTGTGCAGAGTCTGCACATTCTCTCCATGTTTGTGTGGGTTTCCTCTGGGTGCTCTGATTTCCTCCTGCGGTCCAAAGATGTACTGGTTAGATGCATTGATCTGAACAATCTGACTCGGGGATTTTTATAGTAACTTTATTGCAGTGTTAATGTAAGTTTACATGTGACACTAATAAATAAACTTTAAACAAGGGCATATGGTGAAAAGTCAAATACCTCTCACTTCCAATCTTCTCTCTTATACTCTGCTTCCCCTATCATCTATTCCGTCCAGGAGACTTTGGCTCAGGACTATTTCCATGTCCCATCCTTATTCACATCAGTGGTCTATCATTGGGCCAAATCTTATGGGAAGCAGCCAATTAATAGGTTGCCTCTCATTTCACCATCCAATTAGGAAGATAACAACCATGGGAAGGCCAATCATAGTAGCTGAAGGGAAGAATGATTCACAGCTCCTCTGAGAAGGTGTGTATCACTCAGACAGATGGAGAGGCAGATGGCTGCAAAAAATTGAGATGGGAAAACAGTAGATCAATTCCAACATCTAGAACTTTCAGTGGATCTACTTGAGAAACACTTCCACTTTAAAAAAGCATTGCCTGCAGATGTGCTGAATGGAACTTATATACCCATTTAACAATCACTACATAATTAATTCCTGACTCTCCAATTTCTATAGACCTCTTCAACAGAGGGTCTCACTATCTCTAAGATCCAGATCCTGTACTCAGTATCAATGGCACAGAACAAATGTTGGATACAATTTCCACTTTGTGGAAAACCTTTATTAACTTGCTAAGCAACAGTGTATACTCGCAACACCAATCTGAACTCATTCCACTGAACAAATTCTTCTGCACAACTTCCTCTGATTGACCAAGTCAGTCTTCCCCAACTGTAGTAACAATGTCCTTGTTGGCTGTGGCTTTATCCCCTTTTCTGTCCTTGGTCTCTTAACATCTGAGGTAATAGCTCAAATTGGTTCATTCGATTGCGGTTCAGTATCTTATCAATCCTACAGTGACAGTGAAAGACAACTGGCTTGTGGTCACATGCTGCCCTCAGCACTGGGTACAGACCAGTAATCTGCATCTTGATTAGGCGCAAAGAAATCTAGAGAGGTTATTGCCTGAGAGAGTTGCTTCAGACAGAGAGTGAGATTCTCTGACTTTCCTGTGACATATTTCTCAGTGACAGGGATGGCTGGCCAGTGGTTGTTGATGGGATCTTTTTGTTCCACTGCTGTCAGTGGGATTTCCCATTGAATCCACCCCATGCCTCCAAGAAACCCACATGAAGAGGACCAGATAATCCCATTGGTGTGACAGTCAGAAATTCTTGCCAAGTCTGAGTGCAATTAGTATGGGACACCACTGTGGCGATGTGTGTGTTTGTGCTGTTAAAATGCCTTTATTTTTAAAAATATAGTCCAATTTGAGCGCAATTGATGATGTCTTTGGTCAGAACTTTTCTTCCTTTGCTCTGATATCCTCCTCACTCCATAGCCAGGATTTTCTCTCCCATCCCACCAGTAGAATCTTCTGGTCCCACCAAAGGTGCCTCCCCTGTGGCTGGAGCATTTTATTTTACTAAACAGAGAATTCTTGGGGAGAATAAAAATGAAATTCTCAGTTATAAAGCATGGGTAGAATTTTAAGAGTGGTGAGTAATCCGTCCAGGCATTGACTCTCGAACTCCCACTACCATTTAATGTTCACTTGACGTTGATTGGCAGAGGGCGGGCGTTCCGTCTGCCCTTGGAAGTTCTGCCCGTGAAAGCTTGGCTGATAGATCTCCAACTCAGCCAGGCATGGTGGTGCTGTGGCCAGATGCGCTACTGCAGTGCTGTGCCTGGGACTTAAGGGTATGATGTTACTGGCCATTCACATTACATTGTCGCTGCAGCAAGGTCAGAGAATTTGGTGCCCAGTCATACCTCCTTTCACTGCAACAGGATAGGAAAATTCTGCCAGCATGGACTTGTGGTAATATTCTGATCCAAGCTCTGGGACTGTTGAAAAGATAAGTCCCAGGGGTGGGAGGATAGGGGACATCCTGGGGATCGGGAAAAGGTAATTGTGGCATCACGGAGGTGTGGGTTTGTCGGGGAAGGGGGGGTGGGTATTGGGGGGTGTGTAGGTAGGCTAGGGAAGGTGTCAGAAGCTCCAGTGTCCTGGTCCTGATTGGAAGGTGCCCCAACTCTGAGGGGCCTTCAGAGCCCTCTCCTCACCACTTCCCATCTGAGATGGGGGAAAGTTTTATTGTGACTTTCCTATTGTACATGTTCATGTTCCTGCCAGGCTAAAAATCGAGGCTGGGCAGGATAAGGCCTCTCAGTGGCTATTAAGTAGCCACTTGAGGGCTTTAATATGTGAACACTTAGGATTCCTGTCCAAAATCCTGCCCACCCAAGCATGAAATATGTGTCTTAGTTTGGGAGGGTGGGGAATCCTGTTCATTCAATTCTACTCCTGCCTCAGAGTCCACTGAAGGGAGAGTCTAAAATACTGCCTCATGTTTTTAAGTTAATCGTGCTTGTTTTGTGTCAGTCTTCTATATACAGTAAAGTGTGTTCTCTTGTTTATTTTAAAATGTAAAATCTTTGGCATTGTTCTTTTGGTTAAACTGAAGTGTTCAGATTTCTCTTTAATGGTCCTGGATTAGATTATATTAAGGTGTGTAAGCAATAATTTGTGATCTTTTAATGCTCCCCAAATTCCCTCTTTTTTTGTCTCTCTGGAAATATTTGATCTGAATTAGGCTTTTCAAAATTACCTCTTTGTTAAATAATGTAGAAACAGCGAGGTAGCTGCTAATAGAGGGCACAGATCAGTATTCCAACAAGTCATGGCATGGAAACACAAAGAAATAGATCTACACTCAGGATGTACACAGTCTGCATTTAGCTAGTAGACTCGCACCACATTCAAACACCAGCTTTGAGGGAGGCTGATCCTGCAATAAAAAAAAATCAAAGGAACAAAACATATCTAATCTTGTCATAAAACCAGAAAGTTTTAAATTTCATTTCCAATCTTACACGGTGCATTAGAAATTTCAGTCCTAAAGGAAATAAATGGTGGGGGTATTTTTTTTCTCAGGGTAATCTGAGTGATTTGTAGGTGTAGTACTGGTCTCTTTAAGGGGCATACATTGGGAGAGTTATGTGACCTGGTCACACAACGGGGAAGCGGTGCAGAGATCCTGGGGCAGAGCACAGGCTTTTGCAGTTCGAGTGTTTCCTGGAGCTGGCAGTGTTAACATGTGAAATAAAGTACTCTGTATATTTACCTACTTGTAAATAAACTGTTATAGTTCTTAATACTAACTGATGGTCGCCAATCCTTGCCATTACTAGTGGGGAAAAGATAATGCAGTGTGATGTGATAGTGTGACAGGTAATCATTACAATTTATTGTTGTCACTTAGCATTGAAGTGTGAAATAGCACACCATTTTCTCACTAAGATGAAAGCAAAAAACTGTGGTTGCTGAAATCTGAAACAAGAACAGAAAATGCTGGAAAATCTCAGCAGGTCTGACCATATCTATGGAGAGAGAGAGTAGAACTAAATTTCAAGTCGTGATGACCATTCTTCAGAACTGATCTGTCCTGACATACTCTGAAGGGTCATCTTGGCTCGAAACATGAGCTCCATTCTCTCTCCAATAGATGCTGTCAGACATGCTGAGGTTTTCCAGCATTTTCTGTTTTTGTTATGGACCATTTTCTCACTCTTTGCTGTCTGTTGCCAATCAATCCATCACTTGAGTTCTCCCCTTTATCTTATACCCTCCCCATTCTCCTTCACTGGCAATTTGCTTCTTCCATTCTTAGCCTCTCTCATGCTGCCGCATTGCTATTCTGTGACCTTGATCCCTTTGCGATCCTCACCTCCCCTCAGCTGCCAAACCCGTTCCTAACCAGCTGCCATTATCGAACACCTTTGTCCCAGGAAATGTTATTATTTTCCTTTCTTCATCGATGCCAACTGCTTTGCTTCATGTTTTCAGCATTTTCTATGCTTTTTTTGTCTTAATTTGAGCGATAGAAGCCTTTGTGATTTTTTTTTTGCTTCCTGTTTGTGAGTGGAAGATTCTCTTTGTCCTATTCCATCCTCTCTCTGGTCACTGTCATCTCTGCTACTGTTCCCCATGACCTTGTTTATATCCTAAAGGAATACTCTTCTGTTTTGTGTACAGCATGAATGCTAAACAGATTCCAGTGCTATTGTGAATAATACACAGTTGGAAGGTGTTCAGTGCAAAATGACTTTGGCATTTCAAATAATTTCATTCATGCCAATGATCACCTCTTTCCTGATTATCTACTTAGCAACAACATCTTTAGTAATTCAACCTATTTCTAGTCAAAACAGAATACATGAATGTGAAATGACACTTTTTATCTTTTAATGTTCTGAGCTCAAAAGCCCTGACAATGTCACATTACTCCAACAGAATGACTTTGAGAGGTCGAGATCCTGAGAAAAATACGAGGTAAATTTTGCCCCCTTCGCTCAACTTCATCAGCCCGCTGGGAGAGGGAGAGACTTTGACACATACTACCTGAATTTCTTATTTACCCCTTGATTCCAGTTTTACCAATTTCTTCCATTAGATTTCTTCATTCTAACATGCCTGCATTCCACCATAAATACTCATGGGGTGGCACAGTGGCACATTGGTTAGCACTGCTGCTTCACAGCACCAGGGATCCAGGTTCAATTGCTGGCTTGGATCACTGTCAGTCTGGAGACTGCACGTTCTATCCATGTCTGCCTGAGTGTCCTCCGGCTGCTCCGGTTTCTTCCCACGCTCCAAAGATATGTGGGCTAGGTGGATTGGCTGAGTTAAATTGCCCCTTAGTGTCAGGGAGACTAACTAGATTAACTGCATAAGATTATGGAGATAGGGTCGGGTGGGATTGCGGTCAGTGCAGACTCGATGGGTCGAATGGCCTCCTTCTGCACTGTAGGATTCTATGAAAGGTGGATAGGCCACACTAAATTCTCCCTCGGTGTACCCTAACAGGTGCCGGAGTGTGGCAACTAAGGGATTTTCACAGTAACTTTATTGCTGTGTTAACATAATTTCCTCCCACAGTCCAAAGATATACATGTTAGATTAATTGGCCATGCTAAAATTCCCCCTAATATATTTGGATGTGTAGGATTAGTGGAGTAAATACGTAGGATTGTGGGGATAGGGTCAGGGTGGGGCTTCCCATCAGAGATTCGGTGCAGACTTGATGGGCCAAATGGCCTGCTTCTACACAACAGGAATCCTTTAACTTCATTTGAAAGATGTCTGGGTATTCATCTGAAGTGCAGGGTTACAGACCAAATGCTGAATAGTGAGATTATGCTGGGTGGCTCACTTTTCAGCTGTGCAAACATGATGGGCGAAGTGACCTTTCTCTGTGCAGTAAAATTTTTATGGTTCTATGTTTCTAATTAATTTCTGGATAATAAATTCAAAAGTAGTACATTAATTATGTGGGTAAAGTTGGAGAGGTGAAGTTCAAACTTCCAGAGATGGAATTATAACAATAGGTGAGAGTGTGATTGCAAAAGACAGGACATAAAAATCCTTGTTTAATCTCACTAATGTCTGGTTAGGAATTAAGCTAATTATGGGGATTTCATGCTTTTAATTAGTGACTAACTATATTTTTTTAAAGAAATGAAAAGGCAAGGCATCCAAACAATTCTGGAGCACTAGTGGGTCAAGATTCATGAGATTAAGGAGTACAGTTTTCCTCTTCAAATGGGACACATGTGGCATGACATTTTGGGTGGAATTTTCCCAAATTTTGTCCAAGTTTGTCAGGCTCTGATTGGAAACTGGAGTTAGCTCTCCAGGTACAGAGCAGAGCTTTCACTCCAGATGTTGAGCATCTGTGAGAGAAGAAAGTCAACATTTGGTTTTACGGTGTTAGTCAGGCCGGGCAAGGCCTGACAGGGCCAACAAGGCTGTCTCCATAGAGATTGAGGAGGCAACTTTAAAGAGCACCCTGATTAACAGAGTACAAAGATGCACAGGTTAAGTGGATTGGCCATGCTTCATTGTCCCATAGTCTCCCAAGATACGCGGATAGGGGGATTAGTGGGATAAATATGTGGGATAGAGCAGGGAAGGGAGAAGCCCTGGGTGTGAAGCTCTGTCAGAGGGTTGGTGCAGAGGCCAAATAGCCTCTTTCTGTACTGCAGGGATTCTATGAATTAAATGGCCCCAGCTCCTCTCTCCCCCCTGCACATTAAGCTCCCATCTTATAAACATCAGGCTCCTCTCCCCCCACCGCAGTATAAGCAGCAGGGCTGTTAAGCCACCCATGCAACCACAACACCCACGTGGGGACGGCCTTCCCCACCCCCCCATCCCCTTTCCAGGCATCAGAGCAATCCACTCTATCCTTACCCCCTCGCAGGCATTAGGGCAACCGCACCTTAAGAACCTCCACTCATCCCTTCCCCCCCAATCTTGGAACACTCTTTCCTCCCCCGCTTAAAGACAACAGCTTCCCCCTCAACAGACATAATGCAACCGCTCCATTGGGCTGTGCAGAGGATCCACGCCTGGCAGTGTGCCGATTCAGGTTGGCTCTGTGCCAACCTGTGTTGTGGGACAGTGGAAGGTATGGTCCTAGGCATGTCCCTCCCCTCCCCTCTCCCCAGTAACTATACTCACCTCTGCACCCCTAGAAGTGGGAAGGGGGGCCTCAAATGAATCATGTTTTTATTAGCTGTTGTAAACCTCACCAAAGTGTAATCACATCATTTTTTGTTTGAGTTTTTAATGAGGGGCTTCATGAGGTGGGGTGCCTTGATAATGACATTAAAATGCATTCAGCCATTAAAATGAAGTTCTTCTCATTTGTGGACATTACCCTCGTGATGCCATTTGATGGGAGTCTTGAAAATCAGGAAATGCAATTTTGCTGATGTGATGTCTTACAATGCCAGTGACCCGGGTTCGATTCCGACCTTTGGCGACTGTTTGAAGTTTGTATGTTCTCCCTGTATCTGACGGACTAGCAGAATAAATACGTAGGGTTATGGGAATAGGGCCTGGATGGGATTGTTGTTGGTGCATGCTCAATGAGCCACAAGGCCTCCTCTGCATTGTAGGAGTTTTAATGATTCAATGAATAACATTTCCCTATGTTTGACACATTTCCTGCTAATGTTGGTGTTCCCATGGACAGCTAACACGGGGTCAAAATTGCCCAGTAAATATTCAAAAACGCTCCCAAAATACCATGAACTGCTTCTGTATTAATGGTAGAACTCTTATTTCAGTCAGATAATACAGCATAAAAATATCCATTAAATTTAATAATTCTAAATTGCAAGAGTTAAGCAAAAGACTTGAACCTGCTGTGTCTCTTCAGGAAAAATCATTCATTTCTGTTTTAATGGGAGGAAAGTTAGAAAATGACAATGGCTAGTGGAGTTACAGGCATCAATAATTCATCTTTTTATTTCCCCATGGTCAAGCTGGCATTTGAACAGTAGGCCAGGCTCTAACTGATAGTAAAGTGATTGAACTGTCCCGCCCCTCTCCAAAACAGTAGGGAAGAGAATTCGCGGGAGTCAAATTCAAAGAACTGTTTTTGACCTGGTTCTGGATCTACCATTCCTTACAAATTGGATTTAGCAATTTGAATGCATTCTATCTCTAAATTAGAAAGTGCTCAAACAGACACTGGCATGGACTAGTTGGGTTGAATAGCCTATTTCTATGCTATGTTTTCTGGGTGATTCCATGTAATCATTGTGTCCTCTCGGTCAATATACATTGCCTAAATACCATTCCATAACAGTAATTCATTCAATAATGCATCAAAAACTAAACTAAACACCCCGGCACTTTCCTTAATGCCTGCCTTGTGTGTTCCTTCACCTCATGCTGCTACCCCAATGGCCACAACGCTTCTGGTGGAAGACTACTGACGTTCAATTGGGTGAACAGCAGACCATTTTGGAGTTAAATTTGAGCTACGTTGGACCTTGAAAGTCCAGTGCCTACTCGGCTTGTGTGGCAGCAGTCAAGATTGGCTGATTGAAAGACAACAAAGGGACCAAATGCAGAACTGCAGGGCCTCGAGAAAGAGGATAGCAAGTTGGCTCACCATGGAACCACTCTTCTGAGGTAGCCTCTTGTAATGTGCTGGAGCACTTTGAATACTGGCATTTGTACTCGTGATTGCCCCAATATGAGCTTCAATGAAACCATGTTGAGTTTGCATGGCAACCAGCAGAGATATTATGATCTAAGCTTCCACTGCAGCATCCAGATTTAGGCCCTCTTCTGCATCCACTAGAAAGAAATCTGAGATGTCAGCCATTGGGTGTTGCATCACTGCTAAATCTGCAAATACTGCTGTAGTGTTGGCCACCATTGCCATGCTGTAGAGGCTTGGATCCAATTGAAGTTGTATATCAAGTTGGAACCAGATTCCTCCATGATCCTTGACTTGAGGCTTCTTAATGAACCTACCAATCATAGAATCCTTACAGTGCAGAAAGAGGCCATTCGGCCCATTGAGTCTGCATCAACAACAATCCCACCCTGGTCCTATCCCCGTATTTACCGTGCTCATCCTCCTGACACTGAGTCAATTTAGCATGGCCAATTAACCTCATCTGCACATCCTAAACTGTGGAAGGATACTGGAGGAAACCCACACAGACTTTGTAAGAATGTGTAAACTTCACGCAGGCAGTCAGTCAAGGCTGGAATTGAACCCGGTTCCGTGATGCTGTGAGGCAGCCGTGCCAATGTGCTGCCCATCCAATGTAACACTCATTTCCATATGCATTCCCATCAGACTTCTTCTGTGCCTCACTCCTTATCACAGCCCTCATGGACAGGGAAATGGATATGCTGTCACCTCAAATTAAACAGCACATAATGAAAATGTGAAAAGGGCTGCAATCTCATGAAGCAGTGAAGCTTTGAATATAGCCTCGAATGGAAGTGGGTGCTTTAAAAGATACTTAGTATAGAAATATTCCTCATAAAACTAAAAACCCAAGAGCCTGATGAGGCATTTAAAGCCTCAGATATATGCATTATTAACTTAATAATAATGCAAATATTAGATTTTAAAAATCTACCACACATTTGTGGCCTATTTTGGAATCATGCAAAATTATTTTTTATTCAATGTTTTCCTTCAACTTAAGATTCTGTACATGTAAAACCAACATTTTTGCAGCTACAACTACTTATTTCTGAATGGATAAAAACTTTTGAGGTATACATTACCCTGTGAAAGTTTTTTTTTCTTTTTAAGTAATCCAAAATTATAAACTAAAGAACATCCAGTAAAAGAATTTGCTACTGAAATTCTGTTGCCTGTCAAACAAGTTACAATATGTCATTGTTTTGCTGCCCATTGAAGTTATCAAGGGTGCTATACAAAGGTGAGCTTTCTTGAAGTAAACCAATTTTTAAAAAAAAAACTTGGCAGAAATTTCTCTTTGCCTTGAAAGTGAAATACTGTGGCTGCTAGAAATCTGACAGAAAGACAGAAAATGCTGGGGATACTCAGCAGCTCTGGCAGCACCTGAGGATAGAGAAAAATAGAGTTAACAGAGTTATAGAGGTTTACAGAATGGAAACAGGCCCTTCCACCCAACTTGTCCATGCCGCACTTTTTTTTTAAACTTTAGACTAATGACCTTACACCCAGAAGTGTCAAACTCTGTTTCTCTCACCACAAATGCCTGCCCGATTCTACGGAATAATTCCAGCACTTTTTGTTTTTACTTTTTTCTTGGCCTATAATTTGCCCAGATAATGCTAATAGAATTAAAAAGTAAGGGAGCATGACATTTGAGACAAAAGCTAGCTTCTTAGCCCCTAGCTTAAAAAGGGTGGCACTGTGGTTAGCACTGCTGCCTCAGAGTGCAAGAGACCCGTGTTTGATTCCTGACTTGGTTCACTGTCTGTGTGGAATCTGCATGTTCTTGGTGTGCCTGCATGGGTTTCCTCCCACAGTTTGAAACAGATGCTGGTTGGGTGCATTGGCCATGCTAAATGCTCCCTTGGTGTGCCCAATTAAGTGCCAGAGTGTGGTGACTCAGGGATTTTTACATAACTTTATTGCAATGTTAATGTAAGCTGACTTGTGACACGAATAAATGAACTTTAACTTAAACATCATATTCAATATTTTCCAGTTTTATGATTGATTTTTCCATCTCAGAATAAATGGAATTTCCTGTCAATTTGCCCCCAAATATGTTAAAATTTGATTTGATTTATTATTGCCCCATGTATTAACATACAATGAAAAATATTGTTGCTTGTGCACTGTACAGACAAACCATACCAATCATAGAGAGGGAAAGGAGAGAGTGCAGAATGTAGTGTTACTGTCATTGCTGGGTGTAGAGAAATATCAACTTAGTGCGAGGTAGGTCCATTCAAAAATCTGATGGCAGCAGGGAAGAAGCTGCTCTTGGGTCAGTTAATACATGACATCAGACTTCTATATCTTTTTCCAGATGGAAGAAGATGTGAGAGAGAATGCCCAGGATGGGTGGGGTCCTTGATTATGTTGGCTGCTTTTCCGAGGCAGCGGTAAGTGTAAACAGAATCAATAGATAAAAGGCTGATTTATATCATAAACTGGGCTACTTTCACAATCTCTTGTAATTTCTTGTGGTCTTGGACAGATCAGGAGCTATATCAAGGTGTGACACAACCAGAAAGAATGCTTTCTATGGTGCATCTATAAAAGTTAGTGAGAGTCGTAGCTGACATGCCAAATTTGCTTTGTCTTCTGAGAAAGTAAAGGCATGTATAGTAAAGGCGATACTATATATAGTATTGCATGGAGAGACCAGGACTGGTTGTTAGTGATCTGGACACCTATTAACTTGAAGCTCTCAACTAATTTCACTTTGTCGTTGATGTAGGTAGGGGCATGTTCTCCACTACGCTTATTGAAGCCTATGACAATCTCCTTTGTTTCATTGACGTTGAGGGAGATAGTATTGTCGTCGCATCAGTTCACCAGGTTCTCTATCTCATTCCTGTCTCGTCACCCCAAGTTGATTGTCAGTACAAATGTTCCAGGTTGTTGAGGCATAGAATCCAGAAGCGCTTCACAAATTTGATTGAATTCTTTGAGGAGGTAACTAAGTATGTAGATGAAGATAGATCAGTTGATATCATGTATATGGATTTTATTCAGGCATTTGATAAGGTTCTCCATGGTGGGCTCATGAAGATAGTAAGGAGGTGTGGGGTAGAAGGAAATTTGGCTGATTGGATAAGTAACAGGCTGTCTCAGAAGATAGAGGATGGTGGTGGAGGGAAAATTTTCAGATTGGAGGCCAGTTATCAGCAGTGTGCCACAGGGGTCAGTGCTAGGTCCTCTGCTATTAGTAATTTTTATCAATGACTGAGGGGGCTGAAGGGTGGGTTAGTAAATTTGCTGATGACACTAAGATTAGTGGAGTAGTGGATGAGGTAAAGGGCTCTTGTAGGCTGCAAAGAGACATTGATAGGATGCAGAGCTGGTGAGAAAAGTGGCAGATGGAATTTAACCCTGATAAGTGTCAAGTGATTCGTTTTGGTAGGACAAACTTGAATGCAGATTACAGGATCAATGGCGGGATTCTAAGGAATGTGGAGCATCAGAGAGATCTTGGGGTTTATATCCACACATCTCTGAAGGTTGCCAGTCAAGTGGATAGGGCCATGAAGAAAGCTTATAGTATGTTAGTATTTATTAACAGAGGATTTGAGTTTAAGAGCCGAGGGGTTATGCTGCAACTATACAGAATCTTGGTGAGACCACATTTGGAATATTGTGTTCTGGTCATCTCAATATAAGAAGGACTTGGAAGCATTGGAGAGAGTGCAGAAGAGATTTACCAGGATGTTGCCTAATTAGGTCTTATGAGGAAATGTGGAGGGAACTGGGGTTTTTCTCCTTAGAGCGGAAGAAGATAAGAGGCAACTTAATAGAAATTTATAAGATGCTGAGGGGGATAGATAAAGTCTTTTTCCTCAGGTAGATGTAGCTGTTAGTAGGGAGCATACCTATAAGATTCATGGTGGAACATATAGGAGGGATGTCCAAGATAGGTTCTTTATTCAGAGAATGGTTGAAGTGTTGGTACAGACTCAGTGTTGGTACACCAACACTGCCTGCTGTGATAGTGGAATCCGACATTTTAGGAATCTTCAAGCAGTTATTGGATAGGCACATGGAGCACACCAGAATGATAGGGAGTGGGATAGCTTGATCTTGGGTTCAGTCATAGCTCGGCACAACACCGAGGGCCAAAGGGCCTGTACTGTGCTGTACTGTTCTATGTTGTAGTCCATTTAGCCCACTGAGTCTGCACCAACTCTATGAACATCTTACCCAGGCCCTTTTCCCTGTCCTATCCCTGTAACTCTGCACATTTTTCATAGCTAATCATCTAACCTACATATCTTGGGACACCAAGGGACAATCAAGCATGGCCAAGTCAGGGAATTGAGGGATATAGAGAGCATTCAGGAAAAAGAATTGAAACCCTAGATCAGCTGTGATTGTACTGAGTGGTGGAGAAGGCTAGACTGACCTTGTAGTCTATTCCTGCTCCTGTTGAAGTGTTCTTATGTTTTTTTTAACACTCTTAGGAAAACGTGTCCAGAAACTCTTTAGCTGCACGGGAATTTGAGATGTGAATTGAAATTGATACAAGTAAGCAAACAGGCATAACTTTGCAATTGTGCTCACACAAAAGATTGAGATGTCTATGTTCAGCAGTGTGTCTCTGCAGTGATTATCTTATGTTCGATATTTTGATGAATGGCATCCTTAGAAAAGATAGTATCAGCTTTGATAATATCCACTCGTACATTATCCAAGGACTGTCACCTCTGAGAATATTTTCTTTGCAATTTCTTCTCCTTTTTAAATCACGCTAAAAGATTTCCATTTCTCCAAAGATAGGTTTGTAAGTGGTGAATCCTCTTACCCCATCAGCCGATGGGTAGTGTGAGCCGGTAAGATTGTGAGAAAGTTTAGAAATCGTGATGTGTGGGGAGGGAATGGTGGTGATCAGGAGGGGGCAATGGGCAATGGAGATCAGCTATAGCAGGGGGGAGGAAGTGGAAGGTTTAATCTGCACAATTGCGCCTTCTGCTGCTATCAGCTGGTTTTTGGGTGATTTAGTCTCCACCCACTCCCCCTTCTGACAAATTTTGAATTTGACTTGATTTTTTTGGTCGAACCAAGCAAAGTCTGATTCTTAAGTTGCCCAAAAAAAGCATAGATTTCTCCTGTTTTCAAGCTTGTTCAGGACTTAAAATTTTTTTGCTAAGATCATTCCTAGATACGTTTGGAGGAAAGAAAGATTGACATTTATATGGTGCATTTCAGACAATGGAGTACATTGTGGTCATTCTTGTAATGTAAGTAGTGCAGTAGTCAGTTTGCAGGTAGCAAACTCCCAGTAACAGGGTCACTTCATTTCAAGAAAGAATCCAGAGTCTGCAGTTCGGATAATGAGGACAAGTCAAACATTACTTGCCACAACCTTCCAAGCTGACAGGCTAACTATGATGGGCTGAATTTTTACCACTCCACGATGGTGAGACTTGCAGGCTGGGGAGCCGGAAAAATTGGAGAGAGCTGCACTGGGGCAGCATTCCCACTGACAAAGAACATCTGGGAATTGGACTGTTTTCCCATTCCATGCAAAAGATAATTTTGTAGTTTCACTGGCATTTTACTCCCAGCAATGAAGCAAACCCATCCCATTCCACCCAACACCTATCTCAGTGCATGGAGGCCACCAGCTGCTTGGAGCTGAGCTGCCTGAGGCAGGCCATTAGGCTGTGACGAACAGGTTGGTTATTGGAGAAAAGACTTTATACCACATTGATGAATCCTCAAGCTTGAAAAGCCATAATTGTGCCTAATCCAGTGGAAGTATCTTCTGTCTTTTCTGATGCACTAGCAGGACAATATTGTGTTCGCTTCTTCACTGCTGTACAGCCCATTGAAGGCTCTTCCAATTTGAGAAGTCATCACGATCTCCAGCATGCCTGAGGGCACTGTTTCCCCCTCCTAATGTAGCTGCATTGGCTCCAGAGCTGCCAGTCCTCTGCTTAGAGCCTTGGGATCCCATAGGATAGCAAATGCAGAGGTGGCTGATTAGGAGGTTGCTTCCTGGAAGATTATTGATCTGGTCTCGCTGCCAGCAAATGGAGGCTTAGTATGTCTCTCTCAGCTTAAAAATTGGAGTCCAAATCCTGCAGGAAGATCCAGCCCATTGGGTCTTCAGCAACCTGCGCCCTTTGAAGTTTCTTGTTTGATGCGAGAATTTCTGAACACTTTGGTTTTGAATATTTACAGAGAGTGTTTTAGTTTGAAAGTTTAGTCTCAAATCCTTGATGATACATCATTTCATCTCCACTATATATTCTAAATTACATTACGAGTTATATTTGGTATCACCTTAGGGCTAGCAGAAATTTTGGGCCAAATCCAAATTTGAAACTTGAATTTGGATTTTTCTGAGTAGGCGCAGAGCTTTCACAGATACCTGCTGCAATACAATGGTCAGAATTTTACTGTCCCATCTGCCTCGGGAATCAGAGTGAGCAAGGGGCAGACCATGGAAAAGTCCATTGGGCAGGATTTTATAGTTTTGAGATAAGCAAGGCCCAATATGCAACTCAGAGATCCAGTTAAAAGGCTAGCATGCATCACTGGATGGTGATCCACTTTGTAACTTGCAGTTTGTTTCCTTTCTTCCTTATTTCCAGATGGGACTGTGGGTCCTATCACACACAAAATAGCCATTGTTTGTTACAACCGAGTTAATCTTCCCTGTTGTTATTTTCGACTAGGTTACAAGAACTTTACCTATCTGATTTTGTTTGGCATTTTATCAATCGGCATGAAAAGAAAATTAACCAGTTGGCCTGAAGATGGATGGATAGTGTCAATGATCCTCCTATCCCAAGAACAAAGAAAATTACAGCACCCTTCAGTCCTCCAAGCCTGCACTGACCATGCTACCTAACAGAACTAAAACCCCCGACTCTTCCAGGGACCATTTCCCTTTATTCTATCCTATTTATGCATTTGTCAGGACACCCCTTAAAACTCACAAAGTCCGTTTTAATATAAAAATTATAAATGGATATAATGGTTTCCCCACTTGGTCACTTACATTCAATCATTTTGTTAATTGAATGCTTGAATTCAGTTTGTTTCAAATTTAGAACTGCTGAAAAAAATTGATAAATATTTGAAAGGCAGAAAATTGCAGGAGCAATCGGGAAAGAGCAAATGAGTGGGACTAATTGGATAGATCTTTCTCAGAAGCTGGTAGTGACTGTGCGTGCCAAAAGCTTACCTTTTGCACTGTAAAATTCTCTGGGTGGAATTTTATCTTTTTTTGTAAAGTGGCAGAGCGGCCAGGAGAAACAGGGCAGAAGCCATTGATTGCAAGGGTAGCTTCCTGTGCTGTATTTTTAGGCTCTCAGTGGGAAAAAAAGATAAGAAGTGGATCTTGTGGTATTACATTGGTGGAGTAGTGCTGGAGAGGCAGTGTCAAGGGATAGTGCCCAGGGGGCATTGCCTGGGTAGGATCCTCTCTGCTCGGGACTGTACACACATCTGTGCAACTCCAGTAGGTTCTGCTTGTAGGCGCATGTCATAGGTGGCATGTCATGATCCATATCTACATGCCTCCTGCCGGTGTGAATTGACAATCTAACACGGGGATTATCAGATGTAACAATAATGATATTTAAATATATTCAAACGGGGATTCTGTGTTGAATGGCTAACACCAATTACAACATTGGCAGGAGAGTGGGGACAATTACAATGGGAAATCCTGTTGACATAAAACACATTTTTGCACAGCCGCGGGACTGTTCACTCTGGCCACCAATCCCATTCCCTGTAAAACAGGAGGGAAAAATCATCCCCTATTCTATTCTTTGAAGTAGATTTGGTCAAACTGAAGCAGCAGGGCCTCTCCCTGAATAAACTCAAATGGTCTTCTTTGCCTTTCATCTTCCTTCTCTAACCTATATTGCCATTCGCTGTTGGAGGGACACCTTGAAAGACTTTGGATAGGATGGGTGGGATTTTACGACCTCACTCATCCCAAAAATGTAAAATCCCGCCTGATGTTAACAGACCTTCCCCTTGCCCACTCCGATATTTGTGGCAGGCGGGAAGGTAAAATTCCGGCAGGTATATTTTCCAAAGGGCAACCCATTGGGACCATCTTATGAGAGAAGAGTAAAGTGTTATTATCACCATTTGTGAAGAATTCACATTGGAATTCTGTTTCTTTTCAACAGCTTTATTGTTTAAACATTGGTATTATGGAGCAGTGATTATGAGGGATTAGTATACCTGACTGCGTGAAGGAAATTAAGTGATGCACGTATGATTAGGTTAATAATTGTTTGGCTTTTGATGTTAGTTCAATTCCTTTAGAGCGTGGTCAGTGAGCTCTAGCAATGTGATCCGCTTTCACTGTGGAAGTATAGGTCTCAAATAAGACAGATAAAGCACGTTCAAAGAACATCTTGGCGCTATTGCTCCTTCTCCCACCCTGCAACCCACTCCCACTCTGACCCTCAGCTCTTTCCTATTAGTCCTGCAAATGCCTCCTTTTCAAGTAGAATAGCCAGTTCCCATTTGAATTCATTAGCCAGGTTTTTTTCCTTTGAATAGGGAACTCTGATACTGGAACTTTATCTTTAAGCAGAGCTTGTTCATTCATTCAGCTTTTTGTCAATGTTGCGTAGTTGGTATGCCCCAATGATTTAAATCTCATGCAATCTCTGCAGTGTTCTGCCAGAAATGAGTTTCTGAGCTTCTGTTCATGCTACTGTTTCGAAGTCCTATTTTAATCTCCAGAATAGTATCTGACATCACCCTTACAATGCAACACAGCAGATGATGGTCACCTGGCTTGGGAGACCAACTGGGACCAAGATTGGGTAATCCCTCTCTACATCAACGGGGATGAAGTAGAAATGGTCAAAAACTTCAAGTTTTTACACATACAGATCACCAATAATTTGACCTGATTCCCCCCATTTTGACATTATATTTAAGAAAGGCCACCAGTGCCTTCATTTTCTCAGAAGACTGAGGAAATTTGGCACGTCAGCTACGACTCTCACCAATCTTTACAGGTGCAACATAGAAAGCATTCTTTTTGGTTGTATCACAGCTTGATATGACTTCTGCTCTGACCAAGACCGCAAGAAACTATAAAATGACATGAATGTAACCCAATCCATCACGCAAATCAGCCTCCTATCTGTTGTCTCTGTCTACACTTCCCATAGCCTCAGAAAAGCAGCCAGCATAATTAAGAACCCCACACGCCCTGGGAATATTCTCTTCTACCTTCTTCTGTAAGGAAAAAGATACAAAGTCTGAGCTCACGTACCAACCAATTCAAGAACAGCTTCTTCCCTGCTGCTGTCAGACTTTTGAATGGACCTACCTTGCATTAAATTGATCTTTCTCTATAACCTAGCTATTGATAGTAATGCTACATTCTGCACTGTCTCATTTCCTTTTCTGTGAATGGTATGCTTTGTCTGTATAGCACGTAAGAAACAATACTTTTCACTGTATGCTGATACATGTAATGATAATAAATCAAATCAACTCAAAGTCCTCTTTTCGACAGAAGACATTTCGATGGCATATAGGGACTGGAGCAGCTTGGGGCTGCTGGCCTTGGTACAGTTTCTCCTTGTTAATAAATACCTTTTGTGTTCCTGATGAACTCTCTGAATGCACAACATTACATTGGCAATGAGGATGGAATGGATTATTGAAACACTGCCAGTATCCTGACAGTGCCTGTGAGTATCTTGTTTTAATTGAAGTCTGAGGAAAAGAAATGCTCATCCGAACGCCCATCTCTGGGTGAGTAAATCCAGTGAGATGTTGAGATATTACCAGATCCTGACAAGTGGATGAGGAGCAGACCTGAATAAGCCAATGCAGTTGGGGCTTTAAAAATATGAAGCAGAAAAACAAATGTCAAGAGAGAATAATCTTCAAGTTTTAAATTTATTGATTAGTGTCGCAAGTTGGCTTACATTAGCACTGTAATGAAACCAAAAGAGAAAATGCTGGAGAATCTCAACAGGTCTGGCAGCATCTGTAAGGAGAGAAAAGAGCTGACATTTCGAATCCAGATAAGCTTTTGTCAAAGCCATTGCAACACAACACTGTGCTACAACACTGCAATGAAGTTCGTGTGAAAATCCCCTAGTTGCTATCCTCTGGCACCCGTTCGAGTACACTGAGGGAGAGTGGTACCTAAGCACATCTTTGGACTGTGGAAAGAAACCAGAAGTAAGAGCAGTGATTTTTGAGCTTAAAGAAAAGTGAAACTTATTTTAAAAACATACAAGTTTCTCTAAGGGGTGTCTGTGTGAGTGTGTGTGTGTGTGTGTTGGGCAGGGAGGCGGAGCGAGTAGCGGGTCTGGATAACAATCTCTGTACTAAGAGCCTGCAGGCTGTGAAAGTCCAAAGTATTTTTGTAAAATGACCCCAAATGGAACATGCTGGACCCCCATTGCAATTGACAGGGAAACTGATTCACTGGGGTGAGGAAGGAAGGACGGACTCTTCAAGGAACTAACAAAACTGCAGAGATTGCAAGAAGGGCTTTCTACCGGCAGAAGAGTGGTTTTTAACAAGGTTCAAAATGAGCAACTGGGATTCCCACCAACAATTTCCTATCAAAAGTGTGGAAAACCACAGAGAGAGAAGTGGCAGCTGTTAACAGTTTAGTGACAGCCTTAAAGTGGCAATGCATTTAAAGTGGTAATACATTTAATGTGGCAATGCAGTTAACCTCACAAGAAGAAACAGAAGGCAATGGATAGGAAATTTGGAGAAGACTGCAGACAGAGGATAGTTCACAAAAAGGTCCATAAGCAACACACTCAAGGAAGAGACGACAGACTTCAAAGGCAGTAATGAAGATATCTGGGAAGAGGCAGTGGAAAACCTCGGAGGTGACAATAAAAGACCCCAAAAAGAGGGCATTGAAAGAAACTAGAAACTACTGAACATAAAGAAGATTCAGCAAAAAAATTAAAGTTCTAGAGACAACATTAAAACAGCAGGATGAAATGACTTGTAGCAAACTTGCAAAGAAATGTAAAAATTTGCAAAATAATATCCTTTTGTAACTTTAATGAGACAATGGAGAATAAGCTGAGCTCCTTTTAAAAAAAAGGCAACTTGAAAATAAGGAGGAGTCCACTGAAGAATTGAATCAAAAGGATAAGAGCTTGAAGAAAGGAATCTTGATGAGAAATTAACTGGAGATGTGAAAAGTTGAGATTGAGGCAGAATCAACAGTTGAGACAGGGAAAGAAACTGAGATTACAATCCAAAACAAGATTGCTGAAATGATCATGTGAATGGAAAAACAGCAAGCCTCTGTGAATGAGCTCTGTGCAAGATTGTGAAAGTACTTATGTTTGGATGCATGTGCTTCAAGACCTCATCAATGATCCATCACCACTGCAGCAATAAAAAACAATATTAAGTACATAATATGACATTGTGCAATAATATGAAACTTTAACGGTGGATCAAGTTAGAGCATTCAAGTTATTGGCCTTGAGGCTGGACTCCTGTTGCACTTAGTTGACAGGGAGGGATGGATCATTTGTAAACACATGGACCACTTGAGGAGTAGAGAGAGGGTCCAACAGCCAGTGTTGCCACTGAGAAATGTTTTTGAATATGTAAACATCAAAGTACCCGATTGACCTGCTATAGACTGACTGATGTCTCTGTGGAAGTAAATAGTAATGAACTTCCTGTGCCAGAAGAGGTATCTGTTATTGCAGTTCCATTTAATGTCAATTCTGTAGCATCATCTCGGATTGCAGACGTGCACCACTCTACAAGAAACAGAAAAACTCCTGAAAGACTCAATCCCTAAATGTCCAATTCAAGTGAATAATATTTATTTAGAGTTTAGGACTGAATAACTTAATTCTTTCGTGCAATCTTCAATAACTAAAGGGTTAGCAATGTCATAATTGCCTGTTTAAGAGCAACACAACAGAACAAGATCACCTGGCTTGGAGGTATCAATTGGGACTGAGATTGGGTTAGGAGAAGAGGATGGAGTTTTGTTTTGGGTAGAAGACATCATGAAGGGATATAGTAGACATGAAGGGATTGGGCAGCTGGTGGACTGTTCTAGTGCAGCCAGGGAGCTGTGCCCTCTGTACAATTTTTCCTTGTTAATAAGTATCTTTAGTGTCCTGATGAAGTCTGTGAGCATGCTTCACTACAAGCCCTATCTCATCCCAGCTGCTGGTGAAACATTCATTTGTGCCTTTGTTATCTCTCGACTCAAATATTCCAATACACTCCTGGCTGCTTTCCCATATTCTACCTTCCATAAATTTGAAGCACTCCAAAATTATGCCACCCTAAACTCTCATTAGATCCCATTCACCCAAGACCATGCCTGCTGACCTAGATTTCTCTCGGTCAAGCAATTATTTAAAATTCACCTCTTTGTTTTGAAATCTTTCTATGGCTTTTCCCTCCCCTTCACCAAGCAATGTCTGTAATCCCCTCCAGAACACAATACTCCAAGATAAATTCCAGAAGTATGTCATTGACTGTAAAGCACTTTGAGGTACTTGGAATTTGGGAAATGTGCAATTATAAATGCAAGTCTTCCTTTCTTTATCCATGTGTATCCAATTCTTCCCTGATTTTAACTATTCTACAATTGATGGCTGTGACTTCAGTTGCCCCAAGTACCCTCTCAATGCCTCTTTGCCTCACTTTCCTTCTTTATGACACTCTTCAAAACCTATTTCTTTGACCAAGCTTTTTGTTACCTGACTTTATATCCCCTTATATGACTCAGCATGGTGTTTTATTTCAAAATGCTCCCATGGTGTGTCATAGGTCATTTCATAAAATCGTAGAATCCCTACAGTACAGAAGGCAGCCATTCAGCCCATTGAGCCTGCACTGATAACAATCTCACCCAGCCCTATACTTGTACCCCTATGTATCCCTCTGATTAAGAGGCAATTTAGCATGACCAATCAACCTAACCCACTCATCTTTAGACTATGGAAACTGAAGAACCTGGAGAAAATCCATTGAACAATGGGGAGAATGTGCAAAGACATCATCTGAGGCTGGAATTGAATCCAAATCCCTGATTGCTGAGAGGCAGCAGTACTAACCACTGTATCACCCTGCCACCCATTTATTACGTTAAAAAGGCACTATATATACATGGCTGTTATTCAGTTTTACCCAAAACTTCCAATCCAATTCTGAAACGTATTTAAAGAAGGAATCACAGATCTTCATAGAATCCTCACAGTAACAGAAGGAGGCCATTTGACCTATCGAGTCTATACCGACCATAATTCCACCCGGGCTCTATTATCATTACCCCACATGTGTACTCTGCTAATTTCCCCAACAGTCAGGGCAATTAAGCATGGCCCATCAACCTAACTCGCAAATCTTTGAACTGGGAGGAAACCAGAGCACCAGAAGGAAACTCGCGCAGACATAGGGAGAACGTGCAAACTCCACATAGACAGTGACCTGAGGCTGGAATTGAACCTTGGTCTGTGGTGCTGTGAAGCAGCAGTGCTAACCACTGTGCCATCATGCTGTCCATTCATTAGGTTAAAAAGGCACTATATATACATAGATGGTTGTTATTTAGTTTTACCCACAACTTCCAGTAAAATTTGGTAACTTAAAGAAGAAATCATTGATCTTCAGTTAGCCATCCTTTTATTCTTGGCTTTGGGTGACTGAGTAATAGTCAAGACCCCCATGTTCAATATGATTAATTATTTAAAATGGGTTTCATGCTCAACTAAAAAGCCCGCTGTATCGAGAAGATCTACTGTAAGTGTTGAAATTATAATTAATCTTTCAAGTCCGCACAATGCAAATCTAGAGCTCTTGCACATAATCTTTTCTGTGGCGTAGCTCTCCTTGTATTTAATCTCCATATCATTATACTTGCTGGGGCCAAGCAGAAAATTGGAAACGCATAGCGAATTCTTAATTCACCAGCTGACTTCTAAAGGCATTTGTGAAAAGCCAGTAAGATTACCTGTCTGGCAGCTTCTGTTGAATGAATACATTTCAGGATAAGCATGCTTCCCATACATTATATTTAACTTCTTTTTACTCATCTTTTTATTCACCATGTATTTAAAGATACTTCCTTTCTTATGATTCATCCTGCAACGCCTCCTATGTCTTCTCTAAAATGTGGGCCTCTGCCAATTATAGGGAGCGCCCTGAGGAAGGGAATAAAAATGGCTGCATAATTTCCTGACTTTTGTTTTCCTCTTTGTCGAGCAGGATTAAAAGATCTCCCGACATTTTATATCCAGTGTTATGTTGCCCAACGAATTGATGTGACCTGCAGAGTTTTTTTTTCCCCAAAGCCTATAGTAAGGGTTTGACGATGTTGTGTTGGTATTTTGCAGCAACACTTGTGTATTTGCTTGGCCTTGAGCTGCAAGAATAAAGCAATTGACTTTTGTACAGCTCCACAGACACCAGAAATGCCACTCTTGATTATTTCGCTGAAAGTGCCCTTTGTATTAGAAAGAGAGGTCTGTGCTATTTCCACTCATTTGCTTTCTTCTTCTCTCTCTCTGCAAAAGAGCTTTCTTCACAGTGAAGCTTTTTATCTGATGGTGCAATACAAAGCACATCTTGGATTCTGAGATCAGAATCCTCACTTTTTCAGATTTTTATTCCGAGAGAAAAAAGAAATTCATTGATCTTATGTCACTGTACAATTTTCTTGGGAGTGTAACTGGCTGGTCACAGAGTTGAAACTTACTGAAGCTAGCCCACAACTATCGAAAAGGACATGAGAGGAGTGAGAACCAGATGGCACACGTTTAAGATGGTTGGCAAAAAGGAACAACGAAGACATGAGGAAAAGCTTTTTTATTTGATTTATTATTGTTGCATGTATTGGGATGCAGTGAAAAGTTTTTCTTCCTGTTTGTTCTACAGACAACGCATACTATTCATAGAGTACACAGGGGAGAAGGAAAGAGAGGGCGCAGAATGTAGTGTTACAGTCATAACTAGAGTGTACATAGTGGGTGGTTAGGAACTGCTTGGGAATGTGGTTCAGGTATATTCAATCACTGCATTCAGAAGGGAATTAGATCAGAAGGGAAAAAAATATGCCTGGCTATAGGGTAAAGATGGGGAGTGGTAAATTGCTCTTGCAGAGACCCTGTATGGACTCTACAGGCCATAAATCTTCCTCCTTCTGTGTTTGTAACCATTCTATGACTCTGTGATTCTACAATTTACATGTACATTTGTGAGATACCATAAGAAACAATATTCTCTTTGTCTTTGAGATCGTTCAGCGTTTCTTTTATCTGCAGGCTAATCTCTGATTGTTATTGAAAGATATTGGTTCATGACCCTAAGACATTATTTACATTGAGTAAGATACTGTCAGTGTACAACTATGTTCAGCCACTCCAACCACAACTGCAAATATGTTTCAACCATGAAGCTTGTTGCTAGAAACTGTATGGTAAGGCGGTAAAATGAGAGTAGGATAGACGGTGTGCTTCATTGATCCTATGTTGGAGGGGAAAATGGAGTGCCCCAAGGCCATGTGTATAAATTGAGTGTACTGCAGGATTCTAGTACCTGAATATGTTGCTGAAGGGCCATTTCAAGGATGGAAATTCTTTCCCCACTTGGTTGAGCAGTTGCCCTAGATCCAAGGTAGGCAGTGGCTTGTGACTTTTGTGGTGTCCCATGATAAATTGTGTTTTCTTTGCAATAGCATGCTCATCAAAATATCCATGTGACCAGATCCTGTCCTGTCTGATCTTGACTGGATGAGGGGGGGATCTTATTGAAACTTATAGGATACTGAGAGGCCTGGAGAGAGTGAATGTGGAGAGGATGTTTCCACTAGTAGGAAAAATTAGAACCAGAGGGCACAAACTCACTCTAAAAGGATGCTCCTTTCAAACAGAAATGAGGAGGAATTTCTTCAGCCAGAGAGTGGAACTCTTTGCCACAGAAGTCTGTGTAGGCCAGGTCATTGAGAGTCTTTAAGACAGAAATAAATAGGTTCTTAATTAAAAAGGGGATCAGGAGTTGTGGGGAAAAGACAGGAGAATGGGGATGAGAAAAATATCAGCCATGATTGAATAGCAGAGCAGACTCGATGAGCCGAGTGGCCTGATTCTCTGTCTTATGGTCTTTTATTTGAGATTAAGCAAGTGTATTGGGTCTCGAGATAGGAGGAGCGGCATTTGCCTTTATTTGTGCATTGGTATGACTCATAGCTGTCCTATGAGTGTCTAAGAAGAGTTTCAGCAGGAAGGCAATCACACAAGGAACAGAAAAAGCTAACCTTTAAGTAATGAATGGTAAGTAGCCTAAGTACCATACTTAGCTGCTGCCTTAAATACTCATTAGTTTTCCACATGTATAGTAACCCAATTCTGCAAAAAAAAACCCTGCTGAAGCATTATCAGTAAGGAAATATGTTGACAAATTCTAAATAATCTTTGTGTTGAACCGACTAGAATTTGATGTTGACTCTTACCTGGTAGCAACTGAAAGCCAGAGATTTATTTCTAAATATATCTTTTTTAACCTCTGCACTGAATTAAAACTGATTCTAAGCTGGTATTGCTTGAAACAAACTGTATGATTTGCAAACGGGAATGTTGTAATTTAATTCACAAAGGATTAGTCTCCTGATGGCCATCCTTTTTTACTTTACAATAACACCAACAGTTAGTTGAGATTGCCGATGCTATAGTCACAGACATAACTGCTGGAGTTCTACTGCCCCGTTCATCACAGCATCGGAGCAGGTGAGGGGCGGACAATGGAAATGTCCGTTGACCTTGGGCTGGATTTTCCAGTCTCGGATCAAACGATGCTGTAAAATCACACCCAACCACTCCATCTTGCACTGTCTCAAGCACTATGAGGCCGATTTTCCATCTCAATTTGAGCCAAACTGGAGTCAAAAGCATCCAATTCTGGGATTCTGACCCCTATTCAAGTGTGTGATATTTCTACGGGCACATGTTAAGGGTGCAGGGTCACAAGACCAGATATAGCAACACCAGCAACTCCATGTTGGGCATGATGATTTCAACAGCTTGCAATTCCCATTGGAGTTGACCTGGTTTCTGGATGAAAACATGGTTCATGCCAGCTCAGAAATGTGGTGAATCATGATTAATAAGCGGCTCAGGGGTCATGGGGAAATGACAGGACAGTATGGATGAGCAGAATATCAGCTGTGATTGAATGGCAGAAATACGTGATGGGCAGAGTGGTCTAATTCTGCTCCTATGTCTTATGGTCTTATGATGGGGATCATTTTCTGGGGACAGAATTTTTTGACTTGTAAGTTTAAAAGGTATTGCTAATTTCATATATTAAAATGTCATGCTGTATGATAAGTATATTTTTAATGCAAGAATTGATGATAGCGTAAATAGTAAGTTCACAACATTCTGAAAATGGAAAAGTCTTCTGATTCTTTTAACTTTTTCAGAGGATAGAATTCCCCTCTGCATGGAACAGTATTGAAATTCATATCTTGTTGTGCCAATTGCAAATTGTGCTTTCACCATTTTATTGATTGAAATCAGCCATTTGTTCAGTCTTTGAAGCAGTAACATATTCAGCTCTGGAGACTTTGTTAACATAGTTGTGCAATGGAAGCTCATCATGAATACATGGTTGGGTTCTAAACCACATTTCAATGGAACTGAGAGGAGATGTTCATAGAATTATAGAATCCTACAGTGTAGAAAGAGGCCATTCGGCCCATTGAGTCTGCATCGATTGCAATCCCACCCAGGCCGTACCCCCATATCCCTACATATTTTACCCACTAATCCCTCTAACCTAAGCATCCAACTACAGTAAGGGGCAATTTTAGCATGGCCAATCAAGCTAACCAGCACATCTTTGGACTGTGTCAAAAGGGACTGTGTTTAGATTAGCAGTTTTATGAGCTAAGTTTTTTTTGAAGTAGCGTTTTAATGGCGTTTCTGACAGTTTCATGAGCATTTCAAAGACTTCCCACAGTTATTATATCAATGTTGAGTTCTGTCCATAATGGACACTAGGTGAGTGGATATGGAGCAGCATGGGGGTTATGGAGGGACTGTGGAAGATCTGGAAGGAGCATGGGCTGTTTGGAAAGGGCAAGTGGATTGAGAAGTATCAGTGCTAGGGTACCTAAAACTTATAAGTAGACTAAGCTGATGTCTGATGAACAGAAGCAGGATTTTTAATTTGCTGCCTCCTCATCCATCACTCTGTCCCTACCTTTGGCCTGACCCCAGCTACCACATTACTAAGAAAATAGCATGGGTGGGCATTGCTGAACAGAAGACAGGATCATAACATGAGGAATTCTGGTGACTCTGCCTCAGTGTTAAAGAAAAATGGCCAAAGTCAGAGAGAGATGGAGTGAGGGGATATTTTGCATCTAGAGGATATCACAGATATAGGAAAGGGTGAAGACAAAAAGGATTTGCACACATTGAGGATAATAAATTTGAGGCAATGGTGGATGGAAAAGGGACAGAGTAGGCAGCGCCAATGGGTGATCTGAACTTGGTATGAAAAGGGAACGAGAAATTTAGAGGAGATGAAGTTTGCAAAGGGTGGGGGGAGCGGCAAGGTGCATAGTGGTTAGTATTACTGCCTCACAGCACCAGAGACGTGGGTTCAACTCCTGGCTTAGATCACTATCTTGTGCGGAGTTTGCACATTCTTCCCGCATCTCTCGGCTTTCCTCCGAGTGCTCCAGTTTCCTCCCACAGTCTGAAAGACATGCTAGTTAGGTGCATTGGCCATGCTAAATTTTTCCTCCGAGTAACCAAACAGGTTGGCGAGTAGAGGAATTTCACAGTAACTTTCGTGTTCGTGTAAGCCTACTTGGGCCACTAAGTAAACTTAAAAAGAGATGGGAGACTGGTCAGGAGAATATTAGAGTCTGGATGTGACAAAGAAAATGATGAGGATTTCAGCAGAGTATGCAGCTGGCAATGTTATGCGGGAGGAAGTGGATAACTTTATTATGGAGTCAAAGTTCAGCTTAGGTTTGAATAGTTCATTGATACAACAAACTGGTTGGTTCAGACTCTCTGAGATGGTGATTGGGGACAGTGATGGCATCATGGCTCTTCCACTCGTATAGTTTCTTAATGGTCCGCATGGAAAATTCTGTTTCTGGCCTCTAATTTCAAAGTAATATTAGAATAATTTCTCTGGACCTATGGCTTCCTGTGCTGTAATTATTCTGTGATTCTGTTCTATCGTATGTTAATCATCTGGTTTAAAGAGAACAACTGAAATAATTCCTCAGAGGCTGGTGTCCCTTCACCAGCTTCCCTTTATTTACAAACTCAATTCCACTAAGTGTGCATCAGATACAAAGTCAGAATCCAAAGTGCCAGTAAACTTGACACTCATATTTATATATACATGAGGCTCCCTGGTTGGGCAGGCATTTATGGCCTCAATCAGGGAGGACATGTTCAAAGATGGACCTCGTTGAAATCAGACTTTAATTCTTGAGCATATAGGAACTTGAGTTTTATCAATAAAGGTACATGGGACAACAACTTGGACGTTATGCTGGAACTTTATAAACCTTTGGTGAGGTCTGATTTGTGCACTTACAGAAGAGATTTGCGGGAATGGTTCCACAGATAGGGGATTTTAGTTGCATGGTTAGATTTGGAAAAGCGAGGGTTGTTTTCCTTGGAGTGAAGGAGATTTTGGGGAGAGAAGTGTACAAGGTCATGATAGATTTGGATAAGATAGATGAGGAGAGTGTGTTCCCTGTGATTACTAGCACAAGGGGCATACATTTAAGATTTTGAGAAAGAGATGCAAAGGCAAGGGAGATATTAGGAAGAACTTACTTATGCAACAAGTAATAATATAGAATTCATTGCCCAGAAGTGTGGTGGTGGCTGAAACAATAAAGATTTCAAAAGGAAGTTGCATGGGCACTTGAGGGAAATAAATTTGTGGGGATTGAGTAGGGAAATGGACATGACTGGATTGCTTTGAGAGCTGGCATGCACTCAATAAGCTGAGTCGTCACCTTCTGTGCCTTAAATGGTTCTATTTCTTTCTGCCAAATCCTGGTGCTTCAATAGTTTTATTCTGGTTTGAGGACCTAGAGAGGTAGAAATTTAGAATTCTGACTGAGCAGAAAGAACCATCTCCCATATTATTTATCTTTGGTGGGTCACTCCAGGACCCTGGGACACTGGTCCCTGTCTTTCTGACAGGATAAGAAGTCTCACAGCACCAGGTTAAAGTCTAACCAGTTTATTTGGTAGTAAACCCACAAACGTTTGGAAACGCTGTTCCTTCGTCAGGTATGTGGAAGGTTCTGATCAGGGAAGGGCATATAAAGGTACAAATAGTTTACAGAATACTGATTAGAATGAGAGTCTTTACAGCTGTAGAGAGGGGTTGTCTCCACCCTGGGATCTTGATTCCAGGGAAAGGCCCACAGCCTGATTGCCATGTGATTCAGTGAGTCTTCCCGAAACAGGCAATGAGTGCCTCTTGCCAACTCTGCAGCAGCAGATAGGAGTCTCAATATCTCTAAGCACAGCATGATGGCACAGTGGTTAGCACTGCTGCTTCACAGTGCCAGGGACCCTGGTTCAATTCTGGTGTCAAATGATTATATGGAGTTGGCACATTCTCCGAGTTTGCTTGGGTTTCCTCCGGGTGTTATGGTTTCTTCCCCCACTCCAAAGATATGTCAGTTAGGCTGATTAGCCTTGGTAAATTGCCCTTAGTTTTAGGGGATTAGTAGGATAAATACACAGGGTTACAGGGAAAGGGCCTGGATGGGATTGTTATTGGTGCAGGCTCGATGGGCTGTGTGAGGATTCTATGATTCAACAAACGTCGTCCCATTGAATGGCCCAACCATCTGCCTTCAAAGGAACTGCTCAAGGCCACTCGGGGAAAAAATATTTTCTTTAAGGTTTTCTGCTGGCCCATTCTTGACTGACCTCACCAGAGATTCACTGCAGCTTGTCACCAAAATCTTCTCCTTCCTGCCAGATGTACAGAGGGAGGCAGTTGCCTTTCAAAGGTCCAATACTGGAAAGTCTGCCCAGTTAACAGCTGCTTAACTCTTGCTTTGTGCAGATGTCCCGGGCAAACCTAGGAACTCAGCACCCCTAATTTGGACTCTTGTGTCAGCTTGTGAATCCAAACTGAATCAAATTGACAGCTACACTGCAGAGGAAAACTCACTTTCTACTGGGCTCGATTTTCAAGTGTGCAATTCAACAGATTTCCATGGTTACATGCAGACAGGAATCAGATTTGCTAATCCCTGATTATCAATGCAAACAGCTTAAAGAGGTGCTGTGTCGTTCTCGATTGAACTCTCCATGTGTGACACTTCGACAAGGCTTGCTCATGTTAACATCGCATGGTGCTTGCTGGTGTGACACTTGTAGGACCCCACAGATACCTAACCACAATTTCATAAATGATTAATGGACACCTGAACACATCCTAAGGAAATTCTGGCATTGTATTTTCTTGAGCTCACAAGTTGAATTCCTGACCCTTTTTTGTTAAGCTGAGAATTGAAACAAAATACAATATTATACTTTGTTAATAAAACATGCTGTGACTTTTTTTCATGGATTGTGTTTTATTTAAAAAATTGCTGCATTATTTACTGCACAGCACAGTCATAATGATAAGATAGTGGAAACTTATAAATGTCATCTCTGTTTAATCATGCTATGCTAACAGTAGTGTTAGAAGAGCCATCTGGTAAATGCAATTAGTGCATGTGTGTTTTAATGCTGTACGTGCCAACATGCCTTATGACAGTACCTGTTAATGTAGCCTTTCGAGACAAATGCCAAGTTTCATTTCGGTTCTTGTAGCTATTTAATATTCACGTGAAGTTACAATATGCTTGGAAACTGGTTGCAAAAAATAAAACATAAAGACCTAAGCAGCTGGCTTGTTCCTGACTTGAAGCCATGTGGTGGGACGTTGTATGCTAATTTAACACAATAGATTTGATATGCTCTTTTTGTTCAATTACAATAATTATCCACTTGTGAGTGCAAAAGGAGATCTTCACTGTGAGTGAACAGTGTCAGCTGGAGGCTGCATTACATTTGGAGGGTGCACAGTGGTTAGCACTGCTGCTTCACAGTGCCAGGGGCGCATGTACGATTCCCAGCTTGGGGGCTACCTGTGCGGAGTCTGCACTTTCTTCCCATGTCGACGTGGGTTTCCTCCTGGTGCTTGGGTTTCCTCCCACCCTCTGAAAGATTTGCTGATTAGGTGCATTGACCCAAATAGACGCCGAATTGTGGCGACTAGGGGAATTTCACTGCAACTTCATTGTAGTGTTAATATAAGCCTTACTTGTGACTGATAAATAAACTTTTTCTTCTTTTTGGGAGGAAAAGGAGGGGGAATGTTTCTACTGAGCAACTAAACATTATGCATTACCTGCTTCCGGTGTTGGTATGGTGAACTCTTGGGTCAAATCTGATTTTCTCCATATGTCCACGTGGGTTTCCTCTGAGTGCTTTCATTTCCTTCCACAGTGCAAAGATGTATGGGTTTGGTTGATTGGCCATGCTAAATTGCCCCTTAGTGCCCAAAAGTGTGTAAATTAGGGGGATTAGTGGGAGAAATATGTGGGGTGAATCAGATCGGGCTTGCGTATAATGGTCTGGTGATAGGCTGAATGGTCTCTTCCTGCACTGTGGGGATTTTGTGAAGTAAGTTTAAAGTTTATTTATTCGTGCTGTAAGTAAGCTTACATTAACACTGCAATGAATTTACTATGAAAGTCCCCTAGTCGCCACATTCTGGCACCAGTTCGGGCAACAGATGGAGAATTTAGCACGGCCAATGTACCTAACCAGCATGTCTTTCAGACTGTGGGAGGAAACTGGAGCACCTGGAAGAAACAAAGGGAGAATGTGCAGACTCTGCACAGACGCTGACCCAAGCCATAAATTGAACCCAGGGCCACTGTGTTGTGAAGCAGTAGTGCTAACCACTGTGCCTCAATTAAATGTAAAGTTATAAACACTCGATTATAGCAATTACTTACATCCATATTCTAAGCCAGTTGGCCTAATGGTCTCTTTGAGTACAGCTGAATTTAATACAGATTAAAGAAAGAGCTTGCATTGATATGGCGTTTTTAACATCCTAACGCACTTAACAGCCAATGAACTACTTTTGAAGGGTAGCCATTATTGTGATATGGGCAAACTTAACAACCAGTCATACAGAGCTGGATCCAACAAAATATTGATGTTGGATGAGAATAATATTGATCAAGGGAGTTGGAGGAATACTCGTGATTTCTTGATTGTATCTGAAAGATGATGCCAATGACAATGCTCAGTTTACATCATGCTCTCTATATATGGTAACGTATGGAGTTTACATGGTAATCTTTTGGGGTCAAATCTGATTTTCTCCATATGTCCGCATGTGTTTTCTCGTTTCGGTTTCCTTCCACAGTACAAAGATGTGTAAGTTGGCCATGCTAAATTGCCTCTTATTGCCCAAAGGTGTATAAATTAGGGGGATTAGTAGGAGAATTATGTGGGGTGAATTGGATAGGGCCTGGGTAAAAGGCTCTGTTCATAGTCTGAATGGCCTCCTTCTATACTGTAGGGATTCTATGAAATAAGTTTAAAGTTTAAAATAAACTGCAGAGGATCTTGAACTGCAATTCAGATACAATAATTCTACTATTGGATCAAACTGACACTTCTTACGTTATAACCTGTCTCACTTGGAATATTTGGAATGTAGTCATTTCTGGATTTTGGAATTTTCTGGGTGATGGGATGATCTTTAGAGTGCTGAATCACAGCTCTGTGGATCAGGTAACAGCATAAGATAAATATTTAATTGAAACATAATTAAAATGTTATTCAGCAGTATTAGAAATGGTATTTTGTACCCAAATACTGTATCTCCTATGTTTCTGAGAGAGAGAGAAAAATGGAAAAATAGGTGAACAAAGAGTGGGAGAGAAAGAAGAGGAGACTGACAGAGAGACAAGGATAAGAAAAAAATACTACTGACTGAGATAGTATTGAGAGAGAAATTGAATGGGAACCTTGTACTGCATTTCCCTCAACACAGTCACTGGATCCCTGGTCACCCAGCAATTTCTACCCTCAGCCCAAAGATGGTCCATGCATGCTTTCCATTTATAGTCATTCCTAGACAGTTGAGTGTTGAGTTCATGAGTTGCTTGCATCTGATCAAAAAGTTTCCAGACTTCAGATTTCCAGACTGGAGAAGGTATAGCTTACTAAATTCCTTCTGGTTTTGTTCTATAAATCCAGCTGTGGTGGAGGTTCATGGTATTATGTAGATTATCATTTTTGAAAATGGAAACATCACCAGATGAAATGTACCCCAGGCTGTTGGAAAAAGCGGATGCTCTGACCATCATTGTCCGAGCCCTACTGGATGCAGCTGTGGTGCTGGAGGATTGGAGGTCTGCTAAACATTGTACTTCTGCTTAAGAAGGAGGGTGAGGAATAAATCTAATAATTACAGGCCAGTCAGTTTACCCTTGGAATCAATTCTGAGAGACAGGTCGAGATTAGATGGTGTTGGAACATATTTGGAAGGAAATACACACCATTGCTGTTGTCCATTTTCTTGATGTCCAGCTTACAAAATCCTGCTTGAGTGGAAGGTCATTGGGGGTAGGTGGAGCTGTTGGTCATCTCAATTGGACTTAAAGAGTCATAGAGATTTACAGCATGGAAACAGGACTTTTGACTCAACTTATTGATGCACCCTTTTTTTTTAACCACTAAGATAGTCCCAATTGCCTGCATTTGGCCTATTTCCCTCTATACCTATTTCACCCATGTAACTGTCTAAATGATTTTTAAAACAGGAAACTGTACCCATCTCTACTGCTACATCTGGCAGCTTGTTCCAGACACTCGCTACCCTCCGGACCCTTTTGTATCGCTCCCCTTTCAACTTAAACCTATGTCCTCTAGTTTTAGACTCCCCTAACTTTGGGAAAAAATGTTGATTATCTAGCTGATCTATGCCTCTCATTATTTTATAGACTTGTATAAGATTACACCTAAGTTTCCTATGCTACAGAGAAAAAAGTCTAAATGCATCCAGCCTCTGCTTAAAAGGGGAGCCCTAATATTCAGTCCTGATGGGAAAGGTGTTTCTATGGACTAGGCAGTGTAGGGCAAGGGAACAAAATGTGAAGGAGGATTCTAACAATTGGCTCTCGAGGGCCCTGACAAAGGTTGATGACCCCATGCGTGATTTGGGAGACGTAGACCCAGCCTGGATTGGCCACTTGACTTGGGTGGGAAGGGGAATGGCGGGAAGAGGGCAGCCCAAAGACATTGAAACGATCAGACGCAACAAAAATCCAGCAGACTTCCATTACTTGCAACTGTACATATACTTACAAATGTGCAACATCAATGAATGATAATAATGCATCCATGCTATCAGAGTGAACTCAGAATTTCTTAATTTTCCTTACCCTAGGATAGCATGGTGGCACAGTGATTAGCACTGCTGCTTCGCAATGCCAAGAACCTGAATTCAATTCCAGCTCGGGCTGACTAAGTGGAGTTTGCATGTTCTCCCTGTGTCTGCGTGGGTTTCCTCTGGATACTCTGGTTTCTCCCACACATCAAATATGTACAGGTTAAGTGGATTAGCCATGTTAAAACTGCCCTTGGTGTCTCAGATGTATAGGTCAGAGTGATTAACATGTGGGTCATGGGGTAAGCCTCGATAAGAGTCAGTGCAGACTCGATGGGGCCAAATGTCCTCCTGTGCATTGTAACGATTCTATGATTCTAGCATTACATCCAGATATTTCCTTGATGTCTGTAGCCAGAATAGAGGTAGCCTGCTGACCACAATGCCCTCTTTTCTCTTCTAGGGTATCCTCTAGAAGCTCAAGGGCTGGAGGTTTCCTACATTGGAAGAAGCTTCTGTAATGACAATGGAGTTGAGGGGGTTCACAGAAAGAAATCCACACAGACATAGGGGACTTGAATCCCTTGGAGAGTCCCAGAGGTTCCTGCCTGATGCTCCTCCTCTATGTGGGTGGCCAAGGGACTCTGCCTGACTCCTTGAGAGAGAGGTGCACCTAGAGGGAGGTCAGGGTGCTCTATCCCCATCTCGCATGTCCACTGCAAAAGCTTGCTGAGGGCTACAGCAGGATGGAACACAGGATTGAGAATGGTTCTAGCCATGCCCGATTTCCCTCTTTGCCACCATAGAAAAGTAATTAAGACAAAGCTAAAATTGAACATACAGATAATTCTTACAGTTGGAATGATTTTAGCTTTTTATCTTCTGCATTCAGCTCTCCTCCTGACAGATTTGTAATTCTTACAGATTACAGCCAAAAAAAAAACAATTTTTAATTGACCTGTCAATCAAACAGAACCAAAGCTCTGCTCTGCAGCATGGCTATAACTACCCTTCACGATTGCAGAACAGCTGTAACATTCTAATTTTCAATGGTTATTGGCTTTGCTTTAACATGCAAGGTATCATGCTTTGTTCACAGCAAGCAACATCACTGTAGATACCATAACATGTATTAGGGATGTTGCTGGAGAGATTAAGGTTTGAAGTGTTGACTTGATGCCAGGGATGAAAGAAGTAGACACAGAGACTCTGTGTTTGTGAGAAACAACGATTAGGGCCAAATGGGAAGTGAGGTTTAATGACTTACATATTTCAGGTTTCTAACAGTATAACTAAAAGATTTTGTAATGGGTCCATTATAGTTGACCGTATGTCCTATTTTCTGGATACAAAAAATTCTAACCAAAAACAGAAAGCAAGTCACTTTCCAATTTCATCTCACGTTAGGGGTTTGCATTGAACTGCCAATCTACATGGAAACTACTGTGATAGTTTATTAATGATCCTTCAGTGATCCTATTTATAACAAGTGCAACCTCAAAGCATTAAGGAATGCTCCACCTTATACAATACTCATGATTGGCAGGAAGGGACAATTTTATATAGCACTTGATCAGATGGTCAGGATGGCTTAAAACATCTTTCAAATGGGTGCAGTCTCATTAGTCAACTGTAACAATGCATAAAACAACATTTCACTCCAAATACATGAACGGTTAGATAATCTCTATTGGTGCTGTCGGAGAAAAACAAGTTGGCAGAAGATTAGGAGAAATCCCTATTCTTCTTCATTTTTTGTGTCATGAGATTTTTTTTCTCATTCACTCAAGCAAGCAGACAGGGTCACAATTTAATAGCTCATCGAGAAAACAATGTACTGTGCTGCAGTGTCACTCTAGATCAGATGAACATTAGAACATAGAAATCCTACGGAGTAGAAGGAGGCTATTCAGCCCATCGAGTTTGCATTGACAACACTCCCACCACAGGCCCTATCCCCACAGCCCCACAGATTTACCCTACTAATCCCTACACATCACAGGATACTGTGGGCAATTTAGCATGGCCAATCCACCTAACTTGCATATCTTTGGACTGTGGGAGGAATCCAGAGCACCCAGAGGAAACCCACATAGACACAGGGAGAATGCTCAACACAGACAATGATCCAAGCCGGGATCTGAACCCAGGTCCCTGGAGCTGTAAGGCAGCAGTTTGAATCTTCATGGGGTTTCGAACCCACACCGTTCTAATTCAGGTAGTTTCAGTGCTATCACATGAGCCAGAATAATGCCCAGCTGATTACAAATGGTTATTTGAAGAAGGAGTGGCTTTTGCTATCAAATAAACCTTTTGAACTTTAACCTGGTGTTGTGAGACTTCTTAGTGTGTTTACCCCAGTCCAATGCTGGCATCTCCACATCATTAACAAAGGGTTATCCAGACACGAAACATTCTATCTCCACGTATGTTGTCAGACCTGCTGAGGTTTTCCAACATTTTCCATTTCTGTATCATGTGAAACATGCTAGCTTTTTTAAAAACAAAAAAAACACAATTTATAAAACAAACATGTAATGTGTTATTCAGACCTACTCATAAATGCAATGATACAACATATCTGATATAAAAATTACATTTAGGATGAATTTGCATAATTTAATTCACAATATCCTACTATCCTGCTTTAATTTGAGGTAGTGTTAAGTATGTGTTAAGAATGATGATGTACTTAGCTATACCATTCAACTAAATAATCAATAGGTCACATTAGTAGCAGTTCACTATTTCATATAAAAGCTTTTGAGGATGAATAGATGATTCATTGGTTCCCCACATTTAAGAATTAAATTCAAGCACTCTATTTCTGCCTCATATTGAATAGTATTCTCCCAGCTTTCACATTCAGGTGCACAGTTTATGACTTTTTGGAAAGCGATACATTTACTGCCAGTTTGAAAAGCTTACAACAGAAATCTATGATACACTTAGTTAGAATAAATCTTCAACTTAATGACATGCTTTATAAATTCAGACAGGTAATGGGCCCTATGTTCAAACCCATTGTTCAAAAGCTTAAATATCCTGAAACCATGCCTCATGTTTTATTGCCAGAATAATGTTTCTTTCTTCTTTGTGGATGATGAGTTGAAGACATAAGGTTATAGCTGAGATTCAAACCAACTGTCATAAACGTAAGGTTCATCAAAGAAAAAGGAGCCATGCATATCTCATGAGGATTTAATGCCTCTAAATATTAGAATTTTAGCCTGAGTGCTTACTTGGCTACATTTCCTTCATTGATCTAAACTGGAGATCCACTTTGAGGTGGATAGTGTTTAGCTATAATCCATGTAGCTGTTGTAAAACATTAATTATAAAAATGATATGTGCAGTGAAGATCTAACTTGTGCTACACTCAGACTTGTACCCACAGCAGGTTTGACCATGCTGGTTGTGACATTGCTGGAAGGTGCCAAGCAATGAGCAGAAAAAAGTCTACTAAGTACTTGTCCGACTTGTGTGCACAGCAACGAGCTTAGAACAACTCTGGCCACAGTATTGTATGCATATCTTCACGTACTAGGCTCCGAAAGGTGAAAAAAGGAAATAAGAAGTAAATTGACAAAATAGAATATCTATTAAAACAAGAATAAACATAATGATAATGATAGGATCGCCTGCAGTGCCATAATGCACTCTAACCTACTTGGTAAGCTATCTGGAAGATTGCATTGTAAGATGAGAGTGCCTCTTTAATTGGGTGCATTAATGTTTTTATTCTTATAAAAACTCATTTGTCTGGTAATGATTATTTCTGGAGTGATAATTAAGTACATGGCTCCATGATGCTAGTAGCATGTGAGCTTCTGCCAGGGTCAAGGCAAATACTGCTCTAAGGACTTCAAAAAAGACATTTTGTACCTTGCATTACAATTGCAGACTCTTCATTATGCTCCAGATTTATTTAAAAGGGCACGATCAAGACTGTACTTCCTGAAGTCCCTCAAAGAATTTGCACTTGCGCAGCATCTTTCTTGTCCATTGGGTACTCCAAAGTCATCCAAGCCAATTAATTACTTTTGAAGTGCAACTGCTGTTGGTATTGGGCAATGCACCAGCTAATTTCTGTGCAACAAGATTACACAAACCACAAAAGAGATAAATGGTTCGTCGCGAATGGTTTGGAGATGAATATTGGCTGGGCTGGCACACTTACTGTTCTTTGGATAGTACAAATAAGGGAAACACAAAAACATCTACATGATTAGATAGGAAGAGCTCTAGTTTAATGTTTCAGGCAAAAGGCATTGAAATGTTCTGCTTACAAACCAAATAGAGGGACTTACAGAATACCGTCAGACTGTCAGAATTATTCAAGCAATGACCAGAGAAAAGTTAAAGCCAGATCATAGGAACAGAAGCAGGAATTTAGAACCATGAACCTGTTCTGCCACTCAATGAGATCATAGCTAATCTGTGACATAACTCCATATATATGCCTTAGCTCCACCTCCGGTTAACACAATTTAACCATAGTTTTAAAATAAGAATTGATTCATTAACAATTGTTGTTTGCGGAGTAAAGTTCCAAACTTTCATGTATTGGAGTGTTTCTTCCTTTAATTTCTGAAAAGCCTGGCTCTCATATTTTGTCTATTCACTCTTGTTACAGAATTCTCAATCAACAAAAGAGTTTTTTCAAATCTATCTTATCTGTTCCCTTGAAAACTTTGATGAAATTGCCCCTTTATCTTGTAAATTCCAGGGAATACAGCCATAGTTTATTTAATCTCTTCCTCAAAACCCTTGGTATCCAGGTGTATGCTTAAAAATCTAGTCTACGTGCTCTCCAAGACTGATTTTTTTTCTTCCTTCCGCGTGGAATCAAGAACTTTTTACAGTCTTTTATCGGTGTTTGTACAGCTGATGCGAAACTTCCACATCATTGTCTTCTATCCCTGTGGATACAAAAGCCAACATTCCATTACCCTTTTTATTTATTTCCTGTACCTGCAGCAATAGAGTTAATGTCTTGAGTTTGTATTGGACTCAAAACATGAACTCTGTTTCCTTCTCCACAAATGCTGCCGGAACCATTGAGTTTAGCCAGCAATTTTTGTTTTTATTGTACCAAGCTTTAATATTGATTGAGTACAAGCCCTTTAGAACCGAGATGAGGAGGAATGTCTTCAGCCAGAGGATAGTGAATCTATGGGGTTCATTGCCACAGAAGGCTGTGGAGGCCAGGTCACTGAGTATATTTAAGACAGTGAAAGATAGGTTCTTGATTGGGAAGGGACCAAAGGTTACGGGGAAAAAGCAGGAGAGTGAGGTTGGGAGACATATTAGCCATAATTGAATGGTGGAGTAGATTCAATGGCCTGAATGCCTAATTCTGCTTCTATATCCTATGTAGGTTTTGTGGTCTTATTTTGAGCACTGAACCATATACAGATAGTGCCAGCTACTGTTGGAGACTGTGGAGCAGACAGTAAGCTGAAGGTGCTGGAATTGTAAATAGAGTTCATTTGAATAGACTCTATAACTTCTCTGCTTCCATTTGAGGAAGTAGGGGCAAGATACATTGACTGCATGGATCCAACCACAGGTCTTGGCCAGAATGGAGATGATTGTTCCAGACATCACACTTAAAAACAACACTGCTGTAAGTACCTAGGTTGATTTTTATGTACACCATGTTTGTAGAGAAATAATCCTGCTGTATATACAGGAGACTCTGTTGGCTGTAGCTTTGATCAGGAATTCAGGGTTTCTCAAGTCCTGTCTTTAGCTCACTGGCTGATTTTTGATTTGATTTAATTAATTTATTTTTTTTTTAAAGAGCAACACAGCACGGGAAACAGGCCCTTCGGCCCAACGAGCCCGCGCCGCGGTCATAACTATATAGTAGCAAATCCATTATCCTATTATATTATTCCTATATAATAATATATATATTATACCTAATATAGAAAATTCTCACTATAGGGACAATTTGTTTCCCCAATCAGCCTAAGAGCGAATTTTTGGGTTGTGGGAGGAAACCGGAGCGCCCGGAGAAAACCCACGCAACCACGGGGAGAACGCGCAAACTCCCGCAGACACCGGCCCAATTCCAAGTGTCTGCACAGCCACATCGATAGTCTCTGAGCTGTCATGGTGCCCTTCAGATGGTCCACATAAAGCACTCATTTACGACATGAGGTACCAGGCAACCCATGAATCAACATCCAAGAGCTGTACCCGCACCACCTGCCGAATGCATGCTCAAATTATGGACCGAATTACCTGTGGAAAAAAGCCGTAGTTAAACAGTCCTACTATATCCCTCTATCTGCATACCGCTCATGTGGCTGTCCAAGAGACCCTTAAACAGCCCCAGCGTGCCTGCTCCCACCACCTTACTCGGCAGTGCATTCCACACCCCCACTACCCTTTGTGTGAAAAACTGCCCTCTAATATTCGTCCTATACATAGCCCCCCTCACCCTATGGCCATGACCTCTCGTCCTATCCATTTCTAAAGGTGGAAAAAGTTTACCTCCATTTACTCTATCTATACCCCTTATAATCTTATACACCTCTATGAGATCCCCTCTAAGCCGACGTCTTTCAAGGGAAAACAACCCCAGTCTATCTAATCGTTCCTCATAAGACAGTCCTTCCATACCAGGCAGCATCCTGGTAAACCTCCTCTGCACTCTCTCCAAGGACTCCACATCCTTCCAATAGTACGGCGACCAGAACTGGACGCAGTATTCCAAGTGAGGCCTAACCAAAGTTCTATACAACTGCAACATCAAACTCCTACTCTTGTATTCTATACCCTTTTCTATGAAAGCTAACATACTATACGCCTTCTTTATCACCTTCTCCACCTGTGAGGACACCTTCAGAGACTTGTGAACCTGCACCCCCAAGTCTCTCTGCGTCTCTATGCTCCGTATAGTTTTACCTTTTATCCTATAACTCTCTTCTACATTTTTCCGGCCAAAATGCATCACCTCGCATTTATCCGGATTAAATTCCATTTGCCATCTATCTGCCCAGTCTACCAACCTGTCTATGTCCTGTTGTATTGCCTGACACTGCTCTTCTGTACCCGCCAATCCAAGCATCTTGGTGTCATCAGCAAATTTGCTGATCTCACCACCTACCCCTACTTCCAAGTCGTTTATGTAGACCACAAATAGAAGAGGACCTAGTACTGAGCCTTGTGGCACTCCACTAGTGACAGGCTTCCAGCCGGAAAAAGAGCCTTCCACTACTACCCTCTGTCTCCTCCTCCCGAGCCAGTTCTCGACCCATCTACATACCCGACCCTGTATCCCATGCGCCTTCACCTTCTCTATCAGTCTACCATGAGGAACCTTGTCAAACGCCTTACTGAAATCCATGTAGACGACATCAACAGCCTGTCCTTCATCAACTGTTTTTGTCACTTCTTCAAAAAATTCCACTAGATTTGTAAGACAAGACTTCCCCTTGACGAAGCCATGCTGCGTATCCCTGATCAGATCGCAGCGCTCCAGATGCTCATACATCCTGTCCCTAAGGATCCTCTCCATTAGCTTACCTATAACTGAAGTCAAGCTCACCGGCCTATAGTTCCCTGGGTGATCCCTCTGACCTTTTTTAAACAACGGTACTACGTTTGCTATCCTCCAGTCCTCTGGGACCTCACCTGTGTCCAAGGAAGAGACAAAGATTTGCGTCAGAGACCCAGCCAAGTCTTCCCTCAACTCCCTTAGCAGCCTGGGGTAAATGCCATCAGGCCCCGGAGCTTTATATGTCTTTAAGCTGCCTAACAGCCCCAATACCTCTTTCCTCGTAAGTATTCATTCAGGATCTCCCCCATTTCCTCAGGCTCTAAGCATAGATCCCCTCCTCTGTCCCTAAGAGGTCCAATCTTGCCTCTAACCATCCTTTTGCTCCTTACATAGGTGTAAAATGCCTTTGGATTTTCCTTTATCCTACCTGCCAGAGCCACCTCGTGGCCCCTTTTTGCCTTTCTAATACCCCTTTTAAGATCCCGTCTACACTCTCTATAAGCTTCCAGCGCTGTCTCAGTCCCTAGTTGCCTAGATCTAATGTAAGCCTCTCGCTTTTTCCTGATCAAGTCCTCAATCTCCCTGGTAAGCCACGGTTCTCTAATCCTACCTTTCCCATCCTCCCTCCTTGCCGGCACGTATCTTTCCTGCAGAGAGTTTAGTTTTCCCTTGAAAGACTCCCACACGTACCTCGTCAACCTGCCCTCAAAAAGCTTATCCCAGTCGGTATCTTTAAGATCTTGCCTAATCTGGCCGTATCTAGCCCTCCCCCAGTTAAATACTTTCCCTTCTGGGCCGGTCTCGTCCTTTTCCATTAATATCCTAAAGCAGACAGAGTTGTGATCACTATTTGACACCTGCTCTCCTACCTCGATGTCAACCACCTGGCCTGGCTCATTTCCCAGAACCAAATCCAGTATAGCCCCATCTCTCGTCGGGCCATCCACATACTGCTCCAAGGACCCTTCCAAAACACACTGTACAAATTCCTCCCTGTCCACTCCTACAGCTCTGGGCACTCTCCAATCTACTCCAGGAAAATTGAAATCTCCCACTACTACTACCCTATTTTTCCTACACTTATCTAAAATGTCCCTGCATATCCCTTCTTCCACGGCCCGCGGGCTGTTGGGCGGTCTGTAGTAAACACCCAACAGAGTAACCACTCCCTTCCTATTCCTCAACTCCACCCATAGAGACTCAATTCCTAAATCATCCATACCTCCCTCCCTCTGCACTGCTATGACGTTGTCCTTAACTAATAAAGCCACTCCCCCGCCTCTCCTCACACCAACTCTGTCACGCCTAAAACACTTATACCCTGGAATATTCAATTTCCAGTCTTGCCCCTCCTTCAACCACATCTCGGTTACCGCCACCACTTCTAAACTCCTCGTGAACATTATTGCCTTCAGTTCATCTGTTTTGCCAGTCACACTCCTCGCATTAAAACACATGCACTGAAGACCCTCAGCTCTCGGATATTCCTTTCTACCTTCTGGTGTTACCCTATCATCCCTCTCTCTCCCACTCCCAGTTCCCGCTCTCTCCCCACCCTCCCTCCCTATTAGTTTAAACACTTCTGAAACACTCCAGCTAACCTCCCAGCTAAAATATGTGTTCCCCTCCCAGTCAACTGCTCCCTATCCCTCTTGAATAGGTGACCCTCCCTCCTGAAGACCTCCCAATGATCAATGAATATGAAGCCTTCTGCCCTACACCAATCCCTCATCCATGCATTTAGTTGGAGTGTCTCATTTGTTATTACCCAATCGGTCCCGGGCACAGGCAGCAGGCCAGAGAACGCCACCCTGGAGGCCCTACCTTTCAGTTGAGCCCCCAACTCCCTAAACTGCCTACTTAAGTCCCCCCTGCGCTTTCTTCCTACATCTTATTATTGTCACATGTATTGGGATATAGTGAAAATATTGTTTCTTGCATGCTAATATAGACAAAGCATACAGTACTATAATAACTCTACAGAGATGAAAGTTCTGTCACCAAGTTACTTCCTTTACACAAACATCAGTACACAGCCAGCTCTCCAGTTACTTCCTGCTGAATGCAGCTTGGGAGTCTGACACACCTGCTTTAAATAGGGAGCATAAAGCTCCCTAATTTAACCATCAATTAAGATTCATCAGGTAGTTCTTTTCAATTCCTTTTCAATAAGACTCATCAGGTAGCTCTTTTGCATAATAAGACTCATCAGGTAGTTCAATGCTGGCAAGCTAACCTCATTAGCCTGGGTAAAATCGTCACAAGTACATAGGGGAGAATGAAAGGAGTGCAGTATGTAATGTTACAGTCACAGTTAGGGTAAAGAGAAGGAACAACTCGCTACGTAGTAGTTCCATTCAAAAGTCTGATGGCAGCAGGAAAGAAACCGTTCTTGAGTCTGTTGGTACGTTTTCTCAGACTTTTGTATCTTTTTCCCAATGGAGGAGAATGGCCCTGATTTTACCGACATGCCCACCCCAATTTCGGGGCAAGCAAGACTTGGAGAATTCATCACTGGCCTCAAGCGCGATTTTACAAGCCTCAGATGGCATGCTGATAAAATTCTGACCACTATGTCTGGGGTACACAGGGATCTTGATTATGCTGCTTGCTTTTCCGACTCAGTGGGAAGTGTAGAAGGAGTCAATGGACGGGAGGCTTGTTTACGCGATGGACTGGGCTACATTCACAACCCTTTGTAGTTTCTTGCTGTCTTGGTCAGACCAGATGCTATACCAAGCTGTGATACATTTGGAAAGGACTTTCTATAGTGTATCTGTAGAAATTGGTGAGAGTCATAGTGGAAATGCCAAATTTTCTTAGCCTCCTGAGAAAGTAGATGCATTGGTGGGCTTTCTTATAGACTTGATGCTGTCGGTAATCATTCCCTTGGAAAGAAATGTTGGTGATCATGGTGAGCTGAGATTGGATTGCTGACCTCACTGTCCAGTCTGTGTGGCTGGCAAGTTCCTCAGAGCTTGCTCCCACTCTGCTGCTGTAACTTTGGTAACTCCTTTTCTATACAGATATCCGGTGTAGTTACACCAGGGGAATGGGGGCATATGCAGAAATTTCCACCCTTATTTTGTTTGGAAGGTCAGTCATGTGATGGAGTGAGGGATTCTTGGGCTCCCTTTTCCTTTGGCTTGATCCACAGTCCTGCTACCATAAGGACAATTTAGTACTAAACCCATCATGTCAAACAGTTCAGCTGTTGCACGTTATGTTATTCTATTTACAAAGGGTACACATCCATTTAAAGCCAAACAGTTACAAGATTGGAAAGCCCTCAGAAGGGAACTGAGCACAGATGGCTCTGAAATGAGAGGTTTTATGTAATTTACAGCAATTTCTCTACAATACATCCTGCAAATAACAATCGCCCAAGGGCCATGTATTAACTGCTGCTTCTTGGCTGATCTGAATAATTTATTGAAGTAGAGTGCAACTTTAATGAAAGCTGCAGCAAGCCAAAGCTGAGGCTGTGTAGCCTGGATTCATTGTCCTTTCATTATGAATACTGCATGGGCAGGCATCATTCTGACAGCTGCATGCGTCTGCTGTGCAACATTACATGTATTAAATCTTTTTGTGGTGAAGCATCTTTATTATGCCTGGAGTGGGAAAGGTCTGTTGCCTCGCATCTTTTATGGAGAATGGAAATGTGAGTGCCGGGCTGGGTAATATAATGTTAAAGTGCCGTAGCACATTTCAGATATTGCTGCTCTCTTTAGCATCAAAGCACTCCCAGATCCACACAACCACAGAAAAGTTACAGCATCAAGGAAGGCAGTCAGCCCATCTTGTCCTCACCACTCTAAGGACATGATGTGGAGATGCCAGCATTGGACTGGGGTAAACACAGTAAAAAGTCTCACAACAACAGGTTAAAGTCCAACAGATTTATTTGGTAATAAACACACTAGCTTTCAGAGCGCTGCTCCTTCATCAAGTAAGTGGGGAGTTCTGATCACAAACAGTGCGTATAAAGACACACACTCAGTTTACAGAATACTGATTAGAATGTGAGTCTTTACAGTTAGTCAAGTCTTAAAGGTGCAGACAATGTGATGGAGGTAGCATTAAGCACAGGTTAAAAAGTATGTATTGTTTGCAGTCAGGACAGTAAGAGATGCTACAAGCCCAGATTAGTCATGGGAGTCACAAATAGTGTGACATAAATCCAAGCTCCACGGTTATTTGAAGGCAAGAAGCGGGAGTGTATAACCGTAAACAGACCACTGTCCGCAGCAAACTACCAGCCCTCAGGAGAACAGTGACCACGACACCACACAACCCTGTCACAGTAACCTTTGCAAGACATGCTGGATCATCAACACAGATGCCATCATCTCACGTGAGAACACCATTCTCCAGGTATACAGTACATACACTTGTAACTCAGCCAACATTTTCTACCTGATACGCTGCAGGAAAGGATGTCCCAAGGCATGGCTCACTGGAGAGATCATGCAGACACTTTGACAACAGATGAATGAACACCACTCAGCAATCTCTAGGCAAGACTGTTCTCTTCCTGTTGGTGAACACTTCAATGGTCATGAGCATTCGGCCTCTGATTTTTGGGTAAATGTTCTTCACGACGTACAACAGTGCAGAGTCACTGAGCAGAGACTGATAGACAAGTTCCGCACACATGAGGATGGCTTCAACTGGGATCTTGGATTCATGTCACATTATCTGTAACCCCCATGTTGCTTGGGCTTGCAACATCTCTTACTATCCTGTCTGGAGACATTACACATCTCTTTAACCTGTGCTTAATGCTATGTCCACTCACATTGTCTGCACCTTTTAAGACTTGACTAGCTGTAAAGACTTGCATTCTAATCAGTATTCTGTAAACTGAGTGTGTGTCTTTATATGCACTGTTTGTGATCAGAACTCCCCACTTACCTGACGAGGGAGCAGTGCTCCAAAAGTTAGTGGCATTTGTTACCAAATAAACCTGTTGAACTTTAACCTGGTGTTGTAAGACTTCTTACTGTGTTTACCTTAAGGACACCAAGTTGCCCTTTCTAATCCCATCTTCTTTGACCCGACCTATAGTTGAGGTGCAGATCCAGTTACTTTCTAAAAGAGTTTAGGGTGTCTGCCTCCAGCATCAACTCAGGTAGTAATTTGGCTCAAACAGCTGACTTACTCTTCTCACATGAAATCTGAACTGCCCATCCTCTTCACCCCATTGATCAGAGGACTGATCAATCAGATTAGGTGACCTGATTCTGGTGTACAAGATTATGAGGGACATGGACAGAGTGGATAGGAAACAGCTGTCCCCTTAGTAGAAGAGTCAGTCATGAGGGGGCATAGATTCAAGATGAGGGGCTGGGATATGAGGAAAAATTCTTTTACCCAGAGGGTAGTGACAATCTGGAATGCGCTGCCTGGGAGTGGTAGAGGCAGGAGACCTCACATCCTTTAAAAAGTGCCTGAATGAGCATTTGGCATGCAGTATCATTCAAGGCTGTGGACCAAGTGCTGGTAAATAGGATTAGGTGGGAGTTCAGAGGAGGGACTTTATAGCCTCATGAGATAGGTATATCTAGAAATATATTTAAACGTTGAAATGGAGAATATAGCCCCTTTGCATTTCGAACAGTTTGCATTAAGCACGTCCCAAATCAGACATCATAATGTGGAATGAAGTTCAACATCCACCACTTGATTCAGATTGCAGTGTTACATTTTCATTTTCTACACCAGTCATTTTACTCAGTAAGATTAATGACTAATAGCAAGTTCTTGTTTCGTTCTGTTGATTTACACCCATTAGTTTACGATTGAAACTCCTGGCATGGTGAGACACTGACGAGTACGAGATAACCATCCCTGTGACTCTGGGTGCACCTGACAGTAGATACACAGACAGTGAGAAGCCCACCCCATCTCAAATTTGCACAGGCAGGCCAGAGCTTATCTTGTGACCTGGGAGGAAAATTGCTGCCTTTCCCGAGCCCAGCCAAATAAAAATGGAATGCTACTTGGACCTTTCTCTTGACTGTCCTAAAGTAAAGTTTATTTATTAGTTACAAGTAAGGCTTATTTAACACTGCAATGAAGTTACTGTGAAATTTCCCTTGTCGCCACTATCTGGCATCTGTTCGGGTCAATGCACCTAACCAGCACATCATTCAGACTGTGGGAGGAAACTGGAGCACTTGGAGGAAGCCCATGCAGATTCAAGGAGAATGTACAAATTCCACACAGACGGTGGCCCAAGCCGAGAATTGAAACCGGATTCCCTGCTACCGTGAGGCAGCAGTGCTAACCACTGTGCCACCTCTCCAGCTGCCACTTAAAAGACTGCTGGCTTGGTTACTGAAAGGCTAATATAACTACAGGCAGAAGATGCATGGTGCCTGCTTTACCCATATGCATTCAGATTTCACAATCCGAGTCCAACATTGGACATTGTGGCTGGGATTCTCCAGCCGTTCAAACCTTGCTGCCGCAGCAAACATGGATGGAGAATTTGGCACTCAGCCAAATATCCAGTCACTTCAGTGGGACTGGAAAAACCTGCTGGTGTGAACGCCCAGAAAATTCCTCAATTTACAAATTTAAAGAGCCTGTTACAGGCAGGCATCCTGGACAACTAAAATTCACACATTGTGTGTGACTCACTTCTGGTCCACGTAGAATGCCACAGATTACAAACCAATATTTCAAGGTGCAACATAGATCTGTAAGCTATATTCCTGCCCCGAAGGGATCATCTCTTTCAGATTTATACAAGTCCCATAACATGAAAGGTGGTAGCTGAGTTGCTTTTAGGTTTCCTCCGATGCTGATTAAATCTGTGGTAGGCAACCACATTGACTTATGTCATGCAGAATTGTTCTTTGGGGAAACTAACATTCTAACATTCTGCAACTGGAATGTAGATAATGGGGTGAATTTTACCATCCTGCCCACTGTGGAAATTGGAACGGGCAAGGGGCAAATCATGGAAAGGCCTTATCTTCCTTCATGTTGACCTCATATTTCATCCAGGGAGTTCTGGATTTCTTTGCCCTATTTTTAAGGGAATCTCCTTGACCATTTTCATTTTTGAAGGCAATCCATTATTTAGCTGCAGGTTTTTCCACCAACCTGTCATTCCATTCAAACCAGCTCAGCTTTATTCTTGTCCCATAGAAGTTGGCTCTCCCCCCAGTTAATTATTTTAATTTTGGATTGCCAATTGTCATTTTCTAATATTATCCTAAGCCTCGTGATACAGTGACCACTGGCTCCAAAATGTACCCCTGCTGAAACTTGATCTAATTGGTCCACTTCTTTTCCAAAGACCAAGTCTGATGGTTCAGTTTTTCTTGTTGGACTGGACTTGCACTGCTGCAGAAAATTGTCCTGAACACAGTGCAGGAACTTTTGCCCTTCCCGATCCATTACCACTGTCCCAGTCTGTATTTGGTAATTACAGTCCCACATTGTAACTACTCTATAATGTTTGCATCTCTCTGTAATTTCCCTATGGATTTGTTCTTCTACATCATTAGTTGGCCTTCTGTAGACTACACTGAACAATGTAAATGACCTTTTTTGTTCTGTAGTTCCAGCTAAATTAATTATGTCCTTGAACTCTCTTGGACAACCTCTTTCTCCAGCACGAAATCCTCTTCCGAACCAATACCTCCACTCCTCCCTCTTTCGTATTTTTTCTGAACAGCTTGGCTGGAGTTCTCCAATCTCACCCGCGGCTGGGATTCTCCAATCCTGGTGCTGAGATTTGGCTGAGCTCCAAATTTTCCTTTCTTGCTAGCTGTTCTGGTAAGACATAAAAGATTGGAGGATTCTGGTCCTTGTCTCTGTTTCTGTAGCTGATTCTTGGAAATACACAGAACATAGAACATTACAGCGCAGAACAGGCCCTTCTGCCTTTGATGTTGCGCCGACCAATTAGGAAAAAGCAATGACCCTCTAACCTAAACCATTCCCTTTTTGTCCATAAACTTATCTACTAACCTCTTAAACGCCACCAAACTTGGCGCATCTACAACTGCAGCAGGCAGGGCATTCCATACCCTTACCACCCTCTGGGTAAAGAACCTACCTCTGACATCCGTCCTATAACCACCACCCCTTAATTTAAAGCTATGTCCCCTCGTGCTAGCTTTCTCCATCCTAGGAAAAAGGCTATCACTGTCCACCCTATCTAAACCTCTAATCATCTTATATGTTTCAATAAGGTCCCCTCTTAGCCGCCGCCTTTCTAACGAAAACAACCTCAAATCCCTCAGCCTCTCTTCATAAGACCTGCCCTCCATACCAGGCAACATCCTGGTAAACCTCCTCTGTACCCTCTCCAATGCCTCCACATCTTTCTTATAATGTGGGGACCAGAACTGCACACAATACTCCAAGTGCGGCCGCACTAGAGTTTTGTACAGTTGCAACATGACGTTGCGGCTCCGAAATTCAATCCCCCTACCAATAAAAGCTAAGACTCCGTATGCCTTCTTAACAACCTTATCGACTTGATTGCCAACTTTCAGGGATCTATGCACATATACACCAAGATCCCTCTGTTCATCAACACTATTAAGAGTCCTACCATTAGCCCTATACTCTACACATTTGTTATTCCTGCCAAAGTGAATTACCTCACACTTTTCCACATTAAACTCCATTTGCCACCTCTCGGCCCAGCTCTGCAACTTGTCCAAGTCTCTCTGCAAACTATAACACCCCTCTTCACTATCTACCACTCCTCCGACTTTGGTGTCATCCGCAACTTTACTAATCCATCCTTCAATACCCTCATCCAGATCATTTATAAAAATTACAAACAGTGTAATTACAAAATTACAAAAGTAGGGGCATATCACTTGATGATACACACTGACTCACATTAAGGGATAATTTATCATGGCTAATCCACCTAACCTACACATCTTTGGACTGTGGAAGGAAAGTGGAGTACCTGGAGGAAACCCACGCAGACAAGGGGAGAACATGCAAACTCCACACAGACAGATACTTAGCCCAGAATTGAATCTGGGTCCTTGGTGCTGTGAGACAGCAGTGCTAATCACTGCACCATTGTGCTGCCCTGAACACCTTGTATCCAGGAATATTTAACACCCAGTCCTGTCCTTTCTTGAGACAGATGTCTGTTACTATATTTCACAAGGCATCTGCATTTGTAACTGCACAATCTTATTTACTATAATCTGTGGATTCACATACATGCACAGTGACACCATTGCTTTCTCCCTTATCTGATATCAGATATTAATATACAATTCTCTCTATTGGTGCTTTCTGTCTCTCCCAGTATTTTGATATCCTCTCTAATATTTCATTTTGATTCCCTCACCTCTGCTGAGTTAGTTTAAAGCCCTCCTAATAACACAATGAAAGCATCCCATGAAAATCTCAGTTCCAGTTCTACTAAAATGAAATTTGAAATTTAATCCATGGTAACACCATCTATTTATGCGTATATGGTGTCATTATAATTGACCTCAGCTGCACAGGTTGCTGGGTTCATAAGTTCAATAAATACAGATTTAGACAATGGCAATATGTTTCGTTAACCATGATGTAGTGACATGATGCAAATGTCTATTGCTTCCTTAAATGGTATGTTAGTGAATAGGCTAGCTATGTTGAACGGAGCGCATGGAGTTTTATGGTAAGGTTGTATAAGGCATTGGTGAGGCTGAATTTAGAGTATTGTGTATAGTTTTGGTCACCTCGTTACTGGAAGAATGTAAATAAGGTTGAAAGAGTGCAGAGAAGGGTGTTGCCGGGACTTGGGAAGCTGAGTTTCAGACAGAGATTGAATAGGTTAGGACTTTATTCCTTGGAGCTTAGAAGAATAAGGGGAGATTTGATGGAAGTGTATAAGATTTTAATGGGTATAGATAGAGTGAATGCAAGCAGCTTTTTCCACTGAGGCTAGGGGAGAAAAAAGCCAGAGGACATGGGTTAAGGATGAAAGGAGAAAAGTTTAAAGGGAATATTAGGGAGGACTTCTTCACATAGAGAGTGGTGGGAGTGTGGAGTAAGCTGCCAGATCAAGTGGTAAATGTGGGGTCACTGTTAACATTTAAGAAAAGCTTGGACGAGTTCATGGTTGAGAGGGGTGTGGAGGGATATGGTCCAAATGCAGGTCAGTGGGACAAGACAAAACATGATTCAGCACAGACAAGAAGGGCCAAGGAGCCTGTTTCTGAGCTGTAATTTTCTATGGTTCTACGTCATTGTTATCAATATCAAAGGCTTGTACAATCTTTGCAAAAATGAAGGAATCCTTCACTGTACATGTGGTAAACTTGTTCAGAACTGGTTATAGAAACTCACCCAACCATTTGGCCAATCCATGTCATGCAGCACCACTTTTAGATGTGATAGGGCTTAACGGGACATCATTTTTGTGTCTTGGGCAGCCCATTAATCTATGGATGCATTGAGCCATGAGATACGAATCCTATCATATAAGAACCAGGCAGCTTGTCGCTCTTAGAAACATCTAACAAGCATTTTTGGAACTTGTTTTTGAGCAAGTTGTGCAGCCATGCTTAGAGGCAGGTCCAATTAATATGAATTTTGACCCACATTAAGAATGGTATTCATTTTATTGATATATTAAACTTGTGAAGGATGAGTGTTTCATTCTCTTTGTTGGGCTTACAAATAGTGCGTACAGGTTGGCCTTGAATCCTCATAATTTGACAAGCTGACAATGACACTCCTATTCCATGAACCTTAATTTTAATAACTAGCCTTTTAATGTTGGACTTTGTCAAATTCTCTCTTAAAATCTACTGCAGTCCCTTCATCAACCTTCTTCGTTACTTCATCAAATAATTCAATTAAATTAGTCAAGCATGATCTGGTTTTTACAAATCCATACTGGCTCTCCTTAATTAACTCCAACTTCTTCAGTGCCTGTTAATTTCTTTTTCTGATTACTTTTTCTAAAACCTTATCCTTTACTGATGGTAAAATATTCAGCTTCTATTTAACAGGCACGCCAGTTTAACCATTCACTCCCTTCACCACTGATGCACTGTGACAGCAGTACGTGCCATCTGTAAGGCTCCTTCAAAAGATCCTTCCAAACTAAGGACCTATTACCGTCTAGATGGAGAAGGGCAGCAGACACATCAGAATCCCATCTCATGCAAGTTCACCTCTAAGTCACTTCAAACTTCACTGTTGTTGGGCCAAAATCCAGACACTCCCTCTCTAACAGCACTGTGGATGTACTTACACCATATGGACAGCAGCAGTTAGAAAAGGGAACCTGCTACTACCTTCTCAAGAACAATTAGGAATAGACAATACATGCTATCCTTGCCAGCAATGTTCTTGTCTTGAGAATGAATAATAAATATCCACTTAAGGGCTTCATTGTGCTACTGCTGGTAATCACCCAATGATGGGTAGTATTCTGTTTGAGGAAGCCCAGAGTTACTAGAAGACTTCTGTAGGAGAGGTTGAGGTGGGGGAGGGGGTGTGTGTGATGGGGGAGGTGACTTCATTGAAATGAGCATGATGCCTGATTAAGGTACCTGGCAATGGGAAGAGAGGGCCTGCTGACATATACCTCCACCTGTCTCCACTCAATGATTCCCATCCATAACCTTCCCATCTGCCATCATTCACCTGAGCCTGAGCCCCTTGGCAATCTTGGGCTTCTGGTAGGGATGTTCCCAGCAATCTGAAATTGTCCATTGGTTTTCAGTGGGCGGGACCTTCCCTCCCACAGCCATAATCACCACCCCCACCCCACCGTCCATCAGTTAAAAAGAGCTGATATGAGGCTCTCACTAGCTCTACTGCTGGTAAGTAAGTCTTCCATTACCTATTTTGAATTCTGCCCATCATATTCTCTATGGAATGAGTTCTTGGTTCCCCTACCTTTCTCCTCTTGTTGGAATGCCTGTACTTGAATTCTTACTTCCTTTAAGATCTCCATCGTTCTGTTACAGTTTTCTGTCAGTCTTTGGTTCCACTTTACCCTAGATTCTTTCTCATTGAAGGTAGCCCACTTGTGAAGGGCCAGATCAGAAACTCCTAGGTATTTTGTGGAGTTACCCTAGACCCTAACTTCCACATTTGATTTTTGGTATTGGAGTGAACATAAGCTGTTTTACTCCAGGCATGATATAAGTGACCCAGTGGGAAGCTTTTATCAAAATAATCTTTATTTAAGAATACCGTTAGAATATAACAAAAGGAAATAGCACATCTTTTACCAATTAAAAGACTTAAGTATAACAAAGTATAATTCTTAACAGCTAGTTAATTTAGCAGTACCCCCTAGAGACATTAATCCCTTCTTTATAACCAGTTAGCACAGAAACCAAAAGGCTTATGTAGGGACTAGATTTTCAGCCTCTTGAGAGAGTGATCCAGGCAGATACTTGTTTTCTAATTCTCATGCAGCAACTGCCAGTGAATGCTCAACCCCTTTTCTGTGTGGAGTTTGCACCTTCTCCCTGTGCCTGCATGAGTTTCTTCCAGGTGCTGTAGTTCCCTCCCACAGTCCAAAGATGTGCAGGTTAGGTTGAATGGCCATTGCTAAATTGACCCTAGTTTTAGGGGAGTAATAGAGTAAACATGTGCGGTTAAGGGAATAGGGCCTGAGTGGGATTGTGGTTGGTGCCGATGGGCCGAATAGCCTCCCTCTACATTGTAGGGATTCTATGGTTCTAAACCATAAAATCTCAGAGCAAAAGGCTTATTTCTTGACAGATTCCAGTTTCCACTTCAGAGCCAGAAATACAAAGAAAGCAACCTCCTTCTAAAGATCCCAAAAAGCAGACTGCCTTGAGTTTTCTGTGAAAGCCTAGCCTCACCCAGTTATATGACCTTATCTGTCAATGTATCAATGTAAACAAAACTCACATGTCTCTGCAGGTCAAGTCTAAAATCCTAGAAGAACCTAAATAAACAAAAGGTCCAAGCTAAAATCAGTTATGACCACGCGTTCTCAGCATTGAGGTGCATATTTTCCCAGGCAGAAAAATCATGTCTTTTAACAAAACAGTCCCTCTTAAAGCAAGTCCACCTTGAATATAAAATGTATCAAAACATCACAATAGGATGGTTGGATGAGAAGATATAAGAAATAAGCAAATTGGCAAAAGAACCAGGACTGGAGTGAGAAGAATGTTCTATATGAGGATTGTTATAAACTGGAATGCAATAATTGAAAGAATAATTGAAGCAGATTCTACATTTACTTTCAAAAGTGATTTCTCAAGAGCAATTAGGGGTGGACCACAAATGCCAACTTTGCTACGATGCTTAAACCCCCGAGCAAATAAAAAAAGTTGGATGTGATACTTGGAAATGAAATATTTGTAGGGGAATGAGGATAGAGCATGGGTGTAGGACCAATGGGCGAGCTAATTCAAAAATATAGCACAGGCATAATGGACCAAATGGTCTTTGTACTGTCCGATTCAATGACTAGGCTGTGATATTGTGGAATATCCTGCTCCACGCCACCTGTGTCACTCACTAGTAATGGCTGCTTGAGCAAAGAATCAATGAGCTGTTAGTGTCCAAAGAACCATGTCAGAGAAATAATCCAGGACGGGAAATTGGAGGAGACCACATGTCTCAAATTATTGAATGATACTTTGAGAAACAATGTACAATCTAAACATGATTACTGTTATGATGTCAAGACCTTGCCAACAATTACAAATTTCTCACCCCAGGAGAATGGATAATTTCTGATTCCATCAGCACTTAGAAAAAGCCTTTACCTGCTGCTTCATGCATTACTAATACAAAACTGCTGCTGTATGATGCAGAATTGATCTTCTCTTGACTATTTACATGTATTGACTCATTTAGCATTTGAATATTTATTTTGGGATAAGTTTTAATTAACCTTTGCTTTGAGCTGTCTCTTTAATGCCTTCTGTAATCCACTACATATAGATTAAGCATGAGGTTATTGAAAAGTGATTCTGAAGGAAAAGTAAAATCTTAATAGTGTTCAAAGCCACTTCCTGCGTATTTACATTAAGAACAAAAATATAAGCCATGTTTCTGTTCCTCCCATTTTAAGGAAGGATCAGGGTTGACTATCTCCTGCTTTGACTGGTCCAGCTTACTAGTTAAAAGTCATTACTTGTGTAGGACAAGCTTCTGCTGTGATGTCTGTCACTGCCAAAGAGGCAAATGCAGGTGGTGTTGCCACTTTGAAATAGAGTTTAAAGTTTATTTATTAGTATCCCAGTAGTGAGCGGGATGGTGGCACAGTGGTTAGTACTGCCTCACAACCCTAGGGACCTGGGTTCGATTCCCGGCTTGGATCACTGTCTGCATAGAGTTTGCACATTCTCTCCATGTCTGTGTGGCTTTCCTCTGGGTACCCAGTTTCCTTCCACAGTTCAAAGATGTGCAAGTTAGATTGATTAGCCATGTTAAATTTCTCCTTAGCAACAGGGGGACTAGGTAGGGTAAATGCATGGAATTATAGGGATAGGCCTTGGGTGGGATTGTGTTCGGTACAGACTCAATGGGCCAAATGGCATCTTTCTGCATTGTAAGATTCTATGATTCCATTATCCAGCTCGGCTTATGTTAATGTAATGAAGTTACTGTGAAGATCCCTTAGTTGTCACAGTCCAGTACACTGAGGGAGAATTTAGCATGGCCAGTACACTTAACTAACACGTCTTCTGGACTATGGGAGAAAACCAGAGCACCAGAGGAAACCCACACTGAGTAGGGAGAAAAAGCAGACTTAGCAGAGATAGTTATCCAAGCTGAGAATTGAACCCGGGTCCCTGGTGCTGTGAGGCAGCAGTGCTAACCATTATGCCACCGTGCAGAGACTACTTTAAGGAAACAGAAGATATGAAGCTTAATTTATTTTGGGTTTTGGATTGTGTAGACTAAAGAATTAACATCAGAAGTACCTGATGCTGATGTAACTCTGAAACATGAATAAGTAATAGGAATCTTTTGGAAGGAGGAGTCCAGTCTCAAGCTAAGCTCTTAAATCAGGATGCATATAAAACTGTAAGTAAATAAAAATGGTTTTACCAAACTACAGTCTTCAGCTTAATGCAGACATGTAACCAAACCTGGAGGAATCCTATCCAAACCACAAACACATGATAGAACATTCCAGAGAACGACGAGTGAAATTTTCTTGCTCTGGTGAATGCCCGCTATGGCTTTCCTGCTGGCATGGTGTGGATTTGGTGGGAAATCCCATTGACAGTGGCGGGACCAGAAGATCCCACTCCCACCTCTTGATGTCAAGAAACATGCAGTGGGGGATATCAAAACTCCCCTCCCAACCTCCACCCTGATGATTCAGACCTGAGAAAGAATGGAGGGAGTCATATGACATATAGATGTCATACTTGTACACAGCTCCTCAAGAGAACAGAATAGTATGAGAGTGTTCCTCAAAGCTCTACGGAATGCAGGTTTGACATTGAGTAAGAAATGTAAGTTTGCAAAATCTACAATTCAGTTTTTAGGGCTCATTGTGCAAATCTCAGGAATAACAGCTCACCCATAGAAAACAGTGTTGATTAGAGCATTTCTACAATTCAGGAACATTAGAGTTACAGAGATTCCGAGGTATTGTCAACAAAGTACTCAAGTTTCTACCAAATTTGGCAGAAATCAGTGAGCCATTGAGACAGCTGTTGGGACAAGGTCAGCGTTGATGTTGAGATATGGATCTGCAAAATGCTTTTCAGGAGATTAAACATCTTCTAATATCTCCTGAAATTTTAATGCACCACAATCCAGAACTGCCAACTACAGGCGCAGCAGAGTTATCATCTTGGACAGGTGCAATTTTATTCCAAGTACAAAGAGATGATAAATGTAGACCAATTTGTTATGCCTTAAGATCACTCTCAGACATTGTAAAAAGATATGCTACAATTGAGAAAGAAGCATCAGCAGCAACATAAACGTGCAAGAAGTTCTCAAACTATGTGATGCGATTTCATTTCAAAACTGAAACTGAACATAAACCATTAACATAAAAAATATTGTGAAACTACCTCCCAGAATGAGGCTGAGACTCATGAGATATGGTTCAGTCACTGAATATGTTCGAAGAAAGTATATGTTCAAAGAAAGTATCTATTGAAAGAATGGGAATGGAGAATTTCATAGAAGAGTGGAAGCGTATCTACCACTCATTACCGAACAGCTATCGGATTCTGCATGAAAAGTTGAAAGAGATAGAATGAGCCCAGCAGCAAGATGATGATCATGTCCAGAAAAAGGAATATTATTTGGGAGGATGATCTGACTATATTCCTTCCAACTTATCACTATGGTAGTATTTTGCAAAGAGAAAGTACCTCAGAATCATGGATGACATAGTTTTTAATGCCAGAATAGTAATTCCAAGAATGCTTCAGCTTATTATTCTCCGATTTAAAAAATCATCCAGATCATTTAGGGATGGCAAAATATTGGGCCCAGCAAGGGTCTGAGGGCCTGACATTATTTTTCTGTTGAAGAACTAATTTTGAATTGGGCTGGGTTTGGATTTATTTGTTTTGGAAGACTGGGTATTTCTTATTGTCATTGATAACTACCCCACATGGATTGAAGTTAACAGCATTGTGGTAGAAGTAATCTTTCATTCACTGAAAGGAATCTATGCAATGCATGGCAACCCAGACATTGTACTGTCAGACAATTGTCCACAATTTGTTAATAACTTATTCCACATCTTCATGAAGGGATTTGGATTCATTCACATGATTGGTTCACCTTGATATTCTCAAGGTGTTTGAATCATCAGAGACTTGATGATGAAAAACAAGACCTCAACTTAATCCTTTTAGTTACCAAACATCACCATTTCAAAATGGGCCCATCACCATCAGAGTTGTTCATGGGAAGATGACTGAGAGCAGATCTTCCAGCTATGCAACAGAAACTGGAACCAAATATCATCTTAAGTGGCCATAAAAGAGTTATAAAAGCATGAGGAGGAACAAGGACAAATCTGCTTGTAATTTCTTCAGACACAGAGCTTGAAATGCAGCCGAGAGGCTGTGGCCTGGGGGACAATATGGATATAAAACAAAGAGAAATCTTTCAGTGGGATTCATGAGGTATGATTCAGTAATTGAATATGTTCAAAAAAAGTACTAGACAATATCAGATATACCATCAGAAGACCAGTTGAAGGAAGGAATTACAATAAAATCTAGGATTAGACAGACCAGCGAGGTAGAAGATGAAACCATAACTAATGCCTTAATATCCTTAGGGAAAATCAGTAAAGACTTTAGTTTACTATTCACATCTGGGAGCAGATAAGGAACAAGAAATAAATCAAAGCTGTAAAGCCATGCAGGATAAGAAGATTCATATTGAATGAAGAGAGAGTGTAGAATGTCTTCGACCTCAGAAAGAGATCAGAGCAAAATCTAAGAGATTAGTCAAGACACCTCAGACACCAACTCTGTGAAATCTGTGACTAAGGAGAGATGTAGGAAGATGTATATAGTTGGGACAAAGACTTTGGGGGACATGAGAGTAAAAGGTTAACATCAGAAGCACCTGATGCTGATGAAATGACTCACGATTAAGTAACAGAGATCTAGAGGATGAAGAAATTCCAACCTCCTGCAGAGTTCCAAAGTTGTATATAAGAGTTGTAAATAAATGTTAATGGTTTTAACAAACAACAGTCTTTAGTAGCTTACCTAAGGAAAGTAGAGACACCATGAAGAACCCCAAGAAGACCAAAATGCACATCAGAACAGACTGAGCCATATGAAGTGAAAGGGCCAGAAGGAATGGAAGAGACATGTTCATTCAAGGTGAAGATCAATGGGTTAACCACCTCAGGGACCATCAAAACCCTTCTCAAGGTAGTCTCGGGGATCAGGTATGTCTAGTTGAATTTCTGAGCCTGAGCTCTTTGCTGACATTTACAGAATGATGAATGATCTTCTCTGCTAAGGGAGAGGAAAGAGAGTCTAGGACAGGTGTGTGAGAAAAGCCGCAATCCCCCCCCCCACCTCAATTTTGAGGAAGTATAATAGAGAGAAACAAATTAGCCTAATTTTTCTTAATCACTTGTATCATCTTGCTTTATTGTTAACACAAGTCATGATTTTATTGACTTGCCAACAAATCCCAATCTCTAGCCTTTGGCCTTTCATTGACCACAGCATTTCCGCAGCTATGATCTTCTCAAACACATGTCCAGCTCCATCTTTGATCTACTTTCCCCATAACAATCATTACTGTCTCACCATGTCTGTTCACTCATTACAGCATTAATTTCTGTTCTCTTAGCTCCAAGGTGCGCAGACCTGAACAATATGGTGAGAAATTAGTTTAGCCATTCACCATTAGGTCTGACTGGAACACTTTAAGCACTAGTGGGTCCAACTCTTGTCTGCTGAAACTTCTCAGTTTTCCAGGATCATTCTTGACTGCCATGATCATATTTCATTCCTGCAAATGTCCATTGAAATCGCTGTCTCTTCCACCCACCAGCAAGAAGTGCCAAAAGCACATGGATTTTTTTGTCATCAATATTGAGACCCTTCCCCCTGCTCATCAGACCAAATTTCCACTAAGACTCCCCTCTGTCCAAGCTCTGACCTTGTAACTTTATCTAGTTTCTCTCCTATCTCTGTTATGCCCTCTTTGAGCTCATCTCATCCTCACCTTAGTTCTCTTGAGCCTATTCCTACTAAATTACTGACACCAAACTTCCCTTCCTGCTTCCTGAGTTAGCTGACGATGATAACAGTTTCATTCAAAATTGTCAACATCACCCCCATTTCTCAAAACAAACGCCTAACTTAAAGCTCCTGGCAAATAACCATCCCATCTCCAACATTCCTTCCTTCCTTCAATGTTCCTGAATGTATTGTTCCCTCCCATATTTGTGCCTATTTTTCCAGAACTTTGATGTTTGAATTTCTCCAATTAGGTTTTTGTCCTTATCACAGCACCAAAACAGCTCCTATCAAAGTCATAAATGACATCCAATGCGAGTATGATAAATGCAAACTATCCTTCCATTGTCTGCAGCTTTTGACACTGTCCATCATGTCTATCCTCCTCCAGAATCTTTCAACTATTGTTCATCTAAATTGTACTGCAAACACCTCATCCCGTTCTAATTGTAGCCAGAGAATTGGCATCAAATGTTATTTTCAGTAATGTCCTCCAATCATCCTTCCTTAGTCTCCCTCTGTTTCTCATTTACACACTACGCCCTTGGCATTTCTCTTCCTCGAGGTGACCTTTCAAACACATATCCACACCATCAATAAGACTTTCTACTTTTATCTTCTTATCATTGTCTAGCTCTGTTCCTGCTGAGCTCTTCAACCGTTGCAATGGTCACCCATGCCTTTTTTAAACCTCCCTTGCTTGACCATTCTCAAACATCCTGGCCAACCTTCCACTTTTAATTCATTGTGAATCTAAAGCCATCCAAATTTCTACTATCTGTGCCCTAACTTGCATCAAACCCACTTACGCATCACCACTATGCTCAGTAACTTACAATGATTCCTAATTAAGCATGGCTTGCTTTTAAAACTCCCAAACTTGTTTCCAATCCCAATATGGCCTGCACCCTCTCAATCTCTAATCCCGGTCTCTTGAGTGTCTCTGATTTTAATCATTCCATCATTTGCAGCTGTACCTTCGACTACCATGGTGCAAAGTGAAGGCATCTCCTCCCAAAACTTGTCTTCCTCTCCCTTAAGGCACTTTTGGTCATGTGGCCTTATATCTTAGTTGCATAATTTTTTTAAAGGTTCTTTTATTATAAGTTTATTGATTAATATTACAAGTAGACTTACATTAACACTGCAATGAAGTTGCTGTGAAAATCCCCTGGTACCACACTCCGGTGCCGGTTCGGGTGCACTGAAGGAGAATTTAGCATGGCTAATGCACCTAACTAGCAGGTCTTTCTGACTGTGGAAGAAAACCAGAGCAGCCAAAGGAAACCCATGCAGGAGAACGTGTGGACCCAAGCCGGGAATCGAACCTGTTTCCCTGGTGCTGTGAGGCAGCAGTGCTAACCGTGATAAAGTGCCTTGGGCTGTTTCATTATGGTTAAGGGTATTGTATAGATAAAAGTCGATATTAGTTTATTTGTGGTCCTTCACTGTAAAATATGAAAGTCTAAGAGAGTGGGATATAGGGCAGTGAGTCCGTGCTGGGGGAGATACTGAAGTTACACTAAGTTGGAATATTCCTCTCATCTTTCTGGAGCTCAGAAGTTAAAGAAGACAAAGTGCAGCTTTAGCAAACTTCCAGTAATTGAATGTAAAATTCATTAATGCAATTAAGTGAGAAGCATCGTCTGAGTTGGACATACAAAATTGGAATAAAAGTAGGGTGTTCTTATTATGTGAAGATAAGGTTAGAAATTGCTCTAGAATTATTCAGAACTTTCAGCTTGGTGAAAGTCCACCAATATTTCATACTGAGATTAAACTCTGAGTAAAATATAATTAGTTACAGCTGTCATTCCCTGAGCAAGCACAGCATAGATTTCTGCTGCTTAATAACCAACTAAGCAGCAACACATGAATAAATAAACTTTAACTACACAATTAGAATTATTTTGGTGGTATCTCTGGAGCATGGCTGGTGAAAGCAGATCATTCTAATTTCCTGGCTCTTTATAAAACGTTTGATCTCAGCACAACAGGAAGGGCAAGATTTTACTTCCCTTCCCTTGTGGAACCAGATAAGCACTTTTACCTCCCAGCCCCATGTCTGCAGGCCAGAGATTGTAATGTATGCAGGATGGGATTGACACCAACCGCCAAGAGCCTGCAAAACTGCCACCAATTGGATGCTACCTGCGGCTTTAAAAAGGTTAAAGTTAGAGTTCAGAGGTACATTTGAATGTCAGGTCTTGGATTGAGCTGAATGCAGTCCAGGACGCTATCTCTGACCCCTTTGTCCCTCAGAGTGATGTCAGGGTGGCCAGTCAATACTGCCCAGGGATTGCCCCCAAGCTGTTTCTGGGTATGGACTCCTTGGTGTGTTGGAAATAATAGCAGTAGACATATGGAGACTCCTTGTTACAATTTATGTGAATTGGTCAGAGTAGCAGTACGAACACTTGTGTGGGGGCAGGGGGGGAGGTGCGAGGGAGGAAAATGTAGGCTTAGGTAGGTAAGTGACGGTAAGCCATGTTGACTCGCCTTCCCCTCCATTCCTACCACAATTTTGGTTGGGGGGGGGAGTAACAGAGCAATCCAGGATAATACAGGGGCATTTGGTAAGCATTCCCTCATTGTAGTGTTCACTCCTAGGTGATGCATGAAAGCGAAGAAATATTCCATGGGTATTGGCTGCATTTTAATAGTTCACGTACGTGGCTTTCATTTCTGTGAGCCTAGTTGGTGATGAAGGGTACACTATTAGGACAGGGGCGGCATCACAATCCACTTCATACTTGCACTTTGCAGCAAGAATGACGGGATAATCATTGTCAGGAGGAGGAACATTGACTTACTTCATTCCTCACTGCTCTCTAAGGGGCCAGCGGTGGCACGTGTACTGCCCTGGCTGAGATTAGATACTCACCAAATTCTAAGGAGCAAACTAGGATAACTCTGGACTGCATGGATCAGTGTTACAGTAAATGATACACTCAGTGAATGAGCAATTGGGGAGCAATGGGAAGATTTCTGATTGCACTGTTGTTCACTGGTGCAAATCATGGTTAGCTGCAGCCAGCAATTTGCACATTATTAATGGAAAAATATCAAGAAGAATTGGATTTCAAGAGATGGTGCAACTACTGAGATCCGGGCATCTCACAGCCAGTATTTAAAAATGTTTTTCTGTTTGAAATTGCAAAAACAGTCAGTTGGATCTGATGTCAATAACATAGAACTGCAATATCTCACAGGCTTCTCTATCACAGTCATAGAGGAGGTTGTCTTTGGTGCGGGACTCTCCAGAGAACAGCTTGCACCTGGAAGCTTTGTAAACTGGCCAAGCCAAGAGCTTTGCTACATTTCTCCTGCTTTCTATTTGAGATTTATTCAGAAGACTGTGAGAAGTTGCTAAGAATTATCTGGAACATGCAGGATGTAACTGTTAATTTGATTGATTTCTTTTTCACCCATGTTTTATCTAGTTTCCCCTCATTTGTGGCCTTAACTATTCCTTTTGATTGGGAGTCCCATAGCTTTTGGGAATTCCTCGAGGCAACTGGAAGCTTTTCTACTATAATAGGGCCAAGGTTGGAAGAGTGAAATTCAGACCCAAAATTTATAGACTTATACCTGCCATCATAGAATCATAGAATCCCTCCAGTGCAAAAGGGGGCCATTTGGCCCATCAAGTCTGCACTGACCACAATCCCACCCAGACTCTACTCCTGTAACCCTACTTATCAACCCTCCTAATTCCCTTGACACAAGGGTCAATTTAGCATGGCCAATCAATTTAACCCGCACATTTTTTGGGGTGTGGGAGGAAACCAGAGCACCTGGAGGAAACCCAGCAGACATGGGGAGAATGTGTAAACTCCACACAGAGAGTGACCGGAAGCCAGAATTGAACCTGAATCCTTAGCACTGAGGCAGCAGTGCTAACCACTGTGCCACCGGGCCACCCAAGAACCTTTTTAATAAAGTAACACCATGACCATGGGCATCTCTGTTAGAGAGAGAGAGAGAGAAATGGTTACCTAAATGTAGTTCAACACTCTACATCCAGCATGTGCAAGGCAAGTAGGCAGGTCTCCATGAACTACTAAAGCCTGTAGAGTTATTGTTCTATTACTAACATTCTGTACCACACTCACACCATCTAGCTGACTGAGCCAACTAACCCCCAGAGGAACCTCTAATTTTGGATCACCGACTTGCGACTGAGCTGGTCTTTTGGACGTCACACATCCGGTACTGAATATTCCAGTGTCAGAGAGAATACGACCTTGAATCTGAAACTGTGTTCCGAGGAGTCCTGAGATAATGTTCGATTGTATTTCTCTGAATTAGAGCAGGAAGTGCTGATAATTTATTAACTCTGCCCCAGTCCTACCTGTCATTTGAGAGGCCTGCCTTGGTGGAACTCGAGGTCAATTATGCAAACAATATATTTGATATCAAAAGCTTTCAATATCCTCCTTCCTGAACTATTCCAGATAAAAGAGACTGCATTAATATTCCTCCTTATCATTAAAGTGAAGATTTCTTTTTTTTGTCTGTTCTGAGCACTGCATGCTCATTTATTTAGTCAAATGGAGGAGAGGGTGGGGGTATTGAGGACATATGGAAAAGTGAAGGCTAAGAAAGGACCATTCAACCCTACTCAGCTAATCCTTCTGAAATTGAAATTATTACACACTGTTCGCCAAGGGTTTGGATACAGGAATGTAAGTTTATATAGTCTTGTTTGATGATCATTCGTGAACAAGAATAATTTGATCTTTTTATTCTCACATGTATTGGGATACAGTGAGAAGTATTGTGAGCAATTCTCCCAGTTCATTATGCTGCTTTGATAGCACAGCGGGCCAGGAGACTCAAGTGGAGGCCATTTAGTGGACTTGCCACTCAGCAACACGGCCTCTGTCAACTCCATGCCAGATATTGGCACAGAACGGGATAAATTATTATAATGGTGTTTTGTATCCTATTAGTGAGCCTGAGACTGAACTCTCCAGGCCACCAGAGTCTCTCCCCCTGCCCCCACCACTCTTCTGCAGGAGTGTTTCTGTCCAGTGGGATATACAATAGCTTCCACTTGCAGGGAGATGACACCCGACTCTGTTGGAGTGAAGGGGGGGGGCACCATGAAACCCCACCCCCCCACGGGGGTTGGTGGTATGATGGGGTGCCCCCTGGGTATTACTAGCTTGGCATTGACACCCTGGTCCCTTGGCACTGCCCAGGGGAGCATCTTGGCAGTGCTCTTCGAACATCTGGCAGTGCCAAGGAGGGTGCAAAGTCTATAAGGATGAGGCCATCGAGGTTGGGGGCGGTTGGCCTTTGGGAAGGCTAGGGCTACTGCGGGGAGGGGGTCAGGGCTGCTGATGGTGGGGGGTGTTGGTGGAGCAAGATTGACATTGCTAGCAGGGGAGATTGAGACTTCTGGGTTGGGTGACATTAAGGCACTCGGATGGTGAAGGAGCCTGGACACATTCGGGGGCCAGCAATCGGGGGTCACACAACCAGTGTTGTAGGGTCACGGGCCTAGCCAGTGATTGGGACTAATTTGTGAGGCTACTATGCATGCACTGATCTCTACTATGACAGATCAGCAAATGCGCAGTGGCCCACTGAGAATTATTCTGCCTTTCTGGTGGGAATAGGCCCATCCACAGATTTTTAATGATATTCATGCTTGTGCACTCTGCAGTGCACTCTGCAGTGCACTCTGCAGTGCACAGAGTGTGGGAGATTCATTTTAAAAATTCTGCTGAAAAAAAGCAATAGGATTTACTCCAGTTTTTAACTTTTCCAGTTTTGAATTTTGAGAGAATCTCACCTATTTCTTCTGCTGTATACAGACAAGCATACCATTCACAGAGAATGTTGGGGACAAGGCAAGAATAGGGTGCAGAATATAGGTTGTAGAGAAAGATCACCTTAACATAATGTAGGTCCATTGAAAAGGTTGATGGCAGCAGGGAAGCAGTTGTTCTTGAGTGTGTGGTGTGTGATCTCAGACTTTTGTATCTTTTGTATCTGGTGGAAAAAGGTTGAAGAGAATATGTTTGGGTGCTCAGGGTTCATGATTTTGCTGGCTGATTTTATGAGTCAGTGGTAAGTGTAGACAGAGTCAATGGATGGGAGGCTGGTTTGCGTGATGGGCTTTGTTCATGACCATTTGTAGTTTCTTGCGATCTTCGTCAGAGCAGAAGCCATATCAAGCTATGATTGTATTGTGCAAATTGATGAGAGTTGTAGCAGTCATACCAAATGTTCTTAGGCTCCTGAGAAAATAGAGGTTTTGGTGGGCTTTCTTAACTATACTGTTGGAAGGAGGGAGCAGGACAAGTTGTTGGTGATCTGGACTTGAAGTCTCGACCATTTTTTTTCAAGATAAATAAAAGTGGTAAGTGAGAATTCCAGAAAATAAAAATGAATCAGTTGAAGGGTATGACACTTAGGTGCAATTCCCACCATATCAGCTTGCATGATCCCAATCACAATCCTCCCCTCCCAACTTAATCATTCTGGGATGTGAGGGTGGGGTGATTTGCACCATTAATGAGAAAGGCAGAGCCCAAATGCACGGGCAAATCCTGCTTCTCAGAGACACGAGTACCATTTTTAAAGAGGGCTATGATCTCAGCTTAGCGTTTAAGATGCCCCCTGCTCACTCATCACCAGGATCAAAGATCCCCGCTCTCCCATTGCTGACATATTGCATAAACAGTGAAGTTCTTTCTACAATGAGCAGCGCAATGTCTAATCAGATGGAAGTTGGGAGGGTTCTTTATTCTTTCTGAACTGCATGCCATTCCTGGAGGCTAGTTTGTACCAGACATCTAGGTGGCTACCAGCCATACTGCAAACATTCCCCAATGAGGATCTTCCATAGCCGCCCTGATTGGGCTGAGCTCTGTGGTGTTTATGTGGACAGTCCGTTAAAAGCCAATGGCCAGGGTGCCTGGGTGGGAGGGACTCCCATGATTGAAACTTGCCAGCGTAAGGGGCTGACTGTATGCCACTCAGAGATAGAAGGCAGAACAAACATCCTCAGGATGGGGAGAGGGGGCTAATTACTGCTGGACGACAAGTCACAGTTCGTGCATTGACTGTCAAAGTTCTTTATATATGATAGAATTGTAGTTTCATCCTGGGGCACTCGGATATCGCTGGGGTCCTCAGGCTTCGGGGATGGTTCATGGAGGTCATGGCTGGTGACGCTGGTGTGGGGGCCAGAGACAGAGGCAGAAACCTGCTACATTGAGGCTCACATTGCCACCTACTGTATCATTGAATATTATATTGGCATGCTTAGGTTCTGCTACCTGGACCTCTGTCAGCCCCCAGAGGCAGTCCTGCATCATGTTTGTCTGCTGTGCCCTTCACAACCTTGCGCAGCAGTGGGTGACATCCTGGAGGAGAAGGAACATGTGCATTCCTCTGAGAAAGAGATGGATCAGAAGAAAGTGGAGGGAGAGCCAGAGAACGACCTGAGGATAGAGGGCAGAAGGCAGCAAGAATGCCAGGAGAACCAGAGAAGCTATTGATGCTCTATTAAGAGGCTTGGTATCTGGCAGGTCCAACCACCGCCCCCCCCCCCCCCCCCCCACCCCCAAGGGGAAATTGCAATCCTGACCCGCTCCTTCATTCCAAGTACCCTGACCCCTTCTCCAAGACCAATGCCTACCTTTCTGAAATACTTGTCCTCACCCCAAAGAATAATGTTTCCCTCTTTCCCATCTCCCAGGGTCACATTCCGTCACATCAGAGCGATGAACCTGGGTTGACTCTGTGACGAGTGACTTGTCAAGGCGGGAGGGTAATAACGACTCAATGTGAGGCAAGCTCCGATGCTACATAAGTCTGCCCCACTGCACAAACACACTTCCTGTGTATGTCTGTGAGGGTTGGGAGACACTATTTTTAGCCCAAAGCTTCAGGAGGGGAGGGTGTGGCCTTAGGTTTGGTGAGTGACGAGGCTGTCTTCCAGGCTGTCTGTCATGTCACCATGGTTCTCACTATTGGGTTTATTTGTGTGGGGGTGGGGGGGGGGTGATGGTAGTGGGTGGTAATAGGAGATTCAGAGTACAGGTGGAGAAATTAACTCCCTGTGCAAGATGGGACAAAGATGGAGATGTTGCATCTTTGTTTTGCAGTATTCTTTGATGCTGATTATTTACAGACCAATTACCCTCATCCTAACTATGGTGTCTGCCTCACCTCTCCGTGCTCCTAAACGTCTTAATCTTGCGTGCCCTAGTGCTGTGTCTAGGTGACTCCCCAGGATACACATCAGAGGTGGAGATGGCCTGCTAAGTTTTCTAGGCATCTTCTGGAGGGCCTCAGCCAACTTTCGGAAATTACAGATGTAGCTGTGCCAGTCTGTTCAGCCCAATGCCCTTTAGATGCACTGGTGTAAGAAGGTGAGATTCAGAAAGGCTAAAGACTCTCAGTCTCCTGAATGGAAGGCTCCAGAGCGGCCATCAGCACCACCTCCTCCCTCAGGGCACTTGCGTCTGAAGGCTGTTTGATTCCTCCAAGTGGCCGTGCAGTTACCAGAATGTTGCTGACACACCTTCTTGCAATCCCCAGCTCTACCTCTACATCTTCAGCAGCCTTGAGAGAACTTTATCCAATTGTTCGGCATCTGGCTGGGGGCTAGCTGTTTCCTAGGATCCAGCAGACCCCAGTATGCCTGATCTCTTGGAGACTCATACCTCCATGTGATGTGTATCAGCAGCTGTATGGTACTTACCAGATAATGTCCCTGAGGCCTGTCTGACGCTGACTCCTAACATCTCGGCCTCATCAGGTGTTGACTCTACCAGACAAAAAGCATGGTTCAGAGCGAAGGAAAAAGGATGAGTGTCTGGGCAGATCAGAACTCATTCGTAATAGATCATATGGATGGAGGTTCTGCAGATCCTCACTTTTGTGGTGCAGGCTGACCTCACACACACTCCCAATCTCGTGTGTGGCTCCACCTGAGGAGACCACCACATGCTCCTCATCGACGCTGAGAGGATGCAACTCAGGAATTCCCCTGCCAGTCTTCTCATCTCTGGGTCATCTTCTCCTGCGGGGGCAAAAAGGATGATTGAAAGCCCGATGGCTGTTGGGCTTTGTTGGGGGTAATGGGGGGGTGGATTTGAGTGGTCATAGGAGACAGGTGGCATATATTGGTAGTAGGCCTTGTGACGGTGAGTGCCAATGAGATTTAAGGAACATATTGGGGAGAGAAGAGGGGGCATTGGGTGCTGAAAGACCGTAGGGTGTCAAGGAGTGGATTTATGTGGACATTAAAGGTGTGGCAGATGGGAGTGAGATCAGGATGTGAGAGAAAGGTAGGCAAAACATTGTATACAATCAAGAAGTTCAATGCAGCTCTTGGGGCAAAGGGGATTTGAAAGGGGAGGCAGGATCAGCTATTGAATTGGATGATCAGCCATGATCATAATGAATTGTGGAGCAGGCTCGAAGGGCTGAATGGCCTTCTACCCCTATTTTCTATGTTTCTGTAATGGGAATTGTGCTTGCGTGGTTGGGGCTGGGGAATCACCCTCCAAATGTGATAAGTGTGAAAGAGTTTGGGAAGGATGTAAAAGCTGAAATAAGTTGTGAAGATCAGTTGGGATAAGGATGTGGAGAGATTTGAGGACGAATGTGAGGTTTTTGTATTTAATGTATTGGTCAAAAAGGAGTGAACGGAGGCCAATAACTGATGAGAACAGGAAGCTTAAATGACTTCAAGCGTCTTGATGTTCTGTTCAAAGAATTTGCGACTCAGTTCCAACAACTTTAAGTGAAGACTTTTTCTAAGATTTAGTTTGCTGCTCACATATTCACTTGATTCCATAGCCTCTGGTCCTACTGATTTTACTTATCGCCATGTCTACACTGTTTAATATTTCACACGATACAATGAAGTTGTCCCTTATACTCCTCTATGGAACTGCATCTTTCAAACCTTGCCACATAACTTATTCTTTTTCTACTTGGGATTACCACTTCTCTTTCTTGTGTCAATTCAAAGTGTGTATCTCCATGCTGAAGGGAGGTAGCCAAGATGAGAGACTAAGTCGGATAGGGTTATATTCACTGGAGTTTAGAAGATTGAAAGGGGATCCCATAGAAACGTATAAAATTCTAACAGGGTTAGACAGGGTAGATTTAGAAAGAATATCCCACTGGTGTGGGAGTCCAGAACTAGGGTTCATAGTTTGAAGATAAGGGGTAAACCTTTTAGAATTGAGGTAAGGAAAAATTTCTTCACTCAGTGCGTGTGGAATTCACTACCACAGAAGGTAGTTGACACCAAAACGTTATCTGATTTCAAGAAGAAATTAGATTTAGCGCTTGGGGCTAAAGGGAGTAAGGGATACAGGGAGACACGAGGGAATCAGGATATTGAATTTGATGATCAGCCATGATCCAAATGAATGACAGAGCAGGCTCAAAGGGCCAAATGGCCTATTTCTGCTTTTAGCTTCTATGTTTCTAAAACAGCACTTAATATTCCATGTGAGATCTGATTGGTGCAATGTGAAGCCTCAGAATGACCTTTGTTTCACCTGAACTCCACTCCTCTGGCTGTTAACACATCTGCAAATGTGTTGAGAGCTTGTCATTCTCACTTTTTAAAGCTGATTTATTAATGGCACAAGTGAGCTTACAGTAACACTGCATTGAAGTTACTGTGAAAATCTCCTAGTTGCCTGGTCGGGTACACTGAGCTTGGTGTTTTACTATGTCGATTCTGTTTTCTTTGCTATAATCTATGTCATTCACCTTTTTGCCCTTTATTCAATATTAATTTTAATTTATCATTAACCAGTTGCATAACTGACCTAAGTTCTTTTACAAGTTGTTAGTTGCATTCCCTGACTCCTTGCTCTCCTTTTTACACCATCTGCAAATTTAATAAATTTACAGTTTGAACATAGAACATAGAACAATACAGCACAAACAGGCCCTTCGGCCAACGAGTTGCGCCGATCACATCTACCAATTCACAGACCTATCTATAACCCCCTATGCTATTCTTTTCCATATACTCATCCAGAAGTCTCTTAAAAGACCCCAGTGAGTTTGCCTCCGACGGCAGTCGGTTCCATTCACTCACTACCCTTTGAGTGAAAAACCTACCCCTGACATCTCCTTTGTATTTGCTTCCCTGCACCTTAAATCTGTGTCCTCTCGTAGTGACCATTTCAGCTCGGGGAAATAGTCTCTGAGAGTCCATCCTATCTATCCCTCTCAACATTTTATAAACCTCTATCAGGTCGCCTCTCAACCTACGTCTCTCCAGTGAGAAGAGTCCCAGCTCCCTCAACCTATCTTCATAAGGCCTGCCTCCAAATCCAGGCAGCATCCTTGTAAATCTCCTCTGAACTCTCTCAATAGCCTCTACATCCTTCCTATAATGAGGCGACCAGAACTGCGCACTATACTCCAACTGGGGTCTGACAAGAGTCTTATAGAGCTACATCATTACCTCCTGACTCCTAAACTCTATTCCTCGATTAATGAAGGCCAGTACACCGTACGCCTTTTTGACCACTTCCTTCACCTGCGAGGCCGATTTAAGAGTCCTATGGACCCAGACCCCGAGATCCTTCTGCTCTACAACACAACTAAGACTCCTACCCCTTATATTGTACTTCTTCATCCCATTATTCCTGCCAAAATGGACCACTACACATTTATCTGCATTGAAGTCCATCTGCCACTTCTCCACCCAGTCTTGCATCTGTCTATGTCCCGCTGCAACTTTTGGCATCCCTCCAGACCATCCACAACACCACGGATCTTTGTATGGTCGGTGAACTTGCTAATCCATCCCTCCACTTCCTCATCCAGGTCATTTATGAAAATGACAAACAGCAGGGGTCCCAGAATAGATCCCTGGGGCACTCCACTGGTTACCGACCTCCATGCAGAACAAGACCCATCCACAACCACTCTCTGCCTTCTGCCGGCAAGCCAGTTCTGGATCCACGAGGCCAAAGCCCCTTGGATCCCATGCCCTTTCACCTTCTCCAGAAGCCTTGCATGGGGGACCTTATCAAACGCCTTACTAAAGTCCATGTACACTACGTCCACTGCCCTTCCTTCGTCAATGTGTTCAGTCACATTTTCGAAGAACTCAACTAGGCTCGTAAGGCATGACCTGCCCTTGACAAAACCATGCTGACTATTTCTAATCAGTCCAAACTTCTCCAAATGTTCATATATCATCCCTCAGAAGCCTCTCCATCAACTTACCAACCACTGAAGTCAAACTCACCGGTCGGTAATTTCCTGGACTATCCCTGTTCCCTTTCTTAAAGATAGGAACCACATCTGCAATCCTCCAATCCTCCGGAACCTCTCCCGTTTCCATGGATGACGCAAAGATCATCGCCAGGGGCTCTGAAACCACTTCCCTCACCTCCCACAATAACCTGGGGTACATCCCATCCGGTCCCGGCGACTTGTCTATCTTGATAGAATTTAACAGGTCTAACACCTCCTCTTTCCTAACATCCACATACTCAATCTTTTCCGTATGCCTCAAACCTGCAGTGCAATCTCCCAGTTCACTTTCCACCATGAATACCGAGGCAAAGTACTCATTAAGCACCTCTGCCATTTCTTCCGGATTCACACAGACTTTTCTCCCTTCACCTTTTATAGGCCCTATCCCTTCTCTTCTCATCCTTTTACTTTTCACATATTTGTAGAAGGCCTTGGGATTCTCCTTAATCTTACCTGCCAAGGCCTTCTCGTGACCCCTTCTGGCTCTCCTAATTTCCTTTTTAAGTTCCCTTCCACACATCTTATGCTCCTCTAGATCCATAACATCCCCTAGCTCTCTGAACCTTTTATATACCATTTTTTCCTTCCTAACTAGGTTCATCACTATCTTCGTGTACCACGGTTCCCGCGTCCTACCAGAATCTCCTTGACTCCTCGGAACGCTGTCTTGCAGTGCCCTACACAAACATTCCTTGAAAAACCACCACTTTCCTTCTGTACTCTTCCCCAAGAACACCTCCTTCCAGTTTATGTATTCAGGTTCCTTATTTTTTTTTATTTTCCACCCTTACTAAAAACAAATGCTAAAACAAATGACACAATTCAGACAATGAACAGATAGTTAGGAGTAGGCATGGAAGAGAATACCCATAATTACAAAGAAAAATGCAGAGCACGTTAAACCGTGAAATGAAGAAATGGCTGAGAAATATTCACAGTAACTTAAGAAAATTGTGAAATCAATGGAATTATTTCTGTGTTGGAGTTTATAGACACTGGGAGGAAGCACTGTCCTTTCAGATTTACCTCAACATTTGTGCCCCACTTTTGATCTGGCCAGAAGAAGGTGCTGTCTCTGGAGGCCGAGTAGGTAAAGATAGCTTGCATTTGAGGCCCAGTGCTCAATTACTATCAAAACTTGGGCCTTCTGGTTTTGGAGGAATGTTTCAACTGGGCCACAACAAAATAATATCCCATTATTCCTTTTTACTCTCTTCCATTTTGGACATAAAAATATTGTTGTTGTAATACATGAAACCCTTAATTATTTGACAGAACAGCTCCTTTTGAGATCCTGTAACAAAAGTATTGTTCTTTGGAGTTGTTTCAACATAAGAACCTGAAGTTGGTCAATTTCAGTTGCTGTTCACTGTCTCATCAGGTAAAAAAAGGTTATATTGAGTGATATTGAGCACTGGCACATTACAGCAACAGTGATTGAGGTACAAGGGCAACATTTTAAGAGTTCATTGCAGAGAATAATAGTCTTGTCTGCACAAGATTTATTCGATGGTGATGAAATCCTGCAGGTGCAAAGAGAGGCAAGAGGAATAGGAGCATGATGGAGTAGGTTCTGTGTTAGGGACTCCTCGCTGAATAATGTGTCTCTTTGGCAGCCCTGGCTCCTCAGTTTATATCGAGTGGTCGTGTATTATATTCTGATGGAATAGTCAAACGTAAAATATTGGGACCTATACAAGATGCTAAAAATAACCTGCTAATACCATTATTCATCATGTTGCGGCATATTCTTGCATCATAAGGTCAATGGGAACCTTTCAGCTGCATCATGAGACATTATGCTATCTTCAGAATAACATAAGAATATAAATCATAAGAAATAAGAGCTGGAGAAGGCCATTTAGTCCCTTGAGCCTTTTCCACTATTCAATAAGATCATAGCTGATCAGACTGTGGGCTTCACTAGCCTGTCCCCCCACCCCTCCCTCCCCATATAACCCTTGAATCCCTTGTAGAACAAAAGTCTCACAACTCAACCTTGAATATATTCAATGACCCAGCCTCCACTTCTCTCTGGGGCAGAGAATTTATAGACTCATTGAAGGTCTACAGTGCAGAAGGAGGCCAATTGAGTCTGTACCGACAGCAATCCAACCCAGGCAGTATCCCTGTAACCCCATGTATTTACTCTGCTAATCCTCGAAACTAAGGGGCATTTTAGCATGAACAATCTGCCTAACCCGCACATCTTTAGAGCGTGAGAAGAAACCAGAGGGAACCCACGCAGACAAAGGAAGAACATGCAAATTCTATTCAGTCAGTCAGTTGAGGCCAGAATCAAAACCAGGTCCCTGATATTGTGAGGTAGCAGTGCTTGCCACTGTGCCACCCAAATATCCAAAGATTACTGATCACCTGAGAGAGGAAGTTCCTCATCATTGACATCTTTAAATGGGACGTCCCTTATTTTTAAACTCTGGCCCTGATTCTCAATTCCCACAACTTCAAAACATGAAGATTAATTGGAGCATTGATTTAAACTCCCAAAGTAATAGGAAGCCTATCCAAATGATTGGGTTAGTACAATTAGAAAATTGTATAATGTTATGGTTGTCTTTCAGATGGATGTCAAGGCCACAAAAAGATTTCAGAAGACATTCACTGAGATAATAACAGAGTTAAGAGACTGATGACGGAAACTGGGCTTCTTTGCTTTTGAGTTAAGGCTAAGAGGAAAGCTGATAGGGGTACTCAGAATGATGAAAGGGTTTGACAAGAGAAAAAAGTTTATCCATTGGTTGGTGAGTGCGTAACATAGAGGATGCAAATTCACAGAAAAAGAAAGATCTTAAGAGATTTTATATATATATGTATGTTGTGGATTGCTTCATAAAAGTGGTGAAAGCAGAATGCATAATAGTTTTGAAGAGATGGATAATTGGAAATTAAAAATTCCAATGAGTAAGAGTGGACTGCTACAAAGGCCAAATGGCTTACTTTTGTGAAATGACAACTTATGATTCTATGATGTAAGAGACTTCACAGGGAGTGAGCTCGAAGTGGTGGTACACACCAGTGTCATAGACATAGAAGAGTAGTGTTGAGGTCCGATAGTCAGATTTTCAGGAGATAGGGACAAACTAAAAATTAGGACTTCAATAACCTATTGCCATGTACTAGCAAGGGTAGAAATAGGAAGAAAGTGTGGGAGGAAGGACGATGGTGGGGGCAGCGGGGGGGGCGGAGGGGGAATGGAAGTGGGGGTGGGGGGAGAGAGAGATGGTACAGGAGGAAGAACTTCAGAATCAAGCCATTAGGACCACTTGGGGCAAGAAGCATCTTTTCAAAAGGGCGAAGTTACACTTCAGTTGGACTGAGAACATCCTCCAAGGATGTTCCATAGTGTGGTTGGGGAGGGTTTAAACTTATTTTGTACAGAGTGGGTGAAGAGTAGGTACATGAAATGAAGGTGTTGGATATTACTTGAGAAATAAGTCATACCATAGCAGATGCAAGTGGACTAAAAAGAACTATGAGAAATACAAAGATGAGTTCAGAATGCACGTGTATAAACGTTCAAAATGTGGTGAATGAGGTTGGTTAGTTACCAGCGTGAATAGCTGGCTTGAAATAAAGAGGATCGGGCTCTTAATACTAAAGGATATAGTGTTCAGAAAAGATAGGGAAGGAGAAAAGGGATGGCAGTACTGACTAGCAAAGATATTGTAGTTTTGGTGAGCGAGGATGTCCTTGGGAAGAAGATGCAATGATTGCAAGGACAGAATCCATTTGGTTAGAGCTGAGAAGCATAAAGGATCTGATTGTGCTTTCAAATGAGAGAGAGAGATAGAGGAGCAAACCTACAGGGAAATTGGTGATGTGCAAGAATTATTATGTGGTGATATTGAGGGACTGTGACAATCATCCAATTGTTGATTGGGGTAATGTTAGAGTGAAGGGTGAGGAGATGAAGAAATCTCTGAACGTGTTCAGCAGAACATCTTGACTAGAATGTGCTCGGTCCAACTAGGAAGGATGCATTACTGAATCTGATCCAGGGAATGAAGTTAGCCAGTTTGTTGGGGATTATTTTGGTAAGAGAGATCATCATTTCTTAAAATTTAGGCAAATAAAGAAGAAGAGCAGAAAACAATCTGAAGTAGAATTTCTGAATTGGACTTCAATAGGATTATAAGGAATCATGGAATGCTAAAATGGAACGAAACATTAACAAATATTCAGAAGAATAATGGGTGATCTTTAAGAGGAGATACTTCAAGTATAGGATCAGTACATTTCAGTAAGATTTTGTGTGGATGATGAGGGAAATAGAAAATATGGTGGAATAAAAGGTGTACTATGCATATCACATGAATTCTTCAAGCAACAATCATAGAACCTCAAGTATACAGAAAGAGACTATTTGGCTCATTGAGCTTGCACTGACAAGAATCCCACCCAGACCCTGTCATGGTAACCCCATATATAACCCAAAGCTGGAACTGAACCTGGGTCCCTGGCACGTGAGGCAGCAGTGCAAGCCACTTTGCCACCCACATTAAATCAAATACAAGAAGTTAAGAGGGGAACTGAAGAGAAAATTATGACTAGCGCACTATGAGAATAGAATATGCCAGGAAAAAGTTAAATTTTAAGTGAGTTGTATTTGTAGTCTTAAATTTTAGAAATGAGATATAGATTTTAGTGAGTTCAGTTTTGTGATTTTTGTGTAAGATAGATACAACTCTAGTTAGATTCAGGTTAGATGAATGTGTTTGCAGATATGGCCGCTGAGATTTCCGTTCAAATTATGTGTTTAAATTGTGTTGAGAGAATTTACAATGTCTAAATTGAAGAGATGTTGCTTAGAAACCAGGGACCTCGTTTAGGGAAAAGACCTTTTTTGAGTATAGCTTTAACTGGAAGTCAGGGTCGCAGCTAGAGAGGAAATATCTCTCTTAATTTTGCTAGAAGAAAAGCCTTACAATATAACAAGGGGCAAGGAAGCGACTACCAGCAGTTAAAGAATGGCAAATTCAGGAAATTGGAGAAATGAAGCAAAATTTTGAAGAAACCTGAAACTAAAGGAACAGAAGAAACTGGAACAGGGTACTGTTCATTGAAGTCAGACAGAAATAAGTTAATTTATTAGTGTCATAAATAGACTTACATTAAAACTGCAAGGAAGTTACTGGGAAAATCCCCGAGCTGAGAAAAGGTTTGTTGGTAAGAAGCCAGAAAGATATCTTGAATGATTCTAAGGGTTATGATATCTTACTACAACCTGTGAAATGATAACTTAAATAATTGTGGATCAACTGGTGGCTGGATCTCAGAGCTTGTGTAAAAGAATTCAAGACAACGAAATACTAAAGTAGAATGAGAAAACGTAGAGGTGGTTCCTTGTTAAAACAGCTGATAGGAAGTATTGGTTGAAAGAAGATTTTAAAGCATATGTTTTGAAAATGGAATTTGGAAACACTTGTGTAACAATCATCTGAGGGGTTTTTGAGAAGAAATCCATAGAAGATCGATCGAGTGACCACCTACTAGTAGGTTTCAGAATTAGAGGTTATCCTTGAAATCTGAATACATTCATAAAGATAAGTGGGAGTGAAGTATTGTATTATAGTTAAACATTTCTTGTTTTTTTTATTATTGTCAAAAACTAATTTACATTCTTGTGACTCTGTTCCTTCATTCTTTGTAAAAGAAAATAAAATATGACAATCTTGTCAGTCAGAGTTCCAACCCTGGACCTCCCTGCCCAGCCGGAACACTGACTTGGGTTGTAGCAAATGGAAGCCAACATAAAAAGGAACCCAAAAATCTTGTACTGTATGCAAGCAGCAAGTAGGTAGCAAGGGAAGGAGTAGGACTGAGTAGGGACAAAGTGGGGTGTGGAGGAGGTTAAGTTTTTTTTTAGTTATCAGTATTGTAGTTGGCTTACATTAACACTACAATGAAATTACTGTGAAAGTCTCCTAGTTGCCACACTCTGGCACCTGTTCGGGTAAACTGAGGGATAATTTAGCCTGGCCAATGCACCTAACAAGCGCATCTTTAAGAATGTGGGAGGAAACCAGAGCAACCGGAGGAAATCCATGCAGACACGGGGAGAGCATGCAGACTCTGCACAGACAGTGACCCAAACAGAGAATCGAATGCGGGTCCCTGGCACTGTGACGCAGCAATGCTAACCACTGTATGGCTTGAATACCTAATGAGTACTTTGTATCAGTGTTTACTAAGGAAGAGGATATGAACAAAATATTGATAGAAGGGAAATGGTAGACGCAATGGATGGGATGAAAATTGCAAGGCAGGATGGACTAGAAAGGCCAATTCTGCTTGGAGTGGATAAGTAACCTGCTCTTGATGACTCATGTTCCAGGATGCTAAGGAAAGGTGAGGTAGAGGTAGCCTACGAGTTACCCACAATCTTCCCTAGATATGGAGGAAGTGCCACAGATTGTCAAGTGGCAAATGTGACATCCTTGTTCAAGAAAGATTGCAAGGATATTGCTAGTAATGATAGGGGGTCAGTCAGTTTAAGATCAATGATGAAAAAGGTTTTAAAAACAATAATCAGGCCAAAAATATCAACAGGCGCTACGAGGCATTTGAGTTAATTGAAGAGAGCCAGTGTGGATTTGTAAAAGGCCGATTGTGTTTGACTAATTTAATTGAAATTTTCGCTGAAGTAACAAAGAAGGATGATGGAAAAAAATCTAATAGACGTCGTCCATGTGAATTTTAAGAGCTTGATCAAATGCTGTATATCCTAAAAAAAATGTAAATAACAAAATTTAGGCTTGTGGAATACGAGAGTATGTTAAATGAAGCTGTTAGCTCAAAACCAGAAAACAGTGAGTTGTGTTTATTTTATATAAAGAATGACTTGGGTATCGGAACACGAGTATAATTTCAAAATGTGTTGACGATACCAAATGTGGAATTGTGGCAAACAGTGAGAATATAACAAATGAATTGCTACAAAACATAGGTAGGTTAGTAGAATGGGCAAACAAGTGGCAAATTGAGCTGAAGACTCAGGAAGTGTGAGATAGCAATTTAGGCTTAAAGGTCCCACTACTGCTGCAAGTGAAGTTGGCGCTCAGCCAAATTTCTGTTCATTGCAGTGGGATCAAAAAATTCCTCCAGCATGAACAGCTGGAAAATTCCAGCCAAAAACACCATTCCAAAGAATGTGCAGGGACAGAAAGATTAGGGGGTCTTCGTCCTTTGAAGATGACTGGACTTATTGACGTAGTAGTTTTGATTTGAGTTGATTTATTATTATCATATATTAACATACAGTGGAAAGTATTGTTTCTTGTGTACTATAGAGATAAAGCATACCATTCATAGAGAAGGAAACGGGAGAGTGCAGAATGCAGCATTACAGTCATAGCTAGAGTATGGAGGAAGATCAACTTAATTTGAGGTAAGTCCATTCAAAAGTCTGACAGCAGCAGGAAGAAACTATTCTTGAGTCAGTTGGTACATGTCTTCAGACTTTTGTATCTTTTTCCTGACGGAAGAAGGTGGAGAAGAGAATATCCGGGGTGTGTGGAGTCCATACTTATGCTGGCTGCTTTTCTGAAGCAGTGGGAAGTGTGGACAGTTGGGAGGCTGGTTTGCGTGATGAATTGGGCTACATCCATGCCTTTTGTAGTTCCTTGCAGCCTTGGGCAGAGTAGAGCCATAGCAAATTGTAATACAGTCAGAAGGAATTCTTTCTATGCTGCATCTGTAAAGATTGGTGAGAGCTGTAGCTGACATGCCAAATTTCCTTAGTCTTCTTAGAAAGTAGCGGCATTGGTGGGCTTTCTTAACTATAGTGTCGGCATGGAGGGATCAGGACAGGATGTTGGTGCTCTGGATACCTAAAAACATGAAGCTGTCGACCCTTTTTACTTTATCCCCATTGATGTAAACAGGGGCATGTTGTCCAATACGCTTCCTGAATCAATGACAATCTCTTTGTTTGTTAACAGTGAGGGAGAGATTGCCTCACCAATTCAGCAGATTCTCTATCTCATTCCTGCATTCTTGTCTTGGCATTGTTTGAGATCTGACCGTCTTCAGTGGTGTTGTCAGCAAACTTGAAAATTGAATTGGAGGGGAATTTGGCCCACACAGTCATAGGTGTATAAGGAGTATTATATGGGGCTCAGCCTTGTGGAGCAGAGGTGTTGAGGATATTCATGGAGGAGGTGTTGTTGCCTGTCCTTATTGATTTATGATCTGTGAGTTAGGAAGCTCAGGGTCCAGTTGCAGAGGGAGCTGCCAAGGCCCAGGCCATGGAGATGAGTTTCGTGGGAATAACGGTGTTGAAGGCTGAGCTATAGTCAATAAATAGGAGTCCAATGTAGGTGTTCTTGTTATCTAGGTGTTCCACTGTTGGGTGTAGGGCCAGGGAAATGGGTTGAAAAAGCACATGGGATCTTGGGCTCAATTTGTAGAGAAAATGAGTACAAAAAAGCTGGAGAGTTATGCTGCACTTTAATAAAACTCAGGTCAGGCCACGACTGGAGTATTTCCCCCAATTCTGATCACCATATATTAGAAAGGATGTAAGAGTCATTGGGATGGTGCATTGATAAAAGATAAAGGAATTTATTTATAAGGTTAATTTGGAGATGATGGTATTCTTGTCCTTGGGCGAAAGGGGAGATTTGATAGATGATGATGTCAGGTTTAGATAAGGTGGATTAAAAAAAAACTGTTCCCATTAGCTGATGATGCAAGAACTATCGGGCATTTTGGTTCTTGGGCAAGAGATGCAGTGACGATGTAAGGAAGGACTTTATCATACAGCTAATGGTAATGACCTGGAACTCTCTGCCAATGAAGTTGATGTAAATGGAGATGATGAACAATTTCAACAGCAAATTGGATGAGCACATAGAGGAATAAACTTGTAGAGCTACAGGGATTGAACAGGGGCATATGACCAATTGGATTGCTCCACAGAATTGACATGGACTCGATAGGCCGGAAGCCATTCTTCTGTGCTGTAATGACTCTATGGGCTGCATATTACAAGCTACACAAGTGGGAAAAGAGGTAGATGGATTGATAAATTGAGGTGTGTGCCCACTGCCAAGCTACCTGCCTTGATGTTATAGGCAGCAGGAGAGGTATACAGTTGGCTTGCCCAACTATGGCCCTATTGAAATAAGAAATTAACGTTCAATTAAGAGAGGACTGTACTCAGTATGGAACTTAACAAGTTTAACCCAACAGGTTAAACCTTCCCGAAGATGAATGAAAGTCTTACCCCGAACTAATTAAAGGGCCATCACCAAAAATTAATGTGGGGTGAGTCAGCTAAGCCGAGGCAAGCTTGCTCCTGAAATTTACATTGAGTTGCATATAAGCCACCATTGTAGCTCCATACATGCTCCTAAATAGTCAAGGAATACCATAATATTACGCACACCTAGCTAATTCCATTCTCAATAAGCTCCCGAATTGGAATGGACAATTGGAGGAATTATGGTGACAAGCCCACTATGAAAAAAAACTTTTCACCTGGCAGCCTCTGGATTAATAACTCAGTCTTCATTAGATTTGAAAGATGGATGCAAGATGGTTTTGTCTTTTTGATATATTTCATAATATTTAACCAGGTATTAGATTTCAAACATTATCTTAAATTTACCAGAAATTGTAACATTGATTTGGAGGTGAGGAATGTTTTGCTGTCCCAGAAATGGATTATTCTGTCTACAATTTGAAGGCAATCTTTTCCTGTAGAGTGGAATGAGATACTAAATAACTCCATGAGTGGTCCAGACATCAAAAACACCAGATATAGTAGCAGGGTAAACATCAGAATTGGATGGCTAGACTTTGACTTACTCAAAATCCATTCAATAAACAGAATTAACATCAAGCTCAAACTCTTCATTGTATTGTTATTGGAAGCAGTTTGTCTATTAATGAGGTGGATAAAAGTGTGTTTATTTTATAGTATGTTGAAGCATTATTGAGAGGGATTTATTATATAATGTGTTTTAATTGATTGTTCTCAAAGAAGTGGCAAAAACAATGCAACTTATTGACATAAAAACAGAACTGCTGAAAGTGCACATATCAATCAACATGAAGGAAGATAATAGAGAGCATGGTATTCTGGATGGCTTTTTATTTCAGATTTTCCTTTTATTTTACACAGTTTCTGACAGTTTTAGAAAGGCGTGTGTGTGACCAAGATGTTTCTCTTTGAACTGATGAAAGATCTGTAAATATTGCTTATGATAATGCAAAATGAGGGATTTACTTTCCTACAAATAAACACAAGAGCTGGAATCTTATCACTGTTCATGCCGGCAGGGTTTTCCCATTCTGTTGCAGTGAATGGAAATTTGGCTAGCTGCCAAATTCTCCAGCCTTGCTGCAGGGGGAGAGTGCCATGACCATCAAACAAGATTGCATCTAAGATCTAGGAACATGACCAGGCCATTTGGCCCCTCAATCCTCCTCTGCCATTCAGCAGGATCATAACTGATCAGATTATGGTCTCAACTCTGCATTGCTGTCAGCTCCCATTATCCTGGACTATCTAACACAGTCCTGAATATATTCAACGAGCTTGCCTGGAAGAGAGAATTCCACAGATGAATGGCTCCCTCATACCTAAAAGATCTCATCTCTGTCTTAAATGGGAGACTCCTAATTTTTATACTGTGTTCCCTAGTTCTACACTCCCTCATAAGGGAAAAAATCTTCTTACCTTCCACCCTGTCAAGTTCCCTCAGGCTTGCCTGTACATTTCAATGAGATCACCTCTTATTCTTCAGAACTCTAAAGAATATAGGCCCAATCTGCTCAAATACAAATAAATAAAAGCAAAATACTGCGGATGCTGGAATCTGAAACAAAGACAGAAGATGTTGGAAAATCTCAGCAGGTCTGACAGCATCTACAGAGACAGCTTAGAGCCAAAGCTTCAAGTCTGGATAAGTCTCTATCACAACTGCTCAGATGTGTCGCTTTGTCACTTTGTGCCTCTCGGGAGTCACAATCATGTGGCTGTTCAGTATCTGAACTGTGTGATTATCTAGGCAATACCATTTGGCTTCCCATCTTATTACATGTAACGATAACACGATTATCCATTGAACAAAATAGGGAGAGGTGAAGATTTCTCTGATTAATGTTCATCTGAAGGGCTTCATTATGTCTGCTTTGCATGCTGTACCTCAATAGAAAAATGTATTCAACTCCTTTGGAGCACAAACCTGTTGCTTTTTGCAATATATATTCACTCCAATTAATTCACACTATTGTTGATTTTCTTCATGCTTCTTACACATTACAAATAAATACAATTTTGACCCAACAATTAATCAACAATTTGAAAGAATATTGAAGAGAGGCTTGGTTTCTTGTTATGGTGCAAAAATAAGAATTACGGTTGCTAAGGGAACTTGCTTGGTGTTTCTATATACAAAATCACTCCAAGATATAGTGTGAATACTTGCTTCTGCTACAACCATAAAGGGAGAGAGCTATTTTTAGCGTGAACACAAATAATGAGACAGTATACTGCAAAAGTAGTTCTTTCAGCTGGGACGTCTTGTTGAAGTTGTACAAGACACTTGGAATACTGTGTGCAATTCTGGTTACCCTATTATGGAAAGGATATTATTAAACTCGGAAGAGTGCAGAAAAGATTTACTAGGATGCTATCAGGACTTAATGGATTGAGTTATAAAGAGAGGCTGAATAGCCTGGGACTTTTTTGTCTCAGGTGTAGGAGGCTGAGGGATGATCTTATAGAGATCCTTAAATTAGTGAGGGGTATAGACAAGGTAGATAGGCAATACCTTTTCACAAAGGCAGGGGAGTTTAAAACTAGAGGACATAGGTTTAAGATGAGAGGGGAGAAATACAAAAATGTCCAGAGAGGCATTTTTTTCACATACAGGGTGGTGAGTGTCTGGAACAAGCTGCCAGAGATAGTAGTAGAGATGGGTACAATTTTATCTTTTAAAAAGCATTTAGATAGTTACATGGGTACAATGGGTATAGAGGGATATGGGCCAGATGCAGGCAATTGGGATTAGTTTAAGGATTTAAAAAAAATAAGGGTCACATGGACAAGTTGGGCTAAAGGGCCTGTTTCCACGCTGTAAACTTCAATGATTATGAGTTGAGCTGTAGTATGAGCTGATGAATGGGAGTAATGTGCGTAGGTGATACCCAAAGGAAGAATGCCAACTAAGATTTAGAATGTCAAGTATCAGTCTAGGCAATACATCTGAGATCCCATGTTAGGTCATCTTTTGAAGATTAACATCTCCATAGAGTGTGATTTGTAGCATTATAAATACTGTATCAAAAGATTTCTGCTCTCATTCATTTTGAAGTTATATTTAATGAATCTTTCACCATCATGGGTCTAGCTAATGTCATTCATAAACTCAATACTCTGACTACAGTACCCCTGTGGTTATTTCACCAGACGCCTCATGCCTGCGCCACTCGCAATCCAAAGATTACAAATTCAAATTTCAGATTGGCAAGTAATGAGAGTGAATCTTAAAATCAGATAACTTGTGGACTAGCACTGGAGAATTGCTATTTTCTGGATTGTTATAGAAACCCAATACTTTAAATTTTATTAACGTAGAAATATAGATAGGAGCAGGAGGAGGCCACCTTACCCTTCAAGCCATATCACAGTTCATTGCAATCATAGCTGATCATCCAGCTCAATAGCTTAATCTTGCTTTTTCACCATAATCTTTGATCCCATTCACCCCAAGTGCTATATCCAGCCACGTCTTGAATACATTTGATGTTTCGGCATCCTGTGGTAATGAATTCCACAGGCTCACCATTCTTTGGGCGAAGAAATGTCTCCTCACCTTCGTCCTAAATAACCGACCCTGAATGGGATACAAGGACAGGTCATTAGATAGATACGTTGATGTCGTCTATATGGATTTCAGTAAGGCGTTTGACAAAGTCCCTCATGGGAGGTTAGTTGAAAAGGTCAAAGCTAATGGGATACAAGGACAGGTAGCTAGATGGATAAGTAACTGGCTTGGTAATAGGAGACAGAGAGTAATAGTGGAAGGGTGTTTTTCTAGCTGGAGGTTGGGTCACTAGTGGTGTGCCGCAGGGCTCAGTACTAGGATCTCTTCTATTAGTAATATATATAAATGACTTGGAAGAGGGAGAAAGTGGAGTGATCAGCAAGTTTGCAGACGATACAAAGATGGCTGGACTTGCGGATAGTGAGGAGCATTGTCAGGCGATGCAACAGGACATAGGCTGGTAGCTTGGGCAGACAAATGGCAGATGGAATTCAATCCTGATAAATGTGAGCTGATGCATTTCGGGAGAAAGAATATAGGGGGGAGGTATTTAGATTTTGGAAACGCAGAGGGACCCAGGGGTGCAGGTGAACAAGTCTCTGAAGGTGGCAGAGCAAGTGGAGAAGGTTGTGAAGAAAGCATATAGTATGCTAGCCTTTATAGGAAGGGGTATAGAGTACAAGAGCTGGCCTTTTATGTTGCAGTTGTATAAAACGTTAGTTAGACCTCATTTGGAATACTGCGTCCAGTTCTGAACGCAGTTCTGTCGCCTTACTACCGGAAGGACGTGGAGACTCTGGAGGTTTACCAGGATGCTGCCTGGTAGGGAAGGTCTGAGTTACGAGGAGAGGTTAGGCAAATTGGGGTTGTTTTCCTTAGAAAGATGTAGACTTAGAGGAGATCTAATAGAGGTGTACAAGATTATGAGGGGTATAGATAGAGTAAACAGGGTTAAGCTTTTTCCTAGGATGGACTCGAATAGCACGAGGGGGGTCACGGGCTTAGGGTGAGGGGGGTAAAGTATAATTTGGATGCTAGAGGGAGTTTTTTCACACAGAGGGTGGTGGGGGTATGGAATGCACTGCCAAGTAAAATGGTGGAGGCAGGCACTCTGGAGTTATTTAAGAGATAGTTAGATGGACACATGAATAGAATAGGAATGGAGGGTATAGAAAACTGATTTAAAATAGGGATCATGAGCCGTGGGAGTGCCTGGGAAGTGTGTAAATAGACAATGATTTTGATGTATTTGTTTTTATCCTACAGGTGCTTTGGTCCACCTTATTGTCTAACAAGGGGCATACACACGATGGGTTGTGAGAGGGCTGCTCTTGGATTTTTTTGAGAGTATCCTAGCGCTTCACGTCATTAGTGTACGCTTGACCTGGACCATTTGATGGGCAACATGACAGCTCAGTGACTATTGCTGCGCTGTGCAGATACATGGATTTGGGCCTGTGTCTGTGGGAGTTTGCGCGTTCTCCCCGTGCTTGTGTGGGTTTTCTCTGGGTGCTTCGGTTTCCTCCCACATCCCAAAAATGTGCTCTTAGGCTAATTGGCTGAACAAATTCTCCCTAAATTGTCTCAAATTTGGTTTCAACCCAAAGATCTATAAACATAGATAGGGATCACGGGTAGAGGTGGGAACATCGGGGTGGCGGCGTGGGCTCATTGGGCCGAAGGGCCTGTTCCCCGTGTTGCTTTGTTCTTTGTTCTTTGTTTGTTCTTTGAATCCTCAGACTATGGAAGATATTAAGAAGATATTGGTATGTTAGAGATGCATTTTGTTATTCTAGCATTATAAGGTGAAATTTTATGGTCCCATCACAGTGGGTTCAGGGCTGGAAAATGTAGTAAGCTGTTCAAAAATCTACCAAATTTAGTGGGACTGGAAAACTCTAATGGCAGAGAGGATGTAAAATTCCACCCAGTGAGTCATAATGCTATAGAAAGAGATCTTCTGTAGTTCAGATTCAGCCGGTCCCATTCCCCCATTCTATGCAAGTTTATTTCCCTTATGGTCTCATCCAATTTTCACTTAAAATCATTGATCGTTCTATTTCCGCCACCCTTATAAACAGTGAACTTCAGATCATTGTCACTCATTGAATAAAAAAGTTCCTCTTTACTTCCCTTTTCCAAAACCTTAAATCGGTGTCCTTTAGTCTTGTCACATCAGCTTACGGAATCAACTTTTCTTTGCCTATGTAATATAAATCTGGTCTAATCTTGAACAGTTCTATCGGATTTTCCCTCAATTTCTTGCTTCAAGGAGAATAATCCCAGCTTCTTCAATCTAACCTTACAGCCAAACTCATTCAGTCATGCAGTCATTCAGTTAAATCTCCCCTTCACTTTGTCAAGGACCATCACATCCTTTCTAGATTATGCTGACCAGAACTGGATCCAGTTGTGGCTTAAACAAAACTTTCTAAAGATTTGTTACATTTGACCTTAGATGAAAAGAAATTGTGATTTGCAAATACTTAGAGGTTGCTGGTTGAGTTCCACTGTTTCACCTTTAGGTATTTTGCCCTTGTCTTTCCAGTTACTCTTTAAGAATTTGCAGGATTTGCACATGACTTACACGTTAAAATTACTGCAGAAAGTTAATTCTGACAATTGACAGTGCAAAAGTTTAAAGCTTATTTATTAGCGTCACAAGTAGGCTTATGTTAACACTGCAATGAAGTTGCTGTGAAAATCTCTGAGTCAGCACCTGTTCAGGTAAACTGAGAGAGAATTCAGTGTGATCAATGCATCTAATCAGCACGTTTTTTGGACATTGGGAGGAAATAAGAGGAAACCCATGCAGACACAGGGAGAATGTGCAGATTCCACACTCTCACTGACCCAAGCCAGGAATTGAACTTGGGTCCCTGGTGCTGTGCAGTGCTAATCACTGTGGCGCTGTGTTACCATTAAGTGTCCTTTTAACAATGTGATAATTGTTAAATGTGATGCCATTCAACTTGTTTTGGAAAAATAGAATAATTTAAGCTGTGGAGTCTCATTCCTTTATGTTGTAAATTATCCTTAGAGTTATAAGATTGAGAAAAACTCATACTTACCTTTGTCTCTTCACTCCCTCTAGTCTTCCTCTAGTCTCCCTCGACCTCATGGGATTTTCCGGTCTTGGCACGACCGCCATTGTGTCTGAATGTGTTTTAACACAGAGCAATACCATTATAAGCCTCTGAAATGTAGCGGCAGTTTGCTTTTCTATCCAACTTTAGTTATGGTTCCTTTACCAAAGGCTGCTGTGTGTTATCAGAATACTCATGCAGTGTGATTTATTTTTATTGGATTTTGGACCATGTTCTGTTTGTCATAGGATTATTGGATGTTTCTTGTTGTGTTATTGTCCGGATTTGACCTCAGTTTCATTACATGTCATTTGATGTTCCTACTTGATATAACGTTGATTCTGGGTAGATGCTGATGATTTCTGCTGGAATTCAGATGCTGTTGATTGGATTTTGTCTTCAAACTTTCTGTCTGATGTTCAGATTATGTAATTCGTTACCTGCATGCTGGTCATGGGCATCTTTCATCTTCCCCTGATTTTCAAGTAGTGCATCATGTACTCCTGGGCACATGGAGGAATGATGAGTGGAATGGAGACTGGACTGCAGGCAAGTGTGCGAGGTTTATCTACACTTGTCTGCAGAATATTAATTCTGCATTGTTTCCACAGCTTGATTAAATGTACACATTCAGAGTGTGAATAGCTATTCAGTTGAAACTGTGCTATTCAGCTGATGATTTGTACTTTGTGTTGCAGTGTTAGCTGATCTTCTCTCAGTGTAAGTACAGGGTTTGCAATAGCACACCTTATGGTCCTTGTCATGGTGTTGATGACCATGTTTGCAATGCTTGGTGACCAAGAGAGGTCCTTGCATGCCAATCAGCCTGTGATCACTAGACTTCTGGTGTCCATAATATAAAACACCTAACATGACAATGGTGAGTTATTGTGGTGACACTTGGAGTGTGATGGATCCCTGGGATGGAATTGCTAAGGCATTATGCACACTGAGTTTGGCACTTGTTGGTCAAATTATCACATGTCAGTCATGCATTTCAGTGTGCCAAGTGAAAAGGTGCTTGCATGTGCATCAGAGTCCAGTTTTGCATATATATCATGCTGACCCTTCAAGTCTGGGGATATAATCTGGATGGTGGAAAAGATTTCTGTTGGTAACACTGTGCTAATCTATTCTTTGGTCACCAGGCTGAATGTCTTTTCACTTTGAGTGAGCTTGTTCTGGTCATGCTTATCATCTGGCCATATAGTTTTATTGTTTTGTTTTTACGTTATTTGGTATGAGTTCCTGGTTGTTTGGAATGCTATACCTGTATGGCCTCCCTCTGTTACTTCTCATGATGTTGAGCCATTTGTCATGACTCCTGCTTTCTGCATTGGTGCCTCCAGTGTTCTCTGGTGCCACATGCCTAATGTACAGTGTTAAAAGCTGGGCATTGTCTTGATGTGTGTATGAGATTGCATTGATTATGTCTACATTAGCTACCTTGCCAATGGTGGATGAATTACACATTGCCTGTAAACTTTGCCCATTAGTATGGATTAATATTTGGCAACCATTTTGCAACAATTCTCCTACAGTGCAACTTCAGTTGTTCCAGGATATAGTTTTGGAATGCTTCAATGAGTGTGGATGCTGTCATGAATTTGTTCTGTTGACTAGTTTTGCTACCATACAGTTACGATTGGATCCTTTCTGTCTGCATCTATTCATGAATTGATCAAAGGTCTCTGTCAGTCATTGCCTAAAAGACATGAATTCCAGTAGGGTATTCTGAAGTTGAGCTTCACTTGGTCTTTGAGAGTTAACTGTATTTTACCTGGATATTTTCTCTTCGCTGGAAGAGGAACATTTTCAAAGCTTGAATGCCACTCTTCAAAGATTGGGAGGCTATGCTCTGAGAGTCCATAAGGACATGTGTGAGTTCTTCCAATTCTCTGTTGAGTACTTTGAGTGTGTGAATGATGCCACTGGCCTTCACAAGTGTCCTTCCAAGCTTGAGGCAATCACAGGGATGTCTGTACCTCAGAATATAAGTCAGTTATGTTTGTTCCTGGGATTGTTGAATTATTATGGAAGGTTTATCCCAAACTTGGCAACAATTCTGAAACCATTATATCTTCTCTGGTGCCAGAATAAGATGTGGAAGTGGTCAGACCAATGCAATAATGTCTTCATGCAAGCCAAACAAGCATCACTTAAATCTGAAACTCTCACACTTCAACCTTACGTTACCCGTACATTTAGCTTGTAATCATGAAGAAAGGTCCATTGCTTTTGCTTCCGAAAGTTTGAGCAAAGCTGAGAGTAACTATGCTCAAGTTGAACAGGAAGCACTGGGAATCATTTTCTGAGTAACTCAATTCTATCAGTTCTTGTATGGGAAAGATTTTACATTGCTCACAGATTATCATCTACTCAGTGCCATTTTTGGACCACATACCTGACATCTGTCACTTTGACCATAAGACATGGGAGCAGAATTAGACCACTTGGCCTATGAAGTCTGCTCCTCCATCCAATCATGGTTGATATCATTCCCATTCTCCTGCCTTCTCTCCATAAGCTCTGATCCTATTATTAATCAAGAACCTATCTACCTCTGTCTTAAAGAAACTCAATGATCTGAACTCCAAAGCCTTCTGCGACAAAGAGTTCCACAGATTCACCACGCTCTGGCTGAAGAAATTCCTTCTCATCTCTATTTTAAAGGATTGTCCCTTTAGTCTGAGGTTGTGCCTTCTTGTTCCATTAGTATTCCATTACTAATGGAAACATCCTCTACAAGTCCACTCTATCCAGGCTTTGCAATATTCTGTAAAGTTTCAATAAGAACCACACTCATCCTTCTGAGCTCCCAATGACTACAGACCCAGAGTCCTCAACTGTTCCTCATACGACAAGCTCTTCATTCCAGGGATCATTCTTGTGAAGCTCCTCTGGAGCGTTTCCAAGGCCAACACATTCTTCCTTAGATCATGGGGCCCGAAACTGCTCACAAATGTAGTAAGTAGAATGCAAAGATGAACTTGCAGCAAATAGAATGCGAAGATAGCCATTGCTCTTATCTTCACATTCGTGTGCCATTAAGTACCAACAGTCAAGTTTACATTGTAATGTCAGTGGACTCTCAGGACTACCATTACCAGGTAATTCTTCAGATTGCTCAACAGGGGATATTTTGTTCTTTGAACAAATAGACAACATCAGTCACTTCTAGGCAAGTGAGAAAACACAATCAAAGTAATCCTATGCTTTCAGAATTGATGGATATGGTTTTACGAAGGAAGACTTTGGAACTAACACTTAACTTAAAACCCTATTACACCAGAAGATTGGAGCAGTCAGTAATCAGGATGTCTTCTAGAGTGATTATTCTCTCACCTTTGAGAAAACAAGTGTTCGAGAAGCTACATGACGGCTGTTGTGGAATTGTATCCATGAAGGGAATAACGTGTTATTTCTGGCAGCCTGGACTGGATGCGGAAATTGAAAAGAAAACAGAAACATATTTTTCCTGTGCATGGGTGAGAAACCTCCACCCTTAGCACTGCCTTGGGAATCCATGGAAATAGCCTGAAGTGTGTTGGTAAAGTGTGCAGCATCTTTTGAAAGACATATATTCTGAGTAATGATTGATGCTGACATTAAATGGCTAGAGGATGCAGTGATGTTGCCTACCTCACCTGAGAAGACCATTGAGAAATTGGGAGAAGTATTTAGTTGCGTTAAATTTCCTGAACAACTTGTAAGCGACAGTGAACCTAAATTTGTCTTGCAGGGACGTGAGAAAATGGCATTCTATGCATTATCACAATATTATACCCTGCTGCTAATGGATTAGCAGAATGCTTTGTTCAACCCATGAAACCACACATTGAAAGCAACCAAGGAACAATGTTTGCTTATCAAATGCCTTAATAACTTGCTGATCTTCCAGAGTGCCACACATTCCACAACCAAGACCTTTCCTACCTTACTCATGATGAAAAGTCAGCTGCATTCTGCATTAGATCTTTTAAAACCTCCTCAATCTAAGGAGATTGTGTGGCGGCAAAAGCAAACACGAGTGGTTTAAGTTGCCTTTGTACTTTGGTTCTGTTTGGGCTGTTCCTCCTTTTGGGGAGCTGCTCCTTTTAGTTTGTCCCCGAGTTAATTTGAGTTAGTTTATTTGTTTTGCTCTGAAAGAGGGAGAAAGCAAAGCAGAAAACAAAGTTTTCCACCGATGACAAGGAGTTAGGCTCTGAACAACTGCATGGGAGAAATGGGTTTCTACTACAGTTCTTCTGCAGATGGATATGTCTCTTACAATGTCCAGACCAGAGATGATATTGTCTGGAGGAGACATACAGACTACTTACTGGCTGGTAGAACAGATCCATCGGATTGGAGCCTGTGGAAAATTCAGGTTCAGACTTGGCAGATTAGAATCTTCCTACAACCCCTACATCACCAGACATCATCGAGGAAGTCAATATCTCAGCCTCTCTCCTGACACAGCGACAATATCTAATGCCTACATCAGATCCAGTTAAACTAACCACTGATGATGTCAGTGGGAAAATGAAAATACAAGAGGTGCACATCAGTTTGAAGACAAAGAAGACAGTGCCAGGGATTTGCTATCAACCGTTTTGAGTTTGATGAACTTTTCAATAGTTACTGATTTATTGACAATTGTTCACAGGGACATTTCAGGGACGTTCAAATTAAGAGAGGAAATGTTATGTATTTGTTCCTACTGGCTCAGTGTGAACCTCTGCTATTATAATGCGAATGGAAGTGATGTAAAGCTTAAGTTAAGTTTACTATGGTCATAAGTAGGCTTACATTAACACTGCAATGAAGTTACTGTGAAAAATCCCCCAATTGCCACACACCAATGCCTGTTCGGGTACACTGAAGAAGAATTTAGCATGGCCAATGCACCTAACCAGCACGTCTTTCAGACTGTGGGAGGAAATCGGAGCCCCTGGAGGAAATCGACACAGACAAGGGAGAATGTGGAGATTTTGCACAGACAGTGTCCCAAATTAGGAATTGAACCTAGGTCCCTGATGTTGTCACGCAGCAGTGCTAACCACTGTGCCATCATGCCTCCCTGAATTTATTTATTAGTGTCATATGTTGGCTGCAGTGAAGTTACTGTGAAAATCCCCTAGCTGCCGTACTCAGCACTTGAATTGTCTTGAAAGAAATCACACAGCACAAATAAAGTTCCGTTAGTTTTTAACCAAAGTATCATATCTCCAAATACACAGCATATAATGCTTGTTGGCTGAAGCGAGGTATGACCCCAAACTGAAAATAAGTGATTTGAATCCCTGCAGAACAGCAGGGTCCTTATGCACACAGTGAGTTTTGATAATTACTTTATTTCACATCAGCTTTTTCCTTTTGCTGTGTGTAAAGGATTGAGGCTTGTATTGTTGCAGTCAAATCTTCAAAAACAATCTTCCACGGCTGCCATCATCATATGGATGTTGTAGTTGAAATCAAAAATCTTCCGAAACGTAAGTTCCCATTATTATTGTTGCCTTCTTCTTTTGGACATGCACCTACAAGTCATTCATAATGATTGGTGGGAAGCAATAATGTGGATTCTTAATTTGAAGAAAAGACGATATACAGTTGGATATGCAAGGAAGCTAAGTATAGTATATCTGTCTTGTATTCTGCTACTTGCCAACTGATAAATGAATCCTGAGAAAAATAAATCACATTCTGTCAAGGTGTTTAATAACATTTATGATGTTTAATAATAGTGTAGGATATGCAGCCTTAATGGTGTATGCGCATCATAACGCAAAACACTGATGGTCCCATTTTTTAGCTCAGGTTCTTTGCTGCACTATTATCAGCTTGCCCAAAGATGTAGGAATAATCTCTTCCTGATGGAGCATGTCACGAGGTACCCCAGTCCAATAAGATTCAGATGCCCTCCAAATTGTGACTTATCTCACCATGATGTGGAAGCTTTCACAGCAGCCAGGAATGGCAATAAATAACATCCGAAGACCAAATTGAAATAAAACATTAATTATTTATAAAAGCAACTTAGTGCAGATGCTGGAATCTGAAACCAAAAGAGAAAATGCTGGAAAATCTCAGCGGGTCTGGCAGCATCTGTGAGGAGAGTCCAGATGACCCTTTGTCAAAGTTAAAAGCATATACTGCAGGAGGAGGGAATGAAAGATGAATCATAGTCATAGAAACCAAGGGAAGAGACTGTTAATAGCTGTCCACAGAGAAAATAAAGGGTATGAATGGCCAAATGGCTGTGACAGAAGGAGGTGTTAGGGAGTGGGTGGGTTTTGGTCGGGGGGGTGGCGGGGTGTGGGAGAGCGGGGAATGGGACAGAGTAGAATGTAGGAGAGGGGAAACGGTGGGGGGGCGGTGGTGAAAAGGTAAGGAAAGGGAGATTGAAATCGGGGGAAAGATGGGGGGGGGGGAAGAAAAATGAAGAAAGACAATAAAGAAATAAAAGGTAGAGAACTGCAAAAAATGTTTTTAATAAAATAGAATGAAAACAAAGGGGCCGAGGTGGGGTAGAGCAAGTCATCCGAAGTTGCTGAATTCATTGTTGATACTGGAAGGTTGTAAAATGCCAAGCCAGAAGGTGAGATGCTGTTCTCCATTTGCATTGAGCTTCACTGGATCTTGCAGCAAGTCAAGGACAGACATGTGGGCAGGGAGCATAATCACATGTTAAAATGCAAGCAGCTAGAAGATCAAGGTCCTGAATGCACGCAGATTGAAGATGCTCAGCAAAGCAATCATCCAGACTATGCTTGGTCCCTCTGATACAGAGGAGACCAGATCGGGAACAGCAAATGCAATATGCCAAATTGAAAGAGGTGCAAGTGAAACACTGCTTAGTCTGGAATAAATGTTTTGGACCTTGAATGGTGGGCATAGAGAAGTAAAGGTGCAGGTGTTACACCTTCTGCAATTGCATGGGAAGGTGCCATGAATCATGGGAGAGCTGTTGGATGTGGTGGAGGAGTGGACTAGGTTATCCTGGAGGGAACAGTCTGTGCAGAATGCTGACAGAGGGAGTGAAGAGAAGATGTGTTTAGCTGGAAAATGGTGGAGGATTGTGCTTTGCATATGAAGGCTGGCAGGGTGAAATGTGAAAACAAGGGGGATTCTATCCTTGTTCTGGGGGGGAGGGGAGGGGGTGAGGGTCATGGTGCGGGAGATGGACTGCATGCTGTTGAGGGCCTTCTCGACAAATATGGATGGGAATCCAAGGTTGAGGAAAGAGGAGCACATATTAGAAGCGTCTCTTTGGAAAGTGGCATCATCGGAACGAATGTGACGGGGATGAAGGAGGTGGGAGAAAGAAATGGAGTCCTTACAGAATATGGAGTTTGAAGAGCTGTAGTTCAGACAGCTGTGGAGCTAATGGGCTTGTAATGGATATTGATAAATATTCTATTGCTGGAAATGGAAACAGAAAGGTCAAGGAAGAGAAGGCAAGTGTCTGAGATGGATCAGGTGAAGGCAATGGAGGGTGGAAACTGGAAGCAAAGTTGATGAACTTTTCGAGATCTGGATGAAAGCATGAAGTGGCACCAAAATAGTCATTGATGTTCTGGTCAAGGAGTTGTGGGATGGGATCTGAGTAGACCTGGAACAAGGAATGTTCCACATACCCATTTATATTTATATTATATAATTATCTATATTTTTTCTTCTTTCCAAGAGGCTGACCCACTGAAATTGCAGGGTTAAGACTAGGGCAAGTATGATCTTGAGTGTCAAATCTGGTGTTACAGAGCACTTGTACCTCACTATAGTTGTCTAACCTAAGTGTCAGTAGCACTGGTTCTTTATCATATGTTTCTAATCTAGTTACTTAAACAGGATAAATTATTCTAGTGTTGACAAGCCTCAAAATAACAAGTTCTGAAATTCTCTGACATGAATCTTATGATTAATGTTTCCCACAACAAAAATCCGAATAATTTGTATAAATGACTGGTTTTTGTTGGGAATGTTTTGATGAGTATTGATGGGTTCTCTCTCAAGTAACTGGCTTAATACAAAATTAACCACCCGATACCATTGAATTACATTATATTGAAAACAAACATCAAATAATGTGATGTCCAGAGTAAGTCTGTCACCAGACGCAAATTCTTATAAAATCAGATCAGTTCATTCCCAATTTCTATATCTTTTTGCTGCATCATCTTTAATGGTGTTACAAATATTCTGGCTGTGTACTTATATATCTGTAATCCATGTCTTCTTCAATATCTTTGCACAAACCCCAATTATAACAAACATTTTATAAGAATATCAGCTCATCCTGTATACAGTGAAGAAAGTAAATTAAGTGTGAGTTCAGTAATTTAGATTTTATTTCCATAACTGTGATGAAATTTATTTGCTACTCTTTCCTTGAATTTCTACTTCCAGTATTCCAACTGTATTCTAATATATACCGAGTAAATTGGCCTTATACTCTCTGGAATTTCAAAGATTGAGAGCTGATCTCAGTGGAACATACTAGATTCTGAATGGGCTTTACAGCGTACACACGAAGTGGTTGTTTCTCCCTGACTGGGGAAACTAGAACATGGACTCAACCTTAGGTTGGATGGCCGTGATGAAGAAATTTTTCTTCACTCAAGAGGGCTGTAGATTTTTGGAATGCCTATCTTTATCCTTCAATATATTCAAGACCAAGATAAATAGATTTTTAGTCTGTCAAATATGATAACTTTGCTGGACAGAAATGTGCCACATGTAAAATCAAATACCAACTGAAATTAGTTTATTCCAGTTTAACAATATATACATGCTCAAATTGTCACAAGAGGGTGCTACTACATTACTAAACTTTTCTATTTAATGACAAAGAATTCAATCTTCAAATTATATCTAACTTATACATCTTCTTGCTTTTCATTGTTTCTCTACTGGGACGCTAGTTCTCTAACCGAAATTTGTTTGGCTAGGGACATCCATATTCCACTACGTTGCCAGACTATAATATCTTTGCAAGTCAGGAAAGGGGGTGTTCTGTATGTAAAGTCAAGTATGAACTTAAACTCCTTTATTCAGGTTTGACTAAATGTACATTCATGTACAAATGGCTGCAAGAGAGTGCTATTAATCAGGGAATCACAGGATATTGGGAATGGGCAGGAAAGTGAATTGGGGTATAATTCTCCAGGAAGTTAGAGGATGAGTGAAAGATGCCCCTAAATGCACATTGCCACAAGTTGCTGGACATTGTGTGTTGCCTCACTATTAGCCCTGACTCCACATGAATTGCATGAAGTTTCTGTATTAATTTAGGGCAGAATGATCTTGCCAATAGTGGGAAACTTAGCAGGCAGGGAAACCTAATTTTCAGGTGGCTAAAATCGAATTCCCAATGTTGGGATGATATTTAGTAAGTAGGTTCTTGGGACTTTGCTGGTAGGTTAAAGGTGGGCCGAGCTTCCCAATGAACTATAGAACATAGAACACTACAGCACAAACAGGCCTTTTGGCCCATGAGTTGCGCCGATCACATCTATATCTACCAATCCGCAGACCTATCTATAACCCCATCCCATTCGTTCCCATATACTTATCCAGAAGTCTTTTAAAAGACCCCAGCGAGTTTGCCTCTACTACCTCCGACAGCAGCCGATTCCATTCACTCACCACCCTCCGAGTGAAAAACTTACTCAGTTGGGAAATTATGTTGGGAAATTCTTTTGCATCCGTTAGCCAGTTATGTCTGCTCATCAAAAGGCCTTGTCAACAGAATTAACTTCTGCCTCCAAATCAAATTCCCCATCAGCGAGAAATTAAAATTTTCACATGCATACTTATACTAAAATAATGTTGACCTGACTACTGAGACAGACTTTATTCCTGGTTAACAATGAGTTGCTGCTTCTTTATTCTCTTTGGAGAGTGGCTATCATTGCCAGCGAATGTTTAAGAGGGAAGAGTGGCAGTGCAAGTTGCATGGTGAATGCCCAAAGATGGGAGCGAGTTAGTGAGGAGGGCTGGAGCAGTGTCCAAGCAAAGAAAGGGGAGAGCAAGAGCAAGCTGTTTGAGCGCCCTTTTAAGTATATAACACCTGGATCTTCAACTCCGTGAGGTAACGGCAGGGATGATAATTGCCCTTGCTGCAAAAAATGATGAGCCCCTCATGGATTTATATGTAATGACCTGAACAGCTCAGGGCCTTGCGTGGTAAGCTGTCCCACCCCTCCCAGCAGATTTAGGATATTCAACACTTACTCCTTCAATATATTGACATTCATTAGAGTGTTCACATACCTATCACTGACTTCAACATCTGTCACGTCCTTCTCCTTGGTAATACCGATGCAAAGTATTCATTAAGAATCCATTTCCTGTGGCTCCACACATAACTTGCCTCCATTATTCTTGAATGGGCCTACTTTTTCTCTTGCTATCCTCTTCCTCCTAATATACGCATAAAAGGCCTTGGAATTCTCCTTGACGCAATTTGCTAAAGACATTTCATGCCCCTTTTAGACCTCCTAATTCCACATTTAAAATCCTTCCTACTTTTACTGTACCCCCCAAGGGCGTCATAAGTTTTAGGATGCCTAGATCTAGGGAATGCTGCCTTTTCTCTTTTGACTAAGCTTACAATTTCTCTTGTCATCCATGGTTCTGGAATCCTGCCATTTCTATGTTCTGTTCTTGTAGTGACATGCACTGTTCTGATTTCAATCAACTGGCCTTTAAAAGCCTCCCACACACCAGATGTGGATTTGCCCTCAAAAAGCTGCTCCCAATCCACATTCCCCACTGTCTAATTTGGATGTAATTGACCCTGGCCCAATTAATCCCAATCACCTGAGGGCCACTCTTGTCTTTTTCCATGATTACCCGAAATCTTATGGAATCATATTCGTTAAGCCCAAAATGCTCTCCTTTGAAACATTGATCACCTGGTCCAGCTCATTCCTCAATACCAAGTCTAGTATGGCTCTTTCCTTGGTTGAATTGTCAACATACTGTATCAAAAAGACCTCCTGGATACATGTAACAAATTGTTCTCCATCCAAGCCTCTGGCTGTAAAGGAGTCCCAGTCAATATGGGGGAAGTTAAATTCACCTAGGACAACTATCTTGCTTTTTTCACATTTTTTTCAATATCTGACAACAAGATTGTCTCTGTCTCCTGCGGGCTGTTGGGAGATCTATAGTACGCTCCTAACATTGTGATTTCACCTTTCTTATTCCTGAGCTTCACTCGTAATGCCTCACTACAAGATCCCTCCAATGTGTCCTCCCTCAACACAGCTTGGTCTGTTCCCTAATCAGCAAATCAACTCCCCCACCTCTCTCTCTCATCTAAAACAACAATATCCCAGAATGTTAAGCTGCCAATGCTGTCCCTTCATTAATCGTGTCTCTGTAATTGCAATAGCATCTTAATTCCATGTGATAATCCAAGCTCTCAGTTCATCAGTCTTACCTGTTAAACTTCTTGCATTGAAGCAAACGCACTCCAACCTGCAGTCCCGCTGAGCCCCATGGCTTCTCTCTTCCCTTTCTTCTCTTAATCCACTGTTTGTATTTAATTTGACATCAAATCACCCTCCTTCTTCATCACTCTTTTTTTTCCTGATCCTTCAATTTCTTTGGTTGAGGAGCTGTTAATTCCAAGTTCCCATTGTCCTCATGGTGCCACTATCAGTTCGTACTTCTAGCAACTTGCAGGGCAAAAATATTTTGAACTGAGGGTTGAAGGAAATAGAAAAGCTTACACAGTGGTTAGCACTACTGCCTCATAGAGGCAGGAACTTATGTTCAATTCCTGGTTTGGGTCACTGTCTGTGTGGACTTTACACATTCTCTCCATGTCTGTGTGGGTTTCCTCCGGGTTCTTCAGTTTTGTCCCACAGTTCAAAGATATGTGGGTTAGATGGATTGGCCTGCTAAATTGTCCCTTAGTGTCAGTGGGGATGGTTAGGGTAAATACATGGCATTATGGGGATATGGCCTGGATGGAATTGTGGTCGGTGCAGACTCAGTGGGCCAAATGCCTCTTTCTGCACTGTAAGGTTTCTATGATTCAATGACTTCACTTAATGGTGCGTGCAGCGAGATGCTCATTCCAGTAATCTTTGAGCCTTTGTTCTGAAAGTTATGGAAGGCGAACATTGATTGAATGGCAGGTTGGGAGAGCTGCAAACAACTGGACGGAGGCCGGGCTGTTTACATATTGGTGTTCAGCACATGGTGGGAGGCAAAACTTTTTGATAAAGTTTTATCTTCAGTTGCAATGTCGACCTTTTGGGAGCTGCTGGAGGGCGGACTTGCTATCGATTTCCTTTGACTTTTTGTGGGAAAGAGCATTGCTCTTTCAATTGGAATGAGGCCAAGGGTATAATTCCATGACATGCCTCAGATGACACAAACAGTGTGAGACTAACTGGAGCAGTCCATGTCCTTCATTTGAACCACAAAATGAGATTGTAACCTTGAAATCATCTGATCTTCTGTGACAGCCTCTGAACTCTATCCGATTGCCCACTCTTCAGTGCAAGAACTGATAACTGCTTCAGACATTTTGATAATCAGGACACTTTGCTGATGACATCTACAGAAGGAATAAGATTGTACCACACATATTTACAAGTTTATCAAACTCTAATAGCTAATTGCATGGAGTATAATACCATTGATGAATTATATAAAATAAATTAATACTTGGCTTTATGATCTGTTCAAATTCTCCCTGATATGGAAATGCTGGCGTTGGACTGGGATGGGTACATTAAGAGATCTCACAACCCACCAGGTTGAAACCTAACAGCGTTTGGAGCACTGCTCCTTCTTCAGGTGAGTCAAATTCTCACTGACGAGAAAATAGGAGATACTTCGTTTTATTTATTAGTGTCATAAATAGGTTTATGTTAAGACTGCATTGAAAGTTACTGTGAAAATCTCTAGGCGCCACACTCTGGCACCTGTTACGCTGAGGGAGAATTTAGCATGGCCAATGCAACTAACCAGCAATTCTTTCAAACTGTGGGAGGAAACAGGAGCAGATACGGGGAGAATGTGCAGACTCAGTGCAGACAGTGACCCAAGCCAGAAATCGAACACATGTCCCTGGCCCTGTGAAGCAGCAGTGCTAACCACTGTGTTGCCATGGTGAGATTGTATTCCAAATGCCGCAATGATTTTCCTGAGGTTCATTCAGCTTTTGTAGATTACCAGTTGCAGCACGTGCCAGAGTTACAGCCTGTGAAAATGATACTGTGTAAAATTGTCATCATTTGTGCCTTTCAACTACAGCTATTTATAAGGAAATTATAGTCTCTGGAACGATCATGGCAAGATTTGAATATTATGCAGCTTCTTTTTATTTAGCTCAATTGTTACTTGTTAACTGGAAGAGTAGCATGGGCTTGTCGCCTGTTTTGTATTATTTTCTAGTTTAATTTTTCTATTTTGAAAGATTTGCTGGAATTATTTCACATGTTGTAGCCCAGAAATAAGCTCCCAGTCATACTGGTGTTTATGCACCACATGAGCTTTCCCCCATTTTATTTCATCTCTTCTGACAACGTAACCATCAGTACTTTTTTCTTTCAACTACTTACTTATCTCAACCTTAAAATGTTTTGATGCTGCTCATCTCACCTGCTCTGTGTGAGTAGTGTGTTTGACATTTTCACCACTCTGAGTGAAGAGGTTTCTCCTGAATTTCATAGATTAATTCATGCCTAATTTATATATACTTCCAGTTTTATTGGAAGTGGAAGCATTTTCCTTACGTCAACAGAGTGGCACAGTGGCACAATGGTTAGCGCTGCTGCTTCACAGCGCCAGGGACCTGTATACCCAGCTTGGGTCATTGTGTGGAGTCTGCACATTCTCCCCATGTCTACGTAGGTTTCCTCCAGGTGCTCTGATTTCCTCCCACAGTCTGAAAGACATGTTGGTTATGTGCATTGGTCATGCTAAATTCTCCCTCAGTGTATCTGAAGAAGTGCCGGAGTGTGGCAACTAGGGAATTTTCACAGTAACTTCACTGCAGTGCTGAGTTTACTTATGACAATGATAAATAAACAAACTCAAAATCTGTTCAATTTCTTAGTTATAAGTCCAGGCTGGGGAAAACATTTGTTGCTCCCTTGTTTTGTTGGTGGTAGTGGGTCCAAGTAATGATAAGCGTGAGATTCCACAAGGATGAAGACTGAGCTTTACCCTGCAATTAATATTGGAAGTTATACTGCAGATCTGCAACCAACTTGCATTTCATGTGACCTGTAGCAGTCTTTTTTTTGATCTAGCAAAATCCATTTTTAAATAAGCAGAAAGTAAAGTTTGATTTTAAACAGTTTATGATCTCTTTCCTGATAATATCTTCAAGTGCTTTATTTACACCTCTTCCTTTTCTGATTTAATCCGCTTTATTACTTGTGGTGATTTGTGAATCTCTACGACCAAGAATCCATTACACCTCTAACACCAATTAGACTCATAGGCAGGTATTTTACGACCTTGCTCAGACAAGGCTCATAAAATCCTGCTTGAGGCCTGTGGATAATTCCATTCTGTGAGCTGCGCCTACCTTGATTCAGGCGGGCATGGCGGTAAAATTCTGGCCTTAATTTCCAAGGAGTAAATGGCTTCCTTATTCCTTCTGTCATAATGTCAACATGTTACTTCTAAAGAGCGTACCAAACATTCTTATCATAGGTGTACCGGGGCAAAAGGACTCTTCTCTCATTCCCTACACCTCCTACATCTAGTGTTGTTTTCACAGCTAATCAAGTCTTAAAGATGCAGACAATGAGAGTGGAGGTAGCATTAAGCAAAGGTTAAAGAGATGTGTATCTCCCCAGATAGGACAGTAAGTGAGATGTTGAAAGCTCAGGCAAGTCATAGGGGTTACAAATAGTGTGACATGAGCCAAGATCCCAGTTGAGGCCATCCTCATGTATGTGGAACTTGGCTATCAGTTTCTGATGTGGAGATGCCAATGTTGGACTGGGGTAAACACAGTAAGAAGTTTCACAACACCAGGTTGAAGTCTAACAGGTTTATTTGGTAGCAAATGCCACTAATTTTCAGAGCACTGTTCCTTTATCAGGTGAGTGGACCACCCAGTGTCAATCTACTTAAATCTTTCTGACCAATGGATATAGGACTGGTATCCAAAATGTTGTAAGAAGTCTGACAACACCAGTTTTAAATCCAACCAACTTATTTGATAGTAAACTCGTAAGCTTTCGGCTCTATGGCCTTTGTCAGGTGAATACGGTGTTCTGGTCTCCAATAGCACACATATCAGCGCAGAGAATTTACAGATTACTGATTAGACTGCGAATCAGTAATCAGTAATCTGTAAACTGTCTGTGCTGATATGTGTACTATTGGAGACCAGAACACCTCATTCGCCTGACGAAGGCCGTAGAACCGAAAGCTTACGAGTTTACTATCAAATAAATCGGTTGGATTTAAAATTGGTGTAGTCAGACTTCTTACTGTGTTTACCCCAGTCCAACGCCGGCATCTCTGCATCCAAAATGTTACCATGGCTACCTTCTCCTCTTTGTCACCCTGCTGGAGATGAGCTTTTTAGCTTGCAACTCATTGGGTCATATTATCCTGGTTTGTAATAAATGCTTGCCTGGTTCAGGGGATTCATAAGACACCATCCTACTAACTTTAGAATGTCAACAGCCATGACAGTCAAAATAAGCCAAGGAACTGTGCCATTCCAAGACACTGCTTATGTCAAAAAGTTTAGAAATTGCCTTTCAGAGAGACAATTAATTCTGTTTAGTTATTTTACAGAAAGTTCTATATATGTGGAAAATATCAGTTCATTGAAGATCCCAATTTCTTACAACAGTAACTAATGATAAACATTAAAATAAAATAAATGATAACATAAAAGTTACAACAGTAACTTTTTGATCAAAGCAAAATATTGGAGATGTTAGAATCTGAAATAAAAACAGAACCTGCTGAAATTTTCCAGCATTTTCTTTCTGATCGCGGGGGCCATTCTAGAGATGCCAAACTCGATTCCGGTATGAATGCTGTGATTATCAAAGTTGCTTTTAACAATTTTCGATTGGTATCATGAAAGCATTGCTCCAAATACCCAAATGTCATTATAAGGGAGAGAATTGAAATAAACCCTAGCTGTGGCCATACTTCCCTGATTGAAATAATGTTGAACCTCTGAGAAGCTCAATTGAATTTGAATGGAGGAAGAGAAACAAAAACAGTTAATCATGTTTAAAACGTTGAAAAACTGGATAGTAATTGAGAGTATTAGAGCACTACTCCCAGTTACTGTGGAAAGAAAATGTAGTTCTGTCTGTGGATTCTTAATAAGAAGTTGCAAAGCTGTAGAGAAAAGGAGATTCATGTGTTCATTGTAAAATTTTCCATGATATTTTGATTATTTAAAAAAAATCTAATGATTGCAAACTTCCTTGGGTAAATAAAGTGGCTGAGCTGAAGGTGCAGGTTATTAGATTTAACTCAGTTATATTTTGTGCTTCTCTTTCCCTATTGGGAAATATGGAATTTCTGCTTCGTCTCCCCTCTGAGAAACAGCTGGATTCAGCAACACTTCATGGAGGCAATTGACGCACAAGTGAAGATCTGAATTCTGTGTGGAGCAATGTTGTAACAGCACTGCGGTGTGGCCTTCCTGGTTTATGTTGGTGTTTCTTTCATTGTAAAATCTATATTTTAACTCTTTCAATCCATAGATCCACTGAGAAACATGTTTAATTCTTTTTTTTCCTTCCAGGGCAGGGATTTTTTGCCTCCTACCCATGGCAATTTCCATGATGGTGCACCTGGCAAGCAATGCAAGTAGCTATTGCCTTTGGAGGGACTGGAAAAACCCTCCAGCAGGCAATGGTGAGCCGCATCTGCCACCAGAAAGAGCATTCAAGGCCATGGGACACGGGCATTGCTGGCTGGCCAGCATTGATTGCTCATCCCTAGTTGCCTTTGGAAAGGTGATCATGAGCTTCCTTCTTAAATCGCTGCAGTGGATTGACCCACAATGCCATTAGGGTGAGAATTGCAGGATTTTGACCCAGCGACTGCGAAAGAATGGTGATATATTTCCAGTAAGAAGTCATTCATCTGATAAATGAGCAGCACTCTGACAGCTCGTGATACCAAATAATCCTGTTGGACTTTAACCTGGTTTTGTGAGACTCCTTATTGTTCCCACTCCAGTTTAAAGCCAGCATTGCCACATGATGGATATATTTCCAAGTCAGCATGATGAGTGGCTTGGAGGGGAAGTTGCAGGTGGTGGTGGTGTTCCCATAAATCTGCTGCCTTTGTCCTTTTGAATAAAAGTAGTCATGGGCTTGGAAGGTGCCATCCAGCAATTTTTGGTGAATTCTGCAGTGCATCTGGTACTGTTACTGAACATCACTGGTGGAGGGAGTGGATGTTTATGATGCCAGTCAAGTAGGCTACTTTGTCTCGGTGTCAAGCTTCTTGAGTGTTGTTGGAGCTGCACCTATCTGGGCAAGTGGGAAGTATTCCATCACATTCCTAACTTGTGCCCTTGTAAATGGTGGACAGGCTTTGGGAAGTGAGGAGATGAGTTACCCATTGAAGTATTCCTTGCCTCTGACCTGCTCTTGTCGCCACTGTGTTCATGTGGCGATTCCAGTTGAATTTCAGTGGTAACCCCAGGGGTGTTGATGGTGGAGATTCAGTGATGATAACACCATTGCATGTCAAGAGGCTGTGGTTAGATTGTTTCTTATTGCTGATGGTCATTGCCTGGCATTTGTGTGGCATGAATATTGCTTTCCACTTGTTAGCCCAAGCCCGGATATTGTACAAATCTTTTTGCATGTGAAGATGGACTGCTTCAGTTTCTGAGAAGCCTCAAATGGTGCTGAACATTGTGCAGTCATTGGTGAACACGTTCACTTCTGGAGGTCATTATAAAGGAGGTGTCCTATGCTGATTATCATAGCAGCTAAAAGCCAGAATATTTGGCTGCTTTTATTCTGCTCAGAAAAGTTTTCCAACTTGTCTACTAAGAATTTACTTCAATCTCGTTTTTGACCAATTCAAAGAATCATAGATTGCCTGCAGTACAGAAGGAGGCTATTTGGCCCATCAAGTCTGTATCGACCACAATTCCACCCAGGCACTATTCTCATAACCGCACATATTTATACTGTCAATCCCCCTGACGATGGTTCACTTTAGCATGGCCGGTCAACCTAACCTGCACGTTTTTGGACTGTGGGAGGAAACCAGTGCACCTGGAGGAAACCCATGCAGTCACAGGGAGAAAGTGCAAACACCACACAGATAGTGACCCAGGTCTGTCCCTGGCATTGTGAGGCAGCAGTGCTAACTATTGTGCCACCATGCCACCTATTTAGCCTACTGATTACATTGGGTGCCAGGGTACAGGCTCAAAAGAAATACAAAGTTAGAATCTGTTATGGTTTGCTCTTTCCTCCCACACTTTGATCTTGTGTCTAGAGTAAAATGGTGTCTCATAAACAGAGTGAATTTTCTATGAACTGAGACAGGCTCCACTGTATGTGCTGAATCTGAGATTCCTTGCACATGGTGACCACATTATGGTATCAGGCATTGGGGCTCTTGAGAGTTGCCCACTGCCCCTTTCCTAAGTTCTACAAAGGGTGTTGTCTCCCTCAGAATTAAAATGAATGGTTAGATTTATTTACAAATAGAAGTACACAAGGAAGCCACATGTTGTGTGAAGTCCGGTGCATAAGACAATAAAACTTTCACCAGTTCCACAAAAGGCATGTGTGTCTCACATAGCTTTTGAGAAACAGTGAAAGGGATAAAAAGCCATGAATTTCAAGTTTTTGAATAGATTTGATGTTGAGTGTTTGTAGTTTTTGACTTAAGCCGTGGGGCAACTTTGAAGCCAAGATGAGCACCGTCAGGATCAAACAACACCAGTCCTATTTCACCAGGGCTCACATCCTGGAAGGTAAGATGTTAATGTCAGGATGTTAGTGTCTTCTTTCCAAATATTTCTTCCAGTTTTCATCAGGGAGAGGTTGAATCTGCCTGGTTTGTTGATTAGCGCGCAGAACCATTTTGGAAAGATTGCCCTAACCTCCTGCCAACTTTGACTTAATTAAAATCTGAGCATAGGGAATGGCATTAATAAAGGAAATCCTTTTGGTTGATTGTGTGGGTTGGCCAGTCTTCTACAGAAACAGCAAGCATCTGCTAGAAATTCCCTGATTGGAATCACAGTTACCCAGTCTGCCTCAAGTCATATTACAAATAGAACACATAAATCCCCAACTTGGCTTCGCTTTTCCCATGTCACTCAATCAATCATGAGGAAGAAATAGTTTAATAATGTAAATTTTGATGATTATTCTTCGCACAGTCTCCAGTGCTTCTTTCCAGACAAAAAGGCAGGGTGAATTTGATTCCAGTGCCTGTCTAATGCGGATAATCTGTTAATGGAGACAAACCTAAATGTTTAGTGTTGACAAAGTCAGATATGAATCGTCACTAAGTGATTAAAAATCTTCAAACTGTAAGATTCATTATTGCAAAATGATACACAGCCCCTTCAAAGAAACTGAAGCCACAGAATAAGGAAGGTCTGATTTTTGAACCTGACAAAAGAGGAGCAGATCGGCAGCACACTGGTTAGAGCTGCTTACAGTGCCAGGGACCCTGGGTTTGATTCCCATCTTGGCTGACTGCCTACGTAAAGCCTGCACATTCTCCGTGTGTCTGCATGGGTTTCCTCCGAGTGCTCCGGTTTCTTCCCACGCTCCGAAGATGTGCTGGTTAGGTTGATTAGCTGTGCAAAGTTGACCATTAGTGTCGGGGGATAAGCAGGGTAAATATGTGGGGTTATGGGGATTGGGCCCGGGTGGGATTGTTTTCAGTGCAGACTCGATGGGCTGTATCACCTCCTTCTGCACTGAAGGGATTTTATGATATCAACTTCATAACTGCTACTTTGAGCAGCACCTGCCCACTGTACTGACATTTTAAAGGGTCATTTTCAAACTTCAGTGACTTTGGTCTTACTGATGTTCCATGACAGCTACTTCTAATCCTATTTTCCTTTCACTTTATCTCCTGTTCATAATCACATCTCATCAACTGCTGGAGCCAACTGGTGTAATGTGACTAAAGAAATTAAAAGGGACAGCCCCTCTGCAAAGATATCCTTCTCTTGGTCCAGCAAGCAAAGAAAGAAATCCTTAGGCTTTGTATGGTAATATGAATGGCAAAACCTAAAATTGGGCTGAAACTACAAATATAGCTGATCCTGATTCTAAAACACATTCTGCTGTTCACCCCCCCAGTACAACTTATGGAGCAGAATTTTCACAACTGCCCTCCCATTGTCAGGCCCACTTCAGAGTCAGAAGCCTGCATTATAGTTACTAACTGGTGATTTGACCTGAATTGACCAATCAATGGCCAGAGGGCAAGATTGTCATCCAATTAACAATGATGGGCTAGCTCTCGATGCTGGAGGATTGGCAGAAAGCTGTTTGGAAGCAACAGCAGAATTCCCTTTCTGATAAGTGAGGGAGACAGTGCCCAAACAATTGGAGGCACTCTCCCTGAATTAGTTTTATTGTAAAATATGAAAGATCTGGGCTTCTGGGCCGCTATTGTTGAGTGGGAAGTGGGATAGGAGAGAGTGGGGTGGGGAGGCTGAAAGACTCATCTCCATGGCAACTTGTGCTTATAGGCAAGGATAGCCTCTAGGTGCACTTAGAGGCTCCTCCCCAGGTTGCTGCTTCTTGCATCTTTGCAGAGGCAGCCACTGCCACAAGGCTGTATGGCGTGGGTATGTCCTGAGTTTGAAGGGTTATGGGATGTTGCCAGTGTCCTTTGAGTGATTGCCCCTTATTCAGTATCTTTGAGTGCCTCAGCTCTTCCTTGGTGCTCTGGCATGTTGGATGAGGCCACCAACTCGGGCACTGTTCTTATTTCACTCATCACATCTCTGTGCCAATAGTGATATTGAATGTTTGATGTGATAAGATAATCTCAACCTCTCTGTGCCTGTCAGCACACAGCTACCACATCCACCTGCATGGTGCTGCAGTGATTCTTCAAGAAGTTGGCCACTCTGTCAATCGAAGAGCTTGTGTGCTCAAATCTCTGCATCATAACGTGCTTTGTTTGGACCTCACCATTGCCTGCCCAGGGCACCACAATGCCTCAGGGATCTCCTGGGGAGGTGATGATGCAATAGTATTGCCACTGGATTGGTAAGGTGGAGGAGACCCAAACTGATGCTGTTGGGATCAGCGTGTCAATCCTACCATGACAGATGGTGAAATTTGGATTCAATAACAATTTGGGAGTTTAAAGTCTAATGATGACCATGAAGCCATTGTCAACTGTCGTAAAAACCCATCTGTTTCACTAATGGGAATGAAATTGGCCATCCTTCCCTGGTTGAGTCTATTAATCACTCCAGATCCAGAATTATAATTCTTAAATGCCACTCAGTTCATTTAGGGATGGGCAATAAATGCTGTTCCAGCCATTGATACTCACATCCAAGGAGTGAATATAAAGAGAATTCTGGTGCTTTTTTTTAAATCTGTGGCCCGCAAGGCCGAACCTTTGTCTTGAGGAGCATGGTTATTACTGCCTGGTGAAGGAGCTGCTCACAACTGGCTCTGTCTCACTCATCTCCTCCTGCTCACTTGTGATGTGCTGCGCAAGCTGTGCTCCCTATTCAAAGCTCTGCTGAGGTGACATCTCTGTGCTGCTGGATGGTGCGGTGGTACTGACTCGGTGGAATCTCCACCACCCCACCTCATGTCATGTGGGTCAGCGATGTCGGTGTTGGGGCACTCAGCTCCTGCTCCATCGCACCTGAGGGAAACACAAGAATGTGGTGTTGAAAGCTGGGGCTTTTCAACTGGTGGATCTTGATAGGTAATAGCAGTAGATGAGTCACACAGCATGCTGACTAAGAATTTTCTTCATATCCCTTACTTGTGGACCTGCGGATGCAGTAATCAAGTGACTCTTCACCTCATGCTCTCTTCTTCTCCTCATCATCAATGCTTTGCCATGATGGGCACGTGTGATGGCACCCTCGTCCTAGCACCATAGCCTCCATCGGGATTGGGTTGAACAGATTCACCACACTGCCACCTATTTCAGATACCCCAGGGTGGTTGCAAGTTCTCTCTTCCTGCATGCTGACTACACACTGATGCCTGAGTAACATGGCCTCTACCTCCTCAGTCAGGTTCCCTCCTCACATAGCCCATATGGGCAAGTAGCTGACTTCTCCAACTGACCATTGGCTCTGACATTGTAAGGGTAAAAGGATAGGCGTTCAGTCTATTTAGGCATGTTAACCAGCTATTATTTGCTACTCTCTTTTCCAGATCTTATCAGGTTACTGAAACTTTTTAAAACATTGGACTCATCATCCTATTGTTCCTTTGCTGCTGATTTCTGTAGCCGCCTTCACCCAAGCCCTTTTGGTGTATCTGAATGGCCTTTTGACTGCTTGATACCAGAAATGATACCTTTTGTTTCACAGCGACTGCTTTGGTTAACAGCTTTCATGGAACCATAGTACCCCTACAGTGCAGAAGGAAACCATTAAGTCTGCAGCAACTCTTACTCAAGCCCTATTCTGAGCAACCCCATGTATTTATCCTGTTAACCCCTCTATATATATTAGGACAGAAAAGGATAATTTAACATGGCCAATCCACCCAACCTGCACATCTTTGGACTGTGGGAGGAAACCAGAGCACCTGGAGGAAACCTACACAGGCACAGAGAGAAAATGCAAACTTCACACATGCTGACACCCAAGACCGGAATTAAATCTGGGTCCCTGGCGCTGAGGCAGTGCCACCATGTTGCTGAAAGGAGGTACCAGAAAGCATTGAAGTGACCATTAATTCCACCCATGCATACCGCCCCATGCCAGTACTGCTCTCTGTGAATTCTCCTTTGCCACCTCCTGAGCTGGTGGCAAGCCCAGTTCTGGCTGCAGCTCACCTTTACTAAGGGCCCTTGCTTTCTATATCCTGCTTTTAGGCTGTATCCAGCTTTGGTAATTGGGTGCTGAACTCATTGATGTTACAGTGATGAACTTCCAAACCATTAGAAGGCACCACGGGAATTGTAGTGGGTGGGACAGGACCACGCAAAGGTCCATTGACCTCAGATGGGATTTTCCGATGTTGAGGTGCACACTGCTGAAAAATCGTGAGCTGGGTCTCAAAAGATTCCGTCCATTAATTTTGACACTCTCTGAGTCAGAACCTCTGTCTCCTTAGAAGCGCCAAACAACTGTCACTAATCAGAGGCTACCATAACAGATCATTTCTCAGCTGATATTTGGAACTAATTTAATTAAGAGTTTGTATTTCATGATCCTGAATAAACTTGGCATCTTAAGATGCCGGTCAGTTAGACAATTGCAGCAGATGTGCAGAATAAAAGACCAGAATAAAAGTTCAGATACTCATTATGGTTCAGTTTATCTTGATGTTTGGTACGCTATTTCAGGACTTATTGGTTATCCTTAGAAGCTGTTTACGACAGCAGTAAAGTTCAGATCCAGCAGATAGCTACTCTCTGGTTATCACTGATGAAGCAAGGCTGATGGGGAGTGTGTTCTAAGACTGATCATTTGCCCACACAAGTAATGAATGAATGTATTGATAAAGGAAGAAGTAAAAGTGGTAAGATGTCTGTTTAAATAATTCACGCGGCAGTACGTCCCATTAAATCGACAGCATTGAGCACAGTTAGCAAGCTGGTATCTGATTAAAAGCAGATTTAATGAGTGCAGCCATTTGGTTGAGACAGGTGTTTATATTCCCAGGTAAACGGCTAGTCAAACTTCAAGATTGATGAGCTGGGAGACCATGGCTAATCAAGCACGTGTAATTGGCAAGTAATTAATAGTTTGTTTGCAAGTGCTGTAATAATTTATCTTCATCACGTTTTAGAATGGGCAGATCTTGAGGTAGAATAGAAACCAGTCTGCCACTAGCCGTTAGGCAGCATGGTGGCACAGTGATTAGCAGTACTGCCTCATAGTGCTAGGGACCAGAGTTCAATTCCAGTCTTGGGTGTGGAGTTTGCACATTCTTCCCATGTCTGCATAGGTTTCCTCTGGGTGCTCTGATTTCCTCTCGGTGCTCTGATTTCCTCTCACAGTCCAACGATGTGTGGGTTGGGTGGATTGGCATTGCTAAAATTAACCTTAGTGTCAGGGAGATTGGCAGCGTAAATGTGAAGGGCTATAGGAATAGGGCCTGTGTGGGATTGAGATCGGTGTAGACTCGATGGGCTAAATGGCCTCCTTCATCACTGTAGGAATTCTGTGATTCTAGCCTAAGTGGCAGCAGCCGAATATGTGATTTTAAATCAATGTGGATTTAAAGATAAATAGAGAAATGCCAAGTAATTACTGCATCATTAGACCCTATGTTTACATTTGCCATACAGATACACCATGGGCTGGATTTTGCTGAAAGCAATGAAGCAACAGCAATGATTTGTTTTGAGTTGATTTATTATTGTCACATGTATTGGTATCCAGTGAAAAGTATTGTTTCTTGCTCACTATACAGACAAAACGTACAGTTTTTATAGAGTACATAAGGGAGAAGGAAAGGAGAGAGTGCAGAATGTAGTGTTACAGTCACAGCTAAGGTATGGAGAAAGATCAGTTTAACATAAGTTAGGTCCATTCAGTACTGGAAAGTATAAACGGAGTCAGTAGATGTGAAGCTGGTTTGTGTGATGGATTGGGCTATGTTCACAACCTTTTGTAGTTTCTTATGGTCTTGGTCAGAGCAGGAGCCATACCAAATTGTGATACATCCAAAAAGGATGCTTCCTACGGTCCGTCTATAAAAATTGCTCAGTGTTGTAACAGACATGCCAAATTTTCTTAACACCCTGAGAAAGTAAAGGTGTTAGTGGGCTTTCTTAACTATAGCTCTTGCTGATGGCCTGAAAACAAAGATGCCCATAAAAATCTAGCGATCTCTGTGATGTAAATTTTCTCTTTCCTGATGTCAGTCTGAATCTGGTGCCAAGTTAAAGAGACCTCCTAGAATCCAACAGCAGCCATGTCATCAGGCAGGGTAAGCAGCGAATCACAGTCAAGTATTCTTACAGACAGCAAACCAGGAAGTTGAAAATGACTGAACCCCTTCACTTTCAATTTTTATAGGTAGTGAAATAAATGCTTGGGACATGAAAGCTAAAATTTAATATGAATTTCAGATTACTTTTTCAGAGTTAGTGAGCCTGACTAACTAAATAATTACTTATGAATTTATGAATTTAGAATGCAGTTAAAAAGCTATTTGAACTTCATTCAGCAAGATGCAACATTTTCAAGAGACTAGAAACGTAATAATGGGAAACCTCACTAATTCAATGACCTTAATTACGCACTCTTTGGAGAATTTAGAATCACTGGCAGCAACTTCTGGATTTCCCCATTTAACTATGCATAAAGTTTAAAGTTTACTTATTTGTCATAAGTAACCTTCATTAACACTGCAATGATGTTACTGTGAAAATCAGCCCCCCCCCCCACCCCTTGTCACACTCTAGTGCCTGTTCGGATGCACTGAGAGAGAATTTAGCATGGCCAGTGCACCTAACCAGCATGTCTTTTGACTGTATGGCTATGTGTGGACTTTACTAGTTTCTGTCAGTACCAGTGGAGTAAAATGGCAAATGCTGACAGTTTTGCACACAGCAAAAATCTACTCAATAGATTTTAGGAACAGACTGTTAGCTTATCCATTATTAATTGATTTCAATCCCAGCTAACTTCTGGTTACTGTTTCTTCCAACCTCTTTTGTCTCCAGGAATGCATTGATTTGTTTGATCTATTTACCCATAAAGCTTAAAATTGGGTATACATTGTAGCTAATTTCATGTAATCAATGTTGATTTCAATCATTTATACCTCAAACTCAAACTGTCCTGAATTATTATTTATTTATGAATTCTTATGGGATGTTGTTTTTAAATGACTGCTTTCAAAAGTAATTTTAATTAAGGTGTTGTGGAACATGGTGGCTGAACATCAGAAGTGCAATTTTCAATTGCCAAGTTGATTGCTGCAAATTGTTGGACAAAAGCCTCTTTAATGTGGTTAATATTTGGTAACAAATATTTGTTGTAAAGATTATTTAGTGATTATTTATTTAGTGAATCAAATCCCTCAAGTCAAATGATAGCACCCTTGTTGAATTTAAGAGGATGAGTCCGCCCCTTTATCTGCAGAGCAGATAATCCTTGGCAATGTGCAGTATTTTTTTTCTATCTCTCCATAAGCATATAAGAGGCTCCAGTGGAGGATGGCTGAACAGGAGCCCTGTCTTGTCTTCAGTCTGTTTAACAATGACCATTCTCCTCTTGGCAGTTCAAAGACTGCCTTTAAACAAATGGATTTTGTCACAAGGAGCTTGTCAGTGACCTCCTGTGGTTTCCTCTTCCGTAATTCAGAAGATATCCTCTTGTAGACCTTGATCGAGAAGGGTGCTCCATATCAGGTACAAAATCAAAAGATAGGCAGTACGTGGGCTGAGTAGATTATCATGGAGTGGTAAATGAATACTCTTCACTGTATGTTAATACATATGACAATAATAAATCATGTCAAATCAACCTGTCCTGGTCCCCCCCCATATCGACACTATAGTTAAGAAAACCCATCAACACCTTTCTCAAAAGACTAAGGAAATTAGGTCTGTCCACTAGAACTCTCACCAACTTTTATAGATGCACCATAGAAAGCATCCTTTATGATTTTTTGTATGGCTCATTCTCTGCCCAAGACTGCAAGAAACTACAAAAAGTTATGAATGTAGCCCAGTCCTTCACGCAAACTAATCTCCCACCCATTGATTCTGTCTACGTTTCCTGCTGCCTTAGAAAAGCAGCCAGCATAATTAAAGACCTCACGCACCCTGAACATATTCTCTTCCATCTTCTTCCGTCAGGAAAAAAATACAAAAGCCTGAGTACATGTACTGACTGACTCCAAAGCAGCTTCTTCCCTGCTGCTTGCTGTCAGACTTTTGAATGGACTTACTTTGCATTAAGTTGATGTTTCTCTGTACCCTAGCTATGACTGTAGCCACATTCTGCACTCTCTCCTTTCCTTCTCTATGAATGGTATGTTTTGTCTGTACAATGCGCAAGAAACAATACTTTTCACTGTATACTAATACGTGACAATAATAAATAAAATCAAATCAAAAATGAGGTGCAACATGATTGGCTTCAACTAGCTTCTAGGTTTCTGTCAGTCACTGGATGTGTAATGGAGTGATCCATGCAAAGATGGGGAGTCATAGTGTTCTGGATTGAACGTTCATTAATTATTTTGACTGCTGAGTTCCAGAACTCCCAGGGCTAAGCCCACTTGCAGATACATGTTCCGCCTTTCCTTTCTCTTTCTCCCTACTCCTAACTTCGACTGATCATTATCTCTGATTGTTTTTTCTCTCACCAAACCCTAGAGTCACACTCCCTCTCACTGTCAAACCTGAGGGTTCTGGTTTCTTCCAATCCTGATACTGCAGGAGATGAGTTTCCTGGGCATTTGCAACATTTATTTTTACTTATCACTGAGACGCTGGATTATCCACATCCAACCTGTTTACATTGTCAATGTTTTTATTCATTGGCAGAACATGGACAACGCTGGCTGGCCGCCATTTATTGCCAATCTCTACTTGCCTAATAAAAATCTAGTGATCCCTGTGATATGGATTCCTCCTTTCCCAATGTCAAGCCAATGGGACCTACTAGAATCCAGCATGTTATCAGGCAGGATAAACAGCCAATCATACTGAAGTATTCTTTTATAGACAGTAAACCTGCAAGTTGAAAATGATTGATAGTCAATGACATTGCTGTGGCCAGATCAGGTAAGGACAGCAGATTTCCTTCCCTAAAGGACATTAATTGACCAGATGGATTTTTCCGACAATCAATTTATAACTTCAGGTATTTTTTATTGAATTCAAATTCCACTGTCTGCTGTGGTGGGATTTGAACATTAGCTGAGTTTCTGGATTAATAGTCCCACGATAATACCACACTATCCTGTTGCTTCACCCTGCGGTTGAAGTTTGCTGAGAGAGCTTAATATAGCTCTGGCATGAGAAAAGACATTTGACCATCCATCGCTCAGTTAAAATGTAGGAACTGCTTGTGTACTCTTTCAGATGGAGAAAGGAGAAAGACATAAGGCGAAAGGCCATTTTGGAAAGAAATGAAGGAGGAAACATTGCAAAATAAAACTTTTCATTGAATAGAACCTCCATGGTAATTTGAAAAAGGAAAGTGGCAAATAAGGTTGGCATTTAGAAGAGTGGATAAGGAACAGTTAACAAGAATAAAGATGACAGGATAGCCAGCCTGAGTTAGCCCTGAACCATATGCTGATTTAGGTATTCACAGTATATGACAGCATTTATCACAAAGTAGAAGATAATTTGTAGCATTTAAAATTTTGCAGATTTATTGCACTGCATTTGCAGAACCGAATAACTTCTGCCTTTGGCAGTATGCCATTCTACATATAATGCACCATTCGCTTGCAAGGATTATGCTCCCACAATAAGGGCAGAACAGGCTTTATTTAATACTATGCTGATTAATAGCTTACAAAGAATTGATTGCCATGTAGCACATAATGATTCCTGTGGTGTCAAGACTATGGAAGTGTCACAACAATAGCAGCAATTGCCATAGGATCGGCAATGTAGACTGCATTTGGGTAGTTATTAGAGACAGGAACACTCTTTCCTGAACCTTATTCGGATGTTTAAATATGATGAGAGTGAATTATAAATGCTCAGTTGAAGGGATATTTGTCTTCCTCAACATCTTCATCAGTTATCTTCCTTTCATCAAAATGGCAGAATTGAAGGTGTTTGCTGACAATTGCATAATGTTCAGCACCATTTAGAAATCTGATACTGAAGCAGCCTACGTCCAAATTCAGCAAGACCTGGATAATCTCCAAGCCTAGGGTGATAAGTGACAAATGTACCAGGCAATGACATCTCTAACAAGAGAACATACAACTATCACCTTTTGATATTCAATGGCATTACCGTTGTTGAATCCTCCACCATCAACATCCTGGGGGTTACTATTGACCAAAAACTGAATTGGACTAGACATATAAATACTGTGACTACAAGAGCAGGGCAGAGGCTAGGAATTACATGGTGAGTAACTCAACTCCAGACTCTGCAAAGACTGACCACAATTTACAGTGCATGAGTCAGGAGTGTGATAGAATACTCTCCAGTGTCTGGATAAGTGGAGTTAGAAGGAAAATGTGATAATCTTGCTTTGAGCAGGCACCACATACTTTGATGTCTTCAAGTTTCATACCTATGTATGAAACTTGACACATGTATGAAACTTGACACAACGGTAATGCCATTGAATATCAAAAGGTGATAGTTGTATGTTCTCTTGTTAGAGATGTCATTGCCTGGTACATTTGTCACTTATCACCCTAGGCTTGGAGATTATCCAGGTCTTGCTGAATTTGGACGTAGGCTGCTTCAGTATCAGATTTCTAAATGGTGCTGAACATTATGCAATTGTCAGCAAACACCTTCAATTCTGCCATTTTGATGAAAGGAAGATAACTGATGAAGATGTTGAGGAAGACAAATATCCCTTCAACTGAGCATTTATAATTCACTCTCATCATATTTAAACATCCGAATAAGGTTCAGGAAAGAGTGTTCCTGTCTCTAATAACTACCCAAATGCAGTCTACGTTGCCGATCCTATGGCAATTGCTGCTATTGTTGTGACACATGTTAATGATCTGAAAAAATGCATTCTTGAGATGTCTGTGTTGCTAGCTAGGCCAGCACTTTAGCTCATCCTTTATGCAATTAAGAAGCTTGATATCATCCAGAACAATGCAGCCTGCTTGATTGGCATCCCATCCACAAAGATCCAGTCCCTCCAACACTGACTAATGGTGGCACCTATGTGTACAATCTACAAGATGCACTGCAGGAACTCACCAAGATTCCTTGGATAGCAAACTCATGACTGCTAACATCTAGAAGGAAAAGGGCAGAAGACACATTGGAATACCATCATCAGGAAATTTTCCTGCAAATCATTTACCCTCCTACTTAGAAATATATCTCCATTCCTTCACTGTTGCTAGGTGAAAATCCTAGAATTCCTTCCCTAACAGTAATGTGGGTATACCTACACCAGCGGAACTGCAGTGATTCAAGATGGCAGCTCACCATCACCTTCCCAAGCGCACTTAGGGGTGATTCTGCTGACAAATTAGAGACATTTATAATAAAACAAACTTTATTGAATATCACACTTAAAATATAACTCTATCAACATTAAGCAGCTGAACTATCCCCATTGAACAATATTTAAACAGGAAAAGAAACAAGTCTAATTCCTAATTTAGTCTGGTTCCAATTCCAAATAAACAACATTCTTCTTAACGGACTCAACAACACTTTAGGTACAGTTAGCAACCATAAATATACTTGCTATAAGTGTAAACAGCCACAAAGCTTTCAGAGAGATTTTGTGCAGAGAGCACTTACCCATGTCTGCTTTTAAACAAACCCCAGTCAGAACTCAAAAGTATTTATTTTCTCCTATGTACCTAACTGCTCCCATTAACCATGTTATCACCTACATCCTTAAATTCACCTTCCATTCCTTTAATCAAAAACCCCAAGGACCTTTTCTTTTTATAAACAGAAGTCCATTTGCTCTCTCCTAAATAAACACCACGTAGCTAAAATTAGTAATTATCCTGCTATCCCCAAATCTGAGCTGCATTGCTGCCAAACATACTGATTGCTTGTAAAAACAACTGAAGTTTTAAACATTCCCTTTAAACATTAAAACAATACAATAGCACATCCATCATTATAAAAAAAACCCTCGAGGATTTAAAAAGATTTGGAAGAGTAGCACTTGCTATTAAGAGAGCAAGAACAAGTTGGTTTTCTTTCTCTTGAGGAGTTGTGTGGATAGGACCTGGGTGGGATTGTTGTTGGAGCAGGCTTGATGAGTTGAAAGGCCTTCTTCTGCATTAGGGTTCTATGATTCTAATTGATCTCGAAGCCTCTTTAAAATGATAAAAAGCTTGATGGACGAGGTACAGGAAAAATGTTGCTGCTTGTGTGGAAAAGCGAAGCAAAAGGCCATCATGAAAAAAATCTAGTTGGAAAGTCAGAAGGCACCAGCAAGGAGTGAAAATGCGAAGAAAAGTCCATTTGGATGGAGTTTGAATAAGCCTCATGGGTGATAGGTTATGCTGATAGAGTTAGATGGAACCAGTAGGAGGCTCAATTAACATGAACATTGGCATGGACTTGTTAGACTAAATGGTCTTTCTCCAGGCTGTATATACCATTTAATTCTGTGTAATGACTTTACGACACACTGTCTTTCCAAATAAGCTAATGTAGAGTAAAAGATAATTCTGCAGTCTTGTGCCCACAATGAGTGTTACTGTTCATGTGCCTGTTCCCTATGTTCCATCGACTGAAGGTAATTGACAAAAGCTTCTCTGAAAATGTTGTGTGTCATCAAAATTTCAAGTATATACTGTGTGTCTGGAGCCAGTGGCAGAATGCTGTGAATATAGCTGAGAATCTGACTTTAATTAGCTGTCACTGAGAGAATCAACACTTTGGTCCTTTCAAAAGCTTCCTTTCTGCACTCGCTGTGCAGAGTTTTAGAAATCACAATGTAGCTCAATGATGTAGCATGGGCTTTCGATTCACCAGGTTAAATCAGGGGCCATTTATTGACCAGAACTAATTCTCTGATTGTGTGCTTTGAATTAGAAGATTCATGACTTGAAAGGCAAAGACCTGTAAGCAGCTACACTGGTAGTCTGCTTCCAGAATCAACTCAGAAGGAAGCCATTCAACCCATCGTTGTGTACTTGCTCTTTGAAGAAGCTATCCAATTAGACCCACTCCCCTACACTTTCTCCTTCAGGTGGATATCCAATTCCTTTTGAAAATACTGTTTCCACCACCCTTTCAAACATTTCACTGCAGATCAGAGAAACTTGCTCTGTTTTTAAAAACAAAATCTCCTCATGTCCCTCTGCTTATTTTGCCAATTATCTTGCATCTGTGTCCTTTGGCTGTTGATCTTTTTGACAGTTGAATCAGATTTCCTTGATCCATTCTATCGAAACCCTCTTAATTTTGAACATGACTATTCTCTCCACTAAGAATAAGAATCCCAGTTTCTCCAGCCTCTCTGGGTAGCTGAATGCCTTCATCCATGATATCATTCTGGCAAAATCTCTCTTAACATACTTTGAAAAGTATAGTGCTTAGAATTAGACTTAATACTCTAGATGAAACCTAACCAGCGATCTATAAAGGTTTGTTGTAACTTGCTTGCTCTTGTGTGGTTATTTCTAAAGTTAAGGACTTATGCTTATTGCTTTTTTATTAAACAGTCTTAGTACTTTGTCCTGCCATCTTCTAGAACTTGTGTGTCAATATCCCCAAGTCTCTCACAAAGGCAAGGATGCTGGAATCTGAAACAAAAACAGAAAATGCTGGAAAATCTCCGCAGTCTGACAGCATCTGTGGATAGAGCACAGAGCCCTGATAAAGGGTCATTGTGACTTGAAACGTTGGCTCTAACCTATCTCCATGGAGCAGTCAGAGCTGCTAGGATTTTCCGTTTTTGCCCCCAAGTTGCTGTGTTCTTCCACCATCTTTAAAATTCTGCCATTTTTCTTCCAAAATGCATTCATTCACACTTTGCTGCATTAAATGTCAAACATCCATCTCTTTCACCTATATATTCCAGAAGTCTGTGATGTGTGTTTAGGCCTACATTTCAGTCCGGCATTGAGGGAGGGCTGCAACAGACAAGATGTTAACCTCAGGTCATGGCTTTCCTTTCAGGTGAGCGTAAAAGATCTCATGGCACCATCTTGAGTAAGAGTGGGAGAGCTCTCTCTGGAGGACTGAACAATATTTAACCACAAATTAACATTGCTAAAAAAATGAATTATTTGGCTATTATCCCATTGCTATTGGTGTCAGCAAATTGTTTACCGTGTTTCCTTCACGACACAGTGATGAGACATCAAAGCAGCATTTCATTGGCTGTTTTGCCACATCCTGAAGTTGTGAAGGGGCAACGCAAGGAGGAAGTTCTTTCTTTAACGAATCATCCTCAGTTGTTTATAACGTTTCCAATTGTTATGTCATCTGCAAACTTTGAAATCCTCCAAACTAATTAATATCTGTCAAACACAGCAGTCATCCTAATACCTGTCCCAGGGGACACGACTGTGTAGTTCCCTCCATTCTGATTAAAGAACTGTTCATTGCTCTCCACTTTCTGTCTCTTAACCAATTTATTTTATCCATGCCGACATCCCATGGGTTTCAGTTTTGCTAACAAGTATTATGTGGGACTAGAGCTGGACTATTGGCTGTGTATGAAGCTATAATTTCGCTGATCTAAACAGATGCCCCAATTCATTATACCATCATTCTTTCTATGACAGCATGAGTACAATAGACAACATCTTCCTGTGACTATTGAACAAACTGTTCCATCATTAGACATGCCTTAAAAATTGCCAATTAAAATATCTTCTGTAAAGGAAAAAGCAGTAGCATTTTCAGAAGGTCATGTTGTGCTTGTTTGCAATTGGAATTCTTCCCTTCAGAAATTTCTTATATATTAAGTTCATTGGTTTTATTTGTTTGTGGGATTTGCAAGTCATTGGTAAGACCAGCATTTATTATCCACTCCTAAATTGCCCTTAAGAAGTGGCAATGAGTTGATGTCTCGAACCATTGTCATCCGTATCACCCACAATTCTGTTCAGATAGGCATTTTCTGGACTTTGACCCAGAGACAGTGAAGGGACAGTGATATGGTTCCAATTTAGGATGGTATATGATTTACAGATTATGGTATTTCTTAGCATCTAATGCTTTTGCTCTTCTAGATGGTGGAAGTTGTGGGTTGGAGGGATCTGACAGTGGAGTCTTGATGAGTCGTTACAGTACATCTTGTAGATTGTACCCATTCCCACTCTGCATTGATGATGGAAAGTGGATGTTTGAGTGATAGATGGGATACTGATCAACTGGGCTAGTTTGTCTTGAATGGCTTTGAACTACTTAACTGTTCTTCTGGAGCTTCACTTATTCGGGCAATTGGTGAGCATTCCATCATACGCCCTGACATATCAATGATAGAGAGGCATTGGGAGTCAGGAGGTGAGTTACTCACCTTGAAAAACCTAGCTTCTAACCTGCTGCTGTTGCCACAGTATTTCTGGTCAGTGGTGACTCCAGGACATTGATGTGGGGATTCAGTTCTTCTAATCTTGTTGCACGCCAAAGGAAGATGGTTCGATTCTCTGTTCTGAGTGATGGCCATTGTCTGGCACTTGTGCAGAATGAATGTTACTTGCAACTTATCAGCTGACATGTGAATGTTAGAAAAGCAAAATACTGCAGAAGTTAGAAATCTGAAATAAAATGCTGGAAATACTCAGCAGGTCAGGCGGCATTTGTGGAGAGACTAATCGAGTTAATGGGCTGTGTTTTATGGCATGGGAGGCAGGAGCAAGGAGTGCTCACTCTCCCTGGATGAAAGTCGCCCATCAGCCGAGAAGCTGGTATGAAGCCCACCCTATTGCTCTCACACATAGGAAATGGGCAAAATGACCTGAAGGCGTGTCTTCCACCCTTGAGACTTGCTGGCCAGATGAATTAGCAGCCAAACTGATGACTGCCACAGGAAAGTAACACACAGGCTGTGGAGGCATCTGACAGCCCAAAGAGGGAGGGTGGATAGTGAAGCTAAATTTTGAAGGACAGTTGGAGAAGATGGAAAGGGAAGCCAACAAGATTTAGAGGCTGATTGGAGTTGTACACGGGGTACCATCTAAATGAGGTGGACCTCCCCTCGCCATTTTTTTATCAAGGCTACAAAGAACAGCCTGCCAATCTACCCATGCCAACCAAATTGTAGCATGAAAAATGTATTATTACAGTCAATAAACACTTTAGTAAGCCTAATTGATCTTCAATTATTCATGTAAACGTCGCAAGCAGTTACCAATTTTGGCACTCATCTACCTAGTGTAATATTGGGATAAGATTGGGGGTCAGCAGGAAGATGGTGAGGAACCAACCCAGCATATTTTACAGGGGCCAGCATGGTGGTTAGCACTGCTGCCTATCAGCACCGGGGACCTAGGTTCAATTCCGGCCTCGTATAACTACCTGTATGGAGTTTGCAGGTTCTCCCAGTGTCTGTGTGGATTTCTTCTGGGTGTTCCGATTTCCACCCACAGTCCGAAAGATATGGGGGTTAGGTTGATGGCCATGCTAAATTAACCCTTAGTGTCAGGGTGATTAGCACGGTTTAACACGATAAATACATAGGGTTATTGGGATAAGACCTGCATGGGATTATTGTTGATGCAGGTTGAATGAGCTGAATGGCCTCCTGCATTTAAGGGATTCTAAGATTCTGACAGGGACAGCCTGAGGCTGGTGAAGGAGGATGAGGGGTTAATGTTGTCGTAAAATCCAGCCAATGCTTCAGTTCGGAGATGATTTTTTATCAGGATTGACTGACCATCATACACCTGAATGGTTAACTCTGCTTCTCCCCACAGAAATGACCTGAAGCATTTTCTCTCTGATTCCCATTGATTTTAATTTACTGTTGCTGCTTGATGTCACGCTTGCTTACAATGCTGTGTTGATGTGAAAGACAGACACTCTCATCTGACCTCTGAATTAAATTCTTTTGTCCACGTTTGGACTAAGGCTGTAATGAGATCTGGAGCCCAGTGGTCCTGATGGAGCACAAACTGAGCATCAGTGAGCAGGTTATTAGTGAGGGAGTGACAGGCGATAGCATTGTTGACAGCACCTTCCATTACTTTGTTGATTGCCGGCACAGTAATTGGCCAGATTTGATTTGTCCTACCCTCTGTTGACGGGACCTACCCGAACAATTTTCTGCTTTGTTGGGTTGATGCCAGTTTTGTAATTCTGCTGGAAAGGATGGCTGAGGTTAGTTTTGTAGCAGTACCCTGCAGCACTATAGCTAGAATGTTGGCTGTAATAGTCTTTCGGTACTTGGGAGTGTGCAGACGTTTTTTATCACGTGGAATGAATCAAATTGGCTGAAGAGTGGGATCTGTGCTCCTGAGGACCACAAGATGGATCATCCATTCAGAACTTTTAGCTGAAGATGATGTACTCCCTCCATCATTGAGGATGTGGATGTTTCTCCTTCTGTAGATGTTTAATTGTCTACCATGATTCATGACTGGATGTGTGGTTGGACTGTAAAGCTTTGACCTGATCCATTTGTTCAGGTTTTGCTGTTTCTGCTATTAAGTTTTAGCAAGTTGGTTTCTCATTTCAGTATGTCTTGTGCTGGCCCCAGAATGCTGTTCTATACTTTGAATTAGAACCTAGTAGTAGAATGAGGAATATGCCAGACACCATAAGATTCCACCTTATGTTGGAATACAGTTTGATGCTACAGATGGCACGCAGTTACTCCTGGAAGCTCTGCTTGATCTATAAGATCATTTCTCAATCTTTTCCATTTAGCATGGTGATGGTATCACACAATGTGACATAAAATATGCGACTGCAGTCATCTTCACAAGGACTGTGCAGTGTTCATTCCTGCCATTACTCTCATGGGCAAACACATCTGCAACAGATGAATCGGTAAGTAGAGCTGTGTCCTTCAGGACTCAGCCTGCTCAATCAATATTGGTGTTACCAAGATACTCATGTGATGGATATGTAAGTCCTCCAACCATATAACATTCAGTACCCTTGCTACCCTTAGTGCTTCTTCCAAGTGGTGTTCAGCATGAAGGATTCATCAGCTGAGGGAGAGTCTTAAGTGGTAATTAGCAGGAAAATTCCTTGCATGTGTTTGAAATGATCCCAAAAGAAACCTCATTGGGTCTATTTTCAGCTTTAGGGGTTCAGATGGCCCTTTCCTTCTGATTGTATCCCACTATCATGCCGCATCTGGTGGGTCTGTGCTAGATCAGGATCCTACCAAAAAATGCTGAAGGAGGACATTAAATGAAAGCTATGTTTCTGTGAGTATGATTTTGTAGGGCTGTTGCTTGAGTTCTCTATGGGACAGCTGTCCCAATTTTGGCACCAGTCATGAGATGTTAGCGTGCAAGACATTGCAGGGTCACTGAGACAAGTTGCACTTTTGTTGTGTCCAGTATCGAGGTCAATATCGGGTGGAGGGGACCTTATGCTTTTTCAGAGAGGTTTGACATAACCGAGTGCTAAGTCGTGTTCTATTGAGCCCAAATCTGAAGTAAGCGAAGAAATTGAAGGGCAGCTTGTTCAGACTGATCTCCACATACCCTCCAGGCACAACCTGGATTGGCAGACGCTTAAGAGTGATTTGTGTTTTTAGTCTCTTGACCTTGCAGTATTGCTGGAGTAAGAAGAAGCAATGTTAAATTTAAACAATTTTATTTAGATAAGACTGCTAATACATGCAGGAAGTGAAAGAATTTTGTTATCACTAAAGAGCTGTATAAGGCATTAAATTATCCTTTGGAGGTAAAATTCACGATTGAGTGAAAGGGCAGAGAGTATCGCCAAAAATTTACTGCCTCACCTGCCACAGATTGGAAGTGGGTAAGGGGGTGACAATAGAAATGCCCTTTGACCTTGGACAGGAATTTCCAGACTTACTTGAGCTAGGCCATAAAATCCCACCCTATGAGTGTAAAACTATACTAAGTAGGATAGAATTTGGAAGAAGATGGATGTAGTAAAGTTAAAGATAATTTGTTGTGGCTTCAAATAATAATTAATTTATTAACAATAATATGAGTATCTGACAGAACTGCAATACATGTCTACTCTCTTCTCCTCCCTGGCTCCAATTGAAATTCCTGTCCACCCCAAGATACATCCCCTTGCTCCCGATTTGACTCAGCTTCCGACATGACCTCTTCATTGGGTCCAGCCTGATTATGTGGCCCTTAAATAATCGTTGCCTTAAAGAGACCACATTACCACATTCCTTCCCTCCTATCCCCCCAACTCCTGAGCCTTCCCACGCATGAAACAAAAGGGATATCATTAAACATAGGCATACATAGTACAGCAACACATCAGGGACACCCGAAGGAAACTCATCACATAGTCAATCGGTTTGGAGACTTCCAGACTCTGGAGCAACTAGGGGACAAGGTCCTAATCTGCTTTCCCTTATTTTGGGGCTGATTCAGGAGAAACTCCTTTATCTAAAAGGTTGTGAATCTGTGGATTTCCCTGCCCAGTGAAGAAGTTGAGGCTACTTCATTGAATGTTTTTAAGGCAACGATCAATAGATTTTTGAACATAAAGGCATTCAGGATTATGGTGAGTGGGTAATTAAGTGGAGCTGAGTTCACAAAAAGATCAGCCATGACCTTATTGAGTGGCAGAGCCTAATGGCCTATTTCTACTCTTAACTCAGTACTGGGTCCTTTGGTGAGTAAAAAATCTGGGCAAGCAAATTCAAAAGGAAAAGTCCTCAAACCAGAATCAAAATCATTCTCAATAGCTTTTTACTCCTCAGCTTTGGAAACTGTGGATTGCCTCAGAACCCAGGTAGCCTCAACTGCTTCACTGGGTAGGGAATTCCGTAGTTTCACAACCCTTTCCGTGAAGAAGTTCCTCCTTAACTCAGTCCTAAATCTGTCCCCCTTATTTTGAAGCTATGCTCCCTCGTTCTGGTTTCACCTGCTAATAGATCAATCTCCCTAGCAATTTCCGAGATCCGCTTCTACCTTACGATGATTCAAAGGTTTGTACAGTTTATTCTGCTGAACCAATGGAAACTAAATAGTAAGAGTCTGACTGAATGAGGAGAATGCTTTGACTTAACAAATTTTAGAAACTCCTCAGCTGTAAGTGATGTGCCATTATGTGGCACTAAGACCGCTGGGATTCCATGGATGGTAACAATCTACCATAACTTGTCAATTGTAATTGTGGTCATTGTGGACCTCATCAATTGGACAGCCAGCCATTTGAAATGAACATCAACCAAGATGAGGAACATATGTTCCAGGAACAGTCCTGCAATGATTATATGCAGTCTTGAGCATGGCCTACCCAGCCACTCCCATGGTGCATATTTTCCGATGGTGGCCATATCTGCTGGGCTTCACAGCTCAAGCGCTGACTGACTACTCTTTCGATTTCTTTATTATAACATTTCATCTTGTTTTGTCTGGGATGCGCATCATGCAATTCCTGTAATAAAAGACATCACCCTGCGGTGGCACTATAACATGACAATAACTTACCACCTTCACACGTTATCTCCATTCTACATTGCAGCTAAGGTCTGATTTACTCTAAGTTACCATAGCATATTCCTTGTCTGAAATCCTCTTAATGTTCGATCACGCCAGATCCCGTTTGGCCCAAGTCTTTTATATGAGTAGCTGAGTCTGGCAAAGTCTCAATCAGGTGCAGTGCCAACACTGCTTCTTGGTACAGATGGTGACCTCCTGTGACAAAGGGAGGTAGCTGAGTGTGTCCACATTCAATATTTGCGTCCCTGACCTATGCTGAAAAGAGTAGCTGTACTCAGTTGGCAATAAAGCCCATCTCTGTACCCTCGCAGAGGCGATTAGTGGAACGAGTTCATCCTCTCTGAATAAATCCAACAATTGCAGTTGCAGATAGTACAGTGATTAGCACTGCTGCATCACAGCGCCAAGGACTCTGGTTCGATTCCCGACTGTGCGAAGTCTTCACATTCTCCCCGTGTCTACGTGTGTTTCTTCCGAATGCTCCAGGTTATTCCCAGAGTCTGAAAGACGTGCTAGTTAGGTGCATTAGCCATGCTAAATTTTCCCTCAGTGTCCCAAAGCAGGTGCTGGGATTTTCACAGTAACTTCACTGCGGTCTTAATTTAACTGTACTTGTGACACTAATAAATAAACTTTAAAAACTTCTTTTTAATAAGTAAATCCAGCAATGGTTTGTGATCTGATACTGTGGTGAAATGTGTATCGTATATGAAACTTCTTCACATCAATTATTGCCAGGCTTTCTTTGTCAATCTGAGAATATTTTTTTCTCAGCATCTGATAAGATTCTTGACGCAAATGCAATTGGCTTCTTGACTCCATCTGCAGTCTTGTGGGACGAGACTGTTCCTGCTCCACATGGTGATGCATCATGGGTAAGTACCAATGTTTTAGTTGAATCAAAATGTGCAAGGACTGTTAGTGACTGCAAGATTTGCGTTACTTTTGCAAATGTCTCTTCCTGCGCTTCTTCTCATTTGCATTGTTAATGCTCCTTCAAAACCTGCTGAAGTGGAGCTAACATTGTAAACACATTTGGCAGGAATCTGCCATAATAATTCCCTATTTCTAGGAATTATTTTAACTCTGATATATTTTAAGGCTGTGATACTTCTTTTGTGGCTTTAACTTTATCCTTGTAGGATAGAGGCATTTAGTATCTACCATGAAACCCAGATGTGTAACTTCATTCACCTGGATAGTGCATTTTTGCCATTTCAAATAGGTACCTGCTTCTTTAGACCTTCTCAATACTTCTTCTGAGTTTGCCCTGTGTCCCGCAGGGGACACTCCTGTAATTAGGATGTCATCCAGTTACACCATAAATTTAGAAATGCCTTGCAATAAACTTTCCATCATAAGCTGGTAAATGGCACAGGCTAATGATTCTCCAACGGGGTAAATGTGTATACTGCCAAAACACTTTTTGGGTGTAAATGATAACTACCTTTTGGAATCTTCATCCAACTGCAGCTGTTGGTAGGTGTGACTGAGTTCTAACTTGGTGTATTTAAGGTCCCCTGGCATTGAGATTCTTGATTTACAGTTAATTTATAATCCTCACAGATCCTTACAATATGATCTTGCTTTAGAATAGGGACCATAGGAATTTAGGGTTTTATGACAACTAAGTCTTCTAATTTCCTAGCTTCACTTCCATCTTAGGATAAAGTGTGTTAGGCACAAAAAAGTTGAGGCTTTGCCTTGGGGTTCAAATAAATTTTGGCTTTAACTCCTTTTATTTATCTTAGTTCCTTTTGGAAAGCCACAGAATCTCTGACAGTAGTTGTTGAAACTGAATATTTGTTATCTTCAACCAGTCTAATTTTATCTTTCCTGATCCATGAGATAAGGGTCTCAATCAATAGAGCTGGTAATTGTGCTGTTTGGTTTCTGTAGGGCATTGTTATTGTAAATGACCCTTCTGTCGTCAACATCTTTCCTGTACAAGTAGACAGAATGGCTTCTGAATCACTCAATCTCGAGGGTTGAAGACCTTTTTGAAGGTGGCAGAATGCTTGCTTCTCTGAGTATAGCTGTAATTTCTGTGTTGACCTCCATTTTAAGAGATCTTCCATTGACCATCAAGGCTATTTCTATAGGTAATATGTTATCAAGTTGGATTTAGTTCACTGTTTACAATTTTGACCTCCTGTTGGTCTCCTCATGCAGTTTCTTGAGTCAAATTAACCATTTTTTTTTATCCCTTCTGTCCTGTCTGCTTCATTCTGCGGAGATGCCAGTGTTGGACTGGGATAAACACAGTAAGAAGTCTCGCAACACCAGGTTAAAGTCCAACAGATTTATTTGGTAGTAAACACCACTAGCTTTCGGAGCACTGCTCCTTTGTCAGGTGAGTGGGGAATTCCGATCACAATCAGGGCATATAAAAGTGCACACTGTTTACAGAATACTGATTAAAATGTCAATCTTTACAGCTAATCAGTCTTAAAGGTGCAGACAAATGTGAATGGAGATAGTGTTAAGTATAGGTTAAAGAGATGTGTATTTCTCCAGACAGGACAGTAAGTGAGATGTTGCAAGTTCAGGCAAGTCATAGGGGTTACAGATATTGTGACATGAACCCAAGATCCCGGTTGAGGCCGTCCTAATGTGTGTGGAACTTGGCTATCAGTTTCTGCTCGACAACTCTGTGCTGTTGTATGTTGTGGAGGCCATCTTGGAGAACGCTTACTCAAAGATCAGAGACCGAATGCCCATGACTACTGAAGTGTTCGCCAACAAGAAGGAAACAGTCTTGTCTGGTGATTTACTATCAAATTAAACCTGTTGGACTTTAACTTGATGTTCTGAGACTTCTAACTGTGCTTCATTCTGCACCATGCTTGAAAATGATGCCACAACAGAAATATACATAATTTTTGCACTGGCAAGTTTATTGCAGTGCTCTTGCCCACATCAAAATCACAGTTCCATTCTTGGTACTGTACTAGCTCTCTTGAGCTCTACTGTGCCTTTACTCAGCAGCAATTACCTGCCACAAACGGTTATCCTTGTTTGGCTTGCCTTCTAGTTCACTTATACCCTACTTAGTGCACTCAGTCACCTGGCCACCTCTTTAATTTTTTCCAAAGGGATTTTAGAATCAGACAGTAGCTTTCTCTGCGTTGCACAGCTGTTGATCCCGCAGACCAAACAGTCTCTGAACATCTCCTCTAAAGCTGGGCCAAATGCACAGTGTTCTGCCAATCCTTTGAATCTGGCCATGAAATTGGAGACAGTGTCCCCTTGCTCCGCTACTGCAGAATGTAATTTATACCTCAACACAGAGATGGAAGGTCAGGGATTCAAATGATCTTTGACCATTCTGACTGGTCAAAAAACTTTGGGTGGGATTTTCCAGCAGCACTCACCCTAAGACCAAACAACGGAAAATCCTGCCCAAGGTCAATGGACCTTTGCATAGTCTACCCCCGCTCCCACTACAATTCCACCCTCTGTGTCTGGAGTATCAGGCAATGTTAGACTTATCATTAAGTTGTATGTTTGTTGGCCGCTGACTGAGAGTAATATCACCTTTTGTTTTACTTCTGCTGTGATCTCATTAGCTACAAAAAAAAACACAGCCACTCGATACATTTCCCCCCACTTCTGGGACAAACAGCTCAATCTTTCCAATTAAAGCCATTTTTATATGGCACATGTACCATCTTTTAGCTTTGACGTGCGCTCTACTCCCCCTTAAACTGTGATCTCCTGGTGACCAAGTAAATTTTTTCTCATTATCAGTAGAGTAAAGTCAAAGGTGACTCATTGTGGCTTCAAATAATAATTAATTTATTAACAGTAATGTATATACACAATAAGGGCTGACAGAACTGTAATAAATGTCTTCTCTCTTCTCCTCCTTGGCTCCAATTGAATAATCTTCCTCGTTCCAGGATGTGTGCCCTGCTTCCTATTGATTTGACTTGTCATGTGATCTCTCTATTGGGTCCAGCCCAATCATGTGACCCTTGAAGGAACCATGTTATCACAATGTAAAAAATGCACAAGGACATTGAATGGAAGTGAAATGGCAGCAATGAATTTTGTTTTGCTATTCAGTCTCAGAATGTGGGCAAGATATATGCACCCCTTCTTCCAGAAATCCTTTTGCATAAAAAATTTCTAATCTTGTATTCACCCATCTAATAGGCTGGTAAGACAGTCATTTACTGACCACCCTCCAGTTGGCCTTTAGAAGTTGGTGTTGGTTGTACCTTTGAACCACTGCAGAGTATGTGGTGAAGGGTTTCCTATACTGTCATTGGGCAGGATGTTAGAGGAATTTAGTTAAATGATGATGAATGCGTATCCAAATCAGAATGGTGTGTTGCTTGTTGGTGTTGGCGTTCCCATGTGCCTGCTTCCCTTGTCCATCTAGCTGCTGAAGGTTGTGAGTTTGGAGAATGCTCCTGAAGGAGCTTGGCAAGTTACTGCAATACATTTCGTAGATACTGTACACTGCAGCAATGATTCATCGATGGTGGAGGGAATGGATGTTGAAGTCACCAGATGGGGTACTGGTCATGCTGATTTGTGGACATGTACAAGCCATTGGTTAAATACACAAGGAGCAGTTTACATACCCTATTATGCAAAGAGTATCTGAGTATTAAAAACTTTGCAATGTAACTTCACTTGATTAATGTGATGGATAACAGAATAATAAGCAAAAGAAATGTTAGAGAGCTGGTTCCAGAGCAGGAAGTATTGAGGATCCAATCGGAGTGTTCAACATTTTAGAGTATTAAGAAATGCAAAATTATTTTCACTCATAGGAAAATGGTAACAAGGAAAATAAATTTAAAATTAGTATTAAAAAAGTAAATGGAAAGTTAGAACTTTTTTTTATACAGAGGGCTATTAGAATATCACCAAATATGATATTTGGAGAAATGGATAAAAATTTGAAGAAATCATAGAATCCCAACAATGCAGAACAGGCCATACAGCCCATTGAGTCTGTGTTGGCTCTCTGACAGAGGACGTTACCCAGGTCTTTTCCCCTGCTCTATTCTTGTAACCCCACACATTTACCATGGCTAATCCACCTAACCTACACATCTTGGGACACCAGGAGTAACTTAGCATGGCCAATCCACCAAACCTGCATACCTTTGAACTGTGGGAGGAAACTGGAGCATTCAGAGGAAACCCATGCAGACCCAGGGAAAACATGCAAACTTCACGTAGAAGGTCACCCAAGCCCGGAATTGAAACCAGGTCTGCAGTTTTAACCATTGTGCTGCTGTGTCACTCTTGCTTGAGAGAAGAGCAAGGTAATGGGATTGGATAACTTTGACACAAGAGTAATGGGCTGACTGGCCTCCTCTTGTATTGAAACTTTCTCTGATTCAAAGAACAAAGAACAAAACAGCATGGGAAACAGGTCCTTCGGCCCAACGAGCCCGTGCCGCCACCTCGATGTTCCCACTTCTATCCGTGATCTTTGTCTGTGTTCCTTGGGAGCGGCTGGTGTGAGGAGAGGTGTGAGTAAATTTCTGTGTTTTTTTTTCCAAAATCATGTCTGGTTTTTTTTAACTCTTAAAACCGGAAACAGGAAGTAGTCACAGGGAGGCCTGTGCAGGAGTTTTTTTTTCACCTGGACCTCCATAAATTGGGAAGGTGAAGAATCCCGATACTCTACACGTGTAGAGTATCCCAACCCTCCCCCCTCCTCTAACCTAATGAAAAAAGGAGACTAGGAGTGTGAGTAGGTAAGTTTAAGTTTATATTTGTTTCTGGGTAAAGGAAGTAATAGGGATGGCAGTGCAGGCAGTGCCCAGCTGATTACACCTGCCAGAGGTGCATCCAGTTCCACCTCCTTGAGGACCATGTTAGGGACCTGGAGCTGGAACTGGAGGAACTAAGAATTATTAGGGAAGCAGAGATGGCTGTTGATAAAAGCTAGAGGGAGATAGTTACTCCCAAATGTAATACGTGGGTGACTGTTAGAAGGGGTAAGAAGCAGTCAGTGCAGAGTTCCCCTGAGGCTGTTCCTCTAAGCAATAAGTACTCTGCTTTGGATGCTGTTGGGGATGTAGACACAACCGGGGTAAGCCATGGAGTACGGGTCTTGGGAGTTGAGCCTGCCCTTGATGCTCAGGTGGGAAGGGGGAAGAAAAGATCTGGATTAGTGACTGGGCACTCCCTAGTTAAGGGGATAGATAGGAGGGTCTGTGGGAAGGAGCGGGACTCGCGGTTGGTATGTTGCCTCCCGGGCGCTGGGGTCAGTGATATCTCTGACCGAGTGTTCGGGATCCTTAAGGGGGAGGGGAACCAGCCCCAAGTTGTGATGCATGTAGGTACCCATGATGTAGGTAGGAAAAGGGATGGGGATATAAAGCAGGAATTCAGAGAGTTAGGGTGGAAACTTAGGGCTAAAACTAACAGAGTGGTTATCTCTGGTTTGTTACCTGTGCCGCGGGATAGCATAGAAAAGAATGGGGAGAGAGAACATTTGAACTCGTGGCTCAAGGGATGGTGCAGGAGGGAAGGGTTCAGGTATTTGGACAATTGGGGCTCATTCTGGGGAAGGTGGGACCTCTACAAGAGGGATGGTCTGCACCTGAACCGGAGAGGTACCAATATCTTGGGGGGTAAATTTGCCAGTGCTATTCGGGGGGGTTTAAACTGATTCGGGGCGGGATGGGAACCTGAATTGTTGTGCCAGTATACAGGAGGATGTGAATAGGGAGGTCACGGATAAGGTTTCTAGGTCGCAGCAGTATAGTGGCAAACGGGAGGGTGTTTTGAAGTGTGTATACTTTAATGCAAGGAGCATACGCAATAAGGTGGATGAACTTGCAGCCTGGATTGGTGCTTGGGACTTCGATGTTGTGGCCATTTCAGAGACGTGGATAGAGCAGGGGCAGGAATGGCTGTTGCAGGTTCCGGGGTTCAGATGTTTCAGTCAGATCAGAGGTGGTGGTAGAAGAGGGGGAGGAGTGGCATTGTTAGTTAAGGACAGCATTACGGTGGCAGAAAAGACGTTTGATGTGGACTTGTCTGCTGAGGTAGTGTGGGCTGAGATTAGAAACAAGAAAGGAGAGGACACACTGTTGGGAGTTTTTTATAGGCCTCCAAAAGTTCCAGAAAAGTAGAGGAAGGGATTGCAAAGTTGATCCTGGATAGGTGTGAAAGTAACAGGGTAGTTGTAATGGGGGACTTTAACTTTTCTAATATTGATTGGAAAAGCTATAGTTCAAGTACGTTAGAGGGGTCAGTTTTTGTTCAATGTGTGCGGGAAGGTTTCATGATTCAGTATGTAGATAGGCCAACAAGAGGCGAGGCTATATTGGATTTGGTACTGGGTAATGAACCAGACCAGGTATTAGACTTGGAGGTGGGTGTGCACTTTGGTGATAGTGACCACAATTCGGTTACGTTTACCTTAGTGATGGAAAGGGATGGGCACGTACCAAATAACAGTAGTTATAGCTGGGGGAAAGGTAATTATGAGGCTACTAGGAGAGATTTAGGATGCATAGGGTGGAGCAGGAAATTGCAGGGGCTGGGGACATCTGAAATGTGGAGTATATTTAAGGAACAGCTTCTGCATGTCCTTAATGAATATGTACCTGCCAGGCAGGGAGGATGTAGTCGAGTGAGGGAACCATGGTGTACTAGGGAAGTTGAACCTCTGGTGAAGAGGAAGAAGGAGGCTTATATAATGATGAGATGTGAAGGCTCAGTTAGGGCAATAGAGAGCTATAAATCGGCCAGGAAAGAGCTAAAGAGGGAGTTGAGAAGAGCTAGAAGAGGACACGAGAAGACTTTGGCGGATAGGATTAAGGAGAATCCTAAAGCTTTTTACAGGTATGTAAATAATAAAAGATTGGTTAGGGCAAGATTAGGGCCAGTCAGAGATAGCAGTGGGAAGTTGTGCGTGGAGCCTGAGGAGATAGGAGAGACACTGAATGAGTATTTTTCATCAGTATTCACGCAGGAGAAAGACAGTGTTGTCCGGGAGAATACTGCGATACCAGGTTGTAGACTGGGTAGGATTGAGGTTCATTAGGAGGAGGTGTTAGCGAATCTTGAGGGTATGAAAATTGATAAGTCCCCTGGGCCAGATGGGATTTACCCTAGGATTCTCTGGGAGGCTAGAGAGGAGATTGCAGAGCCGTTGGCTTTGATCTTCATGTCGTCGTTAGCTACAGGTATAGTGCCGGAAGACTGGAGGATGGCAAATGTTGTCCCTTTGTTCAAAAAGGGGAGTAGGGACCATCCTGGAAATTATAGACCGGTGAGGCTGACTTCTGTTGTGGGCAAGGTCTTGGAAAGAATTATAAGGGATAGGATTTATAAGCATCTAGAGAGAAGTAAATTGATTAGGGATAGTCAGCACGGTTTTGTGAAGGGTAGGTCGTGCCTCACAAACCTGATTGAGTTTTTTGAGGAGGTGACCAAAGAGGTAGATAAGGGTAAGGCAGTTGATGTAGTGTATATGGATTTTAGCAAAGCGTTTGATAAGGTTCCCCATGGTAGGCTACTGCAGAAAGTGCATTTGCATGGGATTGAGGTGATTTAGCAGTTTGGATTAGGAATTGGCTAGCTGATAGAAGACAGAGGGTGGTGGTTGATGGGAAATATTCAACCTGAGTGCAGTTACAAGTGGTGTACCTCAAGGATCTGTTTTAGGGCCACTGCTGTTTGTCATTTTTATAAATGACCTAGATGAGGGTGTAGAGGTTGGATTAGTAAATTTGCTGACGATACCAAAGTGGGGGGAGTTGTAGATAGCGAGGATGGATGTTACAGTTTGCAGAGGGACATAGGTTGCAGAGCTGGGCCGTGAGGTGGCAAATGGAATTCAATACGGATAAGTGTGAGGTGATTCACTTTGGTAGGAATAACAGGCATATGAAATATAGGGCTAATGGAAGGACCCTTAATAGTGTTGTCGAGCAGAGGGATCTTGGGGTACAAGTACATAGCGCTTTGAAAGTTGGCACCCAGGTTGATAAAGTTGTTAAGAAGGCGTACGGTGTGTTAGCTTTTATTGATAGAGGGATTGAATTTAGGAGCCATGAGGTTATGTTACAACTGTACAAAACTCTGGTGCGGCCGCATATGGAGTATTGCGTACAGTTCTGGTCGCCGCATTATAAGAAAGATGTGGAAGCATTGGAAAGGGTGCAGAGGAGGTTTACCAGGATGATGCCTGGTATGGTGGGAAGGCCTTATGAGGAAAGGCTGAGGGACCTGAGATTATTTTCATTAGAGAGAAGAAGGTTACGCGGTGACCTAATTGAGGCTTATAAGATGATCAAGAGATTGGATAGGGTGGATAGTGAGAGCCTTTTTCCTCGGATGGTGATGACCAACACGAGGGGACATAACTTTAAATTAAGAGGTGGTAGTTATAGGACGGATGTCAGAGGCAGTTTCTTCACACAGAGGGTGGTGAGGGCGTGGAATGCCCTGCCTGCAGCAGTTGTGGACTCGCCTACTTTGGGGGCATTCAAATGTTCAGTGGATAGGCATATGGATGATATTGGAATAGTTTAGGTTAGAGGGTCCACTGGCCGGAGCAACATCGAGGGCCGAAGGGCCTGTACTGCGCTGTAATGTTTTATGTTCTATGTTCTATGTGTTGATAGATCTATGGATTGAAACCAAATTTGAGACAATTTAGGGAGAATTTGTTCTGCCAATTAGCCTAAGAGCACATCTTTGGGATGTGGGAGGAAACCAGAGCACCCAGAGAAAACCCACACAAGCACGGGGAGAATGTGCAAACTTCTGCAAACACAGGCCCAAATCCATATATCTGCACAGCACAGTGATAGTCACTGAGCTGTCATGTTGCCCATCAAATGGTCCAGGTCAAGCGTACATTAATGACATAAAGTATTAGGATACTCTCAAAAAAAATCCAAAAGCAGCCCTCCCAAGACCCATCGCCTGTATGCCCCTTGTTAGACAAGGCAGACCAAAGTACCTGTAGGATAAAAACAATAACATCAATATCACCGACTATTTACACGTTTCCCAGGGACTCCCAAGGCTCATGATCCCTATTTTAAATCAGTTTTCAATGCCCCTCCATTCCCATTCTGTTCATGTGTCCATCTAAGTATCTCTTAAATAACTCCAGAGTGCTTGCCTTCACCACTTTATTTGGCAGCGCGTTCCATACCCCCACTACCCTCTGTGTGAAAAAACTCCCTCTAGCATCCAAATTATACCTTACCCCCCTCACCCTAAGCCCGTGACCCCTTGTGTTATTCGAGTCCATCCTAAGGAAAATGTTTACTCTATCTATACCCCTCATAATCTTGTACACCTCTATTAGATCTCCTCTAAGTCTACATCTTTCTATGATAGAGGTAGCACAATCTGGAAATTGCTCTTGGCAATAGTGGAGAATGAATGTATGGCTTTTTGTGTAACATTCTTTGCTCTTTTGATGCAGTTACTATATTCCTACAATTAATTTCTAGGTTTATATGTGAGCATGCAGTGAAAGGTGAGAGGTGCTTTAATGTGCAGTTTTCATCCTCCAATTTTGTCTAACCAGTTTCCTTTCTGTGTACTTATTAAAATACTGAATTCTTAATTCTATATGGTTGCCATAGGAACAAAAGGGTAAGTCCCCTGCCGAGCAGCTGGATGTCAACAGTGCAGCTAGGCACAACCACAGCGTAAAGTTACTTCATGGGTCAACGAGTAAATTGCTCCAGCCATGAAAAGTATAGGAACGTGGTTTTGTTTGTAAATCTTTACTTGTATTAATTAACATTTTAATTTATGTTGTTAAGCTTTCAGAGTAACCCACAAGGTGTTGCTGACTTATTTTGAGTCCAATCAGTTTGATTTCATTTTCCATCGGGATTATGTTTATTACAAGGATTTCACTGCCTGGTGTTAAAAACATTTAATTTTGTTGCCCACTTTTCTCTAGCGAGGAGGATTCATATTACTGTCAGGAGATAGGACTAATCATAGTGGCACAGTGGTTAGCATTGCTGCCTGATGGTACCAGGGACCCGGGTTCGATTCCCAGCTTGGATCACTATCTTTGCAGAGCCTGCACATTCTCCCCGGGGTGAGTTTACTCCAGTTTTCCTCCCACAGTCCGAAAGTGTTGGTTTTGTGTACTGGCCATGCTAAATTCATGCTCAGTGTACGTGAACAAACACTGGAGTGTGATGAGTGAAAATTGATAAAGGCATCCAGACATTTCCTTATTTTTAACTAACATCTTTAAGTATGCCTTTCCAATGTTTATTTGCTGAATAGAAAATGTTAAACCACGAGAAGCTTTGCTGCTCCATGTTGTTGCTTCAGATGCCCACATCAATTGCCCCTCTCCACAGGAGACGATTTGGTGATGATTCTATTTTTCCAGCCACGCTTGCACCTTTTGTTGTTAATTTTGATATTGTTTTTCATGTTGATTGTCTCACAAATTGGCCACTTCTGCTTGCTGTTCTGGTCCATAATTGCTTTGATCCTGGTCTTGCATGTTGCTGCGGTCAACTCCTCCCAATGTTAAAATCAGTTTCGTTTCACGTATGTTAAAAATATGCTCAACATATTGGTATTACATCATAAAGTAAAGTCACAAATCAATTATTTGTCACATTTTTGACTAAATCAGTTTTAGCTTTAAGTGGCTACAATTTCCATGGTGTATTTTACATCTGTATTGCCCTTCAAAAAGACATGCTGGATAGTAGAGGAGGTCAATAATGTTAAGGGGAGTGGTCCCCGATGTCCATGGGGTTGATGGGTAGGCTGTTCTACCAGGAGAGCTGCTTCTTTTCCCCCACTTTTCCTGTCTGCGTGCACTTTGTGGCTCCAGCTTGAGCTGCTGGCTGTCAGGGAATTAAATCCCACTCACTGTCTCTAGCAGCTAGAAAAGGTCTACGTAAGACTGGGAGTGAAAACTCACCCGAAAAATGGATCAGGAACTCTCCCCTTTTCAGGCCACTTAAAAAAAATCACATAAAATTACACTCCCCTGCCCCCAACAATTGCATTTTCCGAATGATGACACAACTGCCGCCAATAAAGTCAGAGGTCAGGAGGAGCTGACGTGGGATCCCTGAACCCTGGTTCCTGACACCCATTTATCTCTGAACTCACTGCAATTCAGTGGTGGCTCAGGGAAGCTTGAATTAAACTGATACTCCTCTTGGCAAATGTGCAATCATTTAAAATGTTTCACAGAATTGTTGCAGCCTAGGAGGAGGACATTTGGCTCACTGTGTCATCTCTCCTACTGAGCAATTCACTTAATGCCATTCTGTCGTCTTGTCCCCGGAACCCTGCATGTTCTTCCTTTTCAGATCGCTTCTGAATGCTTCAATTGAACCTGCCTCCACCATACTGTCAGACAGACAGTGTATTCCAAGCCTTAAACACTCGCTATGTGAAAAAGCATTCCCTCATTTTGCTTTTCCTCCTTTTGTCAGCTACATTACTGTGTGCCCTGTCCTTCTTGATCTTTTGGTTTTGAATGCCTCTATCAATTCCCCTCTCAATCTCCCTTTCTCCAAGAAAATGGAACTCAATTCTCCACGAAAATAGGCCCCGATTCACCACTCTACATTCATAACTGTAAACCCTCATTCTTGGAACGTTCTTGTGAATCTTTTCTGCACTGGCTTCATTTCCTTTCCAAAGTGTTCACCTGGAACTGGACGTAAAATATCAGCTGAGATTGAACTGGTGTTTTATACGAGTTCAACATAACATCCTTGCTTTTAGAACAAAGAACAATACAGCACAGGAACAGGCCCTTCAGTCCACCAAGTTTGTGCTGACATTTGACACCTTTCTAAACTAAAGAGCTTTTGCCTCTGCTCAGTCTGTATCTCTTGACTTTCTGTCTATCCATGTATATGTCTCTTAAACATTGCTATTTTACTGTTTTAAATTCATTCATGGGATATGGGCATTGCTGTCTGGCCAGCATTTATTGTCCAACCCAAGTTGCCCTGGATGGAGCATTTAAGAGTCAAGCATATTGCTGTGATTTTGGAGTCACATTTAGGCCAGACCAGGTAAGGAATGCAGATTTCCTTTCTTAAAGGACGTTATTGAATGAGGTCTACTTTTCTGACAGTCAGCAATGGTTTTATGATCATCTGTAGATTCTTAATTCCAGATAATTTTATTGAACTCAAATTCTGCCAGCTGCCAAGGTAGGATTTGAACCTGGTCCCCAGAACATTGGCTAAGTCTCTGGTTTAATAGTGTTGTGACAATATCACTAGGCCATTCCTCCCCTAATAAAACCTAGGATAGTATATACTTTATTAACTACAATCTCAACTGTCCTACCACTTTCAATTACTTATGCACATCTCGAGCCAGGTCCCAGTCTTCTTGCACCTCCTTTAGAGTAATACCCTTTACTTTATATTGTCTTTGCATGTTCTTCCCACCAAAGTGACTCACTTAAGATTTTGTTGTATTAAACTTCATCTGCCACCTGCCTGCCGACTCCATCAACTTTTCTATATCTTTTTGAAGCTCTACATTGTCTTCCTCAAGGATCCCAACACTAGATCCTGAGGAACTCCATCAGAAACCTTCCTCCAACCCAAAAAACATCCATTAACCATAACGTTTTCCTGTTTTATGACTGGTGAGGGCCCAGATTAGGACTTGATCTTTCTTTCCAATTCTCAATTGATTGAAAGGAAATAATTCTGTTGTTGCTGAGTGCAATGAACTCAATCCAACAGATTTTCTTGAGGTTAAAGACAAAAGGGTTTTTTTTTAATTGTGCTTAAAAACCCAACCTGGTAAAGATATAACTATGTTTAAAAGATAAGCCCAAGCTCTGACATTTGCATCACACTCACATGCACAAGCACGCAATTTGACAACTTACATAGTCAAGGAGTTGAACTTTAGGTCACATTAAGATTCCTTAATAAACTGCAAAAAAAAGATAGTTCACTGTTAATGCTTCCTTCAAGAAGAGGCAGTTTTTTTTTCCACCTGGAAACAGTGCTTTTGCATTTTGTAGTATCCTTCAAATTTCTTGGTCTGTTGTCGCCAGAATGGCACAGTTCTTTTGATTGACATGTTTTATCTTCCTGAAGTATTCCAAAATATAACAGGGATAGGATTCTGAACTTAAGAGGATGGAGAAAGAGATGGAGTTGTTCCGCTTCCTGAGACTACTATTTCTGACTAATAAAGAGAATCAGAGTGTTGTAATAAAAGACATTTCAAAATGATTACTCGAGTCACATGACCTCTCTCCCAAAATGATATCAAAATGTACTTGATGTCTATGGACACCATTTGCTTTTGTTATAGCTAAGGTGATGAATTTGTTTCATGTTCCAGACATCACTTCTGAATGAACCATTCTTCCCTGTGATGAGCTAGGAGGACCATCTTTTGAGCCACTGTCCCAGTCCACTTTCTGTCTCCACTTGAAAGGTAGCTTTATAGAAATGCAAATGCAAACATGTGAATTTGGAGCATGAGTAGACCGCTCGGCCCTTTGAGCCCGCTGTGCCATTCAATAAGATGTCTGATTTCAACCTCAACCTCACATGCACTCAATAACCTTTCACCCTCTTGCTCAACTCAAATGATGTGCACCAATTCATCTTTGAGTTAATTGTTGATACCAATGTGTGTGAAATTGCATTGAGGTTTGTTGTGACATGTCTTAATTGTAATCCACAATGGAGATTTCCAGAAACTGAACAACGTGTAATACTAGATATGACAGGTGACCAGACGCTGCCATTTTTGCTCTCTTTGCTTGCTGTCAAAAGTCCTTTTAAAGAGGTTCATTGTATATTTGTCTGGCCAATGAAATTGAGATCAATATTTTGCATGCACACGTCACAATGCCATGACATCTGTTACACAACCAATCTTGTAAACATATTGCTAATGTCCTTTTTATTCTGTGAGCTATAGTTTTGGTCACAAGTCAGTTGTATGGTACTTTCGGGGATGTCTTTTTGGAAATCCACGTGCACTACATCAATTGCATTTCCTTATCAGCGCTCTCTGTTCAGAAAAAGCTCAAGCAAATCAGTTAAACTATCAAAAGATGATTGCATTTCTCCCTATTTAGATTCAATCAGTTTGATAGCGTGGCGGAAAAATGAACCTGGATCATGGAAAATGACAGAATGACTGGCAAGGGTTGAATTTGCCTTTTCTCATTCATAGATTCAAGTATTGATGGTGCAGTTTGTGTAAATGTAGTTGAATGGATCACAAAAAATTTCCAAGCAAGAAGTATGTGTGGACTAATCCAATGGAAGGTAGCTTTCTTGCATCAGTTTAATCAATCCCTTAGTCTGCCTTTGCTGAATTTTAAATTGCTCCCAATCCTCAGGTCTATTATCAATATATATGCTTCTTCTCTATAATACTGGCTCTAATTTCCCTTGTACGTAGTGGTTTTGCCATAGTTCTCTTTCCACTCCTGCACTGAAAAGGAACAAACAACTTATTCATGTCTTGAATGCCTTCTTCACAAAGGAAGACATGCATATTATACTCGATGTTCTGAGAAGCAAGTTTTAGTGAGGGGCTGAAAAAAAATCAATATTAGTAGAGAAATGGTTTTGGGGAAATTAATGTGATTGAAAATGGATAAATATCTACGGCCTAATAATCTTCATCCCAGTGTATTTCAGGAAGTGACCCTCTAAGTAATAGATCCATTGGTGGTAATTTTCCAAAATTCTTTGGATTCTAGAATGGTTCTTACAGACTGGAGAGTAGCTAATGTAAGCCTGCCATTTATAAAGCAAGTTAGAGAGAAAACAGACAACTGTAGACCAGAAAGCCTAATGTCGGTAGTAGGGAATTTCTTGGAGTCCATTTTCAAGGATTTCATAACACAGAATTTGAAAAGCAATAGTATAACCAGACAAAGTCAACATAAGAAAGAGAAATCATGCTTGACAAATCTACTGAAACTCTTTGAGAATGTACCTAGTAGAGTTGACCAAGGTGGATGTGGTTTATTTAGACTTTCAGAAGGTTTTCGACAAATTCTCATTTAATTACTATGTAAAGTTAAAGTGCATGGGATTGCAGGTAGTGTCTTGAGATGGATAAAAAGCTGGTTAACAGAGTGGAAGCGAAGAGTTGGCATAAATGGATCTTTTTCTGCTTAGCAGGCAATGACTAATGGGGTTCCGCATGAATCTGCGCTAGGACAGTTCACATTATATATTAATGATTTGGACTAAATGTGTTATTTCCAAATTTGCAAATGATAAAAAGTTGGGTGTGGGATGGAGTTGTGAAGAGGTTGCAGAGATGCTTCAGAGTGATTTGGATAGGTTGAGTGAATGGGTGTATGCATGGCAGATGCAGTATAATGTGGATAAATGTGAGTTTACCCAATTTGGTAGTAAAAGTAAGAGGGCAGATTATTATTTGAATGGGTATAAATGGAGAGAAGTGGATATTCAGTGAGACCTTGGGTCCTTGTGTGTCAGTTGCTGAAAGCAAGTGTGCAGTACAGCAGACGGTAAAGAAGGCAAATGGTATGTTGGCTTTCATAGTAAAAGGATTTGGGCATAGGAATAGAGATGCTTTTCTGCAATGGTATAGGGCATTGATGAGACCACACCTACAGTATTGCATGCAATTTTGAAGGATCTGAAGAAAAATATCCTTGCTATAGAGGGAGTACAACAAAGGTTTATCAGGCTGATTCCTGGATTGCAGATCTCTGATATGAGGAGAGACAAGTCAGTCAGGATCATATCCATTGGAGTTTAGAATGGTGGAATCTAAATTCTAGATAAGAAATCTAGAATTTAGAATCTACTGATGATTATGAAACCATTGCTGATTGTTGGAAAAATCCACCTGGTTCACTAATGTTCTTTAGGGAAAGAAATCTGCCATTCTCACCTGGCTGACATGTAATTCCAGAGCCACAGCAACGTTGACTCTCAGTTGCCCTCAGGCAACTAGGGATGGGCAATAAATGCTGGCCACCCAGTAACACCCATGTCCCATGAATAAAAAAAGACAAGGTAGATTCAGAATAGTGTCCAATAGTGTCCAGAACTAGAGGTCATAATCTGAGGATAAGAGATCATCTTTTAGGACTGAGGTGAGGAGAAATTTCTTCCCCCAGAATGTGGTGAAATCTGTGGAACTCACTATCACAGAAAATAGTTGAGGCCAAATGTTACGTGATTTGAAGTCATAATTAGATATAGCCATTGGGGCTAAAGGGATCGAGATATATGAGGGGGGAAGGTGAGATCACAGTTTTGAATTTGATGATCAGCCATGATCATAATGAATGGTGGAGCAGGCTTGAAGGGCCAAATGGTCTACCCCAATTCTGTTTTCTGTTAGTGGTCTGCAACCTTTGCTGGCAGCACTATTGCTGGCTATGGTGAATGGAATACATAAACAATCATCGTTATTGCCAGCTAATTGTCTAAAGGACTCTTGTACTCCTTTATAGAGTGTGATTTGAAAAGTACAGATGCTAGTTGCCATTTGCAATCTGTATAATTAGCTGAGGAGTGACAAATCATTACGAGTAGTGTTATTGTTAATTTGCAGTCATGGTGTTGGTTGAAGAATAAATTCTATTCAGAATAACTCACTGCTTTGAATAGAAGATCATAAGATCATAATAGGAATGGACATATGGCTTCACAAAGTTCAACATTACTTTACTGGGTATCAGCCTAGCTAATGTGCTCACATCCTAAATGAGACTTGAACTCACAAACACCTGATGTAGCCACAGATTCATCCAGACTTCTAAGCATAAAAACATAAGAAATAGGAGCAGGAGTAGGCCATCCAGCCCCTCGAGCCTGCCCCGCCATTCAATAAGATCATGGCTGATCTGTAGTGGTTCAGTACCACTTTCCCGCTTTCTCCCTGTAACCCTTAATTCCCTTGTCAATCAAAAACCTATCCACTATTGGCTTGAACGTATTCAGCGAGGAACCCTCCACCACTTAATCAGGCAGAGAATTCCAAAGATTCACTACCCTTTGCGTGAAGAAACTCCTTTGCAACTTTGATCTGAACTGCATCTCCCCACCCCCTCCTAATCTTGAGGCTGTGCCCTCTAGTCCTGCTGTCTTTGGCTCATACCAACCTTCATGTCCTTAATACACAATTATATATATTCAACTTAAAAATTATGCACTGTTCTTAACAGAATGATAATGTAGGCCTGGAACAACTCATTGGTAAAGGACCTCAGAAGGTGGCCTTGCAGTAGAATATAAAGATCATTTATATATCTTTTGGGATCCTCCCTACCCATACAGTGTGATGCACAGATAGAATCCCATCCCAACAAACTTTGTGCTAACAGCACTTACATGACTCTCCAAATCAGTGTCTCTTGAATTTTCCCAGCCATAGAACCCTTTTGACCTTCCAAGAATATTGACAGAATTCTTAAGAAACATGCTCATTCTATTGAAGATTCAACTACAAAAAGTTGATAGTTTTCATATGATAGCTACAAACATGCAAAAATTTATGTAAGTATTTTCTATTTCTTGCTCACACAAGCACAGTTATGAAGGGATACAAATAGTCTAAGTGAGTGGGTGAGAGTTTGGCAGATGTTGGTAAATATAAAGTCAGCCACTTTGGTAGGAAGAACAGCAAAATCGACTATTATTTATATGGTAAAAAATTTCAGCATGCTGCTGTGCAGAGAGACCTAGATGTTCTCGTGCAGGAAGCTCAAGGAGTTGATTTGCAGATGCAGCATGTAATTAAGAAGGCAAATGGAATTTTGTCCTTCATTGCTAGAAGGATGGAGTTTAAAAACAGCGAGATTATGTTACAGCTGTATAAGGTGCTGGTAAGGCCACACCTGGAGTACTGTGTACAGTTTTGGTCTCTTACTTGCAAAAGGATATACTGGCACTGGAGGGGGTGCAGAGGACATTCACTATGTTGATTCAGAGTTCAGAGGTTGGCTTATGAGGAGAGACTGAGTAGACTGGAACTATACTCATTGGAATTCAGAAGAATGAGGGGAGATCTTACAGAAACATATAAGATTATCATGGGATTAGATAAGATAGAAGCTGGGAAGTTGTTTCTATTGGCGGGTGAAACTCGAACTAAGGGGCATAGCATCAAAATAAGGGAAGCAGATTTAGGACTGAGTTGAGGAGGAACTTCTTCACACAAAGGGTTCTGTGGAATTTCCTGCCTAGTGAAGCAGTTGAGGCTACCTCATTGAATGTTTTTAAGGCAAGCATAGATTAACTTTTAAACAGTAAGGGAATTAAGGGTTATGGTGAGCAGGCAGGTAAGTGGAGCTGAGTCCATAAAAAGATCAGCCATGATCTTATTGAATGGTGGAGCAGGCACAAGGGGCCAGATGGTCTATTCCTGCTCCTAGTTCTTATGTTCTTACTTTTACCTCTCTCATACACACATACACACTCGCGTCTCTGTTTCTCCAAGTCTGCCTTCACATCTGCTCCAGTCTCCTTTCCCCCAGGTCGGCCTCCCTTACCCCCAAGTTGGTCTCCCCTTCTGCCCTGGTCCCCTGAGTTATCTTCTCCCACCTTGTGGCTGCAATCCATCTCACTCTGCTGTCCTGTCACCTTTGCTGTCACCCATGTTGGTGACTTTCAGGACTGAATTTGCTCTATTTCCAGCTTGTCCAATCATGGGTCAGCTGCTCAGTGAGTGGCTGCCAATAAACTGACTAACGCGCCTGTCAGTAGCCAATGCGGTGTGAAAACTGTCTCTAGTTGGACAAGCTGGAAGGACAGCTTATTTCCAAATTCAAAACAGTGAGACTTGTCATGGAATCCCAGGATGAGACCTCTGGAAATCCAGCGTTCCACAAAGACAGTTTGGGAAATGCTGTTCTAACAGAGGTGCGGAGACATTTCTTTATCCAGATGGTGAGTCTGGGGAATTCACTATCACAGGAAGTAGTTGGATGCCAAAATATTGAATGTATTCAAGACGAGGCTGGATGTAGTAGGGGCGAATAGGAAAAGACAGGATTAGGCTATTGCTTTGGATAATCAGCCAGATCGTAATGAATGGAGAAGCAGGCTCAAAGGGCGAAATGACCTTCTCCTGCTCCTATCTCCCATGTTTCTAAACGGCCAATGTGTTTTGGGAGGTGTAAAAGAATTGTCCTTTTGAGGTCCAGCATTGGTAGAGAGGTTCAGTTGTCTGGATCTGGAATTCTCTGCCCATTGAAATAATGGAGGCTACCTCGTTGAATATGTTTGAGTCACGGATAGATAGATTTCTGATCGATAAGGGAATTAAGGGATATGGGGAGCAGACGGGCGAGTGGAACTGATCCATGATCCAGGATCAGCCATGATCTTATTGAATGGTGGGGCAGGCTCGAGAGACTAGATGGTCTACTCCTGTTCCTATTTCTTACGTCCTTACATTCTTATGGTCTGATGTAAGGTTAGAGCTAATAGTGGAAAGTTATTACAATGGGTGCATCCTTCAGAAGACATTGTTAGTGGTAGAAAAAAATTAGAATGGGCTTAAATACACAAGCCACATTGAGGGTAGGTCACTAATTTAAATATTCCTGAGGTTCACAATGAACATTGAGCATAATTCATGCTCAAACTCCCAACATATTACATGCTGGCCTGCCATGCTTTGATCTTTAAATGCTCTACAGATATTGATCCAACAAAAATAAAAAATGCTCTCCTTACTGATCCTAAATATTCCTCTATTTAGTACAAAGTTACATGGTACATTGACAACTACTTTCTTGATTGTGCTGTGTTCTACGCGATTATTCTAACAGAGGAAAAATTGTCCGAATACTTATTTGGTGTAACATACTTGTAGGAACTTATTGGAACTTTTTTGTTTAAATATTACCATCATTCTACAATAGCTAACAGCTGCTCTTATGCCTTCTTAAGTGAGCATATAAAGTCAAGGGATAGATTACGGTATTAGAGCCCTGCTCCAGGAATTACAGCTGTGTTCACCAAACACCTCTGAGGCTTTTACAGAGAAAAACAATATTCTCAATGCAGTTTAGCATTCCCACATATTATTGCAATAATTCTTCAGTGGCAGAAAACCCTTCACCAAAATCCCTTTACAAATTCTAACAATACGCAGAATGCTAGCAGTTCGCGGTCTATTTCCAGAGGTGTCAGAGGAACTGACACTCTCGATCAAGTCCAAGGCAAAGACTTTCTGATTGACCCACCTATTGGATCCTTAACGGAGAGTTCATACTGCAATAGGCCTGATTGAAGTCATTACAATTATAGAATGGAAGGACTTGCATTTATATAGCGCCATTCATGACTGCACAATATCCCAATGTGCTGTACAGTCAATTAAATACTTTTAAAGTTCCTGTTGCAATGTAGAAAATACAGTGACCAATTTGCTGACAATGAGCTCCCAAAAGCATTAATTTGAGAATGTTGAGATATTCTGGAGTGAATTTTCCCATTTTGCCTGCCATGAGAATCATGGTGAGCAAGACGTGGATCACGGAAATGTCTGTTGACCTCACGTGGGATTTCTTAGTTTTGCATGGTGTGTGGCTGAAAACTATTGATTGAGGGATAAATATTTGCAGACTTGATGGGCAGAATGGCCTCTTCTGCACTATAGAGATTCTATTAGTCAGGGGCATTGAGGATAATTTCCCTGCTCTTTGACAAAATGATGCCGTTGAATCTTCCATATTGACCTGAGAGGACAGATGAGGGCTCAATTTAATGTCTCATTTGAAAAATGGTACATCCAGTAGTGCAGCACCTCTGCAATACTGCACTGGCATCTCACCTTAGATTTTTGTACTCAACTCCTAAAGTGGAAGTTGAACCCACAAACATCTGACTCTGAGACAAGTGTGCTACTGTTGGCACCATGGCTGTGACACAACAATAGGGGCCGAGATCATTCTTGATAAATTTACTTAAAAATATTAAGGTTACAAAGCATCCAGGTTAAACCTCTGGGAAGATAATTGTCAAAAATGGAATCAAATGAACAAAGATGTGAAATAATGGGAGTCTGCCCAGGGCAACAAAACACCTTCAACTGTTGCCACAAGAACAGATGGGAAAGATTGTTCCCCGTGATGGGGGAGTCCAGAACTCAGGGTCATAGTTTGAGGAAAAGGAGGTAAATCTTTTTAGGACTCAAGCGAGAAGAAGTCTCTTCATCCAGAGGGTGGTGGCAAATTCTGAAGCACAAGTCTTCAGTGCTCTTGCTGCAATACTAGCATAGATCATTGTCTTTTCAATACGCAATGGTGTGGAATTCACGATCACAGAACATAGTTGAGGCGAAAACTTTGTGTGATTTCAAGAAGAAAATAGATTTGGTTCTTGGGGCTAAAGGGATCAAGGGATATGGGGGGAAGGCGGATCAGGATTTTAATCTTGATAATCAACCATAATGAAAATGAATAGCAGGGCAAGGTTGAAGAGCCAAATGGCCTTCCCCAGCTCCTATTTTCTATGTTTAAGACATTTCTTAACCAAACGTCAGTAGGACTACATGCAGTTTTGAAAGTGGTTAAGTTTCTCTCGGAAGTGGCTCTGTTGACAGAACAGCTGTTGAACAATTTCTCAAGTAAATTAGACAGTAAAATAGAAACAAATTAAAATGGCTTTGTTAAGCAAACTATAATGGGTCCTAGGTTGATTTACTGCATATTGCAATGAATTAGTCTTTTAAATCTCAAAACAATTCAACAGCATAATTGACTGAAAATGTGTTGCATTCAACACTTTGAGTAAATATGGTTAATGTGTTTTGAAGTCTCTCCCCAATTATTCAAGATAATTGTTTCCTGCATGAATACAAGCTAAGATGGAGTGGATTATGTTCTGCAGGTTACAAAGCAGAAGTAATAATTCTGACTCTGTTTTTGTTTTAAAGTCCAGTAAAATGACAGCTAATTTTCGATTTCCTTTGACTGCCACAATCTGCCACTTTCAACATAGGGTCCTGCTTGCCATGAATTGAAATTCATTCAATGGATGTAAACTTTGCTGGTTAGGGCAAAAATCATTGTCCATCTCCAATTGCCTTTGAGAAAGTGGTGCTATGCTGCCATCTTGAACTGTTGCAGTCCATTGGTGTAGGTACACTCACAGTGCTGTTAGGGTGGGCGTTCCAAGATTTTGATGCAGCTGTAGTGAAGGAGCAGCGTATATTTCTGAGTCAGGATAATGGGAATAAGTTGCTGCTATTGTTTTTGTCCTTCTAGATCATGGTGGGCTTGGGTTTGGAAGGTGCTGTCGAAGGAATCTTGCTCTTGTAGATGTTGCTACTGTGCATTAGTGGTAGAGGGAATGAGTCTTTGTGGATGGGGTGCTAATCAAATGGGCTGCTTTGTCTTGAATGATGTCAGGCTCCTTGAATATTGGTGGAGTTGCATTCATCCAGATAACTGGAGAGTATGGGTCACACTCGTAACTTTTGCCTTGAAGTTTGTAGACAGTCTTTGGGGAGTCAGGAAATGAGTTGCTCACCACAGGATTCCTAAACTCTGACCTGTTCTTGAAGCCACAGTATTTACATGGCTAATCCAATTGAATTTCTGGTCAGTGGTAACCCCCCAGGATGTTGATAGTGGGAGATTTGGTGATGATAATGCCATTGAATATCAAGACGTGATGGTTATATTCTCTCTTGTTGGAGATAGTCATTGCCTGGCATTTGTCTGATGCAAATGTTACATGCTACTTGCCAACCCAAACCTGGTCAGAGTCCAGACCTTGTGTTTGGACTTGGACTGTTTCAGTACCTGAGAACTTGCGAATGATGCTGAACATCGTGCAATCATCAGTGAACATCCCCACTTCTCACCTGATGATTGGAGAAATGTCATTGATGAAAGAGATGAAGATGTTTGGGCAAAGGACATTATCCTGAGGAATTCCTAAAGCGATGTTCTGGAGCTGAGATCGCTGACCTTCACCAAGCACGGCCATCATCTTTTGTGCTAGGAATGATTCCGACCAGTGGAAAGTCTTCCTTCTAATTTGTATTGACTCCAATTTTGCTCAGGCTCCTTGATGCTTCACTGGGTCGAATGTGATGTCAAGGGCAGTCACTCTCACCTTCCCTCTTGAATTCAGCTCTTCTGTCCATGTTTGAATGAAGGCTATAAAGAGGTCATGAGCGGGGTAGTCCTGCTGGAACCCAACCTGAGCATCAGTGAACAAGTTATTGCTAAGCAAGTGCTACTTGATTGCACTGCTGATGATCTCTGCCTTCACTTGGGAGTTGACTAATAGGGCAGTAATTGGCCAGACTGGATTTGTCTGACTTTTTGTGGACAGGACATACCTGGGCAATTTTCAATGCCAGTGTTGTAGCTGTACTGGAACAGCTTGACTAGGGGCACTGCAGATTCTGGAGCACAAGAGCTTCAGTGCTCTTGCTGCAATATAGTCTTGGGTCATTGCCTTTTCAATATGCAGTGCCTTCTTGATATTGTGCGCAGTGAATCAAATTGGCTGAAGACTTGCATCTATAATGCTGGGGATCTCCAGAGGAGACTGAGGTGGATCAGCCAACTTGCACTTCTGGGTATTGCTCAGGGAGCCTGCGTTCAACAGCAGATGGTGCAATTTGAATTCAATCAAAAATCTGGACTTAAAAGTTGAAGCAATTGTCAATTGTTGAAAAACCCATCTGGTTCACTAATGTCCCTTATGGATGGAAATCTGTCATCCATATCTGGTTCTGGTCGACATGTGACTCCAAATCCTCAGCAACGTGGTTAATTCTGAAATAACCTCGAAAACAACTCATTTATTTCCAACTGCGAGAATATCAATGAAAGGGAATGAAACTGGATGGATCATCTGGCATCAACCCAGACACCAGAAGCGACAATGGCATACCAGCTCTGTTAACCCTGGAAAGTCCTCTTTATGACCATCTGCGGGCTTGTGGGAGCTATTTCACAGGCTAGTCAAGCAATAGCTTGATGTAGGCATGCTGATAGAATCGTACTTTGCAGACAATACAAAATGGGATAGACTCCAAATAGATCTAGCAACTCAAGACTGGGCATCCATGAAGTGCTGTGGGGCAGCAGCAGAATTGTACTTGATTACAATTTGTAACCTCATGACCCAGCATATTCCCACTCTACTATTAGCATTAAGTCAGTGCATCAATCCTGGTTTAATGGAGAGTGCATAGGGCATGCCAGGAGCAGTTCTGGCCAAGAGTCATCCAGATTTGAAACATTGGCTCTACTCTCTCTCTCCACAGATGCTGTCAAATCTCCTGAGATTTTCCAGCATTTTCTGTTTCATGCCAGGAGCAGCACCTGGCATCCCTCAAAACGAGGTACCAACCTGGCAAAGCTACAATAGAGGACTACTTGTGTGCCAAATAGCACAACAACAAGTAGTAGACAGGGCTAAGTGATCCCACAACCAACGGATCAGATCTACGTTCTGTAGTCTTGCCACATCCAGTCATAAGTCAGAGTCTTAAGGTTTACAGTATGGAAACAGACCCTTCGGCTCAACTTGTACATGCTGCCACTTTTTTTAACAACTAAGTTAGTCCCAGTTGCCCGTGTTTGGACCATATCCCTCAATAGCCATCTCACTCATATAACTGCCTTTTAAAAGACAAAATTGTACCTGCCTCTACTACTACCTCTGGCAGTTTGTTCCATACACTCACCACCCTCAGTTTGGTGATGGACGATGAAACAGCTCACTGGAGGTGGAGATGCCACAAACATCCCCATCCTCAATGATGGGGGAGCCCAGCACATCAGTGCATAAGGTAAAACTAAAATATTCGCGACAAAAATGGTTTAAAAGGAGAATTTGAAGGTTATTGCTTCCTTCTCCTGATGGCACAAGGTGTCAAAATGAATAAATTAGGATACTCATGCAATTATATAACCCATGAGATTGACATGAAATGTTGACTTACTATTCATGACGTGGAATGATTACTCTGCAAAGTCAGCTCAGCAACTCAGTCGTGTTTAACCCATAATGCCATTCTGGTGCCATCTTATATAAAGCATGGGTCTTCAATTACCTCTACAAGATGCTTCAATCTGTACACAAGGCATCATCGCTAAAATGATACAACCCATTCAAAATTTCCTCCAAAACAATGGGCAAAATTTTACAATTGCCACCATGATGGAGTTGTGGCTGGAATACGGAGCAAACTGTTCACATGTTAATTGATGGCACTGGTCTGGACAATCTTGCCAGAAGGAAGGCTAGAAAATTTTATCCAATGTTTGTTAAAGCTTTAGTGCTGAGTGCAACACATCAAGAAACCTATGAGATAGTTGGAGGATTGCAAGATAATTAGGACCCAAACAAAAAACAAGCAAGGGGCATATTTTTTGATTGGAGACAAGAAGCAGGAGTGTTGTACGGGAGGTATATTTGGAAAGCAGATTATTGTGGATGCTGGATATCTGAAAGTGAAACAGAAACTGCTGGAAATACTCAGCTGGTCAGGCAGCTCTTTGGAGAGAGAAGGAAAGTTAGTGTTAGGTCAATAACCTTTATTAGTGGGAGTGGAGAAGGGGGTAAGTTAGAGACGTAATTGGTTCTGACCAAGGCATGACAAGGAAAAATAAAGGTCTGTGATCAGCTGGAAGACTGAAAGGATGGGATAACAGAAGAATTAGTCTCACAGGCTCAAAGGGAATGGTGACGGCGTTAGAAGAGAAACAAAAGATGTACCAAAAACAGGGATAGAATGGATAGTCGGAGTCCTTTTCTCAGGGTAGAAATGTCAATTATAGGGAACATATGTTTAAGATAAAAAGGGGGAAGTTTAAAGGAGATGTGAGAGGCACATTTTTTACACAGAGCGTGGTAACGCTTCTAGATGTGGTGATAGAAGCAGATACAATAGCAATGTTTAAGAGGCATCTTAAGAGATACATGAATAGGCAGGAAATAGAAGGCTGTGGATTGCATAGAGGGAAAAGATCTTTAGTTTAGAAATATATCGTGTCAGCGGAAGCTTAGTCGATGGAAGGGCCTGTTCCTTTGCTGCACTGTTCTTTCTTCTTTGTCGAAAGCAAAAATAAGGGAAACAATTATGTCAACCTTCGTAGGAACAGTGCAGCAAGTCAAGAACAGAGATATCAGTATGAGGCACAACACAAGTTTCAGGAACAGCTCTCCCTCTTGATTAATCATTTCACAATCTTATGAACTCATCATGAATTTTAACATTTTCAGGCTGACAACTTTGGGCCCCCACTTGTTCCATTTCATTGCTTGTTTTTGTTTTTCTCTTACTTTTTTTCAGAAGGTGGTGACTCTTCCTCAAGGCAGATTTTTTGTTTCATTGGGCAGCATCTTCCAAAAATTGGACTGTCAGCGAAAACTGAAATGTGTCTCTCAGTTGCACAGCAACTCTCTCCAGATTCTCTGGCACTTTGAGTATGGGGAATCTGTGATATGGTTTGTGCCATCACTCTGGTGGAGCAAAGCCTGAGAGACTCCATGGAGATCGAACGAGAATGGTAAAAGAAATTCCCCACTGTCCCCCACAGACATAGGGGAGACCCCACCTCCCCCAACAAGTATGCTCACCCAGCCCCAGCTCCTCCACCATCCCCGCAAACCATTGGGCACCCCACTCCCAACAGGCATCAGGACAACCCCCTCCCCCACCATCCCCCACAAGCACAGAGCAAACCCCACCCTGATGAGCTTTGCCCAGAGAATAGATGTATTCAGTTTTCACTGATAAAGGAGTAGCTAGCAGGCACAAGCATTGGGATGAACTCGCACTACACCTCACCCTCACAACCATTGGGGAAACCCTTCCCCACAGCACAAGTGTAAGGGGATTTGTTTGGAGGCTTCCCTCTGGTGCCATGTATTGAGCTCAACTCAGTGAATACGAAGACTCATGAAAGACGGTGTGCCGTTCAAGACATCCTTTATTTGACCAATACACATTGGGAAAGAGACAGCTGGAAGATTGCAAATTTTCTCTGATGTTACATTTAATGTATAAATAGTTTGTTTCTCCTGCCTAACCAAACTCGATGGTCCAATTACATTAGTACATGTTATTTGTGGCATGGTGGCACAGTGGTTAGCACTGCTGCCTCACAGCATCGGCGACCCAGGTTTGATTCCTGGCTTGGGTCACTATCTGTGTGGAGTTCGCACATTTTCTTCATATCTGCTTGGGTTTCCTCCGGGTGCTCCAGTTTCCTCCCATAGTCTGAAAGATGTGCTGGTTAGGTGCATTGACCCAAACAGGTGCCAGACTGTGGCAACTAGGCATATTTCACGGTAACTTCATTGCAGTGTTAATGTGACTAATAAATAAACTTTATATTTTTACTTTACTTTGGCCAATAGCGTTCTGCCTTCTAGCAGAATTGGGAATTTATTGGTCAAACGGGCTTGAATGTTCTCCCTGTCCCTCCCTCCCCCATTGCTTAGCAATCTTACTAGTACAAATCTGGTAGGTTCAAGGATTGCCTTCACCACCTGTAAACTGTGGGAATAGAGAGGGGGTCATTTCACTCTGTCTGCTAGCTACTCCTTTACCAGTGAAAACTGAATACATCTATTCACTGCAGCCACAATCTAAATGCTTCTGTTCATTTTAAATCCTTAGTATCTTGCAGCTCGAAGATCTTTTACTGATAAAAGTGAATATATTCTGTATCTTACTGTTTCCAAGTAATGTGGCCTGTGTAGTTTTGCTTGTTTCCATTATGCTTTATGGCATGCTGCATTTTGGCCAAAGCTTACAAGACATTTGAAAGTACATTTTAAATCTACAATACTTGTTCAAAATCATTTACCAATATATGTTCTGTGCAGACAATACCTTTATGTGATATATATATATTTGAAAACTTTGTGATTCTTTATGGTATACATTAGGCACAGGGTGATCCCTAATATAATATAGTCTACTTTGTTTTAATAGTTTTCAAAATCCCAGGGGTGTCTGTACCCCTTCTACAAAAAGCATCAGTGTTATCTCCCCATAAGTATTGGGGCAACCACTCCCACAAGCATTGGGCCAATCCCCCACTTCCCAAACCTGCATCGGATTAACATCACCCATAAAGAAGCATCAGGGCAATGCTCCATCCACAGGTAAGGGGAATCCTCCAATGTGGCTGCCCACAGGATCTGTCTTGTGGGATTTTCTGGCAATATAGCCATTTTTGTCTATAGCCGACGTTGGATGAGAATCCGCCCCCGCCCCTCCATCCTTTCCTTTCTGTGCCATCACCATTCTCTTTGGCTCTGTCGTTCATTCTCTCCCTCGTCCCATCCTAGCAAGGACCTCCCATTTTCCTCATCCCACCCATACTGTGCTCTAATCCTATCACAAATCTAACTCAATGTCATCAAGCTGAAATGCCAACTCTTGTTTTTCTCCCCTGAGATGCTGCCAGAGCTGGTGTGTGTTTCCGGCATTTTCTGTTTTTACTGATGACTTAATTGGGCACTGTTTCAGTAATGTGGCATTGAATCACTTCTTAAAGCATTTGACATTCTTGCTGTAGTATTTTTTGTTTCCAGTTCTGCTGCCCCTTCGTGATGCTTTAGCTTTGAATGCTGCTCTGGTGACTTGATACAGTTTTGAAGTGCTCAGTCTTTGTGCTTCTGCAGTCTTTCCAATTCTAGCAACCAACCCACTCATCCAGATGTGGAGCTCACCGAGCCTAAGCTTTCTAATCAATAAAAACCCATTTAAAATAAGTAAAAGTATGTTATGAATTCTCTTTCTGTTGTAATGGAGTTTATCTTCTGACGAAGCACCAACATTTCTGATGATGCACCAGAGCATTAAAGATAGAGGCTGAGTTTTAGCCATGCAGTAATGCGTATTCAGTGCTGACGTACAGCCTGCAACAAGCAAAGTGATTTATGGTACTGACGAGCTAGATATAATCATAAAACCCAAAACTGGCAATCAATTGAAGTAACTCTTTACGAAAGAAATCCCTGAAAGAGACCATTCAGTCCCTCTAGCTAGTACATAATTTGTTAATAAAAACAGAAAATGCTGGAAAATCTCAGCAGGTCTGACAACATTGATGGAGGGTGAATAGAGCCAAAGTTTCAAGTCAGGATGAGAATTCATAACACACTCTAATCTTAAATGGGTTTTTATTGATTAGAAAGCTGAGGCTCAGTGAGCTGCACACCTGGATGAGCGGATTGGTTGCTAGAATTGGAAAGACTGCAGAAGCACAAAGGCTGAGCACTTTAAAAATGTATCAGGGACCCGTCCGTTTTTGTTCCAGATTTTAGCATCCGCGGTATTTTGCCTTTGCGTAATTAGTCAATGCAATCTAAAAAAAAATGTTGGTGCAGTTTCAATAATTTCCACTAGTTGTCACTAGCATTTAAGTGGAATGAAAAGAAACATGTATTTTGTGCCTTCCACAATCTCAGAATATCCCATCATAATATTTGCAAAGTGTAATAAAGATAGATTGGAGCAGAAAGTTGTGAGTGAAAAAAAATTCTCATTATTTAAAACTAGCATTTTTATTTGGGAGAATGAGACTCCATGTTTCATTTTTTTTCCTTTGGATCCCCTTGCCGAACCCCAGAAGGGTTGTCTTAATCACAATTGATAATTGAATGGGCCATCCATCCTTAATGTAACCAAAAAGATTTTCGTCCCATTGAAATCAATTCGGTGAAAATCAGGCAGAAGCTACAGTGATTTGGTTTATTATTGTCACATGTATTAACATATCGTCAAAAGTATTGTTTCTTGAGTGCTATACAGACAAAGCATACAGTTCATAGAGAAGGAAACAAGAGAGTGCAGAATGTAGTGTCACAGTCACAGGTAGGATGTAGAGAAAGATCAACTTAAGGAAGGTAAGTCCATTCAAAATCTGACAGCAGCAGTGAGAAAGCTGTTCTTCAGTCCAGTTGGTACATGACCTCAGACTTTTGTATCTTTTTCCTGAAGGAAGAAGGCAGAAGAGAGAATGTTTAGAGTGTGTGTGGTCCTTAATTATTCTGGCTGCTTTTCTCGAGATAGCTGGAAGTGTAGATAGAGTCAATGGATGGGAGGCTGGTTTGTGTGATGCATTGGGCTACATTCACAACCTTTTGTAGTTTCTTGCTGTCTTGGGTAGTGTGATTGCTTCTCAATGCCAATGTTTGGTGTAAGTCAACAATCTACCATTGTGTTCTGCTGAGAGATTGGTTGAACATTTTGAGATGAGCTGCTTCCTGGCCCCCGTCAATGTTTCTTTACAGCTGCAGCTGCTCAAGATGTTTGTGAAAGCAGAGTTGGTAGCAGAGTGGTTAGCACTGCTGCTTCATAGCTCCAGGGATCTGGGTTCGGTTCCCGGCTTGGGTCACTGTCTGTATGGAGTTTGCACATTCTCCTTGTGTCTGTGTGGGTGGGTTTCCTTCAGGTGCTCTGGTTTCCTCCCACAGTCCAAAGATGTGTAGCTTAGGTTGATTGGCCATGCTAAATTGACCATAGATGCATAGGTTAGAGGATTAGTGGGTAAAATGCCTATGGATATAGGGATGGGGCCTGGGTGGGATTGAGATCGGTGCAGACTCGATGGACCAAATGGCCTCTTTCTGTACTGTACTGTTTCCATGATTTCTATGATTAGCCTCTGATTCTGCAGGCTTCGGGGTAACAAAGTAGTTTGGAGTGGCACACTGGTGAGCACTGCTGCCTCACATTGCCAGTGACTCAGGTTCAATTCTGGCCTTCTTATGTGACTGTCTGTGTGAAGTTTGCATGTTCTCCCTGTGTCTACATGGATTTCCTCCGGATGCTCCGGTTTCCTCTGATAGTCCACAGATGTGCAGGTTAGGTTGATTGGCTATACTAAATTGACCCTAGTGTCAGGGAGATTAGCAAGGTAAATATGTGGGCTTGTGGGAATAGGGCCGGGATGGGATTGTGGTCAGTGCAGACACGATGGACTGAATGCACTATAGGATTCTATTCCATGAGTTTAGCCCTGCAGTCAAAGTTCCTGTAAATGCGAGAGCAATAATTCATCGGGATGCATACCACTTTTATTTGTTTTACATGAGTAACGTCACCCTGCTGGAAAATATTTTAAAGCAGTCGACCATTTTACTCAATTTGAGAGAGTTACAGGGCTAATCATACTTGCCATTAATTATAAATGAAGTGTTTTGCACCTTGTATTTTGTCTTTTTTTTAAAGCTAATTCTATTCCTTGTTTTTCCTTTTTAGGTTCTCATCCTCTAGTCTGTGCATCATTTTGTGATGGAGCGCCGACAAGCAATTTTCTCACCAATCTCAGTCAGTATTAATCTTTATGGGGTGCGTACGATTCAATCATCCTGTTAGTATTTTATTCTTTCTCTCATTTCTCTCTTTTCTGCTGTGCGTGCATCTTATTGAACCCATCAGTGTTATAGCTTAACTTCTGTATAAGCCCATTCCTTGGGAAATCCTTTGCTGAATGTTAATGTTACAACTATACTTGAGAATTTATTTTGAGATAAAGTTAATACTTCTACTTCAAGACTTGAGGTTCAGAGAATTGTCAGGCTGTGGAATTTGCTACCACAGGAAGTAGTTGAGGCCAAAGCATCATGGCCGGAATCTTACTATGGTTCACGCGGCGAGATTTTCCCAAGCCCGCTGCAGTGAATGGAGATTTGATGGACGTCAAATTCTCCAACTTTACTGCAATGACAGGTAAAATTGTGCCCTTTATGTTTTCAAGAAGCAGTTAGATAAAGCACTTGGGGCGAAGGGGATCAAAGAATATGGGGAGGGGGAAGAGGGGAAGGCAGGATCAGGGATTGAATTGGATGATCAGTTATGATCATAATGAATGGCAGAACAAGCTCAAAAAGCTGAATCACCTCCTCCTGTTCCTATTTTCTATTTTCTATGTTAATAATTTGTTTACTCTACAGACCAATGAGTATAGTGAAATAGATAAAGCAGTTAATGCCCTGTATATATTAATGCCTTTAGAAATTCTTTGGATGAATTGCTAAAGACAAAATGAAAAGTTATACAGGCGAATACTATTACAGAGATGATTGTATGTAATATAGTGGTTCCTGAACAGCTGGAGACATGAAAGTTTTCTACCATTAAGAATAACCAACTTATGACTATGAGGAGAGGTTGAATGAACTAGGATTGTTTTCTCTGGAAAGATGGAGGGTGAAGGGAGATTGATAGTGGTCTACAAAATTATGAAAAGCGTAATTAAGGTGGATAGTCAGATGGTGGAAGTGCCAGTTAGAAGAGTGCGCAGGCAACTTTCAGAGAGAGAAAGTTTAAAGGAGATGTGTTCACATAAAGGAAGATGATGTGATTTGATTTGATTTATTATTGTCACATGTATTAGTGTGCAGTTAAAAGTATTGTGTCTTGCATGCTATACAGACAAAGCATATCGTTCATAGAGAAGGAGAGGAGAGAGTGCAGAATATAGTGTTACAGTCATGGCTAGGGTGTAGAGAAAGATCAACTTAGTGCGAGGTAAGTCCATTCAAAAATCTGATAGCAGCAGGGAAGAAGCTGTTCTTGAGTCAGTTGGTATGTGACCTCAGGCTTTTGTATCTTTTTCCCAATGGAAAAAGATGGAAGAGAGTATATACGGGGTACATGGAGCCCTTAATTATGCTGGCTGCTTTTTCGATGCAGTAAGAAATGTAGATAGAGTCAATGGATGAGAGACTGCTTAGTGTGATGGTTTGGGCTACATTCAGTACCTTTTGTAGTTTCTTGGACAGAGCAGGAACCATACCAAGCTGTGATACGACCAGAAAGAATGCTTTCTGTGGTGCATCTGTAAAAGTTGATCAGAGTCATCGTTGGCATGCCAAACTTTCATAGACTTATGAGGAAATAGAGGTGGGCTAAGTTGGTGGGTCTTTTTAACTACAGCGAGGATAGGTTGTTCATGATCTGAATGCCTAAAAACTAGAAGCTCTGCCTGGAATGCACTGCCAGAGAAGGTGGTGGAAGCACATATATTAGCAACATTTAAGAGGTCTCTGGATGGGCAGATGAAGAGGGAGGGAATAGAGGGATATAGGTCGAGTAAGGGCAGAAGGTTTTTTTTATTAAGTTAAGGCTTTATGGTTGGCACAGTCTTGGAAGGCCAAAGGGCCTGTTCCTGTACTGTATTTTGTACTTTGTTCAGCCAAGTGTGCCTTTGTGAATTTGGAAGTTTGTTGTGTTCAATGTTAAATTGCTAATAGTTGCATAATTCTGAATAATACGTTCATTAATCTGAGCAAAACTCAATTAGTCCACAATTGATAACTGCTTGTAACTCGGCTAACCAGTTGTACTGTTTGCAACACCACAACGTTGATTTGCATATTGCACACAACTTACTAAAATGCTTCACTGCAATTTATATGTGAAACAAACAGAATAGTGATACCACTCTGAGGAAAAACGCCTGGGTCCTTTTCTTTGAAAAGCAGGAAACAAAATACTAAGGCAAAGACAGATGCAAAAACAACTTGAGAGAGATGAAGTTTCAAAAAGTAGCACAGGGAAAGGTAGGATGTGTAAATGCTGGTGGGATTGGTGAGGGGATGGGGCACAGGAGAGAGAGAAGCTGGCCACAAATAGCGTGGAGTGATCAAAGAGCAATAAAGGATAGGAAGAATTTTGAATTTTATTACTTTTGAAGCCAAGAAACAATGTAGGTTTCTGAGGATGGGGTAATGAATGAATGTCTTGATATCTATTGGAAGTGACACTTCCTTAAAACAAAATGAATGCTCCTTCTGGGATTGTATAAACCTGCTAAAGCTCTCTGCATCTATGCATATAGAATATATGTATATTGTTGCACCTACACCTTGATTGAATCAGGTTGTCAGACCAAACAAATAAATTAATAGTTTCAAATAGGATATCAGATGAATATTGCAATGTCTCCTGAATTATGAATTTGGTCACATTACGAAATAACCGTGTGCTACTTTCTATGTGCAAGATACAGTAGGTACATTAGTGCAGTTCAAAAGTGATATGGAAGAATGAATGGGACAGAATTTACCATTCAGCCACAGAACATTTTCCAAGAAGCAGCGGAGCCTTTTTTCTGAAATACCAAGAAATCCTTTTTGGAGGATAATTGACCCATTACAGCCTGTCACTCATTTTATGCTGTAGAATTGGTTTTAATATCTCCCAATCCAAATTGGAGTATAGCAGTGCAGAATGCAGCTGGGGGTTCATGATGATCGCTGGACTGGCGATGCTGAAGAATGTTCGATATTGATTATTGCCTCATTGATTGTGAAAAGATAAAACCAACTTGGGACCTGAAGCATCTCCAGTGCAGTGAAAGACACAAAATGTGTCGGGAACCTTCGCATCAATAATGTGCCAGTTTTCTAAAGGCTCTTTTTAAATATTGCTAACCAGATTACCTGAGCACTCCTGTTAATGTTGGGTACAAAAGAGAAAGCTAAGTATGACATGTCCTGCAAACCCCTCCAAACTACCTCTTATTTCACTGTTGAACCTCAAAAGATGGGGTGCAATTTTATAGCACTGTTGCGGTAAGAGAGGAGCCGGAAAATGCGATGAATCATTCAAAGACCCACTGACTTTGATGGGACCAGAAGATGTTGCCTGCAAGGATGGGGGCTGTAAATTCCCTCCCATAAACTCTATTCTTCATTCCAAAATAATCTTTAAGTTCAAGCAGTGGCTCAGATACAATCAGTGCCCAAAATCCTGCTCTAACAGGTACAAGAAACAAAATTTCAGCATTGTAATGAGCTACCTAATCTAAGGCATTGGGGCACAATTTGCATGTTTTGGATACTGGCAGCAGAAATCACATTATCAGCTCCTGTTGCTGAATTGTTGAGGGTAGAAACAGATCCATGAGGATGGAAACTGTTATGCTTATAAAGTTAGACATACTGTGTGAGATGTTATTGAGATGTTCCATAGAATCCCTACAGTGCAGAAGGAGGCAATTCTGTCCATCAAGTCTGCAGCAACCTTTCAAATGAGCACTGTACTTAGGACCGCTCCTCTACTCTTTCCCTGCACATCAATCATGGCCAATCCATCTAACCATACCATCACATGTGACAGTCTCAAAGGGTTGAAAATGGGGAGCAGACAAACTGAAGTCAAGTATATCAAAACAATTAGGATACCATAGCGTGGCACAGTGTTTGCATTGCTGCTCCACAGTGACAGGGACCTAGCTTTCATTCCCAGTTTGGGTCACTGTCCGCATGGAGTCTGCACCTTCTCTGTTTACGTGTGTGGGTTTCTTCCAGGTGCTCTGGTTTCCTCTCAGTCTGAAAGACATGTTAGTTAGGTGCATTGACCATGCTAAATCTTCCCTCAGGGTACCTGAGCCGGTGCCAGAGTGTGGCAACTAGGGAATTTTCACAGTAACTTCATTGCAATATCAATGTAAGCCTACTTGTGACTTTAAGAAATAAATATTAGTTCCCAGTTGGAAAGGAGGGAATGTGTACTTTCCTAAGAGCCTTAACAAACTAAATTTGTCTGTCTTTGAGCAGTTTTATTTTCATTGGGCAAATTATTTCGTTAATTCAATAAGTAAAGAAGCAATCTTACAAAGGTAATTGCCCAGAAGTTTTAATATTTGTTTGCGGTGATTAAATGGGAAGTCCATATGTTTAGCAGGATATTACTGTGACCATTGCTCTCCACTACATAAAGATTGTTAGCACAACAGAAATATTCAGTTAGAATTATGGTGGTTATCTATTGCAGTGTTGCCCTCTGCACATATGGCAAATTGAAATCCAGATGTGACTAATTGCATTTGTGATTAGTAAATAAAAATGAGTAATCAGCAGCATTGTTGGGCACATAACCTCAATTCTTATTTGTCGCAACATTATACAAGCATGCTTTAAGCGTTTTGGATATTTGCTGGATAATGGCAAGTGGTTTTGATTGATGTGAATGTTTCCTTGGTTATAATCCAATCTTATCTATTTTATACCATCACCCATAGCTAAAAATACCCCTAACATTCAAAACTAGGGGCCTTTCAGAGAGTGAAATTAAACATTTGCTTGATGTGGGATAGAATATATTGATTTATATATTTGTTTTACCTACTGACCATGTTCTAATGATAAATATTTGTCTAATAAAAATAAAGGCACCATCGTCCCAGGTGACCATTGATTGCCTGATGGTGATTTCACCGAAGGAGGGGCAAGGTTGAGAAGGCGAGCCTTTCTGAATAAGCTGAGGCAGTACAGGAATTGAACCGTTGGTGTTACTCTGTATCATGAACTAGCTGTCCAGCCACCTGAGCTAACCAAGACCCAGTACTATTGATAATACTAGGGGTTGGATGGAAAAGTCAAATTACGTCTCTGAATGCAAACTAGAAAACGAATTTGATGAGTTTCTCGCAAATGCACTTTTAAATAAAAGCTATTCATTTCTTATCTCAGACTGTGCCAAGCTGGGAGACATGCTGAGAGAAAGACAAGGGTTGTCTTTTCCTATCTTAAATTATAAATTTTGTAAGCTTCTCGGGAAAATGGGCTCTGATTACCCGTAGCTGCTGTATTTTTAATAGTTACAAATTGCAAACATTACAGCTGAGTGTCGAAGGGAGAAAATGAGACTGAGACATAAAATTGTTTTTTTCAGAATCTTATGGACCAGTTGTGCTTTATGTAGATCTTGTCAATGCTGACAGGTCTAGTTCTCTTTCCTACTCTCCCTTTCCTCACAAGAACATAGAGACATAGGAGCAGGACTAGGCCAATAGGCCTCTTGAGTCTGCGCTGCCATGTAACCAGATCATGTCTGATGATCTACCTCAACAGCATCTTTCTGCACTATCCAGGTATCCCTTAATGTCATTGATATTTAGGAATCTGTTGACCTCTGTTTTGTATATGCTCAATGACTTAGCCTCCACAGACTTAAGATGTTTCTTCTAATCTCAGTCTTAAATAGCCCACTTATTCCGAGACTGTGTTCCCTAGTTCTTGATTCCCTAAAGAGGGAGATATTTTTCCTGCACCTACCTGTTGAACCTTGTAAGCATTTTGTATGCGTCAATGCAGCCACATCTTAGAGTTCTCTGAAGGTGACTGGTCAGGTAGATAAGGTGAATAAGACATACTATACATAATCTTTTTCTTTTATTTAGCTGAGGCAGAGGATTTTAGGAGCTGCAAGCTTAGAAAACAAAGTTTGGCCACAGCTGAAGTACTGTATGCTGCCCTGATCATCACACTGTGTAGGAAAGATGTAATAACATGAGAGGTGGTACATAGGAGATTTATGAGGAAGTTATCTGGACTAGAGAATTTTCTTCCCGTTAAGATTGGACAAGCTTGAGACTTGGACAAGCTTTGAGACTTGGACAAGTTGCAGAGCTGGGCCGCGAGGTGGCAAATGGAGTTTAATGTGGAAAAGTGTGAGGTAATGCACTATGGCAGGAATAATAAATGTGTAGAATATAGGGCTAATGGTAGGATTCTTAATAGTGTTGACGAACAGAGGGATCTTGGTGTGTATGTGCATAGATCCCTGAAAGTAGGCAGTCAAGTCGAGAAGGTTGTTAAGAAGGCATATGGAGTCTTAGCTTTTATTGGTAGGGGGATTGAATTTCGGAGCCGCAACGTCATGTTGCAACTGTACAAAACTCTAGTGCGGCCGCACTTGGAGTATTGTGTGCAGTTCTGGTCCCCACATTATAAGAAAGATGTGGAGGCATTGGAGAGGGTACAGAGGAGGTTTACCAGGATGTTGCCTGGTATGGAGGGCAGGTCTTATGAAGAGAGGCTGAGGGATTTGAGGTTGTTTTCGTTAGAAAGGAGGCGGCTAAGAGGGGACCTTATCGAAACATATAAGATGATTAGAGGTTTAGATAGGGTGGACAGTGATAGCCTTTTTCCTAGGATGGAGAAAGCTAGCACGAGGGGACACAGCTTTAAATTAAGGGGTGATAGTTATAGGACGGATATCAGAGGTAGGTTCTTTACCCAAAGGGTGGTTCGGGAGTGGAATGCCCTGCCTGCAGCAGTTGTAGATGCGCCAAGTTTGGTGGCGTTTAAGAGGTTAGTTGATAAGTATATGGAAGAGAAGGGAATGGTTTAGTTTGGAGGGTCATTGCTTTTTATATTGGTCGGCGCAACATCGAAGGCCGAAGGGCCTGTTCTGTGCTGTAATGTTCTATGTTCTATGTTCTAAGCTAGAGTTGTTTTCTTTGCACCAGAGGTGGTTCGGGGGAAACCTAACAAAAGTATTTAAAATTAGCAAGATAGTGTGGATTGGAAGATCCCATTCCCTTGGTTGAAAGTTCCATATAACCCGCGATATAGAATGACAGTCAGAGGTAGAAAACTTGGAGATGATTCAACAAGAAATCTTCTCACCTAGACAGCGAAGCAGACTTGGAATACACTGCCGGAAATAAAATCCCTCATAACCTTTAAAACGTATTTCAAGTTCAGTAAGGCTTGTAACTTTTAGCCAATATGAAAATGATGGGCTAAATGGTCTCCTGTCATGCTGTAAATTTCTAAGATTCTATAAAATGTTCCCAAGGTGCCAAAATATTGAGCAGACCACATTCTGCCTTTGCAAGTACCTAATTTAAATGCTGGATTTGCTAAGAAGTGTTTGTGTGCGTAGATTGGCAGGTTTGTCATTTCATGACCTGTGCATGAACAGCACTGTTGGGCATGTGTGTCTGAAGTGCAAATACATCTGACATTACAATCTTCTCGTCGGTCACAGGGCAACACAAAATGAGGATTTAAATTTGATTAAAACAAGACACAGGGGTCAAGCGACCCTTCCGAAGCTATTCTAATGCAGCATCAGAAATGAATTTCATAAATTGTAGACTAGAAATGCCCTTATTATTTATTAGTTGTAATTGACAAGATCAGTGCATATCCACGCTCATCCATTAGAAGCATGAAGCCCTTTCGGCCTGGCAAGTGACCTATAAGACCCTACTGTAGCTTAGCTGATCTTCTCTGTAAGATTAATAAAAACTACTGCTGCTGAAAGCATTCTAATGACGTTTGTCCATGTGAACTGATGATTTGGGATTTAAAATGTTTTTCACTGGCAAATCCATTGTGTAAACATTAAATTCTGGAAGTAAATACAAATGGGGAATTTGGAGCATTTGTATATACAAAATACACTCTATTTTCATTCATTATTTGTTTTTTTTAAAATGTCTTCATTCACAAAATGTAGATGTTGCTGGCTAGATGAGCATTTATTACTCTTCAATAGGTGACAATGAACTGCCTTTTTGAAGAATTGGACTTCATGTAAGTCTCGGGTTACATGGTGGCACAGTGGTTAGCACTGCTGCCTCACAGCACTAGGGACCTGAGTTCAATTCCTGGCTTGGACCACTGTCTGTGCGGAGAACGGACACGTTCTCCCTGTGTCCGCGTAGGTTTCTCCGAGTGCTCCGGTTTCCTCCCACAGTCTGAACGACGTGCTGGCTAGATGCATTGGCCATGGTAAATTCTCCCTCAATGTACCCAAACAGGAGCTGGAGTGTGGCAACTCGGGGATTTTTGCACTAACTTCATTGCAGTGTTAAGCCGACATGTGACATTAAGAAATTAAGATACTTTTTCCCAGGGCTGAAATGGTTGCCACAAGAGGACACAGGTTTAAGGTGCTGGGGAGTAGATACAGAGGACATGTCAAGGGTAAGTTTTCACTCAGAGGGTGGTGAGTGTGTGCAATAGGCTGCCAGCAACAGTGGTGGAAGTGGATTCGATAGGGTCTTTTAAGTGACTTTTAGATAAGTACATGGAACTTAGTAAGATAGAGGGTTATAAGGGAGGCTAGTAATCTCTAAGGTAGGGACATGTTTGGCACAACTTTGGGCTGAAGGGCCTGTATTGTGCTGTAATTTTTCTATGTTTTTATCCATAGTGATGTTAGGGAGAGAGAGCCAGGATTTTGACCCAGTGTTAGTGAAGGAATTATTGAGTAGGTTTCGCTGTAGCAGCGTATCAAACTGTAGCTCCTGTTAGCAAGACATTCCCCTGCACGCTGTCAGCTCAAAGCGTTATTGGACACAGAGTGGCTGAAACAGCAGGCTAATAACTGCAGGGAAACAGGGCCTAAGAGAACTGAGAAACCAACAGGATGATCTTCTCAAACGATGAAATTTAAATATTGGAAAATAAACCGCAGAAGGCCTGAGAGAGGAGCTGGTGTGGTGGGTGAATTCAATGTCAGATTGGATAAAGAAGGAAATAAGTTTTGGGGAGAAAGATTAGAAAACGCAGAAGTCGTGCAACTCTTCCTAAACTATTTAAATGCAGCACAGAAATGATTAAAAGAGAAATGAAAGAGACAGGGAAGGAAATAATAGAAATATTGAATTCATGTATTTAATTTAGTCCTGAAAAAATCTAAACCTGAAAGAATGAAACTACAATGAAAGCAATAAAAGTTGCAATAAAAGCAAAGAAAGAAAGGTTAACTTTGTTCCTGTCTCCACAGATGCTGCCAAACCTGATGAGATTTTTGCATTTTCTGTTTAAATTCTGTGGCTCTAATTGTTTATTTTGAGTTTCAGAGTGATTGATTGGCAGTAATTAACAATTATCACATTGTTAAAATGGTTCTTGTGCTTATAATTACCAGCCTAGGTGTAGTCTAACACAGTTCTTCAAAGCCACCCTGGCTTTTTGGCTAAGATGAAACATCAGATGAAGCCCGGGAGGGGTGCAATATTTTATCTTGTCAGCTTGTGTGTGTCTGTCTTGTGGGGACCATTAATTGGATTCAGTTTGAATTTGTTTTCTTTGGATGGAAAACAAATTAACAATAAAACTGTGTTGGATTTAATTTGTGGTGACAGTGCAAATACAAAAACTTTATAATGTTAAGTGCAGTTTACTGAAAGCACAGGACAGCAACATGCATGTTTCACAAAGTTAAGTGTGGAGTAATGGCAACTCAGACAATAATATTTGCATATTTGCATTTAACCACACATCTGCTCCTCATCTAAAGTTACCATACTATTTATGCATCAGTCGCAGTGTGCTGCATTAGCTTCACTTCTTTGGCACTGGTTTAATATGTTTCTTTCCTCAGTCCTGAATGAAAAAGTAAATCTGTACGCAAATCAGAGTAGAAGCTGTAAGCAGCACTCCAATCCCTCCCTGTAACAAATCTCTTCCCAGTTTGTACATTCATTTATATTCAAACATGGTTCCAAAGTGCCTGCAACATTCACTTAATTGACAAGACTACGAAACTGTGATGCCCCTGTTAGCTTTGAGCTCAGAATTACGCCAATGCCTTTCCTCTCTTCATATTCACAGAATGATTTGCCAGAGAAGGAATCCATTCAGCCCATCACTTTGTGCCAGCTCTTTGAAAGAGCTATCCAATGAACCCCATTGCACCACTCTTTCCTCGTAGCTCTGCAAATTTATCCAGTTCCCTTTTGAAAGTTATAGCTAAACCTGCTTTCACCACCCATTAATGCAGTGCGTTCTAGAACAGGACAAGTTCCTGTGAAAAGATAATTCACCTAATTCGCCACGTAATTCTTTCGTAATTTACCCTAAAGCCATGCCCTCTGGTTGGTGGGCATCCGGTCACTGAAAATAGTTTAACCTATTTATTCCATCACAACCTTTCACGATTCTGAATACCATGGTTAAATCCCCCCTTAACCATCTCATTGTAATGTGGGAGCTTGCTGTGTACAAAATACCTGCTGTATTTGCATATTCAACAGTATTGGGTGGGATTTTCCAGCCACACTCATCCAAGGCCAGAAATTCCTGCCCAAGGTCAACAGACCTTTGCACGGTTCACCTGGCCTGCTATGATCCCTATACAGGCGAGATAGGAAAATTCTGCACAGTGTCTAATTAAATGTCATTTATTGCTTCTGAACTACTATCAGATGTTTTTGAGATATTGTAAACCTATTAATGCACGTCTTTTAACTAGAGATTATTGATTATTGATGCAGTGAGATTGGAAATCCGTGTTTGGCTAATAAATGGTGAGGAGGACAGAAAGAAGATGAAAGAGGAAAAGCATTAGATCATACCTCATTACGCTTTGTATGGAATGGAAGGTTATCGGTTAACTGCAACGCTTCCCCTGATAGTTTTTAATGAGCACCTGGTAGTTGATGTAATAAATCTTTTTACTATATATTCTGATTCTTTCCCTATCAAAGAAAAACTACACTTCAGCAAGTGTGTTATTAACAAGAAAGAAATGTCCAGGGGGCTCATTAATGCAGTAAGAACACAACCCTAAATTCTTCAGTAGTCCATGTCAAATAATTAAGATTTGTTCAGTGTTGCTATAAGTATCTGTTATCCAGACAGAATGTGATATATTCACTGTAAAGGAAAATAAAGCAGGAACAATCTCTGAAAAGGTTTAAACTGAGACTTTGGTGGTGGGGGGTATTTTCCGGCACTGCCCACCACGGGAATTGTAGTGAGAAAGAAAACGTGGTGGTACAATTAAAAATCTGTTGACCTTAGGCAGGAATTTCTGGTCTTGGAGAAGGCACGCTGGAAAATCCGGCCCTTGGGGGTGGAGGTGATTTTATCATTTCGATGCTAAGTGCTGAATCTAGGCATGATTCAGATCTGACTTGTAAACCTGTTCTCAGGCCTGCCCCTATGCACTCAGCCTGAGAAAAAAATTGTGAATCTGAATCCCGCTGCTCTGATCAGTGAAAAAATTTCGAGAAACACTCCCCCTGTCACATTGTTCTCGGGCTGCAAAAAGCAGATAAAGCAGCCCGGGAGTGATGGCCCTCACAGACGTTGCCCCACCTCCACAATATAAGTGTCCCCCTTATCCACCTACCCACCTCCTCCCCAGCTACCCAGACTGATCATAACTCCCTGCCCCTTCCCTCCCCACTGATTGCCCCCAGAGTGGCAGTGGACCCCCGCCCCTTCTGCCACTGCCCACCCTCCCGCCCCGAGATCCATCTGACCTACCCCCCCTCCCCCCCCTCCCCCCACATCATCAGTGAATAATTAGGCCTCTGCCACCAGAGAGCAATCTGACCTCCTCCAACCCCACCTCTCCTCTCCGACTCACCCCTCCTCCCTGTCGACAGGAAAATGATTGGGCCCCTCTCCTCCCCACTCCCCCACCAGAGAATCATCTGGCCTCCCTCCTCACCCCCACCCCTCCCACGAGAGAATGATTGAGCCCCTCTCCCTCAAATGCGATAGTAAAGGGGGAAATGCAGGTAAGATTGGGCTTTCATCTCATGAAATGAAACATTACAGCACAGTACAAGCCCTTTGGTTCTCAATGTTGTGCCGAGCTATGTCCAATCCCAACATCAAGCTATCCCACTTCCTATACCCTATATCCTTATTAAGTCAATTTAAATAGATGCGTTTTGGATTTTTTTCTCTGCTTCCCATGGCCCATTATCCGGCTTTCCATTAGAATAATATCCATCTCCTTCTTGAATCTGTTGACTGATTCTGCCTTCTCTGCACTCTGAGGCAGAAGGTTCCACAGATTTGAAACCGTCCGAGAGAAGTAGTCTCTCCTCATCATGGTTTGGAAGCTACCTCCTTTCACTCTGTATCTCTTGTTCCAGACTGTCTACCAAGGGAATGGACTGGCAGATTCTGAAATTTGCAAAGGAAACCGCGCGTTAAAACCCCAGCGCCAGGAAAATGGCTTCGGAATTTATCTACTGTGTGTTTATTATGAACTGTGGAAACATTGTTCATGAGCAGGGGAAATCTCATAATTAGGCAAATTGGGCCATGTGTGCAATTAAATACAGCCTCCTCAAAACTGCTGCAGATCACTCATATGTTAAGTAACCCGCTGGTTGAATGTTGGTAACTTAAATTTCCCTCCCCTGGCTGAGTGTGAGAGCTCTTTTGTCTTGAAGGAGAATGAGTCACAAGGAACATCACTGTCCTTGACTCAAAACATTGACACTGTTTCTCTCTCCAAATATTTCACCAAACTCATTGAGTTTTTCAGGCATTTGTGCGTTTATTTCAGACTTGCAGCATCTGTAGTATTTTGCTTTTATTTTATTGTCCTCTTGGAGAATCTTTCTCTAACCTGGATAATCAGACACTCTGAGGAGTGGAGTTTGAGGTCTGGGGAAATGTCGTGACCAAACATATTGGGCCCAAAATTTAAAGGGGTAGAGCATAGCCAAAGGACAGAGGGGTCATTCAACGAAGTGGTGTCAATATCTAAGGTGCTCGGGAACAGATATTTCAGAGGCTGCTGTTAGAGAAAAGGAGGTATCAATGTACAATGGGAATCATTGACCCTGTATTCTTTCATCATCGATCAATGTTGAAGAATTGCGTGCTGCATACAATCCCTTCAGTGCAGAAGAAAGCCATTTGGCCCATCAAGTCTGCACCAACAATTCCATCCTGGCCCTGTTCCTGTTACTTCACATATTTATTGCTAATCCTCTGACACTAAGAGACAATTTAGCACGGCCAATCAAACTTAACCCACACATTTTTGGACTGAGAGGGGAAACCGGAACACCCAGAGGAAACCCAAGTAGACACAGGAAGAATATGCAAACTCCACACAGACAGTGACCTGAGAACAGAATTGAATCTGGGTCTCTGGTGCTGTGAGGCAGCAACGCTAACCACTGTGCAATTGTGTCGCCCCATAGGAACCAGTACAGTCAATTGCAGGAGTCAGCAGCAAGGCAGCAACAGACTCAGGCCCTAATGTATCCAAGAGTTTGCAGGATTAAGATGATATACTGACATGTATGAGAGACAATGCTTCAACAAATGGCCCCTCTCCAGAGAAACAGATACAGAACTTTATGTCTTAATGCGGGATGACTCGCATCCACAGGGATAGGGTGGACACCCTGTGCCAATGGTATTGAAGGTACTGTGGCTCTTAATTTCAAGGCAACTGCTTTTTTCTTGAAGTCTATAGGTGGCATTTGTGGATTCTCCCAACCAAGGAGGTAACAAATGCACTGTACAAAGGGGCTGGAGACTTCATAAGATTCTAGATGGATGCAGACAACCCGACAGAATGGACAATAATATTCACCACCATGCCTGGCTCCCTGCATTGTTAGAGTGTGGTAGACAGCACACATGTCGCCATCAAGGCAACATGTGCCATCACGTATCAACAACAAGAGATTCTGTTTGCTCAGCACGCATTAATCTGTGCTGATAAGTCATTCATGTGGCTGCTAGTTATGCCGTCAGCAGTCAGGATGTCTGTCAGCTTCAGAATTCGTAGGTGCCCCACTTGTTTGTGCCAAGATGATAGATCAGTGACTGGATTGTAGGTGATAAGGGTACAGTCTTCACACATGGCTGATGGTGTCCACAGAAACGCTTGCGATGAGGTAGAAGAGAGGATCAACGCCAGTCACAGTGCAACAAAGGCCATCATAGAGTAACCCTCATAAATATGTGCTATATAAATATTTTGCCTCAATCATCCTGTGGCTGATCTCCAGTATGACGCAGCGAAGGTCTCACCAAAAGTTATGTTCTGTGCACCACATGACATTGCAATGAAGAGGGTTGAGAATATAAGACTGCAGGAAGGGGAGGAGATAGAAGTCTCATCTGACACCGAAAGTGAAACAGAAGGGGGATCCACAGTAACTCACATTTGAACCACAGGACCAGGCACACAGGAGACAAGGGACCACACCGTATGACCCGCATTCAACCACCTGCTCACCATTGAGTGGTTTTTGTCCCATTGGTAAGATGCAGCATGGGTTCACGAAGGGAAGGTCATGTTTGACTGATTTGGTGGAATTCTTTGAGAACATTATACATGCAGTGGACAATGGGGAACCTGTGGATGTGATATATCTGGATTTCTAGAAGGCATTTGACAAGGTGCTGCACCAAAGATTACTACATTAGATAAAGGTGCACTATGTTATGGGTAATGTATTAGCATGGATAGAGGATAGGTTAACTAACAGAAAATAAAGAGTGGGGGTAAATGGGTGTTTTTCTCATTGGCGATCAGTGGCTAGTGGTGTGCCTCAGGAATCAGTGTTGGAACTGATCTAGAAGATGAACAAATGTTCCCACTGCCATGGTATTGTCTTTATTGACAATGCCCTGGTAGTGAGAACATTTCCATAATTTAGCCATTATTCTAATAGTAATGCTGTGACACACACAGGGAAAGAACTGGCATCAGATCAGAGGTTCTTTGTTCAAATATTCTCATTAACAAGGCATCTATTAACTGAAGGCTACCCTCCATTCTTGAACATGTTGTTTGCACTTACCATTATCCCAGACAAAATATTTAAAGTCGTTCATTTGAATGGCTTCTATTGTCCTTTGTCTTTTTAAAATCCTAACAGCTTTAGTTAGTGACATCAAAAATTTAAAAAAAAAATTATTCTTTAAAAGATCTGGGCTCGAATTTTATCACCATTCATGCTGGCGAGATTTTCCCATCCCGCTACAGTGAATGGAGATTTGGCTGGGTGTCAAATTCTCTGACCTTGCTGCAGTGAGCGAGTGGCATGAACAACATTTGTTCTATCTTATTTTCCTCCCTCATGCTCATCACCATTTTCCTCCCAGAGGACAGGCCGGAAGGTCTTATCCAGTCTTTGGTCAATGATGACCAGCAACTGTGACCTAAGGTGATTCCCCCACTGACTGAGTCCACCTCCCATTGCCCTGAAACATCCAATTCTGTGCAGTATCATTATAGAGTAGGGTGACAATGAGGCTGGCTGGTTTGTATTTTAAATAGCAGTTTTGATCCAAGAATGAAGACTGTATCAAGTGCGCTGGTGGATGGCAAGAAAGGTCCATGTCCCTGACAAGTTGTCATGTATCACACACTTCAACTCCAGCTGCTGCAGTTGTCTTGTTTAATATTGCACAAGCTGGGAAAAGGCTGCAACATCAGTGTGAAATTACACTGGGTATAGTCTCCTGGCACTTTTCCTTCATCTAACTCTACACAGCAACTAAAACTAAATAGAAAGGAGCAAGGGCAATTTGCACAATGTCTTTTGGACGTACTTTTGCCTCAGTGAAGAGGTACCTCTTGATTTGGGGCAGGGAAGAGGGCCTGAAGAAGGATAGCTGGTGCATTATTTAGTTAATGCAACACCGTGCCCAACAATGGATGCTCAATAAGAAATCGATTTAAATCGTGTCTGAATGCCTTTCGGCATTCTTGCACCTTTTTATTTCCAAAAGAAAGAGATGATGTTGGATGCTCATTTCCACAGAGGCAGGGTGATGACTGACTTTGCTAGTCGATGCAGCCAGATATATCAGGTTGCTAGGCACTGAGATGCTCTGAGTCGGACACGTGCACACTGCTGCATGTCACGTACCTCTGCTTGCGCTCATATACAATGGATTCTATTCAGTGGTTGTCAGGGTTGATTTTATATCATCGGGGGTAAATATACCTGATTCTCTGGGTCTTTCATTTATTCCTTTTTGCCAGGATTACAAAAAAAAGGCTATTTGTAGCAGCCAGTGACGCACATTGCTGATCCTTTTATTACACACTGTGAAACGTTTTTAGAGATATTAGTTTTCCTCATAGCTTATTAGGGTTTCTGGAGGTTTACGATGCTGACACAGAATATTGCCTTTCCCCTTTCTTCATTCTTAATGAATTTCTATGCTACCTGATATTTATAAAATGCAACGTCATATTCTCCCGCAATTGCTCTCTTTGAAGAACCTTTTTAGCTTCCTTCAGACCTGGAGAATATTTTTAACAACCTGGAACAAGAATCAGAGAAATAATGCTGGTGAACAAATCCAAAACAAAAGGAGGAACTGCTAAAAATAGGGAACCTAAATGTCCTGTAGCTTTTTCAGGAAGATAATCTTTGGTGGTTAAAAAATAGAATCATTTCAATAAGTGGCTTTTCTTTAATAGATTTTTTTCCATCTCAATTCGTCAGCTTGGGAGTGCAATCTACTTTTGAAAACTACCCCATCTGAGGGGCAAAGTTTCTTTTAGGGAGTACTGGCTGCACTTTCCAGTGGAAATGGATCCTCGGAAAGTCCAAAAGGATTGGCTTAGCGCTGCTTCTGTCACACTCATAAGCCGTCAAATACAAGATCTAAGCACAAAAGTCCTCTGGCAGAATTTCCGAGCGATTCTGCGGTGATATGATATGCTTTATTATTGTTGCATGTATTAGTGTACAAAGTGTTGCTTCTCACGTGCTTTACAGACAAAGCATATCATTCACAGAGAAGGAAAATGAGAGGGTGCAGAATGTAGTGTTACAGTCATAGCCAGGGTGTAGAGAAAAATCAATTTAATGCAAGGTAGGTCCGTTCAAAAGTCTGACGGCAGCAAGGAAGGAGCTGTTCTTAAGTTGATTGGTACTTGACCATCGATGTTTGTAATTTTTCCTGACAGAAGAAGGTGGAAAAGAGAATGTCCAGAGTGCGTGGTGTCCTTGGTTATGCTGGCTGCTTTGCCGAGGCAATAGGAAGCGTAGACAGAGTCAATGGTTGGGAGGCTGGTTGCCCACCATTGGTTGCCAGTGGGGTCTTCCAGTCCTGTCAACATCTATGGCTTTTTGTATAGTTCATATCCTCCATTACCAGGGAACTCAGCATGGGAATCACAAAAAAGTGAGATCAGACCAGGAAAGGCCTGTAAGTTTAGCCCTTCTTGTGTAAAGTTTATTTCACAGGCTGAAATGGTTTTGTACCTGATTTCTATATGCCCAAACCAAAACACACACAGCTCCTATAGAATGTTTGCCTGTGCGCTCAGCACTGACTGTACTTCTAAATAATTTAGCTCGTGAATGAGCTATAGTCAAAAGAGAAAAATCAAGAAGATTATTTTGGCCAGAATCGAGACCCATTTAGTTTTATAGATTATGGTTCATTTATTAGTGTCACAGTAGACTTATATTAATACTGCGATGAAGTTAGTGTGACCTCATTTCGGCGTCTGTTTAGGTGCACTGAGGGAAAATTTAGTGTGGTCAATGCATCTTGTCTTTAAGACTATCTTTCTATCTTTAAGACAGGTGCTCCGGAAGAAACTGGAGCGCCCGTAGGAAACCCATGCAGACATGAGGAGAATGTGCAGACTCCATAGAGTCAGTGACCCAAACTGGGAATCGAACTCAGGTCCCTGAGAGGCAGCAGCGCTATCCACTGCCACCGTGCAGCCCACAGCAACAGCTCGAAGATCACTGGGTTTTACACTTGCATTAAAAGGGAACATGGTCTCAACTCAACAGGTCTGAAATCAAATGCTGTTGAAATCACATTTTATACATTGTGGAATTAGCAGAGCAAGAACTTTGTACAGATTTTTTTATATTTCAGCTGATGAGCAGCATTCCAGAAAAATAGACATTTGTGCTTACAGTTCTTATTTTGGATTTTTAGAAAATCAGATAAGGTGATGGAAACAGTTTCAATAGGAGCTTTCAAGAGTGAATTGGATAAATATTTGAGTTGAAAAAGAAATTACACGCCTGTTAGTAGGGGAGTGACGTATCTGGCACAGGTGGATACAGTGGTGAAGAAGGTATTCAGCATGCTTGGTTTCATTGGTCAGAACATTGAATACAGGGGTTGAGACGTCTTGTTGAAGTTGTACAAGACATCAGTAAGGCCACACTTGGAATACTGTGTCACCTTATTATAGAAAGGATATTATTAAACTAGAAAGAGTGCAGAGAAGTTTTATTAGAATGCTACCAGGACTTAATGGCATGAGTTATAAGGAGAGGATAGATAGACTTGTTTCTTTGGAGTCTAGAAGGCTGAGGAATGATCTTGTTAAGGTCTATAAAATAATGAGGGGTATAGATCAGCTAGATAGTCAATATCTTTTTGCAAAGTAGGGGAGTCTAAAACTAGAGGGCATAGGTTTAAGATGAGAGGGGAGAGATACAAAAGTACCCAGAGAGGCAATTTTTTCACACACAGTGGGGTGAGTGTTTGGAACAAGCTGCCAGCGGTAGTCATAGAGACAGGTACAATTTTGTCTTTTAAAAAGCATTTAGACAGTTCCATGGGTAAGATAGGTATAGAAGGATATGGCTTCTATGTGGGCAACTGGGAGTAGCTTAGGAGGTAAAGGAAAAAAGGTGGCGTGACAAGTTGGGCCTAAGGGCCTTTTTCCATGCTGTAAACCTCTCTCAAATGGTTAAATGGGCTCCTTTGGTCCTGCACTGTTCTGCGATTTCTACGTTTTGTTCAGTGAAGATAACGTTGCTACATGGAGTTATTTATTTGTCTTGCGGCTTCCCTTAGTACAATTAATGGTGGGGTGGGGGTTTCACAAATGGTATCCATTGAAAAATAAAAATATTAGGATTAACATTAATGCATTGTTGTGGGTTTTTCTCTCTTTCTGTTCATTTTTCATATTTTTATTACATATTTGGTGACCGAGCATGAGGGAGAGGGATAAAAATGTACACCTAATTTGTCGTGATTGTTTGAACACCCTGGGGTTTTATCTACAGATGTTAGTTCTGTTTTGTCACATTATCGGACTCAATAATTACTTTTCACTGGTTGCTCCATTACCACTTGTGTTTGAAGAAGTATTGTCTTAAGCTGCGTTGTGATGAGAAGAGTGTGCTGTTTCTACAACCATATTATGCAGCGATGTCATTCTTGACTTTACTTGCATTCTGGAGGCACTTTTTAAGCGGTAATATGTTGTAGAGTGGACAGCGAGCCCACACACTGGTCCTTAGATGGCTACTCTGGCCTAGTGAATGCTTCAGACCTCCATTTGAATCTGATGCGGAGAAGGTGGCTGTCGATGTGGCTGTGCAGACACTTGGAATTGGGCCGGTGTCTGCGGGAGTTTGCGCGTTCTCCCCGTGGTTGCGTGGGTTTTCTCCGGGCACTCCGGTTTCCTCCCACAACCCAAAAATTCGCTCTTAGGCTGATTGGGTAACAAATTGTCCCTATGGTGAAAATTTTCCAAATTAGGATTAATATATATATTATTATATAGGACTATTAAAATAGGATAATGATTTGGTATTACGGTGGCGCGGGCTCGTTGGGCCGAAGGGCCTGTTTCCCGTGCTGTGTTGCTTAAAAAAAAAGGTGGGGGTTCAGAAACTTACAGGGAAAATCCTGCGCCTTGAATCTTCCTAAAATTTGATGCCCAGATGGGAAACAGCATTCCAACTGAGGCAAAGCCAATGCTTAATAAAGACTGAGCACAACTTCCTTACTTCTATAAAGGCAAAATACTGCAGATGCAGGAATCTGAAACAAAAACAAAAAATGCTGGAAAATCTTCTCGGGTCTGACAGCATCTGTGGACAGAGAATAGAGCCAACGTTTTGAGTCTGAATGACGCTTTGCCAGAATTAATGTTGGCTCTATTCTTCCTCCACAGATGCAGTCAGATCTGCTGAGATTTTCCAGCGTTTTCTGTTTGTTCCTTACATATATAATGTATTGTCCAAGTTCATGTGCTTTTTTTTTCAGTACTCATTAAATTGCTCTCAAATCTTCAAAGATTACGTACAGATATATTCAAGAAATGAACTAAGGAACATAAAAGACATTTCCTCACCTGGAGAGTGGTGCGAAGGTGGAATCTGTTACAGCAGGGAGGGATTGAAGTCGATAGCATGGATACATTTCAGGGGAGATGCTAGATAAGCATACGAGAAGAAATAGAGCAAATGAAATTAAGGCTAGAATGAAGCATAAATATCCGTGTTAACTGTTTGGCCTTATTCTGTGCTGCGTGCCTTATGTAATCCTATAGAGTTAATCAGTGATGGTGAAACAATTCCAGGCTTCAGTGATGATGTATATCCTGTTAAGTACTGTTCCTCTATCAGGCTAGCTGTGATGTAGAGATGCCGCTAATGGCTTTTGCTACCAAATAAACCTGTTGGATTTTAACCTGGTGCTGTGAGACTTCTCAGGCTCGTTGGTCAGACGTATTTGGACCTGGTACTGCATTATTCAGTCTGCCACAGAGGGTTGAATTAGTCAAGAGTGCATTTGTTGCCAGGCAAGTCCTTTTGGAGTCACTCTACACCCAAAGAAAACTGTTTTCCTGTCTCCCAAGAGGCTGCAGTCAATGCTCGGTTTGCATCAGCCACATTTTGGTTAATGTTAACTGAACAAAGGCTTGGTGATACCAAGCCATCCTTGATTGTGAGAATCCCATTGCCTGTCCCTGTTACTTTATAATCCAGGCGATGGCACGATTCATTTATATTGCTCACGGTTAAATTAAGATAGCACGTCACCCGATAAATCAGGGGAAAGTGCAAGATGCTGGTTGTGAAACAGTTCAAATCCCGACTGGTGTCAACAAGTTAATTAACAGTTAACCAATTAAATGATAGAAGGTCTGCATTTGTTCTCCATAACCAACTAAATGAGTTTCTGAACAAGATTTCCAGTGGTCTCAGAGTCTCATAAATCAAGATAATTTGGATGTCAAAATTTCTTCAATAAAATATATACAATTAATGGTTTCTGTTATCCTTGTGAAGTCTTCAACACTAATTTTCTTTTTGAAGAAAGACAGGATTATGTATCACAGTGGGTGGAAATATACAGGAGTGGGCCCTTTTACATTGCTTTAGCACTGCTGCAGAAATCATGGCTTTTTTTCTCCCTGTTAAAATGATCAAGTTATCAAAAGGTCAGGGGATCCAAATCTGCATTTATATTCTTTTGTGCAACTGACTTTAAGGTTAGCTGGATGTCACTTCGATCTCTGCAGCAGGCTTCAATGGACATAGGTGTCCTCAGTTCTGCTGCATTTTTCTTTGAGGGAAAAAGCAGCCTTTTGCCTATTGTATGCTCTGAGGCTGTATATATTTACCTTCAATTAACCATTAAAGTTCAGAATGGCTTGTGGTATTAGTTTATATTCACAGTCATTTCTCCCTGGTACTGTCAGTCTGCCTCTTAGGCTTCCTGCAGTAGGTTTTAGTCAAGTCTGCAATAACAATATTCCAGTATTCAATTATAGGTTCAGACATTTGGATAAGTCCTTAACCTATTCATTATGATTAATTTGCACAATCTGTTGTGTAACTAATTATCAAATCCAATACAGATTCTGCATAATTTAGTACAATTATACAAGGTTTCCTAATTATTTACCTATATTAAAAATCAGGCTACAATTAATTGGAAAATTCTACAACTAAAGCAAATTACTGACAATTTTTTTTAAAGCCAGAGCACCTATTAACATTTTTTCCAACAGTATCACATAACACTCTTTGCATGCAGCTCATTTCAAATATTCTGAGAGTGTCATTGTGTCACTCTTATTGGGTTAATCAGTCAACATATAAATTAAGATTGCACATTGAGTTTTAGTTTCTTATGTGCATTTGGTGCCATCAAATAGTCTTCATAGACAGCTACTGTATTGCTGTAGAATCAAACACAACAAAATAATGTGCTGTCAGACTCCTGGAAAAAAGTATGCAATGAAATACGTGTATACAGAATTTGTTCAAATGTTCTGAAGGTAATGACACTGACAGACATGTACAGATTGGAAATAAGACTGTAAAAAAAATTAATGGTAATGTTCAAAACACTGCAGTACTTTTCTGATTACTATAATGACCCTATCTGCCCAGACATGAATATTTTATTTTTCAAAAAAATCACTATACTCCTCTTTCCCGGTGGTTCATTGAGTAAATGTATTACCCGGTGTGAAGTCAGCGATGTGAACTGGGAAGATGCCAGGTTCAATCAGCCTGTGGCATTCACTGTGGGGATTCGCTCCTGATGACTTGATATTCAAAGCTACTCGGGGTCTGTGGAATTGTGATTCCGTGTTAGCTGCTGTCCTCAGGAGTTGCACAAAGGAAAGGGAAGAAAAACTAGAAGAAATAGACTGGTAATAGACAAAAATCATATTACTAATGTATGACTGTGAAATTAATTGGCTCAGGATTTGACGTGAGTTCAATTTGATTGGAGACATTAAGTTCTGTCTGTTTGTAGGATTAGTTATTGGAGTTTTGAAAATCCATTATGGAGAAGTTTCACAGCCTCCACAGGCCACCTCTTACCTCCTGCGTCTGGTTCTGGACACCAAACATCTGTATGGATATATTGACCTTGGAAAGAGCCCAGCATGCTACAGCCACTGCAGTTCATCTGATGCAAGTGCACCTCAGAGTGACACTGGGAAGGCAGTCCCAGATTGTTGATCATGCAGTATTGGTAGAATGGTAATATAGTTCCAAGTCAGGATGGTGTGCAGCTCAGAGGCACTTTCTCTGTCTCTACCAAACTTATACAGAAGCACAATTCCCCTTTCCCCTTTATCAATTCTAGAATAAGCAAACGCATGTTATTGTAATGCTTTAGAATGAATAGCGACTCCCCAACACCCCCCCAAAAAAATTCAGTTCTTCAAACAAAAAAAAGTCATATTAAACAATTCAGGAAAATATCAGTTACTGCTTTAGTTTGGACTTGACTTTGAGGGTAATATTTCCACTTTGGGCAAATTCAGATTCTGATCTACATTATGTCAGTACAGTCACCCAACATTGATGCTGCCTGATAAAAATAAAATACTGTGGATGTTGGATTCTGGAGCAAAAGCAGAAAATGCTGGAAAATCTCAGCGGGCCTGACAGCGCTGTGGAGAGACAATAGAGGCATGCTTTTGAGTCTGGATGACCCTTCGCCAGAACTCATTTGCCTGACTTGGCCAACTATTGGGCAGAAGTTGTGCCAATAAGATGCCCTCCAGCAGAGAAGAAGCCTGTTGTTACAAGTATGGGGGAGAGACAGAAGACACCTCTACATGGAGGTGCCCCCTCAGTCCTTTTAAAATATTTGAAATAGAACAATGGTCACAGTCATTGGATCACCAGTGCAGAGGCAGGGGGTGGGAGGGGTGGTTTTTTTCACAGTTTGGCCAGGTAAGTTGGGGGTGGTCTCAGGCATTCTGCAGCACTGGAAGCGTGGATCAACCTCTAATCAATGGCTTTTTAATTAGCTAAAAGTCTTCGCTGTTTGCAGTAGCAAGTTGATCTATACCCAATTTGTCTTTCCCAAAAATAATTCAAGGATGGGACAATGCTGGCTGAACTGGTGAACTGAACACAGTAAGAAGTCTGACAACAAAGGGTAGTGGGGGTGTGGAATGCACTGCCGAGTAAGGTGGTGGGAGCAGGCACGCTAGGGCTGTTTAAGGGTCTCTTGGACAGCCACATGAGCGGTATGCAGATAGAGGGATATAGTAGGACTGTTTAACTATGGCTTTTTTCCACAGGTAATTCGGTCCATACTTGACCAACAAGGAGCATGCATTCGGCAGGTGGTGCGAGGACAGCTCTTGGATGTTGATTCATGGGTTGCCTGGTGCTTCATGTCGTAAATGAGAGCTTTATGTGGACCATCTGAAGGGCACCATGACAGCTCAGTGACTATCGCTGTAGCTGTGCAGACACTTGGAATTGGGCCGGTGTCTGCGGGAGTTTGCGCGTTCTCCCCGTGGTTGCGTGGGTTTTCTCCGGGTGCTCCGGTTTCCTCCCACAACCCAAAAATTCGCTCTTAGGCTGATTGGGAAACAAATTGTCCCTATAGTGAGAATTTTCCATATTAGGAATAACCTAAATTTAGAATAGGATAATGGAATTGCTACCACATAGTTATGATGGCGGCGCGGGCTCGTTGGGCCGAAGGGCCTGTTTCCCGTGCTGTGTTGCTCTATAAAAAAAAAACACCAGGTTTAAGTCCAACCAATTTATTTAATAGTAAACTCGCAAGCTTTCAAGGTTCCCCTCTTCATCAGGTGAATGAGGTGTTCTGGTCTCAGACAGCACATACAACAACACAGACAGTTTACAGATTACTGATTAGAATGCAAATCTTTACACCTAACCTGCTATTCGAGTCTTAAAAGTGGCTAACAATGTGAGTGGAAGGAGCATTGAGCACAGGTTAAAGAGGTGTGTATTGTCTCCAGACAGTACAGTAAGTGAGGTTTTGCAAACCCAGGCAAATCGTGGGGGTTACAGATAGTGTGACATGAACCCAAGATCCCTGTTGAGACCATCCTCATGTGCGAAACTTGGCTACCAGTCTCTGCTCAGCGACTCTGCACTGTCATGTGTCATGAAGGCCACCTTGGAGAATGCTTACCCGAAGGGCGGAGGCCGAATGCCCGTGACCACTGAAGTGTTCGCCAAAAGGAAGGAAAGAGTTTTGCCTGGTGATTGTCGAGTGATGTTCGTCCATCTGCTGACATAGTGTCTGCATGGTCTCCCCAATGTACCATGCTTTGGGATATTCTTTCTTGTAACGTATTAGTAGACAATGTTGGCTAAGTTACAAGAGTATGTACCGCGTACCTGGTGGATGGTATTCTCACGTGTGATGATGTCATCCATGTCGATGATCCGGCATGTCTTGCAGAGGTTGCTGTGGCAGGGTTGTGTGGTACTGCGGTCACTGTTCTCCTGAAGGCTGGGTGGTTTGCTGCGGACAATGGTCCGTTTGAGGTTGTGCGGTTGTCTGAAGGCAAGAAATTGGGGTGTGGGGATGGCCCTGGCGTGATGTTCATCTTCATCAATGATATGTTGAAGATTCCGGAGAAGATGTCGTAGCTTTTCTGCTCTGGGGACAGAGTGAACATGGTGGACGGAGTATCCTTTGTCATCCAGTACTCGCCAGGAGCAGAGAAGCTACGACATCTTCTCCGGAGTCTTCAACATGTCATTGATGAAGACGAACGTCTCACCAGGCCATCCCCACACCCCCATTTCTTGCCTTCAGACAACCTCAAACAGACCATTGTTTGCAGCAAACTACCCAGCCTTCAGGGGAACAGTGACCACAACACTACACACCCTTGCCACAGCAACCTCTGCAAGACATGTCGGATCATCGACATGGATGACGTCATTACACGTGAGAATACCATCCACCAGGTACGCGGTACATACTCTTGCAACTCGGCCAACACTGTCTACCCAATGCAATAATGTCCCGAAGCATGGTTCATTGGGGAGACCATGCAGACACTACGATAGCGGATGAATGAACATCACTCAACAATCACCAGGGAAGACTGTTCCCCTCCTGTTGGCGAAGACTTCAGCAGTCACGGACATTTGGCCTCTGACCTTCAGGTAAGCATTCTCCAAGGTGGCCTTCACGACACACGACAGTGCAGAGTCGCTGAGCAGAGACTGATAACCAAGTTCTGCACACATAAGGACGGTCTTAACAGGGATCTTGGCTTCATGTCATACTATCTGTAACCCCCCATGACTTGTCTGGGTTTGCAAAACCTCACTTACTGTACTGTATGGAGACAACACACATCTCTTTAACTGTGCTCAGTGCTACTTCCATTCACATTGTTAGCCACTTTAAGACTCGAATAGCAGGTTAGGTGTAAAGATTTGCAATCTAATCAGTAATCTGTAAACTGTCTGTGCTGTTATATGTGCTGTCTGAGACCAGAACACCTATTCACCTGACGAAGAGGGGAACCTCGAAAGCTTGTGAGTTTACTATCAAATAAATCGATTGGACTTAAACCCGGTGTTGTCAGACTTCTTACTGTGTTTACCCAAGTCCAACACTGGCATCTTACATCAGAACTGAACACAGGCCAGTGGTGCAAGGTTACATGCCCTCCTGCCTCACCTAGCCCCCTCTTTGTCCTTTGATAATCTTATTACTAACTATCTAGTTCCAAATTACAAATCCAAAACTATCAAAATTGTCATCAGCCTTGGTTAATCAGGATCAAAAGGGTTTTTTTTAAGCTTGTAAGGAATGAGGATTTTCTAAACTATTGCATGTAAATGGTTCCTTTTGGCGTTCATTGGCTAACTCGGGTGATGTCATCTAATCCAGGATGAAAGCAAAATGATGCTCTTCTCCTTACTGGTGAAAAACACTGAGGGAATTTGATCAGTAAGGCAGCTGGACGATTTTGTGCTGAATAAATCCTCAGAGCTGACAATTAAACAGAGAAAAAGGTTGATTTTCATTCTTTATCACTGGAACCCATTCGTAAAGGTGAGGTTTGGCAGGTTAGTAGTTTTCAACCTTAATCTTGGAATAGCCGAGTTGAAATATTTTTAATCTTGCAGCTCTTCACAAACTTTTGTCACAAATGTGTGGCGCTGTTTGATTGATTTCATGCAAAGTTTAGACGGTGGTGAATATCCAAGTCATACAGATGTACTTTGAACTGTGATCAGTTTGGAAGTTGATTTAGATTGCAAATTGCTCTGTAAAATGTCTTTTTAGCTGACTGGGTTAATGGTGTGTTCCTTGTTTGAACATGCAGAGAGGGCACGGCTATGTCAACAGAAATGTAACATAGATTCTATTGGATATACTCTTCAATTAACTGCAAACAGGAAATATTGATCATTAGCCTGTGAGTCTCTCTAAAAGCCATTGCTGGTGTTAATGAAAAGCTTGAACCATATTTTGTGCATGTCCAGGCAATGTTAAGCTGGAGATTTCATGCAGTAGTTGGTTTTGACACTTCTTGGGTTAAAAACAGGACATTGAGGAAATAATACGATCACTCTGAAATTTGATTCAGCCTTGGAAACTTGTGTTAAAATACTCTCAGTTGTTCAGCAAAATACAGTAACAGAATCTGATGTTGTTTTCCTGCAATAAAGATGCTACGTTGATACAAATTATTCTTATTGAAACTGGTACATGAGGGAGTATAAAAGAGGAGTTTACCATTTGAATCTTTGTGCATGATGAGACTTCTTCTATAGTTAAATCAACCCATTATTGGCTTTACTTACTTATTATGTTTTGTTGTTATATTGTTGTGTTTCAGTGCTACACATTTCCAAATTCAGAGTTTGAGTATAAAAAAAAACATCCGGACACACTGGAATGAAATAGTTGCTGAGGTTCTAGAAAATAGCAGCATTTTCCTTGTAGATGTTAGCAATGATTTGCATAGCATAGGGACCTTGGGATCGATATTCCGATGTGAATACTGGCTGAATCCTTAACTGTTCTCATCATCACCATATCAAGAAGTCAGTTCAGATGTTATCACCTAGTCTGTATCCATGAGTTAATGATGCCTAAGTCTGACTTGCTGAACTGTTGCTGATACAGATTAGACAACACCAAATTCGATTTGGATCCACACAAAAGAATCTTTTTTTAAAGTTTGGCAACTTGGGGGGAAAAAGCATTAAAAAATGAATGTTCAAATTGGTCATCTGCTCCATAATGATGAAATCAAAACAGAAAATTCTGGAAATATTCAGCAATCCTGTAGTATGTGCAAAGAGAGAAAGTGATTTTATGTTTCAGGTCGATAGCCCGACTTAGCATCCTGAACATCCCAGAGTCCAGACACCCATTAAGCTGATTCCAGTCAAAGGTCTGCATTGGGCACTCCCAATCTGGCTCGTTCCATAGTGGAGATAGGTGAAAGATAAGGAGTGCAAAGATTATAAACAAATTGAAATGGCAGAGCTTGCATTAGAGGTGGTAGTTTGAGGCATGGTTTTTCATTCTTTCAAAGGATGTGGGTGTTGCTGGCAAGGCCAGTTTTTATTGCCTGTCCTTAATTGCCCTTGAACTGAAAAGGCCTACCAAACCATTTCAGAGGGGAAGTTAAGAATCAACCACATTGTGGTGGCTCTGGAGTCACATGTACGCCAGGCCAGACCAGGTAAGAATAGCAGATTGACAATCAATGATAGTTACTGAGGTTCACTTGCAATTCCAGAAGTATAAATCGGATTTAGATTCCACCATGTAGGTGGGATTTAAACCCATGTCTTCAGAGCATTAAACTGGGTTTCTGGATTACTAATCCAAAGACGTTTCCATGCCCCACCATTTCCCCCATTGACAGATAAAGACTACTGACACCATTTTGAGGACACATTCAAGACAATTCTTCAGTATTGCTTGTCCAAAAATTATCAAAACACATTGAAATCTCATGGATTGTTAAATTTTCTACATTTATGTTATAGCTGAGAAACATTTAGAAAATCTCCACTAAGATACAGACAATCAAGGAGAAGAAGGAAATGAGTCAAGTGGTATTTTTCATTTGGTCCTTTTGAATTTAGCTGGTGCATTGGATTTGACAAAACAGTTTCTAAGTAACACAAAGATGATGTTATTTTCAGAGTGACAGTCTTTGTATTTGCAGACTTGATCTGAGTTTTGGTACCCCAACATTTTCTATAACCTGAAAGCATTTTCAAGTAGTTGTAATCATACTGCTTTGAGACATTCAAAGGTCAACATTTCTTTTCAGATGTAATGCTGGAATAAGAATCTAAACACTATAAAAGCCTCTAGGTCACCCAGAAGGTTAACACAAAAAAAACTGAGAAGGAGTCTAAGCTTTGACAGTTGTTTCCTCAACAGTAAATTCTGAAGCTCCCTAAGAAGGTTAGTCATGAACATTTCCAGTCATCAAATGGAATTTGAATTAACTATTTGTCTTTTATTTCTTCACAGCACTATTTCCTCATATTACTTGATATCAAACATTGCCTAGAATGATTATTATTTTGAATTGATTCTTTAATCTTTTTAGCTAATATTCAAACAATAATGGGCCCGGCACCAAAGCTTTTCTTTGAATGTTTTGAAGTCTGCCAGTCAGTTAACTGAATTCATACAGGATGCTGCCAGTGAATAATATGGAATCGTTGGAAGTCATTATGTGAGGGATAATCAAATAAGAAAGATCAGAGGTTATAATGACTCTTAAGAGGATTCAGAGAGAATAATGACTGCATCAACCAAGTCAGGACAATAGTGTGATTGATAATTTCAGATGACCTCACGAACTGGCTGACTTTTATTTTCTTGGTTTATAATAATCATCTCAATCCTGAGATGCAGCCATCCCAATAATCTGCCACTCGGAGTTCCTGTTCTAACCCCTCTTCCATCCTTTTCAGCCATTTTCCGCTTAGATGGCCAGATGCATACCAGTGAGGCATGCAGCCCAGCAACTTACCTCTATTAATTTACCAGCAACTCAGCAATAAAATGTTAATGAGCCCTAAGGCCAGTTTCCGGCCAGCGTCTCTGTCGCAGTGTATGCAGCTTAACCTGCAACAAGTTTCAAGAAAGATGGTGCACTGGCACAGTTTCTAGCATTGCTGCCTTACAGCAACCAGGGATCCAGGTTTAATTCTGAACTCAGGTGATTGTGGAGTTTGTACGTTCTCTCTGTGCCAGTGTGGGTTTCCTCAGGATGCTCTGGTTTCCTCCCACATTCCAAAGATGTGCAGGTTAGATTAGCCATGTTAAATTGCCTCTTGGTGTCAGGGGATTAGTGAGGTAAATACATGGGGTTATGGGGAGAGGGCCTGGGTATGGGATTGTTGTTGGCGTAGGCTCGATGGGCTGAATAGGCTCTTTCTGCACTGTAGACTCACTCGGGATTCTATGATTCTAAAGTTCAGCCTGAATAGGGGCCAGGCAAACTTTTACCCTATAGTTTAAACTGTAAAATATTTTTATGTGATATGAGTTAAAGTGCTATTTTACAACTCAGATATTCTTCATAATTGTAGAAAATTGCGATTGTCTTAATAGTCACAAAGAGAAAGTACACAAAATATAATCTGCAAGATAAGATTCTCCTGAAATTATATTTTATGAGATATATCTGCGTTATCAGTTCATATCCTTATAGAAACATGGAAATTGAAAAGTGTCACAAATTACATACTGTCTCGATGGAATTCTGCTTTCTCCTAGTCCTAAGTTCATTATTCTTCTGTTTCTGAATGCTATAGGCAGAATTTTATGGTCTTGCTCGAGTGAGACCAGAAATTTCCACCTAAGATGCATGGACATTTCCATTGGCCCCCTCTTGCCCCTTCTGACTGTGTGGCAGACAGAGCAGTAGAATGCCGGCGTATGGGTGGAATTCTCTGATCTCACTTGTTCTATCCTCACTTCCAGTAAGAATGAGGAATTTGGCGCTCAGCCAAAGCCTCATTCACTGTAGCGGTACTGGAGAATCCAAACCATGGACGAGGCTGGAGGTTTCCAGCATGTGAAATAATGGAAGGACACCGTATTTGCAATAATTAATATAAATATTTTATTCCCATTGATGCCACAGTGAAAATATTTTTAAAAGATTGATGAGTATTCACTTCAAAAGTTTTCTATCTGGTTCTTTCTAAAACTCTTTTCTATTCGCCACTTTCCCTAAATGCCTTTTGTTTAGGTTCCTTTATGCTTTGGTGAATTTTGCTGAAGTTGATTCCCAAGACTTGTAGTTGTTACTTGCTTAATCTTTGTTTGTGCCACATATGCAAACTGTAGGTCCCATAATTTTGAATTATTTTGAAAAATATCTAAACGTATTGTAGCAGGTCATGCACAAACATTCACTTCTGCTTTTTTGTTCAGAACCTGACTGAGGTTGATATTCAGAATTAGGAGAGGTCTGAACAGAGTGGATAAGGATAAAAATATTCTCATTAAGAAGGATCATGAGAATTTGAGCGGCATGGTGGCGCAGAGGTTAGCATTGCTGCCTCACAGAGCCAGGAACCCGGATTCAATTTCCAGCTTGGGCCACCGCAATGTGGCATCTGTACATTGTCCCCATGTCTGCATGGGTTTCCTCCAGGTGCTGCAGTTTCCTCCCGCGGTCCAAAGATGTGTGGGTTAGGTGGATTGGCCATGCTAAATTGCCCCTTAGTATCCCAGGATGTGTAGGTTAGAAATATGTGGGGTTGTGGAGATGGAGCCTGGGTGGGGTTGCTGTTGATGTAGATCCAATGGGCTGAATGGCCTCCTTCTGCACTTTAAAGAAGCTATGATTCCAGGCACAGATTTAAGGCAATTGGCAAAAGAAGCAATGACAAAATGACAAAATACCTTTTCATATAATGAGTGGTTAGGGTCTATCTTGCCTGACAGTGTGATGAATACAGGCTCAGTTGAGACTTTCAAAAGGGAATTAGATTGTTATCTGAAAAGGAAGAATATACAGGGCTATGAGGAGAAGGCAGAGGAATGGCTGTGGGTAATTTGCTGTAACCATTCTGTGATATGTGAAATTATGCATCCTATCCACTGAAAAATAATAAGTTTGATAGGCTGATTATAAGTAGTGTGGACATGATTGTCTATAAGTTATTCAGGATGTGAAATTGGACCCGGTGCCACCCATTCCTTGGATAATGGTGGTGTCATTGTCTCTGCTCCCAGAAGGACTTTCTCAACTCCATAACAAGTTTTCCAACATACTCACAGCTTCCAACAGCACCAAGACTAGCCATTCAATAATCGAGCATGCAATAGAATAGAATCCTACAATGCAGTAGGAGGCCATTTGGCCCATCAAGTCTGCACCAACTATAATCCCACCCAGACCCTATCCCCAGAAGCCCATGTATTTACCCTAGCTAGTCCCTCTGACACTAAGGGACAATTTAGAATGGCCAATCCACCTAACCCGCACATCTTTGGACTGTGGGAGAAAACCGGAGCACTCGGAGGAAACCCATATAGACACAGAGATAGCATGCAAATTCCACACACGTAATGACCCAAACTGAGAATCAAACCCGGGTCCCCAGTGCTGTGAGGCAGCAGTGCTAACCCACTGTTAGGCCAGATTTTGACTAACAGGAGGCAAAATCGTTAGCATCACTTTAACTTTTAAAAATAAATGTAAGCTGACAAACCTACTCCTCTGATGCAGAAAGTGCTAACACATTAATATTATCAACAAAATACACAGAAAAAAAAACTAGTTCACAGCTTTTGGGTATTAAAATTGTGTCCATTGGAATGAAAGTTGTACATTCAGCACCATGGACAGCATTTAAAATGATCACAAATTCAACAAAAGCAGTGCAGAATCTCTGCAAGCTTATTCCTTGAACTTTTTGGATTTCTGCATGTTACAATATTGCAGTATTCACCCAACTGGCTTTAAAAACAACTTTTCTTTGGGTTTTTACCCCCACTTACTTGCCTCAGAATAATGAACATGATTTTTGCAAATTGCACAACTGGGAGGACCAAGATTGATCAAAAGGGAGGGAAATCTAATTATTATTTATGTCTCATTCCTGGTTATGGGGAACTGCGTGATTTCTACTTGACCCTTCTTCTTCAGATCAGAGGCTTACCAAGCAGATAATTTTAGGATCAGAGAGTGTTTATGGTGCAATTTGGTTGAAACAACATCCACACAAAGTAATACACCAAATTCTGGATGTGCAAAGATTACCTCATCAATGCTATATAACACATGGGCGTCTTTAAAGAAAGGTATTAACTGAGGTTTTCTGCCATTTTGGCCAGTGGGATCTTCGTTGTGCTGGCCTCCCCCCTCCTCTTTCCCCACTCCCTTTCTCCCCCCTATCCCCTGCTGCACCCCCCCCCACCCCCCCACCCCCCCCACCCCACCTCTGCCATATGCTCTCAAGAGGCACAGGGTGCGAACAATGGAAAAACCTGTTTGACAGCAGTCGGACCAAAAGATTATCTGGGAGTGGGAATGAAAATTCTTTATTTTGTTTATTTAAAAATGGTAGTGCATTCTTCTCTATGTTAGAGGCCTGTAGAATGAACGACATTTCTCGATTTGAGCACATCATCTACATTGAAACCAGAATATAAAATTGAGAAAATGGTGCATCCTCTGAGGTGCAGTTTTCCAGATGAGAAACTAAACTCAGGCCTGTTTTCATGTTCAGCTGAATGTAAAAGATCCCACGGCACTATTCAGAGAAGAGCACGAACATCCCTCAACCAATGCCAGCAAAACAGATCAAAGTATTCATTTATCATTTATGGATGGCACGGCAGCACAGAGATTAGCACTGCTGCCTCACAGTTTCCAGAGACCTGGGTTGATTTTGATTTAATTTGATTTCTTATTGTCACATGTATTAGTATACAGTGAAAAGGATTGTTTCTTGCGCGCTACACAGATAAAGCATACCATTCATGAGAAGGAAATGAGAGTGCAGAATGTAGTGTTACAGTTATGGCTGGATGTAGAGAAAGATCAATTTAATTCGACGTGTGTCCATTCCATCCAGGGAAGAAGCTGTTCTTGAGTCAGTTGGTACGGGACCTCAGACTTTTGTATCTTTTTCCTGACAGAAGAAGGTGAAAGAAGAATGTCAGGGGTGAGTGGGGTCCTTAATTATGCTGACTGCTTTGCCAAGGCACCAGGAAGTGTAGACAGAATCAATTATGGGTTCAGTTCCAGCCTTGGATGATTGTCTGTGTGGAGTCTGCACATTCTCCCCTTGTCTGCATGGGTTTCCTCCAGGTGCTCCCGTTTACTCCCCTGTCCAAAGATGTGCAAGCTTGACAGATTGGCCATGATAAACTGTCCCTTTATGTCCCAAGGCATGAAGGTGAGATGTATTAGGCATGGGAAATGTGTGGGGTTTTGGGGAGAGGGCGAAGGTATGGGTAAGATACTCTGTCAGAGAGTTGGTGCAGTCTCGATGGACTGAATGGCTTTCTCTGTGCTATAGCAATTCAATTTTCATTTTCAGTTTATTAGTCCTACTGTTTATATGTAAAGAATAAACAGAACTATACTTTGAGATATTCTAAAATGTTATTTAATTGTTGTTTTTTTTTCTTTGGAGGGTTGAAGTAATCCTTGGTGCTACAGCAAAATAAAATATAGAGCTGCATCTCTAATTCCTATACATTGGCCTCGATTCTTGTGGTCAGTAAGGCAGGGTTGGTGCTCACTATTTGGCTCAAAAGGCTGCCCACAGACATTTAATGGGCTCCAGGGGACAAATCTGCTGTATTCTGAAATGACTTAGATTTGGTGTCATTTACAAGGACAAGTATTGTTCGGCAAGAGGCAGTCAGCAGGCTGTTCATGTCTGTTACATTGAAGATTTCTCATAGGCGTCAAGTAAAGTAAAATACATGGAATAAAATTCACATTTTAATCATTGTACAGGAAATGAAATAATATAAATGAGAATGAAATACAAACTGAAATATGCAAGGGTGTTTTGTATTATTATTTTTAAGAAATATTCCTTTTTAAAATTTTATTGAGGGAATCAGACTTTCAAAATGTCTTATTTCAGGGTGAGAGAGGTTGTTAAGTAGTAATTGTGACTTGATAAGCAGTTAAAACTCAGTTATCCTGAATAAACAAGGTTAAACATTTTCATTGTTTTGTTTTTCATCAAGAAATGTGAGTAAAAATTTAAAGTTTATGCCAATTCACAGATTCGGAGATGATTACATCTGTGGATACTGCAACTGGACATAATATGGAAGAACAGGATATCACTGACACCAGCTTTTGTTTTAACTGTGTGGATGTCAGATGTTGCAATCGGTTTCGAAAAGTTATGATGGTGAGCAGTGATAGTTTCATCATCGTAACTATCACAAATTCATTGAGTTCCTTACTGAACTGTACAATGTCCTGGAGTCTCATGGGGAGGGAGGTAGGTGTGGTGGGGGGAACAAGTGCTCCTAATATAATGCAAAGAAAATATATTATGATTTTTCTAACTCTGAAATCAGTATCAGCAAAGATCTGTGAAGAAGTTCTCTTCATATTATCCTCATAGCGTCACAGAGTCATCGAGGTGGAAACGTTTCAACCCAACTTATCTATCTTTGTTTTATTCACTAAGCTACTCCCAATTGCTCGCACTTGACCCATATCTCTCTGTACCCTTCTTACCCACATAACTGTTTAAATGCTTTTTAAAAGACACAATTGTACCTACCTCTACTGCTATCTCCGGTAGCTTGTTCCAGACACTCACCACCCTCTGTGTGGAAAAGTTGCCCCTCTGGACCCTTTTGTATCTTTCCCCTCTCACGTTAAACCTATACCTTCTAGTTTTAACTCCTCTACCTTTGGGAAAAGGTGTGACTATCTAGCTGAATTTTGCCTCATTATTTTATAAACATCTATAAGATCACTCCTAAGTCTTTTTTGCCCCAAGGGACAAAGTCCTAGTCTATCCAGCCTCTCCTTATAACTCAAACCCAGAGAAAAATGATGAAGAACAGAAGTAAAAAAATATATTCAGAATTAACAACAGAATTGATTGTATTTTTAAATTTAAAATATTTTAAGAATACATATTTTTAAAATTCTTGGAAAAAATGTGGTCTAATATTAAGTAGAGTAAAGCACCATATAAAAGGATATCGCTCCAGGTCAATGCTTTAGAAATCCCTGGACAGAAAAGGTTAAGGCGTTTTCCATCTTTACATTTCAAAAACCACCAGGACAAAGAAAACATTGAATGATGTCTATTATGGCATTGGCCCCGCAAGCATTCAGCTTTCAAAGTGAAGTGGTACCAGATCAGTGGCAGAGGCTTTATGTCTAATGCACTTGTCATAATTCTGCAGGGTTTTTTTTATATGCCAAAGATGAGAAGTGAGGCAGTGGCTCTGCTGTTGTTTAGAATTCATCCAGACGCTATAGAAACCAATCCAATACTTTACACTGAGTGCTGGTTGAAGTGCTGTCTGGCAGCGCATAAAGAAGCAACGCTGAAAGCCAGGCACTAAGAGGTAATATTGTGATCAAATCGGTTGGCCAGTGGCTTTGGCAGAATCCACTTGTAATATATAAGCAGAGGTAGTTTGACAGCAGACATTCTTTAATATCTCGAGAAATTAGTTCGAGCAGTGTCTGTTACTTGGGCATCACTTGTTACCAAGGTGCTGATGTGACAGGCAGGAAACATGCTATTCTTCATATTGAATAAGGAGTAACAAGTGCCATTCTTTACCCATGCCTGAAAGCCCATTGTGTATCTTAGAATCATAGAATCCCTATTGCAAAAGGAGGCCATTCGACTCACTAAGCCTAACTGACAACAATCCCACCAAGCCCTACAACCCAATGTATTTACCCTGCTAATCCACCTAACACGAAGGGATAATTTAGCATGATCAATCAATCTAACCCGCATGTCTTTGGAGCATAGCAGGAAATTGGAGCACCTGGAGGAAATCCATGCGTACATGGGGAGAATGTACAGACTCCATACAGATAGTCATCCAAGGCTGGAATTGAACCTGGGTCTCTGGCGCTGAGAGGTTGCAGGGCTAACCATTGTGCCGCCCAGTTTAGATAAGGACCCAATGCTCGCTTGAAGTCCTCTTTGCAGGGTTATTTTGCCCTATGATTTTCAGCTAATTCTGAGTCTTTTGATTTTCTCACAACGATGGCAAAATTGAATGGAAGTTGAAGAGCACAGCATTACTATAGTGTCAGTGCCCATCAAGCACACTTGCAGAAATTCTCAGGGAAGAGGGATCCATAAGGAACAAGGCTTCATTAAAGCAGTGGGTGGAATTTTCCACTGGCAGGATTTTTCACTCCCATCAAAGTCAGTGTATTTCTGAATGGCTCACCAAATATTCCAGCCTCAAACACTCCATGACGGGGCTATAATTTTGAGCATCATAATAACACAATGGTTAGCACCGCTGCTTCACAGCGCCAGGGACTCAGGTTCAATTCCCATCTGAGGTGACAATGTGGAGTTTGCGTGTTCTCCCTGTGGTTTCATCAGGGTGCTGTGGTTTCCTCCCACCCCCGCAAAAATGTGCAAGTTAGGTGAATTGGCCATGCTAGTTGCCTCTTAGTGTCAGGGTGGCTAGTGGGGTTACAGGGATTGAGTCTGGGTAGGATTGCAGGCTCGATGGGATGAATGGCCTCCTTATGCACTGAAGGTAGTCTGTGATTCCACGATGAGAAGGATCCAGTTATGCCACCTGTCAACTATTTCACTGTCACAGCCAACATTTGAGAGGATTGCTTTATCTATCAACATGGACTGAGCAAAGTTTCTGGCAGCTGGATATTCTGGATAGGGATTTTCAAAAACAATGGGAATTCCTATTGATGGTATGCAGCAGCTGCAATCATTTCCATTAGCAATAAGAGTGATTAGAGGAGGAGGGCCAAATCTAGTCTATTAGCAATTATGTAGAAATAAGGTTTAGAAAAAAGAGGAAATTGCTAGCAATGAAGAGAATGGAAAGGAAGTAATTGAAGTAGGACAAGGAGTGAGAGGAATAAGGAGCACTGTTTTGGGGAGAAAGGCTTTGGCTGACTGTAACACTGCGGGCTGGGGGAGGAAAGACTGCCAGCATAATACCGCAATTGGAAATTATAACACATATACATGAGGATGCCATGATACTACAGTATAATATCACAGCTAGTAAATCTACTATGCCACTGACAGGCTGCTTCCAACCAGAAATACCCATTTAAAATCTATATTGTAGATTTTTTTGACCAACACAATCCATTTCGTTAGGATTTCCGAAGCTGCTCAGACATGAAATCTTATTCTTTGAGAATGGACTGCGCCAAGCAATGTCAAAGTCGCTTAAAAGCAGCTGTAAGGGTTAGAGTTTCCAGGTATAAAACCTTTTTAATTTTAAAAGAAACCTCTGTTGCGGTCTGGATGTTTTAATTTCTAACACTAAAGCCCTCAGTTGTGCTTGACTCCCAAGGTACGAACGACAAATGTTCGTGAATTAAGCAGAATTTATTAAGTAGAAGATAAATATACTTAACAAAAAGCAGTGAAGACAGCCTGGATAATCAGCCTTCAAAGGCCCCGAATTCCTGGAATGTTGATGGCACAGCCAAAGTCTGTTTTCTTCTGTCTCAGACATCATTGGTGAACCACGTCTCGGAAAAGGTGCACCATTGAAATGATGGTAAAGCTGTGCCAACAAGGACACAAAATGAAAGCAAAATACTGTGGATGCTGGAATCTGAAACAAAAACAGAAAACTGCTGGAAAATCTCAGCTGGTCTGACAGCATCTGTGGAGAGAGAGCCAATGTTTCGAGTCCGGATGCCCTTTGTCAGAGCTAAAGACAAATGAAGTAGGATGAGATTTATATTGTAAGGGTGAGATAGGGGGTTGGGAAATTAACCAAGATGTCATTGATAGCCGATTTACCTAACCAGCACCCCTTAGTGACCCAAGATGTGTAGATTAGATGGATTGGCCATGGTAAGTATGTGGGGTTAAGGGAATAAGGCGGAGAGCAGGGCCTGGATGGGATGCTCTTTGAGAGAGTCGGCGCAGACTCAATGGGCAGAATGGCTTCTTTCTGCACTGTAGGGATTCTATGGTTTCAATTCTCTACCTCATATCCCCACAATTCTCAATTCAGCACTTAATTTATTGGAAATGATCCAAATTCACTGCCTTGTTTGTTATAAAATGCAAATAATCTCATGTCACATTCCTTTGCAACCCTGCTTTATGGATCATAAACTGAGACACAGCTCTATCAATTAGTTTCTTAGACCTCAGAAATTCAGACTTCTATCACAGAAAAATGATATGTTCCTTTTTGATGCTAAACAGTTATATAAATAAAGTCACATCCTCTGCCAACTTCTGGAATCATAGAATTCCCACAGTGAAGAAGGAGGCCATTTGGCCCATCGAGTCTGCACCAATCACAATTCCACCCAGATCTTATCCCCTTGACCCATGTATTTACATTGCTAATCCCTTTGACACTGAGGCAATTTACCATGGCCAATCCACCTAACCCACATGTCTTTGGAGTGCAGAAAGAAGCCGGAGCACACAGAGGAAACCCACACAGACACTGTGAGAACGTGCAAAGTCCACACAGACAGTGACCCGAGGCCAGAATTGAACCCAGGTCCCTGGCGCTGTGAGGTAGCAATGCTAGTCACAATGCTGCACTGAAGACGCTTCCTATCATAACATCAATAATTTAAGTTCTCATCTGGTACAGATCAAAGTAATACATGGCTTGTTTAAACACAAAATGTCATCCTAAGTTCAATGTTGTTAGCTGTTTCTTCAAAGCCTGAAAAACCCTTGAATTCAGACTTTGTAGCACTATTAGGGCCATAAATCCATTAAGCATATGTTCTCACAAACTGCTTTCTTGTTCCTCAATTACCTTGAATGTTAATTCCTTGGCAGAAATTCCCTCTGACCATTTTGAAAGTGGTTAATTAAAAGTTCATAAACCTAATCTGCACTAGAAATATTATCAAAATCTTACACTGCAAAACTTTCAATAACTGCTCAAGAGAAGCATTTTTTTTATTAGTGTCATAAGTAGGCTTACATTAACACTGCAATGAAATTACTGGGAAAATCATCTATTTGCCATCTTCTGGTACAACTTCGGGTACACTGAAGGAGAATTTAGCATGGTCAATGCAGGTAACCAGCACATCTCTCAGATTGTGGGAGGAAACCAGAGCACCCAGAGGAAACCCATACAGGGAGAACATGCAGACTGCGCACAGACAGTGACCCAAGCAAGGAATCGAACCCGGGAAATTATGAAGCAGCTGTGCTAACAACTGTGCCACCATGCCACCTGATGATCATGTGTGTATACTTTAAAATTGTGGTTTTAATGTTGCTGCTGATACTCTGAAATCCCTTTGTCAATGCAAGTTGCACACCAAATGTTGGTGACTGAGGGTCATTTTGTGGAGAAGCTATAGAAGCAGTTATTGGTTCATTCAAGTGTAAATTTAATGGATTTCTTTCAGGAAATAAACTTTCTGGACCCAGAACATAGACAGATGTACATTTATATATCAACTTTCATGATCTTTCTACATCTTGAAGTGCCTTATAGACAATGATATACTTTTTGAAGTTCTGTCATTGTTGTAATGTAAAAAATGTAGCAGCCTATTTGCCCACAGCAAGCTCTTATAAATAACATTACTACCAGGACAATTTTTTTTTGCAGTGCTGATTAAAGATAAATATTAGCCAGCACATCTTGTTCTTCAGTGTCTTTTCACATCTTCCTGAGGCGACAGAAGTAATTTATCATCTCATCCAGAGGACAACAGCTCGGACAGTACCATATGCACCGAGTATCACACCAGCGTGCTAGTAAGGATGTTTGTGTTCAAATTGCTAGAGAGAAATTTGAACACACAACTTTCTGACTTGGAGGTGATAGTATCCCCAGCTGAGCTATGGCAGAGAAACTTTGTCCAAGTGCAGAGAAACTTGAGCCATGGTATAGCAGGTGTAGTATGCTTGGGTGAAGCAATGGTTTTGGACCCTTGATTCCCAAAGCTCCCCACTACTTGTACTTTCCTTACATCGTGCCGTGTCTGCGCGGGTTTCCTCAGGGTGCTCTAATTTCCTCCACGGTTCAAAGATTTGCAAATTAAGTGGATTAGCCATGCTAAATTTCTCTATTGTGTCCCAAGATGTGTAGGGGTTAGGTAAATGGTGCAGGGTTATGGGGATAGGGAGGGGAGTGGTGTTGGTCCTGGAAAGGATGTTCTATCGGAGAGTTGCATAGATTCAGTGTCTGAATGATCTCCTTCTGCATTGTAGGGATTCTATGGTTCTGTTTTATGCCTGTGTCTATTGCAGACTAATTGATGGAGGCTGATTGCTATGATTAGTCAACTGGACCTTGTGACAACCAGGATGGCTAAAGATGAACCAAATGGACCTTGGTCCTGTCTGGTCTAGCAATTCCTACACTCTTATCTGCAGCAGCTTTGCATATTACAGATGACATTGATTACCATCTGAAAAAAGGTGCTTTCAGTTTTGGTTTAGGAACTTTGGACTTCACCAGGTGAAAAACAGGAGTTTGTAATCCAGTACAATACCTAATCCATTGGAATTTATCTGAAACTCATGCTAATAGAATGTTTTGAAGAGTGGCAGAACATGGAAAGCCTGATTAAATTGATGGAATGTAATGGCTTTGTCTGCAGCACTATATGCAGCTGGAATTTGAGAGCACTATTATTAAGCATCCTTTGATGTTTTGAAAAGACACGTAGAGCACACATTAGCATGAGAATTGCATGTGATTCTTTTCGTTCAAATCCCATATTTAAGTGCAAGAAATAACTATCCTGGAGTTCAAATGCACTCTCATGAATCTGGAACATAATGTGCCAATAACCCCATAGACCTTTAAAAAAATGACTCGAAGCAAGAATCCATTTTACTAGATGTTTCTTAACTCAGAAAATAAAGACTTTTCTTTGAACACGTTTTAAGACTGAATTATTGCAGCTGTTCAGACTTAAGAGGGAATCTATACGACAGTTGAGAGACCTATCAAAGGCCTGCTCCCTTCCCCTTCCCTTCTAATGAGACTGTTGGATAAATGCCTCAAAGAGAAATTAGCTGTCCAAGTGGCCAAGTTTGTGAAACTCGATGGTGAGAGTCAGCAAGGTTGAAAATCAGCATAGGGAAAATCATCATGGGAAACAGCACAAAATGGGCATTTTGTATTTGTTACCTGTTGCACGACTAAACAATATTCTGTTCGTTGACTTCAGTAGATCTCATAAGGCCATGCATCTGGCAGTTTGTGTGATACCACTTGTTCAGCAGCACTGCTTAAGATGAATTTCTACCCTGGTGTTATTCAACCATGCAGTACCATGGCTGTGTGTGACCCTGTTCTTGTTTGATGTCCACATCCATGTATTTCCAGTATGTCCAGCAACCAAGAGAATGAAACCTGAATAATATTCCTTGAACATCCAAGATTCAGAGTGAATAATCTAATGTTAGATGAGACCAAAAAAATTCAGTGCACTATAAGGGCCCAAACTCAAGCCTTTATTGTCTGTGTAGTTGAACTATTCATGAAGAAACTCAATATCCTTTTGAAAATGTTCTAAAATAGCACTCGAAGGAGCATCGTTGACCTTTTGAGAATTTTTTCAGGCGGTTTAACTCCTGGAACATCTTACTTGGAAAGCATTGCTTTTAAACGGTTGTTGTATTTGTCATTTATTGGCTAGTCACAACTGACTGAACATCTGCCACAGTATGAGCTTTTCCCATTTGGGCCATTTATAATTTTTAATACACTTTTGAAAAATTGCACTGCTTGTTGAGTTCAGACCTGATCAGTCAGTTCATGCTATCATCATGTCATCAGTCATTAATTATGAATCTTTATTCTCAAATATTAAGTACAATTTTATCATTCTTTCAACCAGAATACCACTGCCCCTTCAATAAGCAGGTGATGTTGACTAATTTAGTTAGAAAGTAGCATCATATATTAATTCCTTTAACAATCTTCATGTTTTGCTTTCACCCATTGCCTCACAAATAATCTGAAAAATAGGAATAAGTAGATTTCTTAATTTCAAAAACTACTTCCATAATGTTCTTTATTTAACCTCATTATGGCCATAGTGATTTATCAGTTCATTAAACTATGAACATTTCAATAAGTGAGAGCTCAAATTGACAACATGTATGCTTATTTCAGATGTGCTCTGTTAAGAAGAGGAAGTTTATGGTGGCTTCTAGTCAATCATGGCAGCACGGTGCACAGTGGTTCACACTGCTGCCTCACAGTGCCACGGATCCCAGAACAATTCTGGCCTCAGATGACCGTGTGGAGTTTGCACATTTTCCTCCCGTCTCTGTGGGTTTCCTCCGGGTGCTTTGGTTTCACCATACTCTCCAAAGATGTACAGGTTAAATTGATGGGCCATAGTAAATTGCTCCTTAATGTCCCAAGATATATAACTTAGGGGGATTAGCAGAATAAATACGTGAGGTTACGGAGATAAACTGTGGGGGTTCTATGATACTAATATCTGCTAATTGTGAGGAGAAATTTCTGGCTTGTATAGGGCACAAAACAAGTTCAAGGACCTGTATCTGCATGGATTTCCTCTGGGTACTCCAGTTTCTGCCCATAGTCTAAAGATGTGGGGTTAGGTAGAATGGAAATACTAAATTGCCACTTAGTGTTAGGGAGACTAGCTAGGGTAAATGCATGGGGTTATGAGGATAGGCCTGGGTGTGATTATGATTGGTGCAGACTCAATGGGCTGAATGGCCTCCTTCTGCACTGTAAGGATTCTATGATTCTGTGAAATGGGGCAGGCCATACAATGCCATGAAGTTGCTCACTTGGTGGAAGAGATAGTAGTGGAGAAGCAATTTCCTTCCTTCTTGGGATTGCTTTCATGCTTTCAAACATGGTTTGTTTTCCAAATTCTTGTGCAATGAAATTAGCAATTCCACTACCAGGGCTTTGATTAAGATGCAGGAATGGTAATTGGAAAACACTTCTTACTCAATTGGAATTATTTTTCTGCATGAATGTGCCACGTGTATCTACTAATCGCATTCTAATATGATGGATCTTTGCAGCTATGGCGTGTCAATAATAAAAAGAATAAGTAATTACAAGTGAGCAGTTTAGATATAGCAACATGAAATACTTATAGAGATATATTCATACAAAATGAAAGGGGGAGGTAACAATACATTCATCTTCTCCTTATAGCCAAACCTGCACATATTCTATGACTTCACTATAAGGCAGAGTGAAGAGGCAGGCCCCTTGACCCCCAGAATCAGAATAGGCACTCAAACTCTGTACTGTTGGTATTATTCTAAACCACACACTCGCTGTGTAGTCAGCTCAGTTACTTGGCCCCTTCACAGTGCATAATCTGGCTTTAACTGATCACTGTATGTTTCGAAGGTTAGCATTGGTGTACAATCTCAAACATCTGGCCAAATCTGCCTCAGATCAGTAATCTTTGATGCAGTGGGCAAAAAGTCTGCCATTTTGGCTTTTGAACCTGCATTTTTGATGATATTTTGTAACCTGCTACAATGTAGTATTTCAAAGAATTTCACAAAGAAGTTCAAAGGCTAAATGCCAAATGATGCATCTGGAATTACTTTATTCCATGTAGTTTGTGGATGTATATTTAAGACAGTAAGAGGGGAAGCATCACTCATCATTTGCATTCTGGTGGAACTAAACCCATTTGCTGGACCCACTTCACATTTTCTGTCACTTCAGTGGGAAATTGTGACTGAGTGAGATGTACGTAACGTTTCACCAGCTAGTCATTGAGCTGTCTAAAGAGGACCCCTTTTAAAAAAAAACGTGGATCAGATACAATTTCTGGAATTGTAAGTTGAGTTTTTCTGAGAAGTTCTATATGAATTGTGCTACTGACACGTCACTCGTAGAATTTTACACCTGGGGGTGTCAAGGTCCGCTTCACAAAGGAAGTCTCAAAAAAGTAGGCATTAAAATGTAAAGTGCTGGTCTTTAATCAAATCAAATTCCGTCAAGACAAAGCTGGTAACCAGTCTGTTACACTCCTACAGTCATCCGAAACCCCCTGTGGAGAATGAAATAATCCCATTTCCCATTTGCTTCCAACTATCTTGAAAAGTTTCAAAGACGAAAAATGTGATTACTTGTTCCTGATGACAAGTAGAATTTCCTGGCTGTTCACGTCAGGATTCTCTGTTCCTGTTTCAGTGAAAAGAGGTTTGGCTGAGTGCCAAATCTTCTGTCCTCGCTGACAGGATATGAACAGCTGGAAAATTTCAGCCAATGACTACAAGGCGTGTTAAATAAGGCTATTTATCTTTATTTTGGTTTCTATCTTAAAACCGTCATACATTATTTCACTATCTGATAGAAACAAAGAAAATAGAAGTAGGAGTAGGCTATTTGTCTCTTTGAGTCTGCTCCACTATTCATTTTGATCATTGCTGATCATCAAATTCAATATCCCGATTCCCCCTTTATCCCCATATTCCTTGATCTCTTTAGTCTCAAGAGTATATCTAATTTCTTCTTGAAATCCCGAAAATGTTTGATCTCAGCTGCATTCTGCAATAGTAAATTCCACATATTCACCACCCCTCCGGATGAAAAAATTTCTACTCATCTCAGTTCTAAAACGTTTACCCCTTATCCTCAAACTATTAACCCTAGTTCTGGACTCTCTCACAACTGGGAACATTCTTTCTGAATTTACCCTGTCTAAACCTGTTACAAGTTTCTGAGATCCCTTCTTACTCTTCTAAACTCCAGTGAATATATTCCAAATGGACTTGATCTTTCCTCGAATTGTCATCCCAAGGCATCAGCCTGGTAAATCTTTGTTGCATTCTTCTGTAGCATGGACATTCTTCTTTAGATAAGGACACAAAATCTACACACAATATTTCAGATATGGTCTCATTAACGCCCTATCCTCTTGCTGTGAAGGCCAGTATATAATGTGCCTTCTTTATGGCCTGCTGGAGCTACTTTGTCTGATTACATCATGGCCTTCCAAATACTGAGTTATGAAATCCTAGGTAATGGACTCTAGCAACTTCCCCAGCACTGACATTGGCTCACTCCTCTGTAGTTCCCTGTTTTCACTGTACCTCTCTTTTTGAATGGCGGGCTTATGTTATCTACCTTCCAATCTGTTGGAACCAATCCAGAGTCCAAAGAATTTTAGAAAATAACCACCAGTGGATCTAGTATTTCCAGGGCTACTTCCTTAAATACGCTGGGATGATGATTATCAGAACCTGGAAATTTATCCACCTTCCATCCCATCAATTATCCCAAAACAATTTCTCTGCTAATGATGATTTCTTTCAGCCCCTCACTAAAACTTGTTTCTCTCAGAGCTTCTGGTATGCTATTCATGTATTCCTTTGTGAAGACTGAAGCAAGATACGAATTTGAAACCTTGGCCATTTCTTTATTCCTCATTATGAATTCGCTCATTTCTGACTGTAAGGGGCCTACATTCATTTTTGGCAATCTTTTTCTCTTTATATATGTATAGAAACTTTTACAATCCGTTTTTATGTTTCCTGCTAGCTTACTTCCACATTCTGTTTCTCCTTTTTAATCAATCCCTTGGTCCTCCTCTGCTGAATTTTAAACTGCTCCCAATTCTCATACTTGTTACTTTTTTTTTGCAATTTATGTGGTTTTCATCGCATTTTAAATTAAAAACAGCATTTTTTGCACCAGCCCACAGAATTTGGTGAGCCAGCCAAAAGTCCATGGACTTCAGTGAGACTGAAAGATCTGGCAGCGGCGGCGGGGGGGGGGATGGTGGTTTGGTTTGCTTAAGTACTTCAATTTGATTGGCTGCCTACTGCTTGCCAACACTGCTGCTGCCACCTGGCAAAACATTCCCTTGACTGGTACTGGCTTTAATCTTTTGTCGGGAAAGAGAAAATTCCAGTCAGGGATCTCTATATCCTTGTGGACAACTTTCTTCAAGGTCAGTGGCAAATGCCCTTCCTTTGCTACTGAAGTTGAGGCTACTAACTCTGTTCCTCTCCACAGGTGCTGCCTGACCTACTAAATATTTCCATCATTTTCCCTTCTCCTTTCAGATTTCCAGAACCTGCTGATCTTTTGTGCTGGACTAATTGAACTAATTTAATTAAATGAATTAACCTGGTGTGTTTAGGACTTACGTTAGTTTTGCTATTCATTCCAATTAAATGAGGTGACATATCGGTCTGAAATCGGTAATTTATGGAGTGTCTGATAAATATTTGACAAATTAACAAAGTGTCTTTGAATCAATCATGGGAAGCTGATTGCCTTTTAAAGTTTATTTATTAGAGTCACAAGTAGGCCTACATCGAAAGAGAATTTAGCTTGGCCAGTGCACCTAACCAGCACATCTTTTGGACTGTGGGAGGAAACCAGAGCACCCGGAAGAAACCCATGCAGACACGGGAAAAACTTGCAACCTCCACGCAGGTAGTTACCCGAGGCTGGATTTGAAGTCAGATTCCTGTTGCTGTGAGGCAGCAATGCTAACCACTGTGCCATTATGCTGCCATGGTTAAAACAGGTGCATTCTAAATTTGTATCCCCCCACCCCCTCAGAACAACAATTTACTAATTATGAAACAAGGACCTTTATACAGGAATCCTATGAATCAAACTAATTTAAAACCTGCTATAAAAAAAAGTAAATACTATAACTCGGCGAGCTGCAGGGATACTTATCTACACAATTACATTCCTCTTTCAAGCAAACCTAAATTAAACAAAACTATCTATAGCTTACAGAATTGAAACTGTCCACAGCTGCTTTTGAATTGGTCAATATTGATAGAGACCTGACTCTTCAAACCCATGATCTGGATGAGATTGTAAAGCAAAAGTCAGATCTTTCTGGTGAAAGTAGCAGCAGATTATTGAGGCAATGTTGCTTAAATAATACTGATCATTCATATTTATTTATTCTGTACATTGCAATGGTATCCTATAAGGAAACCCTATGAATTTCTTTATAATACTTTCAAACTGTGACAATTGTAGAAGAATTTCTACACGACATCTTAGTTGTTAACTGCATCCCACTCACCTTCTGGTTGGGCACATTGCGTCTTGAGGGTGACAACGCTGAGTTCGGCAACTTTAGATTTTGACCTTTCCCTCCATCTTAACCCTCCTTTTTAAAAAATATTCCACACGTGTAGAGCCTTGATGCAAAACAGCCTCCTACCCTTCATACCATCTGGCTATGTATCTTTTGTTCTTAAAGTTGCTGTTTGTTTCAACAATCTCCCTCATTTCAGTTGTGATGAAGAGTACGTGGACTCAATGTTAGACGGAATTCTCTAATGGCACCACTCCTGGCGAGAATGGAGAATTTGGCACCCGGCCAAAACTCCATTTATTGTTGCAGGAGTGGCGAATTTTATCTGCGGGCAAAGTCAGAGAAGTCTCTTCCTTTCCTGATAGATCTGCTGGGTTTTTCCAGCATCCTGCATCCCTTAAATGTGTTCCTATTTGTTTGAAATATAATAATTAGATATTTATATCATCTGTAAATTAAGGCTTTGCTTTTATATTCATTTTGCTTTTCTTTCAATCCTCTTCACTTCTCCACCATTCAGCTATCTAAATCAATTAATCTGCTTGAATGCTTCCACAGTTTTGCTTTTGTGTTTATGATTCTGGTTTTGCACTGAATTATATGCGGATGGCACCGAGCATAAAACACCTCCATGAGTAAAAGAGAGTTGGGGATGAGAGCTTCTGACCTTTAAATTTTGTAACTTAAAAAAGAAGATAAAGGCAAAATACTGCAGATGGTGAATCTGAAGGAAAAGCAAAAAACTGCTGGAAGGATCCAGCAAGTCTGACAGCATCCGTGGAAAGGGAATAAAGCTAACTGCTGGAATGTTACTACCTCGGTCTCCCAAGGCTTGTAAGATTCCAGCCGATGCCAACAGAGAATGTCGTTCTGTGAGCCCACCCGCCTTGATTCTGGGGTGGATGAGGCTCGCAGAACAGCATTCTCTTTTGTCTTTCAAACATTTCAAGTCAGGATGACCCTTCATCAAAGCTGCTCTGTTTTTGAAAAAAAAAAATCAGGTTTCAGATCAGTTGAGTATATTTATGAAGAATCGTTAAAAACACAGTCACTTAGTAGCACAGCATTAAATCCATTAAGGACATATTATACCATTTGATGAAAGACTATTGTTATCGTGTGACTGAAGGTAGACTGTCGAGATGCTCTGTACAGTTGGATTTTAACTCATTACAGTCTATTGTCAGTAATGGAGAGTTTTGTGCATCTGAATCCAGTCACTGCCCTTTGAAAACTACAAAGTACCAGGGACATGAATTAATTGTGAAGTCTATGGTGGAGTCTCTGACTGATCATTAATCATAGACTTAGTACAGTACTGAAGAATCTGGGAGATGAGAATACAGTTGATGAATAAAGATGAAGAAAATCCTTTTTTTGCTCCCCCACTTGCAGAATACCAACACTGCCATCAACCATTTCACCATTTGATTTGTTCTGAAGTGAACCAGTTATGGCTTCAAGCATTTTTTCTGGAAATTCACTCCCACTGCCAGTCTGTATAAAGGGAGATTTTGTGACATTAGATTTAAATTAATCTTTCAGTATGCAGTGGGACTTCCTGGAGCACAGTGAGTTAATGCAATACAAGTGGAATTTGGTTGGGATACTTAAAACATCTTTGGTGTTTACTAAAGGGAAGGATATTGAGTTGGTTAAAAACTAAATAATAGAATTATAATAAATAGAATGGAAAAATTTGAGAAGTTGTTTAATCTGAATGAGGCTAAGTTGGATTATTTCACACATCCTGGATGAAATGAGAGCAGTAACAGCAGAAGGTTTGGAAATTGAGGGGAAATTGCTGTCCTGGTTTCCATCGGCTGGGTGACCTGTTAAAATCCCCCATCGTACTGACTCACCCAAGGTCCCCTTGCCTTCCTGCCTGGTGGATAACAAAGAGCCAATAAAATACTGGCTTTTACACTCCAGTCTGATTTTATGTTTCACTGAACACAGTGGAACGTAGTATTGGGTGGATTGTAAATGCAGGGTTGTACTTGATCTTATGCATTTCCTGCCTGAGGGCCAGGTTAAAGTCACCTTACCACAATGGTACTGCTCCATTTCTCAACGTACACATCTTGGCCTGACAGAACAGATTGAACTATAATGAGACAAGGAACAACTCTACAAATACAGAAGAAATCCTATACTTCTGCAAGGCCGATATGTTGGAACTTGACATGGAAAGTAAATGGGAAACTGATGAGTTGACCATGTTATGGTTAATTGTGAAATAGCCACCTCGTGTTTTCAAATCCTCAAAAATACCCTCTGAGTTACATTTTCCACTCAAGTTCTATCTTGGATTGATTTGATTAACAGAGTTAACACAATTTCCTTGCTGTTTAATAGAAGTTGCAATTTGTCTCGATTGGTGTCTCATCGATGTATTGGGTTATTTTGAAAGCCTGGAGCGGGTCTCCAGATGTGGTTTATTTTCATGTTAACCAGAGCTCTCCCCTCCTACAAGGTTGGATTTATTGTGAGACCAGGCTTTAATAAAACAGAAGTGTTGTGTTTAAAGTGCAAGCAAAACAGGACATTTCCTTGATTTGCAACAAAAATTAATTGATCACAAGTATGTGCATGAATATTGTCTTAATCTTTAAACCTGTCTTATCGGATTCCACACAATTTGATGAACTAAGTAGTTCATATACAATAGATTCATATGTCTTGAAGAACATTTTGAGGCATGCTACTTTGTTATGAAATGCTTCATTGGAAACCAGTGCAACTTTTGTTGTTGCTGTCACTTTAATTGACTGTATAGTACATGGTGAACCTTGTTTATTGCCACACATCCCCACAACATTACCTGGGCAAATTGCCATGAATCACATGTGAATCTTGAACAGTGGTAGTAGTTTCTTTGACCACAGGATGCACTGCATTCAAAGTCATCCTGCATCAATTCATTCACACCATCCCACCCAGACCTTTCCAGCGGGAATTGTTGGATAGCAATAAGAAGCAGAAACTGTGGACACATTTGTTTCTTCTCCTTTGTGATGTGGAGATGCTGGTGTTGGACTGGGGTAAATACAGGAAGAAGTCTCACAACAACAGGTTAAAGTCCATCAGGTTTATTTGATAGCAAAAGCCACTAGCTTTTGAAGCGCTGCCTCTTCATCAGGTGAGTGGGAGTTCTGTTCACAAACAGGGCATGTAAAGACACAAACTCAGTTTACAAAATAATGGTTGGAATGCAAGTCTTTACAGGTAATTAATCTTAAAGTTACATACAGTTTGAGTATAGAGAGGGTTAAGCACAGATTAAAAAGATGTGAATTGTCTCCAGCCAGGACAACTAGTGAGATTTTGCAAGCCCAGACAAGTTGTGGGTAGACCCTCTCTCCACTCTTATTGTCTGTACCTTTAAGATTTGATTACTTATAATGATTTGCATTCCAACCATTATTTTGTAAATTGAGTTTGTGTCTTTATATGCCCTGTTTGTCAACAGAACTCCCACTCACCTGATGAAGGGGCTGTGCTCTGAAAGCTAGTGGCTTTTGCTACCAAATAAACCTGTTGGACTTTAACCTGGTGTTGTGAGACTTCCTACTGTCCTCTCCTTTAGCCAGAGGCAGGTACTGCTATGACTGTCCCTGGATGAGAACAGCACAAGTTGAACCTGGGGATCAAATCTGGGAATGACCTGGCTTAGCTAATTATTGTAGATTGATTAAATCATCAGATGTAAGGTACAAGAAAGGGCCTGATGAAAATTTTGGAACACTTAAGTCAAAACCAAATCATTTGTCAAGGTTCTTTATTTGGATTTGAACATTGGCCTTTATGCATTTTTGAAAAAAAAAACAATTACGGAGATTGCTTTCTTTTACGTACTGGTATTAGAGGCCTGCAGAGCAAAAAATCATTTAACGTGGACGAATGCTTCATTACATCTACTTAATTATCAATCACACCGGTATGAGACAACCACAGGTATAGCATGAGATGATTAACAAATACACCAATGTGTTACATCTATGGCTCATTGTTCTTAACTATTAATGCACACCTTTTCCAAATACTAGCCTTTTACAATAAGATTTTAGTCTGTGTTAGATACCCCCATTTCCCTGCAGTTGAGTGAGAATCTTCACAGCTCCACAAGTCCCAATGATAGCACATTGACTGTAAGCCACTCAAAGTAACTAGGTCCATCCTGTAATGAAGCATACAGCCCACTGGTCATTTTTTTTTTTCAAAATATACACTTTATTCATTAGTTATTAAAATTACATTCTGTAACTGGACATTATTTAGAATGCAGATCATAAAATCTCTACAGTGTAAAAGGCAGCCATTTGGCTCATCAAACCTATAGCAGTAACAATCACTCCTTATCCCCATAATCCCACAAATTTATCCTATTAGTTCCTATGATACTAAAGAACAATTTACCATGGCCAATCAATCTAACCTGCACGTCTTTGGACTGTAGGAAGAAACTGGAGCACCTGGAGGAAACCCATGCAGACATGGACAGAATGTACAAACTCCACATAGACAAGTTCTTCCCATACAGCACATGACAGCCTGAAGTCCCTCAATACCATTGCAGTTATACATGTTAGAATGCAATTTCTGTGACAAAGGTAGCTCCCAAAGGATTTTACACAGTTTCTAGCCTGTCAGTAGCCCTGTCATACTGTGGCAGGTGGACCTGCAGGAGAGTTCTTTCCTCTCTGTAGCTACCTTATTGTCACTCAAGCTTGGAATGCACTAGTCTACAACACTCCTAATCCCCAACACAGTGAAATCCAATAAATCTCTAACATGGCTCCACTTCAGCCATCTAGGCTGTAAGTTCTGGATATTTTGCCCCTCCATATTTAAGACACTGCTTAATTATCTGTGATCAGCTTAGTTCACTTATCTTATATCTTCTTCTTTAGCTTGGTGCCAATATTTTGCCAGATAGTGCTCCTATGAACTGTTTACTCTATTAAAGGTGCTATAGAAATGCAAGTTGTTATTGGCACTCAATTCCCCAGTAACATTTCATCATAATTTATTGGATAGCATTTAATTTATCAGTTCAGGGGTTCTGGGGATAGCAGATTTGTCATACGAGGAGAGATGAAGTCAGTTAGGATTGTATTTGATGGAGTTTAGAGGAATGAAAGGGGGTTCTCATAAAAAAAATTCTAACAGGGTTAGGCAGGGTAGCTTCCGAAAGAATATTCCCGATAGTGGGGGAGTCCAGAACTAATGGTCATAGTTTGAGGTAAACCTTTTAGAACTGAGTTGAGAAATGTTTTCACCCAGAGAGTGATGAATGTATGGTATTTACTATCACAGAAAATACTAGAGGCCAAAATGTTGTGTAATTTCAAGAAGAAATTAGATATAACTCTTGGGACTTAAGGGATAAGGGGGAAAAGGATCAGGATACTGAATATGATGATCAGCCATGATCAAAATGAATGGCGCAGCAGGCTCAAAGGGCCAAATGGCGTACTTCTAGTTTCTATGAGTTTGCAGTTGGGACAACTAAAAATAGTCCAGGGCTACTCTTGTACACTGCCAAGGTTCTCATTTTTAATCGGCAAATTCAAGTCCTGAAGCATTTTAGAGAGAGAGAAATAAAATTAAATAAGCAAAAGACATTCATAAGAATTCAATTACTGAAACTTCATATTTGTATAAATGGCATCCATCAGAAAGATTGGGAAGAGAATCTGATACTGGAATTCAAACAGAGAAAAAAGGACTTGACTTCAGCAATCACAGTTGTAAAATATTTGAAATTATTGTCTAAATTAAAGAAATCAAAGAGTGTAATTGATTTCTTGTCAGATTAAGAATTCCTAAAATGGATTAGGGTTGTAAACTGTTATTGCAACTACAAAAACTGATCAGTTATGACAACTTTTTACATTTCATTAATCAAGATTCTATTACTCACGTATTCACAAAATAGTCCATTAAACTATAATTCTTCAGGCGTTTTGTTTGCTTAAGTTGTCCTGAATATTTTAAGGAAAGGCAATCAGTGTCTGCATGTTCTCCCTGTGTCTGCGTGGGTGTACTCCAGTGCTCCAGTTTCCTCCCACAGTCTAAAGTTGCAGGTTAGGTGGATTGGTCATGAGTAAATGTCTGGGGTTTCAGGAGAGAGACTGGGTAGGACAGAGAGTCAGTGCAGACTCGATAGGCCAATGGTCTCTTCTGCACTATAGGGATTCTATAAACAGCTTTTCGTTATTTTAGTGAGTGTGTGAAAAGGTGAATGTGTGGGTAAATGAATAAGGATAGGATGGCAACTGTGTGGGGTTATGAGGTTGGGTCAGGAGGTTTGGGGGAAATGAGTTGTGGGGGGGGGGGGGGGGGGGGGGGCTAGTCTGGTAACCATGTTGGATCTGGAGTTAGAAGTCTGAGGTTTGGTTTGGATTGTGGTGGATTCAATGATATAGTTACCCAGAAATTAAACCAGAATTTTTAAACCTGACATTTCCTGGGTAACTATTCAGGTAAATAAATTGAAACCATCTGAAAACCTCCAGCTCCATCTCAGTGTTGGACACTTTTTCAAAGCGTGCTGGGGAGAAGGGGAATTGCCCATTGGAAATTGAAAATTCGCAGGCTTCAGTGTATTTAGAGGGGTTCCATTGTTCATTTAGGGGATATATCTGAAGGGTAGCAGTGGTTAGCACTGCTGCTTCACGATTCCAGGGACCTGGATTCGATTCCCATCTTGGGTCAATGTCTGTGTGGAGTTTGCACATTTTTTTAATAAATGACCTGGATGAGGAAGTGGAGGATTGGGTTGGTAAGTTTGCTGATAACACAAAGGTTGGAGGTGTCGTGGATAGTGTGAAGGGATGTCAGAAGTTGCAACGAGACATAGATAGGATGCAATACTGGGCGGAGAAGTGGCAGATGCACTTCAACCCAGATAAGCGTGTGGTGATTCATTTTGGCAGGTCAATTAGGATGATGGAATATAATATTAAGGGTAAGACTCTTGACAGTGTGGAAGATCAGAAGGATTTTGGGGTCCGGGTTCATAGGACACTCAAATCAGCTTTGCAGGTAGAGGATGTGGTTAGGAAGGCATATGGTGTACTGGGCTTCATAAATCGAGGAATTGAGTTTAGGAGTCGGGAGATAATCCTGCAGCTGTATATCTGGTCAGACCCCACTTGGAGTACTGTGCTCAGACCATTACAGGAAGGATGTGGAAGCCATCAGAAGCTTGCAGAGGAGATTTACAAGGATGTTGCCTGGATTAGGTGGCATGCCTTATGAGGATAGGTTGAGACAGCTTGGTCTTTTTTCCTTAGAGAGACGAAGGATGAGAGGTGACCTTAAGAGGTGTATAAGATATTGATCAAATGGATTCTCAGAGGCTTTTTCCCAGGGCTGAAATGGCTGCCATAAGAGGACACAGGTTTAGGATACTGGGGAGAGGTACAGATGAGATGTCAGGGTAGATTTTTCACTCAGAGTGGTGGGTGCGTGGATGCCGGTAGTGGTGGTGAAGGCGGGTTTGATAGGGTCTTTTAAGAGACTTTTGGATAAGTGCATGGGATTTAGTAAGATAGAGGGTTATAGGTAAGCCTAGTAGTAGGGACATGTTCGGCGCAACTTGTGGACCGAAAGGCTTCTTTGTGCTGTAGTTTTTCTATGTTCTACGTTCTATTCTCCTCATGCCTGCATGGGTTTCCTCCAGGTGCTCCGGTTTCCTCCCACAGTCCAAAGATGTGTGTGTTAAGTTGATTGGCCATGCTAAAATTGCCCCTTAATGCCATGAAATGTGTAGGTTAGAAGGATTAGCGGGTAAATATGGAAGGATGATGGAGGTAGGGCCTGGGTGGGATTGTGGTTGATGCAGAATCTTGGGCCAAATGGCCTCTTCCTGAACTGTAGGGTTTCTATGAACTGATTTCTAAGACCTGGGCCATGATTTTTTATTATTGGAAAGGGAGAGATGTTGTTGAAGCTTTTTGTCTCGCATTCATCAGGACAAGGACAAATTTTTTTTTGTTTCAAATCGTTTATGTGATGCGGGCATTGCTGGCTCGGCCAGCATTTATTGACCTTCAGAATGTGATGGTGAGCTGCCTTCTCGAACTGCTGCAGTCCTCGAGATGTAGATGTATCTACAGTACTGCTGGGCAGGAGGTTCCTGGATTTTAACAGTGAAGGAATGGCAATGTATTTCCAAGTCAGGATGCTGGGTGACTTGGAGAGAAATGACTTGCTGCTACTGTTCTATGATTCAGTGATTTGGTAATGCTGAACTTAACTAATCACACCAATTAAACAAGCATTTGAAATTCAGCGTTCTTGAATTTACCCTCATGACTGCAAGGCAATAGGTTTTGACAGCAGGGGAAGATCTTCCCAAAAAATTTGTAAGTGCCAAATGAGCAAGAAAATGGGCGAGAGTTTCAGACCCGTTTTTTGGGTAAGTTTGAGAATGCAGCCTTATTGCAGTCCAGACTAAAGTGTGGGTGGGGAGGATGGGGTGCACAGTGGACTGGAAAGATTATGCCCTTGCCTTTCCTGTCATCAGTATTCAAGTTCTGTACTGCCAATCATGTTTTTTGTTTTGTTCGATTATCTATTGCGCATACTTATTATCGTTTTGAGCTCTTCCCATTGCCATGTAATGTTTTCTATGTGTGAGAATGAGTGTGAAGGTGGCTAGATGTCAGATGTCTGCCGACACTGCCAAGCACTCAGAACCAGAAAGGCCTTCGGGAAGTCTCCCTCACTTCTACTTGGCACCTATCTGTTCTCCACTTGCAGTTTAGATCCTTGAAATTTCTGCCTGACAACAGGGTGAGCTGCCAGTGTTTTTCCAAGAGCCAACATCACCTCAAAGTCTTACTATACAAATTTTCACCGTAACAGTCATTAATTTCACTTATACCAATCGAACCTCAATGATAATTAGCACGCTGAAATCTAGCAAAGATTAACATCTGAAAATGGGAGATGCTCATTAGTAATAATGAATGTTGGCTTCAGTCCAGAAGGGAATGGAAAATACAAAATGCGAGAGTACTTCACTGTCCCCAAAGGCATTTTAATCATTGACTCTCAACCACACCCCCCGCATATTCTCCCATTATCCTATTGTTAGTTGGTTGCACAAGTGCCAGAGACCCTCCAGTATCTGCCCCCCCCAAGGAGCCATTCTTTTTATGACCCATAGAGGATGTTCTAAACTATTTTGGGGAGCCTGGATAGAAGGTGTTGGCAGACTATTTAACTGTGGGAGTGATCACAACTTCTGCAGATATGCATTTCTAGTAAAAGGCAGAAGAACCTCGAGGGGCTAAATGGCCTCCTCCAATTTTTTATTTATTCATAGGGTGTGGGCATCACTGCTTGGGTCAGTATTTATTGTCCATCCCTGAGGGCATTTAGAAGCAACCACATTGCTGTGGGTCTGGAGGCACATGAGGCCAGACCAGGTAAGGATGACATTTCCCTCCCGAAAGGACAGTAGTGAACCAGATGGGTTTTTTGCAACGATCGACAATGGTTTCATGGAAACCATTAAACATTTAATTCCAGATTTTTATTGAATTCAAATTTCACTATCTGTCATGGCAGGATTTGAGCACTGGTCCCCTGAGCATTACTCTGGATTACGAGTCCAGCGACAATACCATTACACGACCGCCTCCCCTGTATTTCTTATTTCCCCTATTGATAGCAATGAAGAACATGAACCCCAGTTCATTTTGTCTGTCTGGTTCAGGACCAGAGAAAACAAAGAATTGAGGTGTTCAGGAGTGGGGGCAGATTAATAAATTTTCAGTTTTGAGTAGAATCCATCCAGAGGGGAAACTAAGTAGTTTTAAATGAGCACAGGGCACACTAGGAGTGACAGGCAATCAGCTGGGTGTGTGTCTGTTGGCCATTCTGGATAATCAGGCTGTGTCTCTGAAATTTTATCAGATTTTGAAACTGTAGGTGGCCAATTGATCCAGAGCACTGTGCAGCACATTATGCGGGTGAATTAAAATCTTCATTTCAATGAAAGCTCATTATTGAAGCAGATTCAAAGAGCCAACTGCTCGCCATCTCTGCTGCATCAATACATGATTCTACTGCCTGCAATTCTCTATCACTAGATAAGATTTGCTTTGTTTGCCTGGAGTAATAACGTTGTATACATTGCTCCATTCAATATGAATAACAAAAGTGTAAACATGATTTTTAAAACTGATTTGTAATTAAGTTGCCAGTTGTGAATGGAATAAACCTGTTTCCTATTTCTAGTCTGAACGACATGCTGGTTAGATGCATTGGCTAAATTCTCCCTTAGTGTACCTGAAAAGGCGCTAGAGTGTGCCAACAATGCGATTTTCATGGTAACTTCACTGCAGTGTTAATGTAAGCCTCCTTATGACAGTGATAAATAAACTTATTTGGTCAGTATATTTAGAATAGCATTACGTGGAGTGACACGATTCTTTACCCCCTTATATGTAATGGGGCCATTTTCTTCTTTCATATTTCATGCAGATAATGTCACATTGCAATTACCAAAAATGTTTCTTTGAAAACTTATGTACAGTTTATACGCATTCTGAATCCACATAGATTAATGAGAATTCACACTTCCTTATTACTGTATTGGAACCAAATTGCAGAAGAGTGCAATGATTAATTTTTAAGCCCCTTTTTACCTAATAACCTAATTAATTTGAAATAGTTATTTATAAACGTATATTGGTTACTTGTGGGAAATGATTTATACCTGATTTGTGATGGTGTCATAACTAACTCATGATTAAATCTCTGACAGGCCTTCACAATGAATCCTTTCCTTATGCACAATCAACAAAACCAAACAGAATTTGAAAGCAACTCATGAGACCCTGAATTTTATGCTCTCCCCACCATTGGGCTTGTAGGTTGGTTTCTGGGTTGGGCAGTTGGTGGTAGTGTAGCATGAAATTGCAGGAATAGGATTTCCTTTGTATTCTTCCCCCAGCCACACAGTGATTTTACATCTGACTGGACCTGCCCTTCATTTAAGGCCTAGTGACTTCTAGACTTCTTTCCCTGCCCAGTCTTGCTTCCCCACTTGAAACCCTAATTGTCTTCTTTGCAACCTTTCCGAGACTTACCTACTCTACAGCTCTGGAACCCTTTACAATACCTTGTTCTCTAGCTCCAGCACTCAGGCTCAGGCAGGTTGGCATGATTCCTTCTGTCCTCTGCAGCAGATTCAGTCCACGGGCTGGAGAGTTGCTAACCAATCAGGTTGGCTGGCAGCTCTTTAAGGCAGGAATTGCTTAGGGAAGTTAACAGCCTATTAGAGCATTAACGAGCTATATGGCAATTAGTGTCAAAGGGGATTCCCACCATCTGGAAAATTCATGCCAGAATTTTTTGTTATCCTTTATTTTCTCAATCTCATCATTGAATGGTAGAATTGTGCAGCACAGAAGGAAGCTCTTCGGTCTATGGTGTCATTTCAGTTCTTTGAAAAAGCTATCCAATTAGTCTGTCTGTCTCTGTGCTTTCCCAATAGCCCGACAAAATGTTCCCCTTCATGTAGATATCCAATTTCCTTTAGGAAATAATTGAATCTGCTTCCACCATCCTTTCAGCCTTATATTCCAGATCATAACAACTCGCCGCATTTTAAAAAAAAAGAAATCTCACCTTGTCACCCCTGGTTCCTTTGCTAATTACCTTAAAACCTGTCTCCTCTGGTTACCAATCCTTTTGCAGCTGGAGACAATGGCTCCTTATTCACTCTATCAAAACCTTTAATGATTTTTACAGCTAACATTTTCTGTGCGACGATATTTGATGATAGAACTCGAATAATGTTTTAAAACAAAGCCATTCATAGTCATCTTGCTGGCCTAATACCATCACTGTCTGTTAGATTTGTCAACCTCAACTAATAATGATTGTCAACATTTAATTTTATGGCCTGAAAAACGATTATCCTAGCACTAAAGTAGTCAAGCTATCTCATAAGATGTGCCAAGCCATAGATGAGTAGGTTCAGATCTTTAATTTTCTGAGCACAGGATTCACATCCTTTCTGCTCAGACCAGTCCTGACAAGCAAAAATCTATATCTAACTAAATTGTGTGCCATATCACTTTATAATGCGAGAAAGTCCTGCGATTTAACCTTTCAATCTTCTTACAGAGAGAATCGTCAACTAAATCGTTCTTCCTTCGTAACTGGAGTGCGAGCATTTCTTATGATTAACTGTTAAGTGTTTTAACCCTAATTAAATTGATTCCATTTGAATGATTACCCGAGAAAGGAATATGTCTTTTAAATGAAGTGGTAAAAATGCTCATCTCTATTGAAATCATTCTTAGCAGATAACTTTACCTTACTGTAAGGATGAGTATATTTTTGTCAATACAACATTGCGGCATGTTTGCAACCTGATCGATAATCCAGTCGTATCTGCATTGTGTTCTCGAGTGGGATCGCTTTATCTAATAGCCCGAAAATGATTTTCTACAATCCTGTTCATGTCTGGAGTGGAAATGTGTTTTGCTTGTAAACTATAACCCAGTAAACACCGAGCACAAGTATGACTTTACTGTAAGGGAACAAAACAAGATATTGGAATTGGACCAAGACATGTTTGGGTTGGCATGAGGATTGAGAAAATTAAAAGTCTTGTGACTGATAGGTTTGATAGATAGAGTGTGCTCCCGATGTGTTCGATATTAAAGTGTCAGGCTCATTACTCGGGAGTCAAAAGTTTTCATCTCAAACTCAACTGATCTTTGCACTCGAGTTTCTCCCACATGTTATCTGTTGTCAATGTCAGTCTGATCATTTTTGAAGGATAGAAAATTGTCTGCCACTCGAATTTAGGAAAAACTCCACACTGCTCGAGGAGGCTTCTTCCAGTCACATTAACCAGACAATATGCAGCTTTGGAAAACGCTGTTCTCTTAACCTGCGATATTTTATAACATAAGACTTTATGATGAAATTTTATTCAACAGAAGATGTGAGTGATGGACAGATTTAAACAAGAAAAGCAGTAATGTTCAGATTAAACCAGCTCACCTGAAACCCTGGTCTTTGTGAAGTTCTTGGGAAAAGTTTGTTTCCAAAAGTGTCATGTTTGAAAGCAATGTTCCATATTTTCATCCTATCTTTCTTGCCATGATGGAAATCTTGGAAGGAGTAGTGGGAACAGTAGAGGCAGCATGATGACACAGTGGTTGGCACTGCTGCTTCCTAACATCAGTCACCTGCGTTTGATTCCCGGCTTGGGTCACTGCTTATGTGGAGTTTGCACGTTCTCTCCACGTTTGCCCGAATTTCTTCCGGGTACTTTGGTTTCCTCTTACGGTCCAAAAGACATGCTGTTTTGGTGCATTGGGGATTTTCATAATCACTTCATTGCCGTGTTAATGTAAGCCTACTTGTGACACTAATAAATAAGATTGAGTAAGAAGCGCTCAGAATCAGAACTCTGCATAACTCAACATATTCTCTTTCTTGACTCTGTCTTCAGTTTCATGGGTTTGGTAACCTTAAATGGACAAAATGCACAATGCAATTTTCAAAACACTACATTATCCAGTGACTCCAAAGACTTTCTAATCCAATTAAGGGCAGATCCTTTTCACTTTCATCCCTGCCAAAATGGCAGAATCATTTTTCAGTCAGGAGCATGTTAACAGCTGGAGCAAGCTTTGCTGAGGTACTTTACTTGAGCTATAGCATGAACATTCTGCCTCTGGGCTCCACAACCCAATGGAAAGGGCAGGCAGGATCAGATGTTGATTTGGCTAAGGGAAGGATTTTTCTCTAAAGGGACCATGACATGTTTTAGAATAGATCAATTGGACATGGAGTTTAGAAGCAGCAGCAGCAAACACAGGAATAGAGAGGAGACCTAGGAAGGCTGCACCCAGGGCTCTGCATTCTTAGCTGGATGTTTTCATAGAATCCCTATCGTGCAGAAAAAGGCCATTTGGCCCTTCGAGTCTGCACTGACCACAATCCCACCTAGGCCCTATTTTCGTAACCCCATATAACATATTTACCCTGTGAATCTATGATCCTGTGATAATCTCCCTGACACTAGGGTCAATTTAGCATGGTCAAGCAACCTAACTCGCATATTTTTGGACTGTCGAAGGAAACTGGAGCACCCAGAGGAAACCCATACAGACATGGGGAGAATGTGTGAACTCCACAGAGACAATAGCCCGAGGCTGGAATTGAACATGGGTCCCTGGTGCTGTGAGGCAACAGTGCTAACCACAGTGCCACAGGATCCGATGTATTGCAGTGATGCGAACTTCCTTGAAGGCAAGATAAAGAAATCAGCCTCTTGAAGGCAAGGGGTGCATGGAAGTCACCAAGGGAGTTAGCAGCAGGAGTGTGGTGCTTCCAGCATGGACACAAGGCATCTAGAAGACATGCTGGAAAAGCATGTTAGAAAACATTTTCAGTTATCAAATCCTACTTTCTTTAT